>CM038676.1:270317675-271702297 GCA_021605205.1 Aegilops longissima
GGTCCAAGGGTATCTTCTTGGTCTCTTTGACCGGCTTAAACGAGCCCTCAGCTTCCGACTCCTTGGGGTCGGGCGACATCTCTGGCTGCTTTCCGGCCATCGCCACGACTCGGTCAAGGAGCCACTTCTCAGCTGCGATCACCAGGGACTCGGCCAGTCGGTTGCTCTCGGCCCCGCAGGCGGACGACTTCCTGTAGTCGCCGGCTACGGTCAGAATTCCCTTGGAACTCGGCATCTTCATCTTGAGGTAGGCGTAGTGAGGAACCGCCATGAACTTGGCCAAGGCAGGTCGGCCAAGCAGTGCGTGGTATGGGCTTTCTAGGTCCACTACTTCGAACCAAACCGGCTCTCGGCGGAAGTGATCTTTGTCTCCGGAGAGGACGTCTATCAGGATCTTGCCGATTGGCGAGCAGGAAAGGCCGGGTACAATACCATGGAACACAGTCCGGCTGCTCTGCAGCTGTCTCTGCTTGATTCCTAGCTTCTCCATGGTATCTTTGTACAGGATGTTAATGCTACTGCCTCCGTCTATCAGCACTCTCGAAAAGCGGGTGGCCCGCCTATCAGTGGCCAAGGTGGCACCTAGGACCAGGGCATAGGAGCCCGGGTTCGGCATCACCTCTGGGTGATCCGCTCTGCTCCAACTGATAGGCTTCTCGGACCAATGCATGAACTACGGGTATCTGGTTGCCCTTTGCATTTTCTTGCTGTTGTTTCCGTCTGCTGCCGAGCCGATTATCGCGCCCTTTAGTGAACACCATGTAGGCTCCATGCTCTTCCGGGTCGCTCGTCTTGCATCGCGCCAATGGCGCCGAAGTGCCGGCTGACGCTCTTTGGAGGCGGCGGTGGAGCGGCCAGGGCGGTGGAGGAAGGAGCCCGTCTCCCTTAGCGATTCTGGTGAGCCATGGCACTTCTTTCGGGTGGTATGATTTGGCGGCCGGCGCCGCTGTGTGTTGGGTTCTACGGTAGGTGCGTCGACCAAATTAAAAATTCCTACGCGAGTAACATCCAGGAACATGCTACGGAGATGGATCACAGTTCGTTACCACTAGGCGCCAGTGCCGTGCAGCGGAAGAAGAGTTGGGGCAGCGTCTGCGTGGATCGTCTCCTCCTCGTTCGATCTCCTCGGCGGCGGTCGTCCGATCCCACTGACGAAGTTCGCGGAGCGGCGCAAGTGCACCGCCTCTAACGGTATCCGCGTGCGGGAGGAACGCCGTCGCGGCGGACTGCTAGGTCCGATCACCAGATCGGCGGCGAGTGGAGGTGGCTATTCGCAACACATGCAAACCCTAGTGCATGGCCAAGCGATCAACCGCCCGAGTGTGCCGCACCTCCACTTTATATAGGCGTCCGTCATGGGCTCAACACTTGGGCCTCGCCACGGACCCTAAAGCAAAAAGTCTATTCGGTCACGTTCCTAGTCGAGTTCGGATCACATCCGACCGGTGTCCTGAACCGACCTCGTAGGTTCCTTCCCTTAAGCCGCGCGACCCCTTAGGTTCAAGTCGGCTTGGTCACGATTCGGATCACCTCCGACCTGCACGGTTGGTAGCGGCCTCTAGCAAGGCGTGCCGACCACCAAGCGAGCGATGAAGCTGGTTAGGCGAACCTGTACAACGTGTCACACTACTCATTCCCTTTGCCACACGATATATGTTGTCGGGCTCAAAAGCGAGACTGTCATCCTTGTGCTAACCGACCTCTTTCGTTCGGTGATACCGACCACAATCCGGATTATCTCATAATCCTTGTCGCATAGCCATGCTATTCCCTGGTCGATCACACGAGGGGCCGAGTATATCTCTCTTGATCGGAGGGCAAATCCCATCTTGCTCGACCATGTCTCGCATGCATGGGATTGGACAAACCCGAAACCTACCTTTGTAACTACCCGATCCACGGAGTAGCGTTTGTCGGCCCAAAGCAAGTCTATCACCATCCAGTACATGTCGGCTCAGGTCTTAGGACATAGAGCGTATGTTGTACTAGAGACTCACAGATGACATATCGCTGCGTCTCATAGTTGGGTCTGTCCGACTCGGACCTTATCTCGACTTCGGATCCGACTATGTCGAATCCGACCAGACCTTCCAAGTCCATATTATCCGTTTAGCATCCAATGCTCCATGGCTAGTGAGACCAAGCTATCGACCGTGTCATATGCCAGTCTAGTCGGCTGCGCGTCCACATAGCCTTTTGACTAGGGACCTTTTAGGACAGTCATCATACAATGCATAGTCCCACAAACAAGTCACATACTTGCTGATACACATCATTGATAATGTCCAAGGACCATCTTTATTCATAAACACATAGGAAATATCATCATACATGACTGCCTCTAGGGCATATCTCCAACAGTCTCCCACTTGCACTAGAGTCAATCAAATAGACATCGAATGCCCATAGCTCTAACGTGCCCCTCATGCTTGGGTTGTGGAAGCGGCTTAGTCAACGGATCTGCAACATTTGCATCCGTGTGAATCTTGCATAACTCTACATCACCATTCTTTCACGATCTTTACGTATCGGGTGATATTTCCGGTCTATGTGTCCGACCTTGTGGTGATTCCTCGGCTCCTTGGCTTGTGCGATGGCACGAATTATCACAATAAAGGTCAACGGTTTCACGAGGCTGGGAAAATACCAAGATCATCCGAAAATGCGGATCAAACACCTTCCTTTGCAGCTTCACAAGCCGCAATGTATTAAACTACGTGGTAGAATCGCCACCGTATCCTGCTTGGAACTCATCCGATTACTTGCTCCTCCGTTCGGGGCGTACGAATCCGGACTGTGATCGACAATCATCTCTGTCGGTTTGGAAACTAGCATCGGCGTAACCCCTTACGACGAGCTCTTCCTCACCTCCATAAACTAGGAACATCTCTTTAGTCCTTTTCGTGTACTTCAAAATAGTCTTTACGCTGCCCAAAGACTCTCACAGGTTGGCCTGGTATCTACTTGTTAGGCTTATTGCAAAAGCAACATCAGGCCTTGTACATATCATGGCATACATGATGGATCCGATTCTTGAGGCATACGGAATCCTACTCATCTGCTTCGCTCATCGGATGTCGAAGGACTCGAGTCTCGCTTAGCCTTATACCATGTGAGAGCGGCAAGAACCCTTTCTTCGCCTCACTCATGTTGAACCGCTTCAACACTTTATCTATGTCGTGCTCTCGGCTTAAGCCGAGCAGCCTCCTCGATCTATCTCTATAGATCTTAATGCCTAAAATATAGACTGCCTCACCAAGGTCCTTCATCGAAAACTTGCCATTCAATGATTCCTTGACCGAGTTTAACATCAAACATTATTTCCGATCAGTAGTATGTCATCCACATACAAGATCAAAAACACTATCGAGCTCCCTTAACTTCTTGTATAAACAAGAGTCCTCTTAAGCTTTTGATGAAACCGAGACCAGTGACGACTTCATCAAAGCGAATGTTCCAACTCCGAGATGCTTGCTTCAACCCATAAATGGATCTCTTGAGCTTGCATACCTTACTAGTGCTAGTCGGATCGACAAAACCCTCGGGCTGTATCATATACCGTCCTCGGTTAAATTTCCGTGAAGGAAAGCCGTCTTGACATCCATCGCCATATCTCGTAATCGAAATATGCAGCTATAGCTAGTATGATCCTCACCGATTTCAGCATCGCTACGGCGAGTAAGTCTCGTCGTAGTCAATTCCTTGAACTTGTCCATAACCTTTAGCGACAAGCGAGCTTTGTGGATCTGAACATTTCCATCCACATCGGTTTTCTTCTTAAAGACCCATTTGCAACCAATGGCGATTCGCCGGTGGCGGATCAACCAAGTCCCTGACTTGATTCTCATCCATGGACTTTAACTTCGGATCTCATGGCCTCTAGCCATGCCTCGAATCTGGGCTCACCATCGCTTCGCATACGTGGCGGCTCGTCGCTTTCTAGCAACAATACATCACGCACTCTGCGCAATCTTTCCGACCTCCGTGGTTCGGTGCGCTTCCACTCACGGTTCCCCCGACCGACTCGGTATGATCTCATCACCACCAAGCCGTCCCGAGTGGTCCTCGAATTTCTTGAGTCGAACCGTCCTCCACTGGCCTCCCGACCGAGAAACTCTTTCTCAAGGAAAACCCGTTCGAGCAACAAACACTTTGTTCTCTTCCGGTTGTAGAAGCTATATCCCAAGGTTTCCCTCGGATATCCACGAATATGCATTTATCCGACTTGGGTGTAAGCTTGTCGACATAAGTCGCTTGACAAATGCTTCACAACCCCAAATCTTTAGAAAAGACAAATGGGACTCTTCCCACCACATCTCATGCGGTGTCTTGTCTACGGATTTTGATGGTACCCTATTAAGTGTGAAAGCTGCAGTTTCTAGAGCGTATCCCCAAAATGACAAGGGTAAATCCGATTTGCTCATCATAGACGGACCATGTCCAACAAGGTCCTATTCCTCCGCTCGACACGCCGCTTTCTCGTGGCGTGCATCTGGAGGTGTGAGCTGAGGTACTATACCTCGACTTTTCAGATGATCATCGAACTCTGGCTCATGTACTCACCTCCACGATCAGATCGCGAAGCTTTATAGTCTTGCCGAGCTGATTCTCAACCTCGCTTCAAACTCTTTGAACTTTTCAAAAGTCTCCGACTTGTGCCTCATCAAATAGATATATCCATATCTACTCAAGTCGTCGGTAAAAGTCACGGCATTGATAGCCACCTCGGCGGTTGTGCTCATTGGACCACACACACTCATGTATAAGCTCCAATAGCTCGGATGCCCTCTCGCAACTCTTTGCGAAAGGAGACTTAGTCATCTTGCCGAGCAAGCATGATTCACATGTCTCGAGCGACCGAAGTCGGACGAAGTTAGGAGCCCATCATCATGGAGCTTCTTCATGCGTTCGAGACTAATGTGTCCAAGCCGCAATGCCGAAGTATGTCGGTTTATCTCATTAGGCTTATGCCTCTTGACATTTACGTTATAGACCGGTTCCTGTTCTAGATTCAATATAAATAGCCCATCAACAATGGGTGCATAGCCGTGGAACATACCATTCAAAAATATCGAACAACCATTGTCCTTTAAATTGAATTCATAACCTTGACTCATCAAACATGAGGCAGAAATAATGTTCCGACTAAGTGCAGGAATGTAATAACAATTATTCAATTCCATAATGAATCCGGAAGGAAGCTGGAGCTGCATCGTGCCGACCTCCAACGCAGCAACTCTTGCTTTGTTGCCGACCCTGATGTCAATCTCCCTTGTGCCACATGCCTAGTTCTTACCAGCCCCGCATCGAGTTGCAAATATGAACAACCGATCCGGTATCAAATACCCAAGAGCTACTAGGTATGTCAGCAAGGTAAATGTCTATAACATATGCAACAAGTGTACCTTTGCTCAAGAAGCATTTCCGGCCTTCTTGCCATGCTCGCAAGCCACTTGCTACAGTTCCTCTTCCAAAGGACCGGTCTCCTTGCGGTGATAGCAAGCGGTCTTGAGTCCGTCCAGACTTCATGCAGCGGCAGAGGTTACCATCTCCGTGCCCTTTGCCTTAGCCTTTTCTTGGACCAACTCTTCTTGAACTTAGCGATTTCGCACCATCAACACTTGATCGTGCCTTTCTTAATATCCTGCTCGCCACCTTGAGCATCCCATGCAATTCAAAGAGCTTCTTATCCATGCCATGCATATGATAGTTCGAGATGAACGCCCCATAGCTGGCGGAAGAGAACCGAGAACAGCATCGATGAGTCAGCTCATCCAAGAGCGGGAAGCCCAAACGATCCAAAGCTTGCACATATCCGATCATCTTGATCACATGTGGGCTCGATGGATCACCTTCCTTCAGCTTGCAATCCATCAAGGATCGCCAGACGTTGAACCTTTCGGTCCTAGCTCGTGTGTGCGAAACATGCTCTTGAGACTCTCGATCATATCGTAAGCCTCAACATTTTCAAATGCTGTTGCAAATCGGGCTCCATACAAGCCAACATCGACAGCTGATCTCCGTTGATTCATCAACGAGTTTACAGTAGGCATTTTAGCTGTGGCACTAGCATTATCAGCAGGTTCCTCCGAAGTGGATCCTCTAGAACATGTTCCTTTTATCGTGCTTGAGAACAATTCTCAGATTTCTATACCGGTGGTAAAGTTTGTTCCATTCAGTTTATCCTTTTCCGAATTGATTTCAATGCAAAGTTGGGTTGAGCAGGTGGTGCCATTGATCTACAACAGAAAAATATGCAATCACTAAGCAATGTGTTTATGTAGAGTAATTCTAGCCTAAACAGAAATACTCCCATCAAGTCAGCATCCCTCCGCAAACTCTCGGTGATTCAGATCCGACTAGCGCATGCGACTAGTGAGCTTTAGCATCACTAGCCAACATACCTATCCGGTAAGCAACTCCTTGCTAATCGTATTCTCTATCGACTCGCCGGCCGGGAAGGTATCTCATACCCGGCTCCCAACCTTCTTTGCCACAAGGCCCAAAACCGTTTTGATAGCCTTGTCAAGTTAACTCGATGCGAAGGTATGTCCGTGTCCGACATTTAACCCTTCAGTTCAAGGACACCCAGAAGCACCCCAATTTTATGAGCCCACTACTAGACGTACTTGACGTGCGAAGGTGCAACATCGGGGATGGCAATTCGCTTGATATTCATGAGGGATCTTTCTATCATTTTAACATGCATAGAAACAAAGAAGCATAACAATCACAAAATAACACATATTGTGAAATAGTATGGCTCCTTCATGGACGTTCCTCTAGGTCGGCTCCGACTCCGATGACCATCTACGAACTCCATCTTGTTTGTCACGCCGGGACGCCAAGCCACCAACCTGATCTCTATTATCCAACTACTATAACTAGTAATGAATTTACATAGAGTCACAAGTCGACACGCAGGTCATTATACATTATAATGACAACACTTTGGCTCCTGCCGGCTGACAAACATGACACGCAAGCCACGTATAAATTACACACATGCATCACATACACATGAGCCATACTATTCACATCAAACCTGCAAAACAAAGTTATGCATAGAATTGCATTCTACCGGTTTGTGTGTCGGATATGAAATACACGGCGCTACGCACACGGCGGTCCCGCTAGCCGGTTAGCGGGCGGGGTTCGAAGGGGCAGATCGTGTCACAACCTCATCGATCCCGATTTACAGAAAACATAGCCTCAACGATCCCCATGTGCAGTTGATCACATCAACCGTGCACATAGCCGATCTCTTCAAGGACAACAGATCTCATCTGCCGCCTCCACATATCTAATATGCATACGATCTGAATCCAAATCCTATAACAGAGGCTCGATACCACCGTTGGGTTCTACGGTAGAGGTGCGCCGACCGCAAATTAAAATTCCTACACGCAGAACATCCAGAACATGCTACGGAGATGGATCACGATTCGTTACCACTAGACGCGCAGATGCCGTGCAGCGAAGAAGAGTTGGGGCAGCGGCGTCTGCGGATCGTCTCCTCCTCGCTCGATCTCCCTCGAGCGGCCGGTCGTCCGATCCCACGTGCGAGTTCGCGGAGCGGCGCAAGTGCACCGCCTCTAACGGTATCCGCGCGTGCGGAGGAACGTCGTCGGCGGACTGCTAGGTCCGATCACACGATCGGCGGCGAGTGGAGGTGGCTATTCGCAACACATGCAAACCCTAGTCGCGGCCGCCAAGCGATCAACCGCTGAGTGTGCCGCACCTCCACTTTATATAGGCGTCCGTCGCGGGCTCAACACTTGGGCCTCGCCACGGACCCTAAAGCTCAAAGTCTATTCGGTCACGTTCCTAGTCCAGTTCGGATCACATCCGACCGGTGTCTCTGAACCGACCTCATAGGTTCCTTCCCTTGCTGCGACCCCTTAGGTTCAAGTCGCTTGGTCACGATTCGGATCACCTCCGACCTGCGGTTGGTAGCGGCTTCTAGCAAGGCGTGCGACCACCAAGCGACGATGAAGCTGGTTAGGCGAACACAGCAACGTGTCACACTTCATTCCCTTTGCCGCCGCGATATATGTTGTCGGGCTCAAAGCGAGACTGTCATCCTTGTGCTAACCCGACCTCTTTCTTCGTTCGGTGATACCGACCACAATCCGGATTATCTCATAATCCTTGTCGCATGGCCATGCTATTCCCCGGTCGATCACACGAGGGGCCAGAGTATATCTCTCGATCGGAGGGGCAATCCCATCTTGCTCGACCATGTCTCACGGCATGGGACTGGACAAACCCGAAACCTACCTTTGTAACTACCCGATCACGGAGTAGCGTTTGGTCGGCCCAAAGCAAGTCTATCACCATCCGAGTACATGTGTCACTCAGGTCTTAGGACATAGAACGTATGTTGTACTAGAGACTCACGGATGACATATCGCTGCGTCTCATAGTTGGGTCTGTCCGACTCGGACCTTATCTCGACTTCGGATCCGACTATGTCGAATCCGACCAGACCTTTCAAGTCCATATTATCCGGTTAGCATCCAATGCTCCATGGCTAGTGAGACCAAGCCATCGACCGTGTCATATGCTAGTCTAGTCGGCTGCTGGCGTCCACAGCCCTTTTGACTAGGGACCTTTTAGGACAGTCATCATACAATGCATAGTCCCACAAAGAAGTCACATACTTGCTGATACACATCATTGATAATGTCCAAGGACTATCTTTATTCATAAACACATAGGAAATATCATCATACATGATTGCCTCTAGAGCATATCTCCAACACTGTGGAACTTGCCGGGACCATCCAGAGTCTGCTCATAGGAAAAGGCCGCAACCAATTGGATTTGCCGCCTTTCTGCCGTTTGGCCGGAGGCTGCCCCTCCGGCTGTTGATCTTCAACTGTCGCAACCTGCGGACTGTTGGAAGTCGGCTGTTGGGCCTTGCGTTTGTTGTCGTTCTGTTGTTGGCGCCGACTGGTGTCTCCAGCTGGAGTTCTGGGAGCCTGAGGGGCCACCTTGCCAGCTTTATTGACTTGAATCTTCGTCTTCATGGATGAGTTGGCCGTGGCGTACTTGTCTGCTATAACCAGCAGTTCGTCGAGGGTTTCTGGCTCGTCGCAGAGGAGCCTGTGCTTGAGGAGGGTGCCTTCTCGGCACCCGGCAGTGAAGTACTCGATAGCCTGCACCTCGTGCACGCCCTCGCAGGAGTTCCGAAGCTCGCCCCAGCGCGTGAGGTAGTCGCGTGTTGACTCATCAGGGCCTTGCACGCACAAGGAAAGCTGGCGCGGCTTGGGAGGTCGCTTGTACGTGCTCGTGAAGTTGCGGATGAAGGCTTCGGTGAAGTCGACCCAACTGTTGATGCTGCGGGGCTTCAGGCTGTTCAACCATGTCCGGGCCGTGCCCTGGAGCATGAGGGGAACGTACTTCACGGCAACCCGCTTGTTGCCGTTCGCTATGCTGACGGCTGTGGAGTAATCTATCAGCCAGTCTTCCGGCTTCACAGAGCCGGTGTACTTGGGTGTGTCTCGAGGGAGCGTGAAACCTTTGGTGAAGGGCTCGTCTCTGATGCGGGGCCCGAAGCAAGGCGGACCCAGCTCGTCTTCTTCTTCCAGCGCCTGGGATCGGTGGAGTCGGTTGATCCGGTGGCGGGCGTCGTTCTCTCCGACTCCCTCTCAACGGCTGAGGCGGCCGCCAAGAGTCGGATGCTCAACAGGCGGCGGGGAAACTCACTGCTCTCTTCTGGGTGGGGGAGGCAGGTAGTCGTCCCGCCGCTCTAGTGCTCTCGGACGGCCGTCTTGGTCGCGCTCAATGGTGATGTGAGTCCGACTGCGACTGACAGCCGGCTCCTTATCTTTCCTTCCGCGGACTCCGCCAGTCGGCGTCCAAGATGTCGCGCCTTGATCTCGGCGGGGAGGCAAGTCGTCGTCCGGTTGCTGCAGCGCATCCGCGCGGCCGCCGGCCGCGTTCTGCGCAGCAACTGCGTCGAGGAGCTGCTGGACTCGCTCCGTCATCAAACGGTGCTCTTCGCCCTCGAAGTTCTTCAGCTCGTCAGTCGCCGCTTGGGCAGCGCGGATGTTCTCCGCAGGGGTGGCGTATATGGGGCGTTTAGCCCCGAACAAGTCGGCGATGGTCGCGCCGCGTTGCCGGACCGCGCCTAGGCGGCTTGGCCCAGTCGGAGCCGGCGAGCCGCTCATAGCGTGATCCATCTCGCGCTGGTATGCTTCTGACAAGCGCCTCATGCTCGCCAGCCTCTTGGCGCCTTCGATGATCTGAAGGTGGCGTGTCTCCAGCGTCTCGGCATCTGCGTCTTCTGGAATGGGCGCAGTTAGGTCTTGCATGGCCGCGGCGAGCGGGTCCTGAGCTTCTTCACCGGAGCGCTCATCGTGACTGATGACGAGCACTTCCGTGACGGCGCTTCCGCCGCTCTCCTCGTAAGGAAGCGGCTCGTCGTAGACCACCACGTTGGTGGGGAAAGTGTCAAGCGACACGGCGTCGGAGTCGACCAGCATCGAGTCGGTGGATCCTACGGACTCCAAGTCCACGGAAGGCTCGCCGGCGACGTGGAGTTGGTCGAGGAGGCCCGCGAGGAGACTCTCGGGGCCACCCGTGCCTGCATCGGATGCAGGCTCGTCGGAGAGCCGAACCTCGCTGACAAGTTCGGCGATGCTGCTCGCTGCGCATGCGGCCTCAGCGCCGCGCAACGCGTCGATCCAGACGCCATCTGGCGAGCCTGGCTGGCTGCGCTCGCCAGGGAGGAAGAGGGTTCCCGTCCAGAACAGATCTCCGGACGACAGTGCACCAGGCCCCAAACGTGGGCGCCAAATGTTAGGGGTTGGGTGCGACATATGCCAAAGGATGGCTTATCATGGTGGGGGCGAGTAGAACATCGCCTGTGCCTGGAAACGGGATGAGGCGAAGAAGTACACGCCGGCGAATCTTACCCAGCTTTAGGGCTCTCCGAGGAGATAACACCCCTACTGCTGCTCTGCGGGGTCTCCGCATGATCACTAAGGCAAAGTGACTACTAGCGGTGCTCTCGAGTTGTGTCGGGGAGGCGAGAGAGGGCAAGGCTAGCTCTCTCCTCCCTATGCTATCTGGCCTATCTCTATCAAAGTCCGAACCCTTTGCATGGGTGCCCCGGGGGGTTTATATAGGCCTACCCCCCGGGGGTACAATGGTAATCCAGCTGGACGCGGGTCCCAGCCGTCTGTCTCTCAAACCGCCGTCCTTCCCGCCGACTTACAGGGCCCGCCCATCATGGTCCCAGCATCTGAGCTTGATCTGTGGCGGCACTCCACGATGACGCAGGCTTGGTCATTGGGTCATGGAAACAGTGCCGCCGTCTATCGGGCGATCACTGTCGCCATTCCCCATCCTATCAGTTAATGGCTCGTGGGACCACAGGGAGGTCGGCCGACTCGGGGAGGCCGACTCCACAGTCCGTCTTGAGCGCCCAGGCCGCCTTCGGTCCACCCACTGACAGGCGGCCCCGCGGTCTATCGGGCGATCACTGTCGCCATTCCCCATCCTATCTTCCAGCGATACGACTCACTGTAGCCATGCCGGTCCTTCGTAAGCAAGGGGGGAACGGCCACGCCATGACCGTACCCCGCATCGTACTTCGAGACGAGGGAGGAGCCATGGGCCGACTCTCCATAGTCGGCCTCTCTGGAGGTCGCCAGCTTGGAGTCGGCTTATCTCGGAGTCGCTGTCTGGGACTCGGCTTGTCTTGGAGTCGGCTCCTGGGACTCGGCTTGTCTTGGAGTCGGCCCCTGGGACTCGGCTTGAGGGGCGCGGCCTGCCCCGATGTCTTGAAAGGTCCTGGGGCTCGGGTTAGCCTACCCGTGGCCCATTACTCCGACAGTAATTTTCATTGAGGGAGTCCTGGACTAGGGTGTCCGGATAGCTGAACTATCATCATTGGACGGACGCCAAGACTATGAAGATACAAGATTGAAGACTTCGTCCCGTGTCCGGATGGGACTTTCCTTGGCGTGGAAGGCAAGCTTGGCAATACGGATATGTACGTCTCCTACCATTGTAACCGACTACTGTGTAACCCTAGCCCTCTCCGGTGTCTATATAAACCGGAGGGTTTTAATCCGTGGGGCTAACAACAATCATACCATAGGCTAGCTTCTAGGGTTTAGCCTCCTTGATCTCGTGGTAGATCTACTCTTGTACTACCCATATCATCAATATCAATCAAGCGGGAGTTGGGTTTTACCTCCATCGAGAGGGCCCAACACAGGTAAAACATCGTGTTCCTTGTCTCCTGTTACCATCCGCCTAGACGCACAGTTCGGGACCCCCTACCCGAGATCCGTCGGTTTTGACACAGACATTGGTGCTTTCATTGAGAGTTCCTCTGTGTCGTGACCCATAGGCCCGATGGCTCCTTTGATTATCAACAACGACGCGGTCCAGGGTGAGACTTTTCTCCCCGGACAGATCTTTGTATTCGGTGGCTTTGCACCGCGGGCCAATTCGCTTGGCCATCTGGAGCAGATCGAAAACTACGCCCCTGGCCATCAGGTCAGATTTGGAAATTTGAACTATATGGCCGACCTCCGCGGAGACTTGATCTTCGACGGATTCGAGCCACAGCCGAGCGTGCCGCACTGTCGCGATGGGCATGATCTAGCTCTGCTGCCGGACAGTGCCCTGGAGGCCGCACAAGAGTCCGCTCTGGCCCTTAACCCGGAGCCGACTGCGTCGATCGAGGATGAGTGGCTAGACACTGCCTCGGGGGCTGCTACCTCTACGGCGATGGAGCCGAATACCGACCCTGTCCCTTGTGAAGCTCGTGACTCCGAGGTGCCAGACTCCCCGCCGGACTCCGAACCTTCCGCGCTCCTGCCAATCAAATCTGACTGGGCGCTGATCGTGGAGTTCACTGTTGCGGACATCTTTCAGCACTCGCCTTTCGGCGACATCCTGAATTCGCTAAAGTGCCTCTCTTTATTAGGAGAGCCTTGGCCGGATTATAGCCAGGACGGTTGGGATGCGGACAACGAAGAAATTCAAAGCCCACCCACCACCCACTTCGTAGCCACTGTCGATGACTTAACCGACATGCTAGACTTCGACTCCGAAGATATCGACGGTATGGACGATGATGCCGGAGACGACCAAGAACCAGCACCCACAGGGCACTGGAAAGCCACCTCAACTCACGATGTATATATGGTGGATACACCAAAAGGAAGCGATAACGAGGAACAACAGGACGCTGCGAAGGATAATTCCCCCGAAAAACAGCCGAAGCGGCGCCGCAAGCGCCGCCCAAAGTCCCGCCTCGACAACGACAGCACCCATACAGACCCAGCCGTAGAGCAGGGCGAACCAGTGGACGACGAACATGCCACCAAGCAACCATCTGAACAGGATGAATTGGATAAACAACCTATCCCCGGCGAAAACAACAGTCCGGATGATCTCACGCCGGACACATCGTTGGAGTAGAAGAACCTTCACAAAAGGCTCGTCACCACTGCACGAAGTCTGAAGAAGCAGAAGTGGAAGCTCAAAACAGCGGAAGACGTACTCAGAATGAGATGGAGCAAAGTTCTCAAGACCGCAGACAAATACGGCGATAGCCTCCAAGCAAACTATTGCCCGAATTTGACGAGGAGGCCGTAGAGCCCCCACAATCAAAAAACAAAGAGGCCGCCCGGTCGGATAGACGACCACATGACAAACAAAGAGCGGCAAGCGGCGCCGCACACAAGCCGGCACGCGATCCACATAAGGATCCTCGCAAAAAGGATGGCCCGGTCAGGTCCATCTACGGGCCAAGAAAGAAAGCTCCAGAAAGCAACACAACACGTCGAGTATTCAAAAATCACGGTACACCCAAATACAGGGGCGCCGCACACCCCCTATGTTTCACCGATGAGGTACTGGATCATGAATTTCCAGCGGGATTCAAGCCCGTAAACATAGAGGCATACGACAGAACAACAGACCCCGGAGTCTGGATTGAGGATTACATCCTACACATACATATGGCTAGAGGAGATGACCTCCATGCCATAAAATACTTACCCCTCAAGCTCAAAGGGCCAGCCCGGCATTGGCTCAAAAGCCTCCCAGAAAATACCATTGGAAGTTGGGAAGAGCTCGAGGATGCGTTTCGGGTTAAATTTTCAGGGGACTTATGTCCGCCCTCCAGATGCAGACGATTTAAGTCACATAACTCAACAGCCCGGAGAGTCAGCCTGCAAATTCTGGAACAGGTTCCTCACCAAAAAGAACCAAATAGTCGACTGTCCGGACGCCGAAGCCTTAGCAGCCTTCAAACATAACGTCCGAGACGAATGGCTCGCCAGACACCTCGGCCAGGAAAAGCCAAGGACAATGGCCGCACTAACAAGCCTCATGACCCGCTTTTGCACGGGAGAAGATAGCTAGCTGGCAAGATGCAGCACCAGCGACCCGAGTACATTCGAGGTCAGGGATGGAAATGGGAAACCACGACGCATAAAAGACCAGCGCCGGACTAAGGAAAACGGCCCAAAGAGCACGGCAGTCAACGCCGGGTTCAAAAGCTCTAGGCAGAACAACAAAACACTGCCTCTCAAGGACAACAGCGACGAGCTATCCAACCTAAACAAAATCTTGGACATGATATGTCAAATCCACAGTACCCCCGAGAAACCTGCAAACCATACCCATAGAGATTGTTGGGTCTTCAAGCAGTCCGGCCGACTTAATGCCGAACACAAGGGGCTCGACACACCAAGTGAGGACGATGACGAACCCCACAAGTAGACCGCCGGAAAACAAAAGAATTTCCCACAAGAGGTCAAAATAGTGAATTCACTTCAAGTGATAACAAGGAAAAATAGAGTGGCGCCCACTAAAGTACGCGCCGCACGGTCCACCCCAGCGGAGTCCCGAAACTGGAAGTCAAAACCAATAACTTTCGACCATCAGGATTACTCCGGAAGTATCCGAAACGCGGGATGGACTGCTATGATATTGGATCCTATAATCGACGGACTACAATTTACACAAGTCCTAAACCTGCTATACCAGGACACAATCCGCAGAATGGGGATAGACCCAACCAAAATTCGCCATAGCAACACTTCCTTTAAAGGAGTGATGCCAGGCCCATATGCCAATTGCACAGGCTCCCTACTACTAGAAGTCGTGTTCGGTTCACCCGACAACTTCCGTCGCGAAAAGTTAATCTTCCATATCGCCCCATTTAAAAGTAGCCATCAAGCACTATTAGGACGCGAAGCTTTCGCCCGCTTTAACGCAATACCGCATTACGCGTCTCTTACACTTAAAATGCCCGGTCCATGCGGCATCATCTCATTAAAGGGTAACTTCGAGTGTTCCTCGACCGCAGAAGAACATGAGACTGCCTTGACAGCCACACACTAATCTGCTTTGCTGATCAAAGCCCCTAAAACAGGTCATTCAGACCCCGGACACGGTTAGGCGAGTCCGGTATAAATAAACAAGGGGCTTACTAGCCGCGTACCCCTTTACAAGGGGCTGCACGCATGAACAATGAGAGCCAATAAAGCTCAATTTTATTCATTTTTTGAATCATACTCTGTTTTAAATAAATTTTTCGCACGATCTTTTTATTTCAAACTAATTTCTTCTCTTTTACAGACGAACAACGTGCTACACCCGTCCAGGATACGGCACAACGGAGACACAGGCGCAGACGTGTAGTAGGGACCCGTTGCAAGGATTCTTTTCAGATTAAGACCCTGCGTAAACCTTTTTTACTATCTCTTGTTGATACACATCCCCCGGTTTCTTACCATAACCAAGGAGGAGGCTGGCGTTTTGGCATCGGACGCGTCAGAAGTTCTCGCGCGTACCTGGACACTAGGGGCTTAGGGCATCGTTCTTCCCGTTTTCATAAAGACCGAATACCTTAGGGAGTGTTCGGCGTCTCGAGTTAGGCCTTATATGCATCAGCTCCGAATCATGTCTTTGGTTAAATGTTGGGTTTGCCCGGCTCCTGTGTTTTGCTGCCTTACGTTCCGTTCTATCGGCTAACGCGGCACCAGGAGAACTACTGCGATTGTGCCCCGGTTCGGCCTGGTGAGCACCTCAGTAGAGAAAGCTGAAAACCGACTGTCATGATATAGCGAGAGACTGGTCAACCACTCGATCGACCACCGGAATGTTTAGAATTCCTCCGCTTTGACGAAGGACCGTTTCCCGGTCAGGCACGCACGCGCCCCGAATTCGGAGAGCGCGGTGCCCCTGGGGGCTATATAGTAGCCCCACCATAGAACTCTTATGGCTAAGTGAAATTGATAAAGCATTATAGTCCGGTTGCCTAGTTTGCTACGCTATCACCTCCTTCACAGGACCAAGACGTTGGATTAAGTGTGAAAATGCGCTTTTTTTGCAAACACCCCCGCACTATGTGCGTGGGGGCTGAAGCTGAAGACTGCCATCTTTCAGGTTATATATACATATACATTAACGGCCGCACAGGAGGTATTTCAATACTTGAACACACAAGTATAAAAAGCCCTTATATTATATATTTGAAACATGGTTTCACAAATCATACATGTCATTTGAACATAACTTTTTTCGAGCAGTGCGACTCTATTAAACGAGTGCCCTGCAGGACTTCCTCAAAATAGTGCTCGGCGGGTAATCGACTTTTGTCCGAATCCCCGGATGCAACGTCGGTGGCCTCCATCTCTGCCCAGTATGTTTTGACACGGGCGAGAGCCATCCGTGCACCCTCTATGCATGCCGACCGCTTCATCGCCTTGATATGTGGCACCGCATCAAGGAACTGCTGCACCAAGCCAAAACAACTCTTCGGCTCGGGCCTTTCCGGCCACGGATGAGCCACGACATCCTTCATGGAAAGCCCGGACAACCTTTTCAGCTCAGCCCACTCAGCCAACCGATCGGTTAACGGAAGTGGACGCTCCGGATTATGGAATTGAGACCAAAAAAGCTCTTCCATTCCGTGATCCTTTTGGCCTCGGAAGTGCGCAACAGCGTCCGCCGCACTCGCTGCCAAATTCAGATAAGCATCCTCCGCACCCCACAACTGGCCCAACTGAGCATACTTCGGATCCGTGAACTTCCTACGCAACAGAAAGGGCTTTCCAGCCGCAATATCCCCGGCCTGACGCAGCTCCTCCTTTATAGCCCTCATCGCGGAGCGGGCATCCTTGGCTTCGGCGGTGGCCTTCTTCAGGTCCTCTTGCTCCGCTTGGCATTCTCTTTCAAGAAACTCATAGCGGTCGGTAGCATCCTTCAGCTTCACGGCCATTTCGGCCATTTCCTCCCTGCTTCGGCAGTGAGCAGCCTGTTCGGCTTTTAGCTCTTCGGCAGCCTTCAAGGCAACCGCATCACTTTTTCTGGCTTGCTCCTTGGCTCGGGCAAGCTCCGCCCGAAGGTCCTCCATAGCAGCGGCGCCATCTTCATCAAGCATACATGTTGTAAGGCACGGGCGTCAATCTCCCTTACAAGGTGTCCGTGGAGAAGCCACATACCTTGTGACTCGTCAAGTCGTTTATTGACCAGTGTGATGTCCGCATCCGCAACGTCAAGTTGCCGCTTCAGTTCGGCAACTCTATCAGTCCGGCTGGCCACCGAACGTTCCGCCACCAAAATACGAAGGGCGACATCTTATAACTGAGATTATGATCTTCGGCACGCTGTCGCTTTTCACAACGTACCGGGTCTCAGGGGCTACTATCTATACAGGGCGCACTCTATGTGCAAAACTGTCACAAGGTATATCATTTTTACGTACCTCAAACCCCGTCAGTAAACTTCTGACGGCCTCATGCAACCCGCTCTCAGCGGATGAAATCCTTTCAATCACCATACTCATCAACGTACGGTGATCTTCTGAGATAGACGCCCGCCCGAGAAGATCCTTCAGCTCCTCGGCAGTACACCGCTTGGTGCGAACTCTCCGCCCGCACGGACTCGGAGACCCTCCATGACGACACCTCGTGGTCGTCTCGCCCGCCGACGGCAGACGGCAGATGGAGGCGTTCGCTCTCCATCATCTCCGGACGAAGATCCTCAAGATGAGCTCTGCACGAGAAGGGCTGAGATCCGAACTACAAGGTAAAAACTTCGTTATCCTCGAAATAAAACAGGATGTCCTTATTACAAAACTCCCTTTCTACTTACGGCTCGCTGGAGGGCTGATTCCCTTGGGGAAATAGTGCGGCCGGGGCTTCTCCTGGCGCAGGACCCTCTGGTGAAGATTTCTTCCCCCGCTTTGAGGCCTTGGCCTCCGGATCTTCGAAAGCGGTCCTCTTCTCCCCTGGAGGGAGGGATTCTCGATCCCCCCTTTCTTGAGATCCTCTTTAGCGGAGGCGGTAGTTTTCCTGTTTTCCCCTTCACCCTCTTCCGAAGGCGCAGCCTCCAGCATCTTAACTAACACGAGATCCAGCATGGTCTCACGGAGGGGGGCCGGACACCGTATCAGTTTTGCTTTTGCTATCCACTCCTGTTCAAGGGATAGCTGGTTAAAGGGCAAGTCTATGATAAATGAACGGACGGTATGTCTGGACACAGGACTACTTACTTGAGTATCCGGGCGATTGCAGCTCAGGCCTGCATCCTCGGTCAAGTCCGGACACATCTGTTGTGATCCGAAGAACAGTTTATACATCTCCACGGGCGTCGCGCCCATGAAGTGTTGAAGAGCTTGCGGTCCCTTCGGATTGAATTCCCACAGGCGGAGGGGGCAACGTTTGCAGGGCAGAAGGCGCTGAATCAGCATGACCTGCGCCACTACAACCAGATTGATCTCCCTCTCTTGGAGGTCCCGAATGCGGCCCTGCAATAGTGGCACGTCCTTGGACGGCCCCCAGTCAAGCCCTTTGTTGACCCATGACGCCAGCCGTTGTGGAGGGCCCGAGCAAAAGGCAGGCGGCGCCACCCATTTGGTGCCCCTGGGAGTGGTGATGTAGAACCACTCCTATTGCCACAAAACGAGCTCCTTTTGAAAATAGCCCTCGGGCCACGGAGAGTCAACTCTCTTGCTTATAACAGCCCCTCCGCACTCTGCTTGCCGCTCCTCGATCATCTTCGGCTCCATGATGAAGGTCTTGAGCCACAATCCGAAGTGAGGAGTGGTGTGAAGGAAGGCTTCACATACAACAATGAACGATGAGATGTGGAGGATGGACTCCGGATCCAAGTCATGGAATTCCAGCCCATAATAAAACATGAGCCCCCTCACGAAGGGGTCCATCGGGAAGCCTAAACCCCGACGGAAGTGAGACACGAACACCACGCTCTCGCCAGGCTCGGGAGTGGGAATAACTTGCCCTGGGGCGGGCAGCCTATGCGAAATCTCGCCGGTTAGATACCTGGCGTCTCTCAGCTATGCGAAGAGGGCATCCACCGGCCCTGAAGGTCGGAGCCAGTCATTGTCGAAGGTCCGAAGCACCTGAATCTAGAGCCTTGGGTGTTGGAACTCGGGGCGAGGGGCGGATTCGATTGAGGATTGAAGAAAAGGAACAGGCCTTGGTCTCGTTATAAAGGGGTTGAATACCAAGAGCCGTCCCCGAAACCGTTTGGGACTCGCCTTCGATGTAGAGGGTGAGCCAACGGGCGCGTTTGGGTTACCCACGTCCGTATTGATGAGAATCCCGGAATAAGGGGGCACGATCTCTGCTTCGACAAGACGTGCCAAGGAAACCGTTTCGCTAAACGCGCTGAGGTGGAATAATAAAACGATTCGAGTAAAGGCTTGGTCGTGGTGTGACGTCACGCCACGAAATACGTCAGCAGATTGAACTTGTGTAAATATTATTCTCTCTACGGTGGTATGTGGAATTTATTTTGCAGAGTCGGACACTATCCTGGTGTTCATAAATCTTCTATGAATTATTCGCAGGAGGAACCCTCCTTGCAATGCCGAAGACAATATGCGCGCCGGAATCGTCGTCATTAAAGCCTGGTTCAGGGGCTACTGAGGGAGTCCTGGACTAGGGGGTGTCCGGATAGCCGAACTATCATCATTGGCCGGACTCCAAGACTATGAAGATACAGACTTCGTCCCGTGTCCGGATGGGACTTTCCTTGGCGTGGAAGGCAAGCTTGGCAATACGGATATGTAGATCTCCTACCATTGTAACCGACTCTGTGTAACCCTAGCCCTCTCCGATGTCTATATAAACTGGAGGGTTTTAGTCCGTAGGACGAACAACAATCATACCATAGGCTAGCTTCTAGGGTTTAGCCTCCTTGATCTCGTGGTAGATCAACTCTTGTACTACCCATATCATCAATATCAATCAAGCAGGAGTAGGGTTTTACCTCCATCAAGAGGGCCCGAACCTAGGTAAAAACATTGTGTCCCTTGTCTCCTGTTACCATCCGCCTAGACGCACAGTTTTGGACCCCCTACCCGAGATCTGCCGGTTTTGACACCGACAGTCATATCACTGTTGTCGCTTTTGCGTAGGTAAGAAATGTTCTTGCTAGAAACACATAGCAGCCACGTAAAACATGCAACAACAATTAGAGGACGTCTAACTTGTTTTTGCAAGGTATGCTATGTGATGTGATATGGCCAAAAATGGATGTGAGGAATTATATATGTGATGTATGAGATTGATCATGTTCTTGTAATAGGAATCACGACTTGCATGTCGATGAGTATGACAACCGGCAGGAGCCATAGGAGTTGTCTTAATTTATTGTATCACCTGCAAGTCAATATAAGTGCCATGTAATTACTTTACTTTATTGCTAACCATTAGCCATAGCAGTAGAAGTAATAGTCGGCGTGACAACTTCATGAAGACACGATGATGGAGATCATGATGATGGAGATCATGGTGTCATGCCAGTGATGATGGTGATCATGCCGCGCCTCAAAGATGGAGATCAAAAGCGCAAGATGCTATTGGCCATATCATGTCACTTTATGATTTGCATGTGATGTTTGTCATGTTTACATCTTATTTGCTTAGAACGACGGTAGCATAAATAAGATGATCCCTCACTAAAATTTCAAGAAATGTGTTCCCCCAAACTGTGCACTGTTGTGAAGGTTCGTTGTTTCGAAGCACCACGTGATGATCGGGCGTGATAGATTCTAACATTTGCATACAACGGGCGTAAGCTAGATTTACACACAAGAAACACTTAAGTTGACTTGACAAGCCTAGCATGTACAGACATGGCCTCGGAACACGAGAGACCAAAAGGTCAAACATGAGTCGTATGGTAGATGCGATCAACATGGAGAAGTTAACCGTTGATGACTAGTCCATCTCACGTGATGATCGGACATGGCCTAGTCGATTTGGATCATGTATCACTTAGATGACTAGAGGGATGTCTATCTAAGTGGGAGTTCATTAAATAATTTGATTAGATGAACTTAATTATCATGAACATAGTCAAAAGGTCTTTGCAGATTATGTCGTAGATTGCGCTTTAGTTCTACTGTTTTAGATATGTTCCTAGAGAAAATTTTGTTGAAAGTTGACAGTAGCAATTATGCGGACTGGGTCCTTAAACTGAGGATTGTCCTCATTGTTGTGCAGAAGGATTATGTCCTTAATGCACTGCTCGGTGTGCTGAACCTCGAGCGTCGTCTGTGGATGTTGCGAACATCTGACATACACGTTTTGATGACTATGTGATAGTTCAGTGCGTAATGCTAAATGGTTTAGGATTGAGGCGCCGAAGACATTTTTGAAACTTCATGGAATATATGAGATGTTCCAAGGGCTAAAATTGGGATTTCATGCTCGTGCCCACGTCAAGAGGTATGATACCTTCGACAAGTTTCTTAGCCTGCAAACTTAGGGAGAAAAGATCAATCGTTGAGCATGTGCTCAGATTGTCTGAGTACTATAATAGCTTGAATCAAGTGGGAGTTAATCTTCCAGATGAGATATTGATGGTTCTCTAAAGTCACTGCCACCAAGCTACTAGAGCTTCGTGATGAACTATAACATATCAGGGATAGATATGATGACCCCTGAGCTATTCGTGATGTTTGACACCACGAAAGTAGAAATCAAGTAGGAGCATCAATTGTTGATGGTTAGTAAAACCACTAGTTTCAAGAAGGGCAAGGGCAAGAAGGGATACTTCGTGAAACGGCAAATCAGTTGCTGCTCTAGTGAAGAAACCCAAGGTTGAACCCAAACCCGAGACTAAGTGCTACTATAATGAGGGGAACGGTCACTGAAGCAGAAATACCCTAGATACTTGGTAGATGAGAGGGCTGGCAAGGTCGACAGAAGTATATTGGATATACATTATATTAATGTGTACTTTACTAGTACTCCTAGTGGCACCAGGGTATTAGGTACCAGTTCGGTTGCTAAGTGTCAGTAACTCAAACTAAAAGGCTACGGAATAAATGGAGACTAGCTAAAGGCAAGGTGACGATATGTGTTGGAAGTGTTTCCAAGGTTGATGTGATCAAACATCGCACGCTCCCTCTACCATCGGGATTGGTGTTAAACCTAAATAATTGTTATCGGGTGTTTGCGTTGAGCATAGATATGATTGGATTATGTTTATCGCAATATGGTTATTCATTTAAGGAGAATAATGGTTACTTTGTTTATTTGAATAATACCTTCAATGGTCTTGCACCTAAAATGAATGGTTTATTGAATCTCGAACGTAGTGATACACATGTTCATGCCAAAAGATATAAGATAGTAATGATAGTACCACCTACTTGTGGCACTGCCATTTGAGTTATATTGGTATAAAATGCATGAAGAAGCTCCATGTTGTAATACCCCGGATGTAACTTTCCATAATTGTAACTCCAACTCTTGCCATTTTCGGCATTGTGATATGATATTCCCTCCGTGGTTGGGTTTTTCCTCTTTTGCATTTTGTCCATGTCATGCATTTCATATCATGTCATCATGTGCATCGCATTTGCATATGTGTTCGTCTCATGATTCCGAGCATTTTTCCCGTTGTCCGTTTTGCAATCCGGCACTCCTATGTCCCCGGCGCCCCTTTTACGCTTTTCCGTGAGCGGGTACTAAACGTTCTCGGAATGGACCGAGGTTTGTCAAGTGGCCTTGGTATACCACCGTAGACCACCTGTCAAGTTTCGGGTCATTTGGAGCTCGTTTGGTACTCCAACGGTTAACCGCACTCTCAAAAGGCCTCTTTTAAGTTGCAGCCCAACACCCCTCCAAAACAGTCCAATAACCCATCTAAGTCACTTCCATGCTCTCCGTCGTTCGATCACGATCGTGTGGGAGAAAACTACACCTCATTTGGACTCTCCTAGCTCCTTCTATGCCTATATACACCCCCCATTCCAAATCACGATGACGAAATCCGCCACCCCAGTGTCGGGCGCGCCACGTGTCGCCGCGCCCGCCCCGCCACCGCCCTTGAGGCCCACCATGGGCCCTCCCGCCTCCTCCGGCCTGGCCGTCGCGCCCGTCGCCCTCGAAGGCCCGCCCTCGCCTCCGCCCGCGCCTCGCCGGCCAGCGCCGTCGCCGCCTCCCGCCGGCCGGTCACCTCCGGCCGCCGCCCGCGCCCGACTCGGGCGCCCGGCCGCCGCCCGCCGCCCGCCCGGCCACTCCCGGCGTCTCCGCGGCCGCCGCCCGGCCTCCTCCTCCGCCTCTCCCACCCCGTCGCGCTGCCGCCGCCTAGAGCTCCGGCGAGCCGCGCGACTGCCGCCCTCGATCGGATCTGGATCGGGAACCGCGGAGTTGACTTCTTCCCCCCCTTAAAATTCGTCTAAGTTTTATTTCGGTGATTAATTTGTGGCATTTTCAACGCATCATAACTTTGTACCCATAGCTCCGTTTCGTGCGTGTAATATTGCAAAATGTTCGCCTTGAAGAGTAGATCATTTCATCTCATTGCGTCATTTTCATTTGAGCTCATCTTGATGCCCGAAATGCTGTTAGAAGAGGGCTATGTGATGTTAGTTTCTGTTTCTTAACAGAACATGCACTTTTGTCATTTTTGCCATGATTGACGTGTGCACCCTATGATCTTGAGTCCTACATGTGTTTTGTAATATGCCATGCCATCTTTCCAGGGGTGTATGCCATGTATTTTTGTGATCTATGTGGTGACTAGCACAAGCATGCAAACTAGGCTTCCTGATGTTGCTGGTTTCAGCCCTGTTTAGCTGATATTTTGATGCCATGTTAACTTGATGCTACCGAGAAATCCATGCATATTTTGAGATACTTCAGTAAGGATGTTTTGAACATATGGTTATGCTCTATCCATCCATGCCTTTTTTTTGCAATTATGGAGTGCCATAGCTTGAGTCAATCGAGCTCTACTTTTGCTATAAAATGTTTCCTGGCAGATTGTTTACATGTTATTCAATTTTGGCAAGGTTGTTGTTGTTGATCCGTGTATGCTATGATGTTGTTCTTGCCATGTATATATTCTATGCCATGTCTTCTTGATGGATGTATGCTTAGTTTATCATGTAAGGCTCTGTAGTGAGTGCTTTGAGCTCTTAAACATGCCTACTTGTTATCTGTTTTTGACATGCCATGTTGCTGAATCTGTTAACGAAACTTGCTATATTGACATGGGTGTTACTATATTTTCTGATCCTTTTTAGCTTATGGTTAGTAAGGGACTTTTGTTCTATGCCTTTAGTAGATTCATGCCATGCCTTGTTTTGCTATTATAAGTTCCTGTAGCATGTTGGTTTCTTGCTCTGAACATTGCTACATGATGCTGTTTTTGCCATGTTCAGTAATTTCACAGTCTGTGAAGCTGATATGTTTTGCACTTTTGCCATGCTTGTTTGGACCTGTTATGGTGTGATTTATCCATAGCTCAGTGTTCATCTTTTGTCAAGCATCTTGAGTAGATCACTGCCATATACTTTGTTGGTACGTTTGGGTGCAGTAGCTTAATTTCTTGTTGCTTGCTATGTGGCATCATGCTGCTAATGGCAGATTTGTGCCATTCTTGTTTTGCTTGTCATTTGCAAACCGTGCATCCGATTCCGGTGATCTTTATATCGATTTCAACCGAAATCATCTCATCTTTCCAGCGGCATACTTGGTTTGCCAAGTTGATCCCTGGTTTATCATTTTCCTTCCGAGCGCAAGATACGCATTGCATATCACATCTCGCATATCATGTCATGTTTTGCATCATGTTGCTTGTGCATTGCACCGTGATTTATTGTGGTTCCTTTGTTTGTGTTCTTGCTTTGGGTAGAGCCGGGAGACGAGTTCGTGAACGAGGAACCTGTTGAGAACGCTTACGAGGATCAAGCTTTCAACAACTCTGAGAACTTTGCAAGCAAGATGACCATACCCTCGAAATCACTTCTATCTTTGCTATGCTAGATGCTCGCTCTTTTGCTATGCCTATGCTACGATGCCTATCACTTGTTTATCGTGCCACCCATATTTCCATGTCAGCCCCTAACCATCCTTTCCTAGCAAACCGTTGATTGGCTATGTTACCGCTTTGCTCAGCCCCTCTTATAGCGTTGCTAGTTGCAGGTGAAGATGAAGTTGTTCCTTGTTGAACATGGAGATGTTGTTCCTTATTGGAACATGTTTACTTGTTGGGGATATCACAATATATATCTGCTATAATTAATGCATCTATATACTTGGTAAAGGGTGGAAGGCTCGGCCTTATGCCTGTGTTTTGTTCCACTCTTGCCACCCTAGTTCCGTCATACCGTGTTATGTTCCTTGATTTCGCGTTCCTTACGGTTGGGTGATTTATGGGACCCCTTGACAGTTCGCTTTGAATAAGACTCCTCCAAAGAAGGCCCAACTTTGGTTTTACCATTTGCCACCTAAGCCTTTTTCCCCGGTTTTCGCGAGCCCGAGGGTCATCTTTATTTTAACCCCCCGACCAGTGCTCCTTCGAGTGCTGGCCCGAACTAATGATCAAGGGCCACCACGGGCAACTCGAGGCTTGGTTTTACTCGTAGGCTGACCTATCCGGTGTGCCCTGAGAACGAGATATGTGCAGCTCCTATCGGGATTTGTCGGCACAGTCGGGTGGCTTTGCTGGTCTTGTTTTATTGCTGTCGAAATGTCTTGTAGTCCGGGATTCCGAGATTGATCGGGACTTCCCGGTAGAAGGAATATCCTTCGTTGACCGTGAGAGCTTATAATGGGCTAAGTTGGGACACCCCTGCAGGGTATTATCTTTCGAAAGCCGTGCCCGCGGTTATGAGGCAGATGGGAATTTGTTAATGTCCGGTTGTAGAAAACCCGAAGTTGACCTCAATTAAAATACACATCAACAAGTGTGTAACCGTGATGGTCTCTTCTCGGCGGAGTCCGGAAGTGAACACGTGTTGGAGTTATGTCGACGTAAGTAGTTCAGGATCACTTCTTGATCGCTACTAGCTTCACGACCGCGCCTTGCTTCTCTTCTCGCTCTCTTATGCAAATGTAGCCACCATATATGCTAGTCGCTTGCTGGAGCTCCACCTCACAACTCTATCCTTCTTATCAGCTTAAATAGTCTTGATCTCGCGGGTGTGAGATTGCTGAGTCCCGGTGACTCACAGATTCTACCAAAACAGTTGCAGGTGCCGACGATGCGAGTGCAGGTGACGCAACCGAGCTCAAGTGGGAGTTCGATGAGGAACGTGGTCGTTACTATGTGTCTTTTCCTGATGATCGTAGTGGAGCCAGTTGGGACGATCGGGGATCTGTGTAGCATTTGGGGTATCTTCTTTATTTTGGTTCCGTAGTCGGACCTTGAGTGTAATCTGAATGATGGATGTTTATTTATGTATTGTGTGAAGTGGCATCGAAGCCAACTATGTATCTCTTTCCTTATGTATTACATGGGTTGTGTGAAGATTACCTCACTTGCGACATTGCTTTCAATGCGGTTATGCCTCTAAGTCGTGCTTCGACACGTGGGAGATATAGCCGCATCGAGGGCGTTACACATGTTGATGGATCTTTGGACGCACTCGTTTTTTGCAAAGTTTGATACATGTGAACCATGTCTATTGGTATATACGCATGAAGAAACTCCATGCAGATGGATCGTTTGGAATCACTTGATTTGGAATCACTTGAGACATGGAAATAATACCACGTGGGCAAGATGACTGAAAGGCCTCATTTTCAGTGAGATGGAACAAGAAAGCAACTTGTTGGAAGTAATACATTTTGATGTGTGCAGTCCAATGAGTGTTGAGGCACGCTGTGGATATCGTTATGCTCTTACTTTGCAGATGATTTGAGTAGACGCCAAGTATATTTACTTGATGAAACACAAGTCTGAATTATTGAAAGGTTCAAGTAATTTCAGAGTGAAGTTGAAGATCGTTGTGACAAGAGGATAAAATTTCTATGATATGATCATCGAGATGAATATCCGAGTTACGATTTTGGTACACAGTTAAGACATTCTGAAAATTGTTTCACAACTAATGCCGCCTGGAACACCATAGTGTGATGGTGTGTCTGAACATCATAGCTGCACCCTATTGGATATGGTGCACACCCTAATGTCTCTTATTGAATCACCACTATCATTTATGGGTTAGGCGTTAGAGATAACCACATTCACTTTAAATAGGGCACCATGTAATTCCGTTGAGATGACACGTATGAACTATGGTTTAGAGAAACCTAAGTTGTAATTTCTTAAAAGTTTGGGGATGCGACGCTTATGTGAAAAGGTTTCAGCCTGATAAGCTCGAACCCAAAGCGGATAAATGCATCTTCATAGGACACCCAAAATAGTTGGGTATACATCCTATCTCAGACCCAGAAGCAAAAGTGATTCTTTCTATAACGGGTCCTTTCTCGAGGAAAAGTTTCTCTCGAAAGAATTGAGTGGGAGGATGGTGGAGACTTGATGAGGTTATTGAACCATCACTTCAACCAGTGTGTAGCAGGGCGCAGGAACTTGTTCCTGTGACACCTACACCAATTGAAGTGGAAGCTAATGATAGTGATCATGAAACTTCGGATCAAGCCACTACCAAACCTCATAGGTTGACAAGGACACATACTACTCTAGAATGGTACGGTAATCCTGTCTTGGAGGTCATGTTGCTAGACAACAATGAACCTACGAGCTATGGAGAAGCGATGGTGGGCCCGGATACCGATGAATGGCTCGAGACCATAAAATCCAAGAGAGGATCCATGTATGAAAACAAAGTGTAGACTTTGGAAGAACTACTTGATGGTCGTAAGGCTGTTGGGTACAGAGGGATTTTAAAAGGAAGACGAACAATGATGGTATGTGTCACCATTAAGAAAGCTCGACTTGTCGCTAAGATGTTTTCCGACAAGTTCAAGGAGTTGACTATGCTGAGACTTTCTTACTCGTAGAGATGCTAAGAGTCTGTTGGAATTATATTAGCAGCTACTGCATTATTTATGAAATCTTGCAGATAGGATATCAAAACATTGTTTCCTCGATGATTTTCTTGAGGAAAGGTTGTATGTGATACAACCAGAAGGTTTTGTCAATCCTAAAATATGCTAACAAGTATGCAAATATCCAGCAATCCTTCTAATGACTAGAGTAAGCATCTCGGAGTTGGAAATATACGCTTTGATGATATGATCAAAGATTTTGGGTTTATACAAAGTTTATGAGAAACTTGTATTTCCAAAGAAGTGAGTGGGAGCACTATAGAATTTCTGATGAGTATATGTTGTTGACATATTGTTGATCGGAAATGATGTAGAATTTCTTGAAAGCATATAGGGTTGTTTAAAAAGTGTTTTTCAATGGAAAACCTGATTTAAGCTACTTGATCACTGAGCACCAAGATCTATAAGGATAGATAAAAAATGCTTAATAGTACTTTCAAATGAATACATACCATGACAAGATTTTGAATGAGTTCAAAATAGGTCGGCAAAGAAAGAGTCCTTTGCTATGTTAAAAGGTGTGAGTATTGCGTAAGACGCAAGATCTGACCATGGCAGGAGAGAGAGAAGGCACGAAGGTCGTCCCCTATGCTTTAGAGTAGGCTCTACAGTATGATGTGTTGTGTACCGCACCTGAAGTGTGCCTTGCCATGAGTCAGTCAAGGGGTACAAGAGTGATCCAGGAATGGATCACAGTACAACGGTCAAAGTTATCCTTAGTAACTAGTGGACTAAGGAATTTTTCTTGATTATGGAGGTGGTAAAAGAGTTCGTCGTAAAGGGTTACGTCGATGCAAACTTTGACACTAATCCGGATGACTCTGAGTAGTAAACCAAATTCGTATAGTAGGTCAGTTATTTGGAATAGTTCCAAATGGCGCGTGGTAGCTGCATCTACAAGATGATATAGAGATTTGTAAAGCACACACGGATCTGAAAGGTTCAGACCCGTTGACTAATAACATCTCTCAGAACCAAGTTATGATCAAACCCCTTGGGTGTTGGATTCATTACAATAACATAGTGATCTGAACTAGATTACTGACTGTTGGAAATATGCCCTAGAGGCAATAATAAAATGTTTATTATTATATTTCCTTGTTCATGATAATTGTCTACAGTTCATGCTATAATTGTATTAACCGGAAACCGTAATACATGTGTGAATGCATAGACTACAACATGTCCCTAGCGTGCCTCTAGTTGACTAGCTCGTTGATCAATAGATGGTTGTGGTTTCCTGAAGATGGACATTGGATGTCGTTGATAATGGGATCACATCATTAGGAGAATGATGTGATGGACAAGACCCAATCCTAAGCATAGCACAAGATCACGTAGTTCGTTTGCTATAGCTTTTCTAATGTCAAGTATCATTTCCTTAGACCATGAGATTGTGCAACTCCTGGATACCATAGGAATTCTTTGGGTGTATCAAACGTCACAACGTAACTGAATGTCTATAAAGGTGCACTACAGGTATCTCCGAAAGTGTCTGCTGGGTTGGCACAAATCGAGACTGGGATTTGTCACTCCGTATGACAGAGAGGTATCTCTGGGCCCACTCGGTAATGCATCATCATAATGAGCTCAATGTGACTAATGATTTAGCCATGGGATCATGCGTTACAGAACGAGTAAAGATACTTGCCGGTAATGAGATTGAACAAGGTATAGGGATACCGACAATCGAATCTCGGGCAAGTAACATATCGATGGACAAAGGGAATTGTATACGGGATTGATTGAATCCCCGATATCGTGGTTCATTCGATGAGATCATCGTGGAACATGTGGGAGCCAATATGGGTATCCAGATCCCGCTATTGGTTGTTGGCCAGAGAGGCATCTCGGTCATGTCGGCTTGGTTCCAGACCCGTAGGGTCTACACACTTAAGGTTCAGTGACGCTAGAGTTGTAATCGGAATTGTATGTGGTTACCAAAAGTTGTTCGGAGTCTCGGATGAGATCCCAGACATTGCTAGGAGTTCCAGAATGGTCCGGAGGTAAAGATTTATATATGATAAGTCCTATTTTGGCAACCAGAAAATGTTCGGGATTTTTCGCTATCGTACCAGGAAGGTTCTAGAAGGTTCCAGAGTGGGGCCCACCTGCATGAGGGAACCCACATGAACGTGGGTAGTGGGGGCAAGGCCCCACTCCCCTGGTCAAGGCTCACCAAGATTCCCCCCTTAGAAGGAATAAGATCATATCCCGAAGGGATATGATCAAGATTCCTAAAAAGGGGGATAACAATTGGTGGGGAAGGGAAAGGATGGGATTTCTTTCCTCCCACCTTTTCCAACGCCCCAATGGACTTGGAGGGTAAGAAAGGAGCCCCCTCCACCCCTATATATACTGGGGAGGCGCATGGGAGCTGCACCCCTTGCCCCTGACGCAGCCCTCCCCCTCCTCCTCCTCCTCCTCCTCCACCTCCTCCGTTGAGCGTAGCGAAACTCTGCCGGAGAACCACGAGCTCCACCACCACGCCGTCGTGCTACCGGAGTTATCCATCAACTTCTCCTCTCCCCTTGCTGGAACAAGAAGGAGGAGACGTCCCCGGGCTGTAGGTGTGTTGAACGCGGAGGCGCCATCCGTTCGGCGCTTGGATCGGATCTTCCGCGATTTGAATCGCCGCGAGTACGACTCCATCAACCGCGTTCTTGTAACGCTTCCGCTTAGCAATCTTCAAGGGTATGAAGATGCACTCCCTCTCTCACATTGCTAGCATCTCCTGGATTGATCTTGGTGACACATATGATTTTTTTGAATTATTAGTACGTTCCCCAACACCAGGCCCTCCCTTCCGGCATATTCAAGATGGAGCAAGACAGAAGAGAAGGAGAATGCGGCTGTATACCTCCACTCCTCCCCCGCTCTCCCTTTTATAGGCAAACGAGGGACTGGGGGCTGGATCCGCAATGGGTGACCATCGCCCTCCTCCACCAGTTCAAGGAAGACGGGCCCTCGCCATTATGCTCCCCCACGCCACACGTCCCCGTTACCTACCCCGCGCGATGCATGCGGCGTACGTGGCTAAGGATAAGGGCGTGGTGGGAAGAGTGAATTGGCATTTTCTACCCCATGCGTTAAAGTCATTCACGGGCCATTACTGGAGCAGCCGCACCACTATTGGCTTTGCACGACGCACGGGGAAACTAGAAACTAGCCCAAAATCAAAACTAATGTACAAGCAAAGAAGATCTCAAGAGACCAGCCTCTTCAGCAAGCGCTACATGTGCACTTGTTAGGCCCTACCCCGATGACGCTCAACATCGCGTTCGGGGCAGGCTCGGGGGCTTCTGTCGGTGCAACAGTCCGTGGGCCTGTTGCCCTGACTGTTCACAAGCACATGATCAAGATTCAACCCTTAGATCAAGAAGAGCAAGATACCAAGAGACTCAAAGAACCAACCAACAATCTGAAAGGGCCAAGGCCAAGACATAGGAGCAAAATGTCATCAGTGTGGTGTCAAACCGCGGAGTGATTAAGTGGCAACCATTCGCCACATTTCAGCCAATTCCTATCAAGGAAACCCACAGATGACACTTGTCCTATGACGTGTCAAACGAGCAGGTGTGGAGCTGGCAAGATAGCCCGACAAGCCTTGCGGGGCAACCAACGATGTGACATTAAGCTGTGCATTAAATGCATGCTGTCAGCCTGAAGAGTTAGGTATGATAGCACTATTTGCTATCATATCAGTGTCAAATGACTAATTTGACACTGTGGTGACCCCTTAGCCTATCAAAGGAGGCCCATGGCAACAGTTCGAGAGGTTGGAAAGTTAGATTACTCACACCCTCGTATACGCGTAGTCGCTGCCGCCCTGAAGCAACCCTTGGCGGGCAAGTGTACTATGCACCACCACCACTTTTCCACCATCAATCCACCAAAGCAGGAGTAGGGTCTTATGCCTCACAGCGGCCCGAACCTGGGTAAAACTGCCCGTGTGATCTCTGTCGCGCTGCCCCACGTTGGTCTGCTCTTTGTGCAACGCGACCCCCCTGCTGACCTAGCAAGGGGCCGCCCTGGTCCCATAGGTGGCTATGGTTTCCCGCGACAATAAGTTTATGTTTTTCAGCAAGATCAAATCAACTCTCACCCAAATCATCCCAAAGGCCTTGCTTGGCACAAACACTAATTTAAACCACAAAACACATCTAACCAGAGGTATAATTGTGTATTTTATTGAAAACAATAAGAAAACCAAAAGGCAAAAAGATACAAGTTGGGTTGCCTCCCAATGAGCGCTATCGTTATATGCCCCTAGCTAGGCATAACGCGAAGGATCTAAGTTTTGTCATCGATAATCTTTGCCACTTTAGTAAGGGTCTTTTTCAAATCCGGGAGGCTCTTTATGCTTCCCTAAATTTTTCGGAAAAGAAACCATCTTAAGATCCAATATATCCAACCGTTTATTGCAAAGGGTAATCAAAGTGTTCATACGATTGATACTACCATTGAGATGTTTGAGAGGTTCATTATAGTTTTGCAATTCAACCATGTTTTTATGCAAATCACCAAGTTTGTCCAAAATTTGGACTCTGGGTGAAAGAGAACCCTTTCTTTTGTGGTCGAACCCCCAAAATTACTTCTAAGATTTCATAGGCATCAATGACATCAAGCTCAATAAAATTCCCTTTTGCGGCAAAATCTAAAAGTTGTCTATGATGCAAAGCCAATCCCACATAAAAATTTCTACGAATTTTTTTGCATTTCCTTTAAATTGAAAACACGATAGGACTCCAGTAGCCTATACCAATCATCTTTCAAATTTTCTCCTTGTCTTTGTTTGAAGTATAAAACTACAAAGTCTGGTAACAAAGGAGGAGCATTCAAACTAGCCATAGTGAAAGAAAACAAGAACACGAATAGATCTGATGAGAAAATGGTGAATGAAAAAGAGGGACCATAAAACGACAAATTTTTGTGAAGTGGGAGAGAGGAAAATGAGAGGCAAATGGCAAATAATGTAAATTGCAAGGAGATGAGATTTGTGATAAGGAACCTGGTTGATGTTGAAGATCCTCCCCGGCAACGGCGCCAGAAATTCCTTTTGATGTCTGCTAGAACTACGTCGGTATTTCCCCAAAGAGGAAGGGATGATGCAGTATAGCGACGGTAGGTATTTCCCTGAGTGATGAGACCAAGGTTATCGAACCAGTAGGAGAACCTCCTCATACCATGTAAACATCACCTGCACACAAATAACAAATACTAGAAACCCAACGTGTTAAAGGGGTTGTCAATCCCTTTCGGGTACGGCGCCTCAAGATAGGCAAATAACGTGAGATAAAAATGGTAGATAGGATAAATACATCGCGGCACAAATAAATTGCAGCATGGTATTTTTGTATTTTTGGTTTAATAGATCTGAAATAAATGCAAAAGAAAATAGATCACAAAGGCAAATATGATGAAAAGAGACCCGGGGGCCGTAGGTTTCACTAGTGGCCTCTGTCGAGAAAAATAGCAAATGGTGGGAAAACAATTACTGTTGGGTAATTGATAGAACATCAAATAATCATGAAGATATCCAGGCAATGATCATTATATAGGCATCACGTCCAAGATTAGTAGACCGACTCATGCCTGCATCTACTACTATTACTCCACACATCGACCGCTATCCAGCATGCATCTAGTGTATTAAGTTCATGGAGAAACGTAATATTGCAATAAGAATGATGACATGATGTTGACAAGATCTATTTATGTATAAATAGACCCCATCTTGTTATCCTTAATAGCAACAATACATATGTGTCGTTTCCCTTTCTGTCACTGGGATCAAGCACCGTAAGATCGAACCCATCACATAGCACCTCTTCCCATTGCAACATAAATAGATCAAGTTGGCCAAACAAAACCCAAATATCGGAGAATAAATACGAGGCTATAATCAATCATGCATATAAGAGATCAAAGAAGACTAAAATAACTTTCACGGATAAAAACATAGATCTGATCATAAATCAAAGTTCATTGGATCCCAACAAACACACCCCAAAAAGGCTTACATCATATGGATCTCCAAGAGACCATTGTATTGATAATAAAGACAGAGATAGAGAGAGAGAGAGAGAGAGAGAGAGAGAGGAAGCCATCTAGCTACTAACTACGGACTCGTAGGTCTACAAAGAACTACTCACGCATCATCGGAGAGGCACCAATGGACATGATGCACCCCTCCGAGATGGTGTCTAGATTGGATCTGGTGTTTCTGGACTCTGCGGTGGCTGGAATTGATTTTTGTCGACTCCCCTACGGTTTCTGGAATATTGGGGTATTTATAGAGCAAAGAGGCGGTTCAGTGGGCACCCGAGGTGGGCACAACCCACCGGGGCGCGCCTAGGCCCCCAGGCATGCCCTGGTGGGATATGCTCCCCTGGGAGCACCCCCGAGGTGCTTTCCTGGCCCACCCGATGTCTTCTGGCCCAAAAAAATCCACAAAAAGTTTTGCTGCGTTTGGACTCTGTTTGGTATTGATTTCCCGCGATGAAAAAAACATGCAGAAAACAGCAACTGCACTGGGCACTATGTCAATAGGTTAGTACCAAAAAATGATATAAAATGATTGTAAAACATCCAAGAATGATAATATAACAGCTGGGAACAATAAAAAATTGTAGATACATTGGAGATGTATCAGCATCCCCAAGTTTAATTCCTGCTCGTCCTCGAGTAGGTAAATGATAAAAATAGAATTTTTGATGTGGAATGCTGCCTATCATGTTCATCACATATTCTTTTCTTTATAGCATGGACACTTGGACTTTTATATGATTCAAAGCAATAGTCTAGTTTTGACATGAAGACTTTAATACTCAAGCATACCAACAAGCAACCATGTCTTTCAAAATATCAACACTAAAGCAAGTTATCCCTGGCCCATTATGCTCAACCATTGATCCATTCATGAAACACACTCGAATATTAGCTACATCCAATGCTCAAATAACATCGTAGTGCCCCTTAGTTGGTGCTTTATAAGAGAAGGTGGTGACTCAAATTCACAATAAAAATTTGCATAAGTAAAAGAAAGGCCCTTTGTAGAGGGAAGTGCGAATTTGTAGAGGTGCCAGAGCTCAAAGCTTAAATTGAGAGATAAAAACATTTTTGAGAGGCATAGTTTTCCCACCAACGAAAACGACTTAGAGATCCCAACACTTTCCATGCTAGATACATTATAGGCATCTCCCAAATAGAAAATAAAGTTTATTACTTTTTCCACCATTACTTTCACTTTCCATGGCTAACCGTATCCACGGGTGCCCTCCATACCAACACTTTCCAAGGAATTTATTATTTGACAACATAAAGTAAATTCATTTTTTATTTCGGGGCTGGGCATCCCTAATACCTTTGTCGTACTCTCGTTCAATGACCAGTGAATAAACACTGATCATGAAAATAACACATCTAGTATGGAAAATATTGGCCACCCCTCACCGCCTCGCGAGCGGTACAACACACAGAAGAGAAATTTATTTTGAAAATTAGAGATGGCACATGCAAATTTTCTTAGAATGGCATGGAAATACCGCATATAGGTAGGTATAGTGGACTCATATGGCAAAACTGGTTTAAAGGGTTTTGGATACACTAGTGATCATACTTAGTGCAAAGTGAAGGCTGGCAACAATATTGAGAAGCGACCAACCAAAAAGTGAAAAATCTCGTACCCAAGCATTAAGCATAAGTAACACCGAATAAATGCACCACAAGTAGGATATAAATTTCATTGCATAACTATTGACTTTCGTGCTTGCATAGGGAATCACAAACCTTACAATCAATATTCTTACTAAAGCACAATTGACTCACATATCATATCGTCATATCTCAAAACCATTACTAAGAATCGAGTTTATTTTGTCCAATGATCTTCATGAAAGTTTTTATTATATCCTCCTTGGATATCTATCACTTTGGGACTATTTTCCTATGTTGCTTTTGATAAGCTCAAACAAATTTAAGTGAAGAACATGAGCATAATATTTCTTTCTCTCAAAATAATCTAAGTGAAGCAAGAGAGAATTTCTGAAAATTTTACTAACTCCCAAATAAATCGAAGTGAAGCATGAGAGCATCTCTTCAAAAACAATGCACACCGTGCTAAAAAAGATATACGTGAAGTACTAGAGCAAATTCATGGCTCTAAAAATTTAAGTGAAGCATAGGAGCAAGCATAGCATAATTTTTGGCTCTCTCAAAAAGGTGTGTTCAGCAAGCATTCAGCACTGAAAACACAAAGGAAAACAAGCAAAGACTCATATCATACAAGATGCTCCAAGCAAAACTCATAATATGTGATGAATAAAAATATAGCTTCAAGTAAAATACCGATGGTTGTTAGAAGAAAGCGGGGATGCCACTCGGGGCATACCGAAGCTTAGTTGCTTGCTACTTCTTGAATATTATATTGGGGTGCCTCGGGCATCCCCAATCTTAGCCTTTTGCTAATCCTTATTCCTTCATCCATCGTAAGATCACCCAAAACTTGAAAACTTCAATCACACAAAACTCAAGAAAACCTTCATGAGATCCGTTAGTATAAGAAAGCAAACCACTACTATAATTATTGTTGCAAACTTCTTAATATTTATTTTTGCATTATATTTATTGTATTCCAACTTTTCTATGGCAAAAACTCATCAAATAAAACCATAGAATCATCAAAACAAGCACACAACACAAAGAAAACAGAATCTGTCAAAAACAAAACAGTTTGTAGCAATGTGGATATTTGGAATACTTCAATAACTCCAAAAATCTTGAGAAATCAGGAAAACCTGAGAAATTTGTATATTAATCTTCTGCAAAAAGAATCAACTCAAAAGCACGTTTCTGTGATTTATGAAACATATTTTCGTGAGTGCATAAGTTTCTGTTTTTCAGCAAGATCAAATCAACTCTCACCCAAATCATCCCAGAGGCCTTGCTTGGCACAAACACTAATTTAAACCACAAAAACACATCTAACCAGTTGGGTTGCCTCGCAATGAGCACTATCGTTTTACGCCCCTAGCTAGGCATAACGCGAAGGATCTAACTTTTGTCATCGGTAATCTTTGCCACTTTAGTAATGGTCTTTTCAAATCCGGGAGGCTCTTAACGCTTCCCTAAATTTTCTAGAAAAGAAACCATTTTAAGATCCAAAATATCCAACCGTTTATTGCAAAGGGTAATCAAAGCGTTCATACGATTGATACTACCATTGAGATGTTTGAGAGGTTCATTATATTTTTGCAATTCAACCATGTGTTTATGCAAATCACCGAATTTGTCCAAAATTCGGACTCCCTCTAGGGTGAAAGAGAACCATTTCTTTTATGGTGGAACCCCCAAAATTCCTTCTAAGATTTCATAGGCATCATTGAAATCCTGCTCAATAAAATTCCCTTTTGAGGCAAAATCTAAAAGTTTTCTATGATGCAAAGCCAATCCCACATAAAAATTTCTAAGGAAAATTTTTGCATCTCCCTTTAAATTGCAAACAAGATAGGACTCCATTAGACTATACCAAGCATCTTTCAAATTTTCTCCTTGTCTTTGTTTGAAGTATAAAACTTCAAAATCTGGTAACAAAGGAGGAGCATTCAAACTAGCCATAGTGAAAGAAAACAAGAACACGAATAGATCCGACGAGAAAACGACGAACGAAAAAGAGGGCGAATAAAACGACAAATTTTTGTGAAGTGTGTGTGAGGAAAGCGAGAGGCAAATGGCAAATAATGTAAATTGTGAGGAGATGAGATTTTTGTGATTAGGAACCTGGTTGATGTTGAAGATCCTCCCCGGTAACGGCGCTAGAAATTCCTTCTGATGTCTGCTAGAACTATGTCGGTATTTCCCCAAAGAGGAAGGGATGATGCAGTATAGCGATGCTAGGTATTTCCCTCACTGATGAGACCAAGGTTATCGAACCAGTAGGAGAATCTCCTCACACCACGTAAATAGCACCTGCACACAAATAACAAATACTCGCATCCCGACGTGTTAAAGGGGTTGTCAGTCCCTTTCGGGTACGGCGCCTCGAGATAGGAAAGTAACTTAGATAAAAGTGGTAGATAGGATAAATAGATTGCGGAACAAATAAATTGCAGCAAGGTATTTTTGTATTTTTGTTTAATATATCTGAAAATAAATGCAAAGGAAAATAGATCGCAAAGGCAAATATGACGAAAAGAGACTCGAGGGCCGTAGGTTTCACTAGTGGCTTCTCTCGAGAAAAATAGCAAACGGTGGGAAAACAAACTGTTGGGCAATTGATAGAACTTCAAATAATTATGACGTTATCTAGACAATGATCATTATATAGGCATCACGTCCAAGATTAGTAGACCGACTCCTGCCTGCATCTACTACTATTACTCCACACATCAACCGCTATCCAGCATGTAGTGTATTAAGTTCATGGAGAAACGGAGTAATGCAATAAGGACGATGACATGATGTAGACAAGATCTATTTATGTAGAAATATACCCCATCTTGTTATCGTTAATAGCAACGATACATACGTGTCATTTCCCTTTCTGTCACTGGGATCAAGCACCGTAAGATTGAACCCATCACAAAGCACCTCTTCCCATTGCAAGATAAATGGATCAAGTTGGCCAAACAAAACCCAAATATTGGAGAAGAAATACGAGGCTATAATCAATCATGCATATAAGAGATCAAAGAAGAATCAAATACCTTTTATGGATAAAAACATAGATCTGATCATAAACTCAATGTTCATCGGATCCCAACAAACACACCGCAAAAAAGCTTACATCATATGGATCTCCAAGAGACCACTGTATTGATAATCAAGACAGAGAGAGAGAGAGAGAGAGAGAGAGAGAGAGAGAGGAATCCATCTAGCTAGTAACTATGGAGCCGTAGGTCTACAAAGAAGTACTCACGCATCATCGGAGAGGCACCAATGGACATGATGCACCCCTCCGAGATGGTGTCTAGATTGGATCTGGTGTTTCTAGACTCTGCAGTGGTTGGTATTGATTTTGGTCGACTCCCCTAGTGTTTCTGGAATATTGGGGTATTTATAGAGCAAAGAGGCAGTTCAGGGGGCACCCGAGGTGGGCACAACCCACCGGGGCGCGCCTGGGGCCTTTGGCGTACCCTGGTGAGTTGTGCTGCCCTCGGAGCACCCGCCCATGTGCTTTCCTCGCCCACTGGATGTCTTCTGGCCAAAAAATCCACAAAAAGTTTCGCTGTGTTTGGACTCCGTTTGGTATTGATTTCCGGCAATGAAAAAAACATGCAGAAAACATCAACTGGTACTGGGCACTATGTCAATAGGTTAGTACCAAAAAATGATATAAATGACTATAAAATGATTGTAAAACATCCAAGAAAGATAATATAACAGCATGGAACAATAAAAAATTATAGATAAGTTGGAGATGTATCAGACACTGACTGCGGTCGTGGAGGTACTGATGGGTGACTTGAGGAAGCTCCAGATCAAGCGAGAGCAGGAGGTGGAGGAATTCGTGGTTGCTTTCAAGCAAAGTCATGAAGAATTGAATGAGCTGGAGGATGACGTCGCCCGGCAATCCATCGAGCAGTAGAGACAGTAGCAACCCAGATCATTGTCTGTGATTTCCTTCTTCTTCTCTTTCCCCCGTGTCTTCCAGGCTTTGCCGCATGTGGCATTTTAAATTATCCAGAATATGTAAGACAATTATTATCCGCGCCATTGTAAATTTGTCATCGTATTATCCGTTGCCATTTTATTTGTCGTCGTATTATCTGTTGCCCTATGTGGCATTTTGAATTAGGCCAGAATACAAGTTGAAAACACGAACAAAGCAAATGCTAACATTGAGCAGGGTCATGGGATCACAAGAAAACACCCTTCGTCTAGGTGCTTTAATTAACCATGTGTTAAACAGCGGCTCGGCCGCCATTAATGGAGAAGTTGTGAGCGAGGCGGGCGGCTGGTGGATGGAGGTCAAAGAGCTTGCTTCCCGGTGAGCATGGGCGGCCTTGCTGCTCGCACGTGTCTCGTCGAGCCTGCGAGGTGGACAGGATGCATGCGTTTCGTCGAGCCTGCGCAACGGACTGCTCGCACGCGCCCCATTGAGCCTATGTGGCGGACTGCTTGCACGCATCCCATTGAGCCTGCACGGCGGACTTCTTGCGCTCGTCCCGTCTAATCAAACAGCTGCATGCACGCCACCGAGTAAGGTTAAATTTTGGCACAAAATACAAAGATGACCAATGAACGAGGACGGAGCTAGTACTATCCCACAAGAAAATAGGGACGTGTGGCGACACTTAAATGGTTACAGGAACACATGGTTCATATAGTGCGACCATTTGCGATATTTATGTGTCTGTTATTTTTTTCAAAAGGACTTTGTTGGCTATTAATGTGTGCGCCTTGTCTCAAACTGGACGATTTTTTTACCATGACATATATGTGCCATGTCATGAAACCATGCCAAGTTTCATGTTTTTGGGTGAGTTTTCGATTTACCGCGATTTAAAAGAAAGATTCTCAATGTTTTAGGATGACGAGAAGTTTGTAATTTGTTCCCATTCCTTCAATGAGACCTAAACATGCACCAAATGACACATGTATGATTTTCCACCCATTTTGCTTCGCTGGAGCATGTGCTTGTTGTTCAAATTTGAATTATGGACTGCATTAAATGCCTAGAAAACTCAATTCATATATAAAATGGCAAAACGAACCCTGAACAGTTTCAAATTTCAGCACGACACTCCTGCCATTCTATGTTGCCCTTAGAAAACAAAGTTTAAGGCGAGAAGAGGCAGCGATTATAGTTTCGCCCACACAAGGGGCATGTTTCCCTACCGGAACCACGAGGGTTGCGAGAAGCTTCAGTTTGTAAGAGGCTTGTAATATAGCTTGGCCCAAATTGGACAATTATTTTACCACGACATATATGTACCATGTAGTGACACCATGCGAAGTTTAATAATTTTCTGGTGAGTTTTGGATTTACGGAGATTTAAAAACTGAGATTCGCAATGTTTGTGGCCGATCCAGGACGCCAAGACGGTTGAATTCTTTCCCATTCCTTCCATGGGACTTAAACATGCAACCCAAGGACACATGTACGGTTTTTCTAGCCATTTTGGTGCACTCGAGCATGTATTTGTAGTTCGGATTTGAAATATGGACATTAAATGCCTAGAAAAACTCAATTAATGAATAAAAATGGTCAAATGAACCCTAAATAATTTCAAAGTTCAGCGTGAATCTCTCGTTCTTCCATGTTGAGTGTAAAACAAAATACAAGGCTAGAAGAGGGAGCGATTATCATTTCGCCCACAAGGGGACACATTTCCCTATCGAAACCACGATGGTTCTTGTGACAGGCTCCGGTTTGTAAGAGGTTTGTAATAAAGCTTGGCCCAAATTGGACAATGTTTTTATGACGGCATATATGTGCCATGACGTGACATCATGCCAACTTTTGTGACTTTCTAGTGAGTTTTACATTTACGGGGATTTAAAAACCGAGATTCCAAATGTTTGAGGATGAGCCAAGACGCCGATACGTTTATTCATTCACATTCCATGCATGGGACCTAAACATGCACCCAAGAACACATTTATAATTTTTCTAGTCATTTTGGTGAACCGGAGCATGTATTTGTAGTTCAGATTTAAATTATGGACATTAAAATGCATAAAAAGTTCAAACAAATCCTGAATGATTTTAAATTTCAGCACGGACATACCGTCATTCCATGTTACCCGTAGAAGAAAATACAAGGAGAAAAGAGGCAGTGATAATCATTTTGCCCACAAGGGGGACACGTTACCCTATCAAAAACATGAGGCTTTTTGAGTGACGCTCCGGTTTGTTATAGGCTTGTAATAAAACTTGCACCAAAATGGACAAAAAACTTCCTCAACATATATGTGCCATGTCGTGACACCATGCCAAGTTTCATGATTTTCGGGTGAGTTTTGCATTTATGGTATTTAAAAACTGAGATTCTTCTCAAGAAATGTTTTCAAATAGCGCACGGTTCACACACGAAAGCCGTGTGCCTACCAAACCGTGGTTGATGCCCCTACAGCGTGCGTGATCTGAGTAGTGCATTTTGATTGGCCAGAACCGAAACCCCACGGATCGTATGTCTGCACCGTTGGATGCTCCCAGGTCGAACGGCAATCCTCATACCTTTGTTTAAGTGCATCTAGTGCCACCCCTAGTTGGTTTTGGAGTATTGATGACAAAGTTGGTTGAGGGACTGATGCGTTTGTGAGAATTGCAGGATAACGCAGGTAGTGTCCCTCATCGATTCGGTTTATCTACCAGAGATGACCCCTAAAAATGTATGAAGACATTGAAGACAATGGTGGTATGAGCAGATATTCATATTGAAGAGTATGACATGAGAAGACATTGCGTGAAGTCTATGGAGCGCGAAGAGTGTGTGGTTTCGTTGTTTCCTTTTCTTCTTTGTTGAGTCATAGGAACCACCGTACTGTTAAGTGGGGTCCAAGTGAACTAAGTCAGAGTGACTGAAGTGATGCTCAACTCAAATCCTATGTCTTCGAGCGAAGACAATGAGAGCAAACCTTATCCAGAGCTGGATGAGTCAGCTTTGCTTGTAGCCCAAGTAAAGTTTCCGCGTGTGTTTGAAATCTGACCATTGGAACACGTGTCAGTTCCTCAGTGACCCAGGGTCATTTTGGACAAATCAGGTCGGGTTGCCTAGTGGCTATAAATAGCCCACCCCCTACGCCATAAATTGGTGGCTGCTCAGAGTTAGTGCACGACTTTTGTCGTTTGAGAGCAACCCACCTCGAAGCATTTGAGAGAGAGAAAAATCCTTGCGAGGACAAAGCCCAAACACCCAGAGCCAAAGAGTGTTAGGCATCATCAAGTCTTTCTGTCTGTGACTGAAGACTTATTACACTTGAGGACTGTGAATCCTCCAAATGGTTAGGCGTCGCGCTCGAGCATCCAAGAGTCATTGTGGATTGCCGTGAACGAAGTCATGAAGGTTTGGAAGTCTCCTTGAAGACTTACCAGAGTGATTGGGCGAGGACTTGGTGTCCTTAGCTCAAGGGAATAAGGTGAAGACAAGGTCTTCGAGTTAAATCTCAGCCTCCCTAACTGCACGCATAGTTGTCACAAAGAATCGAACTGGTCTAACAAATCCTGTGTCTTCAACAAGCAACTGGTTCTATTCCTTCCCAACCTTACTTAAGTTTGTCTTCGTGAAGTCATTGCCTATCTGTGTATCTGTTTGACTTCACTGCTTGAATACTACTGTTGATTCGCTTCATACTATCTTCTATCCTGATCCTTACTACCTAGCTAATATTTGTCCTGTACTTTCACATCATTGCATACTTGACTATGGCTTGCTTAGGGTAGTTTATCTTCCGCTGCATAACAATTAGGTCATTTCTGTTGTTTGTCTTCGAAACTTCCAAGTTTTGAAGACTTTCACAAAAATCGCCTATTCACCCCCCCCCCCTCTAGTCGATACTAGCACTTTCAATTGGTATCAGAGCAAGGTACTCCCTTGTTCTGTGTGATTCGGTTTAACCACCTGGAGTTTCAGCTATGTCGACTGCAGGATTGAGGAACATATCTTGTCCCACTTTTGACGGTCATGGGTATCCCCGATGGAAGGCCATGATGAAGAAGCGAATCATGTCCATGGATAGCGAACTGTGGACCGTCACTGAGATTGGACTCACTGATCTATGCAAGATGGCTGAGGCTGATGACATTCGCAAGTATACTCTACTGAACCTTACAGCGAAGGATGTCATCTGCTCTCACTTGTCCCAAAATCAGTTGAGGAATGTTATGCACCTCAATCACGCGAAACTAATCTGGGACCGGCTCTCTGAAGTATATGAAGGTCATCGTACTCGCCATGATCCGTGGTTTGAAGATTACAAGGAGTCTCTCAAGGAGATGACCTTTGCACTTGAATCATCATCATCCTCATCGTGCCACATGGCAAGGGGTCATAAGGTAACTGAATGCTATCTCTGAAACTAGCGATGATGAATCAGGTGATGAATTTGGCCCCAGTTATGACAAGCTTGCTTCCCTTGCCACTAAACAACAAAGAATATTGGAAAAGGTTCAAGACATGCTTAGTAAGAGCGATGATATGTTGGAGGAAGAAATGGATCAGTCAAAAGCTTTGGCTGATAGTCTTCAGAGACTTCATGCTAAGTTTGACGCCCTTCAAGGTCAACATAATGCTCTCTTGTCTGATCATGAGAAGCTCTCTTCTGAATGTCTTCAAAGAAAGCTAGACCTTGAAAAGATAAGAGTGGATTATGAAGATCTTCAGAAGGAGCGAGATTCATTACTTGCTCAACAGATCAGTTCCGCTCAGGATGGATTTGAACCACCATGTCTAAAATGCATTGAGCGTGATAACGCTACATCTGTTGCTGAATGTTCCACTGCTTCTACTGTTTCATTGTCTTCACCTACTGATGTGGATACTAACCCCTCTGCGAAGGATACCACTGCGGTTGCTGATGAAAATGCTATGTTGAAGACATTGCTTGAAACAGGGATGTACAAAAGTTTGAAGGGACATCAGACTCTCTGCGATGTCCTCAAAAAGCAGATTCTGAACCGAAACCCTAGGAAAGAGGGTGTTGGGTTCGAAAGGAAAATGAATGTTGATGGCTCATACTGGAAGCCTGAGCAGTACCCCAAAACCACATGGGTTGCTGCAAAGAAACCTTCAGTAGATCCATCCACCTTATCTGGCTTTACCCGTGCTAATCCTGTTATCATTGATGAATCCTTTGATGCAAATTATAAGATGTTCAAAAATCAGAACGGTGAAGTGTTTGCCAGGTACATTGGTACTAACTGCAGGAATGGACCACCTATGAAGAAGATCTGGGTACCTAAGCAGTACATTGAGAATCTTCCTGTGAATGTAGTCATGACACCACCAAGGAAGAAGACAAACCCCAGACCTATAGCTTCATGTGGCCCAAAGGCTTCGTACAGATACAGGACTCACACGAGTCACCCTAATGCCAATGCTTTGCAGGGAAATCATGCTCAGACTTATGAATATGAGCGTGTATCTTCGAACCGCTATGTTCATAGGACTAAGAACTTTTCAGCTTATTCATATGAGTATCATTCATCTCCTGCAAGGCTATTTGTTAGGGCTTCAAAGCCAAAATTCTCAGATGCTGCACTTAGACTCACTGCTTCTAAGCCACCACTGAAAATGTGGGTGGCAAAGAAGAACTAACTCTCTTTTGCAGAAAACGGTCTCCAGCCAGCAATCAATGGCGTCCGATACTATTGCTGGGGACCTAAAACTCATTTAGGACGCACGATAAAATATCATGCTATATACTTCACATCTGAATCTCTTATCAGTCATACTATGTCCTAACCTTGATATAAGCCGTGACTGTCCCAATATGTGTCAAATGCTTATGCTTCACAACACTCTTGTGAAGCCTATCCTCCTAACTGCACTGTAGGGTACATCACCAAAAGCTTCAGAATGGATTATGGACAGTGGATGCACAAATCATATGACTGGTGATCGAAGTCTTCTCATGGACTCACCCTTACGTCCATCCGACAAAAGTCACATTACATTTGCTGACACTGGTAAAAGCAAGGTATTGGGTCTAGGTAGAGTTGCAATCTCAAAGGATCAACACGTGGATAAAGTGATGCTTGTTGAATACCTTGGTTTCAACTTAATGTCTGTCTCAATGCTTTGTGACTTGAACATGATTGTGATATTTGGAAAATATCGTTGCCTTGTACTAATGGAATCTGACAAATCTCTAGTATTTGAAGGGTATCGAAAAGATGATCTATACATGGTAGATTTCTCAGCAGGTCCACAGCTTGCCGTATGTCTTCTCACAAAAGCTTCAGAATGCTGGCTCTGGCATCGAAGGCTAGGACATGCTGGCATGAGGAACTTACACTCACTCGTCAAGAAGAAGCATGTCATTGGCATTGAGGATGTCAAGTTCAAAAAGGATCATCTGTGTGGTGCCTGTGAAGCTGGAAAGATGACAAGGGCAAAGCACCCCTCGAAGACAATCATGACAACAACTCAACCCTTCGAGCTGTTACACATGGACTTATTTGGACCTACTCACTACTCCACCCTCACAACAACTACCTGTCTCTATGGCTTCGTCATTGTTGATGACTAATCAAGATACAATGGGAATCACTCATGAGTTCTCTGCTCCATACACACCTCAACAAAATGGCATCGTTGAGCGCAAAAACAGAACCCTCATTGAGATGGCTCGAACAATGCTAGATGAATACAAGACACCAAGAAAGTTCTGGCCTGAAGCTATTGATACAGCATGTCACATCATCAACCGTGTGTACATCCATAAGCTTCTGAACAAAACATCTTTTGAGCACCTTACTGGCAAGAAGCCAAACGTCAATAACTTCAGAGTATTTGGAGCTAGATGCTGGATCAAGGATCCCCATCACAAGTCAAAATTTGCACCTAAGGCTCACGAAGGCTTTATGCTTAGCTATGGAAAGGATTCACACTCCTACAGAGTCTTCAACCTTTATCTCTACAAAATCGTTGAAACTGTGGATGTGAAATTTGATGAAACCAATGGTTCACAAAGAGAGATTCTGCCAAGTACACTAGATGAAGCTCCTTCAAACGAGTCTATCAAGCTGATGGGAACTGGTGAAATCATGCCCTCTGAAGCACAGCCTGAGGAGGAACTTATCATCTCTGCACCAAATCAACCTGAAGACAATGCTCAGACCGAAGACAATCCTCCCAATGATGACAATGATCAGCCAGAGCAAAATCTTTGTCATGTTCATCCTCGTGTTGCAAATGAAGTTCAAATAGAGAAGATAATTGACAGCATCAATGCACCTGGTCCGCTCACTCGATCAAGAGCAACACAACTAGCAAACTTTTGTGGGCACTTTTCATTTGTGTCAATATCAGAACCCAAGAAAGTTGTTGAAGCTTTTATGGAACCTGAATGGATTCAAGCCATGCAAGAAGAACTTCAACAGTTCAAACTGAATAATGTCTGGGAACTCGTCAAGCGACCTGACCCTCGCAAGCATAACATTATTGGAACAAAGTGGATATATCGAAACAAGCAAGATGAGCATGGTCAAGTCGTCAAAAACAAAGCACGTCTTGTGGCTCAAGGATATACTCAAGTTGAAGGGATTGACTTCGATGAAACATTTGCTCCTGTTGCTAGGCTTGAAGCTATTCGCATACTGCTAGCCTACGCTAATCATCACAACATCTTGCTATATCAAATGGATGTAAAGAGTGCATTTCTCAATGGCAAGATTGAAGAAGAAGTATATGTCGCACAACCACCTGGCTTTGAAGATCCAAAACATCATGATATGGTGTACAAGCTAAACAAAGCACTGTATGGCCTCAAACAAGCTCCTCGTGCCTGGTATGATACAATCAAAGACTTCCTGAAGAGCAAAGGCTTCAAACCTGGATCCCTCGATCCCACACTCTTCACGAAGACATATGATGGTGAACTGTTTGTGTGCCAAATATATGTGGATGACATAATCTTTGGCTGCACCAACCAGAAGTATAGTGATGAGTTTGGGTACATGATGCAAGAGCAATATCAAATGTCCATGATGGGTAAGCTGAAGTTCTTCCTTGGTCTTCAAATTCGTCAGTAAAGAAATGGCATCTTCATATCTCAAGAAAAATACCTCAAAGATTGTCTGAAGAAGTTTGTAATGGAAGACTGCAAAGGCTACACGACGCCAATGCCAGCCAAACACCATCTTGGTCCCGACGACAATGGTAAAGAGTTCGATCAAAAGGTATACCGCTCCATGATTGGTTCTTTGCTTTATTTGTGTGCATCTAGGCCAGATATTATGCTTAGTGTTTGCATGTGTGCTCGATTCCAAGAGGCACCAAAGGAATCGCATCACTTAGCTGTGAAGCGAATTCTTCGATATTTGGCTTACACCCCAACACTCGGATTATGGTACCCCAAGGGCTCAAAATTTGATTTGGTTGGATTCTCGGATGCTGATTATGATGGTGACAAGGTGGATCGCAAGTCTACATCAGGCACATGTCATTTTCTTGGTCGATCACTTGTCTGTTGGTCTTCAAAGAAGCAGAACTATGTATCACTCTCAACTGCTGAATCTGAATACATTGCTGCTGGATCCTGTTGTGCTCAGCTTCTATGGATGAAGCAAACTCTCAAGGATTATGGCATCAACCTGCAACAAGTGCCTCTCTTCCGCGACAATGAAAGTGCCATCAAAATAGCCAACAATCCAGTCCAACACTCGAAGACAATGCACATTGAAATTCGTCATCACTTTCTCAGAGATCATGTTATGAAGAAAGATATCGATATCATTCACGTCAACACTGAAGAGCAACTGGCAGATATCTTCACAAAGCCCTTGGATGAGAAAAGGTTTTGCAAGTTACGGTGTGAGCTAAATATCTTGGAATCCTCTAATGTCCTGTGATCAGGCACACATTCTAACACTTATGCATGTTGATGACTTAGATGTGCAACACACAAAGTAATGTATATCTTCAATTAATGAAGATTTACACTCTGAGTGTGAATACATTAACATGGAATGTGACTTCGGAGCGCCACGATAATTGTGCGCCGTGTCTGGGTCTAATACTTCCTATACGGTGGGTAACGCCACCACCAACTTTCTCTGTTTGAAGTGTTTCACTCATGGCGTTATATTGCAATGACTTCGCATTTGGTTTGTCTTCAGTTTCATTTATCTTCATGACTTTCTACACTATGATGGTTTGATTGCTTTCGATATATATATATATATATATATATATATATATATATATATATATATATATATATATATATATATATATATAGTGTTCTGTCCTCTATAGCATTCACTTATAGCTATGTCTTCAAGATTTGATCTTTTGAACTAAGTGAATGTGATCGGACCCTAACCTCTCTATGCTTCCTATCTCAAACTCTATCTGTCCAAATCATATGCATTCTATTGAAACTGTCGAATGTCTTCTCTGCGTCCTAGTCAGCAGAAGGCAAAGAGACAAACATTAAATCTGTTTTAAATGACTTATCTTTATTGTTGAAATCCAGAGAAGCCGGAACAACTCTCCGACATGCCTGGCGGGCGTGGGAATGTGGGACAACTCTGAGTATGTTGCATGCTTGCCACGTGCCCCTCAGATGTGAACCGCCAGGGGCACCAGCGTAATTGCGCTGTGTCTCTCACCTACTTATAAATACTTGTCCCCTGCGGTAAAGAAATCCTTCTTCCACCTCTCCACCTCCGTCAAAACCCTAGCGCCACCGCTAGCTCGCGACGACGCTGGCGACGAAGCGCTTAGCTGCCGCGACTTCTCCGACGCCGTCCTCACGCCGGTCGCGGACATCTTCCTGTCCGCCGTCGCCGTAGGTGTCCTCCATCGCCAAGTTAGGGCACGGTGGGCTGAACTGCTCGGTCTCCTATTCATCCCATCTAGCAGTTCTTCGTGCGGTAATTATAACTTTATTTTTACCACCTTTTTGATCTTCAAGATTCATCCTGTTTACCGAAAGTGGTTACTGCCTATTCAAAAGTTAGATCTATTCTATCTGCATCTCATACTGCCTAGTCAATTCACTTAGATTTCCTGTCTAGTTTGATTCCTCACTTGTACTTATTCACGGATTGGTACAAATCTGGAACCAACTCACCTATATAAGTGAATGTCTTCGCATCATGAGGTCAATGTCTTCAAATTGATTTATCTTCAAAATCTTCTGAGAATGCATATGAACTCTTCCCCTTCCCTCGCATCTCTAATGCTGTCACAGGTACATGTCCGTGGGAGAATCCCTTGGTTCTCATGGTCTGCATTCGTTTGTAGAATACTTATAGCATCATATCAATTCTCCTGAAGCCAGTTCCTGCTTGACCAGCAAGCGTAAGTCTCTGAAGCCTTTGAACTATTGAAGCCATTCAGCTTGAAGTTCATGGCTGCAAAAAAATCGGCAAGGAAGGGTGGCAGACAGCGCAGAGAAGGAACATCCAAAGATCTGCCTGATGACTTAGCAGAACTCTACAAGACAGATCCCGAAGAGAATTATCATCAGAGAAAGACGCGAATCCAATGGATTCGACGCTATTGGGCTGAGGAATGGTTCAAGTACAAGTTTGTGACGAAGGAATATGCAGAGAAGAATGCCATCAAGACACCTTGGGGTGATATCCTCTATCGAGGCCTTCAACCCAAGAACAGAGCTGAAGCCATTGCTCAAGGCTTCTATCCTTGCATGGTCCGTGGACCACAGCCTGAGAACGCCGACCCCACCTCACTACTCTGGCGTCGTGACGACTCTCTCTTCAAGCGCAACTACCAGTTTGCTGTGGCTTCGGCCAAGAAGAACAAGAAGTCCTTGGGCTTGGACTTCAACCCAGGTCCCTCTGCTCCCCGTGCTGACGGCTCCCGCGATGCTGATCCCAATGTGATCGGCCCCTTCTCCAACCTTGACGGCCTCATCACCTACATCGTGGTCCAAGGCGCCAGAGTAGATCATTCTGAAAATGATGCTGACTCCGATGAAGCCCCTGCTCCTCCTCCAAAGCCGCAGAAGCAAAAGAAGCCAAAGGCTTCAAGAACAGCTGCACCTCCGAAGACTTCTCGTGCGAAGTCACTGGCCACTGCACCTCCTGAAGCCAGTGTGCAGTCTGAAGATCAATCCCGTGTCTCCAAGAGAACGGAGAATAAAAAGCAACTTGTCAGACCATCTGATCAAAGAGCCTTGACTCCTGCCGCCATTCTGCGCGAAGAACCCATTGATCTGTCAAGTGATGAAGATCTTGCTGATGATGCCCTTGAGCAGCTGATAAAGAGCAAGGAAGAAGCAGAAATCTTCAACAACTTGCCTATCTTTGATGTGGCAATCATCCACAACTTCATTGATGAGTGGTTCGACACTCCCAATCTCAGCTTTGAAGCTTTACAACTTCCCATTGGCCTCAGTGTCGCCTTCAATGGCGCCATTGCTTCTGAGCTAGCTCTCGCTCAGCGCATCGTTGAGCTCAAGAACAAGATTGATTATGAGAAGGCTCAATTCAAGAAGCATGTGGCCAAGCTAAGTGTTCAAGACGTCAGAAACTTCAAAGTCATGCTACATGAAATTAAAGAAGCTTTTCTGAAGAAGCGTGAAGAAGCTCGTGGCTCTCGAGGCGCATGAAGAGTTTGGTCGATATGTGTGCTCGCCACAATGAGGCCGAGAAGCGCAAGTCACTTGGCCGTCCCGGCATTGACCCCAGGATGGCTGAAAAGAAGAAGAAGAAGCTTCCTGCTGAACAGCCTGAACCTTCAAGCCAAGAAGCCCCTCGCATTATCTTCCCAAGCAGCATGACTGGCTCGAAGCCAAAGGTCACCACAACCGCTTCAGAACAGAATAAGACGAGGGTTGCCGAGGCTGAAGCCAGAAAGAGAAAGAACACTGAAGCCTCTGATGCCGCTCCCTCCAAGAAGAAGCGCAAGACCAAGAAGACTAGGGCTGCTTCCACAGAGCCCTTAGTTGTTGAACCCATTTCAGTGGTTCGCCCAGCGTCAGAACAACAAGAACGAAGGATGATAGTCCATGAGCCTGCTCCCACAGAGGCTCATGAAGCTGAAGATATTCCAGCAGTTGAACCCACCGCTGCTGAAGACATTGGTCATGATGACAATCTAGCTGATGATGAAGTTCTTCCTCAGATCGAACATGACGTGGTATCATCGCCTGTTCATATGAACAGCGAACTCATCAGCATTGGTCGTCCTCTGACGCCAATTGCTCAGGATGCATCGTGGGCTGATCACCCACAATTACAAGACTCCCCCAGTACTCCCCAACAACAACAACAAGTTACACCCCCCGTGCAAGAAGAGGATGAAGACTATGAGGCCCAGCCAACTCCATCTCCTAAGGCGTTGCCAGCATTTCGCAGGCTTCGCAAAGGACAAAGGCCTCAAGTCCCTCTGTCAAGCGTTCCAGAAGGAGAAGTGCAACGTTCACCTGTTGCACGTCAAGTATTTTCTGAACCTACTCCAACTGTGAATGTCTCCGAGTCTGAAGCACCTGCTGCTGAAGACATTCTGGCTGCATTAGCCGAGGAAAATCAGTATGTGTACCTACTCCCCCAGTAATTGAAGAAGAAGCAGTTCCTGATGTGAACGTGCCTGTGCCCGACCCTCCTGTTCGTCAAGAGGAGGTTAACAATGTTGAGGCTGCCACCGCCAATGCCAATGAAGCCAATGACATAGTCATGGCTGACGCTAATGTGGAGCCTGCACCAACCAGTGTGCCTGAAGCAAATGTGGCCACTGCACCTGAAACTACTGAGGCTGCTGCACCTGAAGCTAATGAGACAACCGCTCCCGAAGCACCTGTTGTGCAGCCTGACGCCTCAGCTGTTGCCCCTGCTCCTGTTCCGCCACCAAGGCCTCACACCATTGAGCAAGCATACAGTCATGGTCAGCTTACCACTGTCCGATGGCCCATTCTGGTGCCTCCGCCTACTGCCTCAGGACCTCAATTTGACTATCATGTTGAGCATAGGCCTCAGGTCCAGAAGCCAAAGCCTAGGTTGCCAAGGTTTCTAGGTACTGCAAACTCACCAGGTTCCTTCAATGCAAATGGCTTCAAAAGCCACAATACCTTCTTTGACAGCGCCAAGAACCCCTACTCCAAGCCAAGGATATCATCAATCGGTTCTGGAGCTATCAGCAGAGAAGCTATTACTCCTGTGTTCTATATGATCAAGGGCGCATTTTCCCTCATATGCGCCTTGATACTGAAGCCATTGCTGGACTGCCGTGCTTAGAAGAAGCACTTGACTGCTTTCGTGATGCTGGTCTGCTCCACTTTGTGACAGACAAAGAACATTGGAATGAAGAGCTATTGCTTCAATTCTATGCTACTCTACACATTCGCGGCTACTACAGAGACATCAAGACATGGGTTCTCGAGTGGATGACTGGAAATGTTCATCATGAAGCCAAAGCTATGGATATCATCGAGCTTACAGGGCTAGCCACTCCTGGAGAACTATATGAACCTGACTGTCAGCTATATCGCAATGCTGTAGAGAGTATCTTCCATAAGCCAGAACCCAATATGAGCCAGATGTTGAGTATGATGAAGCCCTTGCCATCTGACGCTGAATATCCAACAGATTTCTTTGTTGAAGACCTTGAGTATCTGCCTCGCACCATATATCATATCATCAGGCGAACTCTATGGCCTGCCAAAGGACATTCATCAGCGGCCAAGCTTGAAGGAGCTATGAAGACTTTGGTCTTCTATATTCTCAATGGCATCAGCTTCAACACTCAAGAATTCTTCATCAGGCAACTTGCTGCTTCTAGCTCTGACCTATTTGGTCTGAAGTTTTATGCTCCCTGGGTCATGCGCCTCATCAAGAGACACTCATCTGTCAATTATCAGCCCTCTACTCGCAATCATATGATCTTTCTGCCATAGGTTGATATGTTAGTTGAAGCTATATACTCTGACCCTGCCAAGAGGCCTCTTTGTCTTCAGAATGCCGAGCACCAAAGCTTCACTCAACCTATTGAAGGTGTTCAAGCAGCGACACGAATCTATCCATTGGCTGGAAACACTCGTCTGCCTCATCGAGCACCCACTGAAGCCACTGAAAGCACCATTGCACAAAGGCCTCGGAAGCATTCTCACGTTCTCAACGACCGAGAACTTCTTGTGGCCCTTCATCAGAAACAGGATAAGCATCATTTCTGGCTCAAGAGACAGATGCAAAGCCTCTTGGTGGATGTCAATCGCATTCGCAACCTTGCCACCAAGAATGCCTTTGTTGCTCATGAAACTTGTCGGCGATCATGGAAGAGTTTGACCCTGCTCAGTGCTGAAGCTGATCTTCAAGACGATGGCTTCAATGAAAGATTCCAGTTTGACTCCACTCCTCCATGGACTGGTGTCCTACGTCGCACTCCATCTCTTGAAGACTCTGAATATTCTTCCTCCGCAGCAACGGTAAATGCCAGATTGATCGACTATGAAGATGATGCTACTTCACCACCTCCTACTACTGCGCGCATCGACACTGCACCAAGTTCATATGCACCGCCAACCAACAACGACAACCCTGCTGCTTCACCTACTCATGATGACGAGTAGATGCTCTATGTCTTCAAACCTTTTTGGTCCTTCCTGACAAAAGGGGGAGAAGCGTATGAGTTGATAGTCTTCAAGCGGGTTTATATGGGCGGTTGCATTATATTTTGCTTCGTGCTTACAACTCTTGCCTTTTGAAACTTTTGGTTCTCTGAGTTGTAACACCTAAACTTGATGGTCGTCTGCTACTTATTTACTTCACTATGATGCGATGATAAATTCCTCATGTGCGATGATAACTTCCGCACTTAGATCATTCTGCAGACGTCCATTCTTCATTATGCATGTCATTCTACTTGCTATATCAGTTCATGCATGATGAATTATCTTCATAAGTTGAAGTGGATCTCCACAAGTACAACCTGCCATGTGCATTTGCATTCCAAAAGCAAATTACTTATATGCACATCTTCAGGGGGAGCCCTTGCAACTTATGAAGACAATTTCCTAATCCTTACAATTTCACATATTTATCCCCGTTGAAAACTTCAACCAGTTTGTCATCAATCACCAAAAAGGGGGAGATTCTAAATGCATCTAGTGCCACCCCTAGTTGGTTTTGGAGTATTGATGACAAAGTTGGTTGAGGGACTGATGCGTTTGTGAGAATTGCAGGATAACGCAGGTAGTGTCCCTCATCGATTCGGTTTATCTACCGGAGATGACCCCTAAAAATGTATGAAGACATTGAAGACAATGGTGGTATGAGAAGATATTCATATTGAAGACTATGACATGAGAAGACATTGCGTGAAGTCTATGGAGCGCGAAGACTGTGTGGTTTTGTTGTTTCCTTTTCTTCTTTGTTGAGTCATAGGAACCACCGTACTGTTAAGTGGGGTCCAAGTGAACTAAGTCAGAGTGACTGAAGTGATGCTCAACTCAAATCCTATATCTTCGAGCGAAGACAATGAGAGCAAACCTTATCCAGAGCTGGATGAGTCAGCTTTGCTTGTAGCCCAAGTAAAGTTGCCGCGTGTGTTTGAAATCTGACCGTTGGAACATGTGTCAGTTCCTCGGTGACCCAGGGTCATTTTGGACAAATCACGTCGGGTTGCCTAGTGGCTATAAATAGCCCACCCCCTACGCCATAAATTGGTGGCTGCTCAGAGTTAGCCCACAGCTTTTGTCGTTTGAGAGCAACCCAACTCGAAGCATTTGAGAGAGAGAAAAATCCTTGCGAGGACAAAGCCCAAACACCCAGAGCCAAAGAGTGTTAGGCATCATCAAGTCTTTCACATGCATGTGACTCAAGACTTATTACACTTGAGGACTGTGAATCCTCCAGCCAGTTAGGCGTCACGTTCTGAGCATCCAAGAGTCATTGTGGATTGCCGGTGAACAAAGTCTGTGAAGGTTTGGAAGTCTCCCTTGAAGACTTACTAGAGTGATTGGGCGAGGACTGGGTGTCCTTAGCTCAAGGGGAATAAGGTGAAGACACGGTCTTCTGAGATAAATCTCAACCTCCCTAACTGGCGTCGCATAGTTGTCACAAAGAATCGAACTGGTCTAACAAATCCTGTGTCTTCAACAAGCAACTGGTTCTATCCCTTCCCAACCTTACTTAAGTTTGTCTTCGTGAAGTCATTGCCTATCTGTGTATCTGTTTGACTTCACTGCTTGACTACTACTGTTGATTGGCTTCATACTATCTTCTATCCTGATCCTTACTACCTAGCTGCTATTTGTCCTATACTTTCACATCATTGCATACTTGACTATGGCTTCCTTAGGGTAGTTTATCTTCCGCTGCATAACAATTAGGTCATTTCTGTTGTTTGTCTTCGAAACTTCCAAGTTTTGAAAACTTTCACAAAAATCGCCTATTCACCCCCCCTCTAGTCGATACTAGCACTTTCACTTTGGACAGCACATGTTGTTCCGGTTGTGATTTTATTTATATGGGTAAGCACTGTGTGAAAGCCCAAGTGCTCCCTGGGTGATTTTGGTAATTAATGTCAACATATCTCTTGTTGGACTAACATTTTCATCTAGTATATTTCCGAGAGTTCAACAAAGGCGTGGCATGGACAAAATGATGTGGAACCCCTTCAAGATGCTAAGGACAAATATTGGAAAAAGCTCAAGACTCTTGATTTCTATTTTAATGATCCAAGATCACATTGAGTCCATAGGAAAAGCCAATACTATTAAAAGGGGATCAGGTGTTCACTACTAGGGAAAACCCTAGTAGTAGCACGGGTTTTGAGGCTAGCAGCAGTGCGGGTGGCCGCGCTACTAATAAGGCGCTACAACTAACTCATAGTAGTAGCGCGGCCCTTACTCGCGCTACTACTATTGACGATATCAGCATCACTTTTTAAGAACGCACTACTATTACCTAGCTGTAGCGATTTCGCCATCCCTCGCTACTGCTATATCTTTCATCATTTTCCTAGTACCCCTTTCCCTTTCAGTTTGCCCCTTCCCTTTCAGTTTCTCTTTCAGATACTAGATACTAGGTACTGCTAGTAGATATCAAATTCATAAACCATTACTAGGTAGTACTCCCTTCGTTCCAAATTACTCGTTGTGGTTTTAGTTCAAACCACGACGAGTAATTTGGAACGAAGGGAGTACTAGATAACAATTTCATGCATAGTCAACATGCATCCTCAAGCAGTACAAGGTCATATCAACGGCCATCATCATATGTAGTTCTAGATGATATTGACGAAGATCATCATATGTAGTTCTAGATGATATAGCCACACACACATATGTAGTTCTAGATGATATCAAAGACAATCATAATCCTCAAGCATGGGGGGTTGGTGTTCCTGATAGTAATTAGGATGGCCTGTCCAACACGAAGATTCTTGCCATTGAGGAAGTTCTTCCACCCAACCGAGTTTAAGTGTGTGCGACCGTCCGTGTCCACGCAGTAAGTACAGAGTTGTGACGGAGCCCCTTGCGAGAAGGCGTAGTCCAAATGAGCCTTCTTCATCGTGCTCGATACCATAACTCACAAATATGCTCTTTGCCAATTTCTGAATAAGAAAAACATATCAATTAATAAATAGCCTCGCAAATAAGTACATATGGATTATCTACACTATTAATAGTTTCCTTAGATTCTACACGAATAAGCATGTGATCGAACTCTACACTAAAACATATCATCGACTAGATTCCACACAACATACCATATCATTGGACTGTACACTAAGTAATTCATCGGATAATTTGCATTTGTAAGTATAACATACCATATCATGTCGATCAACCAAGGTATTTGTCAAGCGGGTCACGAATGGCACCCCAACAAAGTCAGCGCGTGGCAGAATTATGTCCCACAGGTTGGACACCTCCTCCTCACTCAGCCTTGTTCTTTGAGCTACGATGGCTTCATGAAGTGGGTCCTCATCATCTTCATCGAGTGGGTCCTCATTATTATCTTGATCATCTTCATCATCTTCGTCATCTTCATCATCTTCCACCAGGTTGAGATAAATGACAGCTAGCTTGGGTCTTTCTGCTCGGAAGGAGAAGCTGATCAACTCACCACCAGTAAGACGCATGCGAGCGATGAAACGGGCCCATCCATCTCCTCCAATCTGCGACATATTGCGCCCTTTCTCGACCTCCATAGTGTGCGGCCCCGGGAGCCTCAAATGTCACAAAGTCTCTCGTCACTTGTTGAATTTCAACCTCACATTGCATCGGACGATCTGTAAAATAAGCAAAATGACACAATGCAGTAATGCCAACACTAAAAATAAAATAGTTATTACATTTCATCTATTTCTTACCGCCGCATGACGAAAACTCGGCTGGAAGTAGATGTCGAACAACTTGCCAGTTGCAAGGCTGCTGGCGCATCTTGACTTGCATAGTCGACATAGTGGTGGTGGTGGTGGCGCCATTTTTCCTAAAGCAATATGAGCAAAGGATTAACGATCAACTAAATCAAAATGTTCTAAGTCAACTAAATCAACGAGCCTACTAAATCAACTAAATCAAAATGTTCTAAATCAACTAAATCAACTAGCCTACTAAATCAACTAAATCAAAATGTTCTAAATCAACTAGCCTACTAAATAACCTAAATCATATCAACTAAATCAAAATGTTGCATATGTACTAGCCTACTAAATCAACTAAATCAAAATGTTCTAAGTCAACTAAATCAACTAGCCTACTAAATCAACTAAATTATATCAACTAAATCAAAATTTTGCATATGAACTAGCCTACTAAATCAACTAAATCAAAATGTTCTAAGTCAACTAAATCAACTAGCCTACTAAATCAACTAAATTATATCAACTAAATCAAAATGTTACATATGAACTAGCCTACTAAATCAAAATGTAGCGGGCAGGAGGGAGAAGGAGGGGCGACTCGAGGAGGGAGAAGAGAGTAGGATGGAGGAGGAAGGCGGAGCGAGGAGGGCCCGGCAGGGCGCGGCCCGAAGGAGGGAGGACGGAGGAGGAAGGCAGAGCGAGGAGGGGCCGGCCAGCGGCGAGTGGAGAGGGAGGACGGAGGAGGAGGCCGGTACAGAGTCCAGCAAGGAGGAGGAGGTGATGGCAGCACAGACGGAAGAGGGGCGACGGGGGTGGACCGGCGCGGGGGGGGGGGGGGATCCAGTGAGTGTGTGACTGTGTGAGTGGATCGGATAGAGGAGATGGGGTGGGAGATGAATGGCTTAGCAGTAGCGCGCTCTAGGAAAAGACGCTACTACTAAGCTATCTAGCAGCAGGGCCTTTCACAATAAAGCGCTACTGCTATGTGTCAGCATGTAAAAATAGACTTTGTTCAATATATCAAAAATACATTGATCATCAACGATCTTTTTGTGTACAATCTGATTTGTCAATATGAGTCCTCACCGGTTTAGGAACAGGTGAAGACTCATATTGCAGCCAAAAATTCTACACATAGAGTTCAATGAAGACCAAGTGCTTGTCAAAGTTTGAGAAGTAACATATTTAAAGTGGTAGAAACTCTCTTCACGGAGCGAGGTGGGACTAAATTTTTGTAGTAAACTTAGCAGTAGTGCTTATTTGAGAAATGCGCTACTACTATGCTACGTAGCAGTAGCGCCCGTCGTTATAACGCGTTGCTGCTATAACTAGCCTCGCGGCGGCCTCGTGGGAATTGTAGCAGTAGCGCGTCTTTGAGCGGGCGCACTACTGCTATATTTGTTTCAGCAGCGAGTTACTGCTGAGCACGCTACTGCTAATTAGCAGCAACGCCTTATTTTAAAGCGCGCTGCTGATAAGATTTTGTGTATAGGCTTTTCCCTAGTAGTGGTTGCCTAATGGTCTACTTGCTCAAAGTGCTTAGTGATATGCTCCAAAGCCCTCAACCACTTTCTCAATTCCGAATATGTCCAAAACCTAAAGTCAAACTCGGCCCCACCAATTTGATTCATCCGACGCCACCGAGTTCATTGACATAGCCACTAACAGAAACCCTAATCAGTTCAGTCTCACCGATAGGATCTCGGTCTCATCGAGATGGCCTTGCAAACTCTCTGTCGCTTGTTGCAATTATTTCGGTCTCACCGAGATGTGCAATCGGTCCCACCGAGTTTGCTTGACCAAGTCTCTGTTTGCTTATTGCTGAAATCGGTCTCACCGAGTTCATGCAATCGGTCACACCAAGATGAGGTTTTTCCTTAACCTTAGCACATCCGTCCCACCGAGTTGATCATATCGGTCCCACCGAAAACCCTAACATTCACATTTTGAACCAGATCAGTCTCACCGAGTTTCACTATTCGGTCTGACTGAGTTGGGTCAAATGTGTTTAACGACTAGATTTTGTGTGGAGGCTATATATACCCCTCCACCCCCTTCTCCATTTATGGGAGAGCCATCAGAACATGCCTACACTTCCACAACTCATTTTCTGAGAGAGAACCACCTACTCATGTGTTGAGACCAAGACATTCCAATCCTACCACAAGAATCTTGATCTCTAGGCTTCCCCAAGTTGCTTTCCACTCAAATCATCTTTCCACCATATCCAAATCTGTGAGAGAGAGTTGAGCGATGGGGAGACTATCATTTGAAGCACAAGAGCAAGGAGTTCTTCATCAACACACCGTCTATTACCTTTTGGAGAGTGATGTCTCCTAGATTGTTAGGTGTCACTTGGGAGCCTCCGTCAAGATTGTGGAGTTGAACCAAGGAGTTTGTAAGGGCAAGGAGATAGCCTACTTCGTGAAGATCTACCCAAGTGAGCAAGTCCTTCATGGGCGATGGCCATGGTGGGATAGACAAGGTTGCTTCTTCGTGAAACCTTCATGGGAGGAGCCCTCCGTGGACTCGCGCAACCATTACCCTTCGTGGGTTGAAGTCTCCATCAACGTGGATGTACGATAGCACCACCTATCGGAACCACGCCAAAAATCTCCGTCTCTCCAATTGCGTTTGCACACTCCAATCCCATCCCTTTATTTTCTTGCAAATTGCATGCTTTACTTTTCGCTGCTCATATACTCTTGCCATGCTTGCTTGAAATGTATTGTGATGTCTTAAACTTCTGCTAAAACTCCACCTCAACTTGAAGAACTTAAAAACAGCTACTTTTGCTAGTTGAGTGTCTAATCACCCCCCTCTAGACACCTCTTCTTGATCCTTCCAATTGGTATCACAGCATTGATCTCCATTGCTTTGGTTTAATCACCATTGGAGGAAGATGGATGAGTCTATGATGGGGAGTTTTAGAAGTAGAGTTCCTATGCTTGATGGAGAGTTCTGTAATGCTTCGAAAAATGAGATGCTTGAGATTTTCAATGAATATCAATTGAACAAGTACATTACTAGCCCTTGTGCGCTCCTTATTGATCCATTGCATCCTACCCCCGATGAGTCTCTTGACATGATTCGCTATCTTAGAACTGTCAATCTTATCATTAGAGGATTTCCTAGAAATTTGATTGTATGCTTGCTTACTCTTGAATGTGCTTGCACCATATGGAGATATCTTGAGGAACGCTTCCCAGACTATTCCTTAAAAAACTTAGATGAGATTCTTCAAAAGTCCATTGCTTTAAATAAGATGAATCCTAATGATCCTAAGTTTGGTGATTGTCTATTTGAGCTTCGTAACCTTATGTGTGCCAAAGGAGATGTTGGAATCATTAGTAAACCCATCTCTGAAGTCATTAAAATTCATAAAGATTCACATTGCCATGATCATAAATATAATGAATCACTCTCTCTAGGTGATGATCAATCACAAGACGATGTTGAACATGGGTACTATGATGAGGATGATGATAGTGACTTTGATCTCGATGAGTCTATGAAACACTTTGGTCTTATGGCAAACCTTCGAGGCTACATGGCTGGAGGAAAGGAATGGGTTCTTGATAGTGGATGTACAGATCACATGACCGGAGACAAGGATATGTTTCGTGAGCTTGCTGAAAACGACGACCCTCGAAAGTATGTCACATCTAGTGATAACTGTAACGCCCCGATACCAATGCGCCAGATGCCTTCCAGTTATTCGCTGTCTTTGCCATGTTATTCACTTGCGTGTTGCACTATGCCATGTCATCATGTGCATTTCATCTGCATGTTCTCAAAACTTGCATTCGTTCGGGTCTCCCAGTTCTCTCTGTTCTCCGCTCTGAGCCCAAACACACTCGCATGCGCCCATCGCACTTCCCAGATCTTGTTTTGTGAGTGGGAGAAAATCGTTCTCGGAATGGGCCGAGAGTTGACGAGTGGTCTTGGTACACCACCGGTAGACCGCCTGTCAAATTCCGTTCCATTTGGAGGTCGTATGATGCCCCAACGGTTAACCGCGTTAACCACCGGACCCCTCTCTCTTTGCAGCCCAACACCCCTCCACAACAGCCCACCAGCCCATCTAAACCCCTCCACACTCTTCGCCGTTGGATCATGATTGTGTTGCGCGGAAACCGCACCTCCATAGCCCTCCCCTAGCTCCCACCATCTATAGAAACACCTCCCCCTCCTAAAAATCAGCAAAACCCTAGATCCACTCCTCCCCGCTGCCGGACACGTCCGCTCGCCACCGTACACGTCCGCCGCCACCAGCCATGCCCCCGGCCAATCAGAGGCCGCCACCTCAGCCGTCACCGCCTCCACAACCAACCCTGGACCGCCATATGTCCTCCCACCCCCCGCGCCCACTTCGCCACCGGCCAGCGGGGCCCCAAGCCGCCGCCAGAAGAGCCCACGCTACGCGCCGCGTCAGCCCGAGTCCCGCCTCCTGCTCTGCCGCCTCGCCGCCGTCCCACCTTGCCGCTAGTTCGCCTCCCCGCGCCCTTGTGACGCCCCCGATTCAATCGTACACTAATCATGCACGCAAACGTAATGATCAAGATCAGGGACTCACGGAAGATATCACAACACAACTCTAAAACATAAATAAGTCATACAAGCATCATAATACAAGCCGGGGCCTCGAGGGCTCGAATACAAGTGCTTGATCATAGACGAGTCAGCGGAAGCAACAATATCTGAGTACGACATAAGTTAAACAAGTTTGCCTTAAGAAGGCTAGCACAAACCGGGATCAGATCGAAGAGGCGCAGCCTCCCGCCTGGATCCTCCTACACTACTCACTCCCGGTCGCCGCCGCAGCCTGCACGTAGTAGTAGGCACCTCCAGTGTAGTAGTCGTCGTCGACGGTGGTGTCTGGCTCCTGGGCTCCAGCATCTGGTTGCGACAACCAGAAAGAAAGGAAAGGGGGAAAAGGGGGGAGAAAGCAACCGTGAGTACTCATCCAAAGAACTCGCAAGCAAGGATCTACACTACATATGCATGAGTATATGTGTAAAGGGCCATATCGGTGGACTGAACTGCAGAATGCCAGAATAAGAGGGGGATAGCTAATCCTGTTATAGACTATGCTTCTGGCAGCCTCCGTCTTGCAGCATGTAGAAGAGAGTAGAGTGAAGTCCTCCAAGTAGCATCGCATAGCATAATCCTACCCGGCGATCCTCTCCTCGTCGCCCTGTTAGAGAGCGATCACCGGGTTGTATCTGGCACTTGGAAGGGTGTGTTTTATTAAGTATCCGGTTCTAGTTGTCATAAGGTCAAGGTACAACTCCGGGTCGTCCTTTTACCGAGGGACACGGCTATTCGAATAGATAAACTTCCCTGCAGGGGTGCACCACATAACCCAACACGCCGATCCCATTTGGCGGACACACTTTCACAGGTCATGCCCGCCTTGGAAGATGAACACGTCGCAGCCCCACCTAGGCACAAGAGAGGTCAGCACGCCGGTCTAAACCTAAGCGCCGCAGGGTCTGGGCCAATCGCCTTAGCACACCTGCGTTCGTCTGTGACGCGCCGCAGACCTAGCCTAGTGGCGTTCGGTCCAATCCGGCGTCGCCACTCAGTCGCTGACATCACGAAGGCTTCGGCTGATACCACGACGCCGGGATACCCATAACTATTCCCGCGTAGATGGTTAGTGCGTATAGGCCAAATGGCGAGACTCAGATCAAATACCAAGATCTCGTTAAGCGTGTTATTATGAAGCAACGCGACGCCGACGAGGCGAGGCCACCTCTCGCCTAGGTGGTCTCAACCTTCCACATCAGCTCGCCACAAAGATCCACACAGAGGGCCGTCGGGACAAAGGTCCTTTCAGCCCCCAATCCGTGAATCACTCATGGTACTCTTGACGGACCCGACTTTATTCACCATCTGTAGTATGTATATATGTATAGTATATACCGTGATCACCTCCAGTGATCACGCCCAATAGTATAGCAAGGCGCATGCACAAGAATGTAGGGCCAATGGTGATAAACTAGCATCCTATACTAAGCATTTAGGATTGCGGGTAAGGTATCAATGACAGTAGAAACAATGACAGGCTATGCAATAGAATAGGAGTAACCGAACAGTAACATGCTACACTACTCTAATGCAAGCAGTATAGAGAAGAATAGGCGATATCTGGTGATCAAGGGGGGGGGGGCTTGCCTGATTGCTCTGGCAAGAAGGAGGGGTCGTCAACTCCGTAGTCGAACTGGGCAGCAGCGTCGTCGGTCTCGGTGTCTAGCGAGAGAAGAGGGGGAGGAAACAATAAATATTTAAGCAAATAGATGCAAAGCGGTGCATGACATGACATGTATCGGTGCTAGGGGTGCCCTTACGCGGTATGAGGTGATACCGGTGGAAGGGGGAAACATCCGGGAAAGTATCCCCGGCGTTTCGCATTTTCGGGCAGAGGAGCCGGAGGGGGAAAGTTGCGAGTTCGATAGGTTAGGGGGTTGTGGCGGACGAACGGGTTGTGTATCCAGAATCGTCTCGTCGTTCTGAGCAACTTTCATGTACAAAGTTTCTCCATCCGAGCTATGGTTTATTTTATATTAATTTTTAAAGTTTTTAAATCATTTTCTAATTTATTAATTATTAATTAAATTCGAAAATAGTATTACTACATCAGCATGACATCATCAGTCAACAGAGGTGTTGACTAGTAAAACTGATGTGTGGGCCCAGTGGGACCCACCTGTCATACACTGTTAGGTTGATTAGGGTTTAGGTTAAACTAATTACTGTTTAAGTAAACTAACTAGTTAATTAGATTAATTTAACATGATTAATTAACTTAATTAATCCACTAATTAATTAATTAATTATTTAATAATTTATTTTTATTCTATTTTCCTTTTTTTTATTAAAACGTTACAGGCGGGGCCCCTTGTCGCTGTGCCTGCAGGCCTAGCGGGCGTAACGGGCTGCGGGCACGCGCCCGAGTCCACACGGGATGGGGGCGACGGGCGGTCTGGCGGGCGCCCACGAGGCGGCGGACGAGGCGAGGTTGAGGCGGCCTTGATGGCGGAGAGGGCAGCTGCAGTGACGCGAGACGCAGAGAGTGGGATGAGACCCGACGACGGCGGCGACCAGAGCAGACGCGCCAGTGTCTCGGTAGAGACGGCGGCGAGCGCAGGCAGCAGGGGGCGACGGGCATCGTGGCTGCGGCTGGATGGCGCTAGTCGCATGCGCGAGGGCGCACAGGAGCGCATGGGCGCGCGCTCTGGGTCGAGCAGGGGCGAACGGGGTGCGGGCCGGTGACGTGCAACAGAGAGGGGGAGAAGAGGAGAGGGAGGCCGTGGCCTCACCGGCGTTGCAGAGAAGGGGGTCGGCGAAGCTCGGTGGAGGCTTTGGGGAGGAGGATGGGGACGACGGCGACGTAGAGGAGGCAGGCTAGCGAGGAGGAGGAAGCAGACCGGCGAGGGAGCTCCGGCGAGGTCCTCAGGCGGCGGCGGCAGGGTGGCGATGAGGCGTGGCCACGGCTTCACGTGGTGTCGCGGGAGGGAGAGGAGGGCGAGGAGGCAACGGCGACGGTAGACGGCGGTGATCCGGGGCGGTGGCTTCGACGGGGTCGGGTGGCGACGGGGGCGAGTGCCCCGATCCCGATCTGGATCGGGGGGAGGAGAGGAGCATAGGGATCGTGGGGGGGAAAGTGGGAGGTGTCGGTGGGGGTTACGGGTTAGGGTTCGGGGTGAGGGGCCATATAGGCCAGGGGGTAATGGGCTGGCCGGCTGGCTGACTAGCTGGGCCGGTTGGCCCAGTGGGGGGGGCTTGTTGGGCCGGAGCCCCGGGGGGTTCTTTTCTTTTTGTTAGTTTTCTTTTCTGTTTTGTCTTTGTTTCCTATTGTTTTTTTTAAATATATATACTTGGCATCTAATTTAGTAATTCAATTTAGGCCATTGCCACAAAAAGTCAAGTCCTCAAATAATTTAGTTTGACATTTTATTAATTAGAAAAGGTATTTAAATAACTATTTATGCTGCTGTTTTATTCATCTGATAGTATTTAAACATTTTATAAAAGTGGGGTTTCTTCACCACAATCACCTTTGCATTATTTAGCACGACTCGGACATTTTAGTTTTAAAGTTTGAAAACTTTTGTTGTTTGTCTTTATTTTAAATTTGAATTTGAATCGTTTTTGAACCATCGCGAGATTAACTAAAGTGACAGCGGTGACATGGCATCATTAGGAGAGGGTTACTGTAGCTTAATTATCCGGGCGTCACAATTCTCCTCCACTACAAGAAATCTCGTCCCGAGATTTTAGAGGGGGACTAGGGGGGAGGTCTGGTTACGAAATCCTAACGAATCTTCTCGTCTTTGGTTGCTCTTCTCGAAGAGGTGGATCCATTACGTTGGAGTCTTCATTTCTCTGCTCCAGTTCATCATGATCAATTCGTCATCCTTTCTTCGGGATCTCCATCGTCCTATGAACGTGATCAAGGGGAAAAACTCCGGAAGAACGCATCTCCACTAAGATGGGCATCAGACGGTGAACTCAATGGAAAATACACAAGGTACCCCACGAGTTGTATTTCGGTGAATTCATTGAGTGCAATATATGATGGTAACAAAGTTTCAAACGGGTAGGCGATCATTCAATGACTAGCCAGAAGCTGGAATGGGGGCTTGAACAACGAGAGTAACATGGTGTTTGATCCCAGGATGAATAATGGTATAGCATTCAGCTCATGAATCACATACGAAGCCAGGTGCAAAGGATACTTCAGAATCAAGGATGTACAAGAGAGTCAGGTTTCGATCCAGTGGACCTGTGGGTTATGGGCCCACCAGGTGGGTTGAAAGTGGAAGGGTGGTGACATCTTGCACAACCGCGACAGGGAGGCATGTCAGTGGATAGCTTGTCAGGTATGCCGACAACAAGGTCGGTACCAAGGATGGGGAACGAAGAGGGCAATTTTCCTGCTTGTTGAGCGAGGCGAACCAATTGGCAAAGTTATAACCCGTCGGTGGTTACCGGAATGTCACCAACAATAGTAACAGGATCTTACAGACACAGTGGTACAATAAGGTGCCTACCATGCAGGGAATTATCTCTGCTTAGTTAAGTCAGCATACAAGAGAGGTTAAACAAAACAATGGAAGGGAAAATGTGTTTACACTCATTTTAGAAGGGTATATCCTTCCCATGTACAAGCAGAACATGGCATCAGGGTAGGAGAGCAAGTTCCCAACCATTCAGATAAGAGGCAAGTATTAATCAAGATGTTACCCATACAACGGTGTTTGGATAACTGACCAAGAAACATTTAGCAACGCGCCTCCAATGTTCTTGTTGATGAACGGGGTATCATAGTCATGCTTCGAGGTAACAATGACATGGTGTTTCAATCAAGGGCCGGACTTTGGATACACAAATGATCCATCAGGAGCAACTTATAAAATAAGTCTATTTTCCTCCAGGAAGAATGGTTATCCTTGCAAAAGAAATTATAATGATAGGTCCTCCAACCAGGGGTGGTAGGCAAGACATCATATTACCGGGTCATCAAAGGACCAACATCATAACTCCTGGAAAGTTGTCCCAACCATCATATCTGACCGAGATTCAGATCCGATTGGTGTCATGATACCTCAGACTCAGGATGTCCGAGAAGAAAAGGTGCAACACGAATCGACGAAATGGCATTGCAAGATTCTCGGAAATGAACTATGGGAGCAGGTTCCTGAAATAATAGTTCATCACTAAACCAACGAGGGGATGAGGAGGTGGCTGATGGGCTCAGCGACAATTCATCGAATATCCAAACGGGTGGATTTCCACAATAATGTGAACAAGTAGATGACACTTGTCAATTCAAGGGATATAATGTTGTATGCTCGAGGGAAACATACACCATCAATCATTAGTTCAAAGGTGTGCCCGAAATATGACCTTAGGCGGCAAGATCAATGTTAGAGTGACGATTCAATAATCAACAGTCTAAGAACGAATCGTTGATCGTTAACTTCAAAGCAATAGGGTTGCTAGAAGTACAGAACTCAAACAAAATCGTTAACATATTGGTATCCTGGTTAAAAACAACACGGGGACCAAGGAAGAATGGTGATGGTGAGAAGTATCATCATACCGAGAATTTCTAAGAGGTGGAGCAATCCCCACAACATTCTCGACAGAAAAGACAGTGATACTTCAAGGCAGAACACAACACTAGTCGGAGAGCAAGTTGTATTCATAATGTGGACAAGTTCGTGATGAAAGGAAGTCAAGGGTGTTGTCGATGATAATAAAAATCATCGAGGGCAAGGAGGGTATTTCTCATCATGAACACAATAGACATCTAATCAAAGGAATGATGAAGTGAAATGTTATTGGAACCAAAGTGCAGCGCCAACTCGAAATCAAGCTTGTTGTTCAAGGCAAAATGATATGACAAGGAAAGTTGATGTAAGCTTAGCTGAACGTCGAAAATTGTGCTTCGAGAATAAGGACCAGGTAGCACAGTTAGAATCATCACGACAATGATATAGTCAAACAGGCTAGGAATGGCGTGATCGGGTACAACTCGTACTCATAGAAGCTTACTGAAGAGTTGTTGAACCGTAGTACGGACTCAGTTCAGTTATTGGTGTCTTTGAGTGTTTAAAAACTCAGAGCCCGTGAAAAATTGGAATCAGTGGGAATGTAGCACTTGATGAAGAACTCATAAGAAGTTACGCAGTTCCATGATAATCTCGAGATACCAGGGGGTAATACTTGATGACAGATCAAAGTAGAGGTTGGACTGGGCTATTGCTCTACAGAAGACCAGTGCTTAAACTTGCACGAGAAAAGTTATTTAAAAGACAACATGGTCGGAACCACGATAGCAAAAGGCCAGATCCCAGATATAAGATGAACTTATACCAAAGGGATAATTAATTTAAGAGAAGATTTAATGATAAGATCTACATCGTGTCCATGGGCATGAACACAAGTTCAAGGTCGACTCCCACTTCTCCAATGCATAACCTTTCATTCACTTCTCACTTTCGAGGAGGTTGTAGTGTTGAAATTTTATCTGGCAAAATACCAGGAGTGTATGACTCGTGAAAACTTTCTAGTTCACACATATTAAGGAAGGCATATGTTCAAGCCATCGGGGCTTCTTAGAACATATACCACGAACTTCAGGAGTAATTAACACAAGCTCAAAGTAGAGCATGGATGACAAAGCAAAGGATAGAATTTACCAAAGGCGGTATATATCCTAGGAAAGGCTCAAGGTTATTGAATATGAAGGATATTGTCGGATAAAATCCAACAAAGGATCTGGGGTGAGTATCGGCACACAACCAGAGGAAGAAGCAAGGCAAAGACATTGGATTATAGAAACAACTGAATAACTTAGAGCTCAATTGCTAAGGAATTATGATCTACAAAGCGAAGGATCAGAAGCAGACGCTCTGATCAAGGATGGATAAGTTCAATAGACTTAGGGGCACAATCGACGACAATTTAATTGGCGAGAACCGGCTCATATCCCAATGTCATCTGAGCCGGAAGGATAATCCTAGGATTCGACTGATGATTGTGAATATTCACAACTTATTGAATCAATGGACTAAAAATGATAGTGACAAAGGATGCCAATAAGATTATTATGCTTATGGGATTAACCATAATGCAACAAGCGAGAATTTCAAGGGCAATAAGCTGCTGAGGATTTTCGGAAGATCGAATAGTATTTCGAAGACCTTTCTGAAATACATGAATCAACTGGGTTGGAGCGGATACTCGATAAGTGTGGGAAAATTATCCGTAGGGGTATTCATGGGGCAAGAACTACAAGGCGGTAAGCTCAAAGGATTCTCGGAATAACAAGAGCAGTTCGAGGCATCTTGTATTAACAAGATCAATGGGGTTGAACGTAAGACTGGCAAGTGTATACTGTTATCCCTAAGGATATAACAGTGGTAGGGTATGCAAAAAGCGATGACACAAGGTCTTGAGAGAACACTATAAAGTATCTTCGGAATCTTCAGGTGCAGCAGGCGATCATCTGTACTAAGGGGCCCTCCGGGAGGAAGTGATCACGAGATCCTAATGTTAGAGTTAGTAAAACCATTTAAACCCGAATAGAAAAGAGTTCAGAGTCCCAGAGTATAGATCGAGGAGTAAAAGATCCTAGTACCACCCAATGGCGACGTGGGCCCATGGGCCGCACAGCCATGTTAGTAAAAGTTTTGCAATAACTAGACTCAACTTCGGCCAAGGAGTTGGAAAGGTGGATTTCTACAGGCATTCGGCTCTGATACCAACTAGTGACGCCCCCGATTCAATCGTACACTAATCATGCACGCAAACGTGTACGATCAAGATCACGGACTCACGGGAAGATATCACAACACAACTCTAAAAACATAAATAAGTCATACAAGCATCATAATACAAGCCAGGGGCCTCGAGGGCTCGAATACAAGTGCTCGATCATAGGCGAGTCAGTGGAAGCAACAATATCTGAGTACGTACATAAGTTAAACAAGTTTGCCTTAAGAAGGCTAGCACAAACTGGGATACAGATCGAAGAGGCGCGCCTCCTCTGCCTGGATCCTCCTAAACTACTCACAGTGCGTAAATCGGCAGCTCGCACGTAGTAGTAGGCACCTCCAGTAGTAGTAAATGCGTCGATGGTGGCGTCGGCTCTGGGCTCCAGCATCTGGTTGCGACAACCGGAAAGAAAGGAAAGGGGGGAAAGGGGGGAGAAAGCAACCGTGAGTACTCATCCAAAGTACTCGCAAGCAAGGATCTACACTACAAATGCATGAGTATATGTGTAAAGGGCCATATCGGTGGACTGAACTGCAGAATGCCAGAATAAGAGGGGGATAGCTAATCCTGTCGAAGACTACGCTTCTGGCAGCCTCTGTCTTGTAGCATGTAGAAGAGAGTAGAGTGAAGTCCTCCAAGTAGCATCGCATAGCATAATCCTACCCGGCGATCCTCTCCTCGCCGCCCTGTTAGAGAGCGATCACCGGGTTGTATCTGGCACTTGGAAGGGTGTGTTTTATTAAGTATCCGGTTCTAGTTGTCATAAGGTCAAGGTACAACTCCGGGTCGTCCTTTTACCGAGGGACACGGCTATTCGAATAGATAAACTTCCCTGCAGGGGTGCACCACATAACCCAACACGCTCGATCCCATTTGGCCGGACACACTTTCCTGGGTCATGCCCGGCCTCGGAAGATCAACACGTCGCAGCCCCACCTAGGCACAAAAAAGAGGTCAGCATGCCGGTCTAAACCTAAGAGCACAGGGGTCTGGTCCCATCGCCCTTAGCACAACTGCACGTTGCATACGCGGCCGGAAGCAGACCTAGCCTAGTGGCGTTCCAGTCCGATCAGGCGCGCGCCACTCAGTCGCTGACGTCACGAAGGCTTCGGCTGATACCACGACGCCGGGATACCCATAACTACTCCCCCGTAGATGGTTAGTGCGTATAGAACAAATGGCCAGACTCAGATCAAATACCAAGATCTCGTTAAGCATGTTATTATGAAGCAACCGCGGACGCCGACCAGGGCCAGGCCCACCTCTCGCCTAGGTGGTCTCAACCTGCCCTGTCGCTCCGCCACAAAGATCCACACATAGGGCCGTCGGGACAAAGGTCCTTTCAGCCCCCAATCCGTGAATCACTCGCGGGTACTCTTCGAGCAGAACCAACTTTAGTCACCATCATAGTATGTATATATGTATAGTATATACCGTGATCACCTCCAGTGATCACGGCCCAATAGTATAGCAAGGCGATGACAAGAATGTAGGGCCAATGGTGATAAAATAGCATCCTATACTAAGCATTTAGGATTGCGGGTAAGGTATCAATGACATAGCAACAATGACAAAGCTATACAATGAATAGGAGTAACCTAACAAGAAACATGCTACACTACTCTAATGCAAGCAGTATAGAGAAGAATAGGCGATATCTGGTGATCAAGGGGGGCGGGGGGCTTGCCTGATTGCTCTGGCAAGAAGGAGGGGTCGTCAACTCCGTAGTCAAACTGGGCAGCAGCGGCGTCGGTCTCAGTGTCTAGCGAGAGAAGAGGGGGAGGAAACAATAAATATTTAAGCAAACAGATGCAAAGCGATGCATGATATGACATGTATCGGTGCTAGGGGTGCCCTTACGCGGTATGAGGTGATACCGGTGGAAGGGGGAAACATCCGGGAAAGTATCCCCGGCGTTTCGCCTTTTTGGGCAGAGGAGCCGGAGGGGGAAAGTTGCGAGTTTGATAGGTTAGGGGGGTGTGGCGGACGAACGGGTTGCGTTTCCGGAATCGTCTCGTTGTTCTGAGCAACTTTCATGTACAAAGTTTCTCCATCCGAGCTACGGTTTATTTTATATTAATTTTTAAAGTTTTTAAATCATTTTCTAATTTATTAATTATTAATTAAATTCAAAAATAGTATTACTACATCAACATGACATCATCAGTCAACAGAGGTGTTGACTAGTAAAACTGATGTGTGGGCCCAGTGGGACCCACCTGTCATACACTGTTAGGTTGATTAGGGTTTAGGTTAAACTAATTACTGTTTAAGTAAACTAACTAGTTAATTAGATTAACGAAACATGATTAATTAACTTAATTAATCCACTAATTAATTAATTAATTAATTAATAATTTATTTTTATTCTATTTTCCTTTTTTTTATTAAAACGTTCTGGGCAGGGCCCCCTTGTCAGTGGCCCAGAGGCCTAGCCGGCGTAACGGGCTGCGGGCACGCGCCCGAGTCCACACGGGATGGGGGCGACGGGTGGCTGTGCGGGCGCTCGCCCGCAGGGAGCGGCGGGACGAGGCCGAGGCGAGGCGGCAGATGGCGGAGAGAGACGCCGCAGCGACAGCGGACGTGGCGGGAGTGGGATGAGGCCCAGACGACGGCGGCGACCAGGCGGGCGCGCTGTGTCGCGAGGTAGAGACGGCGGCGGCGCAGGCTGCGAGGCGGCAGGCGTCGTGGCTGCGGCTGGATGGCGCTAATCGCGTCTTGAGGGCGCCTGAGATCGCGTGGGCGCGCCTGGGTCGGCGGGGCGAACGGGGTGCGGGCCGGTGACGTGCAACAGAGAGGAGGAGAAGAGGAGAGGGAGGCCGTGGCCTCACCGGCGTTGCAGAGAAGGGGGTCGGCGAGGCTCGGTGGAGCCTTTGGGGAGGAGGATGGGGACGACGGTGACGTAGAGTAGGCAGGCCGGCGAGGAGGAGGAAGCAGACCGGCGAGGGAGCTCCGGCGAGGTCCTCAGGAGGCGGCGGCGGGGTGGCGATGAGGCGTGGCCACGGCTTCATGTGGTGTCGCGCGAGGGAGAGGAGGGCGAGGAGGCAACGGCGACGGTAGGAGACGGTGATCCGGGGCGGTGGCTTCGACGGGGTCGGGGCGGCGACGGGGGCGAGTGTCCCGATCCCGATGTGGATCGGGGGGAGGAGAGGAGCATAGGGATCGTGGGGGGGAAAGTGGGAGGTGTCGGTGGGGGTTACGGGTTAGGGTTCGGGGTTCGGGGCCATATAGGCCAGGGGGTAATGGGCTGGCCGGCTGGCTGACTAGCTGGGCAGTTGGCCCGATGGGGGGGCTTCTTGGGCGGAGCCCCGGGGGGTTCTTTTCTTTTTGTTAGTTTTCTTTTCTGTTTTGTCTTTGTTTCCTATTGTTTTATTTTTTTGTAAAATATATATACTTGGCATCTAATTTAGTAATTCAATTTAGGCCATTGCCACAAAAAGTCAAGTCCTCAAATAATTTAGTTTGACATTTTATTAATTAGAAAAGGTATTTTAATAACTATTTATGCTGCTGTTTTATTCATCTGATAGTATTTAAACATTTTATAAAAGTGGGGTTTCTTCACCACAATCACCTTTGCATCATTTAGCACGACTCGGACATTTTAGTTTTAAAGTTTGAAAACTTTTGTTGTTTGTCTTTATTTTAAATTTGAATTTGAATCGTTTTTGAACCATCGCGAGATTAACTAAAGTGACAGCGGTGACATGGCATCATTAGGAGAGGGTTACTGTAGCTTAATTATCCGGGCGTCACAGCCCTGCACCGGATCCTGCCGCCCGCGCCTCTCCGTCGCCTCCCCACCGCTGCACACCGCCGCCGACCCTGCCCCCAGGCCAGATCCGCCTCCGCCGGACCTCGCCCCGACCAGCCTTGTCACGGCCGACCTCCTCCTCTCCGGGGACGTCGCGTCCGCGCCGACCGCTGCCGGATTCGCCCTCCCCGACCCCAGATCCGGCACCGGCCGACCGGATCCGTGCCTCCGCACCACCCGGAGCTCGCCGGAGGCTCGCCGCCGGCCTCCCCGCTACACAACCTCGCGCCGGGATAGCGTCGTCCCACTTCATCCCGAGACGGCTTCGTCCGTCCGTCCAAACAGCCCTGCTGCACCGACTCGTCCTCGAACCGCATGATCCCGTTTTCGCACTGGGTAATTTCTTCCAACTCCCTGAAAAATCATATCATGTGTGCATGTTTGGATGACCATAATTTGTGCTCGTTTCTCCGATTGGAGTGCATGATATGTCAAAATATTTAGCTCTGGATGCTCTAGATGGTGGTTACATTTGCATTAATGTTATTGTTCGTATTCATGACTTAATCATCGTCACAGAAGTGCTAAGTGATATTAACTGCTGAAAACTGATATAACTTGTCATTTTTTCATTTTTATATCTTTTTGTGTGATTTTATTTTAAGAATCATGTCAACATGTTTTAGGAGCATAATCATGTCATATTTGCGTTAGTATAACTCACATGTCATGATATGCACTGTAGTGAGTGCAACAAACTTGTGAAGTGGGCTACTTGCTATTACTATTTTGCTAGTCTGAATCTGTTATATCATGATGCCATATTTGGTTGATGCTACCATCAAATCCATGAATAATCTGGAGATGCTTAGTTGATATGTTTTGAATTCCATGTGATGCTCGACCCAACCATGTCATTTGATGCCATATACAAGTCCTATAGCATATGTTTTCAGTGCCGTGAACTTGCCTAAATGATGTTCCAATTTTCTGTTAACTTTATGATGCCATGTTATGAGCTTGATATTAATTAATCTATGCCTCTTTTGGTGATGCCCCAATTACTTATATTGAAGTGTATATGTGTAATTTATTGCCATGCCCTTGGTTGCCATATAAACTTGCTGTAGATTGTCTTTTCCTTGCTCTCAAGTTGCCATCATGGTAAATCTGTCAATCTGTTAACAACATGTTCCATTTTGCAAAGCTCATTGTACTTAATCTATGCATCATATAAACTTGTGCCCATGGAGTAAATTTAAGTATATCATGTATACAACTTTCCCATGTCCTTTGCATAATTATTAAAATTGATATGCTTGCGGTTATGTGCCTCCAAATCAGCATCATAATGTTATTGTTTGCACTTCCAGATTTTCACCGTCTGAGAATCAGCTTATTTCACGTTTGCATCTTGTCTTGATGATTCCCATAAACATGTTGTTGGTGTACTAGAGTAGGGGTACCCTAGTATCCCGAACTTGTGCATGGGCAGTCGCAGCACCCCGCGGCAAGGCTTGCCGGGCGACCGCCAAGATCCTCTGTGGTTCCTTTGGAGCCATTCGAGAACAAAGTATTCAAGCCAAGGAGACAAGACCCCGGCAAGAGGAGCTTGCCGGGAAGGCCAACCAAGGCATCTCAAGGAACTTGTCGCGACGCGCCACGCGTCTCGGCGAGGCCCGGTGAGCGACAAGCTTCCGGACGCGACAAGACAACGACCGCGGCAAGGCGCTTGCCGCGGCAAGCTACCACTCTGTACCCACGCTCCAGCACATCCACCAACGTGTCGCCATGGGACATTTCCAGGCGCGCGTGGCAAGAGGCTGTGCAGCCAGCGGTGCGCGGTGGCAAGCGACGCTGACAAGATTGCCATCGTGGCAAGCGATGGCGTCCCTGACGGTCCCTTCTTGCACTGTTTGGGCGACCTAGACGGGCATTTAATGCCTTTGTCCCCTGCCGTCAGGGTTAGGTATGAGACACTGTACAAGTAGTTGTACCAACCGCAATTCCTTTTCCATTTTTACCCTTGTCTACGTTGCCACCTGTCGGTGACCCCTTTAGCATATAAAAGGAGGCCCATGCGCAACGTAGAGGGGGGTTCGGTTCGGTTCAGTTCGGAGGCCAGAAAAGCACTCACGCTTTGTCTCGTTAGCAGCTGGTGTGTACTGTAGCACTCAGCGCTCCCGAACAAGAACTCAATATACTCAGACATGCAGCAGTAGGAGTGTTATCTCTCCGGAGAGCTCCGAAGCTGGGTAAACGGCTCGTGTGCTTCGCCTCGATCTGCTCTTCGTGCGATCTCCCCCCCCCCCACCCCGCCGAACCGAAAGGGGCTTGGTCCGCCGGTCCCATAGGTGTTCGTGGATCAGCTTCCCCGACATCTTTGGCGCGCCAGGTAGGGGGCGCCGAGATTGTGTGAACCTGATCCAGCGTTCACACGGGCTAGATCTTCATCTTTTTCATCGACATGCCACCGAAGAAGAAGGCTTCAGAGGCAGCTGTTCCGTCCACGTCGATCCCACCACCACCGGAGCAAACGGGTGGTGGGGTAGACGCCGGCGGAAGAACGGGCGTCGATGAGGGAGCTCACGGCGCTGCCAGGTCCAAGGACAAGGCTGCGCAGACCTCGGCGTCCGTACATGCACCGCGCCCATCTCAGGAGGCGCGGGACCGACAGCGTCATGGTACTCGCGGTGCCATACGTTCGTTGGACCAAGATCGAGCCGATGGAGACAAAACCGGTGGGGGTGCAACCACCATGCGCTCTCCACCCCGAAGGCCAAGATCGCCGACTCGCCGGATCCACCTCGACAGCGACTCCACCGCATCATCAGATCCACGAGATCGTCGCGATCAGCGCCAAGTTCTTCACGAACGATAGCAAGAAGACACTCGTACTCGCATCGAGCGCCGAAGAGAAGCGCGGCGTCAATCGGACCAGCGCGCTGGGCCCTCTGTCGACATCATGCACCAGGGGAACCAGGCAACATGCCGTACGCGGTAGGTTTCCCTGCGTTCACTCGTGAGCTGCGGCAAGTCCAGTGGTCCAGACCAAGTCCGGCAAGAGTTCTGATGCCCACTCCGGCAAGCGCACCTCTTCGGAGTGCTGCGCTACCGTCGAGGACGCACCATCGAGCTCCACCGGCAAGTGTAAGAAGACAATGGCAGAGCTCCCCGAAGCCGCCGCCAAGAAGGTCCCCAAGATCAAAACCAAGGGTGCTGAGGAGCAGACTGCTCCGGCAAGCCCTAGGGTTTGTTCTGTTGAAGCAGACGCTCCCGACAAGTTTTGCTCCGGCAAGCTTGCGAGGCGTCAAGCTCCGGCTGAGCCGCAGGTTCTCGCCGTAGAAGCGGATGTTCCCACAGCAGCAGATGTGCTTTTAGTCCTTGTTGTCGAGCCGCAAGCTCCAGCATGGGCGTTCTCCCCACGGAACTCGTATACGAGTCACCTCGAGTGCTCGCTTATGATGAGCTTGAGCAAGAGCAGCTGCGACAAGATGACGCGCTGCTCCTTGAGGAGGACCGTCTTGAGCGGCAGACGAGCTGCTCGATACCAGCAAGCTTTGCGCCGCTACCATAGCCGCAAAGTTAGTGCGAAGTCTCGAGGAAGGCGACCTTGTTCTTGGCGTTCAGTCCGCCAAGAATTCCAACAAGTTGGCGCTTGAAGTGGGAAGGCCCTTACGGGTGAAACGAGTCACTAGGCTGGCGCTGTCATTTGAGACCGAAGATGGCATTCCGGTGAGCAACTCCTAGAACATTGAGCATCTTCGTAAGTTTTACCCGTAAGGCGCGGTTGCCGGAACCCGTTCCAGCAACCACCTTTCGTACAAGTCTTGCCGATGTTGCATGTAATCCTTTGTATGAAGCCGGGCGCAGACCCCGTGCATAAGTAAAACTCATGTGCTCCGCACATCTCGTCAATTTCATGCTTTCTATTCCTTTTTGCATGTGTTATCTGACACTTTGTGCAGCGCCTACCCCCGGTAAGCAATAACGAGCCGTGAGGCTCCATATCTTTATTTTTCTCTTCTTTCTCTTTCTCAAAGAAAGGAAGGTTCCCTCGCCCACAAGTTTGCCGGGGGGAAAGGAGAAGATAACGGTGTGGACCAAGCGTCGTCCGAGGAAATTTCGCCTTACCATGAAGCAAACGACAGAAAAGCTAAGTTGCTAAAGTTTGAGCAATCAGTCTTAAAATTTTTAAGTTATCTTCCTCGAACGACCGTGCTTTGTATGGAAAACCTGTGCGCGGAGGAACCAACTCGTAGCTAGTTGCGCCCTTACTTTGTTTCGAGTCCGCTCAACAACTTAAGTGAGCTGCGACTAGTTTCTAGTTGCGCCCTTACTTTGTTTCGAGTCCGCTCAACAACTTAAGTGAGCTGCAACTAGTTGCGACAAGGTTTCTTGTCGATAGCGGCACCGCCAGCAGGCTGCTGACGTCCCGCACTCAGCGCTCGCGGCTAAGGTGCCTGCGCCGACAAGTTCCCTAAAAGCGTAGGGCAAAAACATACAAAGGAAGGAATCAAGTAAAGGAAATAACATAGCAATAGATACCCAAAATAGAGTCATATTACAAGATAGCTTGTCACAGCTCTAACAGATTGTTCTCATAACATGACCAGCAGCGACAAGAAAAAGAGGAAACGGGCGGCCTAACCTACAAGATCGCCCTCAACCCTCTTGATTCCGCTCACCTTGTCCACAATGGGTGCGGCAATGGTCTTGAGCGCCTCCAGATCAGCATCCGGCGGCAAGGTCCTGAGGACGTTGGTGAGGTTGAGGCCTGGGTTGCGGAAGGCCACTTTCACCAGCACCTTTTGAAGAGCTCTCGCGCAGATCTTGCGCGACTCATCGGCCAGCTGCTTTGGGATCTTCTCCCGGAGTCGCTGGAGAGCCGTCGCCACGCCTTTGAAGAACAAGCTGAGCTTGGCGCTGGGTTGGAGGTGCTCATCAGAGGAATACCCGAGATCCTCCATCCCCAGCTGCGCCAGCTCCCTGTCGATGGCTGCGGCAACATCCACAAGACCCTTCGTCCAGTGTTCCACATTCTCCCTGAAAGCGTCCTGGGCGGCGGCAGCACTCGCCAGCAGCGCCTCGTCAGCCTTGATCTTCTCCTTCAAGGCCGCCTCTTGCTCCCTGATGCCGTCCAGCGTCTCGGTCAAAGTAGTCAGCTTCAACTCAAGATCCGCGTTGGAGTCCTTGGCGGCGCTAAGCTCCTTGCTCCTCTCGGCGGGACGACCCTGCAGCTCGCCAAGAGTGTAGGCGTCCTTCTCGCGCTCACGCTTGAGCGCGGCAAGCCCCTCGCCGCTCGCCTTGAGATCGGCCTCCAGCTGCGCCACCTTCGTCTCCAGCTCCTTCTTGGCGGCCTCGGCACCTGCGGCAGCATCCTCTGCTTCCTTGAGAGCCCCGCCAAATGTTTGCTCGCGCGCGACAAGCTCCTCCTCGTGGCTGTCAAGGTTGACCTTCCACTGCGCCAACTCGCCTTCCTGCGCAGATAGCTTCTCGGCAGTAAGCCGCTGCTGCTCTTCAGCTTCAGCCTTCTCGAGGAGGAAGGCTTTCCGCTCCTCGGCGAGTTGCTCCCGCTCCTCTGCCAGAGACCGGAGAGCTTCCTGATTGAGACCCCATAGCTCTTCCGCGCGCTTCTCGATGTCAACTCCCGCCTTCGCGACAAGCGCCTCTCGGGATGCCAGCTTGGCCTGTCGGGCGCGGTAGAGCGACAGCAGCTTTCACAGCAGCTGCTCCTCCTCAGACTCGCCGCTGCTACTGCTTGGCGCATCAACCAGCGTCAGCCCAGCGGCGGCGAGCACCTCTCCATCCAAGATTTCTCCTTCGACCGGCGCCCTGGAGCTTGACGCCCAGGGGAGCTTGATGAAGACGCCATCGCCGGCCTTCAGATAGGCGCCGGGATGGGGCTCTTCGGAGCCTGACACTACAGCAACGGCGGAGGGACCGGCGGTCGGTGTAGCGCCTGACGCTCCTACGGCCTCGGGGCCGTCAGTGCGATCGCCGGACCCCTCGCCAGCCTCTGCGGTGGCAGCTTTGGCGGCCTCTTCGCCGGCAAGATCATCAGCGCCGGCTTCATCTTCGATGGCAGCGGAGTCATCAGTATCACCGCGCGCGTTCTCCTCGCCGGCGCCCTCGGTCTCCATCGGCTCCGCGGCAGATGGATCTGATGGCAGGAAAAGGGAGAAAAAGTCAAGCAAATATTCAAAAAGAAAATCAGATGAAGAAGAACCCAAGGGAAGTTTTCAAGCAAGAGGATTACCTGTACTAGCATCCCCAGTCATGGCCTCCACCGCCGGGGGGTCGCTGGTGCCGTCCTTTGCCGGAGAACTATCCCTTGCCGGAGACTTCTCCCTTGCCGGAGAACGCTCCCTTGCCGGGGAATCCTCCCTTGGCGGTGTAATTGAAGCAGATGGCATGTCGGGAGCGGCTTCATGGCACTCCTGGTGAGGCTGCTCTGCTCCTACACAAACCAACAGTCAGATGTCAGCAAAGGAAGAGCACCCATGCGCGCCCAACGGCGGGAAGTAAACCATATACTTACGCTGGGGGCTGCTTTGGAGAATAGTTGCCGGGTCCGGCAAGGTGTTCTCGGACACGTCCCCTGCTGTCGCGGTGGGTTCGTCTTCGATGACAATCACCGGGGCCTTGGCTCTCTTCGCCGCCGTCTGGGCCAGAGTCCTGGAAAGGAATGGGTTTGGAGTAAGATACGGTGTGCCCAAGGCCGCGCGTGCCCGTGCCCTGTTCTGGGCCTGACCAACAGCGCTCGGCACCGTGTGTGGCCCAGGCCCGGGGGCTCCTGTCGGTGTACTAGAGTAGGGGTACCCTAGTATCCTGAACTTGTGCACGGGCAGTCGCAGCACCCCGCGGCAAGGCTTGCCGGGCGACCGCCAAGATCCTCTGTGGCTCCTTTGGAGCCATTCGAGAACAAAGTATTCAAGCCAAGGAGACAAGACCCGGCAAGAGGAGCTTGCGGAAGGCCAACAAGGCATCTCAAGGAACTTGCCGCGACGCGCCACGCGTCTCGGCGAGGCCCGGTGAGCGACAAGCTTCCGGACGCGAAAAGACAACGACCGCGGCAAGGCGCTTGCTGCGGCAAGCTACCACTCTGTACCCATGCTCCAGCACATCCACCAACGTGTCGCCTCAGGACATTTCGGTAGCGTGGCAAGAGGCTGTGCAGCCAGCGGTCTTGTGGTGGCAGCGCGACAAGATTGCCATCGTGGCAAGTGGTGGCGTCCCTGACGGTCCCTTCTTCCACTGTTTGGGCGACGCAGACGGGCATTTAATGCCTTTGTCCCCTGCCGTCAGGGTTAGGTATGAGACACTGTACAAGTAGTTGTACCAACCGCAATTCCTTTTCCATTTTTACCCTTGTCTACGTTGCCACCTGTCGGTGACCCCTTTAGCATATAAAAGGAGGCCCATGCGCAACGTAGAGGGGGTTCGGTTCGGTTCGGAGGCCAGAAAAACACTCACGCTCTGTCTCGTTAGCAGCTGGTGTGTACTGTAGCACTCAGCGCTCCCGAACAAGAACTCAATATACTCAGACATGCAGCAGTAGGAGTGTTATCTCTCCGGAGAGCTCCGAAGCTGGGTAAACTGCTCGTGTGCTTCGCCTCGATCTGCTCTTCGTCGATCTCCCCCCCCGCATCGAAGGGGCTTGGTCCGCCGGTCCCATAGGTGTTCGTGGATCAGCTTCCCCGACACATGTTGCTTCTATATATATGTCATGTTGTGTTATTTGAGCTCCACTATACGTACTAGCATGCTATGCCTTTTGATGTCATCTTCTTGCTCTGTAGCATATTTGTTTCATGCCTCCAACATGCCACCATGTTGACTCTGCTCATGCATATGCCCTGTTTTTCACCAAGTCCTAATCTGTGTTATAAAGTTGTTTTTTTCATTAATCATTTTGGTTTAATCTTGATGCCTATGAACCTGAACCATAATGATATTTGAAGCATGTTATTTTTAATTGAAGTGCATATCAAGTTTGTGCCTTTATGGTTCCTGTAGCATGTTGTTTTGATAATTGTAAAGTGCCTACTTGCTGTTTTGGGCAGATTGTTGTTATATCTTGTTTTGAGTGTATGTGTTGAACCGTTGCTCCGTTTTGAGCATGCTCTATATGGAACTTGCTTAGAATTGCATATAGATTCATAATATCTTGTTGCACCCATGCTTTGGAGTGTTTGTGATTGTGTTTTGCTTGCTTTTGCATCAATGCCATGTTTAACTTGTGTTGCTCATGTCTTCTAGGTCGTAGCTCCGAATTAAATGAACTTTATATGAAACTTGATTAGGAAAACATGTAGATCATCATGGTGTACTTTAACTTGCTGTTTAAAAACTTCAACTTAATGTTTTGTTCAGATCTGGACCAATTTTGAATTTTGCATATGAGGACTTGCCGGAATTGTTATATGTTGTTTCCGGCCTCATTTAAACTTGCTTTGATGTGATGTTCTTGTATGCATCATCTCTTGCCATGAGTTGCATTATGTAGCCTTGTCATGCATCATCTCTTGCCATGAGTTGCATTATGTAGCCTTGTCATGCATCATACTTGGTTGAGCATCATGTCATGTTTATGTGTTGTGTGTTTACCATGTTGCTTGCTTCTTTCCGGTTGTGCTTCTTCTCAATAGTTCCTATTTCGTTGCTATCATGAGGATTCGTTCGACTATGCTTGGTTCGTCTACGCCCGTTCACCTTCTTCTGGACTCGTTCTTATTCCTAGTGGGATTACAGGCAAGATGGCTGTCACCTTGGATCTCACTACTATCTTTGCCTAGCTAGTTGTCTCGATGCTATTGCTATGTCGCGCTTCCTACCACTTGTTTATCGAGCCTCCCAAATTGCCATGAAAAGCCTCTAACCTTTTCCCACCATCCCAGCAAAACGTTGTTTGGCTACGTTACCGCTTTGCTCAACCCCTCTTATAGTGTTGCTAGTTGCAGGTTGTTCCATGTTGGGACATGGATATCATGAATATCTTGGGATATCACAATATCTCTTATATTTAAGTAATGCACGTATATACTTGGTAAAGGGTGGAAGGCTCGGCCTTTTGCCTGGTGTTTTGTTTCACTCTTGCCGCCCTAGTTTTCGTCATACCGGTGTTATGTTCCTTGATTTTGCGTTCCTTACACGGTTGGGGTTTATGGGGCCCCCTTAACAGTTCGCTATGAATAAAACTCTTCTAGCAAGGCCCAACATTGGCTTTAACATTTGCCAACATAAAAACCTTGAATTAATTAATTAATTTGCATAGGGGGTTGCATCCTCGAGGAGTAATTCAACATCATACAGGGGGGCCAGTGCTGTTGGCGCTGGTCCAAACTAGAGCACCTTGCAGCGCCCCTTCGCAAATTGGGTCTCTACGACCGTAAGCTTAGTGCATCCGATCATGGCCTGAGACGAGATACGTGCGGCTACTATCAGGGTGTCGGCAAGTCAGGAGATCTTGCTGGAATTGTTTTACCATTGTCGAAATGTCTTGTGAACCAGGATTCCGAGTTCGATCGAGTTGTTCCGGGAGGAGGACTTTCCTCCGTTGATCGTGAGAGCTTGTCGTGGGCTAAGTTGGGACACCCCTGCAGGGTTTAAACTTTTGAGAGCCGTGCCAGCGGTTATGTGGCAGATGGAAATGCCCGGTTGTAGAGAACTTGACACCAGATTCGAATGAAAATAAACCAACCGCTTGTGTAACCGTCACTATCTCTTTTCGAGTGAGCCGAGAAGAAAACACGGTGGGGTCATGTTTGACTGTAAGTAGTTCAGGATCACTTAGTGATCATTACTAGTTTGCGACTGTTTGCGCAGTTTCTCATCTTACTCTTGTACTTGTAAGTTAGCCACCATACAATGCTTAGTTGTTTGCTGCAACCTCACCACTTATCCATCCATTCCCATTATGTTTTTCTAGTCTTGATACCCATGGTAATGGGATTGCTGAGTCCTCATGGCTCACAGATTACTACAACAATAGTTGTAGGTATAGGTAATGCGATGATCATGACATGAGAGTGATGTTTACTTGTTGGAGTTATTTTTCTGCTTCTTCATTTAGGGGATAGGTTCCTAGTCGGCAGCCTGGGCTAGCAGGGTGGATGTCGTTTGAGTTTCTATTTGTGATTCATCTGTAGTCGGATGTTGCTCTTATGTATGTTGTTGTTGTATTCATGTGGCATTGTATGCCTTTTGTATGTATTCCCATCTATTATGTAATGGTACGTGATAACCCACAAGTATATGGGGTCAATTGTATCCTTTTTGATAAGTAAGAGTGTTGAACCCAACAAGGAGCAGAAGGAAATGAGAAGTGGTTTTCAGCAAGGTGCAAGTGCTAAAATTGTAAGTAGCGAAGTAGTTTCATAGCAGAATAATTTGTAACGAGCAAGTAATTAACGATAGTAGTAACAAAAGTGTAGCAAGGTAGCCCAAACCTTTTAGGCAAAGGACAGGCCAAAACGGTCTCTTATGATAAGCAAAGCGTTCTTGAGGGGTACACGGGAATTTCATCTAGTCACATTCATCATGTTGGCTTAATTTGTGTTTGCTACTTTGATAATTTGGTATGTGGGTGGACCTGTGCTTAGGTGTTGTTCTTACTTGAACAAACCTCTGACTTATGATTAACCCCCTCGCAAGCATCCGCAACTACAAGAAAACTATTAATAATAAATTCTAACCATAGCATTAAACTTTTGGATCCAATCTGTCCCTTGTAGAATAGCGCATAAACCGAGGTTTAAACTTCTGTCACTCTCGCAACCTATCATATAATAACTACCCACAATGCATTCCCTTAGGCCCAAATATGGTGAAGTGTCATGTAGTCGATGTTCACATGACACCACTATGGGAATCACAACATGCATATCATCAAAATATCAAACACATATCAAGTTCACATGATTACTTGCAACATGATTTCTCTCGTGACCTCAAGAACAAAAGTAACTACTCACAAACGATAATCATGCTCAAGATCAGAGGTGTATTAAATAGCATAATGGATCTGAACATGTAATATTCCACCAAATAAACCATATAGTAATCAACTACAAGATGTAATCAACACTACTAGTCACCCACAAGCACCAATCTATAGTTCCGGTACAAAGATTGAACACAAGAGATGAACCAGGATTTGAGAGGAGTTAGTGCTGTTGAAGATGTTGATGAAGATAGGCCTCCCCAAGATGGGAGATTTGTTGGTGATGATGACGATGATGATTTCCCCCTCCGGGGGGGAAGTTCCCCCGGCGGAATCGCTCCACTGGAGGGCAAAAGTACTCCTGCAAAGTTCCATCTCGAGACGGCGGCGCTTCGTCCCGAAAGTCCTCTCCTTATTTTTTCTAGGTCAAAATGAATTATATACCAAAAGAGGGGCACCAAAACTCTACTTAGTGCAGAATTTTTGGCTAGCAAAGATAGGGAAAGCACCACATGTTAAAGGATCTATGACAATATAACTTCTATGTGAATATGACCAAACATAAATCATTATGTTGTCTTCCTTGTCCAATGTCAACAATTTTGGCATATAATATTTTGATGGGTGCTCACAATCACAAAAGATTTCCTGGATGGTGTATTTGTATGTGAATCTTCTCTTCCCTTAGCAATTCTTTCATGAGTTGCATCATTGACCAATGCTATGTTTGTCAATCTACGATAAAATTTCTACTTATACTTTTCCTTGTGTAATGTCATCACTTACCATGGGATTAGCATATGATCTTTTTCATTTATTTCTTTTCTTTTTATTGAAACAAGAAAGCAAAGAAGGCAAAACTCAAACTAAACTTTATTATATATCTCGCACACGATTAAAAAGATTGATCACCAAGCAAACTCTCGAGAAGAAAGGATTGAACTAAACTTTTATTCATCTAATAGCGAAAGATAACCATGGATCGAACTAAGAAAGTAAATACAAAAGATAGTGGAGATGATACGACACCATGGCACTTCCCCAAGCTTGGCGAAAGCCAAGGGGAGTGCACATACCCGATACTTGTTTTCTTTTGGTGGTGAAGAAGGAGGTGGTGGTGATGAAGTACAAGCGATCTTGTTCTCTGATTTCCATGGCAGAGTCTCACCATCATAAGAGGAGGAGTGAGTCTCTCGGATCCTGCAACTGGCAGCCAAACTCATATATTTGAACCTTGCCTCATATTCAAAGACTTGGCTTTGAAGGTTGTGAATCTGGCTATGGAGGAAGTTGATTTGCTCGTTGAGGGAGAAGACGATATCCTTGATGGACTTGCCATCTACCTTGAGATCACGTCCGCGATCATGAGGTGATTGGCATTGAGTCCATGCTCCACCATCCCCTTGGATCGGAAGATGTCCTGCTCCATAGCTTCAAGCCTGGTGATACGACCGATTCTAAGTGTAACGAGGACAATGAGGACGCACAAGGTAATAGTCAGGATCAAGTTATTGCTACGCCATTAGTAGTCACAGTGGGCGATGTACATGTTTCAACCTATCTATGGCAGGAATACGAAGAGGTCCATGAGCTAGTTGAAGTTACATGCATGCATGTTGATGTGTTGCATGGCTTAGCTACAGATCAATCAAAGAAGTTTTGGCTGCATTTATGCATGGTTAGCCACGAAAAGAAACACTCGTTCGTGCATGTGCATGAGATATGATTTATTGGGACTAATCCAAGAATCATACTCGACTACTACTTCTCATGCTCAAGACCACCGGAGATACATGCGCATTTCAAAAGGATTTAGTGGTGGAGATTATTTTCCTTGAGAGATATAGGATGGGGGCCACCAGATAAATTATGTTCAATTATTTTGTAACGATTACTGCTAAAAGAGAGCACGTGTCCAGGTTTTGTTTTCTTAGTTGTTTATTGAAGATAGAATTTTGTTTGGTCAACTTCTTTCGCAAGTTTGAGTCGGCTAGATATACTAGTCTAAATATCTATAGTATGCTGGTTGTAAAGGCAGGTTATATTTTATATGAATAAACATGATGTGTTTTTAGGGTAAATGCCAGTATCGAGTTTTGGGGGAAGCTGTCTAAAAATCCCTAAGTTATGGAGGAAGCTTTAGAAAACATCTTTCTTGTGATTTCTGTGAGGAAATTGTTTTGCGCGTGAGTGCCATCGTCGAGATTGGTTTTCTCGTGCTGGACCATAAGGTTCAGTCGCTCTGGTTCACATACATCGCGTGCGCGGGTGAGAAATTACTACCATTGAAGGAGGAGTGTCGTGAATGATCGGGCCGCAACAACAGATCGCATCTCGCCATTGAGGTTCGGTCTACATCAGGTGGTATTCAGAAAAACAGGTTGTTCACGATGCTATGGAGAAGATGGTGAGGGCATCTTCATTTAGTAAGTTAAGCGATGGATTTCAGTTGGAGGAGGAAGGCCGCTGGGCCGGGCTTTTTCACACCGGTGTGATGGTGAGAGAGAGATCATGTGCCATGACGATCGATCACATGAGTTTGACCAACGCCGCAAGCATCAAGATGGTGGAGAAGTTGGAGCTATCAATGACACCACATCCACAACCATAGTCGTTCTGTTGGGGTTATGAAGAGCTCACTGTCACGCACCTGACAAAGGTACCGTTTTGGTTGGGAAAATATTTTTGTGACGTTTTATGCGACGTGATTTCGGCACCGACGATTTCGTGTCAGTTATTGTTGGTCGAGCCATGGTACACAGAGCATGATGTTGTGTATGATTGTCTAACACACACATATACCGTCAAGAAGGGAAAGAAGTACGACCTCGTGCCCATGGGAGACGACTTTTTTATTGCTTGGAGGAATGAACAACTTGAGAAGATAAATAGGCAGAAAGAAGTAGAAAATAAAAGGGTCGAAGCTGCTGAAATTTTCACGGTTGTCATTCAATCTGCAAATCCAAATATTATTCAAGATATCACCTCAAAACCTAGGACGGTTTTGCTTCAAGGGGAAGAGGATGATACGACCGGTTCTAAGTGTAACGAGGACAATGACGACGCACAAGCTAATAGTCAGGATCAAGTTGTTCCTACGCCATTAGTAATCACAGTGGGCGATGTATATGTTGCAACCTATCTACGGCAAAAATACGAAGAGGTCCATGAGCTAGTTGAAGTTATGTGCATGCATGTTGATGTGTTCCATGGCTTAGCTATAGATCAATCAAAGAAGTTTTGGATGCATGCATGCATGGTTAGCCATGAAAATAAACACTCGTTCGTGCATGTACAGGAGATATGTTTTTTTGAGACTAATCCAAGAATCCTACTCAGCTACTACTTCTCACGTTCAAGACCACCGGAGATACATGCGCATTTCAAAAGGATTCAGTGGTGGAGATTATTTTCCTTGAGAGATATAGGATGGGGGCCACCAGATAAATTATGTTCAATTATTTTGTAACGGTTACTGCTAAAAGAGAGCACGTGTCCAGGTTTTGTTTTCTTAGTTTTTTAGAGTTGAAGATAGAGTTTTGTTTGGCCAACTTCTTCGGCAAGTTTGAGTCAGCTAGATATACTAGTATAAATATCTATAGTATGCTGGTTGTAAAGGAAGGTTATATTTTATATGAATAAACACGATCTGTTTTTAGGGTAAATACCCATATCAAGTTTTGGGGGAAGCTGTCTAAAAATCCCTAAGTTTTGGAGGAAGTGTTAGAAAACCTCTTTCTTGCGATTTCTGTGAGGAAATTGTTTTGCGCGTGAGTGCCTTCATCGAGATTGGTTTTCTTGTGCTGGACCGTAAGGTTCAATCCCTCTACTTCACGTACATCGCGTGCGCGGGCGAGAGGTTACTACTGCTGAAGGAGGAGTGTCGTGAAAGATCAGGCCGCAACAACAGATTGGATCACGCCATTGAGGTTCAGTCTACATCAGGTGGTATTCAGAGCAACATGTTGTTAATGACGCTATGGAGAAGATGGCCAGAGCATCGTCATCAGTAAGTTAAGCTATGGATTTCAGTTGGAGGAGGAAGGCCGATGGGTCGGGCTTTTTCACACCCTTGTGGTGATGAGAGAGAGAACATTTGCCATGATGATCGATCGCATGAGTTTGACCAACGCCGCAAGCATCGAGATGGTGGAGAAGTTGGAGCTATCAATGACACCACATCCACAACCATACTCGTTATGTTGGGGTTATGAAGATCTCACTGTCACACACCAGACCAAGGTACCGTTTTTGTTGGTAAAATATTTTTGTGCGGTTTTGTTCGATGTGATTTCGGCACCGATGATTTATCCACGGTACGGAGGTCAACGGGAGATTTATCCACGGTATTTCGGAAGAACAAAAGTAACTACTCACAAACGATAATCATGCTCAAGATCAGAGGGGTATTAAATAGCATAATGGATCTGAACATATAATCTTCCACCAAATAAACCATATAGTAATCAACTACAAGATGTTATCAACACTACTAGTCACCCACAAGCACCAATCTATAGTTCCGGTACAAAGATTGAAGATGAACTAGGGTTTGAGAGGAGTTGGTGCTATTGAAGATGTTGATGAAGATAGCCATCCCAAAGATGGGAGAGTTGTTGGTGATGATGATGACGATGATTTCCCCCTCCGGGAGGGAAGTTCCCCCGGCGGAATCGCTCCGCCGGAGGGCAAAAGTGCTCCTGCCCAAGTTTCGCCTCAAGACGTCGACGCTTCGTCCCCAAAGTCCTCTCCTTATTTTTTCTAGGTCAAAATGACTTATATACCAGAACAGGGGCACCGGAGGTAGTCTTGGGCGAGCACAACCCACCAGGGCGCACCTGGGCTCCCTGGCGCGCTCAGGTGGGTTGTGCCCACCTGGTGGGCCCCCTCTGGTACTTATTGACTCCAAAAATTCTTATTTAATCCATAAAAAATCCTCGTGAAGTTTCATCTCATTTGGAGTTGTGCAGAATAGGTAGCTTGACGTAGCTTTTTCTGGTTCAGATTTCCAACTGACAGAATTCTCCCCCTTTGTGTATACCTTGCATATTATCAGAGAAAAGGCATTGGAAGTACTCCAAAAGGCATTGTTATATAGTAAAACAACATAAATAATAGTAGAAAAACATGATGCAAAATGAACGTATCAGTACGATGTAATGATATCCACCTTGCAAAGCGTCTTCAATATGCGCTTCTATCCTTGGTGGGACCTTTGAGTTCCTCTCAGATAGGGTCGCATATTGGGCATGACAATAACTCAAAGGGTAAGGTGGTTGGCCTTGGTAAGGTGGCCATCTCACATGACAGCTCCATACAAAATGTTATGCTCGTTGGATCTCTTGGCTATAATTTACTTTCCGTATATAGACTACCCGATTTCAGTTTCAATGTCTTATTTACTGAAGTAGATTGCCAAGTGTTTCGAAGAGATAATAAAATATGGTCTTTACCGGTATACGTAGAGGCGATCTATACATTTTTGATTTCACTAAAAAGGCTCTACCTAGAACTTGCTTAATTGCTAGATCTTCTAAAGGCTGGTTATGGCATAGAAGGTTAGGTCACGTGGGCATGCGAAATCTTGATAAGCTTATTAAAGGCGATCATATCCTTGGAGTTAAAGGTGTTATATTTGACAAGGAATAGACTTTGCAGTGCTTGTCAAGCAGGAAAACAAGTTGGAGGAAGGCATCCCGTGAATAACATCATGACCACAAGAAGACTACACTCGAGGTGCTTCATATGGATCTTTTTGGTCCCAACGCCTACAAGAGTCTCGGTGGTAAATCGTTTGGATTGGTCATTGTTGATGATTTTTCAAGATTTATGTGGGTGTTCTTTCTTGATGATAAATCGTAGGTCCAAATGATCTTCAAAAACTTCGCTAGGAAGGCCCAAAATAAATTTGAAGTGAAGATCAAGAAGGTTCATAGCGACAACGGAACGAAGTTCAAGAACGCCAATGTGGACACCTTTCTTGACAAAGAAGGGATTTCACATGAGTTCTCGGCTACGTACACACCTCAACAAAATGGAGTTGTTAACAGGAAGAATCGGATTCTTATTGAGATTGCGAGAACGATGCTTGACGAGTACAAGACGCCAAAACACTTTTGGGTGGAAGCGGTTGAGACAGCTTATCATGCAACAAATCATTTATATCTTCACAAGCTACTTGACAAGACTGCATACGAGCTTCTCACTGGTATTATCGGGGATATACCCCGCGGTCTGACCCGGCCGGACTGGGTGACTCACTAGTGACCCACCCTCAATTGGTGACTTACTAAGTGACCTGCCCAGATCTCTCCACTCACTGATGACCCGGTTGGGCCTGGCGACTCAATTGGTGACCCGGTAGGTGGGTGAGAGGAAGAACAAGACCCGATGGCCCAGAAGGCGGCTCATTAAGGCTGAATCATGTTATTGTGGACCAGTTTAAGAGGAAAGGCATAAGGAATATTCTGTTACAAAGGAAGCAAGACTAGGACTCCACCTGTAATAAATTAGTCCTGTCGGATTTCGGGTTCCGGCAAAACCCTTGAGGTTCGAACACTGGGGTGCGCACGAAGATTTCCCCCTACTGAGTCTCGCTCTCAGCCTCGCCACGATCTCTAACCTTAGCACGATGAACCCCCAACACAAGAGACGCAAGATTTATACAGGTTCGGGCCACCGTTGTGGTGTAATACCCTACTCCTGTGTGGTGGTGGTGGATTGCCTCTTGGGCTGATGATGAACAGTACAAGGGAAGAACAGCCTCCTCAGGAGATGTGTTCTTGAGCTGGTGTGGTGTTCTAATTGCTCTTGTTTTCCGTCCCTTCTATTGTGGTGGCTAGCCCTATTTATAGAGGCCCTGGTCCTCTTCCCAAATATTGAGCGGGAAGGGATCCAACAACGGCCAAATTTGAAAGGGGACACCAAGTACAATTTATCCTGACTAAAGGTGGTCTTCGCCTGTCAAAGGCACTAGTGGTGACGCCGTCTTGGGCTCCACGATGACCTCCGTCCAGCCACCATGTTGGTCTTGCTCTCGTTGCACCAATATGGAAACCTTTGCCTGATGCCTCTGTACTCCGCGCCTGCGCTTGCCCCCTTAGCACCAAAGGGGAAACTAGGACACTGCGCGTGCTGGCGCCCGCCTGGCCTTTGTCGTCATAGCTTGCGTCACGGGAACCTCGCGAGGTACCCCTTGCCTTGATCTTTCCGCCTCCTCGCGAGCCTGCCTGGTGAGGCCGCTCCTGAGGAGGCCTCGTGTCGTCCGCCTCGCGAGGGTCTTGAGTGTTGGTTGTGAAGGCGGGACGTCTTGGAGCCTTTGGTGGAGCCACGTTGCAGACATGAGCGAGCAAGTCTGGGACCCCGTTCCCAGAACGCCGACAATAGCCCCCGGGCCCAAGGCGCGCTCGGACTTGGCTTAGCGGAGAAGCCAAAGGGCAAGTGCGGAGCGCCGCGGGCCCCAACAGCCTGCTTCCCCACGCTGCCCCAATGTCCGCCTGGCTAGGCGGCCACGGCACCCTACACAGTTATTTCCTCCTCGCAGGCGGTGTGCTTCCTATCCTCTCTTCTTCCTCGAGCCCCTGCTTCCGCGCCAAATCTGGCTCAAGCTCTGCCCCCTCCATTGCCATGGCGCCGACTAGCACGGAGAAAGGGAAGAAGCCTCTGTCCTCAGCCAACCCGCCCCCGACAATCAAGCCCGTCGTTGGCCGATCGCGGGTGCTCAACCTAGAGGCCATGGGCAAAGTTTGCCCTGCACTCGCTTCCAGCTTCAACGAGTGGGGAGGGACGGTGGCCTGGCCTGCGTCCTGAGCTTCCATTAACAGGACAACCACTGAGGTTTGGTTCTTCGTTGATGCCCTGTGGGCTTGCTTGCTTCCCCCTTTCTCCGCCTTCTTAAACGCAGTGCTTTCCCATTACCAGATTCACATGTTCCATCTTGATCCCCAATCCATTGCCCTTCTCGCCGTCTTCGCCTTCGTTTGCGAGGCCATGGTGGGCATTGCTCCTTTCGTTGCCCTCTTGCGCCATTTCTTCTCGCTGCATCTGACCGACCCCTCGCAGTGCTCGGGGTGCCTGAGCTTCCAGGATGTGGCAGCGACGGCCGCCTCGGGGATTGATTTTGATCTCCCGCCGTCCACGAGTGGATTCCAGATGTGATGGGTGTACGTGGACGTCGGAGTGCTCAGCCCCCTGCTCTTGTCTCTGTCGTCGCCCGCCATTCCCAACTCCGGCTGGGGCCACGAGAGGCTCGCGAGCTCTTGCCTTTTCTTCGTCTGGCCCTGGTTGAAGAGGTTGGGAGACCCTGGCGTGACTGCACCCCAGGTGGTGAAGGAGTTCCTCCGGCATCGCATTGCCCCTCTCTAATGCCATTCCCAGCCGATGTGGGCCCTGGCTGGTGACCAAGATCGGATGAGGCTTCAGGAGTCGGGGATCTCGCTCGAAGCTCGAAGGACGGTGCTTGAAGTCTTGACTGGCAATCCCTCGCCAGGCGGTATGCCGCAAGCGGGTTGTCTCTTGTATCTCTGCTCGAACAGGGTTGAGTTCGCGGGGCAGATGCCTTCCTTCGACGAATGGGGGCTGCGTCTAGTCGGCCTCGTGGGGCCTCATGAGAACCCTGTCGTCGTGGCTCCCCTCCTTGCCGCCAGCACCGAGCTTGCCCCAAGAGTGGATGTAGGGAGGCAAGCATCATAGGAGGCCGGAGGCGTGGGTGTTGAGGTGTCAATGCCGCTCGAGGTTCCCGAGGCGCCATCCTCAGGAACCCGTGAGGCTTGCCCTGAGGCAGTCGTTGAGGGGGAGATGCAGTCTGCGGCTCCTGAGGCCAAAGCTCTTGAAACCTCGGCAAGCCAGCACGAGGCGGGGCCTGATTGCTCTTCCCAGCTTGCTGCTCCTGAAGTCAACCGCCTGGGTACCTCCCCAGCCGCGCCCCACGCCGGCCTCCACATCCAACGCCTTGGCCGGTTCCGCGTGGACTTTGCCGCGCTCCGCAAGAGGAAGGAGTCTTTTAGCTGCAGTGGTGGCACCATCCGGCCGTTGAAACATAGGAAGTACATCGCCATAGACGGGTAAGTACCTTGTCCTTGTAGTTCCCTAGTTGCTGCTTCCCCTCCTCACTGTGGATCTTCAGGATTCCTCCTGCCAAGCCTGCGGAGTCTCCCGAAAAGCATCCTCCTTTGGCCTTGCCTCCATCGCTAGCCTTGAGCGCCCCAAGCCTGCACGCTGCCCCAGGCGTTGGGTCAGCCGGAGAAGCAAGCCTTCCTGCAAGGTGCCTTGAGCCCGTGCCCTTGCCGTCTTTCCTTCGCAACCTCGCTTGGAGCGTGGCCAGCCTACCCAGGGCTCCTCCTCTAGGTTGTGGACAGCAGCTGGTTGACGTCAATCCTGGGCTCCTCTTCAAGTGACGCTCCTGTGCCGGTCCGGGTCCCTTGCGGGGCCTGGCCAGCGACCATGGGGGCGCCAGCCCCCAGCCCCCTGCCGAGAGGGGGCGAATCGCTTCGTAACCCGCCGACGGCGCCCACGACGGGGGACGACATTAGCCGTGCGCTCAAGTTTGCACACGAACGAAGCGTCGTCCGCCACGAGTTCTTCCAGAAGGCGATGAATGCGATGGGCCATCTTGGTGGAGAACTTGCAGATGTAGACGCACGCCTTGAAGCCGAGGGCCTACGGCTGATAGAGGAGCTGCATAAACTGAAGGTGGCCATCAAGCTCGCACGCCAACAGAGCGAGCTTGACAATGCAATGACCGAGGCGTCACTTGCGACCTCGCCTGAGGCCTCTTGTCGGTGTTCTGGGAATGGGGGTCCCCAGACTTGCATGCCTGCGGCCTGCGGCGTGGCTCAGGCAGTGGACCAGTACGGCCCGTCTTCATCAACCGAAGATCAAGACCCTCGCGAGGGGCCAAGCCTCGCGGGGCGGACGACGCAAGGCTTCCTCAGGGGCGGCCTCACCAGGCAGGCTTGCGAGGAGGCGGAGAGATCAAGGCAAGGAGTACCTCGTGAGGTGCTCGTGACACAAGCCAAGACGATTGACGATGTCCGGGACCAGGGGGTACTCACCACGTCGTCTCCCGATCAGTTAGATTGGGCCGAGGATCCCCATGGCCGTATACTCATGGGCCAGTCCGGACAGTTGCCGCAAACAAGGAAGATTCCACAAGACTTGGCGATCAAGACAAGGACCCCTCCCCCACCGGCGTATTCGACTAGGACTCTTGTTATCCTAGGCCTCTGGTGCATTATATAAACCGAGGCCAGGCTAGTCGATAGATATACAACGACAATCATACCATTGGCTAGCTTTTAGGGTTTAGCCTCTACGATCTCGTGGTAGATCTTCTCTTGTAATACCCACAATATCAATATCAATCAAGCGGGGCGTGAGGTTTTACCTCCATCAAGATGGCCCGAACACAGGGTAAAACATCGTGTCCCTTGTCTCCTGTTACCATTGATCCTAAGATGCCTTTGCTTGGGACCCCCTACCGAGATCCGCGGTTTTGACACCGACATTGGTGCTTTCATTGAGAGTTCATGTGTGATCGACAAAAGGATCGATAGCTTCGCTACGCAGATCAAGCTGCGACTTTGGCATCTTCGTCACCAGCTCATTGGTCACCTTGGTTCAATCAAAATTGCGCCCCATGTTCGGATCACCATGTTGGATCGAGGGCCTTCATCAAACATCAACTCCGATCTCTATCAAGATCACGGAGGAATCATCCATGGAGCTCGGGGCTCAACGTCAACATTGCCCTCAGCGACCGTGCTGTTTTCTGGACAGCGAACTTCGTATCTGCTGCCACCACCTCCTCGAGTATTGCTTTGTGATCGCTTTTGTGGAATTGTGCGGAATTGAGTCTACAACAACCCTGGAAAATTTAGTCAATTCCGATGGAGGAATCTCTCGCAATCCACGATATGCGGAGCCTGTCAAATCTGGACGGGAATCTGGACGAGTTTAGGGCGTGGTGTCCAGCTTCCAGCTCGGACGTCCTTTGGAAGATCCAACCGTTGATCGGCTGCGGAATTCCTATATCTACCACCCTCCAAATTTCAGCTCGATCCGACCGTCAGAACTCCGGGAACCTTCCGATTAGTGCATGACTTTTCGGATCTGTTTTCTGCGAGAACGAATCCGACCGAATTCATCTTTTTTATGAGCAGGATTTGGACATCCTTTTGAAGGAAGTTTTGTATGGGATATTGTGTATTGTTCCCAAACACATCCCACTAACCTTAAGATCTTTTGAACATGATCTTCAACATCATTGCTGGTGTCAAACCAGTCCGCAAGATGTGCTCCACGGCGGCCGACCTGCGCTGAACCGTCGTCACTTTGTTGAGCCAAGCTCAACTTCTTGGATCATCATCTTGGCAAGCCGAACAAGAGTCCGGCATCGCGAAGGATAAATCATCACCAACATCGCCGCCCCACGGATTACGGGCGGGCATATCGGCATCGCCGCGCGGTCGCTTCATCAAGCCGGCATCGACCATGTCACGACCTGCATCGGCAGGGCCGCACTATTGCTTCTTCAAGCTGGTGTCCATCACGCCGACCTACTTCGACATCTCGACTAGACCGGGGGCTTCGCCATCTCTTCATCAACCTACTCCGGACACTTCGGCGTCACTAGCCGACCAGACATGGGTGCGGGATCGAGTCCCAATTTTGGGAATCACCTTCCTTCGGATTGCTACAACAAATAAACCAGGTGCTATTAATCTTAGTATTTCTTTTTTCTCGTTTGGGTTAAATTTTTCCCAAGGAATTATTACTCTGGTTAGTCCTGCATATGTACACAGGTATATAAAATGGTGGCCGCATTATCGACGGTCGCATGATGGTTCGATCAGTTTCCGTACACAGTTCGGCGAACGCCGCACCCGAAACTTCGGACCGACCCGGTGAATCGAGGCTTTGCCACGCCTTTATTGCATTACGCCGACGACCGCATCGACATCAACTCGGCGCCAGGCCATATTTCTTTTACTACTCACTTTGCATAAATTATTTATTATGCAACATTTTTTAATTCCTATTATTACTATTATCCCGGTCTGCACTATTTTTTGTGCACGGGAAAATGATCCAGCGGACTATATCCTTTAGCGTCACCTCGGCTGGACAGGGGCTTCGTCAACACTTCATTACCCCATGCCAGGGGACTTGGCATCTCTCGCCGTCCTGCATTGACCATGCTATGTCACCACTTCACAGTGCCGAGCTCTTTGCTCCGCCACCTCGGGACCGGCTTGGGGGATGGAACCTTGTCCCGCATCAAGCTCGGACCGCATCGTCAATACCGAACACATTAACCAGCTAAGTTGCCTTCATGCTCAAAGTTTTAAAATTTCTAACTTGTGTTCGGTTCGACCAAGCATTATACTTTCTCGGAAAAAAGTTGCTTGTAAAAATCTTCCTCGTCGAAACTTTGTTCGCTTACACTTGACGCGCTACCGCGCTCATTATACTGGGGCTTCTTTATGAAGCTTATTAATTCGAACTTTATGCCCAACACATGTGTCACACTTTCGCATGTACCTTTTATTCACCATTATATGCATCGATATGACTTAAGTTTTGGCCAAGCTGGGTTGCTGGCTCTGTGCTTACCCCTCGTTCCCGATTGTTGGGTAGGTGGTAAAGGAGCACCTCTGCGATTATTCTTGCCGGGTCAGCGGATGTGTACCTCGGTAGGTGAAGCCGAAAGCTAAGCGTTCTTAAGGGAATACTCGGTCGGTGAACTAAAAGATGATTTCTTACCCATTTATTTACCTGCCCCAGATGTTTTTCTGCTCTTTTTCGCGATCCGGACATGCACTTTAGGGCATGCCTCGAGAAAGGAACCCCTAACGGAACTATTCTCCTGAAGATGTTTCTTACTAACCATGTAATATAACATAACTAGTTGGGCACTTATGCGATAAAGCACTAATGACCCCTACGCCTGGTCTCCATGCATGCCCGGTTTTATAACCGAGGTATTCGGACACACTCGGACTATTGGGTCCAGAGGTTGAAGCGAAAAAGGTCCACTATGACAAGCGATCTACAATCCGGCTAGAAGGCATTCTACATGTCACCTTACATTATCAACTTTTACCCAAGTCACTTGGGGGCTCTTAAATTTATATGAGCCGTTTTATGATAAGTGTTTTTCTTCTTAGTCGTTGCAAAGTTTTATTATTATTTATCACTCCTTGACACAAGTGTGCGGTCACTAGCCGGGAGCCTAATTTCTCTCTCAAAGAAGCCGTGGGCTGACCAGCAAGTTTTGAGATAGGATGTGTCATGTTAAAGCACTGCAGCGAAGCACCTTTTTTCTAAATTCCAATTTTGGATTGGCACCGAACACTTGATCTAGTTCGGGCATTAATCTTTGAATAAGTTTTTGGCTTTTCGAGCCCATGGCACTTTTAAACTATTTGTGTGTTTTCAGCACAAGTCTCGCAGTGCAACGCCGGACACCTTTTGAGATTCGGCAAAAACATTCTCGGATATTGCTATATATGCATCAGTTTCGAATTGTGTCTTTGGTCAATAGTTGGGTTGCCCGGCTCCCGCGCTTGCCTCCTACGTTCCGCTTTGTTCGGCTAGGTGTGCAAAGGGAGAACCACTGCGATTGTGCTTCCAGCTCGCATGGTCAAGCACCTCAGTGGAGAAAGCCGAAAACTGACTATCATAATAGGTGTAAACTGGTCAGCGATCCGATGACTATATTAAATGACGGGCCATTCATTGGCCGAAGTGTTTCCGTCTTGACCTCGACTGTCGCCGAACACTATCGAGGGCTATTAACTGGCCTCCCAAACTAAATCTTCGATATTTTGCTCTGGAGCAGAGGTTTCATGATCATGCTTAGCATGACAACCCAAAGAAAGGAACCGATAGCGGGACTATTTTCTCTGGAAGACATTTCTTCTGTTAAACAGTAATATAACATGTCTCTCCGCATAACTTTGTTTATAAAACCGTATGGCAAGATTGCCTTGTTTGTTGTAAATCTTTGCCCTCATAAAGGCTTTATAAAGTAGGACAAACACTCCTCGGCTATTGGCTGAGGAGGTGGAAGCCGATGGTCGGTCAACAAAGTTTTGTACAATGCGGATACGAGCATTAATGACATAAAGAACTTGGATACATAGAGTCATTACACATAATTTGTGATTTTACTATGGATATCGATCCTCAATTGGCCTCCGTGCCGCATTAAGGCTCGGGGGCTCTTGGGCTTCGGGCTTATTATTTACAAATATTAAAGGGCACATCAATCCCTGATCTGGTGTTGCCACCCGACCGGTGTCTCGGGCTACTCCATTGCATGTTCTATGCGAGAAAATTTTAAGTGCAATACAGTTTCGAGGAGATTTTGATCCTCGGGTTGGTCGGCCGCACCCAACCCGAGTCTCGAGGACCGAGCACGCCGCTTTTGTGTCCCAAAGTATTCTGCGAGCTAGGACTTGATCCTCGGACCGATTTTGCAAATCAACTTTGAGTCTCGGCTCTGAGGATCAGCGGTCTTATGTCATCCTTCATGTGCATCTCGGGTTTTAGACCGATACCCACCTTGAGGGCTACCGCACCAATCAAAATATTGACAAAAATCGGCCCACATTCGGGTGGTGCACCACCTCGAAGCAGTCCGCGTAAAGCTCGAGGCGCTAGTGGCTGGCTCCATAGAGGGCACTTCCGGCATTAAGCTCGGCTAAACTCCTTCAAACTTCTTTGAACCAAGGTGATTTACGACACCTCGGATACAGTCTGGCGTTGGAGCTCGGATACATAGTCCGGCGTTCGAGCTCGGATACCGTCCGGCGTTGGAGCTCGGATACATAGTCCGGCGTTAGAGCTGGGAAGCAGTCCGGCATTGGTGCTCGGCTGCAAAAGATACCCCGAATGCAGTCCGGCGTTGGAGCTCGGACGCAAGAGGACGTTGCCACCTGGGAACAACTTCAAACCCGAGGTGTGGCATAAAAATAACAAGGCATTGATAAAGGCAGGAAACTTAAAGGGGCTCCTCGGATACCCGACGTATAATCTCGTCGAATGCATTTCGACGATCCTCAAGATCGTAGATGAGAAGATTTGTTGAACCAGTTTTCAAGACCGACGACCGAAGATGAAGAACAGTTCGGAAGAATCGAGGAGCGTCCCCAACTTGAAGACCGGTTCAGGGGGCTACTGACGGTGTCCGGGACTAGGGGGTACTCACCACGTCGTCTCCCGATCAGTTGGATTGGGCCGAGGATCCCCATGGCCGTATACTCATGGGCCAGTCCGGACAGTTGCCGCATACAAGGAAGATTCCACAAGACTTAGCGATTAAGACAAGGACCCCTCCCCCACCGGCGTATTCGGCTAGGACTCTTGTTATCCTAGGCCTCTGGTGCATTATATAAACCGAGGCCAGGCTAGTCGATAGATATACAACGACAATCATACCATTGGCTAGCTTTTAGGGTTTAGCCTCTACGATCTCATGGTAGATCTACTCTTGTAATACCCACAATATCAATATCAATCAAGCAGGACGTAGGGTTTTACCTCCATCAAGAGGGCCCGAACCTGGGTAAAACATCGTGTCCCTTGTCTCCTGTTACCATTGATCCTAAGACGCACTGCTTGGGACCCCCTACCCGAGATCCGCCGGTTTTGACACCGACAACGATCGAGACCAGGCGAGCGCCAGGCGGGCGCCAGCCAGCACAGTGTCCTCGTTTCCTCTTTGGTGCAAAGGGGGCAAGCGCAAGCGCGGAGTACCAAGGCATCAAGCAAAGGTTTCCCTATCGGTGCAACGAGACCAAGACCAGCAGGACGGCAGGACGGAGATCACCGTGGAGCCCAAGACGGCGTAATTGCCAGAGCCTTTGGCAGACGAAGACCAACTTTAGTCAGGATAGCTTGTATTAGCTGCCCCCCTTCAAAATGGCCGTTGTTGGCCCCCTTCCCACTCAATATTTGGGAAGAGGACCAGGGCCGCTATAAATAGAGATAGCCACCACAGTAGAAAGGGGATCGAATCCTTCCCTAGCAGAACACCACACCACCATAAGAACACCCCTCGTGAGGCTATTCTTCCTCTGTACTGTTCATCATCAGCCCAGAGGCAATCCACCACACCACACACTGGATTAGGGTATTACACCAAGACAGTGGCCCGAATCAGTATAAAGCTTGTGTCCCTTATGTTGTTCATCGTGTAGCTTAGATTCGCAGCGAGGTCTTGGGGCGTGGATTGGTAGGGAGAAGATCTTCGTGCGCACCCTAGAGTTCCAACCTTAAGGGTTTTGCCGAAACCCGATATCCGACATTTGGCGCGCCAAGTAGGGGTGCGCCGGAATCTTCTTTTCACGGTTCTGCATTCCATCACTTCGTCGCATCCATGGCGGACGCTCGCCGAGCTCGCACCGAGCGTCGGGCTGCTCCCGTCGGTGGGCCTCCTTGTCGTTCTCCATCGCCCTCCGCCAACGCCGCCACCGGCCCGGCGGGGAACGAGCAGCAAGCATCATCGCTGCATCCCTCGGTGCAGCGGGAAGGCCGCACCGCCACCCCGTCGCTAACTCCAGCTGGTTCGTCGTCTCACGCTTATCGCGCTCCCACGGACGCGCAGGCCGCGTTGCTCCTGGCATGTGAGCTCCTGCACTACCGCCCCGTCGACGACCTCTACGAGGAGTGCCTCGCTCGCATCACCGAGCTCGTCAGCGCGGCAGGGGGCTCTCCTGCGCCGTCCCTCTCGCTGCCTCACCCTCCGTCCTGCGTGTGCGATATAGCTCAGGAGGTGCCTCCACCACCTCCTCCCCAAGAAGGTGCCCTGGCTTCAAGGCGCGTGGCCCCTAGACGAGACCCACCGCGTCCAGTGCCCGCACGACAAGAAAGGAGCTGCCAAGAAATCCCTCGGCCCCAGGAATACGCTCGCATGCTCCCCGCTCCAGCGCGCCAAGACCGCATCCCTGGACCTGCACGTCAAGACCCCGCGCAGCCCCTAGCGGCGGGGCGCGGGAATCTCCAAGAGCAGGCCCCGCGACTGCAAAGGGCTCCGGTGGCCACCGCAGGCTGCCGCGCCTTGACCACCGAGCTATGCAGCGTCGCCTGGCCAGGCAAGTTCAAGCCGGATCTGCATCCTCGCTATGACGCACTGCCGACCCCGCGGAGTTCCAGCAGCTCTATGAGCTGGGCATCGAGGCGGCCAACGGAGATGAAAAGGTCATGGCGAACTGGTTTCCCATGGCGCTCAAGGATGGTGCCCTTACCTGGCTCCTGAACCTACCTCCCGGCTCGATCTCCTCTTGGGACGAGATGCGCAGCCGCTTCATCGCCAACTTCCAGGGAACTCACGACCGTCCTCCGGTCGTGGGTGACCTGCGCCGCATCAAGCAGCAGCCAGGAGAGACCTTGCAGAAGTACATCCAGCGCTTCAACAGCACTCGCCTCAAGATTCCAAAGGTGACTGAGGAGGCCATCATCTCAGCATTCTCTGACGGTGTCCGCAACGTCAAGATGAAGGAGGAGCTCGCCATCCACGAGGATTTGTGCACATCTCTGCAGCTATTCAACCTGGCGACCAAGTGCGCAAGAGCTGAGGAAGGGCGCCTCTCCCTCCTCAAGCTTCTAGCTGCTGACCCAGAAGAGAAGAAAGCCAAGGCCAAGGACGTGAAGCGCAAAGGATCATCTGTATTCAGAACCAAACACGAAGCGTGGCAGGGACCAGCCGGAGTCGTCCAAGGGCAACCGATTCTGCGCTTACCACAACCTCTACACCCACAACACTAACGAATGCCAGGAGCTCAGAGCCGTTTGAGAAGGACGCATCGGTCAACGCCTCGAGCACAACGACCGGGGCTACGACCGAGGAGGAGGAAGAGGTGGAGGACAATGGGACGACCGAGGCCCTCGTCAAGAGTGGCGTGACCGCCCTCGCGAGGATCGCTGGCAGGACCAGCCTCGCGAGGGGGCTTGGAGGGACCAGCCCCGCGAGGATCGCCCGCAGGGCTACGTAGGCCTTCCTCCACTTCCACCACCGCCAAGAAGGAATGACGACCACCACTAGGACGAGGGGGCTGGGGGCTTCCAGGAGCCACATGCTATCGCTTGCATCTTGGGTGGTGCCCAGGCCCCAGCCTCTCAGTGCATCTTCAAGCAGTTTGCTCGCGAGGTGAATGCAGTCCTCCCCAAGCTCGAGGCCACGCGCCCTCTCAGGTGGTCCACGTGCGCTATCACGTTCAGCTCAACGGATCAGGTCAAGTGTGCGGCTACGGCTGGCATCCTCCCGATGCTTTGCTCCCCAGTCTTCAGCAACGTGCAAGTTACCATGACTCTCATCGATGGAGGAGCAGGACTCAATGTTCTGTCCGTCGAGACGTTCAACAACCTCCAAGTGCCTTATGATCAACTTCAGCCAACCAAGCCTTTCTCAGGAGTCACTGACGGCTCCACCACTCCGATAGGGAAGGTTCGCCTCCCTGTCACCTTCGGACAGCGCTATAACTACCATACCGAGCTCATCGACTTCGACGTTGCCCACATTCGCCTACCATACAATGCCATCCTCGGGTATCTAGCCCTGGCCAAGTTCATGGTGGTAACTCACCATGGTTACAATGTCCTCAAGATGCCGGGAAGCAGTGGAATCATCACAGTCCCCTGCGAAGAGAAGGATGCAGTGTGCTCTCTCGAGCATGCCTTCCAAGCTGCATCAGTCGAGGACCCAGACAACAAGAGCGAGAACCCTCTCGAGGCAGTTCTCAAGAAGAAGAAGACATCACCCGGCTCAAGGCCTTAGGAGGTTGGCATCTCCGGAGATGCCGCGTCAGGATCTGCGCCCGTGCAAGGGGCGCCTCCCTCCGTCGCATAGGAAGGCGCGCTCGGCGCCCTCCTCAGGCAAGGCTCGGGGCTCTCTCCTGGAGGGCTCACACTTTGCCAAGATCACGAGGTGGGTGCTCGGGCACCACTTGGAGGCATGCTTCATGGCACGTTTCCCTCAGGAAGGCATGGGGCAAGGAGGGCCCAACCCTCAGGAGTTCATCACCAAGGCCACTCAGGAGCTTCAAGAATCGAGAGCCATGCGCGGCGATCGCCACCTACCTGGCATAGCTCCCCATCCAGGCGAGGATGGCGGGCTGCGCGTCTGCATCGACTACCCAGGGCTCAGCTGAGTCATGTCTCAGGAGCGCTTCTGGCCTTCGCGCGTGGGATACTGCGAGGCTCCGCCGCACAGCTACGTTTGCATGCCTTTTGGCCTGCCAAACGCGGCTGCCGCTCACCAGCGTCTTCTACGGAGCATTCTGGCATCTCAGGAGGCCAGACACCATGCAGTCCTGGCGGAGATGGTGATCTTCCTCGAGAAACAGCCCGTACCCCCAGAGCCTCCCGAGGCTCAGGGCTCCGGTGGCTCGTGAGGATCAGCCTCTTCACCGCGCATCGTCAGCTACTCCAACACCCACTCTACAATGGTATCAGGTGACATCTTTCGAGTTCATTTCAGCTGGGAGCGCCCTCAGGGCTGCATTATTCCCAGGTCGAGTGGGTCTGTCCCTGCGGCATGTATCCCTTTTGCTTATGTTTTTAGTTTACCTTACTGGGGGCTCCCCTCGGGCTGCATCATCCCCATGCTGCTCGGGCCTGACCCAATGGCGTGTATCCTTCATGTGTCTATCTAAGCTGATTTTCCTTTCATGCTTAACCTGCCTATGTTAATTTCCTGCTTGATTGACACCTACCTTTGGAGCCACTCGCGCTGGCACGGCGCTTGTGCATGGGTCCATCCCTGCAACGTCAACAAATCTGAGTGGTCGAGCTCTGGCCCGCGGCAGCCCCGCAAGCGTCACCTCACCAGGCCCTTAGTGCCCTCACCACACTCTCGGAGCACTCAATGGCCGGCCGGCAATCGTAATGGCAACCCGTGCTTTTCTCGTGTTGGTTTACAGGGACTACCTGAGGCCTAAAACGGGAGGCATCGCGAGCTCTCTTTCTCTCTTGCCCGCGTGATCCGCTTGAGCGTTAAAAGGGGGGCTCCTGAGCATCGCGACTAAGGAGCTCTTACTGGCTCTCCAGCCCTCACCCCCTGGCCTTGTCCACGGCATCGCGACCTGGCATACCAACGGCGGCTAAGCTTGCTCGAGGGTTGGGACCTAAGGACGTAGAGCACAAAGGAGAGTACAGGAAGGGAGGGGAAGATCGCGAAGGCCTAACCCAGCTGCAGGTGCGCAAGCCCGGTGCCTCGCAAACGAATAGCTCCATGCAATCGAGGTAAGTCTCCCCCTTGGGATAGCTAATCGATGCGACACAAAACCTCCACTCGATGCGGCTCTGTGACGGTGACATTGCCTTCCTTTCTCACCTTTTGGCGGCTGCTTGAGCGCTAAAGGGGACCTCCTGAGCATCGCGCCTCAGGGTCTCGTACCGGACCTCAGGCCGCTCACCTCCTGGCCTTGACCACGGCATCGCGACCTGGCATACCAGCGACGGCTGATGCCTGCCTGGGGACTGGGACCTATCATCATAGAGCACCAAGTCATTGCGAGGTTAGAAATGGGGAACAAGCCGGAACAGGACAAACATTTGCACCACTTCATAATAAGGATAATATCAACAAAAGACATTGCGGCCACTTTACATGCTCCCACGGGGTACTTTCTCAATTCCTCGCAGGGAACAAAAGGTGTGAACCCTAAGGAGCCCTAACTACACGCGCCCCCATGGCCGACGCCATCATCAACAGTGGGACATGGGAGGCCGGCCAACCCCATCCAGATCAGCCACGCCGGCGGCCTGATGCAGCCGCCTTGCTCCGGACACGACGCGAGCTCAGGGGCACGTAGCTGTCATCGCTCATCTCCGGAGTCGCGAAAAGCTTGGGAGAGTCGCTGGACTCCCAAGCATCACCACTGCTGCCGGAGGAGCCGTTGGGGATGCGGTTGGCAGGCCTAGCCCTTGCCACATCGATGTCCCGGCTGCCTCCTCTGGGACAGCACTCCAGCCGGCGGCCTTCTGCATCGAAGACCTTGAAGAGCATCAAGGAGGCGCCATCGTATTCGAAATGAATCACAAGGGCACCCCCTATTCGGCAGACCCGGGCGACCTCGCCCCAGCCTCGGGTCATGTAGACCTTGCCCGGAGCGACGACTTCAATCTCCGCCCCGGTCGCCGGGGTACCGCAGTCGGCGTGCTACAACCAAAGCTCGAGAGGCCCCCTCGGCGGCATCTCAAAGGCAAAGAAGGGAGGAAAGCGGATCCAGGAGCTCGGAGGCATCGCAGCATGGAGCACGAGCTCGTGAGAGGAATCCGCGGCATGGACTCCAGGGCGCGCACCGCCATGGCTCGCCGGCCTCGCCGGCGGCGCGGGCGGCGTCGCTCGGCGTCTCCTTCTCCAGGGCCCTCGGCCCGGGCGTACAGGGGGAGCAGGAACCCAGGAGGCGGCCGCTCGTACCAATGCCTCGACGTCTCCGGCCTTGCAACCTCGTCGCTTCGGCCGGGGACCAGCCGTTTCTTTGGCGGGAGCGGGTCGGGCCCCTCCCGTGGGGCCTTTCCTTTCTCCTCGACTGAGAACCGGCGAATTGGTGCCATTGGCGGCAAGACGGAGGAGGAGCAAGGAAGAAGAAGCGAGCGGAGCAAGAAGAGATGGGCAACGGGGGCTCGCGCCCCTCCGAACTTATAGTCCGGAGGAGGCCAACCATCGACCCCCACGATCACAGGTAATCATGACTCTTTTGGCATGCAGCAGGGACTCGTCAAATCGTGCGGTTGCCGAGGCAGCATGGGGAAGCGGACACGCCCACGTCCAATCAGCAGCCACGCGGCGACCAAGGCCGCAGGCTGTTGGGGCCCGTGGTGCTCCGCACTTGCCCTTTGGCTTCGCTGCTAAGCCTAGACCGAGCGCGCCTTGGGCCCGGGGACTACTGTCGGCGTTCTCTGAACAGGGGTCCCCAGACATGCCTGCCCGCGGCCTGCAGTGTGCCTCAGGCAGTGGTCCAGTATGGCCCGTCTTCATCAACCCAAGCTCAAGACCCTCGCGAGGGGCCAAGCCTCACGGGGCGGACGACGCAAGGCTTCCTCAAGGGCAGCCTCACCAGGCAGGCTCGCGAGGAGGCGGAGAGATCAAGGCAAGGAGTACCTCGCGAGGTGCTCGTGACGCAAGCCATGACGATCGAGACTAGGCGGGCGCCAGCCAGCGCAGTGTCCTCGTTTCCTCTTTGGTGCAAAGGGGGCAAGCGCAGGCGCGGAGTATCGAGGCATCAAGCAAAGGTTTCCCTATCGGTGCAACGAGACCAAGACCAGCAGGGCGGAGATTACCGTGGAGCCTAAGATGGCGTCATTGCCAGAGCCTTTGGCAAAAGAAGACCAACTTTAGTCAGGATAGCTTGTACTAGCCGCCCCCCTTCAAAATGGCCGTTGTTGGCTACCTTCCCACTCAATATTTGGGAGGAGGACCGGGGCCTCTATAAATGGAGATAGCCATGACAGCAGAAAGGGGATCAAATCCTTCCCTAGCAGAACACCACACCACCACAAGAACACCCCTCGCGAGGCTGTTCTTCCTCTGTAATGTTCATCATCAGCCCAAGAGGCAATCCACCACACCACACACTGGATTAGGGTATTACACCATGATGGTGGCCCGAACCAATATAAACCTTGTGTCCCTTGTGTTGTTCATCGTGTAGCTTAGATTTGCGGTGAGGTTTTGGGGCGTGGATCGGTAGGGAGAAGATCTTCGTGCACAGCCCAGAGTTTGAACCTTAAGGGTTTTGACGGAAGTCGATATCCGACACTGCTCCCGAGCTTTGGAGGAGGCCCGGGAAGCAGATCGTCGTCACGAGATTGCAGAGAAGCGCGCGTGGGAGCTCCAAGCCTGGAGCGCTTCCTTGGAGCAGCAAGTGGAGTTGCGCCAAGCCACCCTTGCGCCGCTAAGGGGGGCGCCTGTCGAGGAGGAGGAGCTCCTGAAGCGTGAGGAAGCGCTGACGCTGGAGGCCGCCGATCGCAATATTGAGCTTGAGCGGTTGGAGATGAGGGAGCGCCAGGTTGCCCAAGGGGAGGACGACATTGGCGCTCGCGAGGCCCGGGTCTAGGAAGAGGTCGACCGCTGCGTGGCTGAGGCTCGCGCAGATCTTGCGAGCGGGTATGACCTGAAGCTAAAGCTGGTTGAGGCCGAGGTCACGGGCAGGACTGCCACCCTCAGGTCCAGGCTATCCGAAGCGGAACGGCACGCGGTGGCCGCCGCAGCCGCCCTGGTCTCGGCGCAGGTCGAGCTGGCCTCCACCCGCGCTGAGCTGCCTCCTCTTCAGCAGCGGGTTGCCGACGACGAGTCCATCGCGCAGTAGAACAGAGAGGAAGTGCTTCAACAGCGGACGTTGGAGCACGTGCACGTCCCCATGCTCCAGGACCACAGGAACAGGGCCAATGCGGCCCTGGGCAACATCTGTAATGAGAACGCCCCGCATCCCCACGCGACCGACTATGCCAGTCATCTCCGCTTCTTTACTGACGTTGTCGGGGATATACCCCGCGATATGACCCGGCCAGAGTCATAACCCGGCTGGGACTTGGTAAATCGGCGGATGGTTAACCGGCGGACAGTTAAGACAGAGAGTTAAGACAGATGGCAAACAGACGGTAAACTGGCAGGTGTTAAGTCAGATGATAATCCGGCACGATTTAAGGCAGACCATCTTAAACCGGCAGACAATCTTAAACCGGCAGACAATCTTAAACCTGCAGGCAATCTTAAACCGGTAGACCATCTTAAACCGGTAGACCATCTTAAACCGGTGAACAGTGATAACTGGGTTGCCAGGGGTTATGAAGCCCAAGACGTTATGAAGCCCAAGATGTCAAGAAGCCCATGAAGAGAAGTCAGGATAGTTTAAGTCTTAGTCTGAGATGGACTCTACATGTAATCCGCCCCTTCAACTTATATAAGGAGGGGCAGGGCTCCCCAAAGAGGGACAAGCAAGAAACAATCTCTAGGGCTAGAAACAACTAGGAGAGCCGGTTTACGGTGACTCCCAAGTAATGATAATGAGACCTAGCCTCAAACAGCATGTAGGGCTATTACCGGATAATGTTTCCCGGGGCCCGAAGCTGTCTAAATCTTTGTCTTGTGTTGCGTCTCTCGATTCTGCTCAACCCCTCTCAAGCTACCACATAGATGCGTTGGCCTCACGATTAAGTCCTCACTCTAGGACATCTGACATGTTAATTCCACGACAGTAGGCGCCCACTGTGGGGCCTGCGCACGATGGTGTTGAGTTCTTGGAGGGATTTCGTCACAGATCAAAAAGCTCACGATGTGTTGGATAAAAAGCAATTGGAGGCTTAATCCATTCTGTGCATACAGATAAAAAAGTACTACTCCAATGGTCAGATCAAGAAAAGAAGATTAGATTGGTAAAAAGGACAATGACCCGGAACCGGATTGGATTTCTGTTTTCATGGCACCGTGACTGAATCAACTGCCGCGCCGTGCTACCGATCTCTGCCACGACTGAGCCGTCAAACCGCCCTCATCGTGAGCGGTCTCACCTTCGCTACAAACCGGCCGTGGCCCTACTATCGCTGCTGTTGTACATTGAACCGACCGCGACTCGGTCTCCGCCTCTACGGATCTGCCTCGTACTACTCCGTTTGGCCCTGCCCCGCCTGGCCGGCGTCCCCAGGTTGCTGCTCCGCCATCCGAGCTGCCCGGGCTCACGGCCCCGAGCCGTTTTCACTCGCGTCAGCCTGTCGGCCGCCTGAGGAACCTCCTGCGGACGCCTTGCTGTGGCCCGTCTCGCCGGCATCATCCACGCCCGAGGCCGCTGCTGGCTCGCCTCGCGCTGGCGCTGCCCCGTCCGAGTTGACTGCGACCCGCACCCCCGTTACCTCTGCTTCGCCTCTGCTATGGTTCACCTCCGGTTCCAAGTCGCCACCTGCTGCCATCGTCGAGTTACTGAGTCGCCGAGTCGCCACCGCTATGCCAAGTCGCCGCCGTTTGTCATCTCACCAAGCTGCCAAAGAGTGCCTTGTTTCTGCGCAGTTTCAACTCACCCCCCTGTTGCCGCTGAGCCGCCTCGGCCGTCCCTGCGAGACCCTGTCGGGTTGCCTCCAGTTGTGTCCGGCCACAAGCCGCCCTGCTCTGGGCCCGCGCCGGTCGATGGCATCGTTCCCGTACTGCTCCTCTGCGTGCCCAAATTCGCGCACCCACGGGCCTGCGGATCTCCAAGCCGCCCCGTTACAGTGAGCTTTGACCCAGCTTCACCGCCTCTACCTAAACTGTTGTTTCTACGCCTGTGAGCCGCCCTGAGCCCATCCGCCAGGGCTGCGCCCACAAACCGCCACCCCGAGAAAACTGGGGTTGTGGCCTACTTCGTCCCGGCCCCACGCAGACCTCGCGGGCAGCTTTGGCCACTGCTGTGAGTCGTCGTGGCCACCGGGGCCTTCGCCTCCGCCTGCCTCAAACCGCTGTGGCCACCAGGGCCCTCTCCTCTACTACCACTTCGCGCCGGCTCCACTCCTCACCGGCCCTCCGCGGCCGCTGGCTTCGCAAGCCACCTCCGCGTGATCCCGCATCTGAGACGACCGAACCCACCTTGTTGGCCTCGCCTCGTAGCTCCTGCCGGTTTACACGAGACACTGCTGCCCGTTCGCGTTATCCCGGGATGGGTTGCAGCTCCACCTGCGCCCGCGCCGACCACGCGTCTCGTTCCAACTTCGTCCGCGGCGACCGAACCTCTCCTCCTCGCGCCCCTCTGTGGCCGCTCCGGCCGGCTCGGCCTAGCCCTCCTCTGTACCCGCTGCGGGCCGTGCGCCTCTCCAGCTTCCGCGGCCGCCTGCGCGCCGGCTCCACCAGGCCGATCGGCCCCAGCCAAACCCGCTCCGGTTTCAGAACTCGCGCCTGAACTGGCCACGGCCGCGCCTCTCCAACTCGCCGCTGCCGCGGACGCATCTCGTCGACCCGTCGGGTTGAACCGGCCCTGTCGTCGCGAGCCGTCCGAGTCAACACCTACCTCCACCTTGTTAACCCGCCTTGTTAACTCGTTACTGCTGCTCCCCGCATGCCGGTTCACCACAGCCCCGAGCTGCTGCCATCCCCGTGCGCCTTCACCGGTTTGAGAGTCACCAGCAGGCTGCCCCGGCCTCCAGTCGCCTCCGCTGTCGGGCTTCAGTGTATTTTCTTCAGAGAGCAAGCATTTTGCGATTATGGAGCCATGGCGACTGAAGAAACTGATTTTGAAGATATGATTCAGTAGGAAAGGATTGGATCAGCTGCTGATTGGGAACAGACGGTCTGATTGTTGTTGTTGTTTTTGCTGTCAAATGTGTGAGATCTGCTGAGGAGTTCACACGTGAACCGACGTTCTTAAGGCTGAGTCAATCTTCCTAACAAGAAAATCCCAGCCAATGCAAAGTACTAGCAAGGCTAATACCGATTGATGAGCGGGGAAAATATGCATGTAATATTGCACGTGAAGACATTTGTGCCCGGAGCAGAGATAAGAAAAAGCTCTATGGACTCGCCGAACAAAACAATCAGGTCAATTGACTCATGGACAAGGTATGATTCGATCCTCGTGCGCTGGCGTCGGAGGCAACGTATACATCTGCACCGCCCGTGCCAGGTGTTTAAAGACCCGGAGAATAACCTGGAGGGTCTCTGCTCGAACTGCCGGGACCATATTGAGTCACCGACCTGCTTAAACTGCTCCAAACAAAAAAACATCAGGTGATATCCGTCCGATTTGTTTTCATAGCACATTAATTTTTGTGTGAACAATTACTTTGGCATGTGATGTTTTTTGGCGTAGGACAATTTTTCATCACAAATGAGGCGTTATATTACGAGCACGGAGCACGCGCTAGCAATATTCTGCACCGGTGTTCCGTCCATGTCATACCACCCGGTGAATGAACGTGCGCAAGTCGCCGTCCGATGGCCTGGTCTACATCAACATACCAGGCCACACCTGTCCGCATGAGCTATTTATTGCGTATGAGCAAGTCACAGCTTGGGTAGCCCGGTTTTCTTTCAGCAAATTGGAGGCAAGTTATCATCAGCCGCTCTCTGCGCTGGATGGTTCCATGGGCATGGGCACAAATCACTGCCACTATAGTTTGGTTATCTTCAAACAGCTGGTTGAAAGGAACCATTGGCCGAGTTGCTGACATGGCTCATACGGGATCGTTTATAACCCGCCGCAGTCACTTCAACCTTCTATGGATTTACATTGTGTTATAAACACCAATGATATATACCTTCTGTTATGGTCAAGTACGAAGAATTTCAAGACAACTCCTTGAGTCATCTTAAGACTCGGGGGCTACGATGATATGACTCAGCAAATCTTGCCAGTTTCAGCAAATTCAAGTGCCCCAGGATGTTGAAGGGAAAGATAACCGGGTCCCGGAGGCTACTGTTATATTGATGAAAATTTAATGGCCGTCAGAGAATTTGCGGCTCAAAAAGTATATGACAAAATCTCGGCTCAATGAAGAAGTTACGGGCCATCATAAAGGATTCCGGTTCAAAATCCGGTTCAAAGGAAGTTAGTCTCACTGAAGCTCTCAAATATCCGGGTTAACATCCGGTTCAAGAAGAAATATCTCTCGCAAAGTTCAAGTTCTTAGAAAAGTCAACAGGGGCCAAAGAGAGTTTGTTGCACAGCGCAACTCAAACATAGGCTCCCGGCGAGCACAGCTCAGAAATATATCATTTGGGGGCTTCCTGTTCAAACATAGGTGTATTCACCAAAGAGAACATGGTGTTACTATCCTCTTGATACGGCTATCAAGCCAATATTGTCATAAGAGCACAGCTTTGGATTTCTCAGTAATCCGGCTATCAAGCCAATATTATCATAAGGGGCCAAAGAGAGTCTGCTGCACAGCACAGCTCAAACATGGGTATCCCTTGAGCACAACTCACAATATCACTTGGGGGCTATGTTCGAACCATAGTCACACCTCTTGATAGGCATAAGGGCCACTAAGGAAATCATTTGGGGGCTTGGTCGTGTCCGAACCATAGTCACACCTCTTGATAGGCATAAGGGCCACCAAGGAAATCATTTGGGGGCACTACAAAAAAAATACACTACCGTGATGATACGTGTTTGTCACAGTAGGTCGCGTTTTTTGTCATGCATGTACATCCATGACAAATTTATGACAGAATCAAGATAGTCATACCTATGCTATCGTAGAAGTGTTCCATGACATTACCAAAATTATCATCACGGAAGTGTCCACTTCCATGACGATAAATCGCGCGTCACAGAACTGCTTTCGTCAAGGGTGACTGACACGTGGCATCCACCGTAACGGAACGCCGTTAAGCTATTGGATCAGGTTTTGGATCGGATAACCCGTTAACAGCCCCAACCAATGGGGATTTTCCACGTGTAAAATCATCATTGGCTGGAGCAAACACGTGTCGGCTCACCGTTGGGACAGATGTCATCCGCTCATTGGACCGAAGGTGCCTATGATACGGCGACACGTGGCACGGCCCAATAGAGGCCCATTCCTGTGAAAAGGCCGGCCCGTTTGACTTGGTCAAAAGGTGGCGGGCCGACCCATGGAAAGCCTGTGGCCTGTTCGCATATAGCCCATTTACAGCCCGCTAACCCAGGGCCCGTTACGCCCTATCCGAATTAGGCCCAGTAGCGTCATCTGGGTCGTCCAATATGATTCAGCCCGTTTTATCTTCCAGCCCATGTGTGGCCCATGACTTCTTTCGGCCCATATGAGGACCTTTGTAACTCTTGGCCCATTGACGGCCCGTGGTGAAGCTGGCCCGTAATGAACAGTGTATCACTTTATACCCATTAACGGCCCGTTATTCCATTGGGCCGTTTCTAGCCCAAGTTATCTTTCGGCCTTCTCAGGGCCCATTGATTCTTGGGCTCATTTGCAGCATTCGGTTACATACGGCCCGTTACTGTCATTTTCTGCTTGTGGGCCAAATTCAGCCCGTCGTTACAGTCGGCCCGTTTGCGGACTGTTAATACGTTGGGCCGTTTTCATGTCAAAAAAAACCCGTTGGGTTGTTTTCATAGATTTATCAAATACGGCCAATTAATGGCCCATTATGGTCCACGAATAGTACGGCCCATGATTGGCGAAATGATGATACGCCCCGTAGAAGGCCCATGGATCCTACGGCCCGTATGAGGCCCATGGATAGTACGGCCCGTAGAAGGCCCATGGACCCTACGGCCCGTAGAAGGCACATTGATCCCTAAGGCCCGTATAGAAGGTCGATGGATCCTACGGCCCGTATAGAAGGCCAATGGTCCTACGGCCGAACGAAGGCCCATGGATCATACGGCCTGCAGGAGGCCCATTGTTACAACAGTCCGTGTGTTTCCATGATTATTTTGGCCTAGTTACCAAAAATAGGCTATTGTGGCCACTAGAAAAACACAGAAAAAGAACTGAAGTGACTACAAGCAAACAACTAAACAAGACAATATGGAAATAAATAAGCAAGCAATTAAGGCTAGCCTATTACCGCTATTACACATATTACATCCAATGGGCATCAAAGTTATACACCAAAGCAAATATAGGGAACAAAGCAGCATATTACATACACTTGACCGTCAAAATTGGCCACCAAAGCAAATAAACGCGGCAGCAAAACAAAAGCATAATCAAACAACTTCAAAGAGCTCAAGAAACGTTATCCTGGTATCCACCATGCGGCAATAAGCTTAGCAAGCTGATTAGCTTTGTCTGTTTGGCGCTAAAATCCTCAACGCTTCTTTGTTGCACCGAAAGTATGCATCTGAATGCTCCAGGACTTCCGTAGTCCTTCCGCTTCTTGTCGCAGCACAGTTGATCGATGTCTTTCAGCTTGTAGTTGAGACTCAAGAAACCGAACTGATTCGAGACGGTGAGTTTGAATAGCTTGTGCATGCGGTAGTGGCGATGCTTTCGAACACTAAACCAAGACAGGACTTTGGGGTTGTCTCATTGTCTTCAAGATAGTCTTCCTTAGCTGTTTTATCAGCTTTGTTGGAGACCAACAAGGATGTGTCACTATCTTGAACCTTATCTGCATTACTTCCTTTACCATTGCATAATAAGGCACTCTTCCCCAATATTTTGTCAGCATTCTAAAAGAAGAAACAAGCAGACACATAACAAGTTTAGCATGTACTAGTATATGAAACTCGGTGAACCAGTTCATTAGTAAGGTGGACAGGATTAAACTACCAATTCTTCTATTGCCAAGTACTAGTACATAATAAAAGCATCAAACAAACATATATCTATGTCCTATGGTCACTGCATTGTCTTGCCAAATCAAAATAGAGACACGGTTCAAATCATATCAGTTCAAGACAAAGCAGCAGTGAAAGAATACAAAGCGTGGGAAACTACACGGCACAACAAGATTTCAGATGGGTACCACGGGTCTACATGTACAACAACACTATTGGCTCTGTTGTGATGCTAGTAATGTGCATGATATGAAAGTCAACTATATACACAATTGAAATTGAAATCAACAGAGCTATTGATAAGAGCAAACCTGTTAAAGAAACACGCTGAACATACCTCCTGTGCCATTGGAGTTTCGATTGGATCCTTCAATTTAAAATAAGTTTGTATCAGTAAATACAGTGATACAAGAGCAAAGCAATCATAATTAAAAAAGGAGCGCCTAAGCGAGCGCTTAAGCGCGCCTAGGCTCTAGGCGTTGGCAAAATGCATTGCACATAACTACGCATAATCTGTGCATAACTACGCATAAGCATGCGCTTTGGTCAGTAAAGCGCAAGGTGGTGGCAAAACGCACAATTAACGCCTAACGCTTTTTTGAACTATGATAGCAATGGAATCTTCAGGTTTAGCCACTTGTTCTACATGAACAGAGTACAGTAAGACGCAAGAATAAAATACTTAAAAATAGAAAATGAGCTCATAGACCTTACCACATTCTTGGTTTGGGACCAATCTGAACAAAGCGTTCCTACCATCGTCCGATAAATGTGTCTCAGAGAGAGCGTAAGGGAATTTGATGAGTTTCTTTGCGGTGAAGTACGTTTTCTTGAGTAATTCCGATATCGCCACCAAGCATTCTTGAAGATAGCGAGGTATTAGCACAGGTTACCTCATCCTGAGTTTCCAAATTGGTCCTTCTCTATAGAGAAAATGGGAAAATTTGCTGTATTATAACCATCATGGAGGTAGGATGTATGGGACGAAGCAAAGTAATTGCCATGAATAACATTACTTACACATAACTCTGGACAAACACCTGCAATGGCATTTTCCTTCATCTTGATATAATATTTCCAAGATGGGAAGATACGCATATCTGATTTAACAACATCAAATCGATAGATGCTAAACTACGATTGGATGGTTGTGCTTCCTCCACGAGAATAGGCGTACTAACCGGTGGAGTTGGGGTTCGCCGTGATAGTCTTGGCCCTTTGGGCAATGGAGCTGCCTTACTAATTGCTCTTGTTTGGGAGCTCTGTGGTGGAGATGGTGCTATGTCAATGAGAACTGGGTTACTATCGGTGGGGTTGGGGTTAGATTGGGTGAAGCTGGTTCTCTGTCCATCGCATGAGGGGTACAATCTGCGAGAGTTTGGGTTATGTGTGGTAGGGCTGGTTCTTGTGCATGTACAACCGGGTGCTATCTCCACCAAGAGGTAGCACTGTTTTATTTGAAGACCGTGTTTTATTCCGCTGAATCTTGGCATCACCGCTCCAATTCAAATGGCTGATAAACAGGAAACATAGTTGAATGTACAGACATTGTATGAGAGACAGATGCAATAGATAGTGTGGAAAAAAGAGGGCATGAAATAGTTGACATGTATATTGTTTAACTAAAACGGATAGCATGACATAATTTCACATATATGATGTCTATCTAAACTGGATAGCATAGCATAACATAATTCAAAGATATGATGAATAACTAAACAGGATCGCATGACATAATTCACCTACATGTTATCTAAGTAATCAGGATCACATCATTTAATTCACATATGTGATTTATATGCTAAGCAGAGGGCATTCGATATGATGTCCGAACTAAGAACATGGTGTTGAATATTGTGTATATGATGTCTAAACTATGCAATGCAAGACACCGTATGCATGATATGAGCAGATATAACCGTGCCAAGTTAGAGCATACACCTCGGTGGGGGAATAGGACTGGTCATCATCTCTCAATCCATCTACGAGGAGCTATCGGGACCCAACAAGAGATCTGCTTGACGGTAGCACGGTCTGCTCAAGGCCTTGTTTTCACTCCAGATTTTTCCATCTCCCACCCAAATGGCTGATTCACGGAAGAGTAGTTTAATGTACAAACATTGTCGACAAATGGAAATGTAATGAAGAAAAGGATGGGCAAGATATCATTCAAATATATGATGCCTGGTTAAACAGGATGGCATTGCACATTTCACATATATTATGGCTGGCTAAAAGACATGAGACGCATAATTCCCATATATGATATAGAAACTAAACATGTGGCATTACGAACATGTCTAAACTAAGCGAGATGACATATATGATGTCAAAAGTAGGCACTTGCAAGGCAACATATGCATGATATGACTAACATCATCATGCCAAGGTAGAGCAAACACCTTGGGGGTAAATAGGAGTGGTCGTGGCGTGCGAATATGCCTCGAGAACAGATATCTTCCTCTGGATTACAATGCGGAGAGGGGTGGGGAGGGTTTGCCATTGAACCCACCATGGAGCGATGTCCACATTGTATTGCCGCAAAAACTCTTCTCTTTTTCTCTACATGTTCAGCATGACTGTACAATATCGACATGCATCTGAAAAAATATGGTGAGATTATGTAAGGAGAGCATGCAGAAATTTAGAGTGATGGTAACAACCAAAGGATCGACATTTTTCCGTTGAACCAAAATAGCCCTAATGGATCGGCGTGAATGTATAGTAATAAGTGATGCAACAAGTGTACAACCTCTTTCTCGTAGCCGTGTCGACCTCAAAGATCATTGGGTTGGTCGCCAAGCGCTTGAGGCGAGAGGTGGCTGTCGGAGGTATGGAGGAAGATCTGAGGAATCTGTAGATGGCGTCCAGGGCACTGCTCTGTTGTGATGGATCGTTCTGTCGTTGGAGCAGCTCTAGTGAGCCGTAAGACGTCAAGGCTGAAGCAGCACAAGACAGACATCGTCAATCTCAAGTGGGATTCTAATAGCATCTCCAATAGATGATGAAAATGGATGTAAAATTAACATCACCAAAAACCACCTGACTACAACAGATGAGGTAAAAAATGTTAACTCTGAACTTAACTGTCAAAACTGAAATTTACTGTGGAATCTGAATGCTACTGTCGAAATTGAACGCAATGGTAGCAGAGAGGCACTTGACATGTAGTTTAGGGAGGGCCTGCAGTTCATCTTCAACCTGCACACCCCTGAGCCGCCTTCCACCACCGGCGAAACTGCCGGCCCTAGCGCCGCCTCGCCACCGCCGCCCCGGCCAGCCCTCTAGGCCCCCCACCCTGAACCCTAAGATAGATAGTGGGGTACCTCTCCGGCGAGCCCCCGTCCCCGCTGCGGGTGGTTCTTCCTTAACTCGGGCGAGCCCCCTCCCCCCAACCTCTGAAAATCGACTGACCCAAAAGTCGATTCAGTCGACTGAAGTGTGGCTTAATCAGAGCAGAGCAACAGCACGAGCGAGGGGGAGAGCAGCAGCAGCAGCTAGGCGAGCGAGCGATCGAGCGAGAGCCGGAGTAGCAGCAGTAGCGTGAGCGAGCGAGCGAGAGCCGGAGCAGCAGCAGCAGCGCGAGCGAGCAAGAGTCGGAGCAGCAGCAGCAGATCCGGCTGGTATGGACGCCGCTGCCGAAGGGGCCTCGCACTGGGGGAGAGCAGCCGTGAAGATGTCGCCCGCGGCGCCGGCTTCAAGGTAGCCGCTCCATGGGGGTGCGGGATGGAGCACCGTCTGCGCCGGGAGGTCGAGTTAAGGAGAAGGTGCGATGCGATGAGTGTACAACCTCTTTGGTGGCGCTGAGTATGCCTCGGCTTCATCCAAGGAGTCGGTGAGTATGTTGCGGTTCCAGTGGAGCAGGTTAAGGCGGCGCTGTGGGGATGGAGCAGCCGCGATAGACGAGGCGATCGTCGGAGCAGCTCCTTGGAGGTGGAGGACGGGGTAGCTGAACCGGCTGGACGACGAGATGGACGACGGATCCTCATCCGGGGAGGTGTACGAGGGACGACGAGCTGTTGCGGTGGATGACATCGTCGGGGAAGAGGCTCCGGCTGGGCAGCGGTGACGTGGCGGATGGAGGAGGTTGGGGTTTCGCGGCTGGAGCGGAGAGGTTATGGCGGCCTGGGATTTGAATGGCGAAAAGGGGGATGGGAGGGTGAAGCATGACTTAGGGATGCGCTTGTCCAAAATGTAGGGTGTGTTACAAAAGTACCCCCACCGATTTGAACTAAGCGGCCCTTCGGCTCGAGGTTAGAAGGGGATTTGGCGTGTCGGGATTTGGCAGCTGGAGGGAGTTTTCGCGTTGTAATTTCGGGATAGCAAGGCGCGGGTTGTGAAAGCGCCAGTTTTGGGAGCACGATATCTGAATTTTCGGGATATAACAAGGCGGGTTGAATTTTAGGACAAGCCTAACGTGTAGTAATATTGTACTTATGCGTACCAAATCAATTCGCACTTCCCTCAACCAAAAAAAAAATGAAAAAATAAAACTATTCACACCACACAAAGAGAAGTCTTGCCCGTTTTACTATACAAATGCTATTCAAGCTACTCCTCCTTCCATCTATATAGGGCCTAATCGTTTTCCATGCTAACTTTGACCAAATATTAGAGCAATGATATATGACATGCAACTTACACAAAGCACACCATTAACTTTGTGCATGAAAGGTTCTTTCAATGATATAATTTTCACATTGTGCATGTCATGTACTATTAATCTTGTCAATAGTCAAAGGCGGTCTTAAAAATCTCATTCGCCCTATATAGATGGAAGGAGGAGTATGAATCCATGTTATGTCCGATTAATTTTTTTGCTTTGCTGTATAATGCATGTAACCTACTCATACCAACATTTTAGTGCATTCCAAATGTCTATACTACCGCTGCAATTCAACTAAATTTGAATTCGTTTCTCTATTTCAATAAGAATCTACAATCATGATTGTTGCCAACTTCAACCATCATAGTTTCCTTGCTATCCGCCAGATATATATCGACGGCCTATAATGCAGGATGGCAGGCACACCATCATCAACAACTCCGTTTTTTATAAGAGTAGAGATAAAATATATTAAATGTAGTATAACATGTTCATAAACACACCATGTGTATCACCGTTATATATATTCACACATCGTCGGTTTAAAACACTATGATAAATTCTTCAAATATCCGAATTAAGCTTTTTATAATGAAGTATATATGATCTCTATTAGTCTTTTACACCCACACAACCCTCTTATCTTTGTAGCTAGCGCTAACTTTCTCTTGTGCATGCACACGCCCGCATCCCTCTCACCCTCCCTCAAGATTCTCTAGCTCCATCACATAAATTCATCTTTTCACTTTAGGTCGTTCACCCACGGTGTGTGTAGGCCCCAGCTCCTTCTTTCACGGCACACATCGATCGATATGCCTCTCTAGCCAGGTGTGCCTAGCACAAACACAAGCTTCCCTCTTCTCTTGTCACCGTCCATGCCTCACTCCCACCACTCTTTTCATCGTTCTTGTCTACACACTCCTCCCCTTCGATATAGTATGCCTCTCGTACCACCTCCTACATGCATCCCTCTATCTCTATCCTTCTCCTCGTGCCTCGTTTGCTTCTAACACACACATGCATGTATACCGTCGATCTCCCAACATATACCTAGATCGACTTTAACTCCCCCCATCGATCGGCGTACCTCACAAGTTATGTCTCTCCTTTCTCTAACAAAGGGTGATTGATCTTCCTATGTAGTTATGTCTGCTTACCACAGCCACATCGTCCCCCCTCATCATTCGTGCATGCCTCCTGACCCGTCTCTCACACGCACGTGCACAGACAACAAGCAGCCATCTCCTCTCTTATTGATATTGCGGGCGTGCCCTCCGTTTGTCTAGAAAGCCTATCCCACCATTTGTTAGAATAACTCCAGTACCACCCCCTCCAACACTCTAGCTCTGTCTCTCTCCCAACCTTATTCCTCTCATGCACATATGCATGGATGCTGATCGATCTCCCTTAATACATGAGGCAGATCGATCTCCTTAATACATGAGGTAGGCCTCTCTCCTCCTCCACACATATACCAACCATTGTACCTCTATAGTTAATTGGGCCTCCCTCTTCCCCCACCACACATCGATAGTCGAGCGCTGCAGGTAGGTATCCATGCCACAGAGACAAACTGCACATGTCCCCTCTCATGTTCCATTAGGCCAGCCACTCTATATCTTTGACGTGGGCACACACAAATTCGATGGCACTCTTTATCGATCGCGCGCGCGCACACACACATCATCCCTATTTTCGATTCTATGGACACCTCAAGCCGGTGATACCTCCACTCTCTTCTCGTGGATCACCCCCTCTATATATATATATATATGTTATATCCAGGACTCTATTTCACACACATTGCATATGTTACATTTTTGATTGAACCCCCCCCCCCCCCCAAAAAAAAAACTCTCAAGAACCCACACACTATATATCTCTAGGTTTGTATCTCTCTCACACAACCCCACGTAGGTGGTGTACGTATACAAGAAGAGAATAGGTGCACCGTGCACGTACTCACGCTTCGTGCCCAGCCACACCTGCGTGGGTACACGGTGGAGCTCATTTCTTTACGAAATGGCAGCCCACGTGCTAATTTGAACGCATGTAGCGGTTGTTTACCTAGGGAGGTCGTGTACCACGCCTGCACGAAACAAAGTTCGACTTGACGTGTTGCCGCGTTATTTTTAAATAAAGTTATAGCGCTCAATGGCACGTACACAGAATATAAAACGATTTTTATGGAGAAAAAGGTAGTCCGCTCACTATATACAATGGAGCCTTGCGTGCCTGGTTTGTCGCTCTTCAGAGTATCTCACACAAGGCTGCGGTGGCCTCTCTCTCTCACCGTTGGTCACCGATTGCCGCATCCCGTCCGCCGGGGAAAGGGAGTCGGTGGCCTCTCTCTCTCAGCGTTGGTCATCGATCCGGTCGAATCCGTCCGCGAGGGAAAGGGAGTGGTGGCCTCTCTCTCTCACCGTTGGTTCTGATCCGGCGCATCCGTCCACCGGGAACGGGAGGAAGTGCATGTTTCTCCGTTCGACGGCGCCGAGGCAGCACGTCCGATCTGCGGTACCGCCGTTCTCTCGACCAAGCTCCGTGGCGGCAGGGCCTATGCCACCTGCTCGCGATTCCGCCCGCCGCCGCTCACCTAGTTACATCCCGCGACCTCGGTATCCCCCGGCCTTGCTCCACTTTGCCCGTCTTCCCACGTTGCTGCATGTGGATCTTCCATAGTTCTTTGCCCAAAACGTGGCTCGTCCAGCGTACTTTCCATATTGCATTCTCGTCCTCACACCATTTTAGACAAACACAACTGTGTTGTTATCTTCCCTTAGGGCAAGGAATATGCTTCTTTTTTGTCGTCGCATGTATCATCAACTGTTATTGGCCAGTAATTGTTTCCTTTCTACCTCTTTTTTGCAAAAAGGGCTATCCATTTCACCTTGTTGCTATTGCGACCTTTTGGTGAACCGCACAAATCACTTTTTTCTTAAGAGTGTTTTGTGCAGTTGTACTAAAATGTCACATGGGCAACGTCTCTACATTTCAGTGCGACTGCACAAAGGGAGATTGATTTTGCTCTATCCTCCTCATCCAACTCCTAGCCTAATCTTCTCCAACTAGTTAGTCTTAAGAGAGACTACAAAGGTGACCGGCTTCTATTTATGTGTTTATTGTTTCATCAGTAGTCCTCTATTATTGTAATCACACTTAATATCTTTGGAACAGGGACGCTCAGCTCTCTTTTTGTGGAACTGCACAAAATGATCGAAATGTTGCATGCTCCAGACATCTACTTTTTTCCCAACATGCCTTGTTGATTTAGACAGAGTTGGGGGGACGTTGCTGCCAATGAAAGCATGGATCAATTTTAATTTAACACTTTCTCACAACTCTGTCTTTAGCTGTGATGTAATTATTAGCTCTGATCTGCTAATAATTGACATGCATTAGCAAGGAAGTTAGTTTTTTATTGTTTCCGAAACAACATCAATGGCAAGACACGCGAAATAGAAGCTGAAAGCTCACACCATTGTACAATTTCATGTCTCGCTGGAAAATTATTTGTATAGTACGTCAATTATGTAAACAAATGATGGAAGCTTCATAGCATTGCCAGAAGCCTCTTCATCATCCGAGTCCATGTGCCATGCACAAAATTATACTCCTTCATTCCTAAATATTTGTCTTTTTATAAATTTCAAACAGGCATATTTTAGAGTGTAGATTCACTCATTTTGCTTCGTATGTGTACTCCCTCCGTTCCTAAATATTCTATTCGTCTTTCTAGAGATTTCAACAAGTGACTACATACGGAGCAAAATGAGAGAATCTACACTCTAAAATATGTATATACATCGTATGTGCCAGTCCATTTGAAATCTCTAAAAAGACAAATATTTGAGTAGTCACTCGTTGAAATCTCTAGAAAGACAAATATACTCCGGAGTATATTTAAGAACCGAGGGTAGTGCACAACCGCATGGGAGACTCAGCCGGTCGTTCGCCGCATTAATAGTGAGTAATGAGCAGTCAAATCGTAAGCCCCACCTTTCCCAATCGTAAGTTGCTCAAGAAGCAACCATCAATACGCTCTTCTTTGAATCCGCTCATACTACTCCATCCGTCACTTTGTTTATACAGCGCGCTTGAAAAAAGAAAAAGATCTGTGGGACCAAGGCGACTAGCGATCGGCTGAAAAATAGCATTGGTAGTTATAGCACGCGTCTATTACTAGTAGAGGAATAATGCGTACACACATGCATGTAGTGCTTCCACCCCGGGTACACACATGCATGCACTTACTCCACTCCGTATTTACATGGAGAGAAAATTGTGGACTTGATTGCGGTTACCACGCCCTAATTGATTGAGCATTAAACCAAACGCGTCTAAAGTCTCTCTGGTGGTGGAAATGCATTGAGAGAAATGCATCATAATGAAGCGCATACATGGCGTGGACGGAGGGGTAGTATGAAGGTTCAAAACCAAATGCGCATATGGCGGTCGGTCAACGCACCTCCTCTTGGCATATCACTCACATGTGGGACGGGAGTGTGAGCAAACCGATCTCAATTGACGGCAAAGAGCCAACCCGCCGTTCCTTGAGAGAGACGAGGAGCGAGAACACACAGACGGGTTTGCATGGAAGCCAAGATATATTCGATCATGGTTGGTTGATCGATATCATTCATTACATGTTGGGCTGCCGTTTTCCGCCCTTCTCCGGAATAAACATGTACTTTATCAGAGATAAAAAGAAATAAGAGTACAAACGCTCCACCATGCGGTTCTAGTAGTAGTACTACTCATACTACTTCACTTGGCTCTTCACCTCTTCGTGAAGTCGAACAATGATGGTACTCCGCATGTTGGGTACTACGGTGTATGCCTCGACAATCGACACGAATGGACTGATGCATGTCCACCGAGGGTAGGTTGCATTAGTCAAAAGCGTGGCGAGCTTCACCTTGTCCTGCAAGCTTCTCCTCGTTCTGCGAGTTGACGGACACACCAAAAGTAGTGCTAGTCCATACTCCCTCCTTTCCGGTTAATATGGCTTAATCTTTTTTGCGGGTAAATGAGAGAGCTTTATTCATATATAAGCATTCTTAGGACGATCAGCCAAGACACTGATCACTAGGAAGCGAGGTACCCCGCAAAAAAAGAAGTAGGAAGCGAGGTGTTTCATCAAGCCAGCTCTCGGTCACATTCAAAGTGCAGCAAGCACGGTTCGCACGAAGATGCGCGCAAGGTTTGCTGACCTGTTTACATGCTGAATAACAAAAAAGAGGAAATATTACGGCGCTACTATTTGTAACAGGATATGAGCCAGAATTAGCGAGAATTGTGGCGAGTGTTCCATGCAATCAACTTCCATTATCACATGCGAGAACCCTCGAAGAGAACCAAATGTGTTGAAGATTGCTTTATCACATTTTAAAATTATAATAATAGTGCAGATGCTCCTCCATCCGGTTCCTAGTACTAGTATAGTACGTACCTTTATAGACTATATTAGTAAACTTTGCGTTTGGCCGTTCGCCTATTCGAGAAGTCGAACAATAGTAGCACTAGTAGTATAGTGTATGCTTCTGGCAATCTGACACCGAATTAACTATTGCACGTCCACCGCCTGAGAGAGGGAGAGCTTGCATTAGTCAAAGTTTCTCCTTGTCCTGCGAGCCACCGCGTGCAAGTAATGCTAGTCCATACTGCCTCCTCTCCGGTTAATATGGATTAATTTCAAACGAGATAAATACAATGTACATCCTTTGTATATTTGTAAAAATATGGTCGATGGACTTCATAATCGCTCATTGCGCTCAATATATATATTTTCCGGTGTTTATCGGTCACTAGCTCACCCCGACTGAGTATGTGTGTGCATGCGTGTAGGTTGAGCACTTAGCGTGACCGTGTGTGTTCCGTCGTGTGCTCGGACATGCATGCATTAGGGCGTCGCGCGTTTTTTGCGTCCATGTATGCGTGTATTGTTGCATACACGTGGGAGAATGCGTGTAGGGGCCACTAAGGAGCAATCAAATCACACAGTAAGTTAGTCAGAAGAAGTAACCATCATTTCACTCTTGAATGACACGTACACAATACAAAATGGTTGATATGGAGAGAAAAAGAAAACCACTATATATACACTAGGAGGAGCCTAAGCTACAAGCCTGCTTGCTAAGGTTTCTCTCTTCACAAGCATAGAACGACGGGCCTGATCCCGCAGCTGGTGGAAGGGAACAATGTTCTGCGTAGACGCGGTCGACATCGGCGAGGGAGAAAACCCACAGTCGGTGCGTCCCAATCGGGGCTCACCGCGGTTTGCGCCGATGCTGCGTTCCAACCGCCCTTCTAGCTACAGCTCGACGTCCCAGGTAGTCCATCTTCCTTTTGGAGCCGGCCTGCTCCACTGCCGTAGCTCCATCTCCATGTCGATCTTTCTCTACTTCTACCGACTTCTACTTGTGATGAGTTTATGTCTCATGAACTGGTGCCAGTACTATTATTCTAATCACACTTCTTCAATATCTTTGCCATCGGGGATGCTCGGTCGATTTTAGTGGAACGCACAAAAGCATCGTATGATCCGAGGGTGCCAACCGTCTTTCCTTGAGAGGTTCTACCTGCCAGGGAATTAAATCATGTTTAGGGTTTAGGGTTTAAGTCATAGTGATCCCATCAGCAGTTTTTCTTTCGTACACGCTCTCACAACATTTTTCTTTAGTTGTGAAGTAAATATTGGCTATGATCTGTGAATCATTGAGATGCTTCAGCATGCGTGTTAGTTTTCCTTTGTATTTGATGGAATGTCGTAACGGGGCAACCTTGGAAAAGGAATGAAAATGGAGTGGAAAGTTTCCGTTTTCGGAGAAAAATGAAAGCAGAGAGAAACCAACGTTTGTTTTCGTTGGATCGCGCCATCGAGCAAAACCAACGTTTAAATCACGCTGTCGTGTTCGTGTCTCACCCTCCTCCACGGCTCGACCCCACACGGTCCCTCGGCATGCCACTCACCGCAAACCGAGTATCGATAACTTTCCCGCCTGCTTGTCGATGGATCGCGCCATGGAGTACTACTAGCACTACTGGAAGAGATTGACGAGTTGGGGGAGGACAGCTAGCTGTAGCATGGACTCCCAAAAACTTTTTACATGCATGTTGTAGCCGGCTATTGCGACCTTTGAACGCGGAGCAGCCGCGTGCACCCGGAAGCGGCGCGGGCGACGCTCTCTTGGCCGGCGCGCTGCTTCAATGCCGGCGCCAGTGAGAGGTCGCGTCCGCTCTGGCCGGGCATGAATGCGGCACTGACTGTTTCAGGCGGAAAGCACGTGCGGGTGATGAAGAGGGTTCGGGTTGGTCAGGACCGGTCATGGCAGCGGTCCGGACATGCGCAAACAAGAGATGATGTACGTTAATATTGCTGCGTATATAATTAACAACGTAAATAATGTGCCAGTTGGACAAATATGATTGGAGATGGAGATGGAAATGGAATTTTACGTAAACACGGATATGCATGTCTATGTCTATGTGTGTGTGCGCGACGACTCTCGCGACACTGGAGGCGGGGCGTGTTTTGATCGAGTTTTCTTTCTTGATGCGTTAGAAAATCAGTTTGTCTAATTCACATCTAGATGTTATTTAAGGATATCACATCTAAGCTCCCACAAGTATATAATGTAGCAACAAGAAACAAAAAAACTAGGACAAAAAATAGACCACAAACAGAGTGGACATCAACTTAGATGTGACATAACTATGTCACATCTAGATGTGTCCTAGACAGACCCTTAAAAATTGTCCGCCAGTTTTCATTTCTTTTTTTCGGGAACGCGCGTATTCTATTTAAAACCACTGCTATGGAGAGATTTTTTTACTCCATTATAGCCTCTTGTTTGATAGAGTTTCTCGCGTCTCGCTCTCTCACCCTCTCCATATCAAAACAAGATGGCGATGTCCATCTATCTCTCTCCTCACGGTGGTCACAGATCCGGCGAATCTCGTCCGCTGCAGGAGGTGAGGAGGTGCAGTGTTGACGTTGTCACCGTCGGCGATGGGGGGGGGTGCCGATGCGCACCGTCCTCTCGGAGCCGGCGCTGGCGCAGATGAAGATCCTTCGCGTCCTTGTTCGCTGCCGTCGTGTGGGCAGATCCCACCCGCCCGCCTAAACAACATCTCGCCCACCTGAGGTATAACTTCTTGTGCTGGTCCAGCTCCACAGGTCCCTGCGTGTGGGTTTTCTATTATGCGACTACTCCCCAGCTCCCCATGCATAGTAGCTAGGGTTCGTCGGATGGTCCAACATCACCTACTAGTACTATTATAGAGGAAATGCCACTCGAAAAGTTGTCCTGATTTATGCCTCGGTGGACGTATACATGTTGTTTCGACAAAAAGTACATGGTGGTTGTGCGGTCATTGTCCATATGGTGGTAGTACTATCACTAGTTAAATGAAGAAATGCTTTTTTTCTCGGGTATCCTGGTTTAGTTGCCATCAAGATATAATTATGATGCTTCTGTTTGTTGGTGTACTTTTCATTAACCCTTTTTATATTTTTGGAAACAGCGATGCGTGTCTCCATACCCGGGCATGTCTTCCTCAATTTTAGTGGAACTGCACAAAATTGGATGGCCATTGTTGTTCCGCCTCACTGTCCTCTACCACGTGGTTCTTCCTTCCTCGAGCTTGATTACTGAGAAGAAACAGACCACAGTGAGGATTTGTCGAACTTCATAGGTGCCTCACCCAAACTTGATGCCAAATGGATGATGCATCACCATGATGACCTATCGATGCTCATGGTCGCGCCTCATGGTTGTGTCGGCTGGTGAAGCTGATCGATTTTCAATGAAAAACAAGCTGTCTTCCATTAGTGCTCTTTTCTTGTTACGCACAAAGATGATATCCTTCGCCAGTTCACCTTGGTTGCGTTGGAGACGCAGTCGTCTTTCACGTTGGTGCAATTTTATCACACAATTGGCTATGAACCAAATGTTTCCTCGAAGAAGGATTGACGTTGGTACTAAGAGCATAAGTTTTGTATTGATTTCTAAGCCTTCTCACAACTTTGTCTGCAACGCCCCTGTAATTTTATTTGTCCAGCTATTAACTTTGATTTAAATAATGGTGTGGACTAAAAACCTGGATGGACGTAGTAGCCCTCCATTTTTACTTACTCTGCATTTTAGATTTGACTGAAGTCGAACTTAGTAATACTCTCAAACCTTTCCGATAATTGAAATTAAAATTCTTTATTTGTACACACTCTCACACATTTTCGATAATTTGGCGCATGTGTGGTTGTTCACTAAAGGGAGGGCAGTGTACCACACGTGAAGGACAGGAAGTGCGACCAGGACGCGTGGGCGTGGATCGTTAGTTCATCGGAAGTAGTACTCCCTCTGTACATTAAATAAAGAGTTTTGTTTCGTTCTTACACAATTTAAAACGATTGTTATGGAGAGAATAAGAAAACCACTCCACTATATATTAGTCGTATACACGCGAGAGTACTATATGGACGCAGCTTCATTGACTTAGTGCACCTGCCTTTGGGTTTATGACAGGTGGGCCCAAAATGTGGCTGGCTCACCTGTCATGCAGCCAAAAGCAGATGGAGTGAAGGCACCGGAGCTCAGTCCGTACTACATTAGTATATATATAAGCGGGAGCCTCGGTAGCTTGTTAGCTAGGGTTTGCACTCTCCACACGCTCGCCGCAATACATATATGTTACACGCTGGAGGCTCAGCGTTCATTTGCTAGGGTTTGCTATATTCACAGTCTCTCACCCTCTCTTCACCAGATCTAAACAAGACTGTGTTGGCCTCTTGTCTCTCTCCCCCCTCATAGCTGGTGAAGGAGGCGTCCGTATCCCGTCGCACCGGGAAGGGGAGGAGGTGCAGCGTTAACTCTATCGCCTTCGGTGAGGGAGGCAATCCACTGCCTGATGCGTTGTTCTCTTTCACCCAACGCCTGTGCGGGAGGGCCACCGACCCCTTCTTCCTCGCTTCCGTACATAGTGTGGGCAGATCTGGCCTCCTGCCGCACGCCTTGCCACATCCCGACGACCCTAAGGTATAAGTTTCTTTGAAACCGTCATTGCTCTAGCTGCATGTGGATCTTTTTCGATCTGTAGTCGAATCTAGGTCTTGGTTCAAAGAGGAAAGAAAGGTGCGGTGGGGTGGAGCATGAATCTAGGACGTGGTTCAATGAGGAAAGGAGGGAGGAAAAGCAGTATAGAATAGACTGGCTATACAGCCGCTTTGTTGGTCGAAAAGGGAAAAAGGGGGTAACCCAGTACACACATCTGTAAGGAACCGATCTCTTTGTTGAAAAGGGAAAGAAACTAGGGGGGTCGGGTAGTTTGTGCAGGACTAGATTTGCTGCCCTCACATAGGAAAAAATTTCAAAGAGAACAAATATGGGACCAACACAGATATGCTACTTGGCTACATACTCTGCATCACCCATTTATACGTGTGGACGCACATGGTGCTAGCATGTCCCATACAACTATTTTGCTGTTGTTAATCTAAGAGTGCCGCCGGGAAATAGAAGCAATGCCACTGTTAAAAGTAAACTACATTTTTTAACGAATGTTGTTTCAAGAGTGTGTCTCTGTTAATATGAATCAATGCAACCGTTTTAGAAATGCTACTATCCTACTTTGTTTTCCATCCAAGATAAGTTAGATGCTTCTTTCTGTCACGTTTGTTTCATCCTCCTTTATCGGCAAGTAATTGTTTCCTTTTTTGCCTCTGTTAAAACAGGGGTATCGATTCAACTTGTTGCTATTGCGACATTTTGCTTCGCTACTCGAAACACTTATGTTTTAAGAGTGTTTTGTGCAGTTCAACTTGAATGTCACACCGGTGACTTTGCTTAATTTTGGTGGAACTACACAAAAGGAGATCGAGATTTGTTTCCAGTGTTCTTGTCGAGTTGTTTCAAATCTTGGTCTCAACCACATGATATCTATTCAACTTGTTGCTATTGCGACATTTTGCTTCGCTACACAAAACACTTTGCGTGATTTCAGTGCAACTGCACAAAATGAGATTGGGTTTCCTATTCGTGTTAGCAGATTCGTATTTTATCCTGTTGTTCTCATGAAAGGTCAGTACAGGCCTTCATCCACATGATTGTGCGTTGTGCTTTGAGATGTTGTGCTACTTGTATTGGTACTGTTTTAAATAAATGTTGAATTGAAGCTATTCTATTGCTGTCTTTTCCCATTAAGTAGTGAACAAAAATGGGACCAACCCAGACATGATGCTTGTTGCTTTGTTACAACAAACTCTGCATCACCCCCTTTATAAGTAGATGGAAGCACATATTGTTGTTGCGCCCACTCTCCCCTGGAACTATTTATGCTTTTCGTTAATCTAATGTCGCTGGTAAAATTAAGCAATGCCACTCTCAAAATTAATTAACTACTGAATCTTAGTTCAAAATTGCAACACTTGTTAAGAATGGTACTATCCTGCTTTGTAGTTCTTTCTACATGTTTAACCAAGGTATTGTTAAGATAATGTCTCTTTAAAAATGAATCAGTTGCATTGTTTTAGGAATGGTACTTTTCTTCTTTGTCGTTCTTTATACATGTTGAACCAAGGCATTGTTAAGATAATGTCTCAGTCAATATGAATGAATCACACTAATGGAGAATTGCTCCTCTCCTGCTTTGTTTCCCATTAAGACAAGTCATCAACCGTTATTTCTCAGTAATTGTTTCCCTTATACCTATTGTTGCTTACAGGGATATCAAAATTAAAGCTCGGTTTTATTCCGACTTCGATTTTAGTTGAACTGCACAAAAGGAGCCAATGTGTCCAAGGCAAACTGCTGCGTTACTGGGTCCAGTTGGTCGTTCCACTTTGCAGAAAGAAGCGACAATCGGATGCGGTACATTCTGAAGGAATGACCGAGAAGCTTTATAGAGTATTATTAGACACGGTGACATGACTAGTCTGCGAGACCATTGGCAATTTAACAACACGTGGAGTGCCACAGGCAAAAGTGCCCAAACAAGTACAAGAAGCTAAGACAGGACACGATCATAGGCATTACATATTTTGTATGGGAAACTCTTATCAAAGTTTAATCATTGATGTTAGCAAGAAGACGTTAGTTTAATATATTGGAATTGGAAAACCTTGTAAAAATTTGCTCATTGATGTTAGCAAGAAGGCGTTAGTTTAATATATTGGAATTGGAAAACCTTGTCAAAATTTGCTCATTGATGTTAGCGGAAGACATGCATTTGATATTTTTGAGTGGGGCGCCCTTCTTTGTGAGCAGCGTCGAGTGTTTTTCCTATTCACGTGTTCGGTTTAGAAGTAAATAGTTACTCTCTGAGATATTCCTGTGTTAAGAGTTTGTTACGAATATTGTCTATGTAATGCCGGGCCTTGTGTTTGATTGCAAAGTTGAGCTTGGAATGTTGTGGCATGCGGCATCACGAGCTGTTCACCGTGCCTCCTCGAATAATGCTTCGTATTGTTTTGCATGTCGATCTAATGCCGTGATTTGCTTGTTAAGAAGATCATCCTCTTCATTGTTTCCATGCGTAAAAGTTCATCGTCGATGTTTCATTCATAGCCTATCGACATGTCGGGTAGGTTAGGCGTGAAACCATATGATCTTCCAACCAACTCATGATATTAGGCCGTGATTGGATCATCGTTTTCCAACCAAAACCGCTTGTAAAACTGACGCTTGTAAATTAAAGCAGATGGTCTCAGGCGAAGGCGCTTGGTTGGTCGATTTCGACTAGTAAAATATCGGAAGTACTTCACACACGATAAAAACGCTGAACAACACTCGGACGATTGCTAATCCAGCCGTTAGCTGCTGTTTCAGCCTTGCCCATGGATGGCATGATACGCATGTCGTGCATGTATCGTCTGTAATGTCGTCCATATAGCAATGCTCGTAAAATATACACTTGGTCTCTCAAATACCACGCGTAACCCACCGGTTTTACTTACAGACCTCGGGCCTTCCGATGACGAGTAAATTACACTTGTATGTTAATACAGGTTTGAAATAAACCAGAGCTCCCAAGCGCGGCCTTACCGTTTCATGCCATCTCAGTTTCTCGAAGGTGCTCATAGGTGTCCGATGATCTTGGCTTCCTGAATGAGCAGCGGGCGCTGTATCAGACCTCCGTAGGGCCCGCGAGGCCCTCTCCGTTGTCCTTCAAGTTGTTGCACTCGCCGTGGCGCCAACCATTGTTAACATGGTCAACGAACATGAGGATTCAGGAGATGACTTTATTTTGACTGGATGACACTAGGGACCCACTAGGGCCATAGCCGTCGTCACGCAAGTGCCTCCTTATTATGTACAACTATTTTTTTTGCTTTCTCCTGGTTTCACGACATCACGGTCCCACACCATTGTCAACCTATGTAGTCAATATAAGCGAGAGAATTGCACAAGGTGCGGCCGACAGTTGGGACCAAGCAGCTCGAGCGATATTTGTGTTTTTGAGGCGTGAGCACTGCAGAGTTTTTCTTGGCGATGATTTCGTTGTTGTTCGAGAGGAGAGCAGGGTATTAGCTGGGCGGGCTATGGCCCGTCTAGCCCAGAGCCGATATCCAGCCCAGATACTACTTTTTCAAGATGAAAATGGCTAGCCCAGCTATCGTCTTTTGAGGAATACCGAGCAAGGTCAACTTGTTATTCTCCGCCCCGCTGTGCCACAAATCTTTCCTAGGAGGGATGCATTAGGCTTAACAGGAAAATGGGCTTTAAAAATAATAAATGGGATGTAATTATAAAAACTGGGCAGTAACTATAAAAAAAATGCACCAAACACGAAATTAGTTTATAAAATATTATTTATGGATTTTGAAAATCTTAAATTTTCATTGTTCTTGTAAGAATGTTTCATTGGATTTTTACGTAATACAAATTTATATTTAATCTGAATAGAAATTTCGGGATAAAATATTTGGATCCCATCAAAATGTGGGAAATTTTATTGAATTCTGTCTTCAACGGTTGGTTGAAATTATTAATCGTTGTCCTAGCTAGAAAATGGGTTGTACTTTTAACAAACTGTAAATGGGCTGTTGTAAATTCCATTAGAATTCAAAAATGGGCTGTACATTCTTACAAAAGCATAAATGGGCTATAAGTTCTCGCCACACACTTGTGGGCCTACTAAGTGTGCGTCCCTAAAAAATAAGTTGGCGCGTATGCAAGGCTTTGTCAACTTATTATAGTCAACACACGGTTCTAGCAGCGGTGGCGTTGGATGTCTATCCAACGGATGTCGTCTTCTTCTTCAATCTCGGATATTCTTAGCTTGCCGCCCAAAAATGATTCCTCCCACGACATCTGGGCGCACTGCTTTGGAGGCTGACACATGGGCCTACTAAGTTGGAGCGTACCAAGGGCTTTGTCAACTTAGTCAATATAAGCGATTCTAGCTTCATTGACCGTCGATGTCCATCCAACGGCCGTAGTGCTTCTTCAACCTCTGGTCTTCTTGGTCCAGCCGCCCAAAGCAGCGCCCGGTCGTGCCGCTTTGCTCCTGCCTCTCGTGGCTGGCTGTCTTTGCCTTGAGGCCTCACCCCCCATACTACTCCCACCGCTGGCCAGGCCATCCCTCCACTCACCCACGCTCCTGTTATTACTGCGGCGACGACAGCCTCACACCGCAGCCGAACGGTGAACCCTCGTACTCCTCTCCACGCGGGCTTCCTCTGCTGCGTCTTCCCCGGCTCCGCGTCGTCCCCTTCCTAGGCGTCGCCATCGTCCACCGCCCTGGTGCTCTCGGCGCGGCGTGGTCAACATGGTCAACGACCGACTTCCATCTGAAGAGTACTGTACGTGGAGAGGCTGACAGCTGGGTCCACGGTGGCCGCAAGGAAGTGCCTCCTTATTACGCGCAAAATAACTATTCCTCCACCTGACAGCAGGGACCCACCAAACGGGCCACCTTATTTCGCGAAAAAAACGTTTCCCCCCTGACTGCTGGTACCCACCGGACGGGCCACCGTATTTCGCGAAAAAAATGTTCCCCCAGCTGTCAACTCGGACCCACCGGAAGTGCCTCTTTATTACGCACAAAAAAAAAGAATACTCCCCCTGCTAGCTGGGACTCACCTTGGTGGGAAGCTCACTTGTGGGCCTACTAAGTTGACAGGGACGGAGGGCTTTGTCAACTTAGTCAATATGAACGATTCTAGCTCCAGTGACCGTACGATGTCCATCCAACGGCCGTAGTGCTTCTTCAACCTCTGGTCTTCTTGCTCCAGCCGCCCAAAGCAGCGCCGGTCGTGCCGCCTGCTCCTGCCTCCCATGGCCGGCTGTGCTGCTGCGGAGGCCTCACCGCCTCCATACTACTCCCACCACTGGCCAGGCCATCCCTCCACTCCACTCACCCACACCCCCTGTTACTCTGCGGCAACGGCAGCGCAGCCGAACCAGTGAACCCTCGTACTCCTCTCCGCGTGGGCATCCACTGCCGCGTCTTCCCCGGCTCCGCGTCGTCCCCTTCCTAGGCCTCACCGTCGTCCACCGCCGTGGTGCTCTCGGCGCGGCGTGGTCAGTGTGGTCAACGACCAAATTCCATCGGAAGAATCTTTGACGTGAAGAGCGACGACAATTGGGTCCACGGCAGCCGCAAGGAAGTGCCTCCTTATTATGTGGAAAATAATTATTCCTCCACCTGACAGCAGGGACCCACCGGACGAGCCACCAGTATTTCGCAAAAAAAACGTTTGCCCCTGACTGCTGGGACCCACCCGACGGGCCACCGTATTTTGCAAAAAAACATGTTCCCCCTGCTGTCAGCTCGGACCCACCGGAAGTGCCTCCTTCTTACGCACAAAAAAATGAATAGCCCCTGCTAGCTGGGACCCACCTTGGTGGGAGGCTGACTTGTGGGCCTACTAAGTTGACGGGGACGAAGGGCTTTGTCAACTTAGTCAATATAAATGATTCTAGCTCCAGTGACCGTACGATGTCCATCCAATGGTCGTAGTGCTTCTTCAACCTCTGGTCTTCTTGCTCCAGCCGCCCAAAGCAGCGCCGGTCGTGCCGCATGCTCCTGCTTCCCGTGGCCGGATGTGCTGCGGCGGAGGCCTCACCGCCCCCTACTATTCCCACCGCTGGCCAGGCCCTGCGGCAACGACAGCCTCACACCGCAGCCGAACCAGTGAACCCTCGTACTCCTCTCCGCGCGGGCTTCCACTGTCGCGTCTTCCCCGGCTCCCCGTCGTCCCCTTCCTAGGCCTCGCCGTCGTCCACCGCCCTGGTGCTCTCGGCGCGGCATGGTCAACGTGGTCAAGGAACGACTTCCATCGGACGTGGACTGTATGTGGAGGGCTGACAGTTGGGTCCACGACGCGACAAGAAGTGCCTCCTTATTACGCGGAAAATAATTATTCCTCCACCTGACAGCGGGGACCCACCGGACGGGCCACAGTATTTCACGAAAAAAACGTTTCCCCCCTGACTGCTGGGACCCACTAGCTGCACCTTCGCACGGAAGGAAGTGCGTCCGGGCAAAAAAAACGATTCGCCCCCCTGACTGCTGGGACCCACCAGCTACATCTTTGCACGGAAGAAAGTGCGTCCAGGCAAAAAAACGATTCGCCCCCCTGACTGCTGGGACCCACCAGCTACATCTTCGCACGCAAGGAAGTGCGTCCGGGAAAAAAAATGATTCGCCCCCCTGCCTGCTAGGACCCACCAGCTACATCTTCGCGAGGCAAGGAAGTGCACAACGGTCGGGACCCACCTGGTGAAGCGTGCGTACCGTTGTCATTCTGGTCGCGACGCGTATGCGTACATCTTGGTCGATGTAGAGCGCGCCGTGTTGTAGTAGAAACGCGCACGTAGCATGTACACGCGTACATACAGCGGCAAGGGTGCAAGAAAGAAAATCTGACCCGCGTCGTTACATACGGGCAGGGGTATCGAGCGCCTACTCGCGCGCTCGTTACATGGCTGGGTGGAATGGAGAAACAACATCGTCGTCGTGTTCATGGGAGGCAGCGGAATGTGTGTGTTCATGGGAGGCAGCGGAATGCGTCGTGTTCATGGGAGACAGCGGAATCGTCGTGTTCATGGGAGAACAGCGGAATGCGTCGTGTTCAGCGGAGGCAATGGAATGCGTCGTGTTCATGGGGAGAACAGCGGAATGCGTCGTGTTCATCGGTAGGCAATCCCGAGCGCGTGGAGCCAACCGGCTTGGGCGGAACAGGGGATGGAAACAAGGCTGGCGTACCGCTGGCGGAGAAACAACCTTGTGTTCGACCGGCCACGTTGAAGCAGGGTCTGTTGATCGGGAGGGGCTGGCGTGCCGCAAAAGCGGAGAAGCGGACCTCCTATGGTGAAAGCAGGGGTCTGTTGATCGGGAGGGTGTGGCATACCGCCAAAAGCGGATGAAAGCGGACTTGTGTTGGGCGCTTCACGGTCGAAAGCAGGGGTCCTGTTCGCCGGGAGGGTGTGGCGTACCGCAAAGCAGGACTCCACGGATCTGTTCATCTCCACCGTCGACCTCCTCCGGCCTCCACGGGCTACCGCCGACCTCCTCCGGCCTCCACGGGCTCCTGTTCATCCAGCCTCCACCGCGTGCTACTCCACGCTCTTGTTCAACCACCCCTCCACGGGCACCCCTCCACCGTCTATTGTTCATCCAGCCCTCCACACCACGGGTCTGTTCAACCACCCTCCACGGCCACCTCTCCACCGTCTCTGTTCATCCATCCCTCCACACCACGGGGTCTGTTCATCCAAAACAACGCCACCGCTCCTTTATTCATCAACCCCCCCCCCCATAGCGCTCACTATTCATCCTAGAGCGGCATCGATCGGCTTGATTAGCGAGAGTAGCGAAGAATCGCTCCATCGGGTTCGATTAACAGCCATCGATCGATCGCTCGGAGTTCGATAACGCGTAGCTGCGGTGCAATCGCTCGGGTTGATTAGAGCCCAACGCCTCGCTTCGGGTTGATTAAATGAGCGCCTACTTTTACAGCAGCGTCGTCTGAGAGAAAGCAGCGCATCGCTCGGCCCCGACCTCCCGTAACCGGCAACTCCCGAAATTTCCCCCCTCGCTTGACCACGGTTTTTCCGTCATGGGCGGCCCAAAGAATGTCATGCAGCTGCGTCTCCGGCCCGCCGGGACAAAAGCCCATTTACATCATGATTTTTTGTCATAGAAGTAGGGCCCACCACATCTTTGATGATACGGGTTTTGTCACAATTATCGTCATAGAAGTGTCATATGTATGAGAGAAAAAAATTCGTTCGGCCCAAAGTGTCACGGATGTGTCTTTTTTTAGTGAATTGGTCGTGTCCGAACCATAGCTACACCCATAAGGGCCACCAAGGAAATCACTTGGGAGCTATGGGTTCGAACCATAGCTACACCTCTTGATAAGAATAAGGGCACCAGGGAAATCACTTGGGGGCTTGGTCGTATTCGCACCATAGCTACACCTCTTGATTGGCGCAATGCCACAATTATGACTACTTGGGGGCTCTGGTCGTATCCGAACCATAACTTAAACCCTCTTATCATACATATACATCATCATATATTGCGTCACACATTGCATCATCATTACATCATCATAGCATGTATCATAGGGCACGGATATACCGGTTTAGATTGCAGGAATCGGTTTTCAAACCAGGTTATATTATTCAAACCTTTAAATAGCCAACATGGCTGGATTTTTATCATGGTTATCAATAACCAGTATTATGATTAAGGTTTTTAAAGTCGCTTTAGCGCAATGGATATAATTTTTTTATCGATGGATATGATTCATTCTGTAATGAAAGGAATAAGTCCCGAGTCGCTGCAGGCTTACAACCCGGCACTTGGGGGCTACATTATTTCAGTTGAGATTACATCAAATACACAAGTCTCATGTCGCTGCAAGCATGCACCATGACACTTGGGGGCTAATTCAAAGTCATTGTTTGCTCACCTTATTGAAGACCCGACTCATCACATCGTAATGAGCGGCCCTTAGAGAACTACCAATTGCTCATCAACTATTCAAGGTACAAAGCTTTTTATCCATTATATTGAAGGGTCCACTTCTCAGTTGGTAAAGCACAAGGCTTTTAACCTCGTAGACGTGGATTCAAGCCCCATGATGGGGGTTACATCATATGATGTTATTTTCATTGCAGTATATATAAAGTCCCAGCTCAACATTATCTTACTGAGCTGGCCCTTGGGGGCTACACGTTGCTGTTAAAGCTCATATTTCCAAAGTCCCTACTCATTATTTGCATAATGACCCGGCCCTTGGGGGATACACTGGCTGAAGTTTTTACGAGCATCAGGAAATTACAAGTCCCAGGTTGTTGCAAGCATGACAACCCGGCACTTGGAGGCTACATATGTGGAATACTCAATTCTGACTAGTGATTGAGATGAACAACCTGGATTTCTTCAATCTTGTGAGATTCATGTTGAAGCAAATCTTAAGCGGTTATTACGTTACCTTCTTAAGATTTGAGGGCTACAAGTGATAGGCATATAAGAGGTATATTTTCAAAAGATGATATTAACGAACAGTTATGATCCGGTGCCATCAATATTTGTAAACCGGCAAGTTCTACATTCTTAAACCGGCTGAAGATCAGATGAGTATTTCAAAGACCAATATTTTTGTTAAGCATTGGGAGCTGAGTCAAAGAAGTTATTCTTCACAATATTTCTCAGTGACAAACCAATGTCAGCAAATTGATTATGAAGCAGGCCTAGAAGGAAATGACAAGAATTTAAAGATGCTCAGGATTAGTTTAACATGGATAAATCCAAATTAAACTGGGGGCTAATGTCGGGGATATACCCAGCGGTATGACCCGGCCGGAGTCATAACCCGGCTGGGACTTGGTAAACCGGCGGATGGTAAACCGGCGGACAGTTAAGACAGAGAGTTAAGATAGATGGCAAACAGACGGTAAACAGGCAGGTGGTAAACCGGCAGGTGTTAAGTCAGATAATAATCCAGCAGGAGTTAAGGCAGACCATCTTAAACCGGCAGACAATCTTAAACCAGCAGACAATCTTAAATCGGCAATTTTAAATCGGCAGACCATCTTAAACCGGTGAACAGTGATAACTAGGTTGCCAGGGGTTATGAAGCCCAAGATGTCAAGAAGCCCATGAAGAGAAGTCAGGATAGTTTAAGTTTTAGTCCGAGATGGACTCTACATGTAATCCGCCCCTTCAACTTATATAAGGAAGGGCAGGGCTCCCCACAGAGGGACAAGCAAGAAACAATCTCTAGGGCTAGACACAACTAGGAGACCTGGTTTACGGCGACTCCCACGTAGTGATAATGAGACCAAGCATCAAACAACATGTAGGGCTATTACCGGATAATGTTTCCCGGGGCCCGAAGCTGTCTAAATCTTTGTCTTGTGTTGCGTCTCTCGATTCCGCTCAACCCCTCTCAAGCTACCACATAGATGCGTTGGCCTCACGATTAAATCCTCACTCTAGGACATCTGACGTGTTAATTCCACGACAGACGTGGTGATGCACCTGGAGAACCGCTCCGAGAGAGCCCGCCAGCTTGTTGAGGAGAGGAGCCGCAGCCTGCTCGGGCGCCCGTTTTCCCGCGTCTTCAGCCATCTTTAGAACACCAATCACGACTTTGACTTTGATGCCGCCTTCGCCCCGGTGCCCGAGGCCATCCGGGGCAACCTGGCGCGATGGGTGGAGGATAACGTGGATGTGCTTGTTAGGGCCTTTGCTTCCGACGACGATGGGGTGGTAGTCGCGGCGGACGAAGGCGACGTGGTTGATGATGGTAACGGTGGCACCGGTGATGGTGATGGCGATGCCAGTGACAGCAACGGCGGCGCCAGCGATGCATCTGGAGGCGACCCGGGGGATGCGGTGAGCGATATGTCAGACTAATCCCGTGTTTCTCTGCTTTTTATCCTGCATGCAGAAGCTCGGGCGCGGCCCCAAAGGTTGTAAGAGCATTTTGGGAGGGGTTGACCCTCATGTAAAAAGATTGCCGTTTTTATGCTTTCAGGGCTAAGCTAAATATATGCTTCTATGAGCCTACGGGCTCAGCGGCGAGCTTGCTGTTGTAGTTTACCTTTAGCCAGGACAGATCCTGAACCAGCTCATGAAGTCGTGAGCTTCCGAGAATCCCCTGAGGGACCTGCCGACCTAGTCGAGAGGGCATCGCGAGAGCAAGTGCCGGCCGTTGTATGGCATGCGTGCAGCGTACGTGCATTTCGCCCAACCCTACCCACGAGGGACTCATGAGGGAGGCAGCAGTGCAAACTCAAATCAAAGGCGGGAACGAGCATGAAATCACCACGAGCGAGAAAAGTCACCCTCCCTTTACAAATGAGAATTTAACTCCAACTTAAATCTGAAGCAAGGAAGCACGACTACAGAAACGGAGTCAAAAAGCAAATGGCCGCGTCTGGCGCCTATTCTAGTCTTCGACGTCTTCTCACCAGCGCGGAGCTAAGTGCTGCCCTTTGGGCGTGGGAGGGAGCCCCAGGCCAAAGGCGGCACTCTGAGACTCAGGCGTGTACAGCCCCACTCATTATTACGTGAGAGTGTCACGGGCGGCGAGCTTCACAAGCACTGGGCCTTCTTCACAGGCACCGGGCCTTGCTTCATATCACTAGACGAGGGGCCCGCCTTGCACCACGCTCGACCACCATTGGCGGAGACCGGAAACCAGGATGACACCAAGGGGCAAAGGGGCCGCCACTGGCGCCCTCGGCGACCACGGGTCCTCTGCCAGGGGTAGGCTTTGCAGCACCTCCCCGACAGAGGGCCTACCTCCGGGGGACGCCTTGCTCCGTGCATCGTGGGGAGGGGCCTTGCTCCCGGCCCCTCTCCTGCATCCCCCAGTGCGCTCCTCCTGGTGGAAGGTAGACTGCCGAGCTGGGGCCGCCGTCCGCTGCTGTGATCTGAACCTCCTGCGACCCATGGTTAGCATAAGCTTGCCCCTAAGGAATTAGTGGTACCCGGTAGCTGCTGTTGTCGGCGCGGTTGGTGAGGTTCCCTTGAGGCTCCTGGAATGGGTCAGCTTCTGGCGTCTCTTCCTCCCAGCCTGGCCCGTGGAATGAGCCAGGGTCGTCTTCCAGCGCGTACTCCCGATCCACCATGCGGGGCATGTAAGCCTCCAAAGCTGCCGCCTCGAAGACTTCGCCGTAGTGCCCCACACTCCATGTTGCCCGGCCTAGCTTGCCGTCTTGAGGATGGTAGGGCAGCGGGTCGCTCGGGTCGTAGGCGGCAACGCGCATGCCCTCATTCACCGAAGGTGGTGTGGGTGCGACCCGGCGTCCGGCGCCGATGGTTGAGCTGGTGTCGATGAAGCCTTGGGGTGTGCATGGGGGCACGCGGGCGCGGAGAGGTCCGCCGTGTGGTCCAGCCGAGGCCCGGGGTGCAAGCTAGAAGCAGAAAGGCGGTGCCCCTGAGGCCGCGGCATCCACGAGCTCAGCAACGCGCTCCAGCAACGGATCCCGACCGCTCTCCATCAACCTGCATCGCAGCAGCTCCCGAGCCACGGTGAGCGCGGCTCTCATGTTTGCTTGCTCCCGTCGGGTGTGCGGCGCCGTGGCCGCGGCATGGCTTGAGGCCCTTGCGGCTGCCCGCACCTGCCGCGGAGTAAGGGCGGGTGGTGTGTGACCGCGCTTCCCGCGCCCGCAGTGTTCTACGGCGCGCGAGCTGCCTGGGGCGTGGGGTTGATGTCTTCTTGGGCAAGCGGCGTGGCTCGGCCTGGCCAGGCCACCCAGCAGTCGGCGCTGGTCATCGGGTCGCCAGACATGGATGCGACGGACCGATGGGATGCGGATAAGCGGAAGGAAGACTTTGGCGCACCCCTACCTGGCGCGCCAAATGTCGGATTTCGGGTTCCGGCAAAACCCTTGAGTTCGAACACTGGGATGCGCATGAAGATTTCCCCCTACCAAGTCTCGCTCTTATCCTCGCCGCAATCTCTAAGCTTAGCATGATGAACTCCCAACACAAGAGACGCAAGATTTATACAGGTTCGGGCCACCGTTGTGGTGTAATACCCTACTTCTGTGTGGTGGTGGTGGATTGCCTCTTGGGCTGATGATGAACAGTACAAGGGAAGAACAGCCTCCTGAGGAGAGGTGTTATTGAGCTGGTGTGGTGTTCTACTTGCTCTCGTTTTCCGTCCCTTCTACTGTGGTGGCTAGCCCTATTTATAGAGGCCCTGGTCCTCTTCCCAAATATTGAGCGGGAAGGGATCCAACAACGGCCAATTTGAAAGGGGACAGCTAGTACAAGCTATCCTGACTAAAGGTGGTCTTTGCCTGTCAAAGGCACTGGTGGTGATGTCGACTTGGGCTCCACGATGACCTCCGTCCTGCCGCCCTGCTAGTCTTGGTCTCGTTGCACCGATATGGAAACCTTTGCCTGATGCCTCGGAACTCCACGCCTGCGCTTGCCCCCTTAGCACCAAAGGGGAAACAAGGACACTGCACGCGCTATCGCCCGCCTGGCGCCTGCCTGGACTTGGTCGTCATGGCTTGCATCATGGGAACCTCGTGAGGTACCCCTTGCCTTGACCTCTCTGCCTCCTCGCGAGCCTGCCTGGTGAGGCCGCTCCTGAGGAGGCCTCGTGTAAATCCGCCCAGTAATCTCAGCCCCTCGTGAGGTCTTGAGTGTTGGTTGTGAAGGCAGGTGTCTTGGGACAATGGTGGAGCCATGCCGCGGGCCGCAGGCAGGCAAGTCTGGGGACCCACTTTCCCAGAACACCGACAAGTCCTAATCCTACTAGTACTCCTCATGTAACCCGCCCCTCCAACTTATATAAGGAGGGGCAGGGCACCCCAAGTGGGACAAGTTAGGTTTAGATAGATAAGTCAATAGCTCTCGAGGTAGAGCACCCTTGTAATCGTGAGCATCATCATCATCGATATTAATGAAGCAAGATGTAGGCTTTTACCTCCACTGTGAGGGGACGAACCTGGGTAAAACCTCGCGTCTCTCGTCCCACTCAACCCCTCTCGAGCTATCACATAGATGTGTTGGCCTCACGACTACGTCTGCATACTAAGGACATCTTCCGTGACAAATCGACGACAGCTGGCGCCCACCATGGGGTTGTGCACACAGTGGTGTTGAGTTCTGAGGGATTTTTCCTAGGGTTTCGAGAAGCTCGCTGAGGGAGTCCTGGATTAGGGGGTGTCCGGATAGCCGGACTACCATCATCAGCCGAACTATCATTGGCCGGACTATCATCATCGACGGACTCCAAGACTATGAAGATACAAGATTGAAGACTTCACCCGTGTCGGATGGGACTTTCCTTGGCGTGGAAGGCAAGCTTGGCGTCTGGATATGTAGATCTCCTACCATTGTAACCGACTCTATGTAACCCTAGCCCTCTCTGGTGTCTATATAAACCAGATGGCTTTAGTCCGTAGGACTAGAATCACGACAACCCTTACAATCATACCATAGGCTAGCTTCTAGGGTTTAGCCTCCTTGATCTCGTGGTAGATCTACTCTTGTAAACATCCACAATATCAATATCAATCAAGCAGGACATAGGGTTTTACCTCCATCAAGAGGGCCGAACACAGGTAAACATCGTGTCCCTTGTCTCCTGTTACCATCCGCCTAGGCGCTGATTCGGGACCCCCTACCGAGATCCGCGGTTTGACACCGACATTGGTGCTTTCATTGAGAGTTCCTGCGTATGCGTCACCGATAAACGATGGCCTCTTCAATCAACAACGGCGTAGTCTGGTGAGCTTTTCTCCCGGACAGATCTTACGTATTCGGTAACCGCCTTTGCCGGCCAACTCCTTGGCCATCTGGAGCAGATCGAAAGCTTCGCCCCTGGCCGTCAGTCGGGTTTGGAAACCTAAACTTCACGGCCGATATCGCGGGGACTTGATCCTCGATGGATCCCGAGCCACAACCGGCGTGCCGCGTTGTCACGATGGGCATGACCTAACTCTGCCGCGGGACAGCACCTTGGAGGCGCTTTGCGAATCCGCTCCGACTCATAGTCGGGAGCGATCGCTCGGATCGAGGGCGGATGGCTGGACACCGCCTCGAGCTGCAACTCCTCGGCGATGGGCGAACACTTACCTTGTCCCGCATAAAGCCCGCGGACTCCGAGTGCGGACTCTCGCCGGACTCCGAACCTCCTGCGCCCTTGCGGTCGAATCCGATTGGCGCCCGATCATGGAATTCACCGCTGCGGACATTTTCCACTTTCGCCCTTGGCGATATCATAAATTCACTGAAGCATCTCTCGCTATCCGGATAGCCTGGCGAGCTACGGCCGGGGCGGTTAGAACGCAGACGGCGAAGAAATTCAGAGCCCACCCACCACCCGCCCGTAGCCACCGTCGGCGATTTAACCGGCGTGCTCGACTACGACTCCGAAGACATCGGCGATATGGGCGGCGATGCGGAGACTACCAGAACCGGTGCCTCTACGGAGACCTTTGAAGACCACCTCGTCATCGACATATACATGGTGGACACCCCAAAAGATGGGGGCGGCGAAGAAGCGGCGGAGCCGATTCCTAAAAGAAACAGCCCAAGCGCCCGGCGTCTGCGGCGCCGCTCTAAATACCGCCCGGCAAGAATGGAGATTCCGGCACGGAGATAATAACACCCGAGAAAGTGCGAAGATAACTCCCTCCGGCCACGATCCGGCGCGCGAGGAGGCGGAAGCAAGCCCTCACGAGAGGCGGCGGGGCGAAGAAGGTCGAGGATGACAGTTACTTACCTCCCTCCGGAGGCGAGGCAAGCCTCGGCTGACGATGAATTCGTCGTGCTGAGGATCCCGTTGAACAAGGCGTTTCATCGCGCGAGGCTAATAGCCACGGCAAACAGCCTAAAGAAAAAGCAACAACACTTCAAGCTGATCAAGACCTCTTGGCCGACGGATGGACCCGAGGTCCTCGCGGCGAAAACATGAACTTCGAGCGCCCCTCAAAAGTTACCCAAAAGCGCAACTTGCTCCCCGATTAGAGGAGGCAGCATCACCAGCGCTGTCTGGCAGACCGACCACCTCGTGGCGCGATAGAGAAGCGTGCAAGCCCTCCACCAAAACCGTACCCGGCATCGCTCAAAAGCAGGAAGCCACGGGGAGCAGCGCGGGACTTGCGAGATATATTGGAGGACAAGGCAAGACAATCCAGATCTATCTATGGATCACGTGGGCGCCCCAAGACCCACAGCGAATACCGTCGCGCGGATACAACTTCTCCGGCGGGCTGAACCAGCGGAACAACGCTCTCTCGAGCTATGTCGCGATATTGCTCAATCTGAGCGCCGCACACCCACTATGCTTCAGCGGCGAAGTAATGGATCATCAAATCCACGAAGGTTTAAACCCGTTAATATTGAATCCTCGATGGCACAACCGACCCAGCGGTTTGGATTGAGGATTATCTTCTCCATATACACATGGCGCGCGCGGCGATCTTCACGCCATCAAATATCTCCCGCTCAAGCTTAAAGGACCAGCTCGGCATTGGCTTAACAGCCTGCCCGCGAGTCAATTGGATCTTGGGAGGACACGGAAGCCGCATTCCTCGACAACTTCCGAGGCGCGTATGTCCGACCACGGACGCCAGATGACCTAAGCCACATTATCCGGCAGCGAGCCGAATCGGCGGGCAATTACGGACACGGTTCTTAACAAAGAAAAATCAAATCGTGGTATGTCCGGATGCGGAGGCACTTTCGCTGCCTTCAAACATAACATCCATGACGAGTGGCTGGCCCGGCACCTAGGGCGGGAGAAGCGAAATCCATGGCAGCCCTCACATCACTCATGACCGCTTACGTGGGAGAGGATAGCTAGCTAGCTCGCGGTAACAACCTCAGCAAAAAGCGCTGGCGGTCCGGATACCAAGGACCGCAATGGCAGGTTGCGTCGAAACAAAACAAGCGCCGCGTGCGGCGACATCAATGAGGATCGGCGGTCAGCGCCAATTCGAGGCTCAAGCCGGTCAGCGGAAGAAGCCATTCAAAGAACCCCTCGGGCCCGTCCAATTTGGACCGAATACTCGACCGCTCTTGTCAAATACATGGAACCCTGAAAAGCCAGCTAACCACACCAGCAGAGATTGTTGGGTATTCAAGAGCGAGCAAATGTCGCCGAAAGCGGTGACAAGGGGCTACACAGCGATGGCGAGGAAGAGACCCGCCACCGAACAACGAGAGGACAAAGGATTCCCCCTCAAGTTGGACGGTAAACATGATATCATAGCGCATATTCCCAAGAGGAGGCGGAGCGTGCGCTAAAGGGCGTATCTGGCGATGGAGCGATCGCCCCAAAATTCAACCCATGGTCCTCTTGCCCGATCACTTTCGATCGAAGAGGCCATCCGACCGATATCCGCCATGGCGGATTCGCGCGATGGTTTTAGACCCAATGCGTTGATGGATTTCACCTCACGAGAGTCCCGATGGGCGGCGGCGTAGCCTGAACCTGCTTTATCGGGATACGATTGTGCAAGATGGGCATAGACCCTTCAAGTTAAACCTACAAAGACAACCTTCAAAGGCGTCATACCGGTGTCGAGGCCAATTATGCGAGGCTCGATTACTTTGGAAGTGGTCTTCGGATCCCGGATAATTTCGAAGCGAGGAGTTAATCTTGACATAGTCCCGTTCGCGGCGGCTATCACGCTCTGCTTTCGGACGAACGCGTTTGCAAAATTCAGCAGCGGTGCCGCATTATACATACCTTAAGCTCAAGATGCGGGCCCTCGTGGAGTCATCACGGTCAATGGAAACAGCAGGCGCTCCCTCGAGCGGAGGAACATCTGGCTGACTCTCGCGGCGGAAATGCGAGCAGCCTTTTAAGGCAATTCTCGAGTCCGGCCACTAAGCGACCGGGCCAGCGACCAAAAGCGCCGAACAACATCAACCAAGACCACACAGCACGTTCGAGCCGCAGCGTAGCAATCACGGCTAACGCCCGGAGCAGCCTTTTGCCTATAATTGCATTACTTTATATATATGTATGTTCATTTACGACATGCTGCCCCGTGCATCTTGGTCGACCAAATACACGAGGGGCTTATGTCCTCCGCATTACGGTGTGATAAAGTCCGCACACTTTCACAAGTGCGGCACCCCGAACTTATAGCATTATATGAATCGGCTCCGAATCATGTCTTGGGTCAATAGTTGGGTTTGCCCGGCTCCCATGTTTCGCACCTTACGTTCCGTTCTATCGGCTAAGGTAGCCTTTGGGAGAACCACTGATTGCGCCCGGTTGAGCGGGTTAACGCCTCGATGGAAAGCTAAAACTAGCGGCATGATAAGGCGAGGCTGGTACGCTGTTAGAGAGGTCCTTCGGGTCCTTAAAGACCTCGCCGCTTGAAGTTCGGATTATGTCCGATGAAGGCGTGGATAGTGCCCCAATTCGGTCTTCGAATACTAGGGGCTTCGCGAAATTAAAATTATAGAATTCTATGGCTAAGTGAGAGTGTTCAAGCACTATAAGTCCGGTTGCCTTGTTACGTTGTGTTGGCGCCTCCTCGATGGACCCAAAAATGGGAACTAGGCGCTCAAGTTTATCGAACACCCCAGCACTCGTGGCATGGGGGCTGAAGCCGATGACTTGCCATCTCTCAGATTTAATAAGCGGCCGAGCAGAAGGTAATATTTTAAATTAACAAGCGTTGCTTAGCGCATATGAACAAAGTTTTCAGCGCCGCGAGGATAACACATTGCGAATTCACTCAAAATTACATCCACAGGGCATTCATCCGCAATCTTGCGGGCACCCTTCAGACAACCTTATAGTAAATTTGGGCGTCGATGTTCCTTGCCCGCTGGTGGCGCGTCGGTGATTAGCTTCACGCATCCAGCTTGCCCCAATGCACCTTTGCGGGCAAGGGCCCAGAGCACCTTCAATACAGGCGGAGCGCTTGATAACCTCCACCTAGGGGCACGCATCCACCAGCCATCGCGAGGCGAAGTAGCTCCAGGCATGGCCTCTCGAGCCCACCCGAACTATGAGGCCCTTCATGGCCTGCTTAGCCACCTTGTGAAGCTTCGACCAGCTGCTTCGGCTGGTCGCTAGAAACACGGATGGCCCGCCTCAGCATACTGAGACCAGAAGACCTTATCCGTTGAGCTCCCCTCCTCGGCTCGGTAGAATGCGGCGGCATCAGACACGCTGCGAGGCAGATCTACAAACGCCCCTGGAGAGCTCCGAATTCGGGTAAGTAACACGTAATTTACATTCACATGCTTTCTTTGCATGAAAAATGCCTTACCCGTCGCTATCTTCCTCATCAACTCAATCTCTTGAAGGGACTTATGGGCATCGGCCTTGGAAGTCTTGGCACTTTCGAGAGCCGAGACAAGCTCGGACTCTCGAGTCTTTGAGTCACGCTCCAAACTCTCATGCTTTTCCATGAGAGCCTGGAGCTCTTGTTGAACCACCGCCACCCGCGCCTCCTGCTTTTCTCGCTCTGCCCGTTCCGTGGCCGCATTGCGTTCGGCCGCGGACACGGCCTCCTTCAGGGTCGCCACCTCGTTCGTGGCCCCTGCAGTACCCATGTTATCCTTGTTATTTTTTGCAACCTAAATCCTTTTCTGTAAGGTACAAGTTCAAAGTGGTGTTACTCACCTTCTTTGTCCTGGAGCTGCTTCTGGCGCGCCGAGCTCTTGCTCGGACCGCTCGACTCTGCTTCAAAGCACCGACCTCCAGATCGGTCTGGCGGAGGTCGGCAGCGCAACCTGCAACCCATATTGACATAATTTTTAGCAACCTGCGTATATCTTTTTTCAGATCCTCGGTCAAACTTTTCTTTCCGAACACGAACCCGAGCATCGGGGCTCTTGTCTATGCGGTATTACATTGCATATTTTAACTTCTTACCTCAAAGCACGATAGAAGGCTCTGCGAGCTTCGGTCAGCCCGCCCTTGGCGAAACTGCACCTTCGAATCACCGCACTCATAATAGTGCGGTGTTCTTCCTCGATGGGCGCTACAGGCGCCTCCAACAAATTGCCCGGCGCTTCCGTTTGGGCCGGAAGCCGCCCGGCGTCACGATCTTGCCCGCCGTTGAAGGGCGCGGCGGACTCCGGAACCACTGCGGGTTACATTGTGGAGTCGGCGCAAAGTCGGGAGGAGGCCTTGTGGCTCCTCGGGCCTCCCCGATGGGTCCCTTCTTGGGATCCCACCTCGGCGTCCTTGGTGTCGCGGGGGTGGAGGCGTCGGGATGGAGTCTACATCCGGCGGAGCCAACGACCCTTCGATGAAGCGGGGAGATCATCACGGCGGACTACATGCAACATGCGGCATTAGAATGACACTATGTGGCGCTGAAAAAGAAATTATAAATCATTCAGGAATCCGGATACTTACGATCTGGCGGGGCCTGGCCCTTGAAAACCATTCTTCCTCGCCAGCGTTGATGTTGGCGGAGCTGTCGAGGAATAGTCCTTCCCTCTTGGACCCTTGGCCTCCCCTGTTGGGAAGCCTTCCTCTTCCTCTCTCCCTCCTGCGGAGAGAGTCCTCTTCCTCCTCCTCATTTTGGGAGAGTCCGCCCCGGGTCGTCGGACACCTGGCAGGAGCTCTTCGAGCACCCATGGCCTCCTTCTTGGCCTTCTTCTCCGGCACCACGTGCGGTGCGGAACCAGCAGCTTCGCTAGGCGGCGTCTCTGGATTTTCGGCATAGGGCCGGACGGTGTCTGCTCCGCCTTCTTCATCGATCTGTCAAGGAAAATGGGAAATTAAAACCCGCATAGAGTCAAACTATGAAAAACAAGTGTCCCGTAAAGGGGTAGAACCACTTACCTCGTCGGCCTGGCGCTGCGAGCGAAATCCGTGATCTTCAGTCGCGGATGCGGGGGCTTCGGCGCCCTTGAACATCACCTTCCAGGCGCCTTCGTACGTCGTGTCGAAGAGCTTGCTCAGCGCCTGGTGCTGTTCCGGATCGAACTCCCATAGATTGAATGCCCCCTCTTGGCATGGGATAATCCGGCGGACGAAAATGACCTGGACCACGTTAACCAGCCTGAGCTTCTTCACCAGCTTCTTGATGCAGGCTTGGAGTCCCGTCAGCTCCTTCGTACTACCCCACAGCAAGCCCTTCTCTTTCCAGGAGGTGAGCTGCGTGGGGATACCAGATCTAAACTCCGGGGCCGCCCGCCCACTTAGGGTCCGCGGCTCGGTGATATAGAACCACCCGATTGCCACCCTTGTGGATTCCATGAAGGCCCCTTGAACCAAAGGACATTGGGCATCTTGCCCAACATGGCGCCCTCCGCACTCCGGCAGAGTGCCCTTCATAACCGGCTTAACATTGAAGGTCTTGAGCCACAAGCGAAGTGGGGCTGGATCGAGAGGAAGGCCTGCGCACCTGACGATAAACGCCGAGATGTTGAGGATGAAGTTGGCGCGGATCATAAATCCAGGCCGTAGTAGAACATGAGCCCCGGACAAAGGGGTGAAGTGGAAAGCCCGATCCAGCGGAGGAAGTGGGAAGAAAGGCGACCCTCTCATGGGGCCTGGGGGTGGGGATGAGCTGCCCCTCGTCGGGCAGCCGTCTTGCGATGTCGCGGGAGAGGTATCCGGCGCCCGCCAGGTTGGCGATTGCTCCTCCTTGACGGTGGAGGCCAACCATTTACCTCACGCTCCGGACATGGTCGGAGAAGGTTGAGAGCGAGATGCACGAACTTGGTATTTGGGCTCGAGTGCGCGGAGATGGATAAGCAAAGGAGGAAGAAGGCGTGGGTGAGAGGTGAATCCTTATCCCTTATATGGGCGGGCGAAGTCTGCGTCCCCACCAGCACTGTAAAACTCGCTTATCTCCCAAAGCGTCACCATCAATGGCGGTTGGGTTACCCACGCCCGTATTGATGAGAATCCCGGATTAAGGGGAAACACGATCTACTGCCCGACAAGGCGTGCCAAGAAACCGCTTAGCTAAATGCGCTGAGGTGGTAAAGTAAAAACAATTGAGTAATGGCTTGGTAGTGGTGTGACGTCGTGCCACAAAAACGTCAACAGATTGAACTTGTGTATATATTATTATTCTCTCTATGGTGGAATGTGGAATTTATTTTGCCGGCGGACACTATCACTGGTGTTCACAATCTTCTATCATTTGGAGGAGGAACCGCCTTGCAATGCCAAGCAATATACCGCGGACTTATTGTCATTGAAGCCTGGTTCAGAGAGCTCTTGAGGAGTCTGGATTAGGGGTGTCCGGATAGCGGACTACCATCATCGGCCGAACTATCATTGGCGGACTATCATCATCGACCGGACTCCAAGACTATGAAGATACAAGATTGAAGACTTCACCCTTGTCCGGATGGGACTTTCCTTGGCGTGGAAGGCAAGCTTGGCGTCTGGATATGTAGATCTCCTACCATTGTAACCGACTCTATGTAACCCTAGCCCTCTCCGGTGTCTATATAAACGGATGGCTTTAATCCGTGGGACTAGAATCACAACAACCCTTACAATCATACCATAGGCTAGCTTCTAGGGTTTAGCCTCCTTGATCTCGTGGTATATCTACTCTTGTAAACATCCACAATATCAATATCAATCAAGCATGGCGTGGGTTTTACCTCCATCAAGAGGCCCGAACACAGGTAAACATCGTGTCCCTTGTCTCCTGTTACCATCCGCCTAGGCGCACATTCGGGACCCCCTACCCGAGATCCGCCGGTTTTGACACCGACACTCGCAAAATCCCAGATGAAGAAAAACACGGTTTTGGAAGAATTTACATCAACATCGAGTTCACTTGTTAGCAAGAACAAGAGAGAAGATCCTGACAACTTGGCCTGGTGGAAGTCTCCATTTGTGTTCAACATGGATTCGATGGGTCCGATGGGTACAGATCACCAATACACATAAGGCCAAGCCCCAAGGCGGTTCGTGGATTTGCATGCATGAGCGGAGGGAAAAACAACAAACAAACTAAAAACAAGGTCTATGTGCTTGTATGAAAATTTATTTGGTAATGGTCCAACAAAGGAATAAGTCCAATCAACCCAAGGCAAGAGTATTACACGATGACTATGGATGGTAGGGAAAGATACTGGGATCAAGAGGAAAAGAAAGTGGATTCACTCACGTGACCACGATCTGGAAAACAGGGTTAGCCGCGACCTGGACTCGTCCATCTTCCGCGCCCACGTTCTCACCGCAAGATGGCCACCTCCGCTTCCACTTCAGAAAGCCGGCCCTGCTCTATGCCGGCCGCTCTGCTTCTCCTCCACATTGTGTCGTCTCTGTTGCGCTGAACCTCGCGTTAGTCGCACCCGCCACTGTGCCTTTAAGTCGCCGCTGCTACCATGTCTAGGAGCATCTCCAGCAAGCCGCCTGGGGGTGAATCGGCGCAAGTTTGGTGCGTGGGGGCGACTCCATTCCCAGTCATCGCCCATCAGGTCGCCGCCATTATCGTGCGAGCTCGGCAAAATTACGTACAAACTTGTGCAAACTCGGCGATCTAGTATGAACTGGGTGAAAATTCATTGAAATTTGTACAAAAAAGTAATTACATGCAAACTACGACAAACTACGCCACACTAGCCACTGCGCCGCGTCCACCGCCTGCCATCTACATGCCGAGAAGCCTGTAGAAACGGGTGTAGTCGCCGCCGCCATCGTTGTCATCATCGTCGCGCGCCACGCCGGAGCCGCCGTCGTCCCTGCTGCAACCCTGCCCAAGGTCTCTCACGCGCGGTGGGGCACTGGATGGCCCGACCTCATCCTCCTCGTCGATGTCGAGGACAATGAGGCCGCCCTCCTCGCACCCGCGGCGCCGGGCCTGGAGCTCCACGTATGCCTGGCGCTGGCGACGCACTTGCTCGTGGACGTAGTCCTCCTTCGCCCATTTCAAGGCGGCCTCGTCGTCGGGGGCCACCATGTCGACATGCTCCGGCTTCATGGGGAGCAAGCCCGGCTCGGGCTTCGACCGGACCAGGTGAAGGGAGCGCGGGGAGGGGTGGGCACCCTCGTTGATAACGAGGGCGCCGCTGCGGGTGTGGCGCCGTTGCCGTCTCTCCTCTGGCTCTGGCTTGAGGGGACGGAGAGCCGGCAAGCCGGAGGAGAGCGAGCCGGAGCCCAACGACGAGGACGTCGGCTCCACTCGCCGCGGCGTCTAGGAACTACTTCGGCTTGTTCCGCTGCTCTTGCGTCAGGGACGAGCGGATGCGGCCAATCTCGGCCCGCCGTGCTGCCCTTCCGGGCACCGGTGGCACTAGGACGCCGCCGGCGCTCAGGCTCCATGCCCCCGGCACACGCATGTCCGGGGATGCCGGATACTCGACCTCATAGAGGAGGCGTGCCTCTAGCTCTTGGAGATGGCGGCGGCCGAATGTAGGGTTCTATGGTAGGGTGCATCGAATGCAAATTAAAAATTTCCTACGCGTAGAACATCCAGGAACAGGCTAAGGGAGATGGATCACAGATCGTTACCACTAGACGCACAGTGCCGTGCAGCGGAAGTAGAGTTGAGGCAGCGCATTCCCGGAGTCGCCTCGAATTCCTGGAGTCGTCTCCTACTTGCCGGTCTCCCACATGGCCGATCGGATCCCGCGAACAAGTTCGCTGGAGCGGCGCAAGTGCACCGCCTCTAATGGTATCCACGCGTGCGGGAGGAATGTCGTGCGGCGGACTGCTAGGTCCGATCACACAACCGGCGGTGAGTGGAGGAGGCTAGTTGCAACACATGCAAAGCCCTAACATCGGCGCCGAAGCGATCAACCAAATAAGTGTGCCGCACCTCCACTATTGATAGTCATCCGTCCCGGGCTCAACACTTGGTCCTTGCACGGATCCTAAAGCCTAAAGTCTACTCGGTCGCATTCCAAGTCTAGCTCAGATGACATCCGACCAGTGTCCTCCAAACTGACCTCGTAGGTTCCTTCCCTTAAGCGCGCGACCCCTTAGGTTCAAGTCGGCTTGGTCATAGTTCAGATTACCTCCGACCTGCACGATTGGTAGCGGCCTCTAGCAAGGCATGCCGACCACCAAGCAGACTATGAAGTTGGTTAGGCGAACCTGGACAACATATCACACTTTTGTTCCCTTTGCCTCGCGACATATGTTGTCGGGCTCAAGGCGAGTGAGGGAGTCCTGGATTAGGGGGTGTCCGGATAGCCGGACTACCATCATCAGCCGAACTATTATTGGCCGGACTATCATCATCGACCGGACTCCAAGACTATGAAGATACAAGATTGAAGACTTCTCCCCGTGTCCGGATGGGACTTTCCTTGGCGTGGAAGGCATGCTTGGCGATACGGATATGTAGATCTCCTACCATTGTAACCGACTCTATGTAACCCTAGCCCTCTCCGGTGTCTATATAAACCGGATGGCTTTAGTCCGTAGGACTAGAATGACAACAACCCTTACAATCATACCATAGGCTAGCTTCTAGGGTTTAGCCTCCTTGATCTCGTGGTAGATCTACTCTTGTAAACATCCACAATATCAATATCAATCAAGCGGGGCGTGGGTTTTACCTCCATCAAGAGGGCCCGAACACAGGTAAACATCGTGTCCCTTGTCTCCTGTTACCATCCGCCTAGGCGCACGATTCGGGACCCCCTACCGAGATCCGCGGTTTTGACACCGACATTGGTGCTTTCCTTGAGAGTTCCTCGTAGTCGTCACCGATAGGCTTGATGGCCTCTTCAATCAACAATGGCGCGATCTGGGTGAGACTTTTCTCCCGGACAGATCTTCGATTCGGCGGCTTCGCACTGTGGGCCAACTCACTTGGCCATCTGGAGCAGATCGAAAGCTACGCCCCTGGCCGTCAGGTCAGGTTTGGAAGCCTAAACTTCATGGCCGATATCCGCGGGGACTTGATCTTCGATGGATCCGAGCCACAGCCGAGCGTACCGCATGTCACGATGGGCATGACCTAACTCTGCGCGGATAGCACCTTGGAGGCCGCACGAATCCGCTCGACTCATAGTCCGGAGCCGATCGCTCGGATCGAGGGCGGATGGCTGGACACCGCCTTGAGCTGCAACTCCTCTGGCGATGGGCGAACACTTACCTTGTCCCGCATAAAGCTCATGACTCCGGGTGCGGACTCCCGCGGACTCCGAACCTCCTGCGCCCCTGGCAGTCAAATCCGACTAGGCGCCGATCACGGGATTTACCGCTGCGGACATCTTTCAAGCACTTTTCGCCCTTGGCGATATCATAAATTCATCAAGCATCTCTACGCTATCCGGAGAGCCCTGGCGAATACGGCCAGGATGGTTGAGATCGCAGACGACGAAGAAATTCAGACCCACCCACCACCCGCCGTAGCCACCGTCGATGATTTAACCGCGTACTTTACTCGACTCGAAGACATCGGCGGTATGGGCGGCGATGCGGAGACTACCAAGAACCGGTGCCTACGGAGACATCGGAAGACCACCTCGTCATCGACATATACATGGTGGACACCCAAGAAGCGATAACGAGGAACAACGGGGCGGCGAGAGGATAATCTCGCCGATAAAGAACCAAAAGCGGCGGCGTAAGCGCGCCCTAAGTCCCGCCTCGATCAAAGCAGCCTTCCTAACGACCCAGCAATAGAGCAGGGCAAACCAGCGGACTGACGAACAGGGCGAGCGGATAATCAACCCCTTCACGGAGCAATCAACAGTCCGGACACAACACCGAGCATAAGAACATACGCAAAAAACTCGTCGCCCTTTGCAAGAAGTTTGAAGAGAAGAAACAGAAGCTCAAAACAGCGAAGACACGCTCGAAATGAAGTGGAGCAAAGTATTCAAGACCGTGAACAAATATGGCAATGGCCATCAAACTAAGAACTACCCGAGCGCAAGTTGCTTCGAGAATTTGTGAAGAAGCCATAGAGCCTTCACAATCAAAAAATAAAGGCCGCTTTGCGGATAGGCGGCCAGATGATGAGCCCAAAGCGACAAGCGGGGCTGCACACAAGCTGAAGTATAATCCGGGAAAGCGGACGACCCAACTAGGTCCATGCGGGCCAAAAATAGGACCCGAGTAACACACCACGACAAGTGTTGAAGACAGCGGCACACCCAAATACGAGCGCGCACACCCGCTATGTTTTACCGATGAGGTGCTGGATCATGAATTTCCAGCGAGGTTTAAACCCATAAACATAGAGGCATCTGACGCACAATGACCCAGTGCGGATAGAAGACTACATACTACACATACACATGGCTAGAGAGATGATCTCCACGCCATAAAATACCTACCCCTCAAGCTCAAAGGGCCAGCTCGGCATTGGCTCAAAAGCCTCCCGAAAACACTTGTTGGAAGTTGGGAAGAGCATGAGGGCGTGTTGAGCAAATTTTCAAGGGACTTATGTCCGCCCTCCGGATCTTGACGATCTGAGTCATATAACCCAACAGCCGGAGAGTCGGTGCATAAATTCTGGAACAGGTTCGTTACCAAAAGAACCAAATAGTCATTGTCCGACGCGGAAGCCTTAGCAGCTTTTAAACACAACATCCGAGGCGAATGGCTCGGCGGACACCTCGACCAAGAGAAGCCAAGAACAATGGCGCCGCTAACAAGCCTAATGGCGCTTTTGCGCGGAGAAGACAGGTGGCTAGCAAGATGCAGCACCAGCGACCAGTACATCCGAGATCGAGATGGAAGCGGAAAGTCACGGCGCAGAAAGATCAGCGCGGAATAAAGAAAAAAGCCCACAGAACACGGCGGTCAACGCCGGTTCAAAAGCTCGCGCCGAACAATAAAACCACGGCCTCTTAAGGACAACGAGACGAGCTATCAAATTTAAACTAAATCTTAGATCGGATATGTCAAATCCACGATACCTCCGGAAGGCACGCAAACCATACCAACCGAAATTGTTGGGTTTTAAACAGTCCGGCAGACTCAACGCCGGACACAAGGGGCTCGATCGCATGGCGAGGACGATGACGAACCCCACCAGCGAGCACGGAAGTCAAAAGACTTTCCCACAAGAAGTCAAAACAGTAAACTTGCTTCACGTGATAGCACGAAAAGCCAACACGGCACTCGCCAAGACAAGTGTCGGACGATCCACCCCAGTGGACTGAGATTGGATGTCAAAACCAATCACTTTCGACCATCTGAATTAGTCCAGAAGTATCCGGAATGCAGGATAGACTACCCTAATATTGGATCCCATAATAGACGGACTGCAATTAATGCAGGTTTTGATGGACGGCGGCAGTGACTTGAACCTGCTATATCCGGACACAATCCGCAAGTTGGGATAGACCCTACTACAATTCGGCATGGCCGCACTTCCTTCAAAGGAGTGGCGCCAGGCCCTTACGCCTGGTGCACAGTTTCATTATTACTAGAAGTTGTGTTCGGGTCACCTGACAACTTCCGACGAGAAAAGCTAACCTTTCATGTCGCCCCATTTAAAAGTAGCTATCAAGCACCACTCGGACGGGAAGCTTTCGTCCACTTCAATGGAATACCACATTACGCGTCCCTTACGCTTAAAATGCCCGGTCCACGTGGCATCATTTCATTATAAGGTCGCCTGAGACCCCGGACACGGCTGGACGAGTCCGGAATAAATAAGCTAGGGGCTACCTAGCCGCACACCCCTTCACAAGGGTTTGCACATATAAGCCATAATGAGCTAGCACAGGCTCAGCTTTCTTAATCTATATTTCAATTTTTATGCACTTTCTTGCACGATATCTTTTCCAACCAAGTTCTTCTCTTTTTACAGATGAACAGCATGCACACCCGTCCGGGATACGGCTGCGCGGAGACACAGCGCAGACGTGCGAGGGGACCGTTGCAAGGACTCTTTTCGACTAAGACCCTCGTAAACCTTTCTTACTGTCTCTTGTTGCTATAATCCCTGGTTTATCATTATAACCAAAGTGGAGATGGCGTTTTGGCATCGGTCGCGCGGAAAGAACCTGCCGTGCACAGACACAAGGGGCTTAGGGCTTTGTTTTGCCCGCTATTATAAAGACCGAACACCTTCGGAGTGTTCGGCGTCTCGAGTTAGGCCTTATATGCATCAGCTCCGAATCATGTCTTTGGTCAAATGTTGGGTTTGCCCGGCTCCTGTGTTTTGCTGCCTTATGTTCCGTATCATCGGCTAACGCGGCTCCGGAGAACTCTGCAATTGTGCCCCGATTAATTTGGGCGAGCACCTCGATGAAAGCGGCTGATGTCATGATACAGCGAGAGACTGGTCAACCACTCGATCGACCTTGGGAATGTTTAGGATTCCTCCGCTTTGTGAAGGTCGTTTCGGCCAGCACATCGCGCCCAATTCGGAGCGCGGTGCCCCGATGGGCTATGTCGTAGCCCCACCCTTGAACTCCATGGCTAAGTGAAAGCGATAAAGCATTATAGTCCGGTTGCCTCGTTTGCTCGCTACCACCTCCTTTACAGGACCGAGACATCGGATTAAGTGTGAAAAAGCGCTATTTTTATGAACACCCCGCACCTTGTGCGTGGGGGCTGAAAGCGACGAACGCCATCTTTCGGGTTATACACACGTATACATGAGCGACCGCGATAGGAGATATTCTATTACTTGAGCGCACAAGTATAAAAGGCGCTTACATCATAAATATCGTTTTACATCATACAAACGGTCATTCGAACGTAACATTTTTTGAGCACTGCGACTCTATCACACGAGCACCACGTAGCACTTCGCCAAAATAGTGCTCGGCGGGTAACCGGTTATTATCCGAACCCGGGGTCGCAACAGCGGTGGCATCCATCTCTGTCCAATGTGTCTTCACATGGGCGAGCACCATCCGCGCACCCTCTATGCAGGCCGACCGCTTCATCGCCTTGATATGCGGTACCGCCCCAAGAAATTGCTGCAATAAGCCAAAGTAACTCTTCGGCTGGGGCCTATCCGGCCGGATATGAGTCACTATATCCGTCATAGCAAGCCCGGACAACCTATTTAGCTCAGCCCACTCAACCAAGCGATCGGTCAGCGGAAGTGAACCCTCCGGACTATGGAATTGAGACCAAAATAGCTCTTCCGTCTTGTGATCCTTCTGGCTTCGAAAATGCACAACGGCATCCGCCGCACTCGCTGCTAAGTCCATATAAGGGTCCTCCGGACACCACAGTTGGCCCAGCTGAGCATATTTTGGATCCGTGAATCTTCGGCGCAGCAGAAAGGGCTTGCCAGCTACAATATCTCCGGCCTGGCACAACTCTTCCTTCATAGCCCGCATTGCAGAGCGGGCATTCTTGGCTTCGGCGGTGGCCTTCCGTAGGTCTTCTTGCCCGCTTAGGCGCTCCTTCCCAAGAGCCTCATTGCGGTCGGCAGCATCTTTTAACTTCACGGCCATTTCGCTATCTCTTCCTGCTCCGGCGATGTCGCGACCCTTTCGGCCGCTAACTCCTCGGCCGCCCTCGAGGCCCTTTTTACTCCTTCCGCCTGCTCCTTGGCTTGAGCAAGTTCGGCCCGAAGGATCTCCACGGCAGCGGCACTATCTGCATTTCACGAACATATTGTAAGGAGTTGGCTTGGCTCCTTACCAAGTGACCGCCAGATAACACTTACCTTGCGACTCATCAAGTCGCTTTGTTGATCGCAGTGATGTCGCATCCGCAACATCGAGTTGCCGCTTTAGTTCAGCAACTCCATCAGTCCGGCTGGCCCCCGGACGACCCGCCACCTGCATCGGCATGACGGGAATTTAAACCTGCGATTTTGATCCTCGACACGCTGTCGATTTCGACAACCTACCGAGTCTCAGGGGCTACTATCTATACAGGGTGCATTCTATATGCAAAACTGTTAAAAGGTGTGTCATTTTTACGTACCTCAAACCCCGCCAGCAAACTCCTGACGGCATCGTGCAACCCGCCTTCGGCGGACAAAATCCTTTCAATCACCATGCTCATCAATGCGTCTGATCTTCCGAGATAGACGCCTTCTCAAGCAGATCCTTCACCGTACACGATCGGCGCCGAACTATCCGGCTTTGCCAAACCCGGGGGCTCCCTCCGTGACGACACTACAGGCTCGTCCGCCCTATCTGACGGCGCCCCGGACGGAGGCGTCTCGCTCTCTATCATCTCCGGATGAAGGTCCCCCGAAGACGAGCTCATCTGCGAAGGACAGAGATCCGAACTACAAGGTAAAAACTTTAGTTATCCTCAGAAGCACAAATAGGGATGTCCCTTATTATAAAACTCCTTTCTTTCTACTTACGGCTCGTTGGAGGGCTGACTCTTTAAGGGAGATTGTGCGGCCGGGGCCTCCCCGGACGCAGGGCCCTCTGGCGAAGATCTCTTCCCCCGTTTAGGGGCTTTTGCCCCCGGGTCTTCGGAGGCAGTCCTCTTCTCCCCTTGGAGGGAGGGATTCTCAATCCCCCCTCTCTCAAGAGCCTCCTTAGGCGAGGCAGTAGCTTTCCTGCTTTCCCCTTCGTCTTCCTCTGAAGGCGCAACCTCAAGCATCCGGACCAGCACGGGATCCGGCGCGGTCTCGGGGAGGGGGGCCGGACACCGTATCAATTTTGCTTCCGCTATCCACTCCTGTGTAGAAGGAAGTTGGTCATAAGGCGAATCATCGAAAGGCAAACAAACGGTATGTCCGGACTCGGAACTACTTACTTGAGTATCCGGGCGATTGCAGCTTAGGCCAACATCCTCGGTCAATTCCGGACGCACCTCTTGCGATCCGAAGAATAAGTTATACATCTCCAGGTGTCATACCCATGAAGTGTTGAAGAATCCGTGGGCCCTCGGATTGAACTCCCATAGCCGGAGAGGACGGCGTTTGCGAGGCAGGAGGCGCCTAATCAGCATAACTGCATCACCACCACCATATCGATCTCCCTCGTTAGGAGATCTCGAATCCGGCCCTGCAGTAGGGGCACGTCCTTTGACGGCCCCCAGTTGAGCCCTTGGTTGACCCACGACATCAACCGTCATGGAGGTCCCGGGCGGAATAGGGGTGGCGGCTTTTGTCTGCGGCCCCTCGGAACGGTAATATAGAACCACTCTTGCTGCCACAGGCCGAGCTCCTCTTGGAAGGAGCCAACGGGCCACGGGGCATCGTCCCTCCTACTTATGGCCGACCCGCCACACTCCTCTTGACGCCCCCCGATCATCTTCGGCGCCACATTGAAGGTCTTCAGCCACAGGCCGAAGTGAGGGGTGACGCGGAGGAAGGCTTCGCAGATGACAATAAATGCGGAGATATGGAGGATGGACTCCGGAGCCAAATCGTGGAATTCCAACCCATAGTAAATCATGAGCCCTCTCACAAAAGGATCCATCGGGAAGCCTAAACCCCGACGGAGGTGGGATACGAAAACGACATACTCGCCCGGCTCAGGGGTGGGGATGGCCTGCCCTCCGGGAGGCAACCTGTGCGAAATCTCATAAGACAGGTACTTGGCCTCCAGCAGCTTTAGCACGTCCTCCTCCATGACGGAGGAGGGCATCCACCGGCCCTGGAGGTCGGAACCGGACATCGTCAAAAGTCCGAAGCACTCGAATCTGGAGCTCTAGGTGCTGGAACTTGGAGCGTGGAGAGGATTCGATGGAGGATTGAAGAAAAAGAAACGAGCCTTGGTCCCGTTATAAAGAGGGAGAATACCAAGAGCCGTCTCCGTGACTGTTTGGGACTCGCCTTCGATAGAGGGGGCGTGGCGAACGGGCGCGGTTGGGTTACCCACGCCCGTATTAATGAGAATCCCGGATTAAGGGGAAACACGATCTCTGCTTCGACAAGACGTGCCAAGGAAACCGCTTCGCTAAATGCGCTGAGGTGGTAAAGTAAAAAACAATTCGAGTAATGGCTTGGTAGTGGTGTGACGTCATGCCACAAAAAACGTCAGCAGATTGAACTTGTGTATATATTATTATTCTCTCTACGGTGGAATGTGGAATTTATTTTGCGGAGCCGGACACTATCCTGGTGTTCACAATCTTCTATCATTTGGAGGAGGAACCCGCCTTGCAATGCCAAGCAATATACGCCGGACTTATCGTCATTGAAGCCTGGTTCGGGGCTCTTGAGGAGTCCTGGATTAGGGGTGTCCGGATAGCGGACTACCATCATCACCGAACTATTATTGGCGGACTATCATCATCGACGGACTCCAAGACTATGAAGATACAAGATTTAAGACTTCTCCCGTGTCCGGATGGGGCTTTCCTTGGCGTGGAAGGCAAGCTTACGATCTGGATATGTAGATCTCCTACCATTGTAACCGACTCTATGTAACCCTAGACCTCTCCGGTGTCTATATAAACCGGATGGCTTTAGTCCGTAGGACTAGAATGACAACAACCCTTACAATCATACCATAGGCTAGCTTCTAGGGTTTAGCCTCCTTGATCTCGTGGTAGATCTACTCTTGTAAACATCCACAATATCAATATCAATCAAGCAGGACGTAGGGTTTTACCTCCGTCAAGAGGGCCCGAACCTGGGTAAACATCGTGTCCCTTGTCTCCTGTTACCATCCACCTAGACGCACAGTTCGGGACCCCCTACCCGAGATCCGCTGGTTTTGACACCGACAGCGAGGCTGTCATCCTTGTGCTAGCCCGACCTCTTTCTTGTTCCAATGATACCGACGACAAACTGGATTATCTCATAATCCTTGTCGCATGGCCATGTTTATCCTGGTCGGATCACACAAGGGGCCCAGAGTATATCTCTCCTGATCGAAGGGGCAAATCCCATCTTGCGCAACCATGTCTCACTGCATGGGACTGGACAAACCCGAAACCTACCTTTGTAACTACCCAGTCACGGAGTAGCGTTTGGTCAGCCCGAAGCAGGTCTGTCACCATCCCAAGTACATGCGTCAGATCAGGTTTTAGGACATAGAACGTATGTTGTACTAGAGACTGACAGATGACATATCGCTGTGTCTCATAGTTGGGTCTGTCTGACTCGGACCTTATCTCGACTCGGATTCGACTATGTCGAATCCGACTAGATCCTTCTGAGTCAACATTATCCGGTTAGCATCCAATGCTCCATGGCTAGTGAGACCAAGCCATCCACAGCGCCATATGCTAGTCTAGTCCGATGTGTGCCCACGCGTCACTTGCGACTAGGGATAATTTAGGATGTATCATACAACACAAGATCTCACAGACAAGTCACGTACTTGCCAACAAGTATCATTGATTACATCCAAGTACTATCTTTATTCATAAACACATAGGAAATATCATCATACATGATTGCCTCTAGGGCATATCTCCAACAGTCTCCCACTTGCACTAGAGTCAATCAAATAGACATCATATGCCCATAGGTCTAACGTGCCCTCATGCTTGGGTTGTGGAAGTGGCTTAGTCAACGGATCTGCAACATTTGCATCGGTATGAATTTTGCATAACTCTACATCACCATTCTTTATGATCTTTCATAGCAGGTGATATTTCCGATCTATGTGTCTGATCTTGTGGTGATTCCTCGGCTCCTTGGCTTGTGCGATGGCACCAGAATTATCACAATAAAGGTCCAATGGTTTTACCGAGGCTGGGAAAATACCAAGATCATCCAGAAAGTTCCGGATCCAAACACCTTCCTTTGCAGCTTCACAAGCCGCAATGTATTCGGCTTCTGTGGTAGAATCAGCCACCGTATCTTGCTTGGAACTCATCTAGCTCACTGCTCCTCCGTTCATTACGTACACAAATCCGGACTGTGATCAACAATCATCTCTGTCGGTTTGGAACCTAGCATCGGCGTAACCCCTTACGACGAGGTCTTCCTCACCTCCATAGACTAGGAACATCTCTTTAGTCCTTTTCAGGCACTTCAAAATAGTCTTTACCGCTGCCCAGTGACTTTCACCTGGGTTAGCCTAGTATCTGCTTGTTAGGCTTATTGCAAAAGCAACATCTGGCCTTGTACATATCATGGCATACATGATGGATCCGATTGTCGAGGCATACGGAATCCTACTCATCCTGCTTCGCTCAGCGGATGTCGAAGGACTATGAGTCTCTCTTAGCCTTATACCATGTGAGAGTGGCAAGAACCCTTTCTTTGCCTCACTCATGTTGAAGCGCTTCAATACTTTATCTATGTACGTGCTCTGGCTTAAGCCGAGCAGCCTCCTCGATCTATCTCTATAGATCTTAATGCCTAAAATATAGACTGCCTCAACAAGGTCCTTCATCGAAAACTTGCCATTCAATGATTCCTAGACCGAGTTTAGCATCGAAACATCATTCCCGATCAACAATATGTCATCCACATACAAGATCAAGAACACTATCGAGCTCCCACTTAACTTCTTGTATACACAAGCGTCCTCTTTGCTTTTGATGAAACCGAGACCAGTGACGACCTCATCAAAACGAATATTCTAGGTCCGAGATGCTTGCCTCAACCCATAAATGGATCTCTTGAGCTTGCATACCTTACTAGTGCTAGTCGGATCGACAAAACCCTCGGGCTGTATCATATACATGTCCTCGGTTAAATTTCCGCGAAGGAAAGTCGTCTTGACATCCATCTGCCATATCTCATAATCGAAATATGCAGCTATAGCTAGTACGATCATCATCGACTTCAGCATCGCTACCGGTGAGTAAGTCTCGTCATAGTCAATTCCTTGAAGTTGTCCATAAACCTTAGTGACAAGCCGAGCTTTGTGGATCTGAACACTTCCATCCACATCGGTTTTCTTCTTAAAGACCCATTTGCAACCAATGACTGTTACGCCAGGCGGTGGATCAACCAAGTCCCAGACTTGATTCTCATCCATGGACTTTAACTCACATCTCATGGCCTCTAGCCATGCCTAGGAATCTGGGCTCACCATCTCTTCCGCATATGTGCTCGGCTCGTCGCTTTCTAGCAACAATAATCGCGCACTCTGCGCAATCTTTCCGACCTCCGTGGTTTCGGTGCCGCTTCCACTACGGGTTCCCTGACTGGATCTTGTATGATCTCACCATCAGCCGAGTAGTCCTCGTATTTCTTCGAGTTGGACCGTCCTCCCACTGGCCTTCCGACTGAGAAACTCTTTCTCAAGGAAAACCCCATTCCGAGCAACAAACACTTTGTTCTCTTCACGGTTGTAGAAGCTATATCCAAAGGTTTCCCTCAGATATCCCACGAATGTGCATTTATCCGACTTGGGTATAAGCTTGTCTGACATAATTAAGTCGCTTGACAAATGCTTCACAACCCCAAATCTTTAAAAAAGACAAACTGGGACCCCGGTCCACATCCCATGTGGTGTCTTGTCTGCGGATTTTGATGGTACCCTGTTAAGTGTGGAAGTTGTAGCTTCTAGAGTGTATCCCCAGAATGACAAGGATAAATCCGATTTGCTCATCATTGACCAAACCATGTACAACAAGGTCCTATTCCTCCATTTTGACACGCCGTTTCTCTGAGGCGTACCCGGAGGTATGAGCTGAGGTACTATACATCGGCATTTCAGATGATCATCAAACTCCTGGCTCATGTACTCACCTCCACGATCAGATCGTAGAAGCCTTATAGTCTTGCCGAGCTGATTCTCAACCTTGTTATGAAATTCTTTGAACTTTTCAAAGGTTTCCGACTTGTGCTTCATCAAATAGATATATCCATATCTACTCAAGTCGTCGGTAAAAGTCATGAAGTACTGATAACCACCTCTGGCGGTTGTGCTCATTGGACCACACACATCACTGTGTATAAACTCCAACAGCTCGGAGGCCCTCTCTCAGCTCTATGCGAAAGGATACTTAGTCATCTTGCCAAGCAAGCATGATTCACATGTCTCGAACGATTGAAAGTCGGACGAAGTTAGGAGCCCATCATCATGGAGCTTCTTGATGCGTTTCAGACTAATGTGTCCAAGCCGGCAATGCCAGAAGTATGTCGGATTTATCTCATTGGGATTATGCCTCTTGACATTCATGTTATAGACCGGTTCCTCAGCAACCACATGGTGAAAACCTTCTAACTTCGGCCAGAATCTCTCAAAGTGGAAACGTCGTGCTCCCGGAGGGCGGGCCATGCAGTCAACAAGGAGCGGGCAGTGATCGGAGGTCACGGAGGAGAGGCAGCGGAGTAGGTAGTGCGGATGGGCGATTTCCGAACCGGAGGTGCAAAGAATGTGGTCGTTACGAACAAGAGTAGGTGTGTCGCGCTCGTTGGACCAAGTATATCGTCCGCTGTGCATATAGACATAGCGAAGCTCCTCGTCAGCGCTGAAGCGCCTAAATCTACTCATGGTGCAACGGTTGATGTTTGAGTTGTTCTTCTCCGAGGCCGAGGTGATCATGTTGAAATCTCCACCAATAAGCCATGGGCCGATGCGGGACTCACACACGTCGTGTAACTCAGCAAGGAACTCAAGTTTGGTGTCATCATGTTGAGGCCCGTACACCCCGGTGAGCCACCAATGGCCCTTGCCGGCCAAGGAGGAGACCAAGGCCGTAACGTGATGCTCACCGATGAGGGGATTGGAGAGGGAGATGGTAGAACGTTGCCAAGCAAGGAGGATGCCACCGCGTGTGCCATCCGCGGGGAGGAAGAAATAGTCCTCAAAGGACGGACCGAGCGTGTCCAAGACAATGGCGTCAGAGACATGAGCGAGCTTTGTCTCTTGGAGACACACTATGGTAGGCGCGGCAGCGGAGATCACACTGCGGATGGTGGTGTGCTTAGCGCCGGAGTTAAGACCACAGACATTCCAAAAAATTGTTTTGAGGTTACAATCCATAGGGGAGGTGGGGGCATGTTAGAGACGACCCAAGCCTCGGCACTCTTGTACTATTTTCATGCATGTTAGAACAAATTATGGCTGTTGTTTAGGACAAATCATATAAAGGGCATTTAAACCATCACATGTGGAATTTGAATTTGATTCTTTGATTCAAACCAACTTCATTTAAATTGTTGCTAGGTGCATTAGCCCAAATCACAACATATTTCCGTTTCACATTCATGCATCATATTGTTGCATTGCATTAACTATGTTCTTCTTTGTTTGCTGGTATTTGTCCCCTCTCAGTAGACGTGGTTCCGATGATGAGATTGATGACACTGACGAAGAACTATACTATCTTCAGAAGTGCCAGGTAAGCAAAACCCCCTTGTTCACTCCGATACAATCCCACAATCTCGCTCCTACTCTCAATTATTTCATTAGGACAACAACGTTTCAACTGTTACATGTTGCGGTAGTTGAACCACTTTCCTCTTCATGACCTGTCATTGCCACAGTAAATAGATAAAACCCACTAGCATGAGTAGGATTTGTTTGAGCCCCGATGTGCCTACTCATTCATGCTTGTTTGTCCTGACTGCTACTGCTTACGGTTGAGTCAGGTCTGATTCATCGGGGATGAATTGGAATGTTGTGAACATGTCCTCTGTTGAGAGCTAAGTGTGTGAACACAATTTGGTAAAGGTAGTGGTGAGAGGCCGTGTAGGAGTACATGGTGGGTTGTCTCATTGAAACCATCCTTAGGAACTGAGTTCTGTGTCCGTGATCCAAGACAGTTGCTACCACACAATAGGTTCCAGTAACTCGACCCCTCTCGACTTATTAATCAACTCAATCTCTATCCAGGAGTAGCAACTAGTTTCTGGTGTTTGTAGGTTGTGTTAGTAGTCTACCAAGAGGCACCCGATACAGGTGGGCTTGGGACAGACTAGGCACCGTGGCCGGGTATTGAAAGTGCGTTATATCGACTAGAGTGGGGGTGAATAGGCGATTTTTATGAATTCTTCACTGAGGAATTTGCTGGTGAGGAAATTCCTTAGCGTAGAACTACTTGCAGCGGAATAAGTACTCAGATGTATGGATAACAGAACACAAGCATGGTCATCATGATGAAATGAAGACTAGCACAGAGTACAGAAAGCGTAATCACAGGATAACACAAGATGAAGACAAACAGACTGAAGAAATTGAACTGAGGAAATTGAGAAAGTCTTCAGTCAAAGTCTTCAAACACAGATATGAACAACATTCAACACTGTAATGAGGAAATGAAAGAGTTGAGGAAATAGAACCAGTTAGGTTGGTGAAGACAATGAGTTGGTAGACCAGTTCCAACTGCTGTCTCAGTTGTACGTCTGGTTGGAGCGGCTGAGTATTTAAACTCGAGGACACGCAGTCCCGGACACCCAGTCACTGAGCCGCAACTCAGGACACCCAGTGCTCACCGTATTCTCCTTGAACTAAGACCACGCAGGTCTCGTCCAATCACTCGTTGTAAGTCTTCAGGTGACTTCCAAACCTTCACAGACTTGGTCACTCGGCAATCCACAATTCCTCTTGGATGCTCTAGAGCTTGACGCCTAACCGTATGGAAGAAGCACAGTCTTCAAAGGTAACAAGCGTCGGATCCACGCAGGATCAATTTCTTCAGTGATGCTCAATCACTTTGGGTTTGTGGGGGTTTGGTTTTGGGATTTTCCTCACTTGATGATTTTCGCTCAAAGTCCTCGGAGGATGGGTTGCTCTCAAATGACAAGTGTCAAGTTCTCTCGGAGCAGCCAACCAACTAGTGGTTGTAGGGGCGGCTATTTATAGCCTAGGAGCAGCCCGACATGATAAGACATAAATGCCCTTCAATGATATGACCGTTAGGTGGATAAGATATTTTGGACAGCGGCGCATAGACAAAGAGCGGTCGGAAATTTGACTCTCAAATTCCTCAGGGCTATCATGTTCCTCACTGTGTAGGCAATTCGCATTGGCGAATTCCTATCTCCTCAGTCAGAGCAAAGTCCTCAGTGACCAGAAGAACTGCGTCTCTGTCACTGAAGAAATTGACTGATCTGTATGAGATTTCCAATGGCTTCACTCGAAGGGATTGGTAGGTGTAGGATTTTGAGTTGAGCATCACATGGAAATTTTTCCTTAGTATTTCCTCGACCCCTTTAACAAGATCGGTGTTTCCTATGACTCAAGAAAGAGAAAATGAAACTATGAAAACAAAAGTCTTCACACTTCATGTTCCTCAAATGAATACCAAGTCTTCAAGGTCACACCAATTTCTTCACTTTCAAAGTCTTCAGAATATCAAAGTCTTCAGTCGAAGAACTTCATTTTTAGGGGTTGACTTTCTCTGTAAATATCAAACTCCTCATAGACTTATAGACCTGTGTACACTCACAAACGCATCAGTCCCTTAACCTATAAGTCTTCAATACACCAAAATCACTAAGGGGCACTGGATGCACTTACAATCTCCCCCTTTTTTGGTGAATGATGACAACATAGGTTAAGTTTTCAATGGGGATAAATATATGAAGTGTAAATACTGATATTGAGGAATTTGATTGCAAGATATAGAAGAACTCCCCGTGAAGATGTGCATAGTGAGGAATTTGCTTTTGAGGCAATGCACATTTGAAGAGTTGAATCATGGAGATCTCCCCCTATATCTTGTAATTCATACACGCATTTGTTATATAATATGAAGAATTTGAAATGCATGATGAAATATGGTGCCTGATGAGATTCAGCATGTGTGCAATAATATTAACAAGGAATAAGCATGCAGAATAGCACATCAAAAGTATCAGAGCTCAGTGCATCAAAAGCATCAGAGCACCGTTCAAAAGTATCAAGGCACCATCGGGTTTAAGATTACAACTCGATCCAATAAAAGTTTCGGAAGAACGAGAGTTGTAACTTAAAAAAAACGCCCTTAGTATAGACCCGCTTGAAGACTAACTCAGCTTTCTCCCCCTTTGTCCTCAAATGACCAAAAGGATCGAAACTGAGGACTAACGCCCCTGAAGAATTTCAAGTTGATGGAGGAGCGCCAGCGTTGTCGGGGTTGTTTGTTGTAGTAGGGCCTGCCGGAGTGTCGTCCAAATCTTCATACTCATCAGTATCACGCGATGAAGAATAAGAGCTGGCCACCAGTGGAGGAACTTTGACCCTCTTGAGTTTCTTCAGAGGAGGTGCAGACCAGTCAAATTCTTCCTTAAGACCCATAGTCTTCAGTTCTTCAGCGCTATAAACATGGGTGAGAACAGCCCAGGTGCGGTTGAGGGTTTCATGAAGGTAGTAGTGGTTCTTCTTCACTGCGTTATGTGTTGAGGTCATGTTGTGAAGAATTGCACCAAACTGACGCTTTACCCATTTGTGATTGCGATCAACCTTCTGATGAAGACTGAGGAGTAACTCACGATCAGTCATCACCCTGGGTGCTGTTGCTTGAGGATTCTGCTTAGCTGAGGTATTTGCGGCAGTGTCATGTGTGGCAGAGTCATCATTGGTTGAGTAAGATGTAGCCAGACGAAATTGACCATCCAATGGACGAGTCCCTTCATCGATCACAGCAGCTGCCTTGCCCTTATCATCAGATGAAGAAACTGGTCGCTTGAGGACTTCAATGGGAGGCAAGTAGCTACCGTGGTTCAGAGTGTCAGCTTTTGTAATTCAGTGAAGATCTTGCCCTTATGAATCTCATGATCCAAGGCGCATAGGGCTTCAGCTCGAATGGTGACATAGCAACATTTGCAAGAGTCCTCATGAAGAAATCATGGAAGTTGACAGGAACGCCATGAATGATGTTGAAAAGCATGTTCTTCATGATGCCAACGGCTTCTTCATCATTTGAGTCGTGGCTTTTCACTACTAGGGAAAACCCTAGCAGTAGCGCGTGTTTTGTGCCCACTAGTAGCGCGGGTGGCCGCGCTACTAATAAGGCGCTACAGCTATTGCTTAGCGATAGAGCGTGCCATCACGCTGCTCTGCTAGGACAAATAGTCTGCAGCGCTTATGCGATGCAGCGCTCTCGCTAAGGTATCTACTTGCAGCGTGTTTTCTTTCCATCGCTACTTGTATTTTTTTTATTTTTTTTATTTTTAGTGTATTTATGCGCCATCATACAAATATTGGTACAATACCAGCTGTTATGAGGTTTACATCATTATGTCCATAACAGTGTATTAAATGAAGGTGGATTAGGTTCAAGTGGAGGCAATATGTGGTGCATGTCAAAAGTATACTACTAATCCAAACTTGATCTAGTTTGGATTAGTAGTACTTCGATATGCACCACATGTTGCCTCCACTTGAATCTAATCCGCCAAAGACAAGATATTTAATCATCATCATGGTCATTACCACCAACAGTATTTATTTAATCACCACTAACACTAGCTAATAATAATCATCATAGTCATTACCACCAACACTAGCTATTTTATCATCATAGTAATAGTGTAGCACATCATCATCCTGAAACTCATTTCTAGCCAGCTACTCACTCATGCTGCTCTCTCTTAGGTAAAAGAACATAAAACATGTGTAGCTCTCCTCCTTGATCAAGTTGGAGCATGCAGATGAACCTGTCTCCTAATCGTGGAAGGCGCCTCTGGTTGCTGCTCCCTAGTACTTCTCTGCGCTCCCCCAACACATATTTGGTCCAGTCTTGCACTATTAAGCATCCGTCGCTAATCTTGAATGCACTAAAGTAAGATGTAGGATATCTTGGTCGTAAGTTGATAATACTCATGATACCTTTAGTCTCGATCCCATAAGGCACAACATTCATCGGGAGTCCCTGTTGAAGAACATCGTATGGTAACATACTTAGCAATGAAGTTTAGCTTCAAAAATAATGTATGGAAAAGATGCAATGAGGACAAAAAGTAAAAATCTTACCATCCTTCCTAAATGGATGTGACCGTAGTTCATTACGAACACTATTGGTCGCACATTTTCAGTACTAAGATTTCTAAATGCAGGAAGAAAATTTGTCTTGACAGTATCAAGATACTCAAGCCATGAAACATAATGACTGAGCTCCTCGCAGTGGAGTTCAGCCCCAGGACAGTATACGGTCCTGTCTACCAAGCGTTGGACATGTTTGCTTGCACGGAAATAAGCTGACAATACAAATTAGTTGTCAACTATTTTTGAATAAACTATATCAAAGACATAAATATGGTTGAGAAACTTACATAATGGTATAACTGGAGGCATTTGCACATTGACCCAGATGTCGGTATTACCTTCAATATCATCTTCTGGACGAATATCAAAAGTGATAACCATATCAGGCTCAAATGCATAAGTCTTGCATAGTGCTCGCCATGTTTTGCATCCAAAATAGGTGTAGTCGTCTGAATTGTATAACCTCACATGGAAAATATAACCATGCTCGGTCTTCAAGTAAACTTTCTTTTCCTCCATACTATGACTGAAACCTATCTTATCCAATACAAAAACTCTTGCATGGTAGGGGATACGCTAGTAGAATAGTAAAAAAAATATAAGTTGAAGCAAATGAAGCAGATGTCATGCTTTATTACGAAAAAAGACTTGTCGTTGTGACTTCATCATCCACTTGAAGTTCTCGTCCAGCTTGATGCTGAAGCGCCTATCATCATGTAGGAAGATTCCGTCAAGACGAGCCGGCTTCGTCTTAGCAGTATTTGCAAATACCAAATCCTTCTCGTCATCGACATTTCCTATGTTCATAGTTAAAACATTAATTGAAAATCGATCGAAGACAACTACCAAGATACTCAACACACAAATCCGGGGCACTCGATATTTCCTACATATTCTAGCACATGTCATGCCAAAATTCACGGAAAAATCTGGCATGACCTTTGCTAAAATAGGACATATCGAGCGCCTGAAATTTGCCGGAACGGAAATGAATCAACACTCCGGCAAAACATAGGCCACTCGAAGGTATAACCTGCAAACATGACCGGCCACTTGGATATTGAGCAACACAAGATATACATTTCAAAATATCTTATAGGACTCAAATTAGCATGCATTCAATAAGCAAAAGTAGATCATCTCATGCATCAAGACATAAATCGACTATTATCACTAATACATCACGAATAGTGTCATACATATAACATCACTAATACAACTAAAACTCTAGCACACGACGGTATCGGCGCCGGGCGGTGGACACCCACAGAGAAGGCACCATCACGGGATCATAGCTCGGTGAGATCCCCGGAGAACCTGCCAGTATTGGAGAACGGCCTGTGCTCCAACGCAATCAAGTAGCGACGACGTCGCGTCCTCCTCATCGACACGGTGACGCACCACCTCCATGAGTCCTCGAGCCTCTGGATCATCAACGCCCACGCGACCGCCACCAAAGAAGGTTGGGTCAACGACAGTGCTGTCTCTCACCAACCTCGCCCCCGGTAGGTAGCGCCTCCTAGTACCACCCGGCGGAGCCAAGTCCCGGACATGGCCGATCTGGTCAAGCAGGTGTCGTCCTCCGCCGACTCGACGACGAGGATGCGGGATAGGCATCGTCCATGTCGAGGCGGGAAAAATTGCTTTAACTAAAAAATCACCTAATTAGTACCTAGTTCTTACTAACTAGTTCTTACTAACTAAATAGAAGAAGGTCAAATTTTACTCGTTTTATTATGCATTACACTAGTGTTTATTCATCATCTAAGAAAACGTCACCTAAGAAAAAATCCTAGCCGCATCATGATCCAATTCATTTCCACCCATAGATGAACCCTAACTATTTGATGCAACTAAAATTTGAAGAACTCTATCTAGGCAGAGGTAGGGGAGGGGGAGGAGCAGGCGTGCTCACCTCGATCGGGTGCCTGCGGCGAGAGAGGGGCAGGCGGCGTTGAGGTCGGGCTTGGGGCGGCGTCCGGGCGGCGTTGAGGTCGGGGCGGCGTCGGGCGGCGTTGAGGTCGAGGCGGGGTGGCGTTGAATCCGGGCGAGGCGGCGAGAGGGTGTCTGAAGAGCCTGCTGACCGACGGGCGACGGCGGCGGCGAGAGCGGAGTTGAGATTTGGGGGAAAGTGGCCGTGGGGAGAAGGACGAACACGGTGGTTAAGTCAGAAGTAGCAGTAGCGCGTTCCCAGAAACATGCTGCTGCTACATTAGCTACAGCGCGTTCTGCGATACGCGCTACTGCTACAACTTTCTCCTTTTTCCCTCTTCCACTTATTTTTCTTCACATTTTATTTTTTCCTTTCACCTTCTTCGATTTCTTTCATTCTCAATTACCTTTCTATTTGCTTTTCATTTAATTTTATATCATTTAGTAGTAGCGAGTTTAGAGCAAAACGCGCTGCTACAAAGAAAGTAGCAGTAGCGCGGTTCCATGTAGATCGCTAGTACTATGTGTACCATATCGGCTAAGCCGTGAGAATTTTAGTGGTAACGTGTTTCCTGTGAGACGTGCTACTGCTACGAAACTATCTGCAGCGCGGTTTCGGCAGGCTCGCTGCTGCTATTTAGCACCAGCGTGCTTCTTTGACACACGCTACTACTAAAGTTCTGTGTATAAGGTTTTCCCTAGTAGTGTTTGATAGGACTCATTGTCTTCGTCAGAATGCGATAGACAGTCCGAGGCACATAGAGCAATTCCTTGACGAGGAATTTGGTTCGTGGGGCCTGCCCTGGCTTCAAAGGCTTCATGAGCACTTGCATGTAGTGATTTGTCAGTTCATGATCATTGTAGATGCAACGTGCACTGTCAAGGGGAGGATCAAGAGGAAGGACACGAAGCAATTCAGTTGCTGGTGCCTTATAATGAGTGTTTTCGGTCATCCAATCCAACACCCATGAATTGACATCTTCAGTATCTCCGGTGATATGCAGTGTGGCGTAGAATTGAATAATGAGTTCTTCTTCCAATCACAGATGTCAGTGCTGAAATTGAGTAGTCCTGCATCGTGAATAACACTGAGGACTGGCTCGAAGCATGGCAGAGATTCCATATCCACGTGAGGAATATGTTCATGATCGAAGATTTTGTCCTTGTCAAACAGCACTGAGGAATAGAAGTTGGCTTGACTAGAAGTCCAGAAACGCCTCTTCCTTATGCGAGCAGAGTCATATGGATTATAATCAGTGAAGAACACATGCTCAGAAAAGAAGTCTTCAGCCTTGAATTTTTGCTTGCTTGAGAACGGATTCTTCGGCTTGGGCAGAGGAGTGTCAGTGATTTGCAGCATAACCTCAAGAATCGCGAGCTCAGGTTCTTCAGGCTGAGGAATTTCTTGTTCCTCTTCTTGTGCAACTTGAGGATCAGCAGCAGCAGGTTCTTCAGCACTAGTGGCTGGAATTTCTTCATGAACAGAAGGAGTGGGATGAGTTTCTTCAGAGCCCATCTGAACTATGGTTGCCGGGGACTGAGGAATTTGTTGGATAGGTGTGAATGGAGGAGTATTGGGATGCTGACTTTCCCAAAAGTCATCATTCATCACAGGTGTGGTGCATCCAATATCCACATCCTCATCTTCATTTTCAATTTCCTCAACACTAGCCTCTTCAGCTGTGAACTGAGGAATAGGTGAGGAAATGATTGGCGTTGAAGGGATTGCTTCCACTTCAATTTCTTCATCAAGCTGCTCTGACATAGCAGCAGAATGATTTTCTTCATCAGATCTGCTTGGGATCTTGTAGTCTTCTCCATAAGGAACAATTTCCTTGGACGACATGGAGGAAATTGGTACAGCATCAATAGGATTTTCAATAGAGCTAGTCATTGGCTTCATTTTCTTCGCAACCGAAGAATTTGACGCAGCTGATGCCTTCCTTTTCTTCACTGCAGCTCGCTCTGCAGCCTTTGTCTTCTTCACATCAAAGACAGAAGGAAGAATTGGAGTTGGTGTAGGCGCAGGAGGAGCTGAGGAATCTGGTTGATTTTCTTTAGGCGCAACTGGTGCAGTTGCCCTGATCTCTTCAGTTTCTTCAGGCGCACCACTAGTGGATGCCCTGGAAATTTCTTCAGCGGCTGGAATGGAGTCATCAGCCCTGGAACTTACATTTGCATCAGCAGGCTGAAAATCATCAGCGGTGCTGCCATGTTCTTCAGCAGACTGAGCAGAGTCTGCAGCCTGAGGATTTTCTTGTTGCGATGGGGCTGCAACAGTTGTCATTTTCTTCGTCAGGTTGACGAATCTCACTTTGGCTCCTTGCCAATCAGCATAGTATGCATCGAAGTCTTTGCTGAGGGCTTGGATTTCAGATTGAGCCTGGAGAAGTTCCTCAGGTGTCATTCTGACAACATTCTTCTTCAGGAGCTTCTCCTTCCTGTATTGAGCCTTCTTGATCTCTGTTGCCTTCTCAAATTTCCATTTCTCTTGAGTGATGAAATGGGTCAGCATGTGACTTTGACCGGGAGTCAGAGGCAGATCAGGCATTGGAGTGTTTGGATCCTTGTGCCAGAGATCAATGTAATCGAGGATCTTCTTCGGATCCAAAAGCAGTGGCACAGATGTGCCTTTGGCTCTAGCGGCCTTCAATTGTCTATCTCTGATGATTTCTGCAAGTTCTTCATCAGAAGCTTCATCATCACAGGGCACTTGGAATGCAACCTGTTTCTTCCTTGGACTTGGCCGAGGACCGCGTCCAGCTGTTGCTTTAGTCTTCAACAGAGTGGGGCCTGATGAGGACATTGGTGCAGCTGAGGAACTTGCTGAGACACCAGAAGCAATTGAAAAACCAGTAGTCCTGTGGCATGTAGCCAGATGTAAAAGAGTTGAGGACTTTGGTGGAGCAGTAGCGGTCTGAGGAATTTGCCGTGAGGGCATAGCTGAGGAACTTGGCCGTGAGGGCGATGTCGGTGAAGCACTTGGCTTGCGAGCAGGCTTCTTTGGCATTGATTTCCTCGGTCTGATCGAGGTCTCAGCAGCAGCAGCAGTGGCAGAATCCTCATTAAATTTCTTCACAGCCTCCTTGGCTTGTCTTGCCAATTTGGCTTGGCGCTTAGCCCATTCTTCAGGAAAGTCCTCACCACTTTTGATGCTAGTGGGATCATCTACTTGGCCAGGTGCCAATGGAGCTCGAGGGCACGGAGGATTGAGGGCGAATTTCTTCATGTATTTTGGAGTAACATATCGATATTCCCTCCATTCTCTTGCCCATCTACATTCAATTCTCTGAATGCGCACTTTGCGCTGATTTTTGTTCTCTTTGCCAAACTTGGCTTCATCAGGTGTGCAATAGTCCTTATAGAGTTCATCAGGGATTTCGAAAGCAGTCATGACCTCAGGCCTCTTTCCTCCTTTCTGCGGTCTCTTTCCTTCAGTCATATTCTTCAGATGAGGAATTTGAACGATTGAACACTCTGAAGAAGTATGCAATTTTTCTTCGAGGAACGCTGCAAATGAGTTAAGTTGATGAGAACCTAGTGATTCAGCAGCGGACATGAGTACCTGTGAACAGAGTGTAGGTGCGAGGAATTTGGAGAGGTCATATGCGTTCTCAGAAGATTTTTCGAAAGACAAGTTTTGAGGAATTTGACCAGATGAGCCTTGAGGAATTTCACCAAGCGTTTTGTCTCAGGTTCCAGAGTTGTATAGATCGAAGATCCACACAATTGAGGAATCTTGAAGAAAATGATTGCTTAGAGAAATAGTTCAAGATCATACGATCCGTGAGGTGTTCATATGTGTGAGGATTTGAAGAAAAACACCTTTGAAGATTTTCAGGAAAGCTTGAGAATCAAAGTGAGTAATAAAAGTAACTTTTAATTACACGAAATGAAGAACACGACGAACTGAGAAGAACGGATGCGAAGTTCGTCAGGTTAGATCTCCCATGCCCTAACTTGGCAGAGGGAGACAGTTACGGCGGCGGCGGAGTGAATATTTCCGCGGCGGAAAAGCAATCTGACGATGTGAGTCGAGGCGATGAAGCTCTTCCTCACCGGCGACGATGGAGTAGCGGCGGCGCTAGGGTTTGAGGAGCTCGAGCGAGAGACAGCGGTCGAGCGGAGTAAATGAAGTGAGGAAGGGGAGAGGGGTATTTATAGCCACGGTGAAAAACTGTTCGCCCGAAGATTTAGGACGAACATGCCCCTGCCCTTTCTCCTTCACGCGACATGTGTCACACACGTACTGTGCAGATGAGATCGTGTAAGATCGTGGGTGAATAAAATAATGCATCGTGGGATGCGGAACGGTTTGAGCGGTAAAACCGAAAATCTGGATAAGATTTGTTTTAATGTTTCGTTCGCAATTTCTTCAGCTGACAAAGACACAATGAAGACTTTGAACGAGTTTCAATTAGAACGCACATGAAGAATTTTTGAATAGATTGGGTTGAGTATAGCATAGAGGGGGAAGGGTCCGATCACATTCACTTAGCAGAAAAAGCAACTTGAAGAAATAGCCATAAGTGAATGATGTAGAGAACATAAACTCATATATATATATATAGCCAATGAAGAAAAACGACGGAAACAGTGAAGATTCTGCAAAGTTGAAGAATTTGAAAAACTGAAGAATTTCAAAAACTGAGGAAAAACTCAAATTTGAAGATTTTCAACTTTTTTGGTGGCGTGACCCACCGTATAAGAATGATGATTTCAGACACCGCGTACAATTGTCGTAGGGTTCTGAGAATCAAATTCTTCATTAATTTCTTCACACTTAGAGTGTTATTCTTCATTGATTGAAGAAAAACATTTCTTCATGTGTTGCACATCTAAGTCATCAATTTTGCATAAGTGTTAGGATGTGTGTCCTTTTCAAAGAACATTCGAAGACTCTAAGATATTTAGCTCACACCGCAACTTGCTAAATCTCTTCTCATCCAAGGGCTTAGTGAAGATATCAGCTAGCTGTTCTTGAGTCTTCACGTGCTTTCGATGGAATATCGCCCTTCAACACATGATCACGAAGAAAATGATGGCGAATTTGAATGTGCTTTGTCTTGAGTGCTGAACTGGGTTGTGAGCAATCTTGATGGCACTCTCATTGTCGCAGAGGAGAGGCACATTCTTCACGTTGACGCCATAGTCCTTGAGGTTTGCTTCATCCAAAGTAGTTGAGCACAGCAACAGCCAAGAGCAATGTATTCAGCTTCAGATGAAGCGGTGATCGCAGCTCTGTTCTTCGAGGACCAACAGACCAAATATCGTCCAAGGAAATGACAAGTGCGGATGTTGACTTGCGGTCCACACGATCACCAAAGATAGTAAGAGTCGAATATCCAATGAGATCAAAAGCGAGCCCTTGGGGTACCATAATCCTAGTGTTGGTGTGTGAGCTAGATATCGAAGAATATGCTTCATGCCTTATGGTGTGATTTCTTGGTGCAGCTTGAAATCGGGCACACATGCAAAGACTAAACATTATATCTGGCCTAGATGCACATAAGTGCAATAAAGAACCAATCATGGGCGGTATACCTTGTGATCAAGTCAATACCATTTTCATCGATTGCATAGATGGCCATTTGTGGGCATAGGAATTTTAGCGCCTTTGCAATCTTGCATGCCGAATTTCCTCGATTACATCTTTGAGGTATTTCTCTGAGATATGAATATGCCATTCGCTCTTGGCGAATTTGAAGACCTAAGAAGAATTTCAACTCTCCCATCATAGACATTTGATATTCTTCACTCATCATATAGGCAAATTCATCACTATAACGTTGGTCGAGACAGCCAAAGATAATATCATCAACATATATTTGGCACACTAACAGTTCACCATCATAAGATTTAGTAAAGAGAGTAGGGTCGAGTGAACCGGGTGTGAAGCCATTCTTCACGAAGAATTCCTTCAATGTATCATACCACGCCCGAGGGGCTTGCTTGAGGCCATAGAGGGCCTTATTGAGTTTGAAGACTTTGTCAGGATTCTTTGGATCTTCAAAACCTGGGGGTTGAGCAACATATACTTCTTCCTCAAGCTTACCATTGAGGAATGCACTTTTCACATCCATTTGATATAAGATGATATCGTGATGGTTAGCATAGGCAAGTAATATGCGAATAGCCTCAAGTCTAGCAACAGGTGCAAAAGTTTCATAGAAATCAATTCCTTCAACCTGTGTGTAGCCTTGAGCTACTAGTCGTGCCTTATTCCTCACCACAAGGCCATTTTCATCTTTGTCGGGGGAGAACTGATCGTGTCCCACGAGCACCTACGGGACCTGTGTTCCGCTGGCGCATGCATATCAACAGTGGGCCCGGCGCGTTGGTCAGATTGACGGCGCTTCTCTTGGCGCTCATCTGGGTTCGGCGTCTTCTTCTTGCCGCTCTCGAAGAACTTGGCGTTGGTCGCGACGAGCTTGCGGATCCGACGACGCTGTGGAGTCGCTGTCGAGGTGGATCCGGCGAGTCGGCGATCTTGGCCTTCGGGAAGGGGAGTGTACGGTGGGTGCACCCCCGCAAGTCTCGTCGCCATCGGCTCGCTCCTTGTCGCCTCGCCGCGGCTGCGAAGTATTCGGTTGCCGCGGGACGTCGCCGTTGGCGAAGCCGATGAGACTCTGAATTGTGGCCCTCCATTCGTCGACCTTATCGGCCGTCGGAGGGTAATCTAGAAGTAACTGAGCTCTTGCCAAGGCTTCCGCTGGTGTGGTTGGCGGCAACGGCGTAAGGAGCGAAGAACGGGATGTGCTCGGACTCCTAACCAAGTTAGGAGGCGATATCCATGGCGACCGTACTCCACTCGTACCGGCATGCTGAGGTGCATGCGGGTCTCGAGGGCCTCGGGATCCTCCAGCTTGGCCTTGATCCAATGAGTGTATGGTGCCGCGAGTATCATGACGCTGTCGGTCCCGCGCCTCCTGCGAAGGACGCGGTGCAGATTCGGACGCCGACGCCTGCGTTGCCTTGTCCTTGGACCTGGCGGCATCGTGGGCTCTCTCGACGACGCCGGTCCTTCCGCCAGCGTTTCCCCCACCACCTGACGGCTCCGGTGTTGGTGGTGGGTTCGACGCGGACGGCTCAGCTGCTGCCGAAGACTTCTTCTTCGGCGCCATGTCGACGAAGATGTCGATGAAGCCGCTCGTGTGACCGCCGGATCGGGTTCACATAGCCTCGACGCTTCTACCGCGCGCCAAAGATGTCGGGGAGAATCGATCGTGTCCCACGAGCACCCTACGGACCTGGGTCCCTTGTGGTTCGGGGGAGATTGCACAAAGAGCGGATCGGCGATGCACACGCGGATTTACCCAGCCGAGCTCTCCGGGAGATAATACTCCTACTGCTGCTTTGTGGATTATCTTGTGTTCTCGCTAGGGAGCAATGGGTGCTACTAGACCTAGCCTGAGTGTGGTTTCGTATGAATGTGATGAACTAAGCGGAGCTGGACCGAACCCAGCCGAACCCTTTCTCGTTGCCCTTGGGCCTCCTTTTATAGGCACAAGGGGTCACCACATGTGGCAAGTAGACAAGGTTATAATGGTAAAACATAGGTTGGTACACCGCTTTATACAAAGTCTGATAATCTATACCTAACTCGACGGCAAGGGACAAGAGTCATCAATGCCCGTCTCGATCGCCCGAAACGATTATAACAGGGACCGTCAAGTGCGCCTCCGTTACGCCACGATGGTAGCTTGTCGGCGCCGCTTGTCGCTACTCCCGCTGGCTGCACAGCCCGTCGACACGCGTGCTTGGGAGAGCCCGTGGTGACACGTTGGCGGGTGAGCTGGAGCGGAGATGAAGAGGTCGCCGCCCGGCAAGCGCCTTGCATGGCAGGAACCTTGTTGCGCTAGGGGCTCGGCGCCCGCCAAGCCTTCCCCAAGCCCCTCTTGCGGGGCCTTGTTCCTTCAGCGCCTGAGTGGCCTTCCGGCAAGCTCCTCTTGCCGGGTCTCATTACTTTGTTCTTGGATGGCTCCAAAGGAGCATTGAGGACCTTGGCGGTCATCGTGCCAGCCTGCCGTGAGGCGCTGCTGTCGTCCGCAGCGAGTTCGGGGTACTAGGGTACCCCTACTCTAGTACACCGACAATCTTGCTTGTTGCGGTAGATCCACTTTGTGCCAATGATATTATGCTTGCGAGGATCTGGACGATTGACCAGTTCCCAGACATTGTTAAGCTCGAATTGATGTAATTCTTCTTGCATAGCCTGAATCCACTCCGGCTCCAGAAATGCTTCATCTACCTTAGTGGGCTCTGTGATAGAGAAAAAAGCATAGTGCCCACAAAAGTTAGATAAATGTGAAGCTTTTGAGCGTGTGAGAGGACCTGGGGCTCTAATGTCATCGATGATCTTCTCCACTGGCACTTCTTTTGCAACGTGAGGATGAGCTGGTTGTTGCTGAGGAATTTGATCAGCATTTTCTTCAGCACCATTTTCCTCATCATGTTCTTCAGGTGCATCAGCTCGACGTTCTTCATGAACAAGAATGAATTCTTCAGCAGATTCTTCAGTAGGAATGACATCCTCAGTTGCCTTGAACTTTATGGAATCCTCAGGTGCTGGTTCATCTAACACAGAAGGTAGGTGCTCTCTTTGCGAGCCATTAGTCTCATCGAACCGCACATCTACAGTGTCAACAATCTTGTGAAGAACAATGTTGAAGACTCTGTAGGTGTGCGAGTCCTTTCCGTAACCAAGCATAAAACCTTCATGTGCTTTCGGTGCAAATTTAGAGTTGTGGTGAGGATCTCTAATCCAACATTTAGCACCGGACTTTGAAATAACTCACATTGGGTTTCTTGTCAGTGAGGAGTTCATAGGCCGTCTTTTTGAAGAATTTGTGAAGATATACTCTGTTGATGATGTGGCACGCAGTATCAATTGCATCAATCCAAAAACGCTGAGGCATTTTGTATTCATCAAGCATAGTGCGAGCCATCTCAACAAGAGTTCTGTTCTTGCGCTCCACGACGCCATTTTGCTGAGGAGTATAGGGAGCAGATAACTCATGAGTAATACCAAGTTCATCAAGATAGGCATCAAGACCGGAATTCTTGAACTCAGTTCCATTGTCACTTCTGATATGCTTGATCTTCACACCAAAGTTGGTTGAAGCCCTCGAGGAAAATCGTTTGAAGACTTCCTGCACTTCATGTTTGTAAGTAACAATGTGTACCCATGTATATCGAGAATAATCATCAACAATGACAAAATCATATAGAGATGCATCATTAGTGACTGCTGAGTAAAGATTAGGTCCGAAGAGGTCCATGTGAAGCAATTCGAATGGACGAGTAGTGGTCATGATAGTCTTATTTGGATGCTTGGCCTTGGTCATTTTCCAGCTTCACAGCTCGCATAAGTGATCCTTGAGGAATTTGACATTTTCAATGCCAATGACATGCTTCTTCTTCGCAAGCGTGTTCAAATTCCTCATGCCTGCGTGACCAAGTCGTCGATGCCATAGCCAGCCTTCTGAAGCTTTTGCAAGTAGGCACACGACTGGTTGTGGTCCTGTAGAGAAATCAACAATATACAAATCTCCTCTCCTAAAGCCTTCGAAGACTTTGGAATTGTCAGCTTCCATAATCACAACACAGTGATACTTGTCAAAGACAACAACCATATCAAGATCACACAGCATTGAGATTGACATGAGATTGTATCCTAAGGACTCAACAAGCATGACTTTGTCCATGTGTTTATCCTTAGAGATTGCAACCTTACCAAGACCCAATACCTGACTTTTGCCTTTGTCAGCAAAGATGATATGCTTCAGAGGTGACGGTGATAAAGGAGCATCCGTCAATAGATTCTTGTCACCAGTCATGTGATTTGTACATCCACTATCGAGGACCCATTCAGTGGTTTTGGGTTGATCATCCTGCAGATGAATTAGTGTAGCTTACAATCTCATATGCTTCATCAGTGAAGAATATGATATCAAGTTCATCAGATGAATTTCATCAAGCAGTAAACAGATATAGTAGTATGAGGACGTGTGAAATGAAAGTTCATTTCATCATGATTAACTTATCCCTTTCGAGCAATTTGTCGGGTCCAACAAATTCTTGGGACGTTAAAGCACGTCTGGAGACCTGACCCTGCAGAAGAGATTAGTTCTTTTTCTTCACCACCCACATCTGGAGGGGTGGCAAAGAATCCATCACTCTGCGAGCACCATATGAGAAAGGTGGCAAAGATGCCAAACCATTTCGTTTCACATAAGAGGGGTTAGGTTAAGCATATGAATAAGCAGAGAAATTCTTCGAGGACTTATGAACATAATGATTTGAAGAATAATGCATATATTCATAGCCCTTAGCTCTACCCTGCGAGACAAAGTTGTTAGCATGATGATAATCATATGAGGACTTTGATCCTTTTGAGGAATTCGATCCATGTGAGGAATTTGGTCCGTATGAGGACTTGGATCCATATGAAGAGTTTGGTCCATATGAAGAATTTGATCTGGGGTTCCTGTTCTTCACAGGTGGTGTCATGAGGACATTCACCTGAAGACTTTCAACATAACTTTTGGGAACCCAGATTTTCTTCATAGGGGAACCGTTCCTGCAGTTAGTGCCAACATATCTAGCAAATACTTCACCATTCTGATTTTTGAACAGTTTATAGTTGGAGTCAAATGACTCATCAGACGAATGAGGAGCTGCACATGTAAAGCCAGATAAGTTAGATGGATCAACTGGAGGTCCCTTTGCAGCAACCCATGAGGTTTTGGGGTACTGCTCGGGCTTCCAATATGTTCCATCAAGATTGAGTTTCCTCTCAAAGGAAATACCCTCTTTCCTAGGGTTTCATTGAGAATCTGCTTTTAAGCACACCACAAAGAGTCGATGCCCTTTGAGGCTTTTGTACATGCTGTCATGTACAATTCCTTCAACCTGCATTGTCGGTGATACTAGCAATGTCCTCGGATGAGGAATTAGTGATAGCGAGAGGCAAGTGAAGAATTTGTAACAGTTGAAGCATTTGAACATTCAGGTGAAGAATTAGCAGATTCACGTTCAATGCACTTTAAGCATGGAGGAACAAATTCTTCCTGAGAAGCGTTGATTTGTTGAACTAGTAATGAATCGCGCTCCTTCTGAAGATCCTCATAACACACTCTTAGATTTTCAAGATCTTCCTTTCTTTGAAGAGATTCAAGAGAAAGCTTCTCGTGATCAGTCAAGAGGATATTATGTTGATCTTGAAGGGCGTCAAACTTTGAGTAAATTCTCTGAAGACATTCACCCAATGCTTTTGACTGATCCATTTCTTTACGCAACATATCATCACTTTTGTCTAGCATGTTTTGAACTTGTTCTAAAGCTGTTTGTTGTTTAGTGGCAATGCAAACAAGTTTGGTATAACAAGATTCAATATCATCATCAGATTCATCATTATCAGATTCTTCATCGCAAGACTCGGATGAGGAGCATTCGGTTACCTCGGCACCGTCTGCCATGAGACATGATGCAGAAGATGATGATTCTGGGTCGAAAGTCATCGTTTTGAGAGATTCCTTGAAGTCCTCAAACCAGGGATCATGACGAGTTCGATGACCTTCATAGACATCAGAGATTCTGTCCCAGATAAGCTTCGAATTGTCAAGATGCATAATGCGCCCGAATTGATCTCTGGATAGGCAGGAATAGATGACATCCTTCGCTATGATGTCAAGTCGAGTGTACTTGCGAATGTCATCAGTGTTCGCCATCTTGCATAGTTCAGTAAGACCAATCTCAGTGACGGTCCACAGCTCGCTGTTCATAGCCATGAGGCGCTTCCTCATCATGGCCTTCCACTTGGGATAATCATGACCGTCAAAGATAGGGCATGTCACTTTCTTCATACATGCGGTCGACATAACTAAAACTCCAGGCGGCTAAACCAAAATCACACAGAACAAGGGAGTACCTTGCTCTGATATCAATTGAAAGTGCGTTATATCGACTAGAGGGGGGGTGAATAGGCGATTTTTATGAATTCTTCACTGAGGAATTTGCTGGTGAGGAAATTCCTTAGCGAAGAACTACTTGCAACAAAATAAGTACTCAGATGTATGCATAACAGAACACAAGCATGGTCATCATGATGAAATAAAGACTAGCACAGAGTACAGAAAGCGTAATCACAGGATAACACAAGATGAAGACAAACAGACTGAAGAAATTGAACTGAGGAAATTGAGAAAGTCTTCAGTCAAAGTCTTCAAACACAGATATGAACAACATTCAACACAGTAATGAGGAAATGAAAGAGTTGAGGAAATAGAACCAGTTAGGTTGGTGAAGACAATGATTTGGTAGACCAGTTCCAACTGCTGTCTCAGTTGTACGTCTGGTTGGAGCGGCTGAGTATTTAAACTCGAGGACACGCAGTCCTGGACACCCAGTCACTGAGCCGCAACTCAGGACACCCAGTCCTCACTGTATTCTCCTTGAACTAAGACCACGCAGGTCTCGTCCAATCACTCGTGGTAAGTCTTCAGGTGACTTCCAAACCTTCACAGACTTGGTCACTCGGCAATCCACAATTCCTCTTGGATGCTCTAGACCTTGACGCCTAACCGTCTGGAAGAAGCACAGTCTTCAAAGGTAACAAGCGTCGGATCCACGCAGGATCAATTTCTTCAGTGATGCTCAATCACTTTGGGTTTGTGGGGGTTTGGTTTTGGGATTTTCCTCACTTGATGATTTTCGCTCAAAGTCCTCGGAGGATGGGTTGCTCTCAAATGACAAGTGTCAAGTTCTCTCGGAGCAGCCAACCAACTAGTGGTTGTAGGGGGCGGCTATTTATAGCCTAGGGAGCAGCCCGACATGATAAGACATAAATGCCCTTCAATGATATGACCGTTAGGTGGATAAGATATTTTGGACAGCCGGCGCGCAGCACAGCAACGGTCGGAAATTTGACTCTCAAATTCCTCAGGGCTATCATGTTCCTCACTGTGTAGGCAATTCGCACTGGCGAATTCCTAACTCCTCGATCGAGCAAAGTCCTCGGTGACTGAAAGAACTGCGTCTCATCCTTTGAAGAAATTGACTGATCTGTATGAGATTTCAATGGCTTCACTCGAAGGGATTGGTAGGTGTAGGATTTTGAGTTGAGCATCACATGGAAATTTTTCCTTAGTATTTCCTCGACCCCTTTAACATGCGGTGTTTCCTATGACTCAAGAAAGAGAAAATGAAACTATGAAAACAAAAGTCTTCACGCTTCATGTTCCTCAAATGAATACCAAGTCTTCAAGGTCACACCAATTTCTTCACTTTCAAAGTCTTCAGAAAGTCTTCAGAATATCAAAGTCTTCAGTCGAAGAACTTCATTTTTAGGGGTCGACTTTCTCTGTAAATATCAAACTCCTCATAGACTTATAGACCTGTCTACACTCACAAACGCATCAGTCCCTAAACCTATAAGTCTTCAATACACCAAAATCACTAAGGGGCACTAGATGCACTTACAGGTATACCAAGCGTCGCCCGTTTGGTGGGTTTGGGAACCCTGTACACATAGTTTGGGGCCGTGAGAGACACCCTGACCGGATCTCCTTTCAGATGGAACCCGAATAGGCGATAAACATGGACTAGAGTCTTGCGTGGTTAGTCAGGTCGTGGCCCACACCCTCGCCAGGCTTCCGCTTGAAGGTTGCTGAGATACATGACGTGTACATGGCGGTAAGTGGCGAGAGCGTGTGTGAAGAAGTACACCCAACATGATCTATTCGAATAGCCGCGTCCGCGGTAAAGGACTACTGGGTTGCTTATACAGTTCATAGACAAGTGAACGTGGATACTCTAAAATGCGCAAGATAAGCGTGAGTGCTATGAATGGCCTTCTCGTAGGGAGACGGGAGCGGATCCATAGTGGTGTATTGATATGGTGAATATGTGGACTCGTGTGCGCCACCTCAAAAGAGTCACTTGCAATCGTAGTTCAGGATAGCATGTGCGAAAGAGTAGAGAGGGTCACGGCAAAAACTGGATGCACTTCGTGTACAAGCTGGACAATCTCTTTCGGAGTATCAGTGTTTCGGACGAGAACTCATCTGTTACACGGGCACTTCATTTTTTCAACTTATACGAAGCAACTAAAGCAAAAATATTCACAAAGAAACTAAATGCAGCAAAAAAACTATATAAAAAAATTACTCAAAAATAAATAGAAGAAAATAAATAATGCAGAAAAGAAAAAAACTATATAAAGCAAAAATATTCACAAAGAAACTAAATACAGCAAAAAAACTACTCAGATAAATAGAAGAAAAAATAAAGCGAGAAAAGAAAAACTATATAAAACATTACTCAAAAATAAATAGAAGAAAATAAATAATGCAGAAAATAAAAAACTATATAAAGCAAAAATATTCTACAACGAAACTAAATACAGCAAAAAACTACTCATAAATAAATAGAAGAAAAAATAAAGCAGAAAAGAAAAACTATATAAAAATTAATAAAAATAAATAGAAGAAAATAAATAATGCAGAAAAGAAAAAACTATATGAAAAATTGTTGGGCGCTGCCCGTGGGCTACCTGGACCTAGGGTGTGCAAATTCAGGCCGGAAGGGCCGGCATGCTCACAGAGGCGATGCGCCTAGTTAGGCCCAAGCTTTGGTATATAGAGGAGTTGAAAGAGCAGCCGCTGTGTTTATAAACCAGTCTGGCTGCCCTTCGCTCGCCGAGTGGGACTAAATATAGTGCACCGCGGGTGGCAGCGCACGACCAATAGTACCGGTTGGTGGATCCAACCGGTACTAATGGGTTGTCCTTTAGTACCGGTTGGTGGCCCGGTTGGAGCCACCAATCGGTACTAAAGGCCCTCGTTTCCTGTCGCTTGGCCTGGCCAAAATTGGCCTTTAGTACCGGTTGGTGGCTCCAACCGATACTAAAGGCCCCTCCTGTATATACTACACTTACGAAAAATCAGTTCCATCGTCGACCACTTCTCCACTTCTCGCGCGCGCAACATCGTCGTTACCGCCGTCTTTATCGCCCTTCGCCGCTCCTCGCCCCGCCGCCCTCGCCGCCCCGCGCGTCTTGCGTCGCCGTCCCGTCATCGCCGTCTCGCGCCGCCGCCCGAATCGTCGTCGTCTCGATCGCGCCGTCGATCGCCCGCCCATCGCCCGTCGTCGTCGCCGTCTCCGTCGCCACCACACACCCGCCGCCCGTCGCCGCCTGCCTGCCCGCTGCGTACCCACACACACACATACACACACACACACTACACACACACACATGTAACACACGCATACACACACAGTACTACACACACACATATTTTTTTACTTATTTTCTGTTTTCTACTGTTTAGATTAATGTTAGATGAATTTCGTAGATAAGAATGTTAAAATGATAATGTTAGATGAATTAGATAGAAAAGTTGTTAAATATTAATGTCAATTGTTAGCTAGATGAATATAGAACTAGTTTATTTTTAGTAAATGCTTAGTTGAACTAGTTGAATTAATAGAACTAGTTTATTTTAATAAGAAAATTTAGGTATATGAGATTATTTGAACTAGTTGAATTAATATAACTAGTTTATTTTCAGTAAATGCTTAGTTGAACTAGTTGAATTAATAGAACTAGTTTATTTTAGTAAGAAAATTTAGGTATATGAGATTATTTGAACTAGTTGAATTAATATAACTAGTTTATTTTTAGTAAATGCTTAGTTGAACTAGCTGAATTAATAGAACTATTTTATTTTAGTAAGAAAATTTAGGTATATGAGATTATTTCAACTAGTTGAATTAATATAACTAGTTTATTTTTAGTAAATGCTTAGTTGAACTAGTTGAATTAATAGAACTAGTGTATTTTTAGTAAGAAAATTTAGGTATATGTGATTATTTGAACTAGTTGAATTAATATAACTAGTTTATTTTAGTAAGAAAATTTAGGTATATGAGATTATTTGAACTAGTTGAATTAATATAACTAGTTTATTTTTATTAGTAAATGCTTAGTTGAACTAGTTGAATTAATAGAATTAGTAAGTGTTTAATGTTTCACCTATATGAATATAGGAAATGTGCCTGACGACGAAAAAGATTTCATTATGTGCGAATACTGTGAGAACCAGTGCGGCTTGTGCAACAAAAATTTCCTTGTTGATGATAGGCGATTCAGCATCAAGCTGGATGAGACCTTCGAATTCGATACTGATGAAGTCCTACGACAAGTCTTTTTTTTGTAATTAAGCATGACTTATATATGCTTCATTTGCTTCAACTTATAATTTTTAATTTTCACTATTCTACTAGCGCATCCCCTGCCATGCAAGAATTTTTGTCTTGGATAAGATAGGTTTCAATGCTATGGAAACTATGGAGGTAAAGAGAGTTTACCTGAAAACTAAGCATGGTTATACTTTCAATGTCAAAGTATACAATGCAGACACGTACACCTATTTGAATGCAAAACATGACAAGCACTATGCAAGGCTTATGCATTTGAGCCTGATATGTTTATCACCTTTGATATTCGTCCGGAAGATGATATTGAAGGTAATAGAGACATCTGGGTCGACGTGCAGACGCCTCCAGTTCTACCATTATGTGAGTTCTTCTCAACCATATTTATGTCTTTGATATTGTTTATTCAAAAATAGTTGACAACTAATTTCTATTGACAACTTATTTCCATTCAAGCAAACATGTCCGGCGCTTGGTAGACAGGACCTACTACTGTCCCGGAGCTGAACTAAACTGCGAGGAGATAAGTCATTATGTTTCATGGCTTGAGGATCTTCATACTGTCAAGACAAATTTTCTTCCTGCACTTAGAAATGTTAGTACTCAAAACATGCGACCAATAGTGATCGTGCTGAACTACGGTCACATCTATTTAGGAATTATGGTAAGATTTTTACTATTTGTCCTCAGTGCATCATTTGCATACATAACTTTTTTGCTAAACTTTCATTGCTAAGTATATTAATTGCTATACGATGTTCTTCAACAGGGACTCCCAATGACAGTTGTGCCTTAGTGGATCAAGACTAAAGGTTGCATGTCAATTGTTAGCTTACGGCCAAAATATCCTGCATTGCACATGAGTGCATTCAGGATTTCTAGAAGCGATGAATGCTTAATAGTGAAATATTGGAGGAAAATTGTTAACGATCGCAGAGAAGTACTAGGGGGCAACAATGAGAAGCGCAGCCCACGATTAGGAGACATGTTCATCTGCATGCTCCAGTATGATGAATCAGGAGAGCTATACATGTTCTATGCTATTTTACCTGAGAGAGAGCAGTAGTAGTGATTTAGCTAGTTCATGCTCTTAGTACGTACTTGTCCTCTCATGTCCGTGTTCTTCGTCCTGAACTTAATCTCAAAGAGTGATTTGCTTTTGTGGTGTTATGTGAAGGAAATATGCCCTAGAGGCAATAATAAAGTTATTATTTATTTCCTCATATCATGATATATGTTTATTATTCATGCTAGAATTGTATTAACCGGAAACATAAGACATGTGTGAATACATAGACAAACATACAGTCACTAGTATGCCTCTACTTGACTAGCTCATTAATCAAAGATGGTTATGTTTCCTAACCATAGACATGTGTTGTTATTTGATTAATGGGATCACATCATTAGGAGAATGATGTGATTGACATGACCCATTCCGTTAGCTTAGCACTTGATCGTTTAGTATATTGCTATTGCTTTCTTCATGGCCTATACATGTTCCTATAACTATGAGATTATGCAACTCCGTTTACGGAGGAACACTTTGGTGCTACCAAGCGTCTGGCATGAATCGGGTGATTATAAAGGAGTACTACAGGTGTCTCCAAAGGTACATGTTGGGTTGGCGTATTTGAGATTAGGTTTTGTCACTCCGATTGTCGGAGAGGTATCTCTAGGCCTTCTCGGTAATACACATCACATAAGCCTTGCAAGCATTGCAACTAATAAGTTAGTTGTGAGATGATGTATTACGGAATGAGTAAAGAGACTTGCGATGAACGAGATTGAACTAGGTATTGGATACCGACGATCGAATCTCGGGTAAGTAACATACCGATGACAAAGGAACAACGTATGTAGTTATGCGGTTTGACCGATAAAGATCTTGAAGAATATGTAGAAACCAATATGGGCATCCAGGTTCCGCTATTGGTTATTGACCGAGAATAGTTCTAGATCATGTCTACATAGTTCTCGAACCCGTAGGGTCCGCACGCAACGTTACGATGACAGTTTATTATGAGTTTATAAGTTTTGATGTACGAAGTTTGTTGAAGTCCGGATGTGATCACGGACATGACGAGGAGTCTCGAAATGGTCGAGACATAAAGATTTATATATTGGAAGCCTATGTTTGGACTTCGGAATAGTTCTGGGTGAAATCGGGATTTTACCGGAACACCGAGGGGTTACCGGAACCCTCCCGGGGGTTAATGGGCCTTAGTGGGCCATTAGGGAGAAGAGGAGGGCGGCCAGGGCAGGCGCGCGCCCCCCCCTAGTCCGAATAGGACAAGGAAGGGGGGCGCCCCCTCTCTCTTCCCTCCCCAAGTCCTAATCCAACTAGGAAGGGGAGTCCTAGTCCCTGGGAGTAGGACTCCTCGCCGCCTCCTCCTAGGGCTGGCCGCACCCCCTTGCTCCTTTATATCACGGGGCAGGGGCACCCCATGACACACAAGTTGATCTACGGATCGTTCCTTAGCCGTGTCGGTGCCCCCTCCACCATATTCCACTTCGGTCATATCGTCGCGGAGCTTAAGCGAAGCCTGCGCCGGTGGAGCATCATCATCGTCACCATACCGTCGTCTTGTGGAACTCATCCCGACGCTTTGCTGGATCGGGCCGGGGATCGTCATCGAGCTAAGCGTGTGCTGAACTTCGGAGGTGCCGTGCGTTCGGTACTTGGATCGGTCGGATCGTGAAGACATCTGACTACATCAACAGCGTTGTTATAACGCTTCGCTTCGGTCTCACGAGTGCGTGGACATACACTCTCCCCTCTCGTTGCTATGCCATCACCATGATCTTGTGTGTGCGTGGAAATTTTTGAAATTACTCGTTCCCCAGCAAAGGCATCCGAGCCAGTTTTTTGCGTTGATGTCATATGCACGAGTAGAACACAAGTGAGTTGTGGGCGATATAAGTCATCTGCTTACCAGCATGTCATACTTTGGTTGGGCGGTATTGTGAGATGAAGCGGCCGGACCGACATTACGCGACGCTTACGCGAGACTGGTTTCACCGCTTGAGCACTCGTTGCTTAAAGGTGACCGGCGGGTGTCTGTCTCTCTCACTTTAGTTGAACCGAGTGTGGCTCGCCCGGTCCTTGCGAAGGTTAAAACAGCACCAACTTGACAAACTATCGTTGTGGTTTTGATCGTAGGTAAGAACGGTTCTTGCTCAGCCCGTAGCAGCCACGTAAAACTTGCAACAACAAAGTAGAGGGCGTCTAACTTGTTTTTGCAGGGCATGTTGCGATGTGATATGGTCAAGACGTGATGCTATATTTTATTGTATGAGATGATCATGTTTTGTAACGAGTTATCGACAATGGCAGGAGCCATATGGTTGTCGCTTTATTGTATGAAATGCAACGCCATGTAATTGCTTTACTTTATCACTAAGCAGTAGCGATAGTCGTAGAAGCAATAGTTGGCGAGGCGACAACGATGCTACGATGGAGATCAAGGTGTCGCGCGGTGGCGATGGTGATCATGGCGGTGCTTGGAGATGGAGATCACAAGCACAAGATGATGATGGCCATATCATATCACTTATATTGATTGCATGTGATGTTTATCCTTTATGCATCTTATCTTGCTTTGATTGACGGTAGCATTATAAGATGATCTCTCACTAAAATTATCAAGAAGTGTTCTCCCGAGTATGCACCGTTATGAAAGTTCTTCGTCTTTGAGACACCACGTGATGATCGGGTGTGATAGGCTCTACGTTCAAATACAGCGGGTGCAAAATAGCTGCGCACGCAGAATACTCAGGTTAAACTTGACGAGCCTAGCATATAACAGATATGGCCTCGGAACACGGAGACCGAAAGGTCGAGCATGAATCATATAGTAGATATGATCAACATATTGATGTTCACCGTTGAAACTACTCCATCTCACGTGACGATCGGACATGGTGTAGTTAATATGGATCACGTAATCACTTAGAAGATTAGAGGGATGTCTATCTAAGTGGGAGTTCTAAAGTAATATGATTAATTGAACTTAAATTTATCATGAACTTAGTACCGATAGTATTTTGCTTGTCTATGTTTCTTGTAGATAGATGGCTCGTGCTATTGTTCCGTTGAATTTTAATGCGTTCCTTGAGAAAGCAAAGTTGAAAGATGATGGTAGCAATTACGGTGCGGGTCCGTAACTGAGGATTGTCCTCATTGCTGCACGGAAGAATTACATCCTGGAAGCACCGCTGGGTGCCAACCTGCTTCTTGATACAAGCGACGAGGTTAGAGCGTCTGGCGAGCAAAGCTGATGACTACTCGATAGTTCGAGTGTGCCATGCTTTACGGCTTAGAACCGGGTCTTCAACGACGTTTTGAGCGTCATGGAGCATATGAGATGTTCCAGGAGTTGAAGTTAATATTTCAAGCAAATGCCCGTTGAGAGATATGAAGTCTCAATAAGTTCTATAGCTGCAAGATGGAGGAAAATAGTTCCGTCGGTGAACACATACTCAAAATGTCAGGGTATAATAATCACTTGATTCAACTGGGAGTTAATCTTCCGATGATAGTGTCATTGATGAAATTCTTCAATCACGCCACCAAGCTACAAGAGCTTCGTGATGAACTATAATATGCAAGGGATGGACAAGTCTATTCCGAGCTCTTATAATGCTAAAAGCAGCGGTAGAAATCAAAAAGGAGCATCAAGTGTTGATGGTTAACAAGACCACCAGTTTCAAGAAAAGGGCAAAGGGAAGAAGAAGGAACTTCAAGAAGAACAGCAAACAAGTTGCTGCTCAAGAGAAGAAACCCAAGTCTGGACCTAAGCACTGGCGAGTGCTTCTCTCTGCAAGCAAGCCAGACATTTGAGCGGAACTGCCCCAAGTATTTGGCGGATAAGAAGGATGGCAAGGTGAACAAAGGTATATGTGATATACATGTTATTGATGTGTACCTTACAAACACTCATGATAGTACACAGGTATTTGATCTGGTTACATTGCTAATATTTGCAACTCGAAGCAGGAACTACGGATTAGCGAAGATTGGCTAAGGGCGAGGTGACGATGCGCGTGGGAAATGGTTCAAAAGTCGATGTGATCGCGGTCGACACGCTACCTCTACATCTACCATCGGGATTAGTTTTAGACCTGAATAATTGTTATTTGGTGCGGCGTTAAGCATGAACATTATATCTGGATCTTGTTTGATGCGAGGCGGTTATTCATTTAAGTCGAGAGAATAATGGTTGTTCTATTTATATGAATAATATCTTTTATGGTCATGCACCCTTGAAGAGTGGTCTATTTTATTGAATCTCGATAGTAGTAATACACATATTCATAGTGTTGAAACCAAAAGATGCAGAGTTGATAATGATAGTGCAACTTATTTGTGGCACTACCGTTTGGGTCATATCGAATAAAACGCATGAAGAAACTCCATCTTGATGGGCTTTTGGAATCACTTGATTATGAATCACTTGGTACTTGCGAACCGTGCCTCATGGGCAAGATGACTAAAACGCCGTTCTCCGGAACTATGGGCGAGCAACTGATTTGTTGGAAATCATACATCTTGATGTTTGTGGTCCAATGAATGTTGAGGCCTTGTGGCGGGTATCGTTATTTTCTCACCTTCACAGATGATTTGAGCAGATATGGGTATATCTACTTAATGAAACACAAATCTGAAACATTTGAAAAGTTCAAAGGATTTGAGTGAAGTGGAAAATCATCGTATCAAGAAAATAAAATTTCTATGATCTGATCGTGGAGGAGAATATTTGAGTTCTGAGTTTGGTTTACATTTGAAACAATGGGGAATAGTTTAGCAACTCCGCCACCGGAACACCACAGCGAAATGGTGTGTCGAGCGTCGTGTCGTACTTTACTAGATATGGTGCGATCTATGATGTCTCTTACTGATTTACCGCTATCGTTTTGGGGTTATGCTTTAGAGGCGGCCGCATTCACGTTAAATAGGGCACCATCAAAATCCGTTGAGGCGACACCTCATGAACTGTGGTTTGGCAAGAAACCAAAGTTGTCGTTTCTTAAAGTTTGGGGCTGCGATGCTTATGTGAAGAAACTTCAACCAGATAAGCTCGAACCCAAATCGAATGTGTCTTCATAGGATACCCAAAGAGACTGTTGGGTACACCTTCTATCACAGATCTGAAGGCAAGATTTCCGTTGCTAAATTCGGATCCTTTCTAGAAAAGGAGTTTCTCTCGAAAGAAGTGAGTGGGAGGAAAGTAGAACTTGATGAGATAAGCTGTATCTGCTCCCTTATTGGAAAGTAGTTCATCACAAGAAAGCGGTTCTGTGACAACTACATCAATTAGTGAGGAAACTAATGATATTGATCATGAAACTTCAGATCAAGTTTCTCTTGAACTTCGTGGGTCAATCGAGTAAGATCCGCACAGAGTGATGCGGTAATCCTATTCGGAAGTCATGTTACTTGACCATGGCGAACCTACAAACTATGAAGAAGCGATGGTGAGCCCAGATTCCATAAAATGGCTGGAAGCCATGAAATCTGAGATGGGATCCATGTATGAGAACAAAGTATGGACTTTGGTTGACTTGCCCGATGATCGGCAAGCCATTGAGAATAAATGGATCTTTAAGAAGAAGACTGACGCTGGTGGTAATGTAACTGTCTATAAAGCTCGACTTGTTGCGAAAGGTTTTCGACAAGTTCAAGGGGTTGACTACGATGAGACTTTCTCACCCGTAGCAATGCTTAAGTCTGTCCGAATCATGTTAGCAATTGCTGCATTTTATGATTATGAAATTTGGCAAATGGATGTAAAACTGCATTCTTGAATGGATTTCTAGAAGAAGAGTTGTATATGATGCAACGAGAAGGTTTTGTTGATCCAAAAGGTGCTAACAAAGTGTGCAAGCTCCAGCGATCAATTTATGGTGCAGTGCAAGCCTCTCGGAGTTGGAATAAGCGCTTTGATAGTGTGATCAAAGCATATGGTTTTATCTGAGACTTTTGGAGAAGCTTTGTATTTACAAGAAAGTGAGTGGGAGCTCTGTAGCATTTCGATATTATATGTGGATGACATATTATTGATTGGAAATGATATAGAATTTCTGGATAGCATAAAGGATACTTGAATAAAAGTTTTTCAATGAAAGACCTCGGTGAAGCTGCTTACATATTGGGCATCAAGATCTATAGAGATAGATCAAGGCGGCTTAATTGGACTTTCACAAAGCACATACCTTGAAATTTTTTGGAAAAGTTCAAAATGGATCGAGCAAAGAAAGGATTTTTGCACTGTGTTACAAGGTGTGAAATTGAGTCGGACTCAATGCCCGACCACAATGAAGATAGAGAGAAAATGAAAGATGTTCCCTATGCTTCAGCCATAGGCTCTATCATGTATGCAATGATGTGTACCAGACTGGCGTATGTTTAGCAATAATCTTGGCAGGAAGGTACCAAAGTAATCGAGAGTGGATCATTTGGACAGCGGTCAAGAACATCTGAAATACGAAAAGGACTAAGGATATGTTTCTCGTATATGGAGGTGACAAAGAGCTGAGTCGTAAATGGTTACGTCGATGCAAGCTTTGACACTGATCCGGACGATTCTAAATCGCAAACCGGATCGTATTTTTATTAAGCGGTGGAGCTGTCGGTTGGTGCAGTTCTAAACAAAGCGTCGTGGCGGGATCTACATGTGAAGCGGAGTACATAGCTCCTTGGAAGCAGCAAATGAAGGAGTCTGGATGAAAGAGTTCATTTCCGATCTAGGTGTCATACCTAGTGCATCGGGACCAATGAAGATCTTCTGTGACAATCTTGGTGCAATTGCCTTGGCAAAGGAATCCAGATTTCACAAGAGGACCAAGCATATCAAGAGACGCTTCAATTCCATTCGGGACCAAGTCCAAGTGGGAGACATAGAGATTTGCTAGATACATACGGATCTGAATGTTGCAGACCCGTTGACTAAGCCTCTTCCACGAGCAAAACATGATCAGCACCAAGACTCCATGGGTGTTAGAATCATTAATGCGTAATCTAGATTATTGACTCTAGCGCAAGTGGGAGACTGAAGGAAATATGCCCTAGAGGCAATAATAAAGTTATTATTTATTTCCTCATATCATGATAAATGTTTATTATTCATGCTAGAATTGTATTAACCGGAAACATAATACATGTGTGAATACATAGACAAACATACAGTCACTAGTATGCCTCTACTTGACTAGCTCATTAATCAAAGATGGTTATGTTTCCTAACCATAGACATGTGTTGTTATTTGATTAATGGGATCACATCATTAGGAGAATGATGTGATTGACATGACCCATTCCGTTAACAGCACTTGATCGTTTAGTATATTGCTATTGCTTTCTTCATGACCTATACATGTTCCTGTAACTATGAGATTATGCAACTCCGTTTACGGAGGAACACTTTGGTGCTACCAAACGTCACAGCGTAATGCTGGGTGATTATAAAGGAGTACTACAGGTGTCTCCAAAGGTACATGTTGGGTTGGCGTATTTGAGATTAGGTTTTGTCACTCCGATTGTGGAGAGGTATCTCTAGGCCTTCTCGGTAATACACATCACATAAGCCTTGCAAGCATTGCAACTAATAAGTTAGTTGTGAGATGATGTATTACGGAGCGAGTAAAGAGACTTGCGATAGCGAGATTGAACTAGGTATTGGATACCGACGATCGAATCTCGGGTAAGTAACATACCGATGACAAAGGAACAACGTATGTCGTTATGCGGTTTGACCGATAAAGATCTTGAAGAATATGTAGGAACCAATATGGGCATCCAGGTTCCGCTATTGGTTATTGACCGAGAATAGTTCTAGGTCATGTCTACATAGTTCTCGAACCCGTAGGGTTCGCACGCTCTTTATTCGATGACAGTTTATTATGAGTTTATAAGTTTTGATGTACGAAGTTTGTTGAGTCCGGATGTGATCACGGACATGACGAGGAGTCTCGAAATGGTCGAGACATAAAGATTGATATATTGAAGCCTATGTTTGGACTTGAATAGTTCGGGTGAAATCGATTTTACTGGAACACGAGGTTACGGAAACCTCCGGGATTAATGGGCCTTAGTGGGCCATGAGGGAGAAGAGGAGGGCGGCCAGGGGCAGGCAGCGCCCCTCCCCTAGTCCCAATAGGACAAGGAAGGGGGCGCCCCTTCTCTTTCCTTCCCCAAGTCCTAATCCAACTAGGAAGGGGGAGTCCTACTCGGTGGGAGTAGAACTCCTCGGCGCCCTCCTCCTAGGGCTGGCCGCACCCCCTTGCTCCTTTATATCTGAGGGGCAGGGGGCACCCCATGACACACAAGTTGATCTCGGATCGTTCCTTAGCCGTGTGCGGTGCCCCCTCCACCATATTCCACTTGGTCATATCGTCACGGAGCTTAGGCGAAGCCCGTGCGGTGGAGCATCATCATCGTCCCACGCCGTCGTCTTGTGGAACTCATCCCCGCGCTTTCTGGATCGGAGCCGGGGATCGTCATCGAGCTGAGCGTGTGCTGAACTTCGGAGGTGCCGTGCGTTCGGTACTTGGATCGGTCGGATCTTGAAGACGTCGACTACATCAACAGCGTTGTTATAACGCTTCGCTTATGGTCTCACGAGTGCGTGGACATACACTCTCCCCTCTCGTTGCTATGCCATCACCATGATCTTGCGTGTGCGTAGGAATTTTTTTGAAATTACTACGTTCCCCAACATTATGAATGCTTATAATATCATGACCATCATGTTGAACTCGATGATATTTTTTGCTTCTGGTACAAGTGAATGATTCTTCTTTAAGCTAGTGTTGGTGGTGATTAGATAGCGGTAATGACTATGATGATTAAATAGTGATAATGACGACTATGATGATTTTTAGCTAGCTACTCCCACCGTCCCATAATATCAGAACGTTTCTGACACTAGTGTCAGAAACATTCTTATATTATGGGACGGAGGGAGTAGTATATATATTGATGTTGATGATATGATGCAAGAGTTTTTATATTAATATGATGATGATGAGTTATTATATCATTTAATGAAAGGAACCACAGATTAGTTTCAGCTGGATGGATCCTAGCTAAGTGATCAAGTATATGCCATATATATCCATATTATACTTGATCACCTAATTAGGTGATCAAGTATAGTATGGATATATATGGCATATACTTCATCACTTAGCTATAGCTTGGATCCACATGCATCTAGTCGAAACTAATCTGCGGTACTTTCACCTAATGATTTCACAACTCATTATAATGTAGAACAATCACTAAATTAAATTGAAAAAACAAAATTAAAGGAAAAAAAAACACACCCAAACATTTAGTACCGGTTGGTACTGATGGCAACGGGTCATAATTGTAGTTAACATCAAGCTTGAAAATATACCTCTTATATGCCTATCATTTGTAGCCCCCATGTCTTAAGAAGGTAGCATAGCAACAACTTAAGACTTGCTTCAATATAAATGTCACAACCTTGAAGAAATCCATGTTCACTAGTGCAGAACCGGGCTTTAGCGCCGGTTCTAACGGCCTTTAGTACCGGTTCGGCAACCGGCACTAAAGAGTGGGGACTAAATGCCCCCCTTTAGTACCGGCTCGTCACGAACCGGCGCTAAAGTGCCACCACGTGGCACGAGCCAGGCCCGGGTGCGTGTACCGGTACTGAAGACCTACCCGGCCAGAGTTATAACCCGGCTGGGACTTGGTAAACCGGCAGGTGATAAACCGGCTGACAGTTAAGACAAGTGGCTAAGACAGACGGTAAACCGCCAAGTCATAAACCGGCAGACAGTCATAACCCGGCAGACAATCATAAACCGGCAGACAATTATAACCCAGCAGACAATCATAAACCGGCAGATGTTAAGTCAGCTGATAACCCGACAGATGTTAAGTCAGATGATAACCCGGCAGATGATAACCCGGCAGACGTTTAGTCGCCAGGGGTTAATAAGTCCGAGATGTTAAGAAGCCCATGAAGAGAAGTCATGATAGTTCAAGTCTTAGTCTGAGATGGACTCTACATGTAACCCGCCCCTTCAACTTATATAAGGAGGGGCAGGGCACCCCAAGAGGGGGGAGGATCTTAAGGGTTAGGGATAACATGGAGAGCCGGTTAACGGTGACTCCCTCGTGATGATAATGAGACCTAGCCAAAAACAACATGTAGGGTTGTTATCGGATGATGTTTCCCGGGGCCCGAAGCTGTCTAAATCCTTGTCTTTCGTTGCGTCTCTCGATTCCGCCCAACCCCTCTCAAGCTACCACGTAGATGCGTTGGCCTCACGACTAAGTCCTCACACCAGGACATCTGACGTGTTAATTCCACGACAGTTGGCGCCCACCGTGGGGCTCGTGCACAGTGGTGTTGAGTTCTTGGAGGGATCTTTCTGAGGGATCAAGAAGTTCGCATTTTTTCAGATGAAGAATAGTCATCGACGAAGGGTTTATATTGTTTCAATGTCTAACAGCCAAAGCGACAAATATAAGTTTTATCCAAAGTCAAAAGGAGTTAGGGTTACGGTTTCTTGTAGCTACTGTCCGGCGGTTTATTTGATCACCTTTGATCCGCCGAGAAGGACTGAAGCTTTTCCTCTTTTTTTCGAGAGTACGCCAATGGCGTGCCATATTTTTATAGAAGAGAGAAAAGATAATTACAAGACACCTGCGACAGATGCGAACATCCGTCACCGGCAACACCACATCGGACACGGGGCTGAGGTCAACTCCTCACAAACCTATCTAGACCTCCGACACCTACACCTGCTCGTATCAGCTCTTGTAACTCGTCGAGAATCCAACTAGTTAGTTCTCTAGGTCCCTTAACTTGCTCCGGTCGATGAAAGACACGTGCATTCCTCTGTTTCCAAAGGGACCACGCTGTCTCGATGACGAATGTATCGAAGCCCCTCCTCTCCTTGCCATGAAAAGTGGCTCTAGCTCTCAACCACCATTCAGAGAAAGTGTCACTCGCTAATGGAGCCTCCACACTCAAGTGCATCGAATCCAGGCATGTGTGCCAAACCTCTCGCACGTAGACGCATTGCACCAAAATATGCTCCGCGTTATCCTCATCCTGCAGGCACGTGTAGCAAGGCGAGGGTGTGTCCTGCAGGCCGTGCCGCGCCCTTCTATCCGAAGTCCACAATCTGTGCTGCACAGCCAACCAAGCGAAAATTTTGCACTTTAGCGGTGCCCAGCTGCGCCAGGTCCCATTTGCCGTGGGGGAACGCAACCCACCCTAACAAAGCTGGGTGTAAGTGGATTTCCCCATATATGCACCTGATCGATCGTGTGGCCAAGTGAATCGATCCTCCTCCTGCTCGTCTCTGGGCACCGACGCAACTGCATGCCTCAGATGCATGACTTGCATAAGCGCACCAAATGAGAACTAGAGCTGCACGTCCAGTGTCCAACTCTCCTCCTGAATGGCCTGAGCAACCGTCCTGTTGTTCCTTACTTTGGCGCACACTCCTTGGAACAGCGTGGGCGCGATGTCCTTGACGGCGAATCCATGTATCCACCTATCTCTCCAGAACAAGACTTTGTCCCCTTTGCCGACCGTGATGCTCACCAAACTATCAAAAACCCTCCTCGCATCCTCATCCACCATCATATGCAACCCTTGCCAGGGCCGAAGTTGGTCGGTCCGCCTTAGCCATTCCCATCTCACTCTAAGTGCGAGTGCCTGAAGTTGAAGATTTTTCACACCGAGACCACCATAGGCCAGGGGCCTGCATATAGTGTTCCATGCAACTAAGCATTGACCCCCATGGACCTTATCTTTCCCAGCCCAAAAAAAGGCTCTCATCCAACTGTCCATGTCCTCAAGGACCCAAGCAGGCGCCTTCATGACCAGAAGATGATGGACCGGCCTTGCCGCCACCACCGACTTCACCAACACCAACCTCCCCGAGCGTTGCATGAGGCCTCTCTGCCATGCGGGGATGAAGTGCCTCACCTGATCAAGCAACGGCTGCCACTGCACCTTTGTAAGCTTCTTCACCGCCAACTGTAAGCCGAGATATTTACAAGGGAATTCTCCCATGGTGCATTGCAACAAACTCTCCACTCTAATTCTGTCATCTGAGTCATATGTAATGAGGATAGCCGAGGATTTCCTGTAATTGACCTTGAGCCCCGAGGCTTCTCCAAAGATGTCCAACGCTCTCCTGACAAACTCTAGCTCAAGTCTGGATGGTCGCACAAAGAAGGCGGCATCATCCGCATAGATGGACAGTCTTTGCATAGCCGAAATGCCCGTGTAGCTTCTCAACACGCCCTCCTGTGTGGCTTTTACCTCGATCGCCGTAAGCGCCTCCATAGCAATCACGAACAGAAGCGGAGAGACCGGATCCCCTTGCCTTAGTCCTTTAGCTTGCCAAATTCTCCTCCCAGGTACACCATTAACCAGCACCCGCGTGCTCGCAGTCATGAGAAGGGCTGCCATCCTCGCAAGACAAAGTGGGCCGAACCCTTTAGCTCGCAACACTTCAAACAGAAATGGCCAGGAAAGTGAATCGAAAGCTCGCGTAATATCCAACTTGAGGAAGACACCATGATTCTTCCTGTCCCGAATCTTCATCGCCACTTGCCTCACAAGCAGGTAGTTATCATGAAGGCTTCTTCCCCTGATAAACGCCGACTGGTTCACTCCCACCAAGTCGGGCATGCGTCGACATACTCTGTTAGCCAACAGCTTGGCAAAAAGCTTGGAGAAACTGTGCGGCAAACTGATCGGCCGGAAGTCCCCTACCTCCATCGCCTTCGGTTTCTTCGGGATCAACAAAATTAGTGCACGATTCAGTTTTTCAAAACCTCTACTATCCCCCACAGCGAGCTTGGTCAGCGCCGCCATGATGTCGCTTTTGATAACTGGCCAAGCCTTCTGATAGAACAACGCACTGAAACCGTCCGGCCCCGGCGCTCGATCTGGGTGCAGCTCTTTGATTACCCTCCAAACTTCCTCTTCCGATAAGATTCCTTCCAGCTCTGAGAAGTCTGATTCTTCCATCCCCAAATACCTCAAATCCAAGGTGTGCCTCCTCGCATGGTCAGAACCTAGGAGATTTTGGAAGGCATCCGCAAAAACTTCCTCTTTACGACACTACTCCGAGACAATCTCACTGCCCACACGCACATGGGGAATGAACTTCTTCGCACGTCTACCATTAGCCACCATTTGGAAGAATTTGGTGTTGGCGTCTCCCTCGCGTAGCCATCTATGCCTCGATCTCTGTCGCTCAATTGTTCTCTCCAGTGAGGCTAGGCTGAGCAGGGACAGCTTGAGAGTGCGCCTCAGCCAACCTTCTAACTCTGTAAGCCCTCGCGACTCCATCGCTTGATCCAACTTGAGGATAACCAGCATCGCCACCGCCATGAGTAGTTTGACGTTGCCTACTTTCTTCTGACCCCAAGCCTGGAGCGACACACCCGCATTCTTGAATAGAGCGTCGAGCCTTTTGAACGGATCCACAATCTCAGGGTCACAAACCCAAGCATCCTTGACGGCTTGCTCGAAGCCCTCAAGTTTGGGCCAAAAAGCCTCGAAACGCAAGCGCTTCTTGGGCCAGAAAGCTGCGCTAGTGGTAATGTGCAAGGCCGCATGATCAGAAACACTCGTAGAAAGAGCCTGCAGCAAACAGTCTGGCCACGCGAGCTCCCAAGCAACCGACACCAATACTCTATCAATTCTAGTGAGCGTAGGGTTTTCTCTTTCACTAGACCAGGTGAATCTACGCCCATGCATATAAAGCTCCTTCAGCTCACAACTGTCGACAAAGCTCCGGAATTTGTTCATCATCGTGCGGTTTATGTTAGTGTTGCTTTTCTCGTTTGCTCGCAAGATCATGTTAAAGTCCCCAAGCACCATCCAAGGAACAGGGCATAGAGCACGCCTGGCCGCCAGGTCCACCAGAAACTGGGATTTCGCATCATTACCTTGGGGACCATAAACCACCGAAATCCACCAATCCTCACCAGCTCTAGGGTGAACCAAACCCGTGAGGAAATTCGCATCCCTCTGGATGCTATCTACCTGCAGCACCGTGGTATCCCATGCCAGTAGAATCCCTCCTCTCGTGTCATCAGCCGGCAAGTAAGCAAAGCCGTCCAACGACGGGCCACACCATTGCATTGAGAGAAAATGGTCTACAACCTCCAATTTTGTTTCCTGCAAACACACTAGGTTAGGCTTCACCGAAGCCAAGAACTCTCTCACCGCTTTCCTCTTTGCCGGATTGTTCAAACCACGAACGTTCCAGCAAGTCACCACGGGGTTGACATCCATGAAAACTGATGTTGCTCCCTCCTCCTGACGCACAGCTCTAGTGCACGCCAATCCTCTCAGACCCGCCCGCTCCAAGCGTCTGCCCTGGCAAGGCCTTGCCAAACAGTGCCGCTATGACACGCACATGCTGCTCACGGAGCGGCGAGTCGAATAGGGTCTTCAACTCTTGCACCGCCGAGTCATCCACCTGAAGATCCTCCGGGACCAAGCCGAGCGTCCTGAGCAGCACGTTTTCTGCCGGCGTGGCTGTCGAAGAGCCCAGTGTCGCAGTTCTTTTGGCTGCCCTCGTCGTGCGCTTGGGTGTGAATGGCTCCGCCTCCGGCCTCAGCGAGGAGGCATGTATCTCCTTGAGAATAGGTGGCGCCAACTTCTTCATGATATGCGAGCAAAAAGCCTTGAGTCTACCATACGCCGCCGCTTCTTGTGGCGTCATTCCTGAAGCCATCGACACCGGCACCACCATGCCATTGTTCAGTCTTGCGGCCTCCTGCACCACCAGACCATTGTTCGGCTCCGCGGCCTCAAGAACGTTCTCCGCCTCCCTTGGCTCAGGCATCTCATTCCTCACCACAGCTGGACTCGCCATGCCCTGGTTAGGCAGCTCCACAAGTGCAAGGCTGCATGGCGACGTTGCATGGTTCACATCAGCCTGGGACCCACAAACCGTGTCATCATGCATTGGTGCATTAATACCAGCACTGCGGGGCCCGTCGCCAGCCATTGCATGGCCTTCCTGTACGACACGCGGGTCCACCCATGCTACCACCTTATCCTTGGACAAAGTATCCACAGGAGTACACCGAACCTGGGCCCCCTCAGCCTCCGCGTCGGGTTGTGCGCCATCCCGACCCACCACCGCCTCCGCGCCACGTGGGAAGGCGGCATTGCATGTCTGGCCGGGCGCGCTAGCCACCAGCGCTGATAGCGGGGGGGGGGGGGAGTGGCCCGAGTGGCCGGCCGCGGTGGCCCCTCCAACAGTGCCTCACTTGGCATTATCTCCAACTGCTCCACGCCCGCGTCCCGAGGCCTCACCTGGACCGCAGTCTCCTCAACGATCGCGCCATCAGGGGACGGATCCCGGGGCGGTTCCATCTGGTCGGGGATATTCTTCTCAGCGTCAGGTGATCGCCCAACGGGAGGGAGAGCCTCCGATTGCGTGGGGCCGGCCACCCCATTCCCGCTCCTTCCATTCGAAAATCCCGCCAACTGGGCTCCAGCTGTGTCCACTTGGCGCTCCGTGACTGCGATCCGGTCAAAAGCAGAAATCCTCTTCGCCAGCCTGCTTTGGATAGGCTGAGTGACCCCACCTTCCGTCAGCACGGGCTTTGGGGGCATTGGCGGGAGGCGCCAGTCCGCACCGGCGCCGGCGCTCGCTTCCGGCGACAGTGCCGCCCTTTGCCTGTCCTCCACCACCGCACCCATGCCGGAGCCAAACCCGCGCCGGTCACGCACCCCGAAGCGCCAGCTGAGGTTGCGAGTGTGGCTGCGCCTCCCCTCTCTAGGGCCGCCCAAGCCATCATCGTCAACCTCGGGGACACCACTCTGTCCACTATCCGAAGAAGCTCACACGAACCATGGCTCGTCCGCCCCATCGAACTCAGTCACCGAATCCAAGTGAATCAAGATCTTGTACTGCAGCAGCTTCGGGTCCGAGAGCGGCGCCACCAGCCCTGGCTCAGGCACTGCCAGCCAACGCAAGGATGGGTTGCTCTCAGGCTCCGCCGACCACGCCGAAAGCTTGAACGCAGAGAGATCGCGCCTCGCGCTAGTCTCCGGCTCCACCGAGTCCACCAAGCACGAAGACCCAAGCAGCTCTTCTACCACCTCTCTCTCCCAAGCATGCGGCGGGATTCCTTCCAACACCAAAGACACCTTGTACCTCATCACCGAATGCACCGCCTGAGCCTGGCGGTTCCATTGCCTGAAGAACAGCTTGACGCCCTTGTGATCAATTGATGGCGCGCCCGACGCTGTTGCGGTGCTCCTGCCTCGCAAAGACCACGAAAAAGTCCTCAGTCTGTACTCATGCACCGAGAATCACTCCGGCGAGATGCCAACCACTGCGTCCAACGCCTCAACCACAAACTCCGGGGGGATGCCACGCCTCACACCACCGACGTACGCCACCATCGCAAACTGAAGCCGCCTCTCCAAGTCCTCCATGGAACGAGTCCGCCGAACGACGCAGAGCTCGGAAGGCTTGAACTCCTCACGCTGCGCGGCCTCCATCCTGGGGCAAGGCAGCGCCGGCCACGCAGGCCTGGGTCCAGCACCACCCACGGACACCGGCGGGGACGGCGGGGTCGGGGGCCCTCTGGTCCCCTGAGCCGCGCGGCCGGATTGGCCCGCCACGCCTCGCCTGGCCACCTTGGCCAAGGCCGCCCTTCGCAGCTCGTCCTCGGGCGACGGACTGCGGGGGCGCTTGCAGTCCTTGGATTCGTGCCCCGGCAGACCACAGTGAAGGCAGACCACCTGGTTAATGCAATCGATCTTGCGGTGCCCCTCCTCAAAGCACTTGAAACAGAGTCTGGCCATCTCCGGCGACACCTCGCGTCGCTGCTGCTGTCCTGCGGCCGAACCCTGCGCACGCTCGCGTTCCTCCCGTCGCCACCTCCAAAGCTCCTTCTTGGAGGGCCTGGGCTGCGACCAACGAACCGCCGGCTGCGCCACCGGCAGATCTGCCGGGGCCGCCCTCGAGTCGACCGCCAGGCCGCGCCCCTCCGACGACCCCGAGCTGCCCGAGAGGCCAAGGCCCGAAACGATGGGGCGCTCGCCGCTCGGCCTGAAGGAGGAGTCGACCGACGCCGGGCTGGACGCCATGGACCTCGGATAGGAGCGAGGGAAAGGACCGGAAGGGTGGCCGCCGGGGCCGGAGCGACCGCCGGCGGGGAAAGTGGGTGGACACCGGCACCGGAGTGGTGCACGGCGGCGGAAGGGAGCGCTAGGGGAAGGTAGGTTGGCAGCGCGTTTCCGGTGAGGTTTGGTGATGATAAAGAAGCCTTTCCTCTGAAGTCAGCATACTACCAGTCCACCGAGCCTGTAAGGATTTTCACAATCAGCGGTCGGTTCGGATTACTATATTCCAAACATCAGCCCGATCTGGCATGTTTGCATTACTACTGTACCAAGCCCCGAGGGTATCAACTACTAGTTGTTGATCGCTACCTGGGATAAAGATGACGAGGGTTGCATGCTGCGTGCCGTTGTGACCACGCGATCCGTTGAACCGGATCTATTTTTGCTACACCGTCATTAGGAGCTAGAAGAGAGAAATTTTTCTGTGGCAACACCTCAGACGCCGCCACCGCCGGGTCACTACAAACCCTATCTCTGTTTTTGGAAAGGATGAAAAAAACTACGCGTAAAGCAGAACTTGGTTGCGACGAGTCAAACAACAAGCGTATAGATCGAGGCCTGCCAATCAAATCACCGGTTGTCTACATACAAGGAAATCCATTTCAATCCATGAGTGCTACTCTGATTAGTGCATAAAAAAAAGGGGTGGAGTGGTCCAAGCCATCTACGACCCGGAGCAGCTACCACCACAAACCGGGATTCTGCGGCGGCAACTTCACATCGCGAGCTGCTCCGGCCGGTTTATGTCGCCTTGCCGGGTCACTCCCGATGCCTCAGACTGATTCCGCTACTGTCGCCGGTCTATGCCTCTGCTGCAGCGGTGACTGCGCCTTGGGTCACCGTAAACCGTTCGCCTCTGCCTCCACAGCTACAGGCCAACCCGGCTACCTCTACCGGTTCAACCTGCTGTTACATAACCGGCCTGCGTTTCCTGCTCAGCCGCGAGAGATCTTTGCCGCCGCCCCCTCCATGGCTGGCCTCTAGCCACTACATCCTTCTACAGTCTTGAGACGCGGATGCCGCGGACTGGCGCCACAAGCCGTCTTGCCATCCGCCGGTCGATCCATCGTGGTTAAGCTGCCAGCCGTCTCACCTCTGTGGTGAGCCGCCGTACCGGTTTGCCTCACCACCAAGCTGGCCTCGCCTTTCCCACTTCGGGTCGCTGCATCGCCAAGTGGCCCTACTTCCGAGTCGCTCTCCGCTTCGATCTCCGATTCGCCCGCTACCGCGGCCTTCTTCTGAGTTGCCCCGGTTTAGCCTCGCCTCCAAATCACGGGCTACCTCGAACTGCTGCGAACGCGTTCACCTCCGCATTGAACCGGCCTCTGCTGCTGCTGAATCAGCTTCTACTGCTGCTGAATCGTTGTATCGCGGCGCCTGGTGCTTCAAGTCGCCGTCTGTGCCCTGCCCCTCGAGGCTTGCGGTCCCGCCATCGTCGCTTGCGGCTCTCTGGCTGCCCCGTCCGCTGGCTGGCTCTGCTTCGAAAAACCCTCTATGGTTGACTCACCTTGCGCCACCTCGGCCGCGCGCCGACCGGCCGCCGTCGCCTCGCTTCGCGCCAGCTCGACCGCGCTCGGCTGCCTCCAACACCGTGGCATGGCGCCCCCGTTCCGAACCGCCTCCGCCGTCGCTGCTTCGGCCCCGCCCCGAATCGCCACAAGTCGCCTTCACCGCCGCGCGCTTCGGCCGCCCTCTGCTCTACTGCGGCCGGCTCCCGAGCCCTGTGAGCCAGTTCTGGCCACCTCGCTGACAGTAAACCGGCGCCGGGTCGTCCTGGACGCACCCGTCATGCCGCCTTCACCATGATCCCTGCTGAGTCACCGGCAAACCCCGCTGCTCCCGCGCCGTAAGCCGCCGCTCCGAGTCACGGCGTCCGTCGCGACTGTGGCCTCGCGAGCGCGCTATCCTCGAGCCGCTGGTGGTGTTTGCCTCAGCCCTAACAGCGTTACTGCAGCATCTGCCGTGCCTTCGCCCGGTTCGTTATGCGGCGGTTGGGGTTGTGTTTTCTGCTGGCTCGCACCATTGCGCGCTCCGTTCGTGCGCTGGAAAAACTAGTTTATCAATCTGCATGGATGTCTTGATGATGAAGAAAATAAAGAAATATCTGCTGCACATGCACGTGAAGACAAAAGCAACAGTGGGGCGGAGGCAAGATCTAGCAGTCAATCCTACCGCTGCACACACGAAAGATTTGATGGTCAGGTGCTAGTCGTAGGCCAAAAGAAACTATATCCTCCTAGGCACTTAAAGGCCACAGAACCAGTGCTACTATTCCTATTAAATTTGGCACGATTTCCAAGGGAACCAAAATAGATGTGTTGGAAGATTTCCTGTCTTACGTAAAGTATTTTGAGCAGCACTATACATTATCCAGCACAGCATCCGTGTTTTCCCAACAAATCACCAGGTGCTATCCTTTCTATATATTTTATTAGTACATTTTTATTCCTCTAAGCATCATTAACATCCCTATTGGTGTTTTTATATATAGGTAAAATTATCGGTATATTGCGGGTATAAAGCATGCATTGGCAACGTTCTACAACGACGTTTTCCTCCGTGTCACCTTACCTGATGAACGGACGGCCAGTTCACGCGTCCGCACCGGTTTATAACATTGAGGGCAACTTGCCCGTCCACACCGGCCTATAATATCGCGGCCGACTCATCTGTCTGCTCCTACGATGGACTCACCCATGATTGGATACATACCTTCACCGTGGTGATGATCAACTCTACGGTGGATAATTTCTGGCCTAACATATCAGGTGAAATCCATCCAGTATATTTTTATATTATATATCGCTTTATTTAAAAGAACAATTACTCCGGCTTGCAAAGTTATCTAATGCAGGACCCTAAAATCGCCATATTGGTGAAAATTTCAAGGCCGTCAAAAAATTTTCGGCTTAAAAATAAGGATTCCGGTTTAAAATCTGGTTGAAGGGAAAGCTATCTCCCACACAGCTTTGAAGCTCTCAGTATCCGGTTTAAGAATTTCCGGTTCAAAAAGAATTAATCTCTCGCAAGTTTGAGTTCTCAGGAAAAATTAAAGGGACCAAAGAGAGTCTGTTGCAAAAGCACAACTCAAACATAGGTGCCCCTTGAGCACAGCTCACAATACCCCTTGGGGGCATGGTCGTATTCAAACCATAGCTACACCTCTTGATCCGGCTATCAAGCCCATATCATAAGAGCGTAGCTCTAGTTACCTAGGTAATCCGGCTATCAAGCCCATATCATAAGAACATAGCTCTGGTTACCTCGGCAATCTGGCTATCAAGCCCATATCATAAGAGCACAGCTCTGGTTACCTCGGTAATCCGGCTATCAAGCCCATATCATAAGAGCACAGCTCTGGTTACCTCGGTAATCCGGCTATCAAGCCCATATCATAAGAGCACAGCTCTGGTTACCTCAGTAATCCGGCTATCAATCCCATATCATAAGAGCACAGCTCTGGTTACCTCGGTAATCCGGCTATCAAGCCCATATCATAAGAGCACAGCTCTGGTTACCTCGGTAATCCGGCTATCAAGCCCATATCATAAGAGCACAGCTCTCGTTACCTCGGTAACCCGGCTATCAAGCCCATATCATAAGAGCACAGCTCTCGTTACCTCGGTAACCTGGCTATCAAGCCCATACTATAAGAGCACAGCTCTGTTTAATCCTGCTATCAAGCCAGTATTATAATTTCATAAGAGCATAGCTCAGATTACTTTGGCAACCCGTCTATCAAGCCAATATTATAACTCCATATGAACATAGCTCTGACCTACTTGGAAGTTTAATGCCCAGGTTAAGGGGACCAAAGAGGGTCTGTTGCACAGCACAGCTCAAATATGGGTACCCGGCCTTGATGGTTCAAAATATATCACTTGGGGGCTCCCTTCTTGGTTTGACGCGCCAGTATACTTTGGATTGCGCAAAGGGAATCATGTTCTTATAAATCATTGATTTATATTATTCAAATAGCCAACATGGCTGGATATTTATTTTAGTTATCAATAACCAATATTATGATTGAGGTTTTCAAAGTCGCTTCAGCGCAATGGATATTATTTTATCAATGGGTATGATTTATTCTACAAAGGAATAGTCCCAAGCCGCTGCAGGCTTACAACCCGGCACTTGGGGGCTACATTATTCAAGTTGAGATTACATCAAATATGCAAGTCTCATGTCACTGCAAGCATGCACCATGACACTTGGGGGCTAATGCAAAGTCATTTTACTGGCCTTATTGAAGACCCGATTCATTACATCATAATGAGTCGGCCCTTGGGGGCTACCAATTGCTCCTGTCAACAATTCAAGGTACACAAGATAAATCCATTATATTGAAGGGTCCATTGCTCAGTTGATAAATCACAAAGCTCTTAATCTTGTGGACGTGGGATCAGGCCCTATGATGGAGGCTACATTATAAGATGTTATTTTCATTGAAGTATATATAAGGTCCCAGCTCAGTATTACCATAATGACCCGGCCCTTGGGGGCTACATATCACTGCTCAAATCTACATGATTATATTTACAAAGTCCATGCTCCTTAATGCCTAATGACCCGGCACTTGGGGGCTACATATGTGGAGTATTCAGTTTATACTAGTGATTGAGATGAACAACATGGATTTCTTCAAGGTTGTGACATTTATATTGAAGCAAGTCTTAAGTTGTTGCTATGCTAACTTCTTAAGACTTGGGGGCTACAAATGATAGGCGTATAAGAGGTATATTTTCAAGCTTGATGTTAACTACAATTATGACCCGGTGCCATCAGTATTTATAAACCGGCAAGTTCTACATCCTTAAGCCAGCTGAAGAGCAGATGAATATTTCAAGGACCAATATTTTTGTTAAGCATTGAGAGCTGAATCAAAGGAATTATGCTTCACAATATTTCTCTGTGACAAACCAATGTCAGCAAATTGATTATGAAGCTGGCCTGTTGACCCGGATTTTCTAGAAGAAGGAAATGACAACGACTTAAGGATGATCAGGATCAGTTTAACATGGATAAATCCAAATTAAACTGGGGGCTAATGTCGGGGATATACCCCGTGGTGTGACCCGGCCGGAGTTATAACCCGGCTGGGACTTGGTAAACCGGCAGGTGATAAACCGGCTGACAGTTAAGACAAGTGGCTAAGACAGACGGTAAACCGGCAGGTCATAAACCGGCAGACAGTCATAACCCGGCAGACAATTATAACCCGGCAGACAATCATAAACCGGCAGAGGTTAAGTCAGCTGATAACCCGGCAGATGTTAAGTCAGATGATAACCCGGCAGATGATAACCGACAGACGTTAAGTCGCCAGGGATTAATAAGTCCGAGACGTTAAGAAGCCCGAGATGATAAGAAGCCCATGAAGAGAAGTCAGGATAGTTTAAGTCTTAGTCCGAGATGGACTCTACATGTAACCTGTCCCTTCAACTTATATAAGGAGGGGCAGGGAACCCCTAGAGGGGGGAGGATCTTAAGGGTTAGGGATAACTGGGAGAGCCAGTTTATGGCGACTCCCTTGTGATGATAACGAGACCTAGCCACAAACAACATGTAGGGTTGTTACCGGATGATGTTTCCCGGGGCCCGAAGCTGTCTAAATCCTTGTCTTTTGTTGCGTCTCTCGATTCCGCCCAACTCCTCTCAAGCTACCACGTAGATGCGTTGGCCTCACGACTAAGTCCTCACACTAGGAAATCTGACGTGTTAATTCCACGACAGAGCCTATTGAATAAATACTTGAGTCATAGAGTTTTGTTGTGATGCCATGTTGTATTTGCACATATCGAGCATATTGTGTGTATGTTATTGAAATGCTTGGTATGTGTGGGATCCGACAACCTAGTTGTTTATTCCTGGTAGCCTCTCTTACCGGGAAATGTCTTCTAGTGCTTCCACTGAGCCATGGCCGGCATGTGTCCTTGTTCGTTCATGTGTCTGTCCCTTCGGGGAAATCTCACACGTTGTTCCTTTAAGTCCTTGTAGCTCGCTACGACTTGGGTTCATACGTTGTTGATCGACACGTTCTTGTTGGGTTAGGTAATCCTTCCCTGTAAGTTAGCGCCACCTTGGGTTTACGACTAGTCATGTCGGCCCGGGTTCTTTGTCATATGGTTGCTAGCGACACTATCATATACGTGAACCAAAAGGCGCAAACGGTCCCGGGCCAGGTAAGGTGGCACCCATGGGAATACCGTGCGTGAGGCCGCAAAGTGATACGATGTGTTACCTACTAGATCGGTGTGACTTAGGATCAGGGTCCTGACAGCTTTTGTATCAGAGTTTGACTGCGTGTAGGATTACCAAGCCAAACTGGTTGAAGTTGAGTCTAGAGATTCTTTAGTTATATAAGGGAATTGATTGTGGATGGGAACGTAAGGCTCTTTTTTACTCCTTTACCTTATGCCCTTCTGATCTGAGTCATCCTATCTTTTTACGGGGTAAATGAACTAGGCTTTCTCTTCTTTCTATCAATATCACGTGTTACTAATCCGTAGACTTATAGGATTCATGGAATTAAGCCCCAGTTCAGTTCCTACTTCTTCCGTAAGATGACCATTGATATCGGAACCTTGATATCATGATGTTGAGTGATTATGCCACCATTTTGCAGGATGTCTCAAGTCTTTTTGAGCATTTATAGCCGTTATGTTGTCCGAGTCATCCCAGGTTTCTAAACAATCTGATGCATTTGCAAAATCCTTTCCCTCTGTTTCCGATGTACTTTTGGTCCAGATTAACCACAGTAATCGGTGAGTTGAGGTACTCCATTGCCTCGACATATATGTTGGAGCTATTATTATGACCCATCTTAGAGAATCACCTAGTAATCTAGCCATGTTTTGTGTTCCCAGTGTGATGATTCTGGCCACCATTCTCAAAAGCATCTCGTGATGTTATTTTGTTAGTAGGTATTCTATTCCTGGGTTCTTGAACCCGAGATTCACCCTACTTACATCGTGTTGATAGTGTTTGCTCGTTCCTTTAGGATATTAGTAACCTTTGTGATAGTCCTCAAGGTCTGTGGTATATCATTCTTCCAATACCATGAACCATCATGGCAGATGTTCCTCGTTGAACCGAAAGATCACAACCAGAGTGCTCTTGATGAGTTCTCTATTCTATATTATGACTCTGACAGTCCTACCTCTCTGCATGGACTATCTGGGAGAAATATGTTGAACTCGATCGACATACTAATCTATGCATCCGCAACTCAGAAAGTTATATGTTCCTTGAGTTGTTCCTTTTTAGTTGTATTCCGATCTCCGTCTATCTATTGGTAGTTAGGAGTAGTTGTGCATTTGTGTTATCAATGCCTATTATTCTCGTGGTTCGTCAAGACATTCTATCTTGGAATGACCAGGATTGGGTCAAAGCAGTTGTAATCCGCAGATCAAAATGCCAATCCAACTTTTGTTCTGTTCTATCCTGGAGTATTACCGTCTTATGTCAAGAATGTCATGGGAATTGCACGCCCTCTTATAAATTCTTGGTACAGTGATACTTCTCGCCATCATTATTCATTCCTCGGCCCCCATGTTGTTGTAACCGGAATGCCGACAAGTGAACGGTGATGCATGAAATCAATACTCCTAGCAACCATGTTGCTTAGTGATTAATGGACGATAATCTCATTCTTAGTGTATTGGTTATGGAATCATCATTCTAAGATTGATCGTGCTACCTAGTCCATTTTCCTGGTGCACTCTTCGATCGATGGGTTAGGATTCTTTCAAATCCTCGCTCTATTGATCATATCATCTTGCCCTGAAAAGCAAGATTGTTCTCGAGCTTATAGCATATCAGTGGTTCGTGATATTCCGGATATCTTCCCGGAAGTATCACCAGGTTGTCCACTGACTATTATGTTGTCACGCCCAATATGCGATACTGTCCTAAAGAGACTCGAAGGTCCCACCAAGGATAGAACCGCATACTGAAATGCTTTTGCAAGGTGGATATCATTACATCAACATTACATACTAGATGGGGATACATACAAAAGGCATAGAATGGCACACAAATACAACATCATTATACACAAGAGCATCATACGACTACGGATGAAACACAAACAAAAACTCAAACGACATCCACCCTGCTAGCCCAGGCTGCCGACCTGGAACCTATCCCTTGATCGAAGAAGAAGCAGAAGAAGAACTCCAAAATAAGCAAACATCGCTCTCGCGTCATGATCGTCATAAGACCGGCACACCTGAATCTATTGTTGTAGTGTCGTGAGCCGGAGGACTCAGCAATCCCATTACGATGGGTATCAAGACTAGCAAAGCTTAATGGGTAAGGAAGGGTGAGGAGTCTGGACTAGGGGTGTCCGGACAGCGGACTATCATCGTCCATGCGGACTACAAGACTATGAAGATACAAGATTGAAGACTTCGCCCGTGTCCGGATGGGACTTTCCTTGGCGTGGAAGGCAAGCTTGCAATCTGGATATGTAGATATCCTACCATTGTAACCGACTCTGTGTAACCCTAGCCCTCTCGGTGTCTATATAAACCGGAGGGCTTTAGTCCGTGAGGACACAACCTCCATTACAACAATCATACCATAGGCTAGCTTCTAGGGTTTAGCCTCCTTGATCTCGTGGTAGATCCACTCTTGTAATACACATCATCAATATTAATCAAGCGGGACGTGGGGTTTTACCTCCATCAAGAGGGCCCAAACCTGGGTAAAACATCGTGTCCCTTGTCTCCTGTTACCATCCGCCTAGACACACGATTCGGGACCCCTACCCGAGATCCGCGGTTTGACACCGACATTGGTGCTTTCATTGAGAGTTCCTACGTATGCGTCACCGATAGGCTCGATGGCTTCTTCAATCAACAACAACGCCGTCCAGGGTGAGACTTTTCTCCCCGGACAGATCTTCGTATTCGGCGGCTTCGCACTGCGGGCTAATTCACTTGGCCATCTGGAGCAGATCGAAAGCTACGCCCCTGGCCGTCAGGTCAGGTTCGGAAGCCTAAACTTCATGGCCAACATCCGCGGGGACTTGATATTCGACGGACTCGAGCCACAGCCGAGCGTGCCGCGCTGTCACGATGGGCATGATTTAGCTCTGCCGCCGGACAGTGCCTTGGTGGCCGCACACGAATCCGCTCCGGCCCTCAGTCCGAAGCCGATCGCCCAGATCGAGGACCGGTGGCTGGACACCGCCTCGGGGGCTGCAACTTCCACGACGATGGAGCTGAACACTAACCTCGTCCCCTGCAAAGCTCGTAACTCCAAGGTGCCGGACTCCCTGCCGGACTCCGAACCTCCCGCGCCCCTGCCAATCGAACCTGATTGGGCGCCGATCATGAAGTTCACCGCCGCGGACATCTTCCAACACTCACCCTTTGGTGACATCCTAAATTCGCTAAAACACCTCTCGCTATCCGGAGAGCCCTGGCCGGACTACGGCCAGGATGGTTGGGATGCGGACGACGAAGAAATTCAAAGCCCACCCACCACCCACTTAGTAGCCACTGTCGACGATCTAACCGACATGCTAGACTATGACTCCGATGACATCGACGGTGTGGACGACGATGCCGGAGACGATCAAGAACCAGCGCCTACAGGGCACTGGAAGACCACCTCGTCATATGACATATACATGGTGGACACCCCAAAAGAGGGGGACGGCGAGGAAGCAGCGGAGGCAGATTCCCTAAAGAAACAGCCCAAGCGCCGACGTCAGCGGCGCCGCTCTAAATCCTGCCACAGCAAGAAGAGATTCCGGCACAGGGGATAACAACACCCCAGAAAGTGCCGACGACAATCCCCTCCAGCAAGATTCAGCACAGGAGGATGCAAAAGCAAGCCCTCACGAGAGAGCGGCAGACGAAGAGGTCGAGGATGATAATTACATACCTCCCTCCGGAGACGAGGCAAGCCTCAACGACGATGAATTCGTCGTGCCAGAGGATCCCGTCGAACAAGAGCGTTTTAAACGCAGGCTTATCGCCACGGCAAATAGCCTAAAGAAAAAGCAGCAGCAGCTTCAAGCTGATCAAGACCTGCTGGCCGACAGATGGACTGAGGTCCTCGCGGCCGAAGAGTATGAACTCGAACGTCCCTCCAAAAGTTACCCAAAATGCAAGTTGCTCCCCCAATTAGAGGAAGAAGCATACATACCTTCATCACCAGCGCTGTCTGACCGACCGACCACCCCATGGTCGCGACGGAGAGCATCCGGGCCCTCCACCAAGGCCGTACCGGCATCGCTCCAAAAGTACGAAGCCAAGTGGGAATCGCCCGGACTTGCGAGATATATTGGAGGAAAAGCAAAGGCAATCCAGATCCATCTCACGGATCACGTGGGCGCCCGACCCACAGCGAATCCGTCGTCGCTGGATACAACAACCCGGCGGGCGAACACAGCGGACAAGCGCTCACTCGAGCTACGTCGTGATATTGCTCAATATAGGCGCCGCACACACCTATGCTTCAGCGATGAAGTAATGGATCATCAAATCCTGAAGGTTTAAACCCGTAAATATTGAATCCTATGATGGCACAACAGACCCGCGGTTTGGATTGAAGATTATCTCCTTCACATCCATATGGCCCATGACAACGATCTCCACGCCATCAAATATCTCCCTCAAGCTTAAAGGGCCAGCTCGGCATTGGCTTAACAGCTTGCCCGCGAGTCAATTGGGTGTTGGGAAGACACGGAAGCCGCATTCCTCGACAACTTCCGGGGCACATATGTCGCGACCACCGGCGCCGATGACCTAAGCCACATAATTCAGCAGCCCGACGAATCGGCGGACAGTTACGGACACGGTTCTTAACGAAGAAAAATCAAATCGTCATTGTCCGGATCAGAGGCCCTCGCAGCCTTCAAACATAACATCCGCGATGAGTGGCTAGCCCGGCACCTAGGACAGGAAAAGCCTAAATACATGGCAGCCCTCACGCCGTTAATGACCGCTTACGTGCGGAGAGGATAGCTAGCTAGCTTCGCAGCAATAACCTCGGTAAAAATTCTGGCAGTCCGGATACTAAGGACCACAATGGCAGGTCGCGTCGAAGCAAAATAAGCGCGCGTGCTGGCGGCGACAAGGAGGATCGGCGAGTCAGCGCGGATTCGAGGCTCTAAACCGGTCGTGAAAAAGCCATTCAAAAGAACCACCGGGTCCATCAATTTGGACCGAATACTCGACCGCTTATGCCAGAAACATGGCACCCCCGAAAAGCCAGCTAATCACACCAACAGAGACTGTTGGGTATTCAAGCAGGCAGGCAAGTTAATTGCCGAAAACAATGACAAGGGGCTGCATAGCGATGACGAGGAAGAGACCCGGCCACCGAACAGTAGAGGACAGAAGGGTTTCCCCCCACTAGTGCGGACGGTAAACATGATATCACAAACCCATATACCCAAGAGGGGCGGAGCGTGCACTAAGGGGCGTATATGCGATGGAGCGATCGCCCATAAGTTCAATCCATGGTCCTCTTGCCCGATCACTTTCGATCGAAGAGACCATCCGACCGATATCCGCCATGGCGGTTGCGCGTGGTTTTAGACCCAATCGTCGATGGATTTCACCTCACGAGAGTCACGATGGGCGGCGGTAGTAGCCTGAACCTGCTTTATCGGGATACGGTGCGCAAGATGGGCATAGACCCTCAAGGATTAAACCTACAAAGGCGACCTTCAAAGCGTCATACCAGGTGTTGAGGCCAATTATGCGAGCTCGATCCTGCCTGAAGTGGTCTTGAATCCCGGACAATTTCCGGGCGAGGAGTTAATCTTGACATAGTCCCGTTCATGCGCGGCTATCACGCTCTGCTCGGACGAACCGTGTTTACAAAGTTCAGCGGTGCCGCATTACATACCTCAAGCTCAAGATGCGAGGCCCTCGTGGAGTCATCACGGTCAGCGAAATCTGAGCGCTCCCTCGAGCGGAGGAACATCTGGCGGCTCTCGCGGCGAAATCTGAGCAGCCTTCCAAGGCAATTTTAGTCCGGCCGTTAAGCGGCGGACTGACAACAGCGCCGGAGCAACATCAACCAAGACCACGGCTCGTTCTAGCAGCGTGCAATGCGGCTAACCCCAGCCCTCGCATGATCGCCAAGACCAACCATCCACGTACATCGTTACGCTCGGAATACCATGGGCCTAGGGGAGGCACGACCACAACACAGCCGAGTCGGCTCGACCACACGAGGGCTCACAAGTGTGTCGCCCTCTTTTTCTATTTTCCTTCTTTGTACACAGGACTCCGTTCACGGGGGCTCTGTCGTGGCGAACCCTTGAACTCACGATGCAACAGCCGGGGAGGGAAGAAGGCTGCTGACAGAAACACTCGGTGGTCTCCATTACGAGCATTAAATTCGATTATATACACCAGTCCATGACCCACCACGGAGGACATGTTTATTTAGTCCAATCCCTTGCTTACCGCACTATTTGTATCCTTCCGCACTCATAGCAGAATTCCTTGAATAAATAATGCAGCAATTTTGGCCTGTTATCACATTACTTTACACATATGTTCATTAATGACATCTTGCACCCGTATATTTTGAGTGCGGCCGAATACACCGAGGCTTATGTTCCCCGCATTATGGTGTGACAAGTCCGAACACTTTCAAAGTCGGCACCCGAACTTATAGCATTATATGAATCGGCTCGAATCATGTCTTGGGTCAATAGTTGGGTTTGCCCGGCTCCCACGTTTTGGTGCCTTACGTTCCGTTACAGCCGGCTAAGGTAGCCTGGGAGAACCACTGCGATTGCGCCCGGTTGAGTGGGCGGCGCCTCGGTGGAAAAGCTAAAACTGGCGGCATGATAAGGCTAGAGGCTGGTCATTGTTAGAGAGGTCTTTTGGTCCCTAAAGACTCATGCCTCTTGACGAAATGCGGATAATGTCGGCGAAGGCGTGGATAGCGCCTCGAATTGATCTTCGAATACTAGGGCTTCGTAAAATTTAAAATTATAGAATTCTATGGCTAAGTGAGAGTGTTCAAGCATTATAAGTCCGGTTGCCTTGTTACGTTGTGTTGGCGCCTCCTAGATGGACCCAAAAATGGGAACAAGAGTGCTCAAGTTTATCGAACACCCGACACTTGCGGCTTGAAATGAAACCAACGACTTGCCATCTCTCAGATCTTATAAACGGCCGCACAGAAGGTAATGTTTTAAATTAAACAAGCGTTGCTGAAGCGCATATGAACAAAGTTTTCAGCGCACAGGATAATACATAGCGAGTTTACTCAATAATTACATCTCTAGGGCACTCATCCGCAATATTGCGGGCACCCTTCAGGACGGTCTTATAGTACATTTCGGGCGTACGATACTCCTTGCCCGCTGGCGGCGGGTCAGTAAGAATCCTCTCCGCATCCAGCCTGCCCGAGTGCACCTTTGCGGGCAAGGCCCGACGAGCACCTTCAATCTGGTAGACGCCAGCGACCTCCACCGGAGACGCGCATCCACCAGCCGCCGCCGCAGGCGAAGTAGCTCCGGGCATGGCCTGTCCGAGCCACGCCGGACTATGAGGCCCTTCATAACCTCCTCGGCCGCCTTGTGGAGCTCGACCATTGCTTCACTGGTCGCTAGAAACACCGGATGGCGGCCTCGGCGTCTTGAGACCGAAGACCTTCTCCGTTGAGCTCCCCTCCTCGCCATGGTAGAATGTGGCGGCATCGGATACACTGCGCGGAAGATCTGCAAACGCACCTGGAGAGCTCCGAATTCGGGTAAGTGCCAGGTAGTTTACATTAACATGCTTGCTTTGCATGAAAAATGCCTTACATGCCGCTATCTTCTTCACATCTTCAACCTCCTGAAGGGCCTTACGGGCCTCGGCCTTGGTGGACTTGGCACTTTCGAGAGCCGAGGCGAGCTCGGACTCTCGAGTCTTGGAGTCGCGCTCCAAACTCTCATGCTTCTCCATGAGAGCCTGGAGCTCTTGCCGCACTTCCGCCACCCGCGCCTCCTGCTTCTCTCGCTCTGCCCGTTCCGCGGCCGCATTGCGTTCAGCCGCGGACACAGCCTCCTTCAGGGTTGCCACCTCGTTAGTGGCCCCTGCAGTACTCACGTTATCCTTGTCATTTTTATTGCAACCTAAATCCTTTTCTGTAAGGTAAATTTTCAAAGTGGTGTTACTCACCTTCTTTGTCCTCGAGCTGCTTCTTGGCACGGCCGAGCTCTTGCTCGGACCGCTCGAGACCCTGCTCCAATGCACCGACCTCCCGATCGGTCACGGTAGAGGTCAACAGCGCCTTTGCAAACCCATATTGACATATTTTTAGCAACCCTGCGTATATCTTTTTAGATCCTCAGTCGGCTTTTCTTCCGAGCGCGAACCCGAGCATCGAAAACTCTTGTCTATGCGGTATTACATTACATAATTTTAACTTCTTACCTCAAAGCCTATTAGAAGGCTGCTGCAGGCTTCGGTCAGCCCGCTCTTGGCGAGCTGAACCTTCCGAATCACCGCACTCATGATAGTGCGGTGTTCTTCCTCGATGGAAGTGCCTTTGAGCGCCTCCAACAAGTTGTCTGGCGCCTCCGGTTGGACGGGGGCCGCCGGTGTCACGTTCTTGCCCTTCTTGCGAAAGGGCCGCCTGCCGGACTCTGGAACCACTGCTGGTTCCGGCGTAGAGTCCGGCGCAAAGTCCGGGAGGTTGCCTTGCGGCGCCTCCGGAGCCTCCGGAGCCTCCTCCTGATGGGTCCCTTCCCGGGATCCCACCTCGGCGTCCTCAGCGGCGTGAGGGGTGGAGGCAGTCGGAATGGATTCCACGTCCGACGCAGCCAACGACCCGCTCGATGAAGCAGGGAGATCATCGTCGGCCGGACTGCAGGCAGTATGCGGCATTAGAAGGACACTATGTGACACAAAGGAAGTGCAGACCATTCAGGGATCCGAATACTTACGATCTACTTTGAGGCTTGGCCCTTGAGGCTACTCTTCATCGCCAGCGTTGGTGTTGGCGGAGCTGTCCGGGGAATAGTTCTTCCCTCTTGGACCCTTCGGCCTCCCCCATTGGGAGGCCTTCCTCTTCTCTCTCCTCCTGCAGGGAGTCTTCTTCCTCCTCCTCATCTTGGGGAGAATCCGCCTCGAGTCGTCGGACACACAGCGGGGACTCTTCGGTACCGTGGCCACCTTCTTGGCCTTCTTATCCGGCACCACGTGCGGTGCGGAACCAACAACCCGCTAGGCAGGCGTCCCTTTGGGTCTTCGGCATGGGGCCGGGCGGATGAGCTGCTCGGCCTTCTTCATCCATTCTGTCAAAGGAAAAGGAGATTAAAACCGCTTAGGGTTGAACTATTAACAACAAGTGTCCGTAAAGGGTAGAATCACTTACCTCGTCGGCGGACGCTGCGAGTGAAATCCAGCGATCTTACAGCCGGCGGCGAGCCGGCGCCCTTAAACAGCACCCTCTAGGCACCTTACGTGCGTCGTGTGAAGAGCCCGCTCAACGCTGGTGCTGTTCGGATTGAACTCCACAGATTGAATGCCGCTCTTGGCATGGGAGAATCCGGCGACGAGCATGACTTGGACCACGTTAACCAGCACTGAGCTTCTTGTTCACCAACACGGATACAGGCTTGGAGTCCGTCAGCTCCTTGAATTACCCCACAGCAAGCCCTTCTCTTTCCGGGAGGTGAGCTGCGTGGGGATACCAAATTTGAACTCGGGGCCGCCGCCCACAGGGTCAGCGGCTCGGTGATATCGAACCACCCGGCGCCACCCCTTGGCGGATTCCATGAAGGCCCTTGAACCAAGGGCGTTGGGCATCTTGCCCAACATGGCGCCTCCACACTCCGGCAGAGTGCCCTTCACTACCTTGACTTGACATTGAAGGTCTTGAGCCTGGCGAAGTGGGGCTGGATCTGAAGGAAGGCCTCGCACCTGACGATAAGCGCCGAGATGTTGAGGATGAAGTTGGCGCCAGGATCATGGAAATCAGGCCGTAGTAGAACATGAGCCCCGGACAAAGGGTGAAGTGGAAAGCCCAGTCCATGGAGGAAGTGGGGAGAAAAGCGACCCTCTCATGGGGCTGGGGGTGGGGATGAGCTGCCCCTCGTCGGGCAGCCGGTGCGTGACGTCGCCGGAAAGGTATCCGGCGCTGCGCAGCTTTGTGATGTGCTCCTCCTTAATGGTGGAGGCCAACCATTTACCTCCTGCTCCGGACATGGTCGGAGAAGGTCGGCGAATCTGTGAACTTGGGTCTTTGGGCTCGAGTGCACGGAGATGGATAAGCAAAGGAGGAAGAGGCGTGGGTGAAAGGTGAATCCTTATCCCTTATATATAGGCGGACGAATACTATGCGTCCCTTCTTTAGTAAAACTAAACTTATCTCCCAACCGCCACCATCAATGGCGCGGTTGGGTTACCGCCCGTATTGATGAGAATCCCGGAATAAGGGAACACGATCTACGCTTGACAAGGCGTGCCAAGGAAACCGCTTAAGCTAAACGCTTTGAGGTGGTATAATAAAAATGATTCAAGTAAAGGCTTGGTAGTGGTGTGGCGTCATGCATGAAATATGTCAGCAGATTGAACTTGTGTATATATTATTCTCCCTACGGTTGGAGCGTGGAATTTCTTTTGCGAGCGGACACTATCTGGCGTTCACAATCTTCTCTGGATTATTCAAGGAGGAACCCGCCTTGCAATGCGAACATTATGCGCGCGGACTCATCGTCATTGAAGCCAGGTTAAAGGAGACTCTTGAGGAGTCTGGACTAGGGGTGCGGACAGCGGACTATCATCGTCCGCGGACTACAAGACTATGAAGATACAAGATTGAAGACTTCTCCCGTGTCGGGATGGGACTTTCCTTGGCGTGGAAGGCAAGCTTGCAATCTGGATATGTTGATCTCCTACCATTGTAACCGACTCTGTAACCCTAGCCCTCTCCGGTGTCTATATAAACGGAGGGCTTTAATCCGTGAGACACGACCTCCATTACAACAATCATACCATAGGCTAGCTTCTAGGGTTTAGCCTCCTTGATCTCGTGGTAGATCCACTCTTGTAATACACATCATCAATATTAATCAAGCGGGGCGTGAGGTTTTACCTCCATCAAGAGGGCCCGAACCTGGGTAAAACATCGTGTCCCTTGTCTCCTGTTACCATCCGCCTAGAGGCATAGTTCGGGACCCCCTACCCGAGATCTGCCGGTTTTGACACCGACAAAGGGGTAAAGTGGTGAGGTTGCAACAACGACTAAGTATGATATGGTGGCTAACATATGCAAACAAGAGCGAGAAGGAACAAACGGAATGGTCGTGAAGCTAGCAATGATCAAGAGGTGATCTTGAACTCCTACTTACGTCAAACATAACCCGAAAACCATGTTCACTTCCCGGACTCCGCTGAAAACAGACCATCATGGCTACACACGTGGTTGATGCGTTTTAATTCGAATCCGGTGTCAGGTTATCTACAACCGGACATTAACAAATTCCCATCTGCCACATAACCGCGGGCACGGCTCTCAAAAGTTTATACCCTGCGGGGTGTCCCAACAACCCATCACAAGCTCTCACGGTCGACGAAGGATATTCCTTCTCCCGGAAGACCCGATCGATCTCGGAATCCGGTTTACAAGACATTTCGACAATGGTAAAACAAGACCAGCAAAGCCGCCCGGATGTGCCGACAAATCGATAGGAGCTGCACATATCTCGTTCTCGGGGCACACCGGATGAGCAGAACTGACGGGTTGGCATAGACCACTGGTTGTCGAGCGCGGACATCGCTTCGGTTTGGACCAGCACTTAGAGAAGCACTGGCCCGGGTGGGCTAGAATAAAGATGACCCTCGGGTTGGCCGACCCAAGGGAAAGGTATAGGTGGTGGTGAGGCAAATGGTAAAACCAAGGTTGGGCCTTGCTTGAGGAGTTTTATTCAAAGCAAACTATCAAGGGGTCCCATAAATCAATAACAGCGTAAGGAGCATAAAATCCGGGAACATAATACCGATATGGCGGAAACTAGAGGCGGAAAGAGTGGAACAAAACACCAGGCATAAGGCCGAGCCTTCCACCCTCTACCAAGTATATAGATGCATTAATAAAGTAAGAGATTTTGTGATATCCCAACCATAATCCTGTCCACCATGGAGCAATCTTCAACTTCACCTGCAACTAACAACACTATAAGAGGGGCTGAGCAAAGCGGTAACATAGCCAAGCAATGGTTTGCTAGGAAGGGTGAAAAGGTTAGAGGCTGACATGGCAAATTGGGGGGCTTGAAGAACAAGTGATAGGAAGCGCAACATAGCGATAGAACGAAGCAACTAGCATAGCAATGATAGTAGTGAGATCCAAGGTGACGGTCATCTTGCTTGAAATCCCGCAAGGAAGAAGAACGAGTCCATGAAGAAGATGAAGCCACGAAGGCGAACCAAGCGTGAGCGAGCGAATCCTCACGATCCTGGCAAGCAGGAACTATCGAGAAGAAGCACACAACATGGTAAACACACCACACATATACCTGACGTGATGCTCAACCAAGTATGATGCAAGACAAGACTACATGAATCTACTCATGGCAAGAGATGATTCATACAAGAACAACACATCAAAGCAAGTTTAAATGAGGCCGGAAACAACATATAGCAATTCCGGTAAGTCCTCATATGCAAATTTAAGAAGTTGGTCCATATCTGAAAAACCCTTATGTTCAAGTTGTTAAACAGCAAGTTAATATGCACCAAGATGATCTACACGAGATTCTAGTCAAATTACATATAAAGCTCATTTAATTCGGAGCTACTGCCTAGAAGATATGAGCAAAACAAGTTATACAAGGCATTGATGCTAAATGCATCCAAACATCAAGCAAACACCTCAAAACAAGGATGCAATTTGATAATATGAAACTACATGAAAAAACAAGCAAGTTTCATATAGAGCACACTCCAAACGGAGCAACGGTTCAACACATACACTCTATACAAGTTTAAAGGACAAGCTGTCCAAAACAGCAACTATGCATCTAGCAAGCATCAAAACAGTATGCTACAGCATCTCAACGTGAAAGAAAAAGGCATGGGCATTAATTACAGGTAAATCATGACAAAACATGAACACTGAGCTATCTCCAGAAATCACTAGAACATGCTCAAAAGGACATGGCAAGATTGCAAATAATAACAGTTTTTGACTTAGCAGAAATAACATCAGGTTGCAATGTTTAGAGCTATCAAACAACATGTTACAGGAACTTATCATGGAAAGATAGCGCATGGTATGCTAATATTAAAGACAAATAACAAAACACCCTTACTGAACTAATTCCAAATATCAGCAGAAAACATGGTAGCATCCATGCAAACATGGCAAGTGATATGACAGATTCAGACATGGCAGGAACAACAATAAGTAGGCATGTTGGTGCGCTTGTATCACTCACCACAGAGCAATACATGGCATAACAAGGCAACCAACAGTAATATGACATATTTATGAATCTAAGGATGGCTATAGAAAGTTCATAGGGTGCATGGAGCACTAGCAAAGCACATGGAAAAACTGAACTTAATGTTAACAGGCTGACAGCAACATTATTTAGCAACTTGGAGCATGATAATAACAAGCTAAGGTATCCTATAAATTCAACCAGTGGCATGGATGGATATACCATGACATGTATAACAAAACATCCTTAGTGAACATCTCCATATTATGCATATAATGACTTATAGCAGCAGGTTTACATAGCATCATGATATAACAGATTTAGCCTAGCAAAACAGTAACAACAAGTAGCCTACTTCACGAGCTCGATGCACTCATTACAAGACTCACAAAAATACATGGAATGCACCACTGTAAATATGACATGATGTAGCTCAAAACACATGTATACATCATGCTCATAGGATGCACACACAAAATGCAATGAAAAAGACAAAACAGCAAGTTCTGTTAACAGACAGCAGTTAACATCATATAGCACTATTGCAATCATGATTTGGGCGTCAAGATGGACACAAACAAGAATCAAAAAATGGAATGAAATGAGGAGCATCTCACAATGAACATTTTGATATATCATACGCATGAAACGGAGCAGTATGCGAGGAGATATGATGCAATGAACAGGGCACCAGAATGTAGAGATCTCAAGGACTAGGTGAAAATCTCACCCCGGGGAAAAGTCAACGGGACGGCGAGATTCGGGACGGGGTGCGGGCGCATTTGGATGGATGGACTCTGATGTCTGGTATGATGCAGTGCAGATCGGGGCGAGGTGCGGCGGCGGCGCCCGAACTCCGGGTGGATCGGGTCAGGCCGGACCCGTTCCCGATGGCGGCGAGGCCAGGCAGCGATGTGGACTCCGGGCGGCGGCGGGAGCTTCAACGACGGGCGGCGGCGGAGTCGCCATAGCGGCGAAGGGCGGTTGCCAGCCAGCGGCGAGAGAGGAGGCGGAGGCGGTCGGGGGGCGGCGACGGCGGCGGCGAAGCGAGCTTCGCCGGCGGTGGCGCGAAACAAGGCTGCGCCGGTGGAAGCGGAGCGGCGCCGATGGAAGCGAGGCGCTTCGGCGCTTCGGCGGCGGCGGCAGCCTTGAGCACGCGTGGGCCAGCTGCGGGCCGGGTGGGCCGGGCGGCGGAGGCAGCGGGGAGTGCCACATGCTGCTCCCTGGTTGGCTGGGCGCGGCGGCGAGATTCGTCCGGCGGCGGCCGGACGTGTCTGGTGGCGACGGGGATGATTTTTTTAGGGTTTGCCCGAGAATTTCGGAGGGGAAGGTGTATTTATAGGTAGAAGGAGCTAGGAGGCTCCAAACGGAGTGTAGTTTTTGCCTACATGATCATGATCGAACGACCGAGTGCATGGAGGTGATTTGGATGGGTTATTGGGCCACTTTGGAGGGGTGTTGGGCTTCACATAAAAGAGGCCTTTATGGTTCCCCGGTTAACCGTTGGAGTATCAAACGGACTCCAAATGGCACGAAACTTGACAGGCGGTCTACCAGTGGTGTACCAAGGCCGCTTGGCAAATCACGGTCCATTCCGATAATGTTTAACACCCGCTCACAACAAGAGACAAAAAGGGGGACGCCGGAGGACATAGGAGTGTCGAATTGCAAAACGGACAACGGGGAAAATGCTCGGATGCATGAAACGAACACATATGCAAAATGAGATGCACATGATGACATGGCAAAATGCAACATGCAAGAAAATGACATGGCAATGACGGTGAATAAGTGGCAGACACCTGGCGCATCGAATCCGGGGCGTTACAACACTCCTCCACTAACAAGAGATCTCGTCCCGAGATCTTAGGAACGAGACGGGGGGGAAGAGGATGAGGTGAAACACGAACTCAAGAGAAGAAGCAAAGAATCTAGAGCACTCGAGAAGAAGAGAGGAACGACGAGAATGAAGAGAATCTCACGGAATCAGATAGACTATGAAACCACTCCGGTTAGAACGAGATAAGAAACGAATAAGACTGAAAGGATTTAGGCAGCACTCTGGCTGAACAAGGGAAAGAATAGAACATGAACTTAAGAAGATGGAATGATACTTGATGAAGACATGACACAAAACCTCCGGAAAGAATTGAAAGAGTTGAATGAAAAGAACGGAGGAGAAAATGACAACTTGTGCCACGAATAAAATTGAAAGCATCTTTAGAAGGAAGGTTTGAACGGAGTTATTTAGAAAATCAACAATGAAAGAATAAGTTTGATGTGGACTTATCAAAACAACTCAAAACTTGAGGTGAAATTATACCATGACCAAAATTCGGAATAGCTGAGCGGAACGAAGAAAATGCAAAACTCCACTTCAGAAGAATACGGATAATTAGTTGCACTTTGAGACGCGAGAAGAAAAGATACTTGAACTCCACCAACAAGAATCTTGATGAACTCTTGAAGAATGAATTAAATAATGAAGAACCACCATGAAGAACTCCGGTGATAAAAGGATGATGAGATAGAATGAAGGATGAAAGAATAAGATTAAAGCTTGCGATGATTTAGATGGAGGTTCCGACGAAATGGCCGAGGAAATTTTGAACTCCGGAAAAGAAAAGATGAAGACACATGGAACCGAGAGATTATTCATCATGAACAAACTCCAAAGGAAGGGATTAATCACTTGGAGGAAATAAGAATAAGATTTATTGTATGCTTATCCTTCATCGAATTAAATTGATGACAATCAATGGATTTTGCATACTACTTATTCTTCTTGAGAAGGATTAAGGGGGGTATATCACAAAACTTGAGAAAGTCTTCATGAACCACCGGTAGGATTCGAAAGAACGAATGGATTAAAGTGATAATCAAAGAAAAAGAATCTGAAAGAACCACCATAAGAATTCGAAAAGACTGATGAAAGAAAATGAATCACCAGGAGGAATTAGAAGAACCAATATGCTAGAGGGGATTTAGATGCAAGAGAACAAAGAGATCATGAGCTGATTAAAGAACACTTAAACGAAGCACCGGGATAATTGGATGACGGTCACTGGAATGATGGCCTCCGGTGAAAAGAAATGTTAAAAACAACTTCTGACATACTCCGGATGGGTAAGAAAAGAATATCTGATGAATGGAATAATTCGCGAGGATAACATGAAGCTAGAACCACGAAACTTCGAGAGAACAGACAAGATTTAGAGGAAAAACTCTTCTTCGTCTTCAAATGACGATGAGAAACACCACCGAAATTACTGAGATACTCCGGAAGAATGAAAAAGAGGAAGGGTTGCACCAAAGATGAAAAGAATTTGAAAGCAATCTTGGAGAAGGCATGTGACTGATGGGATCCATTCTTACATCACACTTGAAAAGAATTGAGAATAACTTCGGGGGAATTAGAAGAGTCAGGTAAGATCCTGGGAAAAGACCTGTGGGTTAGGGCCCACTAAAAGAAAACACCGTTGGAAAGGGTTGTTGAAGAGGTAGATGATGCGCCGGAATGATTGAAATATTTGAATGAGGTGACAACCTCGAATTAATAGGAACACAGATGAATCTCCTGAGATGTCTTGAACACTCCGGAAAGATAAACTGGCGAGAGGCAAACGAGCAAGGAGAACACTTGATCCAAGGAAAAGGATGTGATCAACCCGAAAAACTTGAATTGCGTGCACCGGAAAAAGAAAGGGATGAAGAATGACGAACGAGACGAGAATTCACCGGTTGAAATAATTGAGGGAAGACTGAAGGGGCTCCGTACGAATGAAATTGATGGTCGAGAGAGACTTGAACTCCGGGAAGAGAAAGGTTGGGAGGGCAGGAAAACAGAGGCAACTTGGAAGGGGAAACCGACGAATATCTTGAAGAGAAACACCGGTTGAAGAAGGCAAAGGCTTCACACGAGTAGGATGGATACTCGATTACGGACTCCGGCTCCGAGAAGAAAAAGGGGTGGGCGGGTGGGGAAAAGAAAACAACTGAGGATTGAACTTGGCAAAGATGAAGAGGCTCGAGGCAACTTAACGAGAAATGCACCGGATAAAAAGAGCTGAGAACCAACGATCGAAAAACCAACTGCGTAAACCTGAAGAAAAATTTGAAGGGGAAGGGGAGTACTTCAAAACACCTACGTCAAGATTCCTCACCAGAGCGACGAAGGTACTGAGGAGTAAAAAGAATTTCTACTCTCTGATATAACTAGACTCCGAAGACTTTTCTTCTAGACTCAACAACAACCAAACTACACGATCAATCAAGGGGGCTCCTAAGGTCGGTCGAGGCTCTGATACCAACTTGTCACGCCCAATATGCGATACTATCCTAAAGAGACTCGAAGGTCCCTTCAAGGATAGAACCGCATACTGAAATGCTTTTGCAAGGTGGATATCATTACATTAACATTACATAATAGATGGGGATACATACAAAAGGCATAGAATGCCACAGGAATACAACATCATTGTACACAAGAGCATCATCCGACTACGGATGAAACACAAACAAAAACTCAAACGACATCCACCCTGCTAGCCCAGGCTGCCGACCTGGAACCTATCCCTTGATCGAAGAAGAAGCAGGAGAAGAATCCAAAACAAGCAAACATCACTCTCGCGTCATGATCGTCGCAAGACCTGCACCTGCAACTGTTGTTATAGTAATCTGTGAGCCACGAGGACTCAGCAATCCCATTACCATGGGTATCAAGACTAGCAAAGCTTAATGGGTAAGGAAGGGGTAAAGTGGTGAGGTTGCAGCAGCGACTATGCATGATATGGTGACTAACATACGCAAACAAGAGCGACAAGAGAACAAATGGAACGGTCGTGAAGCTAGCAATGATCAAGAGGTGATCTTGAACTCCTACTTACGTCAAACATAACCAGAAAACCGTGTTCACTTCCCGGACTCCGCCGAAAGAGACCATCACGGGTACACACACGGTTGATGCGTTTTAATTTGAATCTGGTGTCAAGTTATCTACAACCGGACATTAACAAATTCCCATCTGCCACATAACCGCGTGCACGGCTCTCGAAAGTTTATACCCTGCAGGGGTGTCCCAACAGCCCATCACAAGCTCTCACGGTCAGCGAAGGATATTCCTTCTCCGGGAAGACCCGATCAGTCTCGGGATCGGTTTACAAGACATTTCGACAATGGTAAAACAAGACCAGCAAAGCCGCCGGATGTGCCGACAAATCCCGATAGGAGCTGCACATATCTCGTTCTCGGGGCACCGGATGAGCAGACGTCGGGTTGGCATAGAACCTTTGGTTACCGGAGGCGCCGAACATCGCTTCGGTTTGGACCAGCACTTAGAAAGCAGCGGCCGGGGGCTAAAATAAAGATGACCCTCGGGTTAGCCGACCCAAGGGAAAGGTATAGGTGGTGGTGAGGTAAATGGTAAAACCAAGGTTGGGCCTTCTTTGGAGGAGTTTTATTCAAAGCGAACTATCAAGGGGTCCCATAAATCACCCAACCGCGTAAGGAGCATAAAATCCGGGAACATAATACCGATATGGCGGAAACTAGGGCGGCAAGAGTGGAACAAAACACCAGGCATAAGGCCGAGCCTTCCACCCTTTACCAAGTATATAGATGCATTAATAAAATAAGAGATTTTGTGATATCCCAACCATAATCTTGTTCACCATGGAGCAATCTTCAACTTCACTTGCAACTAACAACGCTATAAGAGGGGCTGAGCAAAGCGGTAACATAGCCAAGCAATGGTTTGCCAGGAAGGGTGAAAAGGTTAGAGGCTGACATGGCAAATTGGGAGGCTTGAAGAACAAGTGATAGGAAGCGCAGAATAGCGATAGAACGAAGCAACTAGCATAGCAATGATACTAGTGAGATCCAAGGTGACGGTCATCTTGCCTGAAATCCCGCAAGGAAGAATAACGAGTCCATGAAGAAGATGAAGCCACGAAGACAGAACCAAGCGTGAGCGAGCGAATCCTCACGATCATAGCAAGCGAGAACTATAGAGAAGAAGCACACAACATGCTAAACACACCACACATATACCTGACGTGATGCTCAACCAAGTATGATGCAAGACAAGACTACATGAAGCTACTCATGGCAAGACATGATGCATACAAGAACAACACATCCAAGCAAGTTTAAATGAGGCCGGAAACAACATATAGCAATTCCGGTAAGTCCTCATATGCAAATTTAAGAAGTTGGTCCAGATCTGAAAAAGCCTAATGTTCAAGTTGTTAAACAGCAAGTTAAGATGCACCAAGATGATCTACACAAGATTCTAGTCAAGTTACATATAAATCTCATTTAATTAGGAGCTACGGCCTAGAAGATATGAGCAAAACAAGTTATACAAGGCATTGATGCTAAATGCGCCCAAACATCAATCAAACACCTCAAAACAAGGATGCAACATGATAATATGAAACTACATGCAAAAACAAGCAAGTTTCATATAGAGCACACTCCAAACGGAGCAACGGTTCAACACATATTCTATACAAGTTTAAAGGACAAGCTGTCCAAAACAGCAACTATGCATCTAGCAAGCATCAAAATAGTATGCTACAGCATCTCAACGTGAAAAAAAGGCATGGGCATTAAGCAAAGGTAAATCATGACAAAACATGAACACTGAGCTATCTGCAGAAATCACTAGAACATGCTCAAAAGGAGATGGCAAGATTGCAGATAATAACAGTTTCAGGCTTAGCAGAAATAACATCAGGTTGCAATGTTTAGAGCTATCAAACAACATGTTACAGGAACTTATCATGGAAACATAGCGCATGGTATGCTAATACTAAAGACAAATAACAAAACACCCTTACTGAACTAATTCCAAATATCAGCAGAAAACATGGTAGCATCCATGCAAAAAAGGCAAGTGATATGACAGATTCAGACATGGCAGGAACAACAATAAGAAGGCATGTTGGTGAGCTTGTATCACTCACCATAGAGCAACAAATGGCATGACAAGGAAACCAACAGTAAGATGACATATTTATGAAGCTAAGCATGGCAAGAGCAAGTTCATAGGGTGCATGGAGCACTAGCAAAGCACATGGAAAAACTGAACTTAATGTTAACAGGCTGACAGCAACATTATTTAGCAATTTGGAGCATTATAACAAGCTACGGCAGCCTATAAATGCAACCAGGGGCATGGATGGATAGAGCATGACATGTATAACAAAACATCCTTAGTGAACATCTCCAGATTATGCATAGAATGACTTGTAGCAGCAGGTTTACATAGCATCATGATATAACAGATTCAGCCTAGCAAAACAGTAACAGCAATTACCCTACTTCACGAGCTCGATGCACTCAGTACAAGACTTACAAAAATACATGGATTTCTCCTCTGTAAAGATGACATGATGTAGCTAAAAACTCATGTAGACATCAATCTCATAGGATGCACACACAAAATGCAATGGAAAAGACAAAACAACAAGTTCTGTTAACAGACAGCAGTTAACATCATATAGCACTCTTGCAACGATGATTTGGGCTTCATGATGGACTCAAACAAGAATGGCACAATGGAATGAAGTGAAGAGAATCTTACAATGAATAGTTTTATATATCATACACATGAAACGGAGCAGTATGCAAGGAGATATGATGCAATGAACAGAGCACCAGAATGTAGAGATCTTAGGGACGGTGAAAATCTCACCCCGGGGAAAAGTCAACGGGACGGCGAGATCCGGGACGGGGCGCGGGTGCGTTTGGATGGATGGACGCTGGTGTCCAGTATGACGCAATGCAGATCGGGGCGAGGTGCGGCGGCGGCGCCCGAACTCCGGCGAGGGACCTCCGGCGAAGCAAGGCGAGGCGGGAGGGGTCCCGGCCATATCCGGGCGGATCGGGTCAGGCCGGACCCGTTCCCGGTGGCGGCGATGTGGACACCGGGCGGCGGCGGGAGCTTCAACAGCCGGCGGCGGCGAGCCTTGATTGCCGCGGCAGCGAGGAGGCGGGCGGTCGCGGGAGGCGCGCGCGCGCAGCAGCGGGCGAATCTCGCCCGGCAACAGCGTGGAAGCGAGGCTGCGCCAGCGAGCAATCTTGATGCCGTGAGCCAAGCGGCGTCAGCCCAGGCGGGCGCTTCAGGCGCTTCGGGCGGCGGCGGTGGCCTTGAGCTAAGCGGGCGAGCAGCGGAGGCGGGGAGTGCCACATGGCGCTCCCTGGTTGGCTGGGCGCGGCGGTGGGATTCGTCCGGCTGCGGCCGGACGTGTCCGTTGGCGACGTGGATGATTTTTTTAGGGTTTGCCCGACAATTTCGGAGGGGGAGGTGTATTTATAGGTAGAGGGAGCTAGGAGGCTTCAAATGGAGTGTAGTTTTCGCTCACACGATCGTGATCGAACGACCGAGGCCATGGAGGGGATTAGGATGGGTTATTGGGCCACTTTGGAGGGGTGTTGGGCTGCACACAAAAGAGGCCTTTACGGTTTCCCGGTTAACCGTTGGAGTATCAAACAGACTCCAAATGGCACGAAACTTGACAGACGGTTTACCGGTGGTGTACCAAGGCCGGTTGGCAAAGCACGGTCTATTACGAGAATGTTTAAAACCTGCTCACAACAAGAGACAAAAAGGGGGGACGCCGGAGGACATAGGAGTGTCGGATTGCAAAACGGACAATGGGGAAAATGCTCGGATGCATGAAACGAACAGATATGCAAAATGAGATGCGCATGATGACATGGCAAAATGCAACACGCAAGCAAATGACATGGCAATGACGGCGAATAAGTGGCAGACACCTGGCGCATCGAATCCGGGGCGTTACATATGTTGAGCTCGTGATCAAGTTGGTTTCTTGTAAACCACCTGTAACGCCCCGAATCCGATGCGCCAAGTGTTTTACAGTAATTTGTCGTTGTTGCCATGTCATTTGCTTGCGTGTTGCATTTTGTCATGTCATCATCTGCATTTCATCTGCATGTTTTTTAAAACTTGCATCCGTTCGGGTTTCACCGGTTCTCTCCGTTGTCCGTTCTGAGCCCAACCACACTCGCACGCGCCCGTGGCACCTCCGAAATATTATTTTATAAGTGGCATAAAAATGTTCTCAGAATGGGTTGAAAGTTGGCGTGTGGTCTTATTATAGTGTAGGTAGACCGCCTGTCAACTTTCTTCGTCGGTTTATTCGTCGGACGTTTCGGTCTCCGAAACTGCCGTCGGGCCTCTCTCTCTCTCTTCTCTCTTCTCAGCCCAATGCCTCTACACAGCCATTAAGCCCACCTAGTTCCCCCTCCAAACCGGAGCCGTCCGATGGCGATCGGAGGCTCCAAAACGCCTAACCCTAGCCCTCCTTAGTATATATAGAACCCTTCCCCTTCTAGAAATGGCCTAAACCTACCCTAACCTAGCCCCTACCCTTCTCCTACCCGTAGCGCCACCGCTCCCCCTGTTTTTCGCGCCGGACAGCTCCCCCACCACCACTCGTCGCGCCCCCATCGGCTAGCGCCGCCGCCGCCACCAACCAACGGGCGCCACGTGGCCTCCCTAGTCCTCCCGCGCCTCCCACCGCGCAGGGCCCGCCGGAGCCCATCTGCGGCCCGCCGCCCGAGCCAGAATCAGACCCGCTGCCCGCGCCGCCCCGCCGCCCCGTGCAAGCTCCAGATCGGGAGGAGCCCGATCCAGAGCCCGAGCTCCCGCCGCCCCGCCTCCTTCCGGCCCCCTCGCCGGAGTGCACCGCCAGACCTTGCCGCCGCCGGCGACCTCGCCAGGTCGCGCCTCCCCGTCGCCCCTCTCCCTCTTGTTTCTCCCTCTCTCAGATCTCTCTCTCTCTCTCTCCAGGAACCCTGCCGCCCATGGACAGCGCCGCCCATCGCCGGTGGACCTCGCCGGTGCCGGGAACGGAGACCCCGCCCCGTTCTCCACCGGATCCGACCAGATCTGGACAGCGCCGCCCCCGCCCTGGCCTCCTCCGCCGCTGGTCGTGGCCGGAGCTCTGCCGCGCCGGCGCCCCTGCCATGGCCTCGCGCGACCTCCTCCCGTCGTGGGTCGCGCCCTTGCCTCGGCCTCATGGGCCGGCCCGCTGTAGCTCCCCGCCGGCACGCCCGGCAACCCTGACGACCTGGGCCGAGCCCAGTGGTGAGCCACTTCTATACCCCGCCCTGTGCGCTATTTAAGTTATCACCCGCTCATCCGTTTTTTTAATGAAAACTGCCAAGTCCCAGTAATTTTTGCATCATGTGCATATGTTTGACATGCCATAACTTGATGCTCGTTGCTCCATTTTGCGTGCATAATATGATAAAATGTTCATTGTGAGATGCTAGTCATTTCATTCCATTGTGACATGCTTGTTTGAGTCCATCTTGATGCCCTAATCATCGTTGCAAGAGTGCTATATGATGTTTACTGCTGGAATCTGCTGATTGTTAACATCATTTGTGCATCTTGTGAGTGCTACAACTTTGTCTCTCTTGATGCTATGATGATGATCTTGATATGCACATGTTGTGCTCCTCATTCTCTACACGTTGGTGTGCTTGGTATTCATGTTAGGGTGCATCTTGATATCTTAGTCTCTGTTGCAAAAGTGCATGCTGCTGTTAACTACTGAAAACTGTTGTAACTTGCTGAATTGTTAATTTTATTGCATTTTGTGTGTGCATCCTATGAGCATGATGTCTACATATTTTAGGAGCATATTTATGACATCCTTAGAGGGGTGCAATCCATGTATTTTTATATGCCCTGTAGTGAGTGCATCAAGCTTGTGAAGTGGGCTACTTGCTGTTAACTTTTTGCCAATGCTGAAATGGCTATATCATGTTGCCATGTTTGCTTGATGCTACCAATTAATCCGTGCATAATCTGGAGATGCTTAGTTGAGATGTTTTGTTGTCTGCTATGGTCTATCATGCCATGCCTCTTGATGCCCAATATATGTCCTGTAGCATATGTTTTCATTGCCATGAACATGCTTATATAATGTTCCAGATTTCTGTTAACTTCATGATGCATTGTTGCGAGCTTGTTATTGAGTGATCCATGCCTTTTCTGGAGATGCTACAATTACATGAATTGTATTATGCTATGAGTAATTTATTCACATGCCATGTTTGCTAATTTTGGAGATCATATGCCTTTGTTTCATGCTTGCAAACATGCTATCATAATGTTGTTGTTTAACACTTGTTGAAACTGTTTCAACATTCAATCTTGTCATGTTGGTTCCCACTAATACATGATCCATATTGTCGTGGAATTGTCATGACAGATGTCCTAGTGAAAGGACTTAGTCGTGGAGCCATCGCAACTAGGAAGCTTGAAGGGGTTAATCAGGACAAGAGACACGAGAGGTTTATACTAGTTCGGCCCCTTACGATGAAGGTAAAAGCCTACGTCTAGTTGTGATTGGAATTATGTATGTCTCGATAACCAGGAAGAAGAATCGCTTGACCTAGCTCTCGAGAAGTTATTTACGTGTCTTAAACCTTGCTTGGTCGTCCCTTATATAATGAGGTCGGCCTTGCAGGCTCTCTGAATCCGGTGGCTTATAGATTGTATCCGGCTCGATGCATTAATCTTTCTTGCCTTACAATACAAGTTACATGATCAAAGGCGGTTTAACGATGCAGGCCTTAGGTCAACTCTGGCGTTGGGCCTTTACTAAGCCTCGTCTTCAAGCTTGAGCTTACATCTTCAAGAATGCTTGTAAGTATAACCCGGCTCCTTTTGGCGGGTCATACTAATAGTTATATCCCCAACATTAGGCCCCAGGCTGATTTGAACTAGTTCATGTCAGTCTTCAATATTTAAGAAAAAGTTCTCCGTCTCTTATTTAAAAAGATTCATGTAACCTGCCATGACATCATCCTCCAAATTTGTGGTAACCCGCCATGACTTCACCTGTCATAAATGTATGCTTTGTCCAACACATCTCAACGGACCTTTGTCTTAATGACCATCCGAAAATTGAGGCGCCTTTGTAGTTGGATAACTGTGTTTTTCGGCCTCCTCGTTTTTCGCGCCCACTTCACAGGTCTTTCCTTATAAATAGACCCAACTAGGTCTCCTCTCCTCCATTTTGCATCTTCTTCCTCTCGCCCCCCATCTGCCACTGGAGCTCCGCAGCCGTCGCCACTGCGCCCTTCGTCCTCGTCGAGCTTGGCCGCTGCATCGACCTGATCTTGACCAGAGAACGATAGCGCTCCTCCTCCGCATATCCATCGTAGTAAGTTCTTCCCCTTTACGCGCCATAGATCTGTATTAGGGCTAGCGCGTTCCTCTGTACGTGCATAGTTCATCCGAGCTCCTGCGTTTTTCTTGCCATGGCTTTGTCAGATCCAAAAGATCCCATAAATCTGATGTGGCTCGTATTCCGCATCCATTTTGATTAACAGTCATCCTTTCTTGCTTGTAAGAAACCCTCATCTCAGCACATGAACTTCTCTGCGCTCTGTTTTTAGGTCTAGTAATTTTTCTTTTCTGAACCTTTGTTTGATCCACAATAATTACTGCAATCTGTGAAACTTGTTTGTCCTATACTTAGGAAAAAATCACAACTTGTTAAGTTTGATAGTCATGGCGGCTCTGACTGCCGGCTTAAGAAAGTAATAATCTGAACTTCCCCTGTTAGTTGAAATAACACCGATGGCTTTAAAACACTTATGGCGGCTTACATAACCCGGATGTAATTATCCTCATTGTCATGGAATTGTCACGTCAGATGTCCTCGTGAAAGGACTTAATTGTGGAGCCATCGCAACTTGGAAGTTTGAAGGGGTTAAATTGGGACAAAGGACACGAGAGGTTTTTATACTAGTTCGGCCCCTTACGGTGAAGGTAAGGCCTACGTCTAGTTGGGTTGGTATTGATGTTTCGATGACCAGGGAGCGAGATACGCTATGCCCGACTCTCGATGATTTGTTTTTTTGCCCTAAGCCGCCAGCAGGTCGTCCCCTTATATACACGGGTTGACGCCTTGTGGCTTATAGAGTCCCGGCCGGCTTATAAACAATGTCCGGCTCGGTGACTAGTTATATCTACCTTATGGTACAAGTCATGCCTTTATGGCGGTTTACTACAACGGGCCTTAAGCCGCCTGTGGGCCTTAAACCCTTTATTGAACCGCCATCTTCATGCTTGGTCTTGGGCTTCTCTCTGGTGAATCTTCTTGCGTAACCCGGCCCCTCTTGGGCGGCTTACAAATAGTTATATCCCCGACATTAGGCCCCAGATTGGTTTGAACCTGTTCATATCAATCTTAAAAATACTTTAAGAAATAAATCTTCAGTCTTCTGTTCGTGCAAAAAGGTTTTCTTTAACCCGCCATGACGTCATCTTTTGGATCCTGGTTAATCCGCTGTGACGTCATCCTTTTCTTAAATTCTTTTTCTATTCCACCGTATCTTTCAACGGATCTCTGTTTTTATTGACTGTTCTAAAAAGCGAGGCGTCGGGGCCGCTGGATAATAATTCTTATCTCCTCGTTTCCCGCGCCGTCTCAGTTATCCTCTCCTTATAAATAGGTGCGACCTAGGTATCCCATTCTCCTCCTTCCAGTCGTCTTCTTCCTCTTGCCTCCTCTCGAGCTCCGCCGCAGCTGCTGTCGGGCTTCCTGTCTTCACCGTCTCAGGCCGCTGCATCGACCTGATTGGACCAGAGAAATGCGACGAACCTTCGCGGCCTATCCAGATCCGTAAGTTCCCTTCCCTTCCTTGCTTAGATCTGCATTAGAGCTTCCTCAAGTTCGTCGGAGTTCATCACCATTAGATCCCAACCCTTGTTAGTTTTCCTCTTAAACGCCTCTTCTGATCTAAAAATGATATGAAATAGCCGCGGTAGTTGTTTCCGCACTTGTTTAGGATAAAAAGCAGATCCCTTTCTCTGTAAAAAGGCCTCATTCGAGCCTATGAACACGCCTGCATCAGTTTTTAGGTCTAGAAAATTTTCTTATCAGAACAGACCTTTGATCTCAAATATTAGCAGAAGATTATGAAACCTGTTTTTATCACCCGGAAAAACTTCTTCTGTTAAATGCCCTTAAACACAACTATCCAGGTGTCCAGCTTAAATAAATAATACTGGTCTGTGAGCCTTGCTTGCTTCTCATGACCTTAAGAATTTTGAACTGCTCTTGATACTTGTAGCGGCTTAAATATTGTTGCACAGTCACCCTTATATCATTAGGCCCCTCATTAAGCCGCCACCTTGAATGATTTAGGATATTTCTCCCGGGTTAAAATTGAACCGGATCTTCTTATTTTGTAATAGGCCAACTGTTGTCATGGCACCTAAGGCGGCCTAGGCCCCTATAACCTGCAATTGGGTCCCATCCACAGTTACCAAGAGTAAACTTGCTGAGTTCGTGAAGTCTGGCCACCTGCCAAAAAAGGAGGTCATGTCTTATCGTGCCCCTGACCCGTCTGAAGAGAGGCCTCAAACCAAAGAAGGGGAGGTGATAGTTTTCACGGATCACATGAACCGGGGATTTGCCCCTCCCGGCTCAAAATTCTTCAAGGAAGTTTTGAATTTCTTTGATCTTAGACCTCAAGACATTGGACCCAATTCCGTGTCAAACCTTTGCAATTTCCAAGTCTTCTGCGAGGTGTACCTGGGAGAGGAGCCAAGTCTGCTTTTGTTCAGAGAACTTTTTTACTTGAACCGGCAGAATGGACGTGCGAACGGGCCTAGTCTTGAGCTTGGCAGCATCTCGATCCAGCGGCGGAGAGATTGCCTTTTTCCTTATGCCGAGCTGCCGAGTCACCCAAAAGATTGGAACCAGACGTGGTTCTACTGTCAAGACACTTAGCGGTGATGAGAAGCCTCTGCCGGTTTTAGCGCCTGCGCCTTGAGTCAACCATCAGGTGGCGGATAAGTTGAGCAGCTGTTGGCGCCTTGCCTCTCAATCCCACCATCAAGAAGATCAAAGCTCTGTCGGGTTAAATGGCATTGATCTGGTCCGGGTCTGGGTCACCTGGCGAATACTACCATTAAGCCGCCGCTCGCTGTAATGTGTACTTACACAACGAGAAGGATGATCCAATGCGTCATAGTCTGACGACTTACCGGATGATGTGGTAGATGCTACAACCCGATCCTTCTTTGAAGGAGACCTTGTAACTAGCAACACCTTGACTTACTTCCCTTACGCAAGAAGAACCCGGCCCTACGGTGAGTTACCAATCTTAATAAATACTCTTTACCATGTTATACCTTCTTTGTACTTATGATTCCTTATCTTTTTCCACAGGCCGGTGATAATTTCTGGAAGGTCAAATATGACTACGAGGCTGCCAAACAAGCCAGGGCAGCCAAGAAAACCGAAAGGAAGGCCGCCAAGACGGGCACCTCAAATAAGAAGAAACCCAGCGCCTCCGATATGCTTAAATTGGATGACCCTTCTTCGGATGATGAAGAGGTAATCCTTTGATTTTCTTAACTCCTTTGTTGTTGTTTTACTGACATTCTATCCTTTCAGGAGGATACAGGGAACAGTCAAGCAACTGATGAAGAGGTAACTATAATCTCCTCCGACTCAGAGCCTTTGCCAAAGCAAAAAATCTGAAGGGTGACCCGGAAAGTAAGATTTTCACATCCTCTAGCTTACCAAGATCCTCAATTTCTTTTGAAGCAACAACAGCTTGAGAACCGGAGGCAGACTCGGGCCAATCAAGACGCAGAACTCTCCTCCGGCTTACCTGATGTAACTAGGAAGCGTCGGACCGAGGTTATCTCCGATTTACGTTCTGCTTTACCTTTGGCAGGTTTGATTCGCCAACCTCTCAATTCATCTGACTCCAATTATCAGGATACCTCTCCTTCCTCTAACGAGTCGATGCAATCAAACATGCCGGCTTTCAAAACGGCTCCCGGGTAATGTAACCTTTCTTACTTTAAGTTTTACCGTACTTATGCTTTAATACTCATCCTTCTACCTTTATTGACAGCCTGCAAGTGAAGCCCAGCAAGAGGGCAAGAAAAAATAAGCCGTCCCTAGACCCGGTTGTTACTGAGCCGGCGCTTGACTTGTCCGCTCCTGACATCTCTACCCATCAACCGCCGCCTGAACGAGCTTCTGATATTCCGATGCCAACTTCTGACCCGGCTGCTAAAGATGTTATTCGCAACTCTGATAACCCGGAAGCTCCTAGTCCGGCCAAGACAACTGACCCGGAAGTTGAATATCTGAAGAGTCAATATGTTGAACCGGGCCGGCCTACTGTTCTTGCCCAATGCACTGCCAAGGAAGAATTTGCCCAACGTCGAAAATCCAAACAGGACATCACTGACTATACTCACTTAAGCATTGGTGATATAGTCTCGGGCTATCTGAACCAAGTGCATGGTAGTCGTGACCAGGAAATTGACATGGTGAAACAAATACATCAGAAATATGAGGTATAACTTATTCTTTTTTCCTGAATCTTACTTACTATACCAGCGCCCAAGTCTATTGCTTATGAATGAATATGCTGTAGACTTAGAAATCTACTTTCTGTTGGTTTGTCCGGTTTAAAGAAAATATATTTAACCCGGTTGTAACATGATAATTTTAATTTGCAATACACATGAGCCCCCAAGTGTCAAGTATCTTTACTTGTAAAGTGTTTGAGACTTGATATGTATGACCCGGCAGGGTAGGTAAAAAAATTCTTTAAACATACATTAGCCCCCAAGTGCCAAGTATCTTTACTTGTAAAATGTTTGGGACTTGAATGTTACCTTACCATGATTCTTACTATAAACTGGTACCAATACAGGCCACCACAAGTCAATTTGAATCGGAGCCTGCTGATCTGAAGAGCCGGCTGAAAACTCAAGAGCTTGAAACTCAGAAGGCCAACTCCAAGTTTGAGTTCATCATCTCTGAACAAGAGAAGTTGAAGAAAAATTTTGAATCAGAGAAGAAAATCTGGGCTGATGAGAGGGCTTCCTGGTGACTCGAGCCGAGACGGCAGAAGCATCTCTTGCAGAGGCAACAACCGAGCTGTCCGGTTTTGAAACGACACATATCCCAAATGGTCTCAGCCATCTTTGGTAAGTTATTCTGAAAAACCTCAAACATTATAACCTTCCAATGATTATTGCAATAGTTATCTTCGGCTTATTGTTATGCTTGTGAACATACAGGCCCCAGGAGTACCAACCTCAAGCAAAACATGCTGATCAAGCTTAAGGCGGTTTACACCTTAGTGGAGCAGCTGTATTCGGGTCTAGCGTGCCTTGGCGTTGTGGCCTTATCAAACTCTCACTCCCCACCTCCTACAAGATGTCTTTGAAGCATCTCGTAGTGCTGCCTCAACAATTCAAGATTTAAGGCGGGCGTCTTCAAGAGCGGAGCCGTGGCTGCATTAAGCAGGCGAAAGGCATGGGTGCGAGCTTGAGTTGGCTGACCTCTCTCTTGGATATCAAGCTTTGAAGGAGGATGGTACTGCATTTGATGATCAAGATTTCACCGCTTTGTGTCAGGTCGTCGTCCCTTGGCTACCCTCATTAGAATGATCTTGATCTTACTAAGTATTGGCGGGCTATGACAGCGAGAACCGGAGAATCCCAAACATTCCATATGACCAAGTCAGCCTGATCCCTCCAACGCGTAAGCATACCTTTGCCCCTGAAGTGGACCCGGCCAGTTTAACAGATGATGAAACTGAGTTTGAAGCCTTGAGTGGCATTGACTGGGCCTCGTCCACCTTCCAGGACAAAGCAACCGACCGGAGAGACGGAGAAGGATAACCCGGAGTCTTCAAGCCCGCCGAAGGAATGAACTGCCAGGCGTTTTATAACTTTGAAAAGACAATGCTTCACTTATTCAGACTCGGGGAGTCTTGTAATAGGATAGGAAAAAACCTCTTAATGTTTGTCATTCCCTTGCGCATGTTTATGGTGCTTATTACTTTCGTAAGCCGCTATCACTATATTTTGCTGGCTTACACTAACCGCTTATTTCCTTGATGTTTAACTTGCTTTGCCTTATCCTCCACATAAAACAAGCAAAATTTCCTTGGCGGTTTATCACACCAGGGGTTTATATAGAGTATTGATAACCCGGAACATGACCCAAAGACATCATATACAGGCCGGTTTATGATTATGTATTAAATATAATCACAATAGCATATCTGCAGACCCTTTGATAATCTTCTCGGCTCATATGATGCTTTACCTGGCACTTTAGAACCTGGGGTAATTAATATTAAGCCGGAAGAATCAAAAGCCATCGCACAGTGCTTTCAAAAAGGTCTCAAAATAGTCAAGTAATTATGCTTATGATATATAATAAACAATGTTCAAAGGCCTCTGATTCGAATACGATCAGTAAGCCGTTCCAAAGGGGTTAAGCTAAGATTCGGATACGATCATATAGCCCCCAGTGGCTTTGGCGATGCCGATCAAGTGGGTATCGACAGCTATGTTCTCTTTGGTTCGAATATGACCTATGTTTGAACAGGAAGCCCCCAAGTGAACATAAGAGTTGTTTAATGACGCTGATTCGAATACGATCCACATCAGACCCAAAGGGGTTAAGCTATGATTCAAATATGATCAGGAAGCCCCCAAGTGGGTTTGGCAGTATGCCGGTCAAGTGGGTATCGACAGCTATGTTCTCTTTGGTTCGAATACGACCTATGTTTGAACCGGAAGCCCCCAAGTGAACATAAGAGGTGTTTAATGACGCTGATTCGAATATGATCCACGTCAGACCCAAAGGGGTTAAGCTATGATTCAAATATGATCAAGAAGCCCCCAAGTGGGTTTGGCAGTATGCCGATCAAGTGGGTATCGACAGCTATGTTCTCTTTGGTTCGAATACGACCTATGTTTGAACAGGAAGCCCCCAAGTGACCATGGCTAGATTCGGATATGATCATAAGCCAGTCCAAAGGGAAAGCCGGATTCGGATATGATCCGCTCCCTGTTGGTTGTCTCCACTACCTGATAAAGAAGACACATAGATTTTTCAGGGTAAAAAGAACGGAGGTCCTGCTTTATTTATATAATACGTACATTGTCACAAATATATATATATATATATACATCCTGAAAGCCGGTGGCTTCAGTATAATAAGGCCGGAGATGAGCAATGTTCCACGGCCGGCAGGTCTCCTCCTCCGACTTACGTGAGTCTTTGTGCTCTCGAACATCGATGAGGTAGTATGACCCGTTGTGCAGATTCTTGCTGACCACAAAGGGCCCTTCCCAAGGCGGGGATAGCTTGTGCATATCAAACTGATCCTGGATGAGCCGGAGCACCAAGTCGCCTTCCTGAAAGGTTCTGCTCCTAACCCGGCGGCTGTGATAGCGGCACAGGTCTTGTTGATAAATTGCCGAGCGGGCTATTGCCAAGTCTTGCTCCTCATCTAATAAGTCAAGTGCATTTTGACGAGCTTCTTCATTGTCAGCCTCAACGTAAGCCGCCACGCGGGGTGAATCGTTTCGGATGTCACTTGGCAGGACCGCCTCTGCACCATACACCATAAAGAAAGGCGTGTAGCTTGTAGATCTATTAGGCGTAGTGTTGATGCTCCATAACACAGAAGGTAACTCCTCCACCCAACAGCCCGGAGTCCGCTGTAAGGGGAATAAGAGCCGGGGCTTGATACCTTTCAGGATCTCTTGATTAGCTCTTTCTGCTTGACCATTGGATTGAGGATGAGCAACAGCCGAAACATCAAGCCGGATATGTTCTTTTTGACAGAACTCTTCCATGGCACCCTTGGAGAGATTAATGCCATTATCAGTTATGATGCTATGTGGGAAACCAAAACGAAAGGTCACCTTTTTCATGAATTGAACCGCCGTGGCTGCATCACACTTACTGACCGGCACCGCCTCAACCCACTTTGTAAACTTATCCACTGCCACCAGAAGATGTGTCTTTTTATCTTTAGACCTCTTGAAAGGCCCAACCATGTCAAGCCCCCAGACTGCAAACGGCCAAGTGATTGGGATCATCCTCAATTCTTGAGCCGGCACATGAGCTCGTCGTGAGAACTTTTGACAACCGTCACACTTGCTGACTAGATCTTCCGCATCAGCATGAGCCGTCAGCCAGTAGAAACCATGACGGAAAGCTTTTGCTACCAGAGATTTTGACCCAGCATGATGGCCACAATCCCCATCATGGATCTCACGAAGAATTTCTTGGCCTTCTGCAGGGGACACACAGCGTTCAAACGCCCCAGTGACACTTAGGCGATGCAACTCGCCGTTAACAATCGTCATAGATTTTGAGCGCCTGACGATTTGTCTTGCCAAGGTCTCATCCTCAGGTAACTCACCCCGGGTCATATAAGCCAAATAGGGCACTGTCCAATCTGGGATAACATGAAGAGCCGCCACCAAATTGTGCCTCAAGATGCAGCACCGCTAATTCTTCCTCGATGAGGCACCTTAGCGGAAGGGTTATGTAAAATATCGAGAAAGGTGTTAGGAGGCACCGGCTTACGTTGGGATCCCAGCCGGCTTAAAGCATCAGCCGCCTCATTCTTCCTTCGATCAATGTGCTCCACTTGATAACCTTGGAAGTGACCAGCCACAGCATCTACTTCACGACGATAAGCCACCATAAGGGGATCGTTGGAATCCCACTTGCCTAACACCTGTTGAGCCACGAGATCTAAGTCGCCCAAGCATCTTACCCGACTTAAGTTCATCTCCTTAGCCATCCGGAGACCATGGAGTAAGGCCTCGTACTCAGCTGCATTGTTAGTACACGGAAACATAAGCCGGAGTACATAACAAAATTTGTCACCTCGAGGGGAAGTTAAAATGACCCCAGCCCCCGAGCCTTCTAGCTATCTGGACCCGTCAAAATGAATAGTCCAATATGTGTTATCTGGCTTCTCCTCAGGGGCCTGTAATTCTGTCCAATCATTGATAAAGTCCACCAAGGCCTGAGACTTAATAGCAGTACGTGGCATATACTTCAAATCATGAGGCCCAAGCTCGATGGCCCACTTGGCGAATCGTCTTGTGGCCTCCCTATTCTGAATGATATCTCCCAAAGGGGCAGAACTTACCATAGTTATAGGGTGACTTTGAAAGTACTGCTTCAACTTCCGGTTGGCCATAAACACTCCGTAAACAGGTTTCTGCCAATGTGGATACCTTTGTTTAGATTCAATGAGCACCTCACTGATGTAGTAAACCAGTCATTGAACCGGATGCTCCTTGCCAGCTTCCTTATGCTCCACCATGATGGCAACACTGACGGCTCATGAATTGGCAGCCACGTATAATAGCAACGGCTCTTTATCCATGGGAGCCGCAAGAACCGGCGGTTCAGACAACTGTCTCTTCAAATCTTCAAAGGCAGCATCAGCAGCATCACTCCAGACAAAAGTGTCTGTTTTCTTCATCATCTGATATAGCGGTAGGGCCTTCTCACCTAACCGGCTTATGAACCGGCTTAAAGCGGCAACACGACCCGCCAATCGCTGAACATCATTGATGCACGCCGGTTTAACCAAAGAGGTAATTGCCTTAATCTTCTCCGGATTAGCTTCAATGCCTCTGTTTGATACCAGAAAACCCAAAAGCTTGCCTGCAGGCACACCAAATACACACTTGGCCGGGTTAACCATCATTTTATAAACCCGGAGATTATCAAAGGTCTCTTTTAAATCGGATATTAAAGTTTACTTCTCTCTGGACTTCACCACAATGTCATCTACATAAGCATGAACATTACGCCCGATTTGATCGTGTAGACAGTTCTGCACACATCGCTGATAAGTCGCCTGAGCACTCTTGAGTCCAAACGGCATAGATACATAACAGAAGGCCCCAAACGGAGTGATGAAAGCCGTCTTCTCCTGGTCCTTAACTGCCATTTTGATCTGATGATAACCAGAGTAAGCATCCAAAAAGCTCAAACGTTCACAACCCGCCGTAGCATCAATGATTTGATCAATATGGGGGAGAGAAAAGGGATCAGCCGGACAAGCCTTGTTTAAGTCCGTGTAGTCCACACACATCCGCCAGGTGTCGTTCTTCTTGAGCACAAGCACCGGGTTAGCCAACCACTCCGGGTGAAAAACTTCAATAATAAACCCGGCCGCTAAGAGTCGGGAGACTTCCTCTCCAATAGCTTTCCGTCTCTCTTCGTTAAAACACCGAAGGAACTGCCTGACCGGCTTATACCTCGGATCAATATTGAGAGTGTGCTCAGCGAGTTCCCTCGGTACACCCGGCATGTCAGAAGGTTTCCATGCAAAGATTTCCCGGTTCTCACGGATGAACTCGATGAGCGTGCTTTCCTATTTGGGATCCAAATTGCTGCTGATGCTGAACTGCTTAGAAGGGTCACCCGAGGTAAAGTCAACAAGCTTTGTCTCGGCAGCCGATTTATACTTCAACGTCGGGTTGTGATCTGTAGTTGGTTTCTTCAGGGAGGTCATATCCGCTGGGTCAACATTGTCTTGATAAAATTTGAGCTCTTCCGCTGCAAAGGCCGACTCAGCATAAGCCGCGTCGCCTTCTTCACACTCCAACGCCACCTTCCGACTTCCATGCACAGTGATGGTGCCCTTGTGACCCGGCATCTTGAGCTGCAAATAAACATAACACGGCTGGGCCATGAACTTAGCATAAGCCGGCCGCCCGAACAGAGCATGATATGGGCTCCTGATTTTGACCACTTCAAACGTCAATTTCTCAGCTCTGGAGTCATATTCATCTCCAAAGGCCACCTCCAGCTCAATCTTGCCAACTGGGTAAGCCGACTTACCAGGGACCACTCCATGGAAAACAGTGTTGGACGTCTTCAGATTTTTATCAGTCAACCCCATGCGTCGAAAGGTCTCATAATAGAGGATATTGATGCTACTACACCCGTCCATGAGTACCTTAGTGAATTTATATCCACCAACCTGAGGTGCTACCACCAAGGCCAACTGACCCGGATTATCGACTCGTGGAGGGTGATCTTCTCTGCTCCATATGATGGGCTGTTCTGACCACCTGAAATAACGAGGAATTGCCGGCTCGACTGAATTGATGGCCCTCTTATGAACCTTCTGGTCACGTTTGCACAGGCTAGTGGTAAACACGTGATACTGCCCACCATTCAACTGCTTCGGGTTGCTTTGATAACCCGATCGCTGCTCTTCTGCTCTCCTTGACGGTATTGTTGATTATAGCCCCTTAGCGTCCTGGCCGGAACTTGAGCCGCCACCCGGGCCATGAAAATCGCCGGCCCCTGAACCACCACCAGACCCATTATGTCCATCATAGGTGTTGGAATTTTTAAATGCCTTCATGATCGCACAATCTTTCCACAGGTGTGTGGCGGGCCGCTCCCTGGTGCCGTGTCTCGGGCAGGGCTCATTGAGTAGCTGTTCAAGAGATGGGCCTGACCCGCCGGATCGAGGCGGTTTACCTTTACGTCTCTGATTGTTACCTTGCGCATTGGCGTTGGCCACAAACTCTGAGTTACCGTCCGCCTTACGCTTATTGCCACTTTGATTCCCCGGGTTATGCTGTTGACCCTTTCCATTGTCGTTCCTTTTTCCCTTCCCTGTCTTCTCATCATCAGACGCGGGATCCTAGGTACTATCAGAATCGGCATACTTAACTAAAGCCGCCATCAGCGTACCCATATCCTTGCAGTCACGTTTAAGGCGCCCCAGTTTCTGCCTCATCGGCTCAAAGCTACAATTCTTCTCCAACATAAGGACTGCAGAGCCGGCATCCATCTTGTCAGATGAATGAATTATTTCCTTGACCCGGCGTACCCAATGGGTGGTGGATTCACCCTCCCCCTGCTTACAATTCGTCAAGTCCACAATCGACATAGATTGCTTACAGGTGTCCTTAAAGTTCTGGATGAACCGGGCCTTTAACTCTTCCCATGAACCAATGGAGTTGGGTGGAAAACCTTTTACCAAGACCGGGCCGTTCCATCTAACATCATGGTGAAATATTTAGCCATCGCCGCGTCACTGACTTCCAACAGCTCCATGGTCATCTCATAACTCTCGATCCATGCTCCGGGCTGTAAGTCGGCCGTGTAATTCGGCACCTTTCAAGGTCCCTTGAAGTCCTTGGGCAACCGCACATTACGCAAAGCCGGCACCAGGCAAGGAACACCACCGGTTCTAGTGGCTACTCCCGCCTCATCGGAGGTCGCTGGATATTCTGGAAAATCTTGATGTGCCGTCTGTTGAGCCGCTAACTGAGCCACTCGCTCGTTCTCCTGACGTATTCGATCATGCACCGGATTATAACCACTAAGCTGGTTACGGTGTTGGGCGTTGCTTGACAAAGCTTCCGACTCCATGTGCCTGCTGTAACTCGGGCTCCGGTTCTGGCGAGGCGGCGTTAACCAAGGCGGGGGAGTTGAATGAATTCTGTCCCGGATGTAAGAATAGGTCTCCTGCTGAGCTAAGGCCGTTTGGAGAAGTTCTCTGACTCTCCGGGTCTCCACTGCCGCCGGGTCATCACCGTCCATGGGAAGAGCCGCCAAACGTGTTGAAGCTGCAATTAAGTTCTCCATGGGGTTGGAAAAGTGACCCGGTGGAATTAGCACATAACGCGGCGGTGGCATGCTCACGTGAGATGGTGCCATCTCCCGAGGCTGAGCCGGCCCTCCTGTTCCGGCTGTCATAAGCTGATTGGCCTCTGGCGGGTTACTTGGGCCGGCTCCAGGTGTAGCAAAAGAACCGAGGGTCGTGGTTGGAGGTAAGCAGGACTGGGTTTCGATGTCTCCTCCTCATTAACTCATTGGATGCGTTTAAGCTCATTGTGAGCTAGTAAGCTTCATTGCAACAGCTGTGCCAGGCGTCGAGAGCCGCCCGCTCTGTAGCTAGTCTAGTATCCTCAGCTGCCAAGGCCTCCTTGGCCTGAGCTATCTCCTCACGCACCGTGCTACCTCCGCGTCATGCTCGTCTTTGTCTGCAGGAATAACCGTTGCGGTTAACAGGGCCGTAAGCTTGTCCATGAGGTCTATCAGCACCTAAGCCGATGGGCGCACGGGGCCGCCTGCCCCGGCTGCTCCTAACCCGGACGTTACTGCTGCAGCAGCTGTAGAGTTTGAGCCGGGCTGAGTCCCAGCCATGAAGACTCTTGCCCATCTTGGCGGCTCACAGGGGTCCGGAATACTGATGCCATCGGAACAGCCCCCGAGCACGCTGTCTTGCACTTGGTACAACAAATCTGTTGAGCCGGCGGACGAATCACCGTCTGAGAGGACGGCCGTCTCTACCCTATCTTCAGATCCTTCAGAGAGTTCCTCTCCGTGGATGCAGCCCACGAAGGCACGCTTCACAACAGGTTGAGTCCGGGTCTTCCTCGCACGCTGAGCCGTCTCGACGAGGTCGGTGCAGTTGTCCGGCTCAGGGCCCGGCTCACCGATCCGGCCAATGAAGACATGGATTCCGCCGAAGGGGACCCAGTATCCGTACTCAATTGAGCCGACGTCGGGAGCCCAGCCTTCGTCGTCGATGTAGATCTTACCGCGACGAATCTTGGTCATCCGGCCCACTACGTATCCCTTGAGCCCTTCGAAGTTGCCCTTCAAGAACTCAAATCCACCATGCGCTGGCCCCACGGTGGGCGCCAACTGTCGTGGAATTGTCACGTCAGATGTCCTCATGAAAGGACTTAGTTGTGGAGCCATCGCAACTAGGAAGCTTGAAGGGGTTAAATCGGGACAAAGGACACGAGAGGTTTTTATACTAGTTCGGCCCCTTATGGTGAAGGTAAGGCCTACGTCTAGTTGGGTTGGTATTGATGTTTCGATGACCGGGGGCGAGATCGCTATGCGGCTCTCGATGAGTTGTTTTTGCCCTAAGCCGCGGACAGGTCGTCCCCTTATATAAGCGAGTTGGCATACAGCAGCTTCTAGAGTCCGCCGGCTTATAAACAATGTCCGGCTCGGTGACTAGTTATATCTACCTTATGGTACAAGTCATGCCTTTATGGCAGTTTACTACAATGGGCCTTAAGCCGCCTGTGGGCCTTAAACCCTTTATTGAACCGCCATCTTCATGCTTGGTCTTGGGCTTCTCTCTGGTGAATCTTCTTGCGTAACCCGGCCCCTCCTGGGCAGCTTACAAATAGTTATATCCCCGACACTTATACCATTAGGCCCCTTCATAAGTCGCCATAGTTCATTCCACCAATATCTTTCCTGCCCGGCTTTAAATTTGAACCGGCCTTGTTTACCTTGTATTTAGGCTTTCAAACATAATGGCGCCCAAGGCACCTACCACTTGCAACCGGGTGAAATCCATTGTTACTGACAGCACTTTAGATGACTTCGTCAAAACTGGCTATCTTCCAGAGAAAGAGGTTATGCCTTACCGTGCTCCTCACCCGGATGAAGAAATCCCTCAGCCCAAAGATGGAGAGGTGGTTGTCTTTACTGATCATATGAACCGGGGCTTTACTCCTCCCGGTTCAAAAAATTTCAGAGATGTGCTGAAGTTTTTTGAACTTCACCCACAAGACATCGGACCCAATTCCGTGTCTAACATCTGCAACTTCCAAGTGTTCAGCGAAGTTTACCTTGGTGAAGAACCAAACTTACTTCTTTTTAGAGAGCTGTTCTATTTGAACCGCCAGACAGAGTGTGCCAGCTGTCAGAGCTTGGAACTTGGTGGGATTTCAATTCAGCACCGTAGGGATGACTTTTCCCCTATGCCAACCCGCCAAGCCATCCAAAGGATTGGAACATGACGTGGTTCTACTGCAAAGACACCTCCCCGACTGACGAGAATCCTTTGCCCGGCTTTTGTGCCCTTCATCTTGATACCAATCATCCTTTGCCCGATAAGATTACATCCGCAGAACGCAGATCCCTCTCTCCCACTATGGCCAAGATCAAAACTTTGTTGGGGAACGGGTTGACGGGCATTGATCTGGTTTGAGTCTGGCTTGCCTGGCGAGTTATCCCATTGAGCCGTCGTACCATCTTAATGTGTGAATATACCGGCGCCAAGAATGACCCCCTGCGCCATAGCTCTGTCGACTTACCTGCTCACGTTGTTGATGGTATGACCAAATCTCTTCTCAACGAGACTCTGGCGGATTTCGGCAGAGTGGGTCTCGCTCCGTTCGGTAAAGACAACCTGGCTCCAAAGGTAAAAACACCCATATAAAAATGTTTACCTTATTTTCTTAATGCTTCATCCATATTCACAATATGCTTAATCCTTGCAGGCGGGTGATAAATTTTGGAAAGTTAAATATGACCATGAAGCGGCTAAGAAAGCCAGGAAAGAAAAGAGAGCCGCCAGGAAAGAGGCTGCCCAAAGGAAGGGCAAGAAAGCTACTGCTTCCGACTTGCTTCGGCTGTCGGACTCTTCTGAGTCAGAGGTAGCCCTTGACTCCCTTGGCTTATTCTTTAATCATCTTATTGACACTGATCATCGCGGGAGGACCTTTGGAACAAGCCGTAGCAAAGTGACGAGGTAACTATCCTTTCCTCCGACTCCGAGCCTTTGCCAAGGCAGAAAATCCATGAGTGACCGGAAAGTAAGATTTTCTCATCCTCTAGCTCATCACGATCCTCAATTTCTTTTGAAGCGGCAAATTCATGAGAGCCGGAGGCAGACCCGGACCAGCAAGGACGCGGAGCTCTCCTCCGGCTTACCAAATACTCTGAGGAAACGCTGAAACGAGGTTACCTCTATTTTAACTAAATTTTACCCCTTGGCGGGTCTCTTTCGTCAACCACTCAATTCCTCCGACTCAGATTATCAGGATACTTCCCCTCCCTCCGGCGAGTCATTGCAGTCCAATCTGCCGACTTTCAAGACTGCACCAGGGTATAATAAGTGTGGCACCCCGGCTCAGAGCGACCGGTTTACCCTGCATTGCCAGCCCAGAGACCTTGTCTTCTGGCAACACACAACAACATGGCACAGAATACAACCGCTTTATTCATGCTAGCGGAACATAGTTCATATTATAACAGTTAGCAAGGCCAAGCGGCACACACGGTGCGGCTGAACAATATGTACATTATTTGGTGAACATAAAGGGGCCTCGATCATGACAACTACTCGGCAGCGGAACAACGTCGTAGCGGGACTCCATAGCACAAGGACACCGACGTGGACATGGTCTAGACTCGGACAACACTCCTTTCCAACGGGACTTTCCTGAAATATGGCATGACATGCCAGGTCAGTACATTGAATGTACTTGCAAGCTCACAATAAGCATAACAAGATGACAGATAATATTATGATATTTATCCAGTTTTAATCAACAATGCAGCTATATAACCAACATGATGTGACTACGCTCAAGAGGTACTCATTCTCCTAACTGCTTACCAGATGTGACCAACAAACATAATATTACCAACTCATACCCGTGATCCTTACAGCGATCACAACCCGACCATCTCATGGCCCGTGATCCTTACGGCGATCACAACCCGACCAACTCATGACCCCTGATCCTTACAGCGATCACAACCCGACCAACTCGTGGCCAACTCAACACGATGACCTCACTATCATCCTTAGTGCAATTTAGTGTGCATATTTATTAAGTGTTGACCCATGGTGTACCTTACTTTCGAGCGTGTCTGTATCCGTGGACTCGGCTATCGATAGATTAAATACACTCTGCAGAGGTTAGTACATTGTACCCACACTACGGAACCCATGGCCTCACTCTCCCATTCGAGTGAACCAACAGCGTTCTGACGAAACCATTTCACTGTCATGACACTTTCCCGGCCCCTCCGACCCAGACCCCACTAGGCTAGTCCTATATGGCCCCGTGTCTACCTCCAGACACCTCGACCACCATCGTGGCCATGATCCACACTGGGACCCGGTACCAAACTTAACTTAACAACGGGCTCACAAGGTTATGCTTGCCTATTGGGCATGGGTACAGCACGCCCATAACCTTCCCTATTTTGAGGTACCGACCAGAGGCACGACAATGAAACGCATTAGGGTCGTCCCATACCGGCAAATGTTGTTGCACTGGGAAAGACTCGTTTCAGCGGCACCACGACCCGGTCAACAACATGTTCCAGTTGAATATTAATCAGGTTCAACTTTTAATGTGAAAAGAAAATAATTGGTGCCATACTTCCATACCATACATCACTAAACATATGCATCACATAACCGTGCAAAACTGCACCAACTACGCTCCCACGGAGCCAACATAAAATTATGCTACTATACTGGTAAAAACCTTTCTTTACTTATACCAGAACCATTTCTAGCAATTATCATCATTATACCTCATGCAAAAATAATATCCAAATTTCTCATCAATTCTATGACCATATTATTTATTTAACTCTAACAACTAAGTTCTCATCATCTTCCCAACAATATTTACTTCAAACATACTGAAGTTCAAGCATTTTATCATAACAAGCATATAACAGAATATATTTATTATATAAATAATTAAAATGCATCAATATTCATATGTTCAAGTATGAAAATCAATAATATTGAAGTGGCACCATGAAAATGTTACTGCGGCTTGCCTTAGTACTGATGAGGGTCACAAGGCTCCTGGTGATCCTCAAGACAAGTTGGTTCCTCTGAAAACATTCAAAAACCACAAAAGAAAATATCAAGAAACCTTCTGAAAATTGTCAGAAAATCTAGACAACAAGGAAAAATCCCATCTTTTGGGAGCTGTTAGATTTTTAGACAATGAACACAATGCAAAAAGAATCACTGCATTTGGACTTGTAGAATAAAAGTGATGGCTGTTTGAATGCTCCTGGAATTTAAATAAATTTGAAAAAGAAAAACAGAGAGGGGGGTGACGTTGATGGCGTGCTTTCCCGGGGCGCCACCACTCATACCGCTTCACGCGCGTTTTGAGTGGCTGACTAGCGGGCCCCGCTAGTCAGGCCGGAGGGAGGGGGAAAGAAAACAGAGACGGGCGGCGGTTCGCTGGAGCGTTCGCCGACGCTGAGGCCTCTTGGGGTAAGATGAGAGGGAGGGATCAACGGAGAAGGTTCTTGCACACCTGCCCATACCCGTGGCGTGGCAAATGGTGACCGGACGGCGTCGGTTTCTTCCTTGCAAGCGGAGGCAGAACGCGGAGGTCGCCGGAGATGAGGAAGACGGCAGCTAGGGGCGGCTCCAGGGGCTCGGGCTTGGCTCGTTGGCTTAACGAAGGAGAGGCGGAGGGCCTGGCGGGGTCGCCTCGACTTGGGATTGGCCTGAGCTGCGGGGTCGATCCAGGGGGATTGCCGGCGTGCTCGGCTCGGGGACGGCAGCCCACGGCCTGCCCGCCCGGGCTGCGGCTTCTAGTGGCTATGGGAGGGAGATGTGGTGAGGTGCGGTGCTCCAGGAGGCTGCGGAGGGGGTTATTTATAGGCGGGGCGGCGAGGAGGGCTCGGGCTCCGCCGGAGGACAGCTGTCGCCGGCGCCCGGCGATGAATGGTGCCAGAGAGAGGAGAAGGCGACGGGGTTCATACGGGAGCTGTGCGCGGACGCGACGAGCACAGGAGCAAGGAGGAAGGGGATGAACATAGTGCACGGGCACTGTGCCGTTGGCCGGGCCGTGTCCGTCCTCGCTGCGGCGAGCTCCGGCGTCGGCGAGCGGCAGGGAGGATTTAAGGGGGTAGAGACGAGGATGGTGGCACGGGGGGACACGCCCGGGCTGGCCGAAAGCGGAAGCACAGCGCCACAGGGCCCGGCAGCAGCCAGCGCGTTTGGCATGCCAAACCCTCAGACGAACGCGGTCACCGCATGGACCGTGACATCAGGCCACATATGCACTAACCATGTTATGCAGCGTGTAGTCCTTAGTAACTTTAGGTGTTACCATGGCTCGGTTGGTTTCAGTGCGATAGAAGTGAAATGGTGAAGATGTTTAATTCTTTGGACAGAAACTTTGAACTATTCTCGTGGTCAAACCACGGTGATTCAAGGGCTGATCTTTGGGGTTTCTTGACTCTTACTAAGGTGAATAAGCACAGGAAAACCAGCTGCATTGGAGCTAGTAAAAAGGTAGTTGTTGTAGAAACTACCATTTCAGCCCAGAAGTGAAAATATTTTCTGTAGCAAAATCCAAAAAGTGGTGAAATATTTTTGCTCATAAATGTGCCCTAGGGTCCAAAGAATATTTGGGATTTTTCTCAGGATTTTTGGGGCAACAGAAATGAGGGTTGCTTTGGAGGTCTAAGATTTTAGCTAGGGTTTAGGAGGCAAAATGAATATTTTTCATTTAAGAAAAATATTCCAAGCAATTTTGTTGGGTTGGCCAGGAGTGAAATGATGGATTAGAAGAGGAGAGGAGGCACTTGGGTGAAAATCAAGGGATACCCAAGTGATCAAGTCTAAATGGAATGATTCAAAACTGCAAATTCAAACCAACTCAGATGAAAATCAGGCAAAGAAAAGAGGGCAAAAACCAGGCTGTGACAAACCTCCCCCACTTAGAATGAATCTTGTCCTCGAGATTTGGTTGCTTGGGAAAACCATTCTGGATAACATGCCCTTAGAAATTCTTCTGATTCCCAGGTTGATTCTGATTCGGTATGATGCATCCATTGAACCTTGTGAAATTTCTGTGACTTACTGCGAGTGACTCTTTCCATCTGATCCAAAATTTTCACTGGCCTCTCTTCGTAGGTCAAATCCTTTGCTAGCTCTATCTCTGCCAAATCGGTCTTTTTCTCGGGTGGTGAGATGCACCGTCGTAGTTGTGAAACGTGGAACACGTTGTGCACGTCGGATAGTTCCGGAGGCGGCTCCAACTGATATCCCACAGCACCCACTCGTGCCATGACGGGAAATGGACCAATAAACCTGGGTGCCAATTTTCCACGGGTTTGGAACCTTCTTACTCCCTTCATGGGTGTGACTTGTAGGTAGACATGTTCTCCGGGTTCAAAACTGATCTGTCGGTGCTTTGCATCATAATAACTTTTCTGTCGCAATTTGGCCAGCTGTAATCTGTCTCGGATCTCTTTGACTTGCTTTTCGGCTTCCAGCATGAGATCTGTTCCGAAAATACGGCTATCTCCGGTTTGAGACCAATTTAATGGAGTGTGGCACTTACGGCCATACAAAGCTTCATAAGGTGACATCTTTAAATTGGTTTGGAATCCATTGTTATATGAGAACTCGGCGTATGGCAAACAATCTTCCCATTGTGGTCCTTGGGCTAAAACACAGGCTCGGAGCATATCTTCGAGTATCTAATTTACTCTTTCCGTTTGCCCATCCGTCTGAGGATGATAAGCAGTGCTGTATTTTAATTTCGTCCCAAGGGCTTGATGGAGACGGGTCCAGAAAGCAGAGGTGAATAGTGAACCTCGGTCAGTAGTGATGGTTCGGGGAACTCCATGCAAACTGACAATCCTGGATACATACAGTCGGGCAAGCTCATCTGCTCGGTATGAGGTTTTGAGTGGGAGAAAGTGAGCCACCTTGGTTAATGTATCCACTATGACCCAGATCGCATTATTGCCTCGTCGGGTCCTAGGTAATCCTGTGATGAAATCCATACAGACATCGTCCCATTTCCATTGTGATACGGGTAGTGGTTGGAGAAGTCCGGCTAGTTTCTGATATTCCGCCTTAACCTTGTTGCAGATGTCGCAATAGGCCACGAAATAAGCAATGTCTTTCTTCATTCCATCCCACCAGAATATTTGTCAAAGGTCTTCATACATTTTTGTGCCTCCGGGGTGGATTGAATATGAGGACTCAGGGGCTTCTGACAAAATTTTCTACTTCAGGTCAGCTTGATTAGGCACACAAATCCTTCCCCTGAATCGGAGGGTACCATACTGATCCTTCGAGAAATCGGATGACTTGATGCGTTTCTGCAGTTTGGCGTCGCCTTGCTGGGCCTTGCGGTTTTCTTCCTCAAGAGTAGGAGTGACCGTCAAAATATTGGCAAGACCAACCTCCACAACAACCAGGTTGAGCTGAGCAATTTCTTCTTTGAGTTTAGAAGGCAGAGATTCCAGCATGACGTTTAAACTGACGGGCTTTCGACTGAGTGCATCAGCAACCACGTTGGCTTTACCCGGATGGTAATTTATTCCAAGATCATAATCCTTGACCAACTCCAGCCATCTTCATTGACAAAGATTTAAATCCGGCTGAGTAAATATGTATTTGAGACTTTTGTGGTCGGTAAAAATTTGGCACCTTTTTCAAATGAGGTAGTGTCTCCAAATTTTTAAAGCATGAACTACCGCGGCCAATTCCAAATCATGAGTGGGATAATTGCCTTCATGAGGTCGTAGCTGCCGTGAGGCGTAGGCTACTACCTTGCCATCTTGCATAAGCACGCACCCAAGTCCTTGTCGGGAAGCGTCGCAATATACGTTAAAGCTGCGGTGGATATCTGGAAGTGTTAATACCGGTGCAGTTGTTAAGCGCTTCTTCAACTCGGTGAAACTTTTCTCACAGTCTGACGTCCATTCAAACTTCTTATCCTTTTTAAGAAACTCCGTCATGGGCTTAGCAATCTTGGAGAACCCTTCAATAAATCGATGGTAATATTCGGCTAATCCAAGAAAACTCCGGATCTGAGACACGGTGGCGGGTGGCAATCGGTCGAGCACGTCTTTTACTTTGCTAGGGTCCACGGCTATTCCTTGAGTGGATAGTATATGTCCGAGGAACCCAACTTGCTTGAGCCAAAACTCGCATTTACTGAACTTGGCATACAACTGGTGCTCACGGAGTTGTTGTAGCACTGCGCGGAGGTGTCCTTTATGCTCTTCTTCATTTCTTGAATAGATAAGTATATCATCGATGAAGACGACCACGAACTTATCAAGGAAATTGATGAACACTTCGTTCATCATGTGCATGAAGAAGGCAGGGGCGTTGGTGAGGCTGAAGGACATGACGGTATATTCATAAAGACCGTAGCGAGTGGTGAACGCGGTCTTGGGAATGTCCTCCTTTTTAATTTTAAGCTGGTAATATCCAGTCTGCAAATCAATTTTTGAGAAGACCTTGGCTCCACTGAGTTGATCAAACAAATCATCAATTCTTGGCACAGGGTATTTGTTCTTGATCGTGACATCATTCAACTGTCGGTAGTCCACACACATGCGAAGGCTGCCATCTTTCTTGTCCACAAAAATAGCAGGTGATCCCCATGGCGAGGAACTGGGCGGATATATCCTTTTTGGAGCATTTCATCAAGCTGTTTCTTTAGCTCCACCAACTCGGATGGCGGCATTCGATAATATTTCTTGTGTATTGGTGTGGTTCGGGCACAAGTTCTATTGCAAACTCAAGCTCTCGGTCGGTGGCATGCAGGCAGTTCTTCCGGGAATACATCGGAAACTCACGACCACTGGAATTAATTCCATTTCTGCTATTGCTGTAAAAACCATTTCCTTGGAGGGTATGCTTCTACGAGCAATAAACTTGGTAGCTTGTCCAACTTGTCCGGCCAAATTGACTTCCCGGGTTGCACAATTTATGCATACTTGGTATTGAGTCAGCCAATTCATACCCAAGATAACATCCAATTTTTCAGACTCAATCAGTATCAAAGACGTCGAAAAACTGATTTCGTTGATCCCGACTTCCAGATTGCGGCAGCCGAGATTGCTTTGAATAATAGATCCCGGGGTTTGTACCAGCATATTTTTGCCCAAAAGCGAACAATGAAATTTGTTTTGGGCGACAAAACTCCGAGAAATAAAAGAGTGGGAAGCCCCAGAGTCAAATAAAATTACTGCAGGTATGTTATTAACAGGGAACATACCAATGACGACCTCAGGATTTTCTTGGGCTTCGTCGACTGAAATGTGATGAACGTATCCCGTGACGTTGTGCTGACTTGGACCAGCTTCCAAATAATGGATTTGAGGCTTGAGCGTAGCATTGGTCCGGGTGTTCTTGGGACACTTGTTTGGCATAATGTCGGTTTGTCCGCCTTCTATAACAGGAATTGTTGTGCGAGCGATTCTCCATAACTGGGTTGAGCACATCATTCTTCACTTGGGTGGTGGTCTTGTTAACATTTTGTTGCCAAGCGGGCTGGTATGCCATCGGAGTTGGCTGCAGTCTGAACCTTTTACACTGGTTGCATTTCCTTCTTGGGCTCAAATTTGCGTTTGTGATCATTATGGGCAGACTTAGTATCTGACACGAGCTTGTGTTCCCTTTCGGCAATGAAAGCCTTGTTCACGAGGGTTTGAAAATCCGAAAATCGAACATCTTGAGAGCACAATGAAGTTGGGGTTTAATCCACCAAGAAAGCGGTTCATCTTCCTTTCTTGATGGCCATGTCATATTGAGAGTAACGTGACAGGTTATTGAATTTTTGTAGATATTCTCCCACCGATGACTTCCTTGGAGGCGAGAAATTCACGTTGCTTAGTCTTCATAATTCCCGCAGGGATGTGATATTTTCGGAATTGCTCCTTGAATCTTGGCCAGGTAATTGCTTCATTCTTAGTCACTATAGCTTTCTCACTTTCCCACCATATGGCAGCAGCGCCTTCCAGATAATGTGTTACAAATGGAACTTTATCATCTTCATCAGTTCGAACAAATTCAAGTTTCTTTTCCATAGTTCTTAACCAATCATCTGCATCCAAGGGATCTACGGCCTGACTGAAACTTGGAGGCTTAGTCCTTTGAAAATCAAATAGCTTGGAGTGGGAGGTAGGTTGATTCCCATTCTGTCCAACCATTGCTTGAATACTTCTGAATATTTACATTAGATCATTGTTTCGTTGTTCCTCGAACATACGCATAATTTGCTCGGTGGAGGGTGGATTTGGCGGTGGAGGCGGTGGTGGAACGTACGGCTCGGGTGATTGTCCTGCCTGCCGTGCGGAACACCGAACAGGGGAACCCTCGCGAACGTTGCTACTGTAGCCTCCCCGCATCATCCTAATGTGATTTTCCCAAGTCAACGCAACCGAGATGAGAAGCATTCAACAAAAGCTGGGGAGAAGCCAGCAACAAAAACCAAGCAAAACCGAAAAGACAAAGAAAATACGACGAATAACATAAAGTCCAACATAATTATACATAGACTCATACATGAAAAATAACAACATGCCAGGTCCAACTACCCTCATACATGAAATGAAACAGCATGACTAGTACGATTACAACCATACTCCATCCCGACAACTGAGAATACTCGAAAGCTCTACTGCTCGGCTGGCGCTGCGGTGTCCTCACCTGATGCGGACTCAGATCCGGAACTAACGGGGTTAACGGAGACATCCGGGTTAAAAGTGACACGACGACACTGCCTCGAGGGCTCTCCCTCAGGGGCAGGTGAAGGGCGGATCATCGGGGCTGTAGGAGTGGCGAGGAGTGAAACCCACTCTGCAGGAGCACTAAGGGGACTCGCAGTCGCGGTGCCCGAGCTACTCGGGGGAGTAACCGGAGAAACAGGGGATCTGGAACTAGCAGGAACGTAGGGAATAAATCCCACAGATGGAGAAGTAGTGGCTGAGCGAGCAGTGACTAAAGTAGAGGCTAAAGCAGTACGGGCACGACTCAGCTCACGAGCCAGCTCGTAGATCAGAAGATAACTAGCAGTGATGTAGCGAGAAAGGTGGCTAACGACACTATCAGAATCCGGATCAATGACAGGAAAACGGACACTACCATTATCGTGGAGAGAGGGGTAGTAGTGGAAACCTGGGTGATTCTGCATCCGGACCTCGTTGTAGCAGAGCTCAACAAGTACCTCGAATGCAGCAAACTGGACAGCCTGAGAAGCGGAAGAAGCGTAACCGCTACGAGAGATATGAGTGTAAGAACTGGAATCGGAATTGGTGCGTAGAGTAACCATGCTGTGATACTCATACACTGAGTCAGCTAGGCGCTCCCGGTACACACGATAGATGGATCATCTCCGTGAGGTACAGCCGGCGGCACACGCGTTCTAAGAAGATGTGGCGATGTATGCGGCATCACCTGCAACTGGCACAAATACAGCACCGGAGCCATCTACACTCACAACCATTAGCAGGTTAGCATAGAAAAATAAATATAATCAGTGCATGCAATGCAACAACCAGCTACAGTTATTACCAACACTCAGCTACAACTCGTATCTAGCGTCCAGTTAACTCGGCTTAGCCTAGTGTGGCCCTCTGATCGGCGCTCGATACCAGCGTTGTGGCACCCCGGCTCAGAGCGACCGGTTTACCAAGCATTGCCAGCCCAGAGACCTTGTCTTCTGGCAACACACAACAACATGGCACAGAATACAACCGCTTTATTCATGCTAGCGGAACATAGTTCATATTACAACAGTTAGCGAGGCCAAGCGGCACACACGGTGCGGCTGAACAATATGTACATTATTTGGTGAACATAAAGGGGCCTCGATCATGACAACTACTCGGCAGCGGAACAATGTCGTAGCGGGACTCCATAGCACAAGGACACCGACGTGGACACGGTCTAGAATCGGACAGCACTCCTTTCCAATGGGACTTTCCTGAAATCTGGCATGACACGCCAGGTCAGTACATTGAATGTACTTGCAAGCTCACAATAAGCATAACAAGATGACAGACAATATTATGATATTTACCCAGTTTTAATCAACAATGCTGCTACATAACCAACATGATGTGACTAAGATCAACAGGTACTCATTCTCCCAACTTTCTTACCAGATGTGACCAACAAACATAATATTACCAACACATACCCGTGATCCTTACGGCGATCACAAACCGACCATCTCATGGCATGTGATCCTTACGGCGATCACAACCCGACCAACTCGTGGCCAACTCAACACGATGACCTCACTGTCATCCTTAGTGCAATTTAGTGTGCATATTTATTAAGTGTTGACCCATGGTGTACCTTACTTTCGAGCGTGTCCGTATCCGTGGACTCGGCTATCGATAGATTAATAGACTCTGTAGAGGTTAGTACACTGTACCCACACTACGGAACCCATGGCCTCACTCTCCCATCCGAGTGGACCAACAGCGTTCCGACGAAACCATTTCACTGTCATGACACTCTCCCGGCCCCTCCGACTCAGACCCCACTGGGCTAGTCCTGGGTGGCCCCGTGTCTACCTCCATACACCTCGACCACCGTCGTGGCCACGATCCACACTGGGATCCGGTACCAAACTTAACTTAACAACGGGCTCACAAGGTTATGCTTGCCTACCGGGACATGGTACTACACGCCCATAACCTTCCCTAATTTGAGGTACCGACCGGAGGCACGACAATGAAACGCATTAAGGCCGTCCCATACCGCAAATGTGGTTGCCTTTGGGAAAGACTCGTTTGAGGCACCACGACCAGTCAACAACATGTTCAAGTTGAATATTAATCAGGTTCAACTTTTAATGTGAAAAGAAAATAACCGGTGTCGTACTGTCATACCATACATCACTTAACATATGCATCACATAACCGTGCAAAACTGCACCAACTACGCTCCCACGGTGCCAACATAAAATCATGCTACTATACTGGTAAAAACCTTTCTTTACTTATACCAGAACCATTTCTAGCAATTATCATCATTATACCTCATGCAAAAATAATATCCAAATTTCTCATCAATTCTATGACCATATTATTTATTTAACTCTAACAACTAAGTTCTCATCATCTTACCAACAATATTTACTTCAAATATACTAAAGTTCAAGCATTTTAACATAACAAGCATATAACATAATATATTTATTATATAACTAATTAAAATGCATCAATATTCATAAGTTCAAGTATGAAAATCAATAATATTGAAGTGGCACCATGAAAATGTTACTGTGGCTTGCCTTAGTACTGATGAGGGTCACAAGGCTCTTGGTGATCCTCAAGACAAGCTGGTTCCTCTGAAAACATTCAAAAACCACAAAAGAAAATATCAAGAAACCTTCTGAAAATTTTCAGAAAATCTAGACAGCAAGGAAAAATCCCATCTTTTGGGAGCTGTTAGATTTTTAGACAAAGAGCACAATGCAAAAAGAATCACTGCATTTGGACTTGTAGAATAAAAGTGATGGCTGTTTGAATGCTCCTGGAATTTAAATAAATTTGAAAAAGAAAAACAGAGAGGGGGGGTGACGTTGATGGCGTACTTTCCCGTGGCGCCACCACTCATATCGCTTCGCACGCGTTATGAGTGACTGACTAGCGGGCCCCGCTAGTCAGGACGGAGGGAGGGGGAAAGAAAACAGAGACGGGCGGCGGTTCGCGGGCGTTCGCGGCGTTGAGGCCTCTTGGGGGAAGATGAGAGGGAGGGATCGACGGAGAAGGTTCTTACGCACCTGCCCATACCCGTGGCGTGGAAAATGGTGACCGGACGGCGTCGGTTTCTTCCTCGCAAGCGGAGGCAAAACGCGAAGGTCGATGGTGATGAGGCAGACGGCGGCTAGGGGCGGCTCCAGGGGCTCGGGCTTGGCTCGTTGGCTTCACGGAGGAGAGGCGGAGGCCCTGGCGGGGTCGCCTCGGCTTGGGAGTGGCCGGAGCTGCGGGGTCGATCCAGGGGGATCGTCAGCGTGCTCGGCTCGTTGGACGGCAGCCCGCGGCCTGCCCAGTCGGGCTGCGGCTTCTACTGGCTATGGGAGGAGATGTGGTGAAGTCACGGTGCTCGGGAGGCTGCGGAGGGTTTTTATAGGCGGGGTGGCGAGGAGGGCTCGGGCTCCACCGGAGGACAGCTGTCGCCGGTGCCCGGCGATGAATGGTGCCAGAGAGAGAGGGAGAAGGAGACGGGGTTCACGCGGGAGCTGTGCACGGACGCGGACGAGCACAGGAGCAAGAAGGGGACAAACACAGTGCACGGGCACTGTGCCATTGGCCGGACCGTGCCCGTGCTCGCTGCGGCGAGCTCCGGCGTCGGCGAGCGGCAGGGAGGAGTTAAGGGGGTGGAGACGAGGATGGTGGCGCGGGGGGACACGCCCAGGCTGGCCGAGCAGCGGGCACGCGCGCCACAAAGGCGCTGGCGACGCGCAGAGCACGCGTTTGGCTTGCCAGCACCCTCGGACGAACGCGGTCACCGCGTGGACCGTGACATCAGGCCACATATGCACTAACCATGATGTCTGGCGTGTAGTCCTTAGTAACTTTAGGTGTTACCATGGCTCGGTTGGTTTCCAGGTGCAGTAGAAGTGAAATGGTGAAGATGTTTAGTTACTGGACAGAAACTTTTAACAATTACTGTGGTCAAACCACAGTGATTCAAGGGCTGATCTTTGGGGTTTTACTGACTCTTACTAAGGTGAATAAGCACAGGGAAACCCGCTGCATTGGAGCTAGTAAAAAGGTAGTTGTTGTAGAAACTACCATTTCAGCCCAGAAGTGAAAATATTTTCTGTAGCCAAAATACTCCAAAAAGTGGTGAAATATTTTTGCTCGATAATGTGCCCTAGGGTCCAAAGAATATTTGGGATTTTCTCAGGATTTTGGGGCAACAGAAATGAGGGTTGCTTTGGAGGTCAAAGATTTTAGCTAGGGTTTAGGAGGCAAAATGAATATTTTTCATTTAAGAAAAATATTCCAAGCAATTTTGTTGGGTTAGCCAGGAGTGAAATGATGGATTAGAAGAGGAGAGGAGGCATTTGGGTGAAATTCAAGGGATACCCAAGTGATCAGGTCCAAATGGAATGATTCAAAACTCCAAATTCAACCCAACTCAGATGAAAATCAGGCAAAGAAAAGAGGGCAAAAACTAGGCTGTGACAATAAGCCACTTACTTTTGTAGCTATTGTAATCTTCTTACTTCTGTGTTAATATTTTTATTTGAATGCAGTGGCCAAGCTAAACCCAACAAGAGGGTTAGAAAGAATAAACCGTCTGATGAAAGAGTCGCCACTAATGAGCCGACTCTTGAGACGACCGTACCGGAGTTAAGCACTCATGAACCGCCACCTGAACCAGCACAAGATGTGCCACCTCCTACTGACCTGCCTACTGACCAAGGTGCTTCCAAGTCAGAAAATCCCCAACCTCCAAGCCCAACCCGGACAGCTGATCCTTCCAACACGGATGTTGAAATCACGGGAACCAGCCATGCTGACCCGGGGAGGCCAATCGTGCTGGCCAAATGCCCCGCCAAGGAAGAACTTCTGGACCAGCGCCGAGTCAAGATGGATGTCACTAATTATGCTCATATGAGTATTGGAGATATCTTCTCTGGCTATATGAGCCAAGTGCACAATAGCCGGAATCTTGAACTTGATATGGTGAAGCAGATGCACCATAAATTCGAGGTATAACCCGTTTTGTCTTTTCTTCATTATCCTTCAATATGTTAGCCCCCAAGTTTGCTGCTTAAGATGCTTATGCTGTAGACTTAGAAATAAATTTAACAACATGAAGACAAAATAGACTTCCGGCTTACCATGTAGTCCCCAAGGGGCGGCTTAACCAATATGGTTGAGCCGGCTCTTTATAGAGAGTCTTATAGGCCTTTTTGAAACAACGATATGCATTAGCCCCCAAGTGCCAAGTGTTATTGTTTACAAAATGCTTGGGACTTACTTTATATGAATCACCATATAATGAACCGTCGTAAAAAAAACTCCTGCAAGACATTAGCCCCCAAGTGCCAAGTATGTTGCTGGCAAAATGCTTGGGACTTTAATACTGCATAAAAAACTTACTTGATTGTATACTTGCACAGGCTACCACAAGTCAACTTGAATCGGAGGTGACCAATTTGAAGAGCCGCCTTGAATTCCAAGAGTCCGAACTTGAGAAGGCCAACAGTAAGTTCGAGTTCAGTGTTTCTGAACAGGATAAACATAAGAAAGAGTTTGAAACTAAAAAGAAAGCCTGGGCGGATGAGAAGACCGCATTGATAAGCCGGGCTGAAAAAGCAAAAGCGGCTCTTCAAGAAGTCACTGGAGAATTGTCCGGGTTAAAGTGCCATATTTCCCAAATGGTCGCAGCCATCTTAGGTAAATCGCCTTGCCGTTCTGTTCATATCTTTAAACCATGCAATAGAGTATGGGCCAGAATTTTACTTTTCTGAGTATGCTTTGTGCAGGCCCCAGAAGCGCAAATTTGAACCACAACATGCTGACGAAGCTAAATGCCGTGTATACCTTAGTGGAACAATTGTACACGGGTCTAGCAACCCTAACCCGGTGGCCTTATCAAATGATATTCCAACCCTCCTACCATGGGTCTTGAGTAAGCTTTCCATCCTTCCACAACGGATCAATGAATTGAGACGGTCAGCTGCAAGAGTCGGAGCAATAAACGCTCTAAGCCGGGCTAAGGCCTGGCTACCTGAACTAGACCCGGAGGATATCGCCATTGGTTATCTAAGTCTCATGGAAGATGGCACGCCGTTTGAAGAGGCGGATTTCCTTGTCTGTGTCCAAGAGGTACGCCCGGTGGTGACTCTGATAGCCGCGGAAGTAGATTATACCAAGTACCAGGCGGGGTACGATGAACAAAATCAAAGAATTTCGACACCTGAATATGACGTGACCAGTCTGATTCCCCCAATTCGTAAGCATACCTTTGCTCCTGAAGTTGACCCGGCTGGTCTTGTTGATGATGAAGCAGAATTTGAAGCCTTAAAGAACATTGACTGGTCATCCTCAACCTTCCAGGAGAAAGAGCAGGACCCAAGCGCGGAGAGGGCTAACCCGGACGCTTCCGGCCAATCTTGAAGGTGAAGCTGTCATGGCGACTCAAAGACCGTGTAAAAAACAATGCAAATTATTTGGACTTAGTAAGTCCTGTAATAAGGTAGAGATAACTCTGTTGTGGCCATGCCATCGTGCATGTTTTGATGCTTAACATTTATAAGCCACCTTGTTATATTCGTCCACACAGTTGATTGTTGTTCAAATAAACTGCGAGGCCAAAAAATGTGATCAAAATAATCATAGATTAGCTGGTTGATAAAAACACAACTATAATAATACTTTCCCCTGGCCCCACTGGTTCATATGACCGGCGGTAAGGATGAAGATCCGATATTCGGATACCCGAAAGTACCTCGATGCTTAAGGGTGGCGACTCATCGATCGATATTGAACCGATTTGAGACATTATATTTATAACTGTGAACGTCAGGAAAAATCTTAAGTTCAAACAATGGGGCTTCCAAAGATAATGTAAACCAAAAAGAGAAATAACAATGGCAAGGCTACTGATTCGAATACAATCAGTGAACCGTCCCAGAGGGGTTTAAGCTAGGATTCGAATACGATCATGTAGCCCCCAATGGTTTTGGCATTGCGCCGATCAAGAGGGTACCGACAGCTATGTTCTCTTTGGTTCGAATATGACCTATGTTTGAACAGGAAGCCCCCTAATGACCTTGAGAGTTTTTTAACGACTCTGATTCAAATACGATCAAAGTCGGTTCACAAATGGGGTTTAAGCTATGATTCGAATATGATCAAGAATCCCCCAAGTGAGCTCGGCAGTGTGCCAATCAAAAGGGTATCGACAGCTATGTTCTCTTTGGTTCGAATACAACCTATGTTTGAATAGGAAGCCCCCTAGTGATCATAATTTTGAACAGCTAGATTCGAATACGATCGTAAGCCGGATCAGAATGGTCTGAGCCGGGTCAAATATGACCCGCCCCCGAGCGATCATGTAAGAAAATGATGACAATTATAATGACAAAGTTACCTTATGAGAAGGGAAAAAAGGACAGAGGTCCTGCTTTATTATTTATCATAATATATACACTGGCAAAATATATACATTAGTGGAGCCTATGGCTCAAGTGTAGTAGGGCCGGAGATGAGCAATATTCCAAGGCCTCCGGGTCTCCTCCTCCTACTTACGTGAGTCTTTGTGCTCTCGAACGTCAATAAGGTAATATGACCCGTTGTTCAAGTTCTTGCTGACCACAAATGGTCCTTCCCAAGGTGGGGATAACTTGTGAGCATCAGTTTGATCCTGGATGAGCCGGAGCACTAGGTCACCTTCCTGAAAAGATCTGGACTTAACTCGGCGGCTGTAGTAACGGCGCAAATCCTGTTGATAAATCACCGAGCGGGCGGCTGCCAAGTCCCGATGTTCATCTAACAGATCAAGAGCATCCTGGCGTGCTTGTTCATTGTCTTCCTCCACATAAGCCGCCACACGAGGTGAATCATGATGGATGTCACTAGGGAGAACCGCCTCAGCTCCGTATACCATGAAGAAAGGCATATAACCCATAGATCTATTAGGAGTACTGTTGATGCTCCATAACACTGAAGGTAACTCCTCAACCCAACAACCCGGTGTCTGTTGCAAAGGGACAAAGAGTCGGGGCTTAATGCCTTTCAGGATCTCTTGATTGGCTCTCTCGGCTTGACCATTGGACTGAGGGTGAGCCACTGATGAAACATCAAGCCGGATATGCTCACGTTGACAGAACTCCTCCATGGCACCTTTAGACAGATTAGTGCCATTGTCAGTTATAATGCTGTGTGGAAAACCAAAACGAAATATCACCTTCTTCATGAATTGAACCGTCGTGGCTGCATCACACTTACTGACCGGCTCTGCCTCAACCCAATTTGTAAACTTATCAACCGCCACAACAGGTGAGTCTTTTTATCTTTGGATCTCTTGAAAGGCCCAACCATGTCAAGCCCCCAGACTGCAAACGGCCAAGTAATTGGAATCATCCTCAACTCTTGATATGGCACATGAGCCCGCCTTGAGAACTTCTGACAACGGTCACATTTACTGACCAGATCTTCTGCGTCTGCATGAGCCGTCAGCCAATAAAACCCATGACGAAAGGCTTTAGCCACGAGAGATTTTGACCCGGCGTGATGACCGCAATCTCCTTCATGAATCTCATGGAGAATCTCTTGGCCTTCTTCAGGAGAGATGCAATGCTGAAAAGCCCCTGTAACACTACAATGATGTAACTCGCCATTGATAATCGTCATGGACTTAGACCGCCAGGTTATCTGCTTGGCCAAGGTTTCATCCTCAGGCAACTCGCCCCGTGTCATATAAGCCAGATACGACACCGTCCAATCTGGAATGACATGAAGAGCCGCCACCATCTGTGCCTCAGGGTCTGGGACAGCCAAATCTTCCTCTGTAGGTAGCTTCACAGAAGGGTTATACAAAACATCCAAGAAAGTATTAGGCGGCACTGGCTTACGCTAAGATCCCAGCCGGCTTAAGGCGTCAGCCGCCTCGTTCTTTCTACGGTCAATGTGTTCCACCTGATAACCCTTGAAGTGCCCCGCAATTGCATCAACCTCCCAGCGATAAGCCGCCATGAGAGGGTCCTTTGAGTCCCAATTGCCTGACACTTGCTGAGCCACGAGATCTGAATCGCCGAAGCACCTTACCCGGCTTAAATTCATCTCTTTAGCCATCCGGAGACCATGGAGCAAGGCTTCATACTCAGCTGCACTGTTAGTACAAGGAAACATTAACTGGAGTACATAACAAAACTTATCACCCAGAGGGGAAGCCAAAATAACTCCAGCCCCCGAGCCTTCCAATTGCCTAGACCCATTGAGGGAGTCCTGGACTAGGGGGTGTCCGGACAGCCGGACTATCATCGTCCGCCGGACTCCAAGACTATGAAGATACAAGATTGAAGACTTCGCCCCGTGTCCGGATGGGACTTTCCTTGGCGTGGAAGGCAAGCTTGGCAATACGGATATGTAGATCTCCTACCATTGTAACCGACTCTGTGTAACCCTAGCCCTCTCCGGTGTCTATATAAACCGGAGGGCTTTAATCCGTGGGGACAACCTCCATTACAACAATCATACCATAGGCTAGCTTCTAGGGTTTAGCCTCCTTGATCTCGTGGTAGATCCACTCTTGTAATACACATCATCAATATTAATCAAGCGGGGCGTAGGGTTTTACCTCCATCAAGAGGGCCCGAACACAGGTAAAACATCGTGTCCCTCGTCTCCTGTTACCATCCGCCTAGACGCACTGATTCGGGACCCCCTACCGAGATCCGCGGTTTTGACACCGACATTGGTGCTTTCATTGAGAGTTCCTCTGTGTCGTCACTGATAGGCTCGATGGCTTCTTCAATCGACAACAACACCGTCCAGGGTGAGACTTTTCTCCCCGGACAGATCTTCGTATTCGGTGGCTTCGCACTGCGGGCTAATTCACTTGGCCATCTAGAGCAGATTGAAAGCTACGCCCCTGGCCGTCAGGTCAGGTTCGGAAGCCTAAACTTCATGGCCGACATCCGCGGGGACTTGATCTTCGACGGACTCGAGCCACAGCCGAGCGTGCCGCGCTGTCACGATGGGCATGATTTAGCTCTGCCGCCGGACAGTGCCTTGGTGGCCGCACACGAATCCGCTCCGGCCCTCAGTCCGGAGCCGATCGCCCAGATCGAGGACCGGTGGCTGGACACCGCCTCGGGGGCTGCAACTTCCACGGTGATGGAGCTGAACACTAACCTCGTCCCCTGCAAAGCTCGTAACTCTGAGGTGCCGGACTCCTGCGGACTCAACCTCCCGCTACCGCTAATCGAACTGATTTGGCGCCGGTCATGAAGTTCACCGCCGCGGACATCTTCCAACACTCACCCTTTGGTGACATCCTAAATTCGCTAAAACACCTCTCGCTATCCGGAGAGCCCTGGCCGGACTACGGCCAGGACGGTTGGGATGCGGACGGCGAAGAAATTCAAAACCCACCCACCACCCACTTAGTAGCCACTGTCGACGATCTAACCGACATGCTAGACTATGACTCCGATGACATCGACGGTGTGGACGACGATGCCGGAGATGATCAAGAACCAGCGCTTATAGGGCACTGGAAGACCACCCCAACGCACGACGTATATATGGTGGATACCCCAAAAGGAAGCGATGAAGAGGAACAACGGGGCCCGGCAAAGGATAATCCCGCCGATAAACAACCAAAACGGCGACGCAAGCGCCGCCATAAGCCCCGCCTCGACAAAGACAGCATTACTAATGACCCAGCGTTAGAGCAGGGCAAACCAGTGGACGACGAACATGCAACCAAGCAACCGTCCGAACAGGACGAATCGGATAATCAATCCAATCCCGGCGAAACCAACAGTCCGGACGACCTCACGCCGGGCATATCACCGGAGCATAAGAACCTTCACGGAAGACTCGTCGCCACCGCAAGAAGCTTGAAGAAGGAAAAGCGGAAGCTCAAAACAGCGGAAGACATACTCAGAATGAGGTGGAGCAAAGTACTCAAGACCGCAGACAAATATGGCAACGACCATCAATCAAAGAAACTACCCGCGCAAAGTTGCTGCGAATTTGACGAGGAAGCCATAGAGCCCCCACAGTCAAAAAACAAAGAGGGCGCCTGGCCGGATAGACGGCCAGATGATAGGCCAAAATCTACAAGCGGCGCCACACATAAGCCGACTCATGAACCTGGGAAAACAGATGGCCCAGCCAGGTCCATTTACGGGCCAAAAAAGAGGGCCCCAGGAAGCAACACAGCACGCCAAGTGTTCGAAGACAGCCGCACACCCAAATACAGGGGTGCCGCACACCCACTATGTTTCACCAATGAGGTGTTGGATCATGAATTCCCAGCAGGGTTTAAACCCATAAACATAGAGGCTTACGACGGAACAACAGACCCTGGAGTCTGGATAGAGGATTACATATTACACATACATATGGCTAGAGGAGATGATCTCCACACCATAAAATATCTACCCCTCAAGCTCAAAGGGCCAGCTCGGCACTGGCTCAAAAGCCTCCCAGAAAACACTGTTGGAAGTTGGGAAGAGCTCGAGGACGCGTTTAGAGCAAATTTTCAAGGGATGCAGACGATCTAAGTCATATAACTCAACATCCCGGAGAGTCGGCGCGCAAATTCTGGAACAGGTTCCTTACTAAAAAGAACTAAATAGTCGACTATCCGGACGCCGAAGCCTTAGCAGCTTTCAAACACAACGTCCGAGACGAATGGCTCGCCAGACACCTCGGCCAAGAGAAGCCGAGGACAATGTCCGCACTAACAAGCCTCATGACCCGCTTTTGCGCGGGAGAAGATAGCTGGCTAGCAAGATGCAGCACCAGTGACCCGAGTACATTCGAAATTAGAGATGGAAACGGAATATCACGGCGTAGAAAGGATCAGCGCCGGAATAAAGAAAAAAGCCCAAAGAATACGGCGGTCAACGCCAGATTCAAAAGCTCGCGGCCAAACAACAAAACACTACCCCTTAAGGATAACAGTGATGAGCTATCCAACTTAAACAAAATTCTGGATCGGATATGTCAAATCCACAGTACCCCCGGAAGGCCTGCAAACCACACCCACCGAGATTGTTGGGTTTTCAAACAGTCCGGCCGACTCAACACCGAACACAAGGGGCTCGACGCATCAAGCGAGGATGATGATAAACCCCACCAGCAGAGCACCGAAAAACAAAAGACTTTCCCACAAGAAGTCAAAGCAGTAAACTCACTTCATGTGATAATACGGAAAAACAATGCGGCACCCGCTAAGATGGGTCTCGCACGGTCCACCCCAGCGGAACCTCGAGATTGGATGTCAAAACCAATCACTTTTGACCACCTGGATTATTCCAGAAGTGTTCGCAATGCAGGATGGACTGCTTTGATATTGGATCCTATAATCGACGGACTACAACTTACCCAAGTCCTGATGGACGGAGGCAGCGATTTAAATCTGCTATATCCAAACACAATCCGCAAGTTGGGGATAGACCTTACTAAAATTCGACATAGCCGCACTTCCTTTAAAGGAGTGATGCCAGGCCCTTACGCCAAGTGCACAGGCTCCTTATTACTAGAAGTTGTGTTCGGATCACGGAACAACTTCCGACGCGAAAAACTAATCTTTCATGTCGCCCCGTTCAAAAGTAGCTATCAAGCACTATTGGGACGTGAAGCTTTTGTCCGCTTCAACGCCATACCACATTACGCGTCTCTTACACTTAAAATGCCCGGTCCACGTGGCATCATTTCATTGCGAGGGTCATTTAAAGACCCCGGACACGGCTAGACGAGTCCGGCATAAACAAAGCTAGGGGCTCCCTAGCCGCACACCCCTTCACAAGGGGCTGTGCGCATAAGCAATAACGAGCTAATATAGACTCCGCTTTACTTATTAATATTTTTCATATACCTTTTTCGCACGATTTCCTTTCAAACTAAGTTCCTCTCCTTTTACAGATGAACAACGTGCACACCGTCCGTGATAACGGCTGCACAGAGACACAGGCGCAGACGTGCAGTAGGGACCCGTCGCAAGGATTCTTTTCAGATTAAGACCCTGCGTAAACCTTTTTTACTGTCTCTTGTTGCTATAATCCCCTGGTTTCTCATTATAACCAGAATGGAGCCTGACGTTTTGGCATCGGCCGCGTCGAGAGGACCTTGCCGCACTGGACACTAGGGGCTTAGGGCATTGTTCTGCCCATTATTATAAAGACCGAACACCTTAGGGAGTGTTCGGCGTCTCGAGTTAGGCCTTATATGCATCAGCTCCGAATCATGTCTTTGGTCAAATGTTGGGTTTGCCCGGCTCCTGTGTTTTGCTCCTTACGTTCCGTATCATCGGCTAACGCGGCACCAGATGAACTACTGCGATTGTGCCCCAGTTCGGTTGGGCGAGCACCTCAGTAGAGAAAGCCGAAAACTGACTGTCATGATACAACGAGAGACTGGTCAACCACTCGATCGACCACCGGAATGTCTAGAATTCCTCCGCTTTGACGAAGGACCGTTTCGGTCGAGCACACAGCGCCCAATTGGTCTGCGGTGCCCCGAGGGGCTATATCGTAGCCCCACCCTCGAACTCCAATGGCTAAGTGAAAGTGATAAAGCATCATAGTCCGGTTGCCTCGTTTGCTACGCTACCACCTCCTCAACAGGACCGAGACGTCGGATTAAGTATGAAAATGCGCTATTTTTGCGAACACCCCCGCACCTTGTGCGTGGGGGCTGAAGCCGAAGACTGCCATCTTTCAGGTTATACACACGTATACATAAACGGCCGCATAGGAGATATTTCAATACTTGGAACGCACAAGTATAAAAAGCGATTACATCATAACCATTGTTTTACAAAATAAAACGTTCATTTGAACGTGACATTTTTTGAGCACTGCGACTCTATTACACGAGCACCACGCATAACTTCCCCAAAATAGTGCTCGGCGGGTAACCGGCTTTCGTCCGAACCCTGGGTTGCAACAGCGGTGGCATCCATCTCTGTCCAATGTGTCTTCACACGGGCAAGGGCCATCCGCGAACCCTCTATGCAGGCCGACCGCTTCATCTCCTTGATATGCGGCACCGCCCCAAGAAACTCCTGCAATAAGCCAAAATAGCTCGTCGGCTTGGGCCCCTCCGGCGGACATGAGTCACCATATCCGTCATGGCAAGTCCGGACAACCTATTCAGCTCAGCCCACTCGGCCAAACGATCGGTCAGCGGAAGTGAACGATCCGGACTATGGAATTGAGACCAAAATAGCTCTTCCGTCTTGTGATCCTTCTGACTTCGGAAGTGCACAACGGCATCCGCCGCACTCGCCGCTAAGTCCATATATGGATCCTCCGGACCCCACAGCTGGCCAAGCTGGGCATACTTTGGATCCGTAAATCTGCGGCGTAGCAGAAAAGGCTTGCCAGCCACAATGTCTCCGGCCTGACGCAGCTCCTCCTTCATAGCCCGCATTGCAGAACGGGCATCCTTGGCTTCGGCGGTGGCCTTCCCCGGGTCTTCTCGCTCCGATAGGCGCTCCTTTTCAAGAGCCTCATTGCGGTCGGTAGCATCCTTCAATTTAACGGCCAGTCCGGCCATCTCTTCCCTGCTTCGGCAGTGCGCAGCCCTTTCGGCTTCTAACTCCTCGGCCGCCCTCGAGGCAGCTGCATCACTCCTTCTGGCTTGCTCCTTGGCTTGAGCAAGTTCGCCAAAGGTCTCCACAAAGAAGACACCATCTGCGTCAAGCATAAATATTGTAAGAGGTGGGATTTAGCTCCCTTAATAGGTGACCGTGGAGAATCAATTTACCTTGCGACTGGTCAAGTCGCTTGTTGACCAGCGCGATGTCCGCATTCGCAACATCGAGTTGCCGCATTAATTCAGCAACTCCATCAGTCTGGCTGGCCCCCGGACGATCCGCCACCTGCATAGGAACGGCGAAGATTAATACCTGCGATTTTGATCCTCGGCACGCTGTCGCTTTCGACAACCTACCGAGTCTCAGGGGCTACTATCTATACAGGGCGCACTTCCATGTGCAAAACTGTCAAAAGGAGTGTCATTTTTACGTACCTCAAAACCCGCCAGCAAACTCCTGACGGCATTATGCAATCTGTTTTCGGCGGACGAAATCCTTCCAATCATCGTACTCATCAATGCACGGTGATCTTCTGAGATGGACGCCCTCTCAAGCAGATCCTTCAGCTCCCCCGGCCGAACACTAGTCGACGCTGAACTCTTCGGCTCCGCAGGACTCGGGGATACCCTCCGTGACGACACTTCAGGCTCGTCCGCCCTATCCGACGGCGCAGCAGACGGAGGCGTCTCGCTCTCCATCATCTCCGGACGAAGATCCCCCGAAGACGAGCTCATCTGAGAAGGTCGGAGATCCGAACTACAAGGTAAAAAATTCGGTTTATCCTCAGAAGCACAAATAGGGATGTTTCTTATTAATGAACCCCCCTTCTTTTACTCACGGCTCGCTGGAGGGCTGATTCTTTAGAGAAGATTGTGCGACCAGGGCCTCCCCGGACGCAGGACCCTCTGGTGAAGATTTCTTCCCCCGCTTAGGGGCTTTGGCCTCCGGGTCTTCGGAAGCGGTCCTCTTCTCCCCCTGGAGGGAAGGACTCTCGATCCCCCCTTCTTCGAGCGCCCCCTTGGGCGAGGCGGTAGCTCCTCTGTTTTCCCCTTCGCCTTCTTCCGAAGGTGCAACCTCCAACATTCTGACCAGCACGGGCTCCGGCGCGGTCTCTGGGAGGGGGGGCCGGACACCGTATCAGCTTTGCTTGCGCTATCCACTCCTGCTGAAGGATAACGGGTTAGAAGGCGAATTGTAGAAAGGCAAACTAATGGTACGTCCGAACTTTGAGCTACTTACTTGAGTATCTGGGCGATTGCAGCTTAGGCCGGCATCCTCGGTCAATTCCGGACACGCCACTTGTGGTCCGAAGAACAACTTGTACATCTCCACGGGTGTCGTACCCATGAAGTGTTGGAGAATCCGTGGTCCCTCCGGATTGAACTCCCATAGCCGGAGAGGACGGCGTTTGCAGGGCAGGAGACGCCTAATTAGCATAACCTGCATCACCACGACCAGATCGATCTCCCTCGCTTGGAGGTCTCGAATCCGGCCCTGCAATAGGGGCACGTCTTTTGACGGCCCCCAATTGAGCCCTTGGTTGACCCACGACATCAACTGTCGTGGAGGTCCCGAGCGGAACGGAGGCGGCGGCTTCTGCCTGCTGCCCCTCGGAGCGGTGATATAGAACCACTCCTGCTGCCACAAGCCGAGCTCCTCTTGGAAGGAGCCCTCGGGCCACGGGGCATCGGCCCTCCTTCTTACGGCCGCCCCGCCACACTCTGCTTGACGCCCCGCGATCATCTTCGGCTCCACATTGAAGGTCTTCAGCCACAGGCCGAAGTGGGGGGTGATGCGGAGGAAGGCTTCACAGACGACAATAAACGCGGAAATATGGAGGATGGACTCCGGAGCCAAGTCGTGGAATTCCAACCCATAGTAAAACATGAGCCCTCTCACAAAAGGATCCGTCGGGAAGCCTAAACCCGGCGGAGGTGGGATCTGAAGATTTACATACTCGCCGGGCTCGGGGGTGGGGATGGCCTGCCCTTCGGCGGGCAACCTGTGCGCAATCTCGTAGGTCAGGTACTTGGCTTCTCGCAGCTTTAGCACGTCCTCCTCCGTAATGGAGGAGGGCATCCAGCGGCCCTGAAGGTCGGAGCCGTACATTGTTGAAGGTCCGAAGCACTCGAATCTGGGGCTCTGGGTGTTGGAACTTGGAGCAAGGAGAGGATTCGGTGGAAGATTGAAGCTCCACCAACTCGGATGACGGCATTCGATAATATTTCTTGTGTATTGGTGTGGTTCCGGGCACAAGTTCTATTGCAAACTCAAGCTCTCGGTCAGGTGGCATGCACAGCGGTTCTTCCGAGAATACATCGGGAAACTCACTGACCACTGGAATTAATTCCATTTCTGCTATTGCTGTAAAAACCATTTCCTTGGAGGGTATGCTTCTACGAGCAATAAACTTGGTAGCTTGTCCAACTTGTCCGGCCAAATTGACTTCCCGGGTTGCACAATTTATGCATACTTGGTATTGAGTCAGCCAATTCATACCCAAGATAACATCAATTTTTCGACTCAATCGAGATCAAAGACGTCGAAAAACTGATTTCGTTGATCCCGACTTCCAGATTGCGGCAGCCGAGATTGCTTTGAATAATAGATCCCGGGGTTTGTACCAGCATATTTTTGCCCAAAAGCGAACAATGAAATTTGTTTTGGGCGACAAAACTCCGAGAAATAAAAGAGTGGGAAGCCCCAGAGTCAAATAAAATTACTGCAGGTATGTTATTAACAGGGAACATACCAATGACGACCTCAGGATTTTCTTGGGCTTCGTCGACTGAAATGTGATGAACGTATCCCGTGACGTTGTGCTGACTTGGACCAGCTTCCAAATAATGGATTTGAGGCTTGAACGTAGCATTGGTCCGGGTGTTCTTGGGACACTGTTTGGCATAATGTCCGGTTTGTCCGCAACTATAACAGGAATTGTTGTGCAGACGATTCTCCATAACTGGGTTGAGCACATCATTCTTCACTTGGGTGGTGGTCTTGTTAACATTTTGTTGCCAACTGGGCTGGTATGCCATCGGAGTTGGCTGCCAAGTACGAACCTTTTACACTGGTTGCATTTCCTTCTTGGGCTCAAATTTGCGTTTGTGATCATTATGGGCAGACTTAGTATCTGACACGAGCTTGTGTTCCCTTTCGGCAATGAAATCCTTGTTCACCAGGGTTTGAAAATCCGAAAAATCGAACATACTGAGAGCACAGCAAAGTTGCGGGTTTAATCCACCAAGAAAGCGGTCCATCTTCCTTTCTTCAGTGGCCATGTCATATTGAGAGTAACATGACAGGTTATTGAATTTTTGTAGATATTCTCCCACTGACTGACTTCCTTGGAGGAGCGCGAGAAATTCACGTTGCTTAGTCTTCATAATTCCCGCAGGGATGTGATATTTTCGGAATTGCTCCTTGAATCTTGGCCAGGTAATTGCTTCATTCTTAGTCACTATAGCTTTCTCACTTTCCCACCATATGGCAGCAGCGCCTTCCAGATAATGTGTTACAAATGGAACTTTATCATCTTCATCAGTTCGAACAAATTCAAGTTTCTTTTCCATAGTTCTTAACCAATCATCTGCATCCAAGGGATCTACGGCCTGACTGAAACTTGGAGGCTTAGTCCTTTGAAAATCAAATAGCTTGGAGTGGGAGGTAGGTTGATTCCCATTCTGTCCAACCATTGCTTGAATACTTCTGAATATTTACATTAGATCATTGTTTCGTTGTTCCTCGAACATACGCATAATTTGCTCGGTGGAGGGTGGATTTGGCGGTGGAGGCGGTGGTGGAACGTACGGCTCGGGTGATTGTCCTGCCTACCGTGCGGAACACCGAACAGGGGAACCCTCGCGAACGTTGCTACTGTAGCCTCCCCGCATCATCCTAATGTGATTTTCCCAAGTCAACGCAACCGAGATGAGAAGCATTCAACAAAAGCTGGGGAGAAGCCAGCAACAAAAACCAAGCAAAACCGAAAAGACAAAGAAAATACGACGAATAACATAAAGTCCAACATAATTATACATAGACTCATACATGAAAAATAACAACATGCCAGGTCCAACTACCCTCATACATGAAATGAAACAGCATGACTAGTACGATTACAACCATACTCCATCCCGACAACTGAGAATACTCGAAAGCTCTACTGCTCGGCTGGCGTTGCGGTGTCCTCACCTGATGCGGACTCAGATCCGGAACTAACGGGGTTAACGGAGACCTCCGGGTTAAAAGTGACACGACAACACTGCCTCGAGGGCTCTCCCTCAGGGGCAGGTGAAGGGCGGATCATCGGGGCTGTAGGAGTGGCGAGGAGTGAAACCCACTCTGCAGGAGCACTAAGGGGACTCGCAGTCGCGGTGCCCGAGCTACTCGGGGGAGTAACCGGAGAAACAGGGGATCTGGAACTAGCAGGAACGTAGGGAATAAATCCCACAGATGGAGAAGTAGTGGCTGAGCGAGCAGTGACTAAAGTAGAGGCTAAAGCAGTACGGGCACGACTCAGCTCACGAGCCAGCTCGTAGATCAGAAGATAACTAGCAGTGATGTAGCGAGAAAGGTGGCTAACGACACTATCAGAATCCGGATCAATGACAGGAAAACGGACACTACCATTATCGTGGAGAGAGGGGTAGTAGTGGAAACCTGGGTGATTCTGCATCCGGACCTCGTTGTAGCAGAGCTCAACAAGTACCTCGAATGCAGCAAACTGGACAGCCTGAGAAGCGGAAGAAGCGTAATCGCTACGAGAGATATGAGTGTAAGAACTGGAATCGGAATTGGTGCGTAGAGTAACCACGCTGTGATACTCATACACTGAGTCAGCTAGGCGCTCCCGGTACACACGATAGACTGGATCATCTCCGTGAGGGTACAGCCGACGGCACACGTTGCGAAGAAGATGTGGCGATGTGTACGGCATCAGCTGCAGCTGGCACAAATACAGCACCGGAGCCATCTACACTCACAACCATTAGCAGGTTAGCATAGAAAAATAAATATAATCAGTGCATGCAATGCAACAACCAGCTACAGTTATTACCAACACTCAGCTACAACTCGTATCTAGCGTCCAGTTAACTCGGCTTAGTCTAGCGTGGCCTACAGTCAGGGCGGCTCTGATACCAAGCGTTGTGGCACCCCGGCTCAGAGCGACCGGTTTACCAAGCATTGCCAGCCCAGAGACCTTGTCTTCTGGCAACACACAACAACATGGCACAGAATACAACCGCTATATTCATGCTAGCGGAACATAGTTCATATTACAACAGTTAGCGAGGCCAAGCGGCACACACGGTGCGGCTGAACAATATGTACATTATTTGGTGAACATAAAGGGGCCTCGATCATGACAACTACTCGGCAGCGGAACAACGTCGTAGCGGGACTCCATAGCACAAGGACACCGACGTGGACACGGTCTAGAATCGGACAGCACTCCTTTCCAATGGGACTTTCCTGAAATCTGGCATGACACGCCAGGTCAGTACATTGAATGTACTTGCAAGCTCACAATAAGCATAACAAGATGACAGACAATATTATGATATTTACCCAATTTTAATCAACAATGCTGCTACATAACCAACATGATGTGACTAAGCTCAACAGGTACTCATTCTCCCAACTTTCTTACCAGATGTGACCAACAAACATAATATTACCAACACATACCCGTGATCCTTACGGCGATCACAAACCGACCATCTCACGGCATGTGATCCTTACGGCGATCACAACCCGACCAACTCGTGGCCAACTCAACACGATGACCTCACTGTCATCCTTAGTGCAATTTAGTGTGCATATTTATTAAGTGTTGACCCATGGTGTACCTTACTTTCGAGCGTGTCCGTATCCGTGGACTCGGCTATCGATAGATTAATAGACTCTGCGAGAGGTTAGTACACTGTACCCACTCGGAACCCATGGCCTCACTCTCCCATCCGAGTGGACCAACAGCGTTCGCGAAACCATTTCACCGTCATGACACTCTCCGGCCCCTCCGACTCAGACCCCACTGGGCTAGTCCTGGGTGGCCCCGTGTCTACCTCCATACACCTCGACCACCGTCGTGGCCACGATCCACACTGGGATCTGGTACCAAACTTAACTTAACAACGGGCTCACAAGGTTATGCTTGCCTACCGGGCCATGGTACAACACGCCCATAACCTTCCCTAATTTGAGGTACCGACCAGAGGCACGACAATGAAACGCATTAAGGCCGTCCCATACCGGCAAATGTGGTTGCACTGGGAAAGACTCGTTTCAGCGGCACCACGACCCGGTCAACAACATGTTCAAGTTGAATATTAATCAGGTTCAACTTTTAATGTGAAAAGAAAATAACCGGTGTCGTACTGTCATACCATACATCACTTAACATATGCATCACATAACCGTGCAAAACTGCACCAACTACGCTCCCACGGTGCCAACATAAAATCATGCTACTATACTGGTAAAAACCTTTCTTTACTTATACCAGAACCATTTCTAGCAATTATCATCATTATACCTCATGCAAAAATAATATCCAAATTTCTCATCAGTTCTATGACCATATTATTTATTTAACTCTAACAACTAAGTTCTCATCATCTTACCAACAATATTTACTTCAAATATACTAAAGTTCAAGCATTTTAACATAACAAGCATATAACAGAATATATTTATTATATAACTAATTAAAATGCATCAATATTCATAAGTTCAAGTATGAAAATCAATAATATTGAAGTGGCACCATGAAAATGTTACTGTGGCTTGCCTTAGTACTGATGAGGGTCACAAGGCTCTTGGTGATCCTCAAGACAAGCTGGTTCCTCTGAAAACATTCAAAAACCACAAAAGAAAATATCAAGAAACCTTCTGAAAATTTTCAGAAAATCTAGACAGCAAGGAAAAATCCCATCTTTTGGGAGCTGTTAGATTTTTCGACAAAGAACACAATGCAAAAAAGAATCACTGCATTTGGACTTGTAGAATAAAAGTGATGGCTGTTTGAATGCTCCTGGAATTTAAATAAATTTGAAAAAGAAAAACAGAGAGGGGGGTGACGTTGATGGCGTACTTTCCCGTGGCGCCACCACTCATATCGCCTCGCACGCGTTATGAGTGACTGACTAGCGGGCCCCGCTAGTCAGGACGGAGGGAGGGGGAAAGAAAACAGAGACGGGCGGCGGTTCGCCGGAGCGTTCGCCGGCGTTGAGGCCTCCTGGGGGAAGATGAGAGGGAGGGATCAACGGAGAAGGTTCTTACGCACCTGCCCATACCCGTGGCGTGGAAAATGGTGACCGGACGGCGTCGGTTTCTTCCTCGCAAGCGGAGGCAAAACGCGAAGGTCGACGGTGATGAGGCAGACGGCGGCTAGGGGCGGCTCCAGGGGCTCGGGCTTGGCTCGTTGGCTTCACGGAGGAGAGGCGGAGGCCCTGGCGGGGTCGCCTCGGCTTGGGAGTGGCCGGAGCTGCGGGGTCGATCCAGGGGGATCGTCAGCCTGCTCGGCTCGTTGGACGGCAGCCCGCGGCCTGCCCGGTCGGGCTGCGGCTTCTAGTGGCTATGGGAGGGAGATGTGGTGAAGTGCGGTGCTCCAGGAGGCTGCGGAGGGGGTTTTTTATAGGCAGGGTGGCGAGGAGGGCTCGGGCTCCACCGGAGGACAGCTGTCGCCGGCGCCCGGCGACGAATGGTGCCAGAGAGAGAGGGAGAAGGAGACGGGGTTCACGCGGGGGCTGTGCACGGACGCGGACGAGCACAGGAGCAAGAAGGGGACGAACACAGTGCACGGGCACTGTGCCATTGGCCGGACCGTGCCCGTGCTCGCTGCGGCGAGCTCCGGCGTCGGCGAGCGGCAGGGAGGAGTTAAGGGGGTGGAGACGAGGATGGTGGCGCGGGGGGACACGCCCAGGCTGGCCGAGCAGCGGGCACGCGCGCCACAAAGGCGCTGGCGACGCGCAGAGCACGCGTTTGGCTTGCCAGCACCCTCAGACGAAACGCGGTCATCACGTGGACCGTGACATCAGGCCACATATGCACTAACCATGATGTCTGGCGTGTAGTCCTTAGTAACTTTAGGTGTTACCATGGCTCGGTTGGTTTCCAGGTGCAGTAGAAGTGAAATGGTGAAGATGTTTAGTTACTGGACAGAAACTTTTAACAATTACTGTGATCAAACCACAGTGATTCAAGGGCTGATCTTTGGGGTTTTACTGACTCTTACTAAGGTGAATAAGCACAGGGAAACCCGCTGCATTGGAGCTAGTAAAAAGGTAGTTGTTGTAGAAACTACCATTTCAGCCCAGAAGTGAAAATATTTTCTGTAGCCAAAATACTCCAAAAAGTGGTGAAATATTTTTGCTCAGTAATGTGCCCTAGGGTCCAAAGAATATTTGGGATTTTTCTCAGGATTTTTGGGGCAACAGAAATGAGGGTTGCTTTGGAGGTCAAAGATTTTAGCTAGGGTTTAGGAGGCAAAATGAATATTTTTCATTTAAGAAAAATATTCCAAGCAATTTTGTTGGGTTAGCCAGGAGTGAAATGATGGATTAGAAGAGTAGAGGAGGCATTTGGGTGAAATTCAAGGGATACCCAAGTGATCAGGTCCAAATGGAATGATTCAAAACTCCAAATTCAACCCAACTCAGATGAAAATCAGGCAAAGAAAAGAGGGCAAAAACTAGGCTGTGACAATAAGCCACTTACTTTTGTAGCTATTGTAATCTTCTTACTTCTGTGTTAATCTTTTTATTTGAATGCAGTGGCCAAGCTAAACCCAACAAGAGGGTTAGAAAGAATAAACCGTCTGATGAAAGAGTCGCCACTAATGAGCCGACTCTTGAGACGACCGTACCGGAGTTAAGCACTCATGAACCGCCACCTGAACCAGCACAAGATGTGCCACCTCCTACTGACCTGCCTACTGACCAAGGTGCTTCCAAGTCAGAAAATCCCCAACCTCCAAGCCCAACCCGGACAGCTGATCCTTCCAACACGGATGTTGAAATCACGGGAACCGGCCATGCTGACCCGGGGAGGCCAATCGTGCTGGCCAAATGCCCCGCCAAGGAAGAACTTCTGGACCAGCGCCGAGTCAAGATGGATGTCACTAATTATGCTCATATGAGTATTGGAGATATCTTCTCTGGCTATATGAGCCAAGTGCACAATAGCCGGAATCTTGAACTTGATATGGTGAAGCAGATGCACCATAAATTCGAGGTATAACCCGTTTTGTCTTTTCTTCATTATCCTTCAATATGTTAGCCCCCAAGTCTGCTGCTTAAGATGCTTATGCTGTAGACTTACAAATAAATTTAACAACATGAAGACAAAATAGACTTCCGGCTTACCATGTAGTCCCCAAGGGGCGGCTTAACCAATATGGTTGAGCCGGCTCTTTATAGAGAGTCTTATAGGCCTTTTTGAAACAACGATATGCATTAGCCCCCAAGTGCCAAGTGTTATTGTTTACAAAATGCTTGGGACTTACTTTATATGAATCACCATATAATGAACCGTCGTAAAAAAAACTCCTGCAAGACATTAGCCCCCAAGTGCCAAGTATGTTGCTGGCAAAATGCTTGGGACTTTAATACTGCATAAACAACCTACTTGATTGTATACTTGCACAGGCTACCACAAGTCAACTTGAATCGGAGGTGACCAATTTGAAGAGCCGCCTTGAATTCCAAGAGTCCGAACTTGAGAAGGCCAACGATGAGTTCGAGTTCGGTGTTTACAACAGGATAAACATAAGAAAGAGTTTGAAACTAAAAAGAAAGCTCAGGCGGATGAGAAGACCGCATTGATAAGCCGGGCTGAAAAAGCAAAAGCGGCTCTTCAAGAAGTCACTGGAGAATTGTCCGGGTTAAAGTGCCATATTTCCCAAATGGTCGCAGCCATCTTAGGTAAATCGCCTTGCCGTTCTGTTCATATCTTTAAACCATGCAATAGAGTATGGGCCAGAATTTTACTTTTCTGAGTATGCTTTGTGCAGGCCCCAGAAGCGCAAATTTGAACCACAACATGCTGACGAAGCTAAATGCCGTGTATACCTTAGTGGAACAATTGTACACCGGGTCACAACGTACCCTAGCTTCGGTGGCCTTATCAAATGATATTCCAACCCTCCTACCATGGGTCTTGAGTAAGCTTTCCATCCTTCCACAACGGATCAATGAATTGAGACGGTCAGCTGCAAGAGTCGGAGCAATAAACGCTCTAAGCGGGCTAAGGCACAGCTACGAACTAGACCGGAGGATATCGCCATTGGTTATCCAAGTCTCATGGAAGATGTACGCCGTTTGAAGAGGCGGATTTCCTTGTCTGTGTCCAAGAGGTACGCCCGGTGGTGACTCTGATAGCCGCGGAAGTAGATTATACCAAGTACCAGGCGGGGTACGATGAACAAAATCGAAGAATTTCGACACCTGAATATGACGTGACCAGTCTGATTCCCCCAATTCGTAAGCATACCTTTGCTCCTGAAGTTGACCCGGCTGGTCTTGTTGATGATGAAGCAGAATTTGAAGCCTTAAAGAACATTGACTGGTCATCCTCAACCTTCCAGGAGAAAGAGCAGGACACAAGCGCGGAGAGGGCTAACCCGGACGCTTCCGGCCAATCTTGAAGGTGAAGCTGTCATGGCGACTCAGCACCTGGTGTAAAAAACAATGCAAATTATTTGGACTTAATAAGTCCTGTAATAAGGTAGAGATAACTCTGTTGTGGCCATGCCATCGTGCATGTTTTGATGCTTAACATTTATAAGCCACCTTGTTATATTCGTCCACACAGTTGATTGTTGTTCAAATAAACTGCGAGGCCAAAAAATGTGATCAAAATAATCATAGATTAGCTGGTTGATAAAAACACAACTATAATAATACTTTCCCCTGGCCCCACTGGTTCATATGACCGGCCGGTAAGGATGAAGATCCGATATTCGGATACCCGGAAAGTACCTCGATGCTTAAGGGCTGGCGACTCATCAGTCGATATTGAACCGGGTTACAGACATTATATTTATAACTGTGAACGTCAGGAAAAATCTTAAGTTCAAACAATGGGGCTTCCAAAGATAATGTAAATCAAAAAGAGAAATAACAATGGCAAGGCTAATGATTCGAATACAATCAGTGAACCGTCCCAGAGGGGTTTAAGCTAGGATTCGAATACGATCATGTAGCCCCCAATGGTTTTGGCATTGCGCCGATCAAGAGGGTACCGACAGCTATGTTCTCTTTGGTTCGAATATGACCTATGTTTGAACAGGAAGCCCCCTAATGACCTTGAGAGTTTTTTAACGACTCTGATTCAAATACGATCAAAGTCGGTTCACAAATGGGGTTTAAGCTATGATTCGAATATGATCAAGAATCCCCCAAGTGAGCTCGGCAGTGTGCCAATCAAAAGGGTATCGACAGCTATGTTCTCTTTGGTTCGAATACAACCTATGTTTGAATAGGAAGCCCCCTAGTGATCATAATTTTGAACAGCTAGATTCGAATACGATCGTAAGCGGATCGAGCAGTCTGAGCCGGGTCAAATATGACCCGCCCGAGCGATCATGTAAGAAAATGATGACAATTATAATGACAAAGTTACCTTATGAGAAGGGAAAAAAGGACAGAGGTCCTGCTTTATTATTTATCATAATATATACACTGGCAAAATATATACATTAGTGGAGCCTATGGCTCCAAGTGTAGTAGGGCGGAGATGAGCAATATTCCAAGGCCTCGGGTCTCCTCCTCCTACTTACGTGAGTCTTTGTGCTCTCGAGCGTCAATAAGGTAATATGACCCGTTGTTCAAGTTCTTGCTGACCACAAATGGTCCTTCCCAAGGTGGGGATAACTTGTGAGCATCGGTTTGATCCTGGATGAGCCGAGCACTAGGTCACCTTCCGAAAAGATCTGGACTTAACTCGGCGGCTGTAGTAACGCAAATCCTGTTGATAAATCACCGAACTGGCGGCTGCCAAGTCCCGATGTTCATCTAACAGATCAAGAGCATCCTGGCGTGCTTGTTCATTGTCTTCCTCCACATAAGCCGCCACACGAGGTGAATCATGATGGATGTCACTAGGGAGAACCGCCTCAGCTCCGTATACCATGAAGAAAGGCATATAACCCATAGATCTATTAGGAGTACTGTTGATGCTCCATAACACTGAAGGTAACTCCTCAACCCAACAACCCGGTGTCCGTTGCAAAGGGACAAAGAGCCGGGGCTTAATGCCTTTCAGGATCTCTTGATTGGCTCTCTCGGCTTGACCATTGGACTGAGGGTGAGCCACTGATGAAACATCAAGCCAGATATGCTCACGTTGACAGAACTCCTCCATGGCACCTTTAGACATAATAGTGCCATTGTCAGTTATAATGCTGTGTGGAAAACCAAAACGAAATATCACCTTCTTCATGAATTGAACCGCCGTGGCTGCATCACACTTACTGACCGGCTCTGCCTCAACCCAATTTGTAAACTTATCAACCGCCACAACAGGTGAGTCTTTTTATCTTTGGATCTCTTGAAAGGCCCAACCATGTCAAGCCCCCAGACTACAAACGGCCAAGTAATTGGAATCATCCTCAACTCTTGATATGGCACATGAGCCCGCCTTGAGAACTTCTGACAACGGTCACATTTACTGACCAGATCTTCTGCGTCTGCATGAGCCGTCAGCCAATAAAACCCATGACAAAAGGCTTTAGCCACGAGAGATTTTGACCCGGCGTGATGACCGCAATCTCCTTCATGAATCTCATGGAGAATCTCTTGGCCTTCTTCAGGAGAGATGCAATGCTGAAAAGCCCCTGTAACACTACAATGATGTAACTCGCCATTGATAATCGTCATGGACTTAGACCGCCAGGTTATCTGCATGGCCAAGGTTTCATCCTCGGGCAACTCGCCCCGTGTCATATAAGCCAGATACGACACCGTCCAATCTGGAATGACATGAAGAGCCGCCACCATCTGTGCCTCAGGGTCTGGGACAGCCAAATCTTCCTCTGTAGGTAGCTTCACGTAAGGGTTATACAAAACATCCAAGAAAGTATTAGGCGGCACCGGCTTACGCTAAGATCCCAGCGGCTTAAGGCGTCGACCGCCTCGTTCTTTCTACGGTCAATGTGTTCCACCCGATAACCCTTGAAGTGCCCATAATTGCATCAACCTCCCAGCGATAAGCCGCCATGAGAGGTCCTTTGAGTCCCAATTGCACGACACTTGTCGAGCCACGAGATCTGAATCGCGAAGCACCTTACCCGGCTTAAATTCATCTCTTTAGCCATCCGGAGACCATGGAGCAAGGCTTCATACTCAGCTGCACTGTTAGTACAAGGAAACATTAACTGGAGTACATAACAAAACTTATCACCCAGAGGGGAAGCCAAAATAACTCCAGCCCCCGAGCCTTCCAATTGCCTAGACCCATTGAGGGAGTCCTGGACTAGGGGGTGTCCGGACAGCCGGACTATCATCGTCCGCCGGACTCCAAGACTATGAAGATACAAGATTGAAGACTTCGCCCCGTGTCCGGATGGGACTTTCCTTGGCGTGGAAGGCAAGCTTGGCAATACGGATATGTAGATCTCCTACCATTGTAACCGACTCTGTGTAACCCTAGCCCTCTCCGGTGTCTATATAAACCGGAGGGCTTTAGTCCGTAGGGGACAACCTCCATTACAACAATCATACCATAGGCTAGCTTCTAGGGTTTAGCCTCCTTGATCTCGTGGTAGATCCACTCTTGTAATACACATCATCAATATTAATCAAGCAAGACGTAGGGTTTTACCTCCATCAAGAGGGCCCGAACCTGGGTAAAACATCGTGTCCCTCGTCTCCTGTTACCATCCGCCTAGACGCACAGTTCGGGACCCCCTACCCGAGATCCGCCGGTTTTGACACCGACATTGGTGCTTTCATTGAGAGTTCCTCTGTGTCGTCACTGATAGGCTCGATGGCTTCTTCAATCAACAACAACACCGTCCAGGGTGAGACTTTTCTCCCCGGACAGATCTTCGTATTCGGCGGCTTCGCACTGCGGGCTAATTCACTTGGCCATCTGGAGCAGATCGAAAGCTACGCCCCTGGCCGTCAGGTCAGGTTCGGAAGCCTAAACTTCATGGCCGACATCCGCGGGGACTTGATCTTCGACGGACTCGAGCCACAGCCGAGCGTGTCGCGCTGTCACGATGGGCATGATTTAGCTCTGCCACGGACGGTGCCTTGGTGGCGCTGCATTAATCCGCTCCGGCCCTCGGTCCGAGCCGATCGCCAGACGAGGACGGTGGCTGGACACCGCCTCGGGGCTGCAACTTCCACGGTGATGGGCGAACACTAACCTCGTCCCCTGCAAAGCTCGTAACTCTGAGGTGCCGGACTCCCTGCCGGACTCCGAACCTCCCGCGCCCCTGCCAATCGAACCTGATTTGGCGCCGGTCATGAAGTTCACCGCCGCGGACATCTTCCAACACTCACCCTTTGGTGACATCCTAAATTCGCTAAAACACCTCTCGCTATCCGGAGAGCCCTGGCCGGACTACGGCCAGGACGGTTGGGATGCGGACGACGAAGAAATTCAAAACCCACCCACCACCCACTTAGTAGCCACTGTCGACGATCTAACCGACATGCTAGACTATGACTCCGATGACATCGACGGTGTGGACGACGATGCCGGAGATGATCAAGAACCAGCGCTTATAGGGCACTGGAAGACCACCCCAACGCACGACGTATATATGGTGGATACCCCAAAGGAAGCGATGAAGAGGAACAACGGGGCCGGCAAAGGATAATCCCGCCGATAAACAACCAAAAGCAGCGACGCAAGCGCCGCCATAAGCCCCGCCGACAAAGACAGCATTACTAATGACCCAGCGTTAGAGCAGGGCAAACCGATGGGCAGACGAACATGCAACCAAGCAACCGTCCGAACAGGGCGAATCGGATAATCAATCCAATCCCGGCGAAACCAACGGTCCGGACGACCTCACGCCGGGCATACCACCGAACATAAGAACCTTCATGGAAGACTAAGTCGCCACCGCAAGAAGCTTGAAGAAGGAAAAGCGGAAGCTCAAAACAGCGGAAGACATACTCGAGAATGAGGTGGAGCAAAGTACTCAAGACCGCAGACAAATATGGCAACGACCATCAATCAAAGAAACTACCCGCGCAAAGCTGCTGCGAATTTGTGAGGAAGCCATAGAGCCCCACAGTCAAAAAACAAAGAGGGCGCCTGGCCGGATAGACGGCGAGATGATAGGCCAAAATCTACAAGCGGCGCCACACATAAGCCGACTCATGAACCTGGGAAAACAGATGGCCCAGCCAGGTCCATTTACGGGCCAAAAAAGAGGGCCCAGGAAGCAACACAAAGACGCCAAGTGTTGAAGACAGCCGCACACCCAAATACAGGGTGCCGCACACCCACTATGTTTCACCAATGAGGTCTTTGGATCATGAATTCCCAGCAGGGTTTAAACCCATAAACATAGAGGCTTACGACGGAACAACAGACCCTGGAGTCTAGATAGAGGATTACATATTACACATACATATGGCTAGAGGAGATGATCTCCACACCATAAAATATCTACCCCTCAAGCTCAAAGGGCCAGCTCGGCACTGGCTCAAAAGCCTCCCAGAAAACACTGTTGGAAGTTGGGAAGAGCTCGAGGACGCATTTAGAGCAAATTTTCAAGGGATGCAGACGATCTAAGTCATATAACTCAACATCCCGGAGAGTCAGCGCGCAAATTCTGGAACAGGTTCCTTACTAAAAAGAACTAAATAGTCGACTATCCGGACGCCGAAGCCTTAGCAGCTTTCAAACACAACGTCCGAGGGCGAATGGCTCATGGAACACCTCGGCCAAGAGAAGCCGAGGACAATGTCCGCACTAACAAGCCTCATGACCCGCTTTTGCGCGGGAGAAGATAGCTGGCTAGCAAGATGCAGCACCAGTGACCCGAGTACATCCGAAATTAGAGATGGAAACGGAAAATCACGGCGTAGAAAGGATCAGCGCCGGAATAAAGAAAAAAGCCCAAAGAATACGGCGGTCAACGCTTGATTCAAAAGCTTCATGACCAAACAACAAAACACTACCCTTAAGGATAACGGTGATGAGCTATCCAACTTAAACAAAATTCGGATCGGATATGTCAAATCCACGGTACCCGGAAGGCTCGCAAACCACACCCACCGAGATTGTTGGGTTTCAAACAGTCCGGCCGACTCAACACCGAACACAAGGGCTCGGCGCATCAGCGAGGATGATGATAAACCCCACCAGTGAGCACGAAAAACAAAAGACTTTCCCACAAGAAGTCAAAGCGATAAACTCACTTCATGTGATAATACGGAAAAACAATGCGGCACCCGCTAAGATGGGTCTCGCCACGGTCCACCCAATGGAACCTCGAGATTGGATGTCAAAACCAATCACTTTTGACCACTGGATTATTCGAAGTGTTAGCAATGCAGGATGGACTGCTTTGATATTGGATTCTATAATCGACGGACTACAACTTACCCAAGTCACGATGGACGGAGGCAGCGATTTAAATCTGCTATATCCAAACACAATCCATAAGTTGGGGATAGACCTTACTAAAATTCGACATAGCCGCACTTCCTTTAAAGGAGTGATGCGAGGCCCTTCGCCAAGTGCACAGGCTCCTTATTACTAGAAGTTGTGTTCGGATCATGGAACAACTTCCGGCGCGAAAAACTAATCTTTCATGTCGCCCGTTCAAAAGTAGCTATCAAGCACTATTGGGGCGTGAAGCTTTTGTCCGCTTCAACGCCATACCACATTACGCGTCTCTTACACTTAAAATGCCCGGTCCACGTGGCATCATTTCATTGCGAAAGTGTCATTTAAAGACCCCGGACACGGCTAGGCGAGTCGGCATAAACAAAGCTAGGGGCTCCCTAGCCGCACACCCTTCACAAGGGCTGTGCGCATAAGCAATAACGAGCTAATATAGACTCCGCTTTACTTATTAATATTTTTCATATACCTTTTTACACGATTTCCTTTCAAACTAAGTTCCTCTCCTTTTACGGATGAACAACATGCACACCGTCCGGGATAACGGCTGCAACAGAGACACAGCGCGACGCGTGCGGTAGGGACCCGTCGCAAGGATTCTTTTGATTAAGACCTGCGTAAACCTTTTCTTGTCTCTTGTTGCTATAATCCCCTGGTTTCTCATTATAACCAGAATGGAGCACGGCGTTTTGGCATCGGCGCGTCGGAGGACCTTGCCCGTACACTGGACACTAGGGCTTAGGGCATTGTTCGCCCATTATTATAAAGACCGAACACCTTAGGGAGTGTTCGCGTCTCGAGATTAGGCCTTATATGCATCAGCTCGAATCATGTCTTTGGTCAAATGTTGGGTTTGCCCGGCTCCGTGTTTTGCTCCTTACGTTCCGTATCATCGGCTAACGCGGCACCAGATGAACTACTGCGATTGTGCCCCGATTCGGTTGGCGAGCACCTCGATGAAAGCGGCTGGTGTCATGATACAGCGAGAGACTGGTCAACCACTCGATCGACCACCGGAATGTCTAGAATTCCTCCGCTTTGACGAAGGACCGTTTCCCGGTCAGGCACACACGCGCCCCGAATTCGGAGTGCGCGGTGCCCCCAGGGGCTATATCGTAGCCCCACCCTCGAACTCCAATGGCTAAGTGAAAGTGATAAAGCATCATAGTCCGGTTGCCTCGTTTGCTACGCTACCACCTCCTCAACAGGACCGAGACGTCGGATTAAGTATGAAAATGCGCTATTTTTGCGAACACCCCCGCACCTTGTGCGTGGGGGCTGAAGCCGAAGACTGCCATCTTTCAGGTTATACACACGTATACATAAACGGCCGCATAGGAGATATTTCAATACTTGGAACGCACAAGTATAAAAAGCGATTACATCATAACCATTGTTTTACAAAATAAAACGTTCATTTGAACGTGACATTTTTTGAGCACTGCGACTCTATTACACGAGCACCACGCATAACTTACCCAAAATAGTGCTCGGCGGGTAACCGGCTTTCGTCCGAACCACAGGTTTGCAACAGCGGTGGCATCCATCTCGTCAATGTGTCTTCACGGGCAAGGGCCATCCATGAACCCTCTATGCAGGCCGACCGCTTCATCTCCTTGATATGCGGCACCGCCCCAAGAAACTCCTGCAATAAGCCAAAATAGCTCGTCGGCTTGGGCCCCTCGGCGGACATGAGTCACCATATCCGTCATGGCAAGTCAGGACAACCTATTCAGCTCAGCCCACTCGGCCAAGCGATCGGTCGTGAGTGAGCGATCCGGACTATGGAATTGAGACCAAAATAGCTCTTAGTCTTGTGATCCTTCGACTTGGAAGTGCACTGGCAGCATCCGCCGCTTTTCGCCGCTAAGTCCATATATGGATCCTCCGGACCCCACAGTGGCCAAGTGGGCATACTTTGATCCAGTAAATCTGCGGCGTAGCGAAAAGGCTTACCAGCCACAATGTCTCCGGCCTGACGCAGCTCCTCCTTCATAGCCCGCATTGCAGAACGGGCATCCTTGGCTTCGGCGGTGGCCTTCCCCAGGTCTTCTCGCTCCGATAGGCGCTCCTTTTCAAGAGCCTCATTGCGGTCGGTAGCATCCTTCAATTTAACGGCCAGTCCGGCCATCTCTTCCCTGCTTCGGCAGTGCGCAGCCCTTTCGGCTTCTAACTCCTCGGCCGCCCTCGAGGCAGCTGCATCACTCCTTCTGGCTTGCTCCTTGGCTTGAGCAAGTTCTGCCAAAGGCTCTCCACAGCAGCAGCACCATCTGCGTCAAGCATAAATATTGTAAGAGGTGGGATTTAGCTCCCTTAATAGGTGACTGTCGAGAATCAATTTACCTTGCGACTGGTCAAGTCGCTTGTTGACCAGCGCGATGTCCGCATTCGCAACATCGAGTTGCCGCATTAATTCAGCAACTCCATCAGTCTGGCTGGCCCCCGGACGATCCGCCACCTGCATAGGGACGGCGAAGATTAATACCTGCGATTTTGATCCTCGACGCGGCTGTCGCTTTCGACAACCTACGAGTCTCGAGGGCTACTATCTATCAGGCGCACTTCCATGTGCAAAAGCTGTCAAAAGGAGTGTCATTTTACGTACCTCAAAACCCGCCACAAACTCCTCGGCATTATGCGATCTGTTTTCGCGGACGAAATCCTTCAATCATCGTACTCATCAATGCGGTGATCTTACGAGATGGGCGCCCTCTCAGCAGATCCTTGACTCCCGGCGAACACTAGTCGGCGCCGAACTCTTGACTCCGCAGACTTCGGGATACCCTCGTGGCGACACTTGAGCTCGTCCGCCCTATCCGGCAGCGCGCGAGCGGAGGCGTCTCGCTCTCCATCATCTCCGGACGAAGATCCCGCGAAGACGAGCTCATCTGAGAAGGTCGGAGATCCGAACTACAAGGTAAAAAATTCGGTTTATCCTCAGAAGCACAAATAGGGATGTTTCTTATTAATGAACCCCCCTTCTTTTACTCACGGCTCATTGGAGGCTGATTCTTTAGAAGATTGTGCGACCAGGGCCTCCCAGACGCAGGACCCTCTGGTGAAGATTTCTTCCCCCGCTTAGGGGCTTTGGCCTCCGGGTCTTCGGAAGCGGTCCTCTTCTCCCCCTGGAGGGAGGGACTCTCGATCCCCCCTTCTTCGAGCGCCTCCTTGGGCGAGGCGGTAGCTCCTCTGTTTTCCCCTTCGCCTTCTTCCGAAGGCGCAACCTCCAACATTCTGACCAGCACGGGCTCCGGCGCGGTCTCTGGGAGGGGGGCCGGACACCGTATCAGCTTTGCTTGCGCTATCCACTCCTGCTGAAGGATAACGGGTTAGAAGGCGAATTGTAGAAAGGCAAACTAATGGTACGTCCGAACTTTGAGCTACTTACTTGAGTATCTGGGCGATTGCAGCTTAGGCCGGCATCCTCGGTCAATTCCGGACACGCCACTTGTGGTCCGAAGAAAAACTTGTACATCTCCACGGGTGTCGTACCCATGAAGTGTTGGAGAATCCGTGGTCCCTCCGGATTGAACTCCCATAGCCGGAGAGGACGGCGTTTGCAGGGCAGGAGACGCCTAATTAGCATAACCTGCATCACCACGACCAGATCGATCTCCCTCGCTTGGAGGTCTCGAATCCGGCCCTGCAATAGGGGCACGTCTTTTGACGGCCCCCAATTGAGCCCTTGGTTGACCCACGACATCAACTGTCGTGGAGGTCCCAGCGGAGCAGGGCGGCGGCTTCGCTGCTGCCCCTCGGGCGATGATATAGAACCACTCCTGCTGCCACAAGCCGAGCTCCTCTTGGAAGGAGCCCTCGGGCCCGGGCATCGGCCCTCCTGCTTCGGCCGCCCGCCACACTCGCTTGGCCCCGCGATCATCTTGGCTCCACATTGAAGGTCTTGACCCACAGGCGAAGTGGGGGTGATCTGAGAGGAAGGCTTCCTGAGCGACAATAAGCGGAAATATGGAGGATGGACTCGAGAGCCAAGTCGTGGAATTCCAACCCATAGTAAAACATGAGCCCTCTCACAAAAGGATCCGTCGGGAAGCCTAAACCCCGACGGAGGTGGGATACGAAGACGACATACTCGCCGGGCTCGGGGGTGGGGATGGCCTGCCCTTCGGCGGGCAACCTGTGCGCAATCTCGTAGGTCAGGTACTTGGCTTCTCGCAGCTTTAGCACGTCCTACTCCGTAATGGAGGAGGGCATCCACCGGCCCTGAAGGTCGGAGCCGTACATTGTTGAAGGTCCGAAGCACTCGAATCTGGGGCTCTGGGTGTTGGAACTTGGAGCAAGGAGAGGATTCGGTGGAAGATTGAAGAAAAGAAACGAGCCTTGGTCCTATTATAAAGAGGGAGAATACCAAGAGCTGCCTCCGTGACCGTTCGGGACTCGCGCCGATAGAGGCGTGGCGGCAGCGCGTTGGAGTTACCCACGTCCGTATTGATGAGAATCCGGAATAAGGGAACACGATCTACTGCTTCGACAAGACGTGCCAAGGAAACCGCTTCGCTAAACGCGCTGAGGTGGTATAATAAAAAACGATTCAAGTAAAGGCTTGGTAGTGGCGTGACGTCATGCCGCGAAATACGTCAGCAGATTGAACTTGTTTACATTTTATTCTCTCTACGGTGGAATGTGGAATTTATTTTGCAGGGCCGAACACTATCCAGGTGTTCCCAATCTTCTATGAATTATTCGGAGGAGGAACCCGCCTTGCAATGCCGAACATTATGCGCGCCGGACTCATCATCATTGAAGCCAGGTTCAGGGGCTACTGAGGGAGTCCTGGACTAGGGGGTGTCCGGACAGCCGGACTATCATCATCCGCCGGACTCCAAGACTATGAAGATACAAGATTGAAGACTTCGCCCCGTGTCCGGATGGGACTTTCCTTGGCGTGGAAGGCAAGCTTGGCAATACGGATATGTAGATCTCCTACCATTGTAACCGACTCTGTGTAACCCTAGCCCTCTCCGGTGTCTATATAAACCGGAGGGCTTTAGTCCGTAGGGGACAACCTCCATTACAACAATCATACCATAGGCTAGCTTCTAGGGTTTAGCCTCCTTGATCTCGTGGTAGATCCACTCTTGTATTACACATCATCAATATTAATCAAGCGGGGCGTGGGTTTTACCTCCATCAAGAGGGCCCAACACAGGTAAACATCGTGTCCCTCGTCTCCTGTTACCATCCGCCTAGACGCACAGTTCGGGACCCCCTACCCGAGATCCGCCGGTTTTGACACCGACACCCATCAAAATGAATTGTCCAATAGGTATTGTCCGGCTTTTCCTCAGGCATCTGCAATTCTGTCCAGTCATTGATGAAATCCACCAATGCTTGAGATTTAATAGCTGTGTGTGGCACATATTTTAAACCATGAGGCCCAAGCTCAATGGCCCATTTGGCGACTCGCCCTGTGGCCTCTCTATTCTGAATAATATCCCCCAAGGGGGCAGAACTAACCACAGTGATGGGATGGCCCAAGAAGTACTGCTTAAGCTTCCGGCTAGCCATAAACACCCCATAGACATGCTTCTGCCAATGCGGATATCGCTGCTTGGACTCAATCAGTACCTCACTGATGTAGTAAACCGGCCGCTGAACCGGGACCTCCTTGCCAGTCTCCTTGCGTTCCACCACAATAGCCACACTGACAGCACGTGTGTTAGCAGCCACATATAGGAGCAAGGGCTCCTTATAATTGGGAGCAGCAAGAACTGGCGGCTCAGCCAACTGTCTCTTCAGATCTTCAAAGGCAGTATTAGCGGCGTCATTCCAAGTAAAGCTATCCGTCTTCTTCATCATCTAATACAGCGGCATAGCCTTCTCCCCTAACCGGCTTATGAACCGGCTTAAGGCGGCGATACGACCCGCCAAACGCTGGGCATCATTAATACACGCCGGCTTGGCCAGGGAGGTGATGGCTTTGATCTTCTCTGGGTTAGCTTCGATACCTCTGTTAGAAACCAGAAAGCCCAAAAGCTTGCCTGCAGGCACACCAAAAACACACTTGGTCGGGTTAAGCATCATCTTGTAAACCCGGAGATTATCAAAGGTTTCCTTGAGATCATCGATCAAGGTCTCTTTCTCTCTGGACTTAACCACTATGTCATCCACGTAAGCATGAACATTGCGTCCAATCTGATCATGGAGACAATTCTGTACACATTGCTGGTAAGTCGCTTGGGCACTCTTGAGCCCAAAAGGCATTGAAACATAGAAGAAGGCTCCAAACGGAGTGATGAACGCCGTCTTCTCCTGGTCCTTAACAGCCATCTTGATCTGATGATAACCAGAGTAAGCATCCAAAAAGCTCAAATGCTCACAACCCACCATAGCATCGATGATCTGGTCAATACGAGGGAGAGCAAAAGGATCAGCAGGACAAGCCTTGTTTAAGTCTGTGTAATCTACACACATACGCCAAGTGCCGTTTTTCTTGAGAACAAGCACCGGGTTAGCCAGCCACTCTGGGTGAAACACCTCAATGATGAGCCCAGCCGCTAAGAGCCGGGCCACTTACTCACCAATAGCTTTCCTTCTCTCCTCATTAAACCGCCGAAGAAATTGCTTGACCGACTTAAACTTTGGATCAATATTAAGAGTGTGCTCAGCGAGTTCTCTCGGTACACCCGGCATGTCAGATGGCTTCCATGCAAAAATGTCCCATTTCTCACGGATGAACTCGATGAGCGTGCCTTCCTATTTGGGATCCAAATTAGCACTGATACTGAACTGCTTGGATGAGTCGCCTGGGACAAAATCGACAAGCTTAGTCTCCTCCGCTAACTGAAATTTCATGACCGGCTCATTCTCTGTAGTTGGCTTCTTCAAGGATGTCATATCCGCCAGGTCAACATTGTCCTTGTAGGACTTTAACTCTTTCGTCGCGCAGGCCGACTCAGCATAAGCCGCGTCACCCTCTTCACATTCCAGAGCCACCTTGCGGCTCCCGTGTATCGTAATGGTTCCCTTATAACCCGGCATTTTGAGCTGCAAGTACACATAACACGGCCGTGCCATGAACTTGGCATAAGCCGGCCGCCCAAACAGAGCATGATATGGGCTCTTGATCTGAACCACTTCAAATGTTAACTTCTCAGCTCTGGAATCATATTCATCTCCAAATGCTACCTCCAACTCTATCTTGCCGACTGGATACGCCGACTTACCAGGTACAACTCCATGGAAAACAGTGTTGGACTTCTTAAGGCTCTTATCAGTCAACCCCATGCGACCGAAGGTCTCATAATAAAGGATATTGATACTGTTGCCTCCATCCATCAGCACCTTGGTGAACTTGTATCCACCCACTTGAGGGGCTACGACCAGGGCTAAGTGACCCGGATTGTCAACCCGGGGAGGGTGATCCTCTCTACTCCATATAATAGGCTGTTCAAACCACCTCAAATAACGAGGGATTTTCGGCTCAACCACATTCACGGCCCTCTTATGAAGCTTCTGGTCCCGTTTACACAAACTGGTGGTAAACACATGATATTGCCCACTATTCAGCTGCTCTGGATTGCTCTGGTAACCACCTTGTTGCTGCTACTGACTGCCCTAACCAGCCAGTTGGTTATATCCACCCTGGTTTCCATGGGAATTTTGAAAATTGGGATTTGACCCGCTGCCCGGGCCATGAAAGCCACCACCACCTGAGCCGCCCGGGCCATTGTTACCATCAAACATGTTGGAATTCTTGATCGCCTTCATAATCGTGCAGTCCTTCCACAAATGTGTAGCCGGCTTCTCCTTAGTACCGTGTCTGGGACAAGGTTCATTCAACAACTGCTCAAGTGTGGGTCCTGACCCGCCGGACCTAGGAGGTGGCCTTCCCTTGCACCACTGGTTATGACCCTGTGTATTGGTGTTAGCCACAAAATCCAAGCTACCGTCAGCCTTACGTTTGTTACCTCCTTGATTTTCCAGGTTGTGCTGAGAGCCCTTGCTGTTGCCATTCCTCTTTCCCTTCCCTGCCTTCTCATCATCAGACTAAGGATCCTTGGTACTATCAGAATCGGCATATTTGACCAGAGCCACCATCAGCGTGCCCATATCATTGCAATCACGTTTGAGCTGCCCTAGCTTTTGTTTCAAAGGTAAGAAACGGCAATTCTTCTCCAACATTAAGACTGCAGAGCCGGCATCCATCTTGTCAGATGAATGTATTATGGCCTTAACCCGGCGTACCCAATGGGTTGTAGACTCACCCTCTTCCTGCTTACAATTCGTCAGATCCACGATCGACATGGGCTGCTTGCACGTGTCTTTGAAGTTCTGGATGAACCGAGCCTTTAACTCTTCCCATGAACTGATTGAATTAGGTGGCAGGCCTTTCAACTAGGTGCGGGCAGTTCCATCCAACATCATGGTGAAGTACTTAGCCATTGCCACGTCAGAAACCTCCAACAGCTCCATAGCCATCTCGTAGCTCTCAATCCATGCCCAGGCTGTAAGTCGGCTGTATAATTCGGCACCTTCCTTGGTCCTTTAAAATCTTTGGGGAACCGCTCGTTACGTAGAGCCGGCACTAGACACGGGACTCCTCCAGTCCGGGTGGCTATACCTGCCTCAACAGAAGTCGCCAGATAAACCGGATATGGCTGATAAGCCGTCAACTGAGCCGCTTGCTCAACTGCCCGTTCAGCATCTTGCCGTAGTCTCTCTTGCTCTACCAAGTTAACAACCTCATGACGTGGCGGGTTACCGCCACCTGGCTGGTCACGGCGTCTGACATTGGTTGATACGGCCGCTGAATCCATGTGCCTACAGTAACTCGTGCTTCGGCTTGGACGAGGGGTCGAGTGGATCCTGTCTCGGCTGTATGAGTATGCCTCCTGCTGTACCAAAGCCGTCTGAAGAAGTTCCCTGACCCGGCGGGTTTCAACTGCAGTCGGAGAGTCGCCATCGATTGGTAGAGCCGACAATCGGGTTGCCGCTGCTATCATGTTTTCCAATGGGTTGGAGTAATGACCCGGGGGTGTTGGTACGTACTGAGGCGGCGCCATGTTCACACAGGGAGGTCCCATCACTAGCGGCTGAAATGGTGCTCCGTCCCCGGGTGTCACAACATGGTCCGTTCCTGTGCGCGGAGGGAGCCACGGTGGGTTGCCTGTCTGTGGAATAAGCCACGGCGGGTTACTGGGTCCTGATCCTGGCGTGTTAAAAAGGTCCCGAGGGTCATAAACCGGGGGAAGTCGAGACTAGGTCTTCTGATGCCTTCTCCTCATGACCTCATTAGCCGCGTTCTGGTCTTGTGTAAGCCGAAAAGCGTGCGCCTGGATCTGCTAAGCCTGAACGTCCAGAGTTGCCCGCTCTGCAGTTATCCTAACCTCTTCTGCTGCCAGGTCCTCCTTAGCTTGTGCCATATCCAACTTTAACTGTGCCACCTCTGCATCATGACTGGCTTGATCCGTCGGGCTGACTATGGCGGTTAACAGGGTGGTCAGCTTGTCGGTGAGATCCATTAACACCTGAGCCGGTGAACGCACTGGGCCTCCTGCCCTGGCTGCCGCTGACCCGGAACTTACGGCTGCTGCAGTTGCAGAGTCTTGGATGGGTTGGGTGCCGGCCATGAAGATCCCGACCCTACTAGGCGGCTCAAGACAATCCGGAATACTGCTACCATCGAAACAGCCGCCAAGCCCGCCATCCTGCAGTTGGTACAACGAATCTGTCTCACCTGTGGATGACTCACCGTCAGAGTAGACGGCCGCCTCACCATCAGAGGCAGAACCTTCAGAGAGTCCTCCGTGGATGCATCCCACGAAGGCACGCTTCATAGCCGGCGGAGCCCGGGCGGGTTTCGCACGTTGAGCCGTCTCGACGAGGTCAGTGCAGATGTCTGGCTCAGGGCCCGGCTCACCGATCTTGCCGATGAAGACGTGGATTCCGCCGAAGGGGACCCGGTACCCGTACTCAATTGATCTGGCCTCGGGGCGCCAGCCTGCATCGTCGATGTAGAGCTTGCCGCGAGGACTCTTGGTCATCCGGCCCACAGCGTATCCCTTGAGCCCTTCAAAGCTGCCCTTCAAGAACTCAAATCCACCGTGCGCTGGCCCCATGGTGGGCGCCAACTGTCATGGAATTGTCACGACAGATGTCCTATTGAAAGGACTTAGTCGTGGAGCAATCGCAACTAGGAAGCTTGAAGGGGTTAATCAGGACAAGAGACACGAGAGGTTTATACTAGTTCGGCCCCTTACGATGAAGGTAAAAGCCTAAGTCTAGTTGTGATTGGAATTATGTATGTCTCGATAACCAGGAAGCAGAATCGCTTGACCTAGCTCTCGAGAAGTTGTTTCGTGTCTTAAACCGCCGCCGGGTCGTCCCCTTATATAATGAGGTCGACGCCCAGCGGCTCTACAGAGTCCCGGCCGGCTTATAGATTGTATCCGGCTCGGTCTCTTAATCTTTCTTGACTTACAATACAAGTTACATGATCAAGGCAGTTTAACACTACGGGCCTTAGGTCACCTCTGGGCCGTTGGGCCTTTACTAAGCCGCCGTCTTCAAGCTTGAGCTTCTGTCTTCAAGAATGCTTGTAAGTATAACCCGGCTCCTTTTGGCGGGTCATACTAATAGTTATATCCCCAACACATATGTTTATGATGCCATGATGTTATTTGCTCTTTGTTATGTGTAATTTGATGGTATGCCCTTGGTTTCTATGTATACTTGTTGTAGCTTGTCTCTTTCTTGCTCTCAAGTTGCCATCATATTAACTCTGCTCATGCATATGCTGCTGTGTTATAAAGTTGCATTTTGCATTGATCATATCGGTTTAATCTTGATGCCTATGAACCTGAACATTTAATAATATTTGAAGTATGTCATCTGTAAATGAAGTGCTTGTCAAGTTTGTGCTCATTTGATTCTTGTAGCATGTTGTTTTGATGTTTGCAAAGTGCCTACTTGCTGTTTTGGACAGATTGTGGTTATATCTTGTTTGGAGTGTATGTGTTGCACCGTTGCTCCGTTTTGAGCATGTTCTCTATGAAACTTGCTTAGAATTGCATGTAGTTTCATATTATCATCTTGCATCCATGTTTTGAGAGTGTTTGCTTGATGTTTGAATGCATTTTGCATCAATGCCATGTTTAACTTGTTTTGCTCATATCTTCTAGGCCGTAGCTCTGAACTAAATGAACTTTATATGTAACTTGACTAGAATTTCGTGTAGATCATCTTGGTGCATTTTAAATTGCTGTTTAACAACTTGAACATAAGGTTTTTTCAGATCTGGACCAATTTCGAAATTTGCATATCAGGACTTACCGGAATTGTTGTATGTTGTTTTCGGCCTCATTTAAACTTGCTTTGATCTGTTACTCTTGTAGGCATCATCTCTTGCCATGAGTAGCATCATATAGCCTTTGTCATGCATCATGCTTGGTTGAGCATCTTGTCATGTTTATGTGTTGTGTGTTTACCATGTGGTTTGCTCCTTTCCGGTTGTGCTTCTTCTCGATAGTTCCTGTTTCGTTGCGATCGTGAGGATTCATTCGACTACGTTTGGTTCATCTTCGCCCGTTCGTCTTATTCATGGACTTGTTCTTCTTCCTAGCGGGATTTAGGCAAGATGACCGCTACCCTGGATCTCACTACTATAATTGCTATGCTAGTTGCTTCGTTCTATCGCTATGCTGCGCTACCTATCACTTGTTTATCAAGCCTCCAAAATTGCCATGTGGTCCTCTAACCTTTTTCACCCTTCCTAGCAAACTGTTGCTTGGCTATGTTACCGCTTTGCTCAGCCCCTCTTATAGCGTTGTTAGTTGCAGGTGAAGTCGAAGATTGCTCCATGATGGACATGATCATGTTGGGATATCACAATATCTCTTATTTAATTAATGCATCTATATACTTGGTAAAGGGTGGAAGGCTCGGCCTTATGCCTGGTGTTTTGTTCCACTCTTGCCGCCTTAGTTTCTGTGATGCCGGTGTTATGTTCCTTGATTTTGCATTCCTTACGCAGCCGGGTGTATGGGAACCCCTTGATAGTTCGCTTTGAATAAAACTCCTCCAGCAAGGCCCAACATTGATTTTTTCCATTTGCCTAACAACCTATAACTTTCCCTTGGGGATGCAAACCCAAGGGTCATCTTTATTTTAAACACCCCCCCCCCTCCCCGGGCCAGTGCTCCTCTGAGTGTTGGTCCGAACCGAGCAACCTGCGGGGCCACCTCGGGGAAACTTGAGGGTTGGTTTTACTCGTAGCTTGACTCATCCAGTGTGCCCTGACAACGAGATATGTGCAGCTCCTATCGGGATTTGTCGGCACATTCGGGCAGTCTTGCTGGTCTTGTTTTACCATTGTCGCAATGTCTTGTAACCGGGATCCCGAGACTGATCGGATCTTCCCGGGAGAAGGAATATCCTTCGTTGGTCGTGGGAGCTTATAATGGGCTAAGTTGGGACACCCCTGCAGGGTATAAACTTTCGAAAGCCGTGCCCGCGGTTATGTGGCAGATGGGAATTTGTTAATGTCTGGTTGTAGAGAACTTGACACTAGATTCGAATTAAAATGCATCAACCACGTGTGTAGCCGTGATGGTCTCTTTTCGGCGGAGTCCGGGGAGTGAACACGGTTTGGGTTATGTATGAACCTAGTTTCAGGATCACTTCTTGATCACTTCTAGCTTCTCGACCGTTCCGTTTTCTTCTCTTCTCGCTCTTATTTACGTATGTTAGCCACCTTATATGCTTAGATGCTGCTGCAACCTCACCACTTATCCTTTCCATACCCATTAAGCTTTGCTAGTCTTGATACCCATGGTAATGGGATTGCTGAGTCCTCGTGGCTCACAGTTTACTACAACAACAGTTGCAGGTACATGTTATGCGTTGATCATGATGTGAGAGCGATGTTTACTTGTTTTGGAGTTCTTTTGCTGCTTCTTCTTCGAACAGGGGATAGGTTCCAGGTCGGCAGCCTGGGCTAGCAGGGTGGATGTCGTTTGAGTTTCTGTTTGTGTTTCATCCGTAGTCGGATGATGCTCTTATGTATGATGTTGTTGTATTCGTGTGGCATTGTATGCCTCTTGTATGTATCCCTAACTATTATGTAATGGTACGATGTAATGATATCCACCTTGCAAAAGCGTCTCCAATATGCGCTTCTATCCTTGGTGGGACCTTCGAGTTCCTTTAGGATAGGGTCGCATATTGGGCGTGACACCAACCTTCTCCAAGAATCTGTGTTGGATACCCTAAACTAGTTGGCTAAGCTAAACAACAACTTGGAGTTTTGGAAGATAAAAGTTTCTCCGACTTAGTTCATTTTAAGGGATATTGTGTGTGTGTGTGTGTGTATGTGTTTGTGTGTGTGTGTGTGTGTGTGTGTGTTGAAGAAAGATGATTGATTCGTCTCCAACGTATCTATAATTTTTGATTGCTCCATGCTACTTTATCTACTGTTTTGGACTATATTGGTCTTTATTTTCCACTTTTATATTACTTTTGGGACTAACCTATTAACCGGAGGCCCAGCCCAGAATTGTTGTTTTTTGCCTTTTTCAGTATTTGGAAGAAACAGAATATCAAATGGAGTCCAAACGGAAGGAAACCTTCGGGATCGTGATTTTCCAACCGAACGTGATCCAGGAGACTTGGACCCTACTCCAAGAAGTCTCCGAAGAGGCCACGAGGGTGGAGGGCGCGCCCCCTACCTCGTGGGCCCCTCAGAGCTCCTCCGACGTACTCCTTCCTCCTATATATACCTATGTATCCCTGAACGATCAGAACAGGAGCCAAAAACCTAATTCCACCACCGCAACCTTCTGTATCCACGAGATCCCATCTTGGGTTCCGGAGCTCCGCCGGAGGGGGCATCCACCACGGAGGGCTTCTACATCATCACCATAGCTCCCCTGATGAAGTGTCAGTAGTTTACTTCAGACCTTCGGGTCCATAGCTAGTAGCTAGATGGCTTCTTCTCTCTTTTTGGATCTCAATACAATGTTCTCCCCCTCTCTCGTGGAGATCTATTCGATGTAATCTTCTTTTTGCGGTGTGTTTGTTGAGACCGATGAATTGTGGGTTTATGATACAGTATTATCTATGGAAAATATTTGATTCTTCTCTGAATTCTTTTATGTATGATTGAGTTATCTTTGCAAGTCTCTTCGAATTATCTTTTTGGTTTGTCCAACTAGATTGGTAGTTCTTGCAATGGGAGAAGTGCTTAGCTTTGGGTTCAAATCTTGCGGTGTCCTTACTCAGTGACAGGAATAGTTGCAAGGCGCGTATTGTATTGTTTCCATCAAGGATAACAAGATGGTTTTTTTATCATATTGCATGAATTTATCCCTCTACATCATGTCATCTTGCTTACGGGGTTACTCTGTTTTTACTTAATACTCTAGATGCATGCTGGATAGCGGTCGATGAGTGGAGTAATAATAGTAGATGCAGAATCGTTTCGATCTACTTGTTTTGGACGTGATGCCTATATACATGATCATTGCCTAGATATACTCATAACTATGCTCAATTCTGTCAATTCCTCAACAGTAATTTGTTCACCCACCGTAGAATACTTATGCTCTTGAGAGAAGCCACTAGTGAAACCTATGGCCCCCGGGTCTATTCTCATCATATCAATCTATATCACTTTATTTACTTGCTTTGTTTTTACTTTGTCTTTACTTTTTACTTTGCATCTATCTATCAAAAATACCAAAAATATTGTCTCTATCAGATCTCACTCTCGGAAGTGACCGTGAAGGGATTGACAACCCCTAAGCGTTGGTTGCGAGTTGCTATCGTTTTGTGTAGGTACGAGGGACTTGTGCGTGGTCTCCTACTGGATTGATACCTTGGTTCTCAAAAACTGAGGGAAATACTTACGCTACTTTCTGCATCATCCTCTCCTCTTGGGAAATCCAACGCAGTGCTCAAGAGGTAGCAAGAAGAATTTACGGCGCCGTTATGGGAGGCTCACGCAAGCAAGTCAACCATACCAAGTACCCATCGCAATCCCTATCTCCCGCATTACATTATTTGCCATTTGCCTCTCGTTTTCCTCTCCCCCACTTCACCCTTGCCGTTTTATTCGCCCTCTCTTTCCCAAATCTCCTTCTCTCTTTCATGTTTGCCTTTTTCTCGTCGCCTTTCTGTTTGCTTGTGTGTTGGATTACTTGTTGCCATGGCACAAGATAATACCAAATTGTGTGATTTCTCAAATACCAATAATAATGATTTCCTTAGTACTCCGATTGCTCCTCTTAATGATGATGAGTCTTGTGAAATCAATACCGCTTTGTTGAATCTTGTTATGAAAGATCAATTTGCCGGCCTTCCTAGTGAAGATGCCGCTACTCATCTAAACAATTTTGTTGATTTGTGTGATATGCAAAAGAATAAAGATACGGATAACAATATTGTCAAATTGAAGTTATTTCCGTTTTCACTTAGAGATCGTGCTAAAGTTTGGTTTTCGTCTTTGCCTAAAAATAGTATTGATTCTTGGAATAAATGCAAAGATGCTTTTATCTCTAAGTATTTTCCTTCCGCTAAGATTATCACTCTTAGGAACGATATCATGAATTTTAAACAACTTGATCATGAGCATGTTGCCCAATCTTGGGAAAGAATGAAATTAATGCTTCACAATTGCCCGACTCATGGTTTGAATTTATGGATGATCATACAAATTTTTTATGCCGGATTGAATTTTGCTTCTAGAAATCTTTTAGATTCGGCCGCGGGAGGCACTTTTATGGAAATTACTTTAGGGCATGCTACCAAATTGCTTGATAATATTATGGCTAATTATTCTCAATGGCACACCGAAAGATCTTCTAGTAAAAAAGTGCATGCTATAGTAATCAATGTTTTGAGTGAAAAGATGGATGAACTTATGAAGATGTTTGCTCCTAAAAATACTCCTCTTGGTCCCAATGATATGCCTTTATCTACTTTGCTTGATAATAATAATGAATCTATGGATGTGAATTTTGTTGGTAGGAATAGTTTTGGAAACAACGCTTGTAGAGGGAATTTTAATCCTGGGCCTTATCCTAGCAATCCTTCTAATAATTATGGAAATTCCTACAATAACTCTTATGGAAATTTTAATAATATGCCCTCTGAATTTGAGAGTAGTGTTAAAGAGTTTATGAATTCACAAAAGAATTTTAATGCTTTGCTTGAAGAGAAATCGCTTAAAGTTGATGATTTGGCTAGGAACGTTGATAGAATTTCTCTTGAAATTGATTCTTTAAAGCTTAGATCTATTCCTCCTAAGCATGATATCAATGAGTCTCTCAAAGCCATGAGAATTTCCATTGATGAGTGCAAGGAAAGAACCGCTAGGATGCGTGCTTCCAAAGATGCCTTTATTAAAGCGTGTTCTTCCAATCCCTATGAAAATCAAGATGAAGATCTAAAAGTTATTGATGTGTCCCCCATTAAATCTTTGTTTTGCAATATGAATCTTGATGAATCTGAAGATTATCTTCCTTTACCTAGAAGGCGTTCTAAGAATTCGGAGTTTCTAGATCTTGATGATGAAATTGATGAAAGTGGGATTGAAATAAATAAAAACCGTGATGTTGCTAAACCCACTATTTTGGATCTCAATGAATTTAATTATGAAAATTGCTCTTTGATTGGTTGTATTTCCTTGTTGCAATCCGTGCTAGATTCTCCTCATGCTTATAGTCAAAATAAGGCCTTTACCGAACACATTGTTGATGCCTTGATGCAATCTTATGAAGAAAAACTTGGGTTGAAAGTTTCTATCCCTAGAAAACTCTATGATGAGTGGGAACCTACTATTAAAATTAAAATTAAATATTTTGAGTTTCATGCTTTGTGTGATTTGGGTGCTAGTGTCTCTACTATCCCCAAAACTTTATGTGATTTACTAGATTTCCGTGATTTTGATGATTGCTCTCTAAACTTGCATCTTGCGGATTCCACTATTAAAAAACCTATGGGAAGAATTAATGATGTTCTTATTGTTGCAAATAGGAATTATGTGCCCGTAGATTTTATCGTTCTTGATATAGATTGCAATCCTTCATGTCCTATTATTCTTGGTAGACCTTTCCTTAGAACGATTGGTGCAATTATTGATATGAAGGAAGGGAATATTAGATTCCAATTTCCCTTAAAGAAGGGTATGGAACACTTCCCTAGAAAGAAAATAGAATTACCATATGAATCTATCATGAGATCCACTTATGGATTGCCTACCAAAGATGGCAATACCTAGATCTATCCTTGCTTTTATGCCTAGCTAAGGGCGTTAAACGATAGCGCTTGTTGGGAGGCAACCCAATTTTATTTTTTATTTTTTTGTTTTTGCTTCTGTTTAGGAATAAATAATCCATCTACCTTCTGTTTGGATGTGGTTTTATGTTTTAATTAGTGTTTGCGCCAAGTAGGACCTATAGGATAACCTACGATGATGGTTGATTTGATTCTGCTGAAAAACAGAAACTTTGCGCGCACGAATTTAGTTATGATAAATCACAGGAACGTGCTTTTGCGTTGATTCTTTTTGCTCCTGATCAATAAAAAAATTGTCCAGGACTTACTATTTTTTTAGAATTTTTAGAGGTCCAGAAGTTTGCGTTAGTTACAGATTGCTACAGACTGTTCTGTTTTTGACAGATTCTATTTTTCGTGTGTTGTTTGCTTATTTCAATGCATCTATGGCTAGTAATTCAGTCTATGAACCATAAGGAAGTTGGAATACAGTAGGTTTAATACCAATATAAATAAAGAATGAGTTCATTACAGTACCTTGAAGTAGTCTTTTGTTTTCTTTCTCTAACGGAGCTAACGAGATTTCTGTTGAGTTTTGTGTTGTGAAGTTTTCAAGTTTTGGGTGAATTCTTTTGATGGATTATGGAACAAGGAGTGGCAAGAGCCTAAGCTTGTGGATGCCCATGGCGCCCCCAAGATAATCCAAGGACACCAAAAATTCAAAGCTTGGGGATGCCCCGGAAGGCATCCCCTCTTTCGTCCACTTCAATCGGTAATTTACTTGGAGCTATATTTTTATTCACCAACATGATATGTGTTTTGCTTGGAGCGTCTTGTATTATTTGTGTCTTTGCTTGTTATTCTATCACAATCATCCTTGCTGTACACACCTTTTGAGAGAGCCATATATGAATTAGAATTTGTTAGAATACTCTATGTGCTTCACTTATATCTTTTGAGCTTGATAGTTTTCTCATAAGTGCTTCACTTATATCTTTTGAGCGTGATAATTTTTGCTCTAGTAATTCACTTAGATCTTTTAGAGCATGGTGGTGGATTTGTTTTAAAGAAACTATTTGATCTCTCATGCTTCACTTAGATTATTTTGAGAGTCATTAATAGCATGGTAATTCGCTTAATGTTAATATACTTGGTGTTCAAGATATGTGAAACTTTCTTTTGAGTGCGTTGAATACTAAGATAAGTTTGATGCTTGATAATTGTTTTGAGATATGAAGATGGTGATATTAGAGTCATGCTAGTTAAAGTAGTTGTGTATTCAAAGAATACTTGTGTTGAAGTTTGTGATTCCCGTAGCATGCACGTATGGTGAACCGTTGTGTGATAAACTCGGAGCATGATTTATTTATTGATTGTCTTCCTTATGAGTAGCGGTCGGGGATGAGCGATGGTCTTTTCCTACCAATCTATCCCCCTAGGAGCATGCGCGTAATACTTTTCTTTGATAACTTCTAGATTTTTGCAATAAGTATATGAGTTCTTTATGACTAATGTTGAGTCCATGGATTATACGCACTTTTTCCCATCCTTCCACCTTTGCTAGCCTCTCTAATACCACGCACTTTTCGCCGGTATCATACATCCACCATATACCTTCCTCAAAACAGCCACCATACCTACCTATCATGGCATTTCCATAGCCATTCCGAGATATATTGCCATGCAACTTTCCACCGTTCCGTTTATTATGACACGCTCCATCATTGTCATATTGCTAGCATGATCATGTAGTTGACATTGTATTTGTGGCAAAGCCACCGTTCATAATTCTTTCATACATGTCGCTCATGATTCATTGCATATCCCGGTACACCGCCGGAGGCATTCATATAGAGTCATACTTTGTTCTAAGTATCGAGTTGTAATTGTTGAGTTGTAAGAAAAATAAAAGTGTGATGATCATCATTATTAGAGCATTGTCCCAAGTGAGGAAAGGATGATGGAGACTATGATTCCCCCATAAGTCGGGATGAGACTCCAGACTTTACAAAAAAAAAGAGGCCATAAAAAAAAGAGAAGAAAGGCCCAAATAAAAAAATGAGAGAAAAAGAGAAAAGGGACAATGCTACTATCCTTTTACCACACTTGTGCTTCAAAGTAGCACCAAGATCTTCATGATAGAGAGTCTCTCATTTTGTCACTTTCATATACTAGTGGGAATTTTTCATTATAGAACTTGGCTTGTATATTCCAATGATGGGCTTCCTCAAAATGCCCTAGGTCTTCGTGAGCAAGCAAGTTGATGCACACCCACTTAGTTTCTTTTATAGAGCTTTCATATACTTATAGCTCTAGTGCATCCGTTGCATGGCAATCCCTACTCACTCACATTGATATCTATTGATGGGCATCTCCATAGCCCGTTGATACGCCTAGTTGATGTGAGACTATCTTCCCTCTTTTTGTCTTCTCCACAACCACCCTTCTATTCCACCTATAGTGCTATATCCATGGCTCACGCTTAGGTATTGCGTGAAGATTGAAAAAGTTTTGAGAATGTCATAAGTATGAAACAATTGCTTGGCTTGTCATCGGGGTTGTGCATGATTTAAATATTTTGTGTGGGGAAGATGGAGCATAGCCAGACTATATGAATTTGTAGGGATAACTTTCTTTTGCCATGTTATTTTGAGAAGACATGATTGCTTTGATTAGTATGCTTGAAGTATTATTATTTTTGTGTCAATATGAACTTTTGTCTTGAATCTTTCGGATCTGAATATTCATATCACAATTAAGAAGATTTACATTGAAATTATGCCAAAGTATCACTCCGCATCAAACATTCTTTTTTATCATTTACCTACTCGAGGACGAGCAGGAATTTAGCTTGGGGATGCCTGATACGTCTCCAACGTATCTATAATTTTTGATTACTCCATGCTACTTTATCTACTGTTTTGGACTATATTGGGCTTTATTTTCCACTTTTATATTACTTTTGGGACTAACCTATTAACCGGAGGCCCAGCCCGAAATTGTTGTTTTTGCCTTTTTCAGATTTCAAGAAATGAATATCAAACGGAGTCCAAACGGAATGAAACCTTCGGGATCGTGATTTTCCAACCGAGCGTGATCCGGAGACTTGGACCCTAATCCAAGAAGTCTCGAGGAGGCCACGAGGTGGAGGCGCGCCTCTACCTCGTGGGCCCCTCGGGCTCCACCGACGCACTCCTTCCTCCTATATATACCTATGTATCCCGAGCGATCGAACAGGAGCCAAAACCTAATTCCACCGCCGCAACCTTCAGATCCATGAGATCCCATCTTGGTGCATGTTCCGAGTTCACGGAGGGGGCATCCACCACGGAGGGCTTCTACATCATCACCATAGCCCCTCCGATGAAGTGTGAGTAGTTTACTTGGACCTTGGGTCCATAGCTAGTAGCTAGATGGCTTCTTCTCTCTTTTGGATCTCAATACAATGTTCTCCCTCTCTCGTGGAGATCTATTCGATGTAATCTTCTTTTTGTGGTGTGTTTGTTGAGACCGATGAATTGTGGGTTTATGATCCAGTATTATCTATGGAAAATATTTGATTCTTCTCTGAATTCTTTTATGTATGATTGAGTTATCTTTGCAAGTCTCTTCAAATTATCTTTTTGGTTTGGCCAACTAGATTGGTAGTTCTTGCAATGGGAGAAGTGCTTAGCTTTGGTTCAATCTTGCGGTTTCCTCACTCAGTGACAGAAAGAGTTGCAAGGCACGTATTGTATTGTTGCCATCGAGGATAACAAGATGGGGTTTTTATCATATTGCATGAATTTATCCCTCTACATCATGTCATCTTGCTTACGGCATTACTCTCTTTTTACTTAATACTCTAGATGCATGCTGGATAGCGGTCGATGAGTGGAGTAATAGTAGTAGATGCAGAATCATTTCGATCTACTTGTTTTGGACGTGATGCCTATATACATGATCATTGCCTAGATATACTCATAACTATGCTCAATTCTGTCAATTGCTCAACAGTAATTTGTTCACCCACCGTAGAATACTTATGCTCTTGAGAGAAGCCACTAGTGAAACCTATGGCCACCGGGTCTATTCTCATCATATCAATCTATATCACTTTATTTACTTGCTTTGTTTTTACTTTGCCTTTACTTTTTACTTTGCATCTATCTATCAAAATACCAAAATATTATCTCTATCGATCTCACTCGTAAGTGACCGTGAAGGGATTGACAACCCCTAAGCGTTGGTTGCGAGTTGCTATCGTTTTGTGTAGGTATGAGGGACTTGTGCGTGGTCTCCTACTGGATTGATACCTCGGTTCTCAAAAACTGAGAGAAATACTTACGCTACTTTACTGCATCATCCTCTCCTCTTCGGGGAAATCCAACGCGGTGCTCAAGAGGTAGCAACGATATCTTCATCGATTGGTCCTTGTGATCAGTTGTTGGATCTATTGTCTTACCAAAACTTTGATTTGAGTATGGGCTATCCCCAAATCAAATCAGAATCAACGATGCGAGTAATGTTATCTTACTCTTGGTTGATCCCTTGAGCATACATCATTACATCTTTTGGTCTGACCAATGCTATCACCGTGTTCACTTAACTATGGAACTCCATCTATATGGAAGCCTGGATGGGTTGTTGTTGAGCTCATTGACAACATTTTTGTTCTTATCCATGACTCATGTTGAACATCTAAGTTAGATTTGGAAACTTTTGAAAGCATTTTCTTCACGTTAGCTCATGAAGCTTATGTTCGGATGAAAGAAGTGACTTCCTCTATTTCATGTGCATTTGATGCAAGTTGCCGCCATGGATTCAAGAAAGTCAATGTTGCTCCCTCTGGAGTCATTCCAAGTCAGTCATGCATATGTGCGAAGCATTCTATGGTTTGGAGACTTGCAACCTTCATTCTATATGTATCCCTAGCACACTAAGCCACTAATTTATTTGTTCAAGGAGAAGAAGTTCCTTCTTAAGGATCATGACTTATGATAGGACTTCGATATCCTCGATGATGATTTCCAACCAGAACTCGATAGTGTTTTGTTGTAAGACTACCATGTGGTCATGCTTGTCTGGGACAGCGTGTTCACATGTGTGTAGAAGAACCAGCTCATGTTTTGGAGCTTGCTATCGTAGTTCATTTCCTGAGAATCTCGCAACGCCATCTCGTCGACTTGTGTTGCAAACTTTCATTTTCTTTTTGGACTTGATGAGTTTGTAATATCCTGACGCCAACCAGGTCTGAATCTCAGTCAGATATGATGGGTGGAACGTTTCCCAAGAACTATAATGATGGTCTCTCTGTAACCGGTAAGGTGGATGTCGTGGCCAACACATCCAACCGGGAGACCTATTATTGCAGTGTCTTGATTGGGGAAGTTGGCCACCTCCCCATAAGGATTTTGTAGGATTTACTCCAGTAATTATTCCTTGTGGATTCTTGTGCTCCCGAAGTCTGACCTTTTACTTGATGTTCTAGATACCAAACCATATGTATAAATGGGTTACGCTAGCACATCAAGGAGAACATTAGAAGCAGAGTGCTAAATGTCTCTCAGTCGATCATCCATATTTCGTTCCTTTGCATCTGCATTGTCCATCACTATTCATCATGGTAGTAAGATGTGTTGCCAAGATCCTCATCACGAATGTTGGTAAGACCTTAACGAATATGGAAATGCTCAAGTTCTTGAAAGCACGCTCGGTCACTAGGTTATACCGTTGGTGTCAATTGGAATGTGCCTTCCATTTGCCGAGTTGTTCTATAATCATAGTTTTCTTTCCAAACTGGGTATGCCATTCTTCTGAATCCTTTCAAGCGATCAAATGTGTATTGCCTTAGGCTGGTATAAAGAAATTCAATGATATCTGAATCAAAAGTAATTCTTTTTGCCACTTAAGGGAACGTTCCTACGAGCCACCTTCCCTAAGGTGCCCCGTTATGGGATCATGTTAATTACTTCCTCGCTACTCTGGAACTAGTTCACCATCTTATTCAAGCATGGAATTGTTGCCTACCAAGTGAACCTTCGTCATATGTTTCACTCCATCCCTCCGAAGTGTGCGTTGTGTATCAACTCAAATGATGATTCAACGTTGTATTTTGTGAGTTCACCGTGAGTTGCTCGATCTTTGAGAAGATCAATTCTCATAGGGTTCGCTGTTCCTTTTGTCATCATCGTGTTGGAAGATCTCGAAAGCAAAGATGTTGAGAACAAGATGTTGCAAGGAGTCAACATCTTTAAAAAGGGAAATTGGATCATGAAGATTGTGTTAGCTTTGTGTCCCCTCTGAATTCTTACCTCACGTCTTGAATCTCGGGACGAGATTCTTGTTTAATGGGTGTGAGTTGTCACGGCCCTAGATCTATGTTTGTAATCTGTGGCTTTGCAACCATGCATCATGTCTAAAATTCTGAACCTTGAATTGAGGAAATTCGAAAGCCTTAGAAATCATTTTAAAAGAAGGTCAAGAACCCTTTAAATTGCATTCAGTGATTCCAAAATGCCCTAAAAATAGTTTTGAGAATTTTGGCAAGGGTTATACACCAAACCAAAATTTTGGAACATTTTTAAGGAATTATTTGGTCTCTGAATTTAAAACAATATTCTATTTGAATTTGAAAATATATTCAAATATATATGTGATATATTTTCGAATAACTTTGAAATGTCTTATGTGACGTTGGAAAAGTCCATCTAGCAACATAAAATTATTCAGAGGATATTTGGCACTGTTTTGAATTTGTTTAAATTTGAAAACAGTGGCAAAGTAAAAAATCAGAAAGAAGAATAATAAAAAAACAGAAACCCACCTGGGCCCCTTACCTGCGCTCACCTGCGGCCCGACCACTGTAGCAGCCGGCCCAACCCACCTAAGCCGCCGGTCGTCCCTTCCTCGGCCGGAAGGACAGGGGCACGCTTGCTGCGCGGCCACCACGCGCCATGCCAGCCTCCTACTGCGCTTTCATTGCGGGAGTCTCCCCGAGCGCCACGCACACCCCTAGAACCCCCCTCGCTCACTCCCTCGTCCCCATTCCCTCCCTGGCTCTCTCTCTCATCAGCCGAACGAGCTCGTCGCCGCTGTTCTCTGCCGACGCAACCACTGCCCACCCGTCGTCTCGCCGATGTTTCCAGACGCTCCAGAAAGCTCCGCTTCATCTCCAAGCCAAAGAACACGACCTCGGGAGCCCTACACCGTTGGCATCGAGCTCGTCACCGCTACATCTGCTCACTGGACTTCACCGTCGATTCACCGTCGCAGAAGCTTCCCCGAGCCCGCTGAGCTGCTACTCCGACCCCTATGAGCTCCTGCTTCCTCTTGCCCTCCGCTACTCCTCGTGCCTGTCCCCTCGGCCGCAAACCCGTCGTGCTCGTGAGCTTCCCGTCACCGCGCTTGTGGCTGCTGTACTTTGAGGTCGCGTCCGGTGCACCCGAGCGCGTAGGCGTGTTCCTGCGTCTCCCAATAGGCCAGCAAGCCCCTTAGATGGCCCGCTAGTGCCTCGCAACCTCGCACTGTCAGCGACTCCCTTCCTCCTCTCTACATTCTGGACATGACATGGGCCACTCCTGGGCTTGGCCTTCTCAAAAGCCATTCATGAGGCACTATTAATACAGGGAGCTGGCATCAGATGGACTTGGCTTGGACGAAACGGGCGGCTTCGGCCGAGGCTTGGCTCTGCTCTTCATCTCTCTCCCCCTGTAGTTCTTCCTTCTTCCTTTCCTCTCATGTAAATCGAGAGCTTGTAACAGAATTCATGGTGATTGAGTGAAATTAGTAGTTGGATCCTAACAATTGGTATCAGAGTTGGGCCCCAGTCCGCCCTGTTTAGGGGGATGGGGTGTCAGAGACGCTGGCCATTGGGTGTTGCCAGTGACTTTAGTCCCACCTCGGATATGGTAGGGGGCTAGGACCACCTTATAAGGAGGAGTACCACACTCCCTTCAGGCTAGTCTTTTGGGATGTGATGGGCTCTTTGCTTGTGTGGTGTGTCCGATGCGCACCGGAAACGTCCGAACATATGCCGGAGGTTGGGAGCTGGGCCTGAGACGCTAACAATTGGCATCCGAGCCGTTCGATTCTCCACCAAATATTCACCCTAGAATTTTCCCCATCCAATTTCATGGATTTTCCGCGACGGCGCGCCGAGCTCCTGGAGACTCTCTCGCCGGAGGGTCGGGCGACATATGAGGTGCTCAGGGCCTAGCTAGCCCGTGATGTGGACAGGTGCTTTGCTGAGTCCAAGGCGAGGCTAGAGAAAGGCGTGGAGGCGGCGTTCGGCGACCTCCACACCAAGCTGGACCGGACTATCGGCGACCTCCGCCAGAAGGTGCGTAGCGACGACCGCCGTAGGCGCGTCCCTGCAGCGGCGGCTTCTACTGCGAGACCTCCGCGCGTCATCGCCGACCCGGCCCCGATCCCCGCGCTGGACGACTCGCTCGAGTCCGCCGCGACGGCTTCCTCAGCACCATCAGCGAGCAGCGCCAGTTGGGTTGCGACCTCTGTGCGTGCGGCGACGGCCACACCCGTCCCCACAATGGTGCCGTTGGTCTCTACATCAACCCCAGTGTTCAACATTGCCCCTGCAGCAGTCGACATCACCCACGATGCTAAGGCCATCAGCCACGCCATGAAGATGCCCACCATCTGCTCGACGAATTGCCAGGGTTTCAACACCAGCAACACTGGCGTTCTAGAGGTTTCAATGGCTTTGGAGGGCGTGTCCCATACTGCTCCAACACCTACTGGGAGGACGACTACTCAATTGTTGCACGTCCTCGAGCAAGTCACAAAGCTTCCTGCTACATGCTCGACCAATTGCTTGAGCAACGATTTGGACACTTCATCTCCTGCGTCCTCGACCACACAAGAGACTGCAACAAGACTGCTGCCAACAACACCACCAACGCTCAATCCGGAGCTCACGGTGCAAGTTCCATTGTCGCCATTAACCTTCTCCACTGTCTCCGTGCATGAGGACACCGATGACGCTAATGACATGGAGGCCATGTCCCTGACCGCTTCAGCAACGACAGAGAGCCGGACCTCCCAGTCACTGTGGTTGTTTGTTGACCGCGGACTTCACACGCTGCTGCCTACGAAGTGCTTGACAATCGGTACCTACTCGCTCCTGCTCTTACTCCCTCCTGTTGCATTGGACACCGTTGATACAACAATGACTGAGCGACAGTATATCGACGAGGATAGTAGAAATTTTGTTCAGAAGGTGAACATCGCCTTGATGCAACATGTCACCGCAGTTCATGGGTTTCCTTCATCTCAAGCTATTCAGTTTCTTTCCTGTCAAGTGACTAAAATTACTGCCACATTAGTTTGTTTTCCCCCATTGCCATGGGATGAGAAGCAATTATGGCCGCCCCCTTTCTCTCTGAATGTGTTGGCATTTAATCTGCAAGTGTATGAGCAGCAGAATAAGTGCAGAATACTGTACATGAGTGGATATCCCCTGTTTGAGAAGAGCAACAATATCAAGGATATAATTCATGTTCATGCATCAAATGATGCTGACACACAATTTGTCGCTGATAGCTCATATCCAGAGCAAACTGATACATCTCTTGAGCATGTTGTTACCGAGAAGGTCCTGATGCACGAGCTACCTGCGACTGTGACATTGCTTGATGGATTGCCATTGAAACCACCATGGAAATCATTCATGCAGCTGAACCAAGGAGTTCTAGCGACAGTCAGATTGCAGGGCTTGTTGCTGGCATTACCACAACCCAAGTCATGTCAGTATAAGTTTCCCTGGATACCAATTCAAATACCAACAGTAGCACCAAACCTTACAACCCAGCTCCAAGGGAAAATCTGGATATCACCAACTGTTGATCAGGCTATGAGACTGAGCTCCAGCATACTGCATGCCTTGTTGTTTTTTATACTAAACCTTGCAGGAGAGAAAGATACTATCCAGTACTATTATGGAACTTGGCTTGAGAAGCAGCAAGGGCTCACATGGCGGTATAGTAGGTGCAAGGAAATCATGTGTATGGAGGCTACACAATATACTTTGCATGGTTCTCTTCCAGTTCAGATTTTCTTCTGTCTTGCTGGACAATTTGTTCAGTCAGCCTTTAAGCTTACTCAGTGGGAAATTGCATGGATACTAGACTGGTATTGCTTGGAAAATGCTAGTGTGAACTTTAAGGAATTACTGCCCCCTCACATGGCTCAGGAGATCCTTCAAGCCCAATCCATTGTCATCCGTTATGGTGGTGTTGGTGTCGCTACTTCGTACATGTTCTGTACAAGATTCAGATGTATAGAGGCATATTTTACAGAGCGCCACAAAGCTCATTGCAGAACTGACATTATATTGGGAACAGTTTGCCGTACCATGTGGGATAAGGTGAGTTCATCGCCAATTATGCAGGCTGTGCAGTCCTCGGATCACATGCATCGTTTCTTCCACTGCATTATTTTCTTAGTTGCAAGTGATTCATCTTGGGGTCCTATATGTTTTGCACGGCAAATCCCATGGGTTCCTTTTGGTTATGTTCACAATTCTCTGTATACTGGAGTCTCTTGGTGTGCAATTAGTTTCAGAACCAGTCATTGGAGGATTTCTTGGTTCTATCATACTGATGCTACATCATATCTGAAGACATGGTCAAGTCAGTTCAGGGAACTACTCAAATGCAGCGAACATAACAATATCCTGATTGTTGCGTGGCCTGTCAATTGGAACTTGCAGATAACTCATTTCTTACCAGAGGTACAGATAAAGCATGCTACCATTCTGGGCAGTCCTCCGAGGAATACCATGGTTATTATCCATCTGTCGCTGCTCCTACCTTGGGATCCTGGCGTCTATGCAAGTAGTGTGAGAGCTATGCCGGGTGTATCTCTACCCAAGCAACGTATTGACATTTGACAAGGAAGGAGGAGCACTGCAGAAGGACCGGTTTCGGCTTGAGGGCAAGCCGAATTTTATGAGGGAGGGATTGTCAGCGACTCCCTTCCTCCTCTCTACATTCTGGACATGACATGGGCCACTCCTGGGCTTGGCCTGCTCAGAAGCCATTCGTGAGGCACTATTAATACAGGGAGCTGGCATCAGATGGACTTGGCTTGGACGAAACGAGCGGCTTCGGCCGAGGCTTTGCTCTGCTCTTCATCTCTCTCCCCCTGTAGTTCTTCCTTCTTCCTTTACTCTCATGTAAATCGAGAGCTTGTAATAGAATTCATGGTGATTGAGTGAAATTAGTAGTTGAATCCTAACACACCCATGCAAGCCGTGCTTCGGCTGCCATTGCTGATTCCGGTCACCCCCGCGACCGCTGCCACCAGCAACCGACGGGCCTCGATGCGTTACATCTGTAGAACCCATCCACGCGAGCTCCCGTCGCCTGAAACGGCCGGGAGGGCAACTCCGGCGTCTTCTGATTAGCGGCTACGGCTAAACGCCGGCGGGCTGATGTGGCAGCCTCATTAGCGCCTAAAGACCCCGCTAAATAGCCCCTCTCACACTGACAGTGGGCCCCTGCCTTTCTAATTGCTTTAGTTAGGATTCAACTAAACCCTGTTAGCCACTTTGCAGCTGACATATGGGTCCTACGCGTCAGGTTTGACCGTGGCTGACTGTGTTGACCTGCTGAGGTCAGCATGGCGTAGTGCTGACGTCATAAAGCTTTTCTAGATTTTAAATAAATCATAAATGATTTATTAATTTCAGAAAATGATTAAAACTTCTAAAAATCATAGAAAATAATCTATAACTCCTAATGAAATAATTTATATATGAAAAATGGTCAGAAAAATCCAATCTATCCATCTGTATTATTTTCATGCATGTTAGAACAACTTATGGCCGTTGTTTAGGACAAATCATATAAAGAGCATTTAAACCATCACATATGGAATTTGAATTTGAATATTTGATTCAAACCAACTTCATTTAAATTGTTGCTACGTGCATTAGCCCAAATCACAACATATTTATCTGTCACATTCATGCATCATATTGTTTCATTCCATTGATTGTGTTCTTCCTTGTTTTCTGGTATTTTCCCCCTCTCAGTAGACGTGGTTCTGATGATGAGATCAATGACACCGATGAAGAACTATACTATCTTCTGAAGTGCCAGGCAAGCAAAACCCCCTTGTTCATTCTGATACAATCCCACTCTCTTGCTCCCGCTCTCTGTTATTGCATTAGGACAACAATGTTTCAACTATTACATGTTGCGGTAGTTGAACCACTTTCCTCTACATGACTTGTCATTGCCATAGTAAATAGATGAAACCCACTAGCATGAGAAGGATTTGTTTGAGCCCTGATGTGCCTACTCATTCATGCTTGTTTGTCATGCCTGCTACTGCTTGTTGTTGAGTCAAGTCTGATTCATAGGGGATGAATTGGAATGTTGTGAACATGTCCTACTGTTGAGAGCTAATTGTGTGAACACGATTTGGTAAAGGTAGTGGTGAGAGGCCATGTAGGAGTACATGGTGGGTTGTCTCCTTGAAACCGTCCTCAGGAACTGAGTTCTGTGTCCATGATCCAAGACAGTTGCTACCACACATTGGGTTCCGGTAACTTGACCCCTCTCAACTTATTAATCAACTCGATCTCTGTCCAGGAGTTGCAACTAGTTTCTGGTGTTTGTAGGTTGTGTTACTAGTCTACCAACTGGCACCTGGTATAGGTGGGCTTGGGACAGACTAGGCACCGTGGCCGGGTATACTAAGCGTCGCCCGTTTGGTGGCTTGGGAACCCTGTACACATAGTTTGGGGCCGTGAGCGACACCCCGGCCGGATCTCCTAGCGGATGGAACCCGAATAGGCGATAAACCTAGACTAGAGTCTTGCGTGGTTAGTCAGGTCGTGGCCCACACCCTCGCCAGGCTTTCGCTTGAAGGTTGCCGAGATACATGACGTGTACATGGCGGTAAGTGGCGAGAGCGTGTGTGAAGAAGTACACCCCTGCAGGGCTAACATGATCTATTCGAATAGCCGCGTCCGTGGTAAAGGACTACTGGGTTGCTTATACAGTTCATAGACAAGTGAAAGTGGATACTCTAAAATGCGCAAGATAAGCGTGAGTGCTATGGATGGCCTTCTCGTAGGGAGATGGGAGCGGATCCATAGTGGTGTATTGATATGGTGAATATGTGGACTCCTGTGCGCCACCTCAAAAGAGTTACTTGCAATCATAGTTCAGGATAGCCACCGAGTCAAAGCTGGCTTGCTGTAGTTAAACTCCACCACCCCCTTTGTTGATACTGATGCATTTGTAGCTAGTTCTGATGTAAGTCTTGATGGGTACATTTGTACTCATGTTTTCTTAATTTATGTTTTTGCAGAGAGACTTCAGTCTCACTAGTAGTTCGCGTGGACTTCGACGTTTAGCGTGTTACCTCAGCTACGATCTTGTACCTTTGGAAGGGTCTTGTAGATAGTCAGGCTTCTCAGCCTTTTTCATTCGTAGTTGTCTGTACTCAGACAAGTTAAGCTTCCACATGTGCTTATTGTTTGTATGCTCTGAATGTTGGGTCATGATACCCATGTTCGTAATACTTGGCTCCTCGGAGCCTATTGAATAAATACTTGAGTCATAGAGTTCTGTTGTGATGCCATGTTGGATTTGCACATATCGAGCATATTGTGTGTATGTTATTGAAATGTTTGGTATGTGTGGGATCCGACAACCTAGTTGTTTATTCTTGGTAGCCTCTCTTACCGGGAAATGTCTCCTAGTGCTTCCACTCAGCCATGGTAGCTTGCTACTGCTCCGGAACACTTAGGCTGGCCGGCATGTGTCCTTCTTCGTTCCTGTGTCTGTCCCTTCGGGGAAATGTCACACATTGTTCCTTTAAATCCTTGTAGCTCGCTATGACTTGGGTTCATACGTTGCTGATTGGCATGTTCATTGTTGGGTCATGTATGCCTGTCCCTGTAAGTTAGCGCCACCTTGGGTTTACGACTAGTCATGTCGGACCAGGTTCTTTGTCATATTGTTGCTAGCGACACTATCATATACGTGAGCCAAAAGGCACAAACGGTCCCGGGACAGGTAAGGTGGCACCCGTGGGAATACCGTGCGTGAGGCCGCAAAGTGATACGATGTGTTACCTGCTAGATTGGTGTGACTTAGGATCTGGGTCCTAATAGAACAACCAATCTGGTATCAAATACCCAAGAGCTACTAGGTATGTCAGCAAGGTAAATGTCTATAACATATGCAACAAGTGTACCTTTGCTCGAAGAAGCATTTCCGGCCTTCTTACCATGCTCTGCAAGCCACTTGCTACAGTTCATCTTCCAGTGACCGGTCTCCTTGCAGTGATAGCAAACGGTATTCCAGTCCGGTCCAGACTTCGGTGCAGCGGTGGAGGTTACCGACTCCGTGCCCTTTGCCTTAGCCTTTTTCTTGGACCAACTCTTCTTGAACTTAGCCGATTTCTGGACCATCAACACTTGATGCGTGCCTTTCTTAATATCCTGCTCTGCCACTTTGAGCATCCCATGCAATTCAGTGAGCTTCTTATCCATGCCATGCATATGATAGTTCGAGATGAACGTCCCATAGCTGGGTGGAAGAGAACCCGAACGCATCGAGAGCGAGCTCATCCAAGAGCGGAAGCCCAACCGATCCAAAGCTTGCACATATCCGATCATCTTGATCACATGCGGCTCGATGGATCACCTTCCTTCACTTACAATCCATCAAGGATCGCCAGATGTTGAACCTTTCGGTCCTAGCTCACACTGAAACATGCTCTTGAGACTCTCGATCATATCGAAGCCCCAACATCTTTGAAATGCTGCTGCAAATCGGGCTCCATACAAGCCAAAGATGAGGCGGTGATCTTGTTTGATTCATCAACGAGTTTCGTAGGCATTCCTGGTTGTGGTATTAGCATTATCGGCAGTTCCTCTGGAAGTGGATCCTCTGGAACATGTTCCTTTTTATCATGTTTGAGAACAATTCTCAGATTTCTATACCAGGTGGTAAAGTTTGTTCCATTCAGTTTATCCTTTTCCAGAATTGATTTCAATGCAAAGTTGGGTTGAGCAGGTGGTGCCATTGATCTACAACAGAAAATATGCAATAACTAAGCAATGTGTTTATGTAGAGTAATTCAAGCCTAAACAGAAATACTCCCACTGAAGTCAACATCCCTCTGCAAACTCTTAGTGATTCAGGATCCGACTAGCGCGTGCGACTAGTGAGCTTTAGCATCACTGCTAGCCAACATAAAGCAACTCCTTTCTAATCGTATCTCTATACGACTCCTGTCGGCCGGGAAGGTATCTCATACCTCGGCTCCCAACCTACTTTGCCACAAGGCCCAGAACCATTTTGATAGACTTGTCAAGTTAACCTGATGCAGTGCATGTCTGTGTCCGACACGAACCCTCTAGTTCAAGGACACCCAACAGCACCCCAATTTTATGAGCCCACTACTAGACGTACTTGACATGCGAAGGTGCAACATCGGGATGGCAATTCGCTTGATACTCATGAGGGATCATTCCACCATTCTAACATGCATAGAAACAAAGAAGCATAACAATCACAAATAAACACATATTGTGAAATAGTATGGCTCCTTCATGGATGTTCTTCCAGGCCAGCTCCGACTCTGATAACCATCTAGGAACTCCATCTTGTTTGTCACGCCGGGATGCCAAGCCACCAACCTGATCTCTATTATCCAACTACTACAACTAGTAATGACTTACATAGAGTCACAAGTCGACACGCAGGTCGTTATACATTATAATGACAACACTTTGGCTCCTGCTGGCTGACAAACATGACACGTGCCATGTATAATTTACACACATGCATCACATACACATGAGCCATACTATTCACATCAAACCTGCAAAACAAAGTTATGCATAGAGTCGCATTCTACTGGTTTGAGTGATCGTGTACGAAATACAAGGTGATACGCACACGGCGGTCCCGCTTGGATACCGACCGGTAGGGGTAGGTTGTGTCACGACCTCATCTACTTCGATCATCACAAACATAACCTCTTGAATCCCCATGTGCAATTGATCTCATCAACCGTGCACATAGCCGATCTCATCAACGACAACAGATCTCATCTGCTGCCTCCACATATCTAATATGCATACGATCTGAATCCAAATCCTATAGCAGAGGCTCTGATACCACTGTTGGGTTCTACGATAGGGTGCGTCGACTGCAAATTAAAAATTTCCTACGAGCAGAACATCCAGGAACATCCTAAGGGAGATGGATCACAGATCGTTACCACTAGACGCGCAGTGCCGTGCAGCGGAAGTAGAGTTGAGGCAGCGCATTCCTGGAGTCACCCCGCGTTCCCGGAGGCATCTCATACTTGCCGGTCTCCCATGTGGCCGATCGGATCCCGCGAACAAGTTCGCCGGAGCGGCGCAAGTGCACCGCCTCTAATGGTATCCGCGCGTGTGGAAGGAACGTCGTGCAGCAGACTGCTAGGTCCGATCACACAACCGGCAGTGAGTGGAGGAGGCTAGTTGCAACACATGCAAAGCCCTAACATCGGCGCCGAAGCGATCAACCGAATAAGTGTGCCGCACCTCCACTATTTATAGTCATCCATCGCGGGCTCAACACTTGGGCCTTGCATGGGTCCTAAAGCCCATAGTCTACTCGGTCGCGTTCCAAGTCCAACTCGGTTCACATCCGACCAATGTCCTTCGAACCGACCTGGTAGGTTCCTTCCTTAAGCGCGCGACCCCTTAGGTTCAAGTCGGCTTGGTCATAGTTCGGATTACCTCCGACCTGCATGGTTGGTAGCGACCTCTAGCAAGGCGTGCCGACCACCAAGCAGACTATGAAGCTGGTTAGGCGAACCCGTACAACGTGTCACACTTCTGTTCCCTTTGACTCACGATATATGTTGTTAGGCTGAAGGCGAGGCTATCATCCTTGTGCTAGCCCGACCTCTTTCTCGTTCCAGTGATACCGACCACAAACTTGATTATCTCATAATCCTTGTCGCATGGCCATGCTTATCCTGGTCGGATCACACGGGGGCCCAGAGTATATATCTCCTGATCGGAGGGGCAAATCCCATCTTGCTCGACCATGTCTCGCAACATGGGACTGGGCAAACCCGAAACCTACCTTTGTAACTACCCAGTCCCGGAGTAGCGTTTGGTCGGCCCAAAGCAAGTCTGTCATCCCGAGTACATGCGTCAGCTCAGGTCTTAGGACATAGAACGTATGTTGTACTAGAGACTCACAGATGACATATCGCTGTGTCTCATAGTTGGGTCTGTCCGACTCGGACCTTATCTTGACTCGGATTTGACTACGTCGAATCCGACCAGATCCTTCCGAGTCCACATTATCCGGTTAGCATCCAATGCTCCATGGCTAGTGAGACCAAGCCATCCACCGTGGCATATGCTAGTCTAGTCCGACGTGTGCCCACACGTCACTTGCGACTAGGGACAATTTAGGATGTATCATACAAAACTAGATCTCACAGACAAGTCACGTACTTGCCAACAAGTATTATTGATTACATCCAAGGACTATCTTAATTCATAACCACATACGAAATATCATCATACATGATTGCCTCTAGGGCATATCTCCAACACAGAAACCGTTTGTCGCCGCACCATTTTAAGCGCCTGGAAACCTCTCGGCCATCTTGCTCTTCGGCAGGAAGGGGGAAGAGGGCTGCTTTGCGAGGCGGAGGCAGGGAGTTGTGGCGTTCACCGGCGGGGAGGGACGCCTTTTATAGCTGCAGCGGGGCGCCGAGAGGCTGCATTCTGGGTGACGCGTGGCGGGAGCGGGCCGGACGCGCATCCGCGGCGCCTTCACTGCGCCACCCGTGAGGCATCAATGTAGGCTGACCGGCGCAGCACCGCGGCAGCCTTGGCCAGCCTTGGAATTGATTCCCGCGGGCGAGGCGATGAGCGCGACGATGCGGCGTCTCACTGACTCGGCGGGCCCATCCTCGTTTGCGCCAAAATCGCGTCCCCCGACGCCCCCAGGTGCTCCCCACCGCGCCGGGTTCGGCCTGGGTCCGCCGGCGCTAATTTTGGCCCAAACCGGTGAAAACCAGGCTCCCGGGGGCGCGACTGGGCCTTTTTTGGGCGTTGGCGCGAAGAAATCGCTTGGGGGCCGTGTTGGGGGCTCGGCTGGAGGGGACTGCCTATATGGCGCTCTTTGCGTCGAAATGCTGGGGCTTCGCACAAAGCCTCTCAGTTTGTGGGCTTTTTGGGCTATTTTTATCGACAGTAGCGACTGGCTCAAAAAGAAAAGGAGAGTGCTCGCGGGGAATCGAACCCAGTATTCCGTCCTGGAGAGAAAACGATATAACCAGCTGAGCTGGTGACCATTCGTGATTACTGCACAACACCAGCTATTAAGAACCAAACTCCAGCGCAGATTCGAAGAATTTCTGAAATTACAAAAGCAATTTTTTCAAAGCGGCTAAGATCATAAATGCCAAAAAACATTTTTTGAAAATCGTGAACAGTTTTCTAAAATGGGAACATATTTTGTAATTCCAAATCAAAATTTGTAAAAGCGAACATTTTTTTTGAGGGGAGCATAAAGCGAACATTATTCTGAAACTCCTAAAAAAATGCAAACATCAACATTTTAAAAAAATTATAATTTCTTTTGAAAATGGGAACAATTTTGAAGTTCCAAATAATTTTTCAAAACGGAAACATGTTTTGAACCACCCGAACATTTTTTGAAATTTGTGAACAAAAATTTGAAACTGAAAAATTTCGAAACTCAAAAACGACACTGTGCACATTTTTTGAATTTTGCAAACAATATATTTAAAATGGGAACATGTTTTGAACTGCTTGAGAATTTTTTGAAATTTGTGAACAAAAATATTGAAAACTTAAATATTTTTTGAAACTCCGAACAAAATTCAAAAGCACAAATATTTTTTGCATCTATGAACAAAATTTGAATACAGGAACATTTTTTGAAAGTCTGAAGAAAATTTTAAAAACCGAACATTTTTTAAACTCCCGAACAAAGTTTCAAAACGCGAACAATTTTTTAAAAAGTGAACATTTTTTGGAAAGTGAACATTTTTTGAATATATGATTTTTCTTGAAATCAGAAACATTTTTGGAAACAACCGACCAAAAATTGAAAATACAAACAATTTTCTGAAACTCCGGAACAAAATTTAAAAACACAAACAAAATTTTGAAAATCAAACATTTTTTTGAAAATATGAACATTTTTTGAAAAAGAGAACATTTTTAAAAAGGAAAAGAAAAAAGAAAAAAGAAAAAAGAAAAAAAAATACTTCAAACATTTTTGTAAAGAACGAATATTTTTTACATGCAAACAAAATTTGAATAGTTTGTACATTTTAAAATGATGAAAATGATAAAGCGAAGACAAGGAAAATAAAGAAAAGAAACAGAAAGAAAAAGATGAAAAGAAAACTTGAAAAGGTAGAAAAGGAAAAGATAGACAAGAAAAAATAAACAGAAAAAGGGAAACGAAAAACAAAAATGAAACAGAAAAAAAAAATGTTAGGAAGCTCATAGAAGGTTTCCAAAATCAAAAAAACCTGGCTGGAAACAAGCGAGAAGGTTCCTAAAACCGAAATCATAGAACCACTTTAAAGGCAGCCCCACGCGGGAACTCTCGGTCAATCCCTGTGCGTCCGCTCAACGACTTGCCGCAGCAAGCGGCAAATAAGATATTCCCGGCTGGAGATGTTCTAGGTTACCTGTTTCCAGGTCATTACCGCAGTTTCGCTCTGCGTCCGCGGAGTCGCTGCTACGTCGCCTCCGCCAGCAGCACCGCCAGAAGAAAACTAAGCGCTATCAAGAGGTAATGCATTCACACTGCAGCAGTGGCAGTTAAACCAAGGAATGGAAAAGGTGGGAGGTCCCAATAGCACTCAACGTCAATTGGTATTCAACGATGGATTTCCCTAGCAAAACTGTAGTACTCGATCAATACTGCTGCGTGCCAAGCTTCATGCACAGAGTAAAAAAAGGAAGATCCCGATCTGGAAGACGCGGATGTGGATAGGCAAACTGCCCATGACCTGTAGGCCGTACGAGGATGACTGGGGTTGGACTCGGACTCCGCGAGGGCAGGCCTCGAGTCACTGTCTCCATGCCGCCGCGGCCGCCTCGGCCGCCCGCTTCAGCCGCTGCTGCGGCCCTGCTCCTCCCGGTGCCCTGTGCCTGGCTGGGGCCGACCCGCCTCGGCCTCCGCCGCAGGAAACTTCCTCCGTGTCTGAGCCATCGTTTTTGCGGTCTCACCTCACCCTGTCCGAGCCTGCAAGCCGGACTTCACCGGCGCCTGTTGGTGTGGATTCAAGTCAAATCAGTTCCAGCTCCAAGCCGCCGCCCTCACGGCCGTGATCTCACCCCAAGCCCCCTTCTGCTCTGCTCTGCGGCCGCTCCTGTCGATTATCGTGATTATTAGAAAAGCTAAGATAGCGTAGGATACCTTGGCTTGTACTCCAAGATAATCATGTACTTTTATATATATATCCATAAGGCTCAAGCAATACATAACGAACTCTTTCACCAATCTCCCTCTCTCTTCGTTCTAACATGGTATCAGCCTAACCGATTCAAACCCTAGCCGTCGCCCGCCGCTTCCGCTCCGCGCCGCCCCCGGGGCGGTTAGCCTTCATGACCGCCGCCCGGGGCCGCGCCACCCGTACCTAGGGTTCGTCCGCTGGTCGTGTTGACCAGTTGCCTTAGAAAGTCTTTTTTCCGATCCTTTGATACGGATTTTTTTTCTCTCTCGCCGGTCGTATTGATCGGCGATTTTTTTTGGTTTTCCTATTTAAGATTGGTTTGCGTCGCCCGCCGTCGTCCATCGACCATTATGCGCTTGTACTTTGACATCTAGATCGGTTCCTGCACAGTGACGCCCCATTGCGCGCCCCAGCTTCACGTAGCGGCGTCTCGTCGCGCGCTGCACACTGCTGGCCGGCGCCGGTCATCCCGCGCTGCATGGCCTGCGGGCACGGACGCTCCCTGCGTGGGCGTGTTGTGCCTACACGCATGTCTTGGTGTGGCCAGCCGCTATGCTGGCTTACTGCGCCAGGATAATCCGTGCAATGCTTCTATGCATGCACATGTGGCAATCTGCACGTCACAGGCTAATCCGATCTGCATAGCCGCCGCATATTGGAATTTTCTCAAGTTTGTCAAGTACGCGTATCTCTCCGATCGAGCAACAAGCTGCCGCTGCGTCGCCCCGTCGGGCTGCAGTGCCGCCGTCCCGTGGTTTTCCCCGTGGCTGCACCGATCTGTGCCACCGCTGCGTCACCCCTTCGGGCCGTAGTGCCGCGGCACGTGATCCTCGCATCCGCTCTGAGGCCGTTCTCGTGATTGCACCACCTCGCGCGCTGCCGCTGCGTCGCCCCTTTTGGCCATCCGTGGCCCGCGGTCAACCGCCACACCGAGGTCGTCCGCTCCAGGCCGTCCCCGAGGCTGCACCGACCCTCGCGATGCCGCTGCGTCGCCCCGTCGGGCCGTAGCGAGCGTGGCACGCGATCCCTGCAACTGCCCTGAGGTCTTCCCCGCCGTCGACCCGACCTGCCCGCTGCCGTTGCGTCGCCCCTTTGGGCCGTAACGCTGCGGCTCGCGGTCCAATGTCGTCCACGCGCGTTGACTTCCACGTGATATGCGCCGCGCCGCCTCCCTTGGTGTGGGAAGGTCACCATCCGCGCCGGTCTTCGTCACGCTGTCGATTACATTATCGCCTACTTCGAGCACCGCCGCCGCGCTCCTTCTCTAGCCGCCGCCACCGCCTCCTTAGGCCGCCGCCGCCGCTGCTCTTCTTCCGCGGCTCCGTGGCGACTACCTCGACACCGGCGAACCCCGACTCGACACCGACCACGGCATTCTTTGCACGGCTACCTCGACTACGGCTACACCACTTGCGCTCTCGGCTACATCGACAAACGGCACAAAGGGCTACCGCTTTGCTTGAGCAACCTCGTCGGTTTTCACTCCAGCCACGACTCCGCGATGCATCGACCGTTACGACTGTGGGGGAGTGTCCGTTGGCTTACCTTCGGATTATTCTCCAGTCTCACCATCTGCGTCGCTACCGTTGTGACTGCGGGGGAATGTTGAGTATCGTGATTATTAGGAAAGTTAGGATAGCGTAGGATATTATTCTACCTTGCCTTGTACTCCAAGATGATCATGTACTCCTATATATATACCCATAAGGCTCAAGCAATTCATAACGAACTCTTTCACCAATCTCCCTCTCTCTTCCTTCTAACATGGTATCAGCCTAACCGATCCAAACCCTAGCCGTCGCACGCCGCTTCCGCTCCGCGCCGCCCCCGGGGCGGTCGGCCTTCATGACCGCCGCCCGGGGCCGCGCCACCCGTACCTAGGGTTCGTCCGCCGGTCGTGTTGACCTGCTGCCTTAGAGAGTGTTTTTTCCGATCCTTTGATCCGGATTTTTTTCTCTCTCGCCGGTCGTATTGATCGGCGATTTTTTTGGTTTTCTGATCTAAGATCGGTTTGCGTCGCCTGCCGCCGTCCATCGACCATTATGCGCTTGTACTTTGACATCTAGATCGGTTCCTGCACAGTGACGCCCCATCGCGCGCCCCAACTTCACGTAGAGGCGTCTTCTCGCGCGCTGCACACTGCTTGCCGGCGCCGGTCGTCCCGCGCTGCATGGCCTGCGGGCACGGACCTCCCCGCGTGGCGTGTTGTGCCTACGCGTATGTCTTGGTGTGGCCAGCCGCTATGCTGGCTTACTGCGCCAGGATGATCCGTGCAATGCTTCTGTGCATGCACATGTGGCAATCTGCACTTCACAGGCTAATCCGATCTGCATAGCCGCCGCATATTGGAATTTTCTCAAGTTTGTCAAGTACGCATATCTCTCCGATCGAGCAACAAGCTGCTGCTGCATTGCCCCGTCGGGCTGCAGTGCCGGCCTCCCGTGGTTTTCCCTGTGGCTGCACCGATCTGCGCCGCCGCTGCGTCACCCCTTCGGGCCGTAGTGCCGCGGCACGTGATCCTCGCCGCCGCTCTGAGGCCGTTCTCGTGATTGCACCACCTCGCGCGCTGCCGTTGCATCGCCCCTTCTGGCCATAGTGTCGCGGCCCGCGGTCAACCGCCACACCGAGGCCGTCCGCTCCAGGCCGTCCGCGAGGCTGCACCGACCCTCGCGATGCCGCTGAGTCGCCCCGTCGGGCCGTAGCGAGCGTGGCACGCGATCCCTGCAACCGCCCTGAGGTCTTCCCCGCCGTCGACCCGACCTGCCCGCCGCCATTGCGTCGCCCCTTTGGGCCGTAACGATGCGGCCCACGGTCCAATGCCATCCACGCGCATTGACTTCCACGTGATATGCGCCGCGCCGCCTCCCTTGGTACGGGAACGTCACCATCCGCGCCGGTCTTCGTCACGCTGTCGGGTTCATTATCGCCTACTTCGAGCACCGCTGCCGCGCTCCTTCTCTAGCCGCCGCCACCGCCTCCTTAGGCCGCCGCCGCCGCTGCTCTTCTTCCGTGGCTCCGTGGCGACTACCTCGACACCGGCGAACCCTGACTCGACACCGACCACGGCATTCTTCGCACGGCTACCTCGACTACGGCTACACCATCTGCGCTCTCGGCTACATCGACAAACGGCACAAAGGGCTACCGCTTTGCTTGAGCAACCTCGTCGGTTTTCACTCCAGCCACGACTCCGTGATGCATCGACCGTTACGACTGTGGGAGAGTGTCAGTTGGCTTACCTTCGGATTATTATCCAGTCTCACCATCTGCGTCGCTACCATTGTGACTGCGGGGGAATGTTGAGTATCGTGATTATTAGGAAAGCTAGGATAGCGTAGGATATTATTCTACCTTGCCTTGTACTCCAAGATGATCATGTACTCCTATATATATGCCCATGAGGCTCAAGCAATACATAACGAACTATTCCACCAATCTCCCTCTCTCTCCCTTCTAACAGCTCCGGCTTGATTTTGTTCGCTCGCTCAAGGCAGCAAAGACAGCCCTAATCGGCCTCGATTCTGCTGCAAGCCGGTCTTGCGCTACTGACCAAATTCGCGGCTAACTCGCCGCGCCTCCTCAACTGCAGTCCGCATTTCCGCCGGTGCAGCCACTCGAGCCGCTGCTTCACCCCGCACGTATCACGCCTGTTCCTACGGCCGAGTCCCACAGCCGCCCTCCTCTGCGAATGCGCTTGAGCCGCCATGGAATCATCGCAATTTCGACCACCTCGCGTGCGTCCTCACGTTCGCCACATGGCCTCCTTCTCCAGCCGCCGGACCCGCCCACGCTTCTGAGCGCTGCCGCATTCTCTGCCTGGTAACTCATGCAACAAAGAGCCTGGAAACCAATACGAGGAAGTGGCGGGGAATACGTACAACAAGGTGCAAGCAAGTTTGCTCAGCGGAGGACCAGAAATTCAGTACAATAATGAACCAGCAAAGATCATGCATACAACGGGGAAGTGAAGCAACATGAAACCTTGCAGATAGAGGGTGATATACTCGCAGGGAATACGAGATGTGCAGGTACATGGTCACTGACTTGTATTTGTGCGTGAAGCTACGCGCACCATATATGGGAATGAAGGGAGTACTAGTCAAATATGATTTCTTTCCATTGGAACATTCACACGGAACGGAGGACAAGTGCATGTACGCATGATTGGTTCAAAGACCACTATGCCAAGCACAAAAGGAGCACGGGTCTTAGTGAGATGTTCCCTTAATCTCGTCGCTCCTACCGTCTGGGTCTACATCGATGTATAAGACACTGTGTCAGTGTTAGTCCGCGTAAAGCTGCCTAACGAGCAGGCACGCAGAGGTTGTACCAGCGCTAGCAACGTACTGGATCCCTGGCAGACACGCACTGAATTGTTAACCTGGTGGTCCGGTTTGCACGGACGCATCAGGTTACGTGGCGGACCCGGGTAAAATTATTGTCATGCGGTTCAATCAACAAATCGAAGGCCGTGCCAAATGTTCGCGTGCATTGAGTTGTCCAACAGACAGAGGGAATAAGCACAAACCTTGATGCCTGATCCGTCTAGCTATCTAAACTTGGTTTGCGCTGTTGGTATCATCCGACAAAAAATGCCAGGTGATATCCATCTAAGAATGTTTTATTGGCACATATGATTTTTGTCAAAGAACAATTATTTTGGCTTGTGATATTTATATGCAGGACAATTGTTCACTACAAAAGTGGTTTATACCGGTGTTCGTCTGTATCATGTTGTTCAACGGACATGTGCGAGTCGCCGCCCCTATGGCCTGGTTTACATTGATTCACCGGACCCGCGCCTGCTCGCTGCTCAACGGACGTGCACAAGCCGCCGCCTTTGCGGCCTAGTCTACATCAACACGACGCGGCTAAATTGTCTGTCTGTGCGGTTTACCGTGCCTGCAATTAACTCCCCTGTCCGCACCAACTTACAACGCAGCGGCTGACTCATCTGTCTGCTCCCGTGGCCGACTCACCCATGATTGATTTCAGCTTCACTATATTGATCATCAACTCCGTAACGGATAATTTCTAGCCTAACATATCAGGACAAGTTGTCTACTGCAAAAGGAGCTGTTATGTCACTGAGTTATTGAATGAATCATACCGGGAGTATATTACGGTCAAGGAAGGAGAATCTCAAGACAACTCCTCGAGTCATCTTAAGACTTGGGGGCTACGATGACATGACTTAGCAAATTTTGCCAGATTCCAGAACCCCGGGTCATTGGAGGGAACTCGGGGGCTGCTGCCACATTGGTGTAAATTTAAAGGCTGTCAGAACTTTTCTGGCTTAAAAAGAAGGATTCCGGTTCAAGGGAAATCTGTTTCTCACAAAAGTCTTGAGCTCTCAATTCTTGTTCAACATCCGGTTCAAAAGGAATTCATCTCTCGCAAAGTTCGAGTTCTCAGAAAAAAATTAAAGGTTGCCAAAGAGAATTTGCTTCCATGATGCGCGGTTCAAACATTGGTATCCTGCCTTATTGGCTTATCATATTATGAGTCACTTGGGGGCTTCCTGCTCAATGAGCATAGCTATGACTACCCTATTGATCCAGCTTATACGCCTTGTTGCGAATCACTTGGGAGCTTATTGCCCAAGTTAAAGGTTACCAAAGAGAACTTGCAGCAGTGCACAATTCGAACATAGGTATCCTGCCTTGAGGGCTCACTATACGTCACTTGGGGGCTCCCTGTTCAATGAACATAGCTTTATTTACCCTTTTGATTTGCTCGTACGCCAGGTGTAAACACCAAATTCCGGTTTAGCCTGCGTTGTATGTCTGCCACTCCGCCCAGGTAATCCTGGAATGACCTGCCATACTCTTGACAGTCAATCTTATAAAGACCCTGAACTTGTCCAAAGTTAAAACGGCAGTTGGTCATGTGAGGCCCGACTTACAGGTTTGAATGAAGGAACTCAGTGGTTGTGGGGCCCATGAAAGCACTTGAGATTAAGGCTTGGCAGCCTATGAAAGCCTTATTTTTCTAATTCATTGTTTTCTTTAAACATTGTTGGATTCATATCCTTGTTCCATATTAACATATGGTTTAATACAAATCAGGCCATATCGCCTTGATTATATGACTCATAATTGAGCATATTGCGATTGGTAACCCGCCCTGATAGCAGACTTTAAGTTGCCAGTATATTTTGCCTTGAGCAATCAAAATGATGATATTTCATGACTCCAGGTTGACACTGGCTCCGGATTATAATTATCAAGGCATCACCATGGTATTAATCTATAGGTATATCTTTCAATAATTGCATGAATATTTGGGGTTTTGTAACCCGCCCTGACTTTTGAGTTTAAGTCGCCAGTATGTTCCGGCTTAAATAGCAGTGGTTGCAAGTATTTGGGTTGTCACCCGCCCTGGATTTTGACTTGAGTCGCCAGCATGCTTCATTGAAATCAGGCACTTATAAATATTGGGGTTGTCACCTTTACTACATGTATGTTTTCCTGGTTATATGAATATGCGAGGTTTGATAACCCGCCCTGGCCTTTCACTTTAAGTTGCCAGTATATTTTGGTTTCGATGGTCTTAATTCTAGTCTTTTCCATAACTACATAAGACTATATTATGTTTGGGTTGTTACCCACCCTGGCTTTTGACGATAAGTCGCCTAGGCATATGTTGTTTAAACTTTGTGTAGGACATGCAGAGCTTTACACACAACTCCGGGTTATATTGCTCCATATTGAGTTTATTGAGGCTATAAGACACCAAAGTGATTTTTTGCAAAAAAACTGGACATGACTATGAGTCGCCATGGATGGTTCGATTATTTAACCCGCCATGGATTCGAGCCTTAAAAGCCAACTCATGAATTATATTATTGTGCATGTTTGCAATAGCATCTCTGCTTGCAGGGGTTATCAATTCTTGGTTTTTTACAAAGGCTATAAGCCGCCGGGTTACAAAAATCCCAGATTACAATGGATGCACATTAAGTCGCCATCGACCAATAGCCACCGAGTATTTAACTCTGGATTTACTTGTCAATAGACAAGATCTTGTGATTGAGGTTTTCATACCGGCTTATATTATTCAAATCTTTGAATAGCCAACATGGTTGGATTTCTATTATGGTTATCAATAACGAGTATTATGATTGAGGTTTTCAAAGCTGCTTTAGAGCAATGGCTATTATTTCTTCATCCAAGAGTACCGGTTCACAACAGAGAGCATGGTCCAATATTGATATACAAAGGCTTTCAACAACATCATCCGGATAATGAATATGGTTTATTTAGTCCCAGTTCGTTATAGGCATACGGCCCGACACTTGGGGGCTACATAATTCAAATTGAGATTACATCCAGTATGCAAGTCCCATGTCGCTGCAAGCATGCACCATGGTACTTGGGGGCTAATGCAAAGTCATTTTTAACTTGCCTCATTGAAGGCCCGACCCATCACATACTGATGAGCCGGCCCTTTGGGTGCTTCTAATTACTCCTATCAAAGGTAACCTAAAACTTGGGAGCTACATCATTTGGTGTTATCTTTTGAAGTACATATAATGTCCCAGCTCAATATTATCTTATTGAGCCGGCCCTTGGGGGCTACACTTTGCTGCTCAAATCTACATGATCATATCTACAAAGTCCATGCTCATTATTGCATAATGACCCGACACTTGGGGGCTACGCATGTGAGGTGCAAAATATTCAGTTTATGAGTGGTGACTTACATGAATAACCCGGATTTCTCCAAAGTTGTAGCATTTATATTAAAGCAAGTCTTAAGCTATCACTACGTTCTCCTCTTAAGACTTGGGGGGTACATGTGATATGTATATAAAGGAGGACCAAGTATTATATTGGAGAAGTTTGCAAAGTTTATTTTCTCTAAGCTATTCATAGAAAAGTTTAGAGAGCAGATTCAATGATTGGAAAGCTACATTTGCAAAAGCAAGCACCTATAAGATCGACCCGGCGTCACCAACAATCATGACCCGGTATCACCAACGATTATGACCTGGCGTCACCAACAATCATGACCCGGTATCACCAACGATTATGACCCGACGTCAGCAACAATTATGACCCAGCATTATTTGTTAATAACTCGACAATTTTGGTAATCATAAATTGGCAAGATCTACATCTTCAAGCCGGCTGAAAATCAGGCAAATTGATTATGAAGCTGGCCTATTGACTTGGACTTTTCAGAAGAAGTGCCCGGATTTTTTGCATTGGCAAAGTTTGAACATATCTGCTAAAGGAGATATTCTATGAAGTCATGGACACATATCAAGATGGAAATGATAAGGACTTAAGGATGATGGAAATGAGGATGTACAATAAGATGAACCTCATCGACCTCCTTCTCCACCTCTGCAAGAGAACAACAACGCCAACGACAATGAGAAAAGGCAAGAGGAAGAACAAGACAATGAAGACGATGTTCCACCCCGACCCAAACAAAAGCTCTCACGAGTTCGAGAAAGAGTCTCAAGAGATCATCCCGTCGAAGAAATCTTCGATGGTATTCAAACCAGGAGAATTACTCGCTCTAAAACTCGTTTGGCTAAGTTTTGTGAACATTATTCATTCATTTCTAGCATTTAACCTATGAAGGTTGAAGAAGCTCTTGATTGTCCGGATTGGGTGAACGCTATGCATGAAGAGCTACAAAATTTCGAGAGGAAACAAGTGTGGATGTTGGTTGAAAAGCCAGGTGAGAAGCACACTGTCATTGGAACCAAATGGGTGTTTTGGAATAAGCAAGATGAAGATGGACAAGTTGTACACAACAAGGCCCGTCTCGTCACCCAAGGCTACACTCAAGTTGAAGGTATGGACTATCACTGGTACGCGTCGGTGCTATACAAACGGTTTTTAATCCCTTTCCGCGACGGCGTTTGGAACCGTCGCCAAGTGAGTGTGGGCGATAGGGGGTCCTTCCTACACGACCCAGAAACCGTCGGGGATGTGCCCTCCTGGCACACTGGCTGGGGCAAAATGAGTTCGTGTGTGATCAGGCGGGGCATCGAAACCCAATTGTTTCCGTTCGTATGTATATCCCACATGGTGAATCCGAGAAAAACATTTCGGCTCGTATATATATCACACATAGTTTTTTGTGTGGAAACATTTGTGCAAGGTGGCCTAACGCAAACATTTCTCTGCCGGAAGCCCTGTGTGATTGTTAGTTGATCGAACACGCCTACTTTCTAGAAACCGTGCGTGTTTTCTGAGTTCATCGCCCACGGTGCTGTCTGAGTAACCGTCTGCAATAGAAAACCCCAATAAGCAGGGTAATTAGCCTATTATTGATAATCCATGTACTAATCAAATTGATATTTCTTATAAATACACACCAGATATTTCATATCCGTATAACAGCAACCAGGATTTCGTAATCGAATTACATCAGATAGCTTCGGCACCCAGTTCCGCCATTACACAACAGCACCAAGTTTCACATGCAACATCAAAAACCATTGGAACGTAGCATCATACACGGTAAATAGACAAATGAATCTCATCTAGGAAACTGCAGAAGTGGAAGGCAAATGATGAGCCTTCAGTGATGTTGAATGTCCATGCAACTTTAGGCCAGTGGCTATGGATAATTGCCCGTCTAACCTTCATCCTCTTCAGCAATACTTCAATATTGTACCACGGGTGTTGAATGAATACCTTCCTCGCCTCTTGACAATGCAGGTGGTTTGAGAGGTAATTATTGAGGAGCTGCTTTGAAAAGTACTGAAAACAAAGATATGCAAACAAGGTAAAAGAATTAGTACCTGATGTGGGCATAGACACCATAGATACTTCTACAAATATTACACGAGACATTTTTCAGGTAATTTCTGTTGTTAATTCTATAATATTATATTATATTATCAGAGGCAAAAATACTACATGTTTTTATTTATTTTGTAGAATTATTGAAGGCATTTGCGAAATAAATATGAAGATGAGAGATTGTGTTGGAGATTATAATGCATACAAGTGCACAGTCAACCAAGGTCCTACGTGCATGCATCACGAAGGAGGAGACAGCCTTGTTTGCGTCAATCACACATGTGTGTACACGAGCCGGTCCAAAGGAGCTAGCGATACAAGGATCAATTAGTGGGCCTGTACATCAAGTTGGGCCACGTCTTGTCAACCAAATCAGACGTCGGGTCTTTCCGAGCAATAGTATCCGACCTCTGTACGAGCCCTACGTCTGCGCACCAACACACAAGGCAGCCGCTGCTCTTTAATAAATAGCTAGTCTGGGTTAGGGTTTAGACTCGGGTTTTGTTTAGAGAAGTTTAGCTATTGCTACTTTTATTTGTCTGCGCTCGTAGCGGCTAGTGCGACCGTCAAGACATCTATCGGATCCCCAATTTGTGAGATCTATTCATCTAGCAATTTCAGATTGCTTGGCTATTATTTGCTTGCATGTTCTTCGATTTGCTTGCAGGAAAAATCCTTCGTGGATAGGTCGATCGCGCCGTTGGCTCGGTCGATAACGCCGTGGAGTTGGTTCAGCGATTGCCGTGGATATTAGTCGTGTACGGTTCTCCCTGTACGGTTGGTAGCCGGATCGTGAGGGTCAAGTCCCACCCAAAATCGTAGTTATCTCCCTCTCATCGAAAGATCGGGTCCCCAATTCACATCAAGTGGTATCAGTTTTCAGGTTCATCGGTGAGAAATTTACAGTTTTCTTAGATTAGTTTGTTTTTAGTCCTATAACTCAGAAAAAAGCCAAAAAAAATTAGATTAGTTCATCCGCTGCACCTACCTTTTTAGCCTTTAGCAATTTGCATCTAGTATTTGCTTTGTTGAATTCTTGGTTGCATTCATCCTAAAATTAGTGCTGGTTTAGATTAGTTAGGGTGTGAAAAAAATCTACTAGATCAATCTCGTTTTGGACCTTCCTCCTACTATTTGCGGCTACGCTAGATCTTCATTAAAAAATCCCAATATTTGTTGCATGCAGTTCGACGGCCCCATCAATTAACATCCTTGCTGTCTGCCGCCTTCCGCACGGGCGTACACGTCCACGCTGCAGCACACGTTTTCTCTGTACACACAGTACTTGATATGCTCCGCCCTGCTGCCGCGTACACCCAGCGTAACCACGCCTGTGCCCTGCCGCGCCGCTTGCCTTGCATGCACGCAATGCCACTCTTGATTTTTTTACTCCTCACACGATCTTGCATGCACGCAGCATCATCCAAGGGAACTTGCTTTTCCAGCGATAGTAGCATCTGTTTCAGTTCCTGCTAATTCATCTTGTGTACTTGCCTTTTGCTAGTAACCGGCTTGGCCCAAAAAAAAAAGAAAAAAAGAAAAAAAGAGTTAAAAAAGAGAAAAAACAGAGAAGGAAAAAGAGAAAAAAATATTTAAAAAAAAACCAGGCCGGCTAGCATCTGTTTTGGACAGTTTCACTTTGTTGGCTACTTAGGACGTTGTTTTTCTGCTACTTCATCGACGTACCATCTCATATAATTTCCAGAGTAGTTTATACGCTCGCGTGTCCATCCATTATATCCACTCTTGCATACAATCACGTATACATTTTTTTCCCCACATGTTTCACTCATTTGGTTCAGTATCTAGGCTTAGATTGCTTTATCTCTTACTAGTCGACTGCCAGCACTAGTTAGGAGTTTGAGCAATTATTCAATTTGCATTGCTTTTTGCTAAATTGTGCCACTGATATTGTGAGTTGAGAAACCTTTGCCAAGCTACACTTTTTCCCTACCAATAAGTACAGGTCCCGACACTACTGATTCCTGGTTATCGCTCCATCCAATCTTCATCGGTCGTTTGAAGCAAACACCAACGCGCCGATCACCACCTGTTGCATTGGTAAGAACAAGTAAGAATTTGATACTAAGTTTGAGTGAGCGATTTTTTTCTTAACCACGTCCTACTAGTTGATAGGGATTATACACTGTGTTTTTTTTTTCTCTTTCACTAACAATGGCACAGGATCAACCCACACTTGAGGGCCTCACTGCGGATGTGAAAGTCACCAGCGAGCGTCTCGCCCAACTTGAGGGTGCTCAGATTATGGCCGAAGAGAGGCTCAAGTCCATGGAAGATGCACAGGGTGTTCGAACACACAACTACAAGACATCTTGTTACGTCTGGACGAGCTGCGGACTGCACTCCCCGTCAACAACAACGCCGTTCCTCACAATTCCACGGGTGTTGCCGCTACTTCGCGAGCTCGACGTGTGCCCATGGGTCATCCACAGCACCCCGCTACTGCCACCGATGCTACCACCATAAACCAGCACCCACAAATTCCTCCTCGCGTCCACGAGGGACATGGGCACAACTACGAGGATTATTCTGGTGACACCGAGGACGACCAAGCGGTCGACCGCCACAATGACCGTGCTCATCGACAACTGCGTTTCAACCGTCAGGGTATGGCACGAGGTCCACCCAGGTATGATGTTAGAGATTATGAACACTCTAGTGCCAAAATCAAATTTACTATGCCTGCTTTCAATGGTAAATACAATCCAGATGTTTATCTTGACTGGGAACTCTCTGTTGAACAAAAATTTGCATGTCATGATATTCCTGAGAACCAAAGTTAGGGCAGCCACTAGTGAATTTACAAACTTTGCTTCTATGTGGTGGAGTGCATATTGTCGTATTAATGCAAATAATATACCTACTACTTGGGATGCTTTAAAACAAGCTATGCGACAACGTTATGTTCCTTCATATTATGCTCGTGATAAACTAAATGAATTGCAACGTTTAAAACAAGGTAGTAGTTCTGTAGAGGATTATTATCAAGAATTGCAAACTGGCTTAGTGCGATGTGGATTGGTTGAAACCGACGATGCTATGATGGCTAGATTTTTAGGTGGTTTGAATCGTGATATTCAGGATATATTGGACTATAAGGAGTACAATTCTATTACTTGTTTGTTTCATTTTGCTTGTAAAGCTGAAAGGGAAGTACAGGGACGACACAACAAGGGACGGGGTAACTTTTCTGGAGGTCGTCACTCATCATGGACACACTCTCCAACTATCCCACCCACTACAGAGGCAACACCACATATCTCGAACAGTGGTGCACACCCAACAAGTTCGAAATCAGCTCCACAATCCTCTGCGGCGTCGAGAGCAATTTCTCAAGCACCCACCACTTCGTCTGGACGCACAAGAGACATGAAGTGTCATATATGCAAAGTTGGCGGGCACTTGATGAAGGACTGCCCAAATAAAAGAACATTCATTGTGCGGAAGATGGTGAGTACTCCTTTGCTAGTGATTTGGATGAAGATACTCGTGCTATGCTTGCCACTAATAATGCAGGTGACACTAAGGAGCATGACACGGAGGCGATACATATTAATGCTGATATGGCAGATCAGTACCCAAGCCTTGTAATCATGTGGGTACTTAGTGCCCAGGAGGGGCATTCCGAGTTACATCAATGCCATAATATTTTTCAAACTAAGTTTGTTGTCAAAGGGCATTCAGTTCGTGTGATCATTGATGGTGGGAGCTGCAATAATTTGGCGAGTACAGAGATGGTAGAGAAGCTTTGCCTCACAACTACGAGACACCCGCATCCATATTACATCCAATGGTTCAACGACTGTGGTAAGTTGAAGGTAACACGTTGTGTGAGAGTTCACTTTACACTTGGTTCATATCATGATTACGTTGACTGTGATGTCGTACCTATGCAAGCTTGTTCTTTATTGTTAGGTCGACCTTGGCAATATGATAATAGTGTTACTCATCATGGTAGAACAAATTCATATACTCTTGTGTTTGAAGGAAAAACTATTAACTTGCTTCCTATGACCCCCGATGAAATAATACATCATGAAAAAGCTAAACCAACGAATCATACTACGCATACTATGCTTGCTATTAATACTAAAATTTATTCGTTGAGTGTTCCAACATCTGATCTAGACGTACTGTATCATGATATTCATAATGGTGCTATTATAAAATGTTCACACCCTCATGAGCTAACTCCTTTGGAACTTCCTATATATGTTGCATCTGTTTTTGCGTTGCTCTATAATGTGTTCCAGATAAATGAAAGCCGAGGACGGCTTTGTTTTCAAGAAAGGGAAGATGATGTGGGCATAGACACCATAGATACTTCTACAAATATTACACGAGACATTATTCAGGTAATTTCTGTTGTTAATTCTATAATATTATATTATATTATCACATGCAAAAATACTACATGTTTTTATTTATTTTGTAGAATTATTGAAGGCATTTGCGAAATAAATATGAAGATGAGAGATTGTGTTGGAGATTACATGATGCATACAAGTGCACAGTCAACCAAGGTCCTACGTGCATGCATCACGAAGGAGGAGACAACCTTGTTTGCGTCAATCACACATGTGTGTACACGAGCCGGTCCAAAGGAGCCAGCGATACAAGGATCAATTAGTGGGCCTGTACATCAAGTTGGGCCACGTCTTGTCAACCTAATCAGACGTCGGGTCTTTCCGAGCAATAGTATCCGGCCTCTGTACGAGCCCTACGTCTGCGCACCAACACACAAGGCAGCCGCCGCTCTTTAATAAATAGCTAGTCTGGGTTAGGGTTTAGACTCGGGTTTTGTTTAGAGAAGTTTAGCTATTGCTACTTTTATTTGTCTGCGCTCGTAGCGGCTAGTGCGACCGTCAAGACATCTATCGGAACCCCAATTTGTGAGATCTATTCATCTAGCAATTTCAGATTGCTTGGCTATTATTTGCTTGCATGTTCTTCGATTTGCTTGCAGGAAAAATCCTTTGTGGATAGGTCGATCGCGCCGTTGGCTCGGTCGATAACGCCGTGGAGTTGGTTCAGCGATTGCCGTGGATATAAGCCGTGTACGGTTCTCCCTGTATGGTTGGTAGCCGGATCGTGAGGGTCAAGTCCCACCCAAAATCGTAGTTATCTCCCTCTCATCGAAAGATCGGGTCCCCAATTCACATCATTACCATCCTATAGTTGACTGATGGCGCAAGGGGTAAAAACACGGTAAAAGAGTTAGTACCATCCTATAGTAAACTGATGTCTTCATTGTGCAAACAAAGATCTTGCTGTTATTCTTCGCAAGTTTCTTCATTCTAACAATCTTTCTGAGTTTCTTAACTTGACTGATATTCATGGACATCTCATTTCCTCATAAGCAAAATGGGTCAAACAGTGGGTCTAAGCCTATGATAGCAGGACCTACATGTGCAAGACCAAATTGTAAGAAACCTAAAATATTAGAATGATTCCTGCAACTGCACAATAATGTGCTATTAGCCAAAGAACCATGCTTGAACAAACCTCGATGGTAAACTGCAGTGTCTCTCATGTTTCCCTGCAACACACATAAGGAAGATCTTGATCTGTCACGCCCAATATGCGACCCTATCCTAAGGGAACTCGAAGGTCCAACCAAGGATAGAAACGCATATTGGAGACGCTTTTGCAAGGTGGATATCATTACATCATACCATTACATAATAGTTGGGGATACATACAAGAGGCATACAGTGACCCATGAATACAACAACATCATACATAAGAGCAACATCCGACTACGGATGAAACACAAACAGAAACTCAAACGACATCCACCCTGCTAGCTCGGGCTGCCGACCAGGAACCTAACCCTGAACGAAGAAGAAGCAGAAGAAGAACTCCAAGACAAGCATACATCGCTGTCACGTCATGAACATCGCATTACCTGTACCTGCAACTAGAGTTGTAATAATCAGTGAGCCACGAGGACTCAGCAATCCCATTACCATGGGTATCAAGACTAGTAAAGCTTAATGGGTATGGAAAGGATAAGTGGTGAGGTTGCAGCAGCGACTAAGCATGATATGGTGGCTAATTTACGAATACAAGAATAAGATGAGAAGCTACGCAAATGGTCGCAAGCTAGTAATGATCAAGAAGTGATCCTGAACTACTTACGTTCAAACATAACCCAAACCATGTTCACTTTCCGGACTCCACCGAGAATAGACCATCACGGCTACACAAAGTCAAGTGTCAAGTTCTCTACAACCGGATAATAAAAAATTCCCATCTGCAACATAACCGCGGGCATGACTTTCGAAAGTTTAAACCCTGCAGGGGTGTCCCAACTTAGCCCATCACAAGCTCTCACGATCAGGGAAGGATATTCCTTCTCCCGAGAAGACCCGATCAGCCTCGGAATCCCGGTTACAAGACATTTCGACAATGGTAAAACAAGACCAGCAAAACCTCCCGGTGTGCCGACAAATCCCGATAGGAGCCGCACGTATCTCGTTCTCAGGGCACAACGGATTGTCCAAACTTCCGGTAGACCAAATCCAGAGTTGCCCCTGGCAGTCACCGGCGGTTGACAGTTTGGACCAACACTGTGAGGAGCACTGGCCCGGGGGTTGATTAAAAATACTAGGGGTCCGGAGACAATCCCCTATTTAAGTTTAGTTGTTATTAGGAAAATGGTAAAACCAATGTCGGGCCTTGCTGGAGGAGTTTTATTCAAAGCAAACTATCAAGGGGTTCCCATAAACCCGACCGCGTAAGGAACGCAAAATCAAGGAACATAACACCGGTATGACGGAAACTAGGGCGGCAAGAGTGGAACAAAACACCAGGCATAAGGCCGAGCCTTCCACCCTTTACCAAGTATATAGATGCATTAATTAAAATAAGAGATATTGTGATATCCCAACATAATCCTGATCCAACATGGAGCAATCTTCAACTTCACCTGCAACTAACGCTGGAACAACATATAACAATTCTGATAAGTCCCCATATGGAAATTTCGAAATTGGTCCAGATATAAATAAACCTTATGTTCAAGTAGTTAAACAGCAAGTTAAAATGCACCATGAAGATCTACACGAAATTCTAGTCAAGTTACATATAAAGTTCATTTAATTCGTAGCTACGACCTAGAAGATATGAGCAAAACAAGTTAAACATGACATTGATGCAAAATGCATACAATAATCAAGAAAACACACTCAAAGCTAGGATTCAACATGACATGATGAATCTATACGAAATTCTAAGCAAGTTTCATATAGAGCATGCTCAAAACGGAGCAACGGTGCAACACATACAGTCCAAACAAGGTATAACAACAATCTGCCCAAAACAGCAACTACGCACTTTGCAAACATGAAAACAACATGCTACAGGAATCATAGGAGCACAAACTTGAGATTCACTTCATGTACAGATAACATAATTCAAATATAATTAAGGTTCAGGTTCATAGCCATCAAGATTAAACTAATATGATCAATGCAAAATGCAACTTTATAACAAAGGAGCATATACATGAGCAGAGTTAATATGATGGCATGTTGGATGCATGAAACAAAGATGATACAGCAACTATACATGGCAACCAAGGGCATGGCTGTTGGAAATATGCCCTAGAGGCAATAATAAAAGCATTATTATTATATTTCCTTGTTCATGATAATTGTCTTTTATTCATGCTATAACTGTATTATCCGGAAATCGTAATACACGTGTGAATACATAGACTACAATATGTCCCTAGTAAGCCTCTAGTTGACTAGCTCATTGGTCAACAGATAGTCATGGTTTCCTGACTATGGACATTGGTTGTCGTTGATAACGGGATCACGTCATTAGGAGAATGACGTGATGGACAAGACCCAATCCTAAGCATAGCACAAGATCGTGTAGTTCGTTTTGCTAGAGCTTTTTCCAATGTCAAGTATCTCTTCCTTAGACCTTGAGATCGTGTAACTCCCGGATACCGTAGGGATGCTTTGGGTGTACCAAACGTCACAACGTAACTGGGTGACTATAAAGGTGCATTACAGGTATCTCCGAAAGTGTCTATTGGGTTGACACGGATCGAGACAGGGATTTGTCACTCCGTATTACGGAGAGGTATCACTGGGCCCACTCGGTAGTGCATCATCATAATGAGCTCAAAGTGACCAAGTGTCTGGTCACGGGATCATGCATTACGGAACGAGTAAAGTGACTTGCCGGTAACGAGACTGAACAAGGTATTGGGATACCGACGATCGAGTCTCGGGCAAGTAACATACCGTCTGACAAAGGGAATAGTATACGGGGTTGCTTGAATCCTCGACATCGTGGTTCATCCGATGACATCATCGAGGAGCATGTGGGAGCCAACATGGGTATCCAGATCCCGCTGTTGGTTATTGAACCGAGAGCGTCCGGTCATGTGCGATGTCTCCGAACCCGTAGGGTCTACACACTAAGGTTCGGTGGCGCTAGGGTTATTAGGAAGACTTGTATGTGATTACGAATGTTGTTCGAGTCCGGATGAGATCCCAGACGTCACGAGGAGTTCCGGAATGGTCCGGAGGTAAAGATTTATATATGGGAAGTTGTCAAACGGACACCGAAAGTCTCGGGGGCATATCGGTATTGTACCGGGTCCACGGGAAGGGTTCCGGAGGTCCACCGGGAGGGGCCACCCCTCCCGGGGGGCCACATGGGCTGCGTGGGGAGGGAGCCAGCCCCTGGTGGGCTGGGCGCACCCCCTCCCTTGGGCCCTTGCGCCTAGGGGTTGAGGGGGAACCCTAGAGGGGCGCCTTTGCTTGGGGGCAAGCCCCTCCCTTGGCCGCCGCCCCTCTAGATGCATCTAGAGGGGCCGCCCCCTCCTCCTTCCCCTATAAATAGAGGGGAGGGAGGCTGCATACACAACTTGAAGGCGCAGCCCTCCCTCCCAACACCTCTCCTCCTCCGCGTGTGCTTGGCGAAGCCTGCCGGGAATGTCACTCCACCATCATCACGCCGTCGTGCTGCTGCTGGAGCCATCTTCCTCAACCTCTCCTTCCTCCTTGCTGGATCAAGACGAAGGAGACGTCACCCGTACCGTACGTGTGTTGAACGCAAAGGTGCTGTCCGTTCAGCACTTGGTCATCGGTGATCCGAGTACGACTCCATCATCACCATCCCCTTGAACGCTTCCGTACTCGATCTACAAGTGGTATGTAGATGCAAACTCACTCCCTTGAATCGTTGCTTAGATGAACTCATAGATGGATCTTGGTGAAACCGTAGGAAATTTTTTTAATTTTCTGCAACGTTCCCCAATAGTGGTATCAGAGCTAGGTCTATGCGTAGTTCTCTATTGCACGAGTAGAACACAATTTTGTTGTGGGCGTAGATCTTGTCAACTTGCTTGCCGCTACTAGTTTTATCTTGCTTCAGCGGTATTGTGGGATGAAGCGGCCCGGACCAACCTTACACGTACGCTTACGTGAGACCGGTTCCACCGACTAACATGCACTAGTTGCATAAGGTGGCTGGCGGGTGTCTGTCTCTCCCACTTTAGTTGGAGCGGATTCGATGAAAAGGGTCCTTATGAAGGGTAAATAGAAGTTGACAAGATCACGTTGTGGTTATTCGTAGGTAAGAAAACGTTCTTGCTAGAACCCAATTGCAGCCACGTAAAAGATGCAACAACAATTAGAGGATGTCTAACTTGTTTTTGCAGCAATTGTCATGTGATGTGATATGGCCAAGTTGTGATGAATGATGAATGACATATTGTGATGTATGAGATCATGTTCTTGTAATAGGAATCACGACTTGCATGTCGATGAGTATGACAACCGCAGGAGCCATAGGAGTTGTCTTTATTTTTGTATGACCTGCGTGTCATTGAAGAACGCCATGTAAATTACTTTACTTTATTGCTAAACGCGTTAGCCATAGAAGTAGAAGTAGTCGTTGGCGTGACAGCTTCATGGAGGCACAATGATGGAGATCATGATGATGGAGATCATGGTGTCATGCGGTGACAAGATGATCATGGAGCCCGAAGATGGAGATCAATGGAGCTATATGATATTGGCCATATCATGTCACTACTATATAATTGCATGTGATGTTTATTATGTTTATGCATCTTGTTTACTTAGAACGATGGTAGTAAATAAGATGATCCTTACAACAATTTCAAGAAGTGTTCTCCCTAACTGTGCACCGTTGCTAAAGTTAAATAAGCTTCTAAGCACCACGTGATGATCGGTGTGATGGATTCTTACGTTCACATACAACGGGTGTAAGATAGATTTACACACGCAAAACACTTAGGGTTAACTTGATGAGCCTAGCATGTACAGACATGGCCTCGGAACACGGAGACCGAAAGGTCGAACACGAGTCGTATGGAAGATCGATCAACATGAGAATGTTCACCGACGATGACTAGTCCGTCTCACGTGATGATCGGACACGGCCTAGTCGACTCGGATCGTGTAACACTTAGATGACTAGAGGATGTCTAATCTGAGTGGGAGTTCATTTAAATAATTTGATTATATGAACTTAATTTTCATGAACTTAGTCTAAAACTTTTGCATAATATGTCTTGTAGATCAAATGGCCAACGCTCATGTCAACTTGAACTTCAACGCGTTCCTAGAAAACCAAGCTGAAAGATGACGGCAGCAACTATACTGACTGGGTCCGGAACTTGAGGATCATCCTCATAGCTGCCAGAAACAATATGTCCTAGAAGGACCGCTAGGTGACGCTCCGTCGAGCAGAACCAAGACATTATGAATGCTTGGCAGTTTCGTCTTGATGATTACTCCCTCGTTCGGTGCGGCATGCTTTACACCTAGAACCGGGCTCCAAAAGCGTTTTGAGCATCACGGAGCATATGAGATGTTCGAGGAGCTGAAACTGGTTTTCCAAGCTCACGCCGGGTCGAGAGATATGACATCTCCGACAAGTTCTATAGTTGTAAGATGGAGGAAAATAGTTACATCGGTGAGCACATACTCAAAATGTCAGGTTGCACAACCGTATGACCCAATGAATATTAACCTCCCCGATGAGGCGGTCATTGACAGAATTCTTGATCGCTCCCACAAAGCTACAAGAGATTTGTGATGAACTACAATATGCAGGGGATGGTAAAGACCATTCTGAAGTATTCTCTATGTGAAGTCAGCAGAGGTTGAAATCAAGAAAGAACATCAAGTGTTGATGGTCAATAAGACCACTAAGTTCAAGAAGGGCAAGGGCAAGAAGAACTTCAAGAAGGACGGCAAGGAGGTTGCCGCGCCCGTTAAGCAAGTTGCCGGGAAGAAGTCAAAGAATGGACCCAAGCACGAGACCGAGTGCTTTTATTGCAAGGGAAGGGTCCTTTGAAGCGGAACTGCCCCAAATACTTAGCGGATAAGAAGGCCGGCAACACCAAAGGTATATTTGATATACATGTAATTGATGTGTACCTTACCAAGACTCGTAGTAACTCCCGGTATTTGATACCGTGCCGTTGCTCATATTTGTAACTCACAGCAGGAGCTGCGGAATAAGCGGAGACTGGCGAAGGACGAGGTGATGATGCGCGTCGGGAATGGTTCCAGAGTCGATGTGATCGCCGTCGGCACACTACCTCTTCATTTACCTACGGGATTAGTTTTGAACCTTAATAATTGTTATTTGGTGCCAAGTTTGAGCATGAACATTGTATCTTGATCTCGTTTAATGCGAGATGGCTACTCATTTAAATCCGAGAATAATGGTTGTTCTATTTATATGAGAGATATGTTTTATGGTCATGCTCCGATGGTCAATGGTTTATTCTTAATGAATCTCGAGCGTAATGTTACACATGTTCATAGCGTGAATACCAAAAGATGTAAAGTTGATAACGATAGTCCCACATACTTGTGGCACTGCCGCCTTGGTCACATTGGTGTCAAGCGCATGAAGAAGCTCCATGCTGATGGACTTTTGGAGTCTCTAGATTATGAATCATTTGACACATGCGAACCATGCCTCATGGGCAAGATGACCAAGACTCCGTTCTCCGGAACAATGGAGCGAGCAACCAACTTGTTGGAAATCATACATACCGATGTGTGTGGTCCAATGAGCGTTGAGGCTCGTGGAGGATATCATTATGTTCTCACTCTCACAGATGACTTGAGTAGATATGGGTATGTCTACTTGATGAAACACAAGTCTGAGACCTTTGAAAAGTTCAAGGAATTTCAGAATGAAGTAGAATCAACGTGACCGAAAGATAAAATTCTTACGATCAGATCATGGAGGAGAATACTTAAGTCACGAGTTTGGTACACACTTAAGAAAATGTGGAATCGTTTCACAACTAACGCCGCCTGGAACACCTCAGCGTAACAGTGTGTCCGAACGTCGTAATCGCACTCTATTGGATATGGTGCGATCTATGATGTCTCTTACCGATTTACCGCTATCATTTTGGGGATACGCTCTAGAGACAGCTACATTTACTTTAAAGAGGGCACCGTCTAAATCCGTTGGGACGACACCGTATGAATTATGGTTTGGGAAGAAACCTAAGCTGTCATTTCTAAAAGTTTGGGGATGCGATGCTTATGTCAAGAAACTTCAACCTGAAAAGCTCGAACCCAAGTCGGAAAAATGCGTCTTCATAGGATACCCCAAGGAAACCATTGGGTATACCTTCTACTTAAGATCCGAGGGCAAGATCTTTGTTGCCAAGAACGGATCCTTTCTGGAAAAGGAGTTTCTCTTGAAAGAAGTAAATGGGAGGAAAGTAGAACTCGATGAAGTACTACCTCTTGAACGGGATAGTAGTGCAGCTCAGGAAAATGTTCTGTGATGTCTACACCAACCAAGAGGAAAATAATGATGATGATCAAGGTACTTCGGATCAAGTTGCTCTTGAACTCAGAGTCCACAAGGACACGTTCCGCACTGTGAGTGGTACGCAACCCTGTCACGGAAATCATGTTGTTAGACAACGGTGAACCTTGAACTATGAAGAAGCGATGGCGGGCCCAGATTCCAACAAATGGCTAGAAGCCATGAAATCCGAGATAGAATCCATGTATGAAAACAAAGTATGGACTTTGGTGACTTGCCCGATGATCGGCGACGATAGAAAACAAATGGATCTTTAAGAAGAAGACGGACGCGGATGGTAATGTCACCATCTATAAAGCTCGACTTCTCGCTAAGGGTTATCGGCAAGTTCAAGGGATTGACTACGATGAGACTTTCTCTCCGTGGCGAAGCTTAAGTCCGTCCGAATCATGTTAGCAATTGCCGCATACTATGATTATGAGATATGGCAGATGGACGTCAAAACAGTGTTCCTTAACGGTTATCTTAAGGAAGAGCTGTATATGATGCAGCCGGAAGGTTTTGTCGATCCTAAGAACGCTAACAAAGTATGCAAGCTCCAGCGATCCATTTATGGGCTGGTGCAAGCATCTCGGAGTTGGAACATTCGCTTTGATGAGATGATCAAAGCGTTTGGGTTTATGCAGACTTATGGAGAAGCCTGCGTTTACAGGAAAGTGAGTGGGAGCTCTGTAGCATTTCTCATATTATATGTAGATGACATACTTTTGATGGGAAATGATATACAATTCTTGGACAGCGTTAAGGCCTACTTGAATAAGTGTTTTTCAATGAAGGACCTTGGAGAAGCTGCTTATATATTAGGCATCAAGATCTATAGAGATAGATCGAGGCGCCTCATAGGTCTTTCACAAAGCACATACCTTGATATGATTTTGAAGAAGTTCAAAATGGATCAGTCCAAGAAGGGTTCTTGCTCAGTATTGCAAGGTGTGAGATTGAGCTCGGCTCAATGCCCACCACGGCAAAATATAAAGAAGAGATGAGTGTCATCCCTATGCTTCAGCCATAGGATCTATTATGTATGCCATGCTGTGTACGGACCTGATGTAAACCTTGCCGTAAGTTTGGTAGGAAGGTACCAAAGTAATCCCGCAAGGAACACCGGACAGCGGTCAAGAATATCCTGAAGTACCTAAAAGGACAAAGGACATGTTTCTCGTTTATGGAGGTGACGAAGAGCTCGTCAGAAGGGTTACGTCGACGCTAGCTTCGACACAGATCTGATGACTCTAAGTCACAAACCGGATACGTGTATATGTTGAATGGTGGAGCGATGGCTGGTGCAGCTGCAAGCGAAGCGTCGTGGCGGGATCTACATGTGAAGCGGAGTACATGGCAGCCTCGGAGGCAGCGATGAAGCAATTTGGGTGAAGGAGTTCATCACCGACCTAGGAGTCATACCCAATGCGTCGGGCTGATCAAACTCTTCGTGACAACACGGAGCTATTGCACTTGCCAAAGAGCCCAGGTTTCACAAGAAGACCAGCACATCAAGCGTCGCTCAACTCCATCCATGAAAATGTTCAAGATGGAGACATAGAAATTTGCAAAGTGCATACGGATCTGAATGTCACAGATCCGTTGACTAAACCTCTTCATGGGCAAAACATGATCAACACCGAACTCTATGGGTGTTCGATTCATCACAATGTAACTAGATTATTGACTCTAGTGCAAGTGGGAGACTGTTGGAAATATGCCCTAGAGGCAATAATAAAAGCATTATTATTATATTTCCTTATTCATGATAATTGTCTTTTATTCATGCTATAACTGTATTATCCGGAAATCGTAATATACGTGTGAATACATAGACTACAATATGTCCCTAGTAAGCCTCTAGTTGACTAGCTCGTTGGTCAACAAATAGTCATGGTTTCCTGACTATGGACATTGGATGTCGTTGATAACGGGATCACATCATTAGGAGAATGACGTGATGGACAAGACCCAATCCTAAGCATAGCACAAGATCGTGTAGTCCGTTTTGTTAGAGCTTTTTCCAATGTCAAGTATCTCTTCCTTAGACCTTGAGATCGTGTAACTCCCGGATACCGTAGGGATGCTTTGGGTGTACCAAACGTCACAACGTAACTGGGTGACTATAAAGTTGCATTACAGGTATCTCCGGAAGTGTCTATTGGGTTGACACGGATCGAGACAGGGATTTGTCACTCCGTATTACGGAGAGGTATCACTGGGCCCACTCGGTAGTGCATCATCATAATGAGCTCAAAGTGACCAAGTGTCTGGTCACGGGATCATGCATTACGGTACGAGTAAAGTGACTTACCGGTAACGAGACTGAACAAGGTATTGGGATACCGACGATCGAGTCTCGGGCAAGTAACATACCGTCTGACAAAGGGAATAGTATACGGGGTTGCTTGAATCCTCGACATCGTGGTTCATCCGATGACATCATCGAGGAGCATGTGGGAGCCAACATGGGTATCCAGATCCCGCTGTTGGTTATTGACCGAGAGCGTCGGTCATGTCGCATGTCTCCCGAACCCGTAGGGTCTACACACTTAAAGTTCGGTGGCGCTAGGGTTATTAGGAAGACATGTATGTGATTACCGAATGTTGTTGAGTCCGGATGAGATCCCTGACGTCACGAGGAGTTCCGGAATGGTCCGGAGGTAAATATTTATATATGGGAAGTTGTCAAGCGGACACCGGAAAGTCTCGGGGCATATCGGTATTGTACCGGGTCCACGGAAGGGTTCGAAGGTCCACTGAGGGGCCACCCCCCGGGGGCCACATGGGCTGCGTGGGAGGAGCCAGCCTCACGGTGGGTTAGGCGCACCCTCCCTTGGGCCCTTGTGCCTAGGGTTGAGGGGGAACCCTAGAGGGGCGCCTTGCTTGGGGGCAAGCCCTCCCCCTGGTCCGCCGCCCCTCTAGATGCATCTAGAGGGGCCGCCCCTCCTCCCTTCCCTATAAATAGAGGGGGAGGAGGCTGCATACACAACTTGAAGGCGCAGCCCTCCCTCCCCAACACCTCTCCTCCTCCGCGTGTGCTTGGCGAAGCCTGCCGGGAACTCCTCCACCATCATCACGCCGTCGTCTGCTGCCTGGAGCCATCTTCCTCAACCTCTCCTTCCTCCTTGCTGGATCAAGACGAAGGAGACGTCACCCGTACCGTACGTGTGTTGAACGCGGAGGTGCTGTCCGTTCAGCACTTGGTCATCGGTGATCCGAGTACGACTCCATCATCACCATCCCCTTGAACGCTTCCGTACTCGATCTACAAGTGGTATGTAGATGCAAACTCAGTCCCTTGACTCGTTGCTTAGATGAACTCATAGATGGATCTTGGTGAATCCGTAGGAAAATTTTTTAATTTTCTGCAACGTTCCCCAACAATGGCATCACAGTACAGATAACAAAGAGCAAATAACATCATGGCATCATATACATATGGCTCATGGATTAGTGGGAACCAACAAGGCAAGTTTGAATGTTGAAACAGTTTCAGCAAGTGTAAAACAGCAACATTATCATAGCGTGTTTGCAAGCATGGAACGGAAGCATATGATCTCCAAAATTGACAACCATGGCATGTGAATAGAGTACTAATAGCATAATTAAAAACATGCATCTCCAAAAGAGGCATGGATCACTCAATAACAAGCTCACCAAAAGGCATCATGAAGTTAACTGAAATCTGGAACAACATATAGGCATGTTCATGGCAATGAATACATATGCTACAGGACATGTATAGGGCATCAAAAGGCATGGAATGATAGATAATTATATAGAAAACAAAACATGTCAAATAAGCATCGCCAGATTATGCATGGATTCATTGGTAGCATCAAGCCAAGATAGCATCATGATATGACAGAAACAGACTTGACAGAAAGTTAACAACAAGTAGCCCACTTCACAAGCTTGATTCACTTACTACAGGGCATATCAAAATACATGGATGGAATCAGTATAAATACGGCATGAAAATGCTCCCAAAACATTTATACATCATGCTCATAGGATGCACACACAAAATGCAACAAAAATGACAAATAGGCAAGTTACAACAGTTTTCAGCAGTTAACAGCAACATGCACTTTTGCAATAGGGATTAAGCTATCAAGATGCACCCTAACATGAATTCAAAGCACACCAACATGTAGAGCATGAAAATCAGAACATGTGCATATTAAGAACATCACCATAGCATCAACAGGTACAATGTTATAACACTCACAAGGTACACACATGATGTTAACAATCAGCAAATTCCAGCAGTTTATATCACATAGCAGTTTTTCAACGAAGATTAAGGCTTAAACATAAACAGTAACATGAATGTAAACTACTCCACCATGAAGAGCAATCTGAGATGAACATTTTGACATATTATGCACACCAAACGGACCAACATGTACAAAGTTAGGACCCACACAAACCTGCCATATGAGATGATTTTACAGGGACTTGGCAGAAAAACAAAGTGGCACGACAGAGCAAAAAAACGCACTGGGCGGGGCTCACCATGGGCTTTGGCCCAGTTAGAGGAGAGGCCGGGCTAGGCCTGAGGGAGCCAGTGCTGGGCCTTGTGGGGGGGGGGGGGGCATGGCCACGCGGGGCGCTGGAGGCGCCGCGAACGGGAGGAGCAGAGGAGGCCATGGCGCTGCGGCGACATCCTCTGGTGATCCGGCGACGCCTTTCCGGCAGATGGCGGGATGGATCCAGGGGATGGGGATCCTGACCTGAGGATGGACAGATCGAGGAGCTCCAAGGGCATCCGGACCAGAGAGAGAGAGAGAGAGAGAGAGAGAGAGAGAGAGAGAGAGAGAGAGAGAGAGAGAGAGAGAGAGAGAGAGAGAGAGAGAGAGAGAGAGAGAGAGAGAGAGAGAGAGAGAGAAGCAAGAGGGAGAGGGGCGACGGGAACGCGCGGCTTGGCGAGGTTTCCGGCGGTGGCGCGGGACTCCACCGGGCGGCGCTTGGCGGCGACGAGGTCCCGGCAGCGGGCCGACGAGCGGCGCTGGGAGGCGCTGGGAACCGAGCAGCAGCGAGCAGGAGGGCGAGGCTCGGGCGCCTGTGGGTGGGCGCGGCCAGGTTCGGCCCGGCGCGGGCGAATCTAGCCTCAGGCGAACTGGCGGCGGGTAAGCGGGGGAGGCGAGGTGGCGGCTTGGGGTTGGCTTGGAGCGCGTGGCTGGGTGAGGTGCCACAACCGAATTGGCTGCGGGCGGCGCTAGGTGGCGGCGCTGGCTTTGGGCAGGCGACAAGTGGCGGCAGTGGAGTGGGGCGGCGCGAATTTCGAGGTGGCGGCTAGGCTGATCCGCGGGGGAAGGCTAGAGGTAGGTGGAGGGCTAGGTTTAGCCAAATTAGGAAGGGGAGGGGGTTTAAATAGGTAGAGATTAGGTTTGGGTGGGGGTTTGAGGGGGTTTTCGGACCATACGATCGCAATCGTGCTGCTCCGGATAGAGGGGGGACTAGGTGGGCTGTGAAGAGACCATGGGCAGCGGGAGAGAAGAGAGGGAGAGGCCCGGCGGCAGTTTTGGAGACCGAAACGTTCGACGAATATACCGGCTATATCGCGACCATATGTATAACGGTTGGGCTAACAAACGGACACCGAATGCGATGAAATTTGACAGGCGGTCTACCTACACTATAATAAGACCGCACGCCAGTTTTCACCCCATTCCGAGAACATTGTTATGCCACTTATAAAATAATATTATGCAGGTGGCGGCGCGCGTGCGGGTGTGAACGTGCTCGGAACAGACAACCAAGAGAACTGGGGAAACCCGAACGGACGCAAGTTTTGAAAAACATGCAGATGAAATGCAGATGATGACATGCCAAAGTGCAACACGCAAGCAAATGACATGGAAACAACTACAAATAACTAGAACACACCTGGCGCATCGGTCTCAGGGCGTTACATGATCAGGTTAACTGAGAGTTGTCATACTACCGGTAGAATATGCCTTTCGCCGTTGGTGTTCTTTCCAATCTCAATGCATTTCACCGCTCCACCGGAAATTCCCTCTGCCCCTACCATACTCCAGCTTGGTAGACAAAGCAAATTCAGAATTGTCTTTCCTTCCAAGGATAACTTGATTGAGTACAGCCAAATTCGATTTATTTCACATGCGTAACAATACAAAATTGTACCCACAACAAATGAAAATCAAATTGCAGAACTGAATCAAACAGTTAGATGGACAGCAGACCAAATGAACCAAAATAGTTAACTAAGCACGGCATTGCAGAATAGAAACATGTACTAGAAGATAAGACAGTTAACAAAGCAAAGAATGCTTGAGAACACTACTACGAAATGTAGCAATTGTCCCTATATCTCATCAAGCCGCGGATGATTTTGATAATTTGATTTCTGGAATGGTCGAGGAAATTCATACGTGTCAGAAATGTTTGAAAAAGGTCCATGTTTCTACTGCTTGCACATCTAAGCTATCGTGTATCTCTTGCCTTCGGATTGGTCACGTCAAGAAGGATTGTAATAGATTTGCTCGGATTCTGGGTCTCGTTTGGCAAGCTAAACCCGCTAACACTGCAACTTCCGAGGCGCGCAGCGAGAATATCTCTCTGACAACGCTTTTACCAAACTTGGACCTCCCTTCCACTTCCGCATTTACTCCTTCGTCAAGTTCCATCAGCCCCGGCCCCATGAATCCATCGACCTCACCGCCTGCAACCCCTCCTTCACCGTTGCATTCGCCGTCGGTGGAGTGTGACTTCTCTGTTCCGATGGCCAACTTCCACCTGGACCCTCTGTTGTACGTCCCAGCTGGCCATCACATCATCGATGGCAAGGAAGATCGACCGTCGAGAACTTGTGTGACGCCACATACCCCAATTGTGCGCCACCATGAAGAGTTCATTCTTGCTGAGGTAATGCCTATCCCTCAGCCTGATCAGATTGGTGCTGCTAGAGAAGAGGTGGGGCAGTGGCTTCAATCGCACGGAGTACTAGTTAGGTCTGCACAGCTTGATCAGATTCGTTCTGTTGGATTGTATGAGCTCAGAGATGCTGCTATCAGGTTCTCGTTACTTCAGCTACCGCCTCAACCGCTGGGTCATGATCGCTTTGTGCGTTTTATTAAGCATGATGAGGGGGATTCTTTCCGTGGTGTTCATGGTTTTCGCCAGGGTTTGCTCATGTTCCTGGGTATTCCTCTAGATCTTCGCAATACTGAATGTATAAGAGTTGCAGTTAACACGATTGGCAAGTTCCATCACTGGATTAGCAAGGACCCCTATCTGGTTTGGTCTTTGGTTTTTGCTTCTTTCCTGGAGGATATGCTTGTGCCTCGCGATGTGGCGTTCATGGATTTTGTGGCTTGGGGTGGTGCCAGAGTTTCTTGGACTGTAGCTCTATATATCCTGGGTGCAAACTTTGCTGAGCAGATGCCGCAAGATGAAGACTGGATGCCCATCAATGGCAATCCACATCTAGTTCCTGGGGTTCCTTTTCCAGAATTGCCTTTGTTTAACTTACCACCTTTTCCTGCTTTGGGTTGGAATGCAGTCCCCCCTCCCCCTCCGGAGCCAGTAATCAATGAGATGGCGGATCATAATTGGGGCAATTGGAATGAGCCTGTGGAGCATGTGGAGCAGCTTGCCCAAGATCAGGAGTCGATGGTGGTTGACCTCTCTGCTCAGCCTAGTTCTGACACTATCAAACAGGTGCCCATTGCTCCTGTTATTATGATTGATGATGATCTGCCTGAGGCTCCTAATGCTCCTTTGATTGATGATAGGGAGGCAGCCAACCAGTGGGCCATTGTTGTTTATCAGCCTCCTGTTATCAGGCATGGTGCTGCATTGCTAGCGGTTCCTTATGGGCCTCCTCTGCCGCCTGAAATGGTTTGGAGGAGAACATTTGAAAACCTGCTGCAAGCACCTGCTATTATTGCTGTTCCAACACCTATCTTGTTGCAGTCACTGTCTCCGGTTGTTCTGTCAAAGAGAAGCTGGGATTTTGCTTTCCGGGACATGGATTTGCCGTTACTCGCCTAGAAGGACCAAGAGCCAGCCAGGCCAGTTGCCAGGGCATTGTTTTCTGACGAGGTTGAGGAAGCAACTGAGAAGGTAATCTCACCTGCTGCAGTGATTGCTAAAGTCAGGAGGCCTCACAAAACTTTGGCGCCAAACCCAATTGTGGACACTTCTTTTAGGCGATGTACAAGGAGCTCGGTCCAACGTGATGGGTTCAAGCCCACCTTCCAGGAGCTCACTTGCATCCCAAGAGGAAGAAGCCTAGAGCCAAGCCTTTCACTACTTAGATGCCTGATGATCCTGCTTCAGAAGGGATCCCTCCTGCTACTCCTATCAGTCGCCTGCAAGAAACTGGAAGGGAGCTGGAAATTGATGCCAGCCTTCTCTTTGTGGATGCACTTATGGTGGGCCCACCAGCTGCTGTTTCCACTAATTCTGATGATTAGTGTGGCCATGTCTTCTTGGGTCTGGCAAGCCCCTAAGTTTGCTAGTTATCTGTCCTTTTGCTGGATGCTTTGTCATGAAAACTTTTATGTAATAATATTGGGTCAGACTGTTATGTGCTCTTTTGGACATGTGGCATTGTGTGCCATGTGGTTTATGGCTCTTATTATATTATGTTTTAATGAGTAATCCTTGTAGAAATTGGAATGTGATGTGCTAGAATGTCACAGGTTTAAACTCTGAAGCTAGGCAGAGAGCTGTCAGACAGAAAATTGAGGAAAACCAGTGTGTTATAGCTTGTTTGCAATAAACTATGTGCTCATCCTTTGACTCTAGGTCAATTAAAAGTTTCTATCCTAAAAGGTTTGATTCTTTTGCTTGCTCTCCTTCTATGGGAGCCTTTGGTGGAATTCTTGTGGTCTAGAACTCATCTGTTTTTATTGGGACTCTAATTGAAGTTCAACAATTTGCTGTGGTTGTTCAGTTTGTATCCAGAAAGAATAATGAAAAGTGGACTTTGGTTGTTGTTTATGGCCCTTTCCAGGGTGAAACCAGAGATAACTTTGTTACTTGGCTTTATAATTTGTGTATTCCTGTTGATGAGAACTGGTTACTATTAGGTGACTTTAATTTCATAAGATCCATGGACAATAGGAACCTACTTGGTGGGGATATAAATGACATGTTTATCTTCAATGAGATAATTGGGCAATTGGGCCTCCTTGAATTACCCATCAAAGGAGGGTCTTTTACTTGGTCTAATATGCAAGATAATCCACTTCTTGAGCAATTAGATTGGTTCTTCACTTTAGTGGACTGGATTACAGACTACCCCATGACTAAGGTGCTGCCCCTGGCTGGGACTGCATCTGATCATGTCCCATGTGTGGTTTTTATTAAGACTTCCATCCCAAAGTCAAATCTTTTTAGGTTTGAGAATTACTGGATGGAGTTGGAGGGTTTCATGGAATGTGTTGAATCATCCTGTCAAAAACCTTCTCGGAAGGGGCACATAACTGCTAGGATTGCAAATAAATTCAAATCATTGAGAATGTGCCTCAAAAGGTGGCAAATGAATGTCTCCAAGTTAAAATTGCTGATTAGCAAAAGTAATCATGTTGTTTTCCTCTTGGATGAGTTGGAGGAGTGGAAACCTCTGTTTAGGCAGGAGATCAACTTCAGAAGAATTGTGAAGGGCCATCTGGAAAAGCTTTTGCATTTGCAATTTCTATATTGGAAAAAGAGATGCACTATCAAATACTTCAAAGTTGGAGGGGAAAATACCAAATTTTTCCATGCCATGGCCACTGAGAGATACAGGAGAAACTCCATTGCAACCTTAAGTTAACATATGGTTCTGTGGTCTCTGATCACTCCCAAATGGCAGGAATTATTTGGAGTTGTTATAAAAATAGAATGGGCACCTCAAGAGGGATTGTGATGGGTTTTGATCTATCTTCACTTATATCACCTGTGGAGGGCCTTGATTTGCTCACCAAGCCTTTTCAAAAGGAAGAAATGGATAAGTTGGTCAAACACATGCCTGTGGATAAAGCCCCAGGACCTGATGGTTTTAATGGTCTGTTCTTCAAAAAATGCTGGCATATAATTTCATAGGACTTCTATGAATTAGCTCAGGCTTTTCATGAGGGCACTGCTGTCTTGGAGAATATCAATGGTTCTTTCATCACCTTGGTGCCCAAAAAGCTCACACCTGAGGAAGTGGGTGATTATAGGCCTATTTCTCTTACTGGTATGGGTCTGAAATTTCTCTCTAAAATGGCAGCCAACAGGTTTCAAGAGGTGATAATGCAATGTATTCATAAGAACCAATATGGTTTCATAAAGAGCAGAACAATCTAGGATTGTATTGGTTGGACTTTTGAGTACATGCACCAACGCCATCAGTCAAAGAGGCCAATTGTAATTCTTAAACTTGACTTTGAGAAGGCTTTTGACACTACAAAAAATACACTTCCGTGATGATACGTGTTTGTCACAGTAGGTCGCGTTTTTTGTCATGCATGTACATCCATGACAATTTTATGACAGAATCAAGATAGTCATGCCTGTGCTGTCGTAGAAGTGTTCCATGCCATTACCAAAATTATCATCACGGATATGTCCACTTCCATGACAATAAATCGCGCGTCACAGAAGTGCTTTCATCAAGGGTGACCGACACGTGGCATCCACCGTAACGGAACGCTGTTAAGCTATCGGGTCCGGTTTTGGATCCGATAACCCGTTAACAGCCCGGACCAATGGGGATTTTCCACGTGTAAAATCATCATTGGCCGCAGGAAACACGTGTTGCCTCACCATTGGGACAGATGTCATCCACTCATTGGACAGGAGGCGCCTATGATAGGTCGACACGTGGCACGGCCCAACAGTGGCTCATTCTGATGAAAAAGGCCGGCCCAGTAAAAATTAGCAGGCCGGACCATATAAGGCCTACTTGTGTCAGGTCCATTTAAGCCCACGGCCCATACGAGATGTGCCAATTCGGCCCGTCAACGGTCCGTTAAATATTTGACACCATTGCAACCCATCGTCAGTTCGAGCCCGTTAACAGCCCGCTATATATTTGGGCTCAATATCGTCCCGATGAGATTTTGGCCTGTTAACGGCCCATTTAATGGATGGGCCAATTTTCAGGATGTACATCTTTCGGCCTTTTAGCGACCCATTTAAATGTTGGGCTAATTTCCGGCCTGGTGTGTCTTTCAGCCTGTTGACGGCCCATAAATCTGATGGGCCATTTGTTGTCAGACCTGAGTTTCGGCCTTTTAGCAGCCCATTTAAGTGTTGGGCCAATTTCTGGCCCGGTGTCACTTTCAGCCTGTTGACGGCCCATAAATCAGTTGGGCCATTTGTAGTCGGACCTGAGTTTTGGCCTTTTAGCGAACCATTTAAGTGTTGGGCCAATTCCCGGCCCTGTGTGCCTTTCGGCCTGTTAACGGACCATAAATGAGTTGGGCCATTTGTAGTCGGACCTTAGTTTTGGTCTTTTAACGACCCATGCCCTTCATGGTCCAATACCAGCCCGATTTCTCTTTCGGCCTGCTAAAGGCCCACAACACAGTTGGGCCATTTACAATACGACCTGACTTTCGGCCTCTTAGCGGCCCATGGTCCTCATGGTCCAAGATACAAGCCGTTGTCTCTTCGGCTGCTAAAGGCCTACGGATAGTTCGCCATATGTAGCCCAAACTTAGTAATGGCATGTTAACGGCCCGTGAAATAAATTGGGGCCACCTGTTGCCCGCTTCGATGTCGGCCTGTTAACGACCCGGGAGGTAAGAGGGCCGACCATTAACTTTCGGCCTAGTAACGACCCATTAACTTAATGGGCCCACTAAAGTTCGTACATGTCTTTAGGCCAAATTAGATAATTTGAGCCCATTACGACGAGCAATTATGCACAGGACCAAAACCGATCAAGCAAAGGTACGGCATACAGCGAATAACGTTGCACATCCAGCATATATTACAGGAAATTACATCCACTGGGCAATCAAATATTGATGCCAAGCAAATAAATGAGCAGAACCTAACCATCTACAACGTCACAATCTGCAACCTCAAAGACAGATGGCGCCCATAAGCATGTGGGCAAGTTCTTGCTGCTTTGCTACACTATCTCTGAAAACATTGATCAGTTGTTGTGTTGCACGACTCTGCACCTCTGATTCATCCACCATTTCCATCATTGCTTCAGCCATTAATTGGTTCACAAACATACATTTATTCCGTTGCATTCGAGACAGAGGATACTAAACAGATTCAGATGGCGATTTTGGTAGGCTTGTATTCTTGATAGTGGAGAGTGTCTCAACCACTGCAGCATAACATAAATTAGGACGGGAACCAAAAAGATTAATCATGAGTTATTGCCATATTACCTGGCCTAGATTTACTGGAAAGAAACAATGGGGTTGCCTTGCTGTTTTCAGAGTTTGTCTTCTTATCTTCAGCAGCATGCATAAACTTAACACACTAGCATTGCTATCATTGGCCAAGTCAGATAATAGGAAAGCAACATTGACACAACGAATGTTTGGGCAACTAGCCTACACCAAATTAACACAATATGGCACAGCTATCATCAGCCAGGTAATGTAATACGAAAGCAACATTGACACAATGAATGAATGGGCAACCAGAGAAGCACTACAATTCAGTAATTTATGTGATATGAGATAGTACATTCATGCAGCTTAGTATGCAAAACTACCGGGCAGTTTTCCTTACAAAAATCAACATTGGCGCCTTTAACATTTTGCTACAACTAATTTTAGATCAGATAAAGGTTAGATTCACGCCGATTAACAAAATACAAGTTGATGTAAAAATATAGTGATATGCAACAGGTACTTACATCAGGATAGGAGCACAGAGAATTCCCGCAAGATATTTTCCTCGAATACGATCCCAATGGAGGAAGTCTTCTATCATTTAACCTTATTTTCTAAAAGAGATATGGGTAAGAAACATGTAGAAAATATGATCAGAATGCTATAAAATTTCATGATGCGAGGATACGCACACGCTTATTAGAATGGAGTTGACATTCTTTTCTTTGGACTGGAGCGGACTAGTTCTTTGGCCACTGGAATCGCTTATTATCGATGGGAGTTGGGTTTCTCTGTCTTTGGAGCAGTATCTATGAAAAATGGAGTTGGTTTATTATCTCCTGGCGTTTGGATCTTTTGCAAAGACCTGGTTTGTAACCCTTTAGATTCTAACATAGCCGTCTTCCCCTTGCATGCCTTATATAGAAGAATGGTGATTCAGTTATAAAACATGCTATAGTAGAGATGGAATAGGTACTGAAGAATAGAAAGGCATGACATATTGACATGTATTCCCTCCATCCGGAAATAAATGGATGGGTCTAGGCGTATTTCAGTTCTAGATACATCCAGTTTTATCCATTTCTGCGACATTTAATCCGGATGTAGGGAGTATGATGTAAGAGCTAGGGATACAACAGGACAACACAGTAAAAAAACACTGAAAAACCCACTGCAGAACCAAAGTATTCAAACCCACTGATATGAGATAGTACACTGATGCAGCTCAGGATGCAAAACTACCGTGCAGTTTTCCTTACAAAATCAACATTGTGGCCTTTAATCATACATTTTGCTACAACTAAATTTAGATCGAGATAAAGGTTGGATTCACACCGATTAACAAAATACATGCTGATGTAAAAATATAGTGATATACAACAGGTACTTACATCTACATTGGAGCACAGAGAATTCCTGCAAGAATCTTTCCTCATAAACGATACCATTGCAGAAATTCTTCTATCTGTTAAGCTTATTTTCTAAAAGAGAGATGGGTAAGAAACATGTAGAAAATATGATCAGCATGCTATAAAATTTCATGATGCAAGGATACGCACACGCTTCTTAGAATTGAGTTGACATATTTTTGCTGGACTAGAGCGGACTAGTTCTTTGGCCACTGGAATCTGCTTATTATCGATGAGGAGTTGGGTTTCTCTGTCTTTGGGCAAGATCTATAAAAATGGAGTTGGTTTATTATCTCCTGGCGTTTGGATCTTTTGCAAAGGCCTTGTTTGTAACCCTTGATTCTAACATAGTCGTCTTCCCCTTGCATGCCTTGTATAGAAGAATGGTGCTTTAATTATAAAACATGCGACAACAGAGATATGGAATAGGTACTAAAGAATAGAAAGGCATGACATATTGACATGTATTCCCTCCATCCAGAAAAAAATGGATGGGTCTAGGCGTATTTCAGTTCTAGATACATCCTTTTTTATCCATTTCGGCAACATGTAATCCGGACGGAGGGAGTATGGTGTAAGAGCTAGGGATACGATAGGACAACACAGCAAAAAAACACTAGTTGAATGTAAAACTATATGCTAGCGGAATACGTACAAAAATAACTAAGGCAACATACATGTGTATGATTGGGAAAATAAGATGGCATTGCAACAGAGCACTAGAACATCACTTCAATGTAAAAAAACATGGTATGGCAGACAGATGAAGTACATACTGATGAATAACAATGCATAAGAGATTCAGAAGCATGATGTCCAAATTAAGCAGATGGCATTGCGATAGAGTAGAATGATAATACTTGAATTTGAAAACATGTTATCATGAATGGAATAGGTACTGAAAAACAGGAAGGCATGACATATTTACATGCATGATCAGCATGCTAAGCACATGGTATTGCAACAGAGTAGATACACTCCAGGACATTATATGCATGTTGTACCCATATCACAGGCCAAGTTAGAGCAAGGACCTTGTGGGGTGAAGAGGATTCATCATCTTTACGCAAGTCTTCAAGAAGAACTGCCTTTACATGTTCCATCATATTGGGTATTATTGACATCAAGTTTATTGGCCTTTACATTGCTCCGTGAGGTTCTTGTGGATATATTAGTGTGTGCAATTATATCTATCATGCATGGAAGACAACTAGTAGTTAGATTTATGTAATGAGTGCCTGTAGGAGACGACATAAATAGTAGGACCGGGGTTAACTAGCAGCAACAGGTCTCATAAAATAAAGGAGAACAGGATGAAAGCTATAGAATATGTATCGTTTGTACTCGAGATTAACTAGATGGCACACAAAAGTATTAAAGAACAACATAGGTAATACTAGAAGTGGTATAATACTATAATCACCAGCCTGTGGGATAGCATTGGCTGATGGATGATAACTATGGAACATCGTTACCTAAAGAACAAGTATCTTAGCTGAACTATGGAACATCGTGAACTCCTGAACAAGACCCGTAAGAGATCAGCATGAATATACAGTGAAATGTGATGATCTATTTTCCATGCTTAGATGAATAACAAAGCCATAAATGTTGCACACAAGTAAGATGAGGGTACAACCTATCTGGCTGCCATCCATAGGAGTGAGCATCATGTGCTGACTTGTCGATGGCCCTGCAGTTGTTGTGTTTGTCCATGTCGGGCACGCGCATTCGATGCAGGGAACTGTTGAGTGGGGACTATAGCTCCCTTCTGGTGTATGCTTCCCTTGTTGGAGCAGCTGCTGTGAGTCGGAAGACGGTGTGTCTAAAGATGCAGATAACGCATAATGTTAAGAATGACATATCTCTTTGATCTGAAGAAATACACGTCTGTTGAATGAAGACTAAATTGGGGTCACACGATTTTATTTTATTTTGGTACTGTCCGATCTACGCCGGATGGCTTGATGGCCGTCTTGTGCCTCCCGGTTGACACTATTTGGAATCTTCCCCGAAGAGCCAGCGACCAACGACAGAGCAGCCTACCTCCGGCGTCTGTGGCCCCAGCCAAAACCCCGCTCTGCGCCCCACCGCACTGCCGTGGTTGTGCCGCCCCCGGGCCAATCCACAAAGACTCCCCGTCATCCAGATCTGGCGGCGGCAGTACCTTCAACCCACGCAACTCTAAAAGATAGCCATCTAAGTGCTGCTTCCGCGGTGAACTTGCGGCCCCGCACCCTTACGTTAGACACCAGCCAACCGACAGCCTAGGAGCTCCGCCGCCTCGAGGGGTGCTGCTTCCCATTGGGAATCGATTGGCCCAGAAAAAAAATTCAGACAACTAATGCCTAAATAAAGTGATTTGAGATGAGGGTGCGACCTATCTGGCGGCATGGTGAAGTAGGCAGGTCCAGCTGCCGAGTCGGCAAGGCCGGCATGGTTGCGGTAGCGACGGCGGCAGGGAAAGAGCGATGTCGGGACGGTCGACGGATACGTGGAAGCAGCGCCAGGACTCTGGACGGATTCGAAGTTGGAGCCGCTCCGGCGCCGTGAACAACAATGGGGTGAATCGGCTCGATGCAGTTCCGCGACCATCATCGAGGCAGCACCAGCAGTACGGAGTAAGAGGCACACGACCCAGTGCACGACGACAATTGGACAGCGTCTCCGGCATTAGAGAGGAGGGCGGCTGTGAAATTGGTGCGGTGGGGGCCGCCATGGAGGTGGGGCTGAGGTTTCGTGGCTCGGGAGAAGGGAGCTTCCCGGGGAGAAGGTGATTTGGCGCCCATGAGGTATGAGTGGGGGCGGGCGGGAGGGGGGGGGGGAATTGGGAGGGGAGTGGAACCATGTCTTACGGACGCATTTGTCTGAAATGTGAGGGGGAGTTACAGTTTTACCCTTGCATATAGGCTTCTCGGCTTGGGTCTGTGTACTGAGGGTCGGGGATAGTAGAGTAACTTTGCTTCTCCCCAAATAGTGGGCGGGAGCTCGGGCGAGGAGGGCGTGTTTTGTACTATAGTGGGCGTGAGCGATTTCGGGCGAGGAGAGCGTGTTTTGAAATAGTGGGCGCGAGCTATTTCGGGCGAGGAGAGCGTGTTTTGCCGACCATGGTTTATGAATTATTCGGCACATGTCATTTCGGCCGAGGAGAAGGCGCGCTTGGATGAAGTTATGAACCTACCCTCGATGTACAATGGGCCAATTGATGCGTGTCCCACATAAGACGGTAATTTCGCGTCTCCCATTTACTTGCTCATGCGAGTTCCGCCGAGCAGAGAGGATGTTTAACGGTTTGTTCAAATTTTGGGAGAACGAGCATCCACGTCTACCTTACCAAGTCGATTCGAATCAAATTTTGAAATATTAGCTTGCCACTTCTTTTTTAGATGGATAGATGATTCTCGGGAGTAATGTGTTTTTACATGCTCGTTGCTAGCGATTTACTATATGACAAATAGTTGACCCACTCAAAAACGCGAATCAAACCCAAAATGAAATATCTCGATTCAATGAAATAGCTCGTTCAGTAGGTCAAAATAGTGAACTAAATCCAAAATTGAACACCTCAATCGAGTAGCATGTTGTACAGTATTACAGTACTCCATGAACATGTTGAAAGTCAAATTAATGAACTTGTTTGATATACGCGTATATCCGTTCATGTGTGGATTGCAGACAACATGTTCTCCAATTTAAATATTTGAATGTAAGTTTATATCGAAACATGGTTTATATCAGTCTTTGATGCATAAAGCGCGACCTCCCCCTCTCCCGGACTCCTGTTCTCTCTCTCTCTCTCTCTCTCTCTGTGTGTGTGTGTGTGGGGGGGGGGGGTCTTTCTAGTTCGCATGCATATATACACCATCTATAGGTCTCTCTCGCACACTATGTATGATACTCTAGCTAGTTCAAGCTAGATATCTTGGGTGCACTCATCGTACGCACACAAATTCCTTGGCTCTTTGCCCGTAACTCTCTCACGCACCACTATGTCGTCTCGGAGCTCTTCCCCCCCTCCCTCAAACTCTCCATCCACCTGGGTCACACATACACATGCATATCTCACTCGCACTTGATAGGCCCATCTAAAACTCTATATCTCTCCCTCGTTCTCTCTCCATCTCACACGCACACACACACACACAATCTCATGCCCAGCTAGCCAAGTATGATGGTCTCTCACTCAATTGGAGGCACACGCAGTCCCCCCTATATGTATATGACTAGCTAATCTTAGTCTCCATCACAAACATGTGCATGGACTATCTCGATTTCTCTCGGGGCATCTCTCTATCGCGCACGCTCTCCCTCGATCTCCCACCCATATAGTCCCCTCACGATCTCGAGGGGATCTCTCTATCACAAACACACCCTCTCTCCCTCCGCATGCGTCCATGCCATCCATGTGTCCCTCTCGACTTTTTTTCCTTGTTGGCCAGACCTCTATTGGACATGTGCTACATGGGTTCTCTCTCCGTTGCAAACAATCACACACTAGCTATCTTCGTGTATCTCCTAGCCGCTTTTCCATCTCGGAGATGCATGCGTGATATGTTCGCATAAGAAACGAAAAAACACACACTCTCTCTAATTTATCGTTTGTTGTCACTTTCTCTTTCACACACATACTCTTTTTGCACACTTACTCATTCTCCTTCACACGCACTTGATCTATCTCGACTGAGGCACTCTCCTCCGTCCATAGCATATAGATTTATTGAAAAGTCAAACATCACAAAGTTTGACCATGTACGTGGAGAAAAGAATTACATCTAGTACGGCAAACATATACCATTAGATTCACCATGAGATGTAGTTTTGTATGATGTATCTTTGGTATTGTAGATATAAATAACAATTGTGTAAACTTGATCAAAGTTTCCAAAGTTTGAATTCTAAAAAATTTACATGCACTGCATTATCGAGCGGATGGAATATCTCTTTCCCCCTCTCAGCTATCTGACGCACCACTCAGCCTTATCGGGGCTCCTCAATCTCTCTCAAACTTTATGGGTCAGTTTGGTTCGTGACCTGACCCTCATGCCTTGATGGTCGGTACTACGGGTGTGGGCGTGAGATGTGAAATATTTCAGCTGGCCAGCTTTGTGTGGTCTGAAGCGTTTGGTTCATGCAGGCCAGCAAAGCATCAACGTCCCATCAATCAATCCATGCATCAATTATTTAATGCTAATATCCATCCATGTTGTTTATAGCCTTGTGGCCGCATCGACCGAGCATGGCCAGCGTTCAAATCGGTCGCTTGGGCGAGGCTACTTGCGGTGTCCGAGTTCAGCCAAAGCTAATTAAAGTGCAAGGAACCCAGCCCAGGCGGGCTTTCTTTTTCACAGGGTAGCAACCAAACAAGCGTGCATGAAATCCAGCCACAACCCTAGGTCACACAAAAGATTCTCAGGACGCAAGCCAAACTGGCCTTATATCTCCCTGGTTCACACATACACATGTCTCGCTCGCTGTCGGCGTTCTGGGAACGGGGGTCCCCAGACTTGCCTGCCTGCGGCCTGCGGCGTGGCTCAAAAGGGGGCCCAGCACGACCCATCTTCATCAACACAAGCTCAAGACCCTCGCGAGGGGCCAAGCCTCGCGGGGCGGACGACCAGGAGCTTCCTCAGGCACGGCCTCATCAGGCTGGCTCACGAGGAGGCGGAGAGTTCAAGGCGGGGTACCTCACGAGGAGCCCATGACACAAGCCATGACGACCAAGGGTGCCAGTCGGGCGCCAGCCCGCGCAGTGTCCTCCTTTCCTCTTTGGTGCAAAGGGAGCAAGCGCAGGCGAGAGCATCAAGCAAAGGCATCCATTTCGGTGCAACAAGACCAAGACCAGCCCAACGGCAGGAAGGAAGTCATTGTGGATCCCAAGCAGGCGACACCACCAGAGCCTTTGACAGGCGAGGACCAACTTTAGTCAGGATAAGTGTACCTGATGTTCCCCTTCAAAATGGCCAATTGTTGGCGCCCTTCCCGCTCAATATTTGGGAAGAGGCCCAGGGCCTTTGCCTATAAATAGTACTAGCCACCCCCAGGGTAGAGGCACCTGAATCAAGAGAGGGAGAGAGAGAGAGAAGGGCGGCTGAACTCCTCCTAGCAGTTCATCGTCCTAGCCAAGAACAGACCCTCGCGAGGCTGTTCTTCCTTCTATTGTTCATCATCAGCCCAAAAGGCAATCCACCACACAACACACTGGAGTAGGGTATTACACCGCAATGGTGGCCTGAACCAGTATAAACCCTGTGTCTCTTGTGTTGTTCCTTTCGTAGTTTAGATCCTAGCGAGTCGGCGAGAAGCAGGTAGGTAGAGGGCGAAATCTCCGCGCGCACCCCATTGTTCGAACCTCAAGGGTCTGCCGGAACCCGAAATCCGACATTTGGCGTACCAGGTAGGGGTGCACCGGAGTTTTCCTCTCCGCCACCGTCGCGACCTGCCTCGCGATGGGCAGCACGCCGCCGCTCCGATCGCCGGCCTTGGCCAGCTGGGGCCGAGGGCTCGAGCCTCGGCCCACCTTTGCAACGGTGCGGTGGCCGGACAAGTTCAAGCCGACGACGCCGCCGCCCTACAACAGCGCGACCGATCCGCTGGCCTTCCTGCTGGCGTACGAGGAGGCCGTTCTCGAAGCTGAAGGTGACAACGGGGTCATGGCCAACTGGCTTCCCATGGCCCTCACCGGCGCCCCGCGCGCATGGCCGCTCCACCTGCCGGCGGCCTCCGTGGCCTCTTGGGAAGAACTGCGTGACCTCGTCCTCGCCCACCACGCCGCGCCGGCGCCCCCGGTCATCGCGTCCCTCTTGGGCAGCTCGCAGGCGCCACCCTCCAGTCACCGCGTCAAGCCATTCGTCCGCCGGGTCGGCGCCACCTCCACGCGGCAGGGGGCTTCCCGGATCGGTCGGAACCACAGGCCAGTCTGGCCTTCAGCTTGCAGGACCACCCCTCCAACTCGGCCTGCTCGGGTGCGCTCCCCATGCTATGCACCCCCACCATCTGCCAGGTGGCCGTCACCAGGACTCTCATCGACGGCGGCGCGGGCCTCAGCGTGCTCTCAGTTGAGGCCTTCAACCTCCTCCGCATACCCCGGGAGCGGCTACAGCCCAGCCGACCCTTCTCGGGCGTCGGGGGCGGGTCATCCAGCTCCTTGGGACAGATCCGGCTCCCAGTAACTTTCGGCACCTACGACAATTTCCGCACGGAGCTGGTCGATTTCGATATCGCCCCCATCGGCCTCCTCTACAACGCCATCCTCGGCTATCCAGCACTGGCCCAATTCATGGCCGCGACTCACCCGGCATACAACCTTATGAAGATGCCCAGGAGTAGCGGTGTCCTCACCATGTCTGGGGACACCGGGGATGCGCTGCGAGCGCTCAAGCTCGCCTTCAAGACGGCGGCGGCAGCACAGCCCGCCGATGCAGGGACCCCCGAGCCCAAGGGGGCTGCACCAACCAAGAAGAAACAGTTGTTCACCCAAGACAAGGCGGAGACCAAGCAGATACCTGTCGACGAGGACGGGTCCACTAACGCCACTTTCACCATAGGCGCCAACCTCGGGCCCGAGCAGGAGGAAGCCCTGGTCAAGTTCCTGCGCGCAAACAAGAAGGTATTCGCCTGGGAGCCCGATCAGTTGGCAGGGATCCCACAGAGCGTAATCGAGCACCACCTCAACGTGTGGCCCAACGTGCACCCCGTGAAGCAGAAAGCGAGGCGGCAGTCCACTGAAAAGCAGGCCTTCATCGTCTAGGAGACCCGCAAGCTAGAAGCCGCGGGGGTCATTCGCGAGGTTCGATATCCAGATTGGTTGGCCAACCCTATGGTTGTGCCAAAGAAGGGAGGGAAGGAGCGCATGTGTGTCGACTTCACCAACCTCAACAAAGCATGCCCGCAAGATCCGTTCCCGCTCCCTCGCATCGATCAGATCGTCGATTCCACCGCTGAGTGCGACCTGTTATGCTTCTTGGATGCGTTCTCCGGGTATCACCAGATCAAGATGGCGGTGGAAGACATGGAGAAGACGGCCTTCCTGACCCCGTGTGGGGTGTACTGCTATACATGCATGCCGTCGGACTGCGCAACGCGAGGGCAACCTTTCAGCGGCTCATGCACATCACCTTGGGCCCGTAACTCGGGAAGAATGTGGAGGCTTACGTCGACGACATTGTGGTGAAGTCTCGCGAGGCCAAGACCCTGATACAAGACCTGGAGGAAACCTTCGCAAACGTCAACGCAGTGAACCTGTGGCTCAACCCGGAGAAGTGTGTGTTTGGAGTCCCCTCGGGCAAGCTCTTGGGCTTCCTCGTGTCCCACCGAGGCATCGAGGCCAACCCAGAAAAGGTCAAGGCGGTCGAGGACATGAGCCCGCCAAAGACCCTCAGAGAGATGCAGAAGCTCATTGGGCGCGTGACTGTGCTAGGGCGTTTCATCTCTATGTTAGGGGAGCGAGCGCTGCCTTTCTTCCAGCTGATGAAGAAAAAGGGGCCCTTTGAATGGACTGAAGAGGCCGACAAGGCGTTCCAAGATCTCAAGAGATACCTAACCAGCCCTCCGGTGATGGTGGCCCCATGCCCTCAAGAGCCCTTGGTGCTCTACCTTGCCGCCACTCCCTACTCCGCCAGCACAGCTCTGGTGTCGGTTAGAGAGGAGCGTCGGACCAAGGCCGCGGCAGCTACCCGTGTCAAGGCAAAGCAGGACCAAGAAGGACTCGCAGAGATCACTACCACGGCTGAGAAGGACCAGCCGCCGCAGGGGAGTGCACTGGGAATGAAAGAGGCCCTTCCCCCAGGCAACTCGCCTCAGGAGGCGCCACGGCCTCCGGAGGACGCCACCAGCACCGACGCTCCAAGCCTCATCGAGCACCCAGTGTACTTCGTCAGCACAGTGTTGCGGGACGCGAGGGTACGGTCCCCATGCCTCAGAATCTCCTCCTCGCGCTACTGGTGGCCTCGCGCAAGCTGCGGCACTACTTTCAGGGTCACCCTATCAAGGTTGTCTCAGCATACCCCTTGGAAAGGCTGCTCAGGAGCCCTAACTCAGCCGGAAGGGTCGCCGAGTGGAACATTGAACTGCAAGCATTTCAGCTCGAATTCAGCACGACCAGAGTCATCAAGGGGGCCGCGCTAGCGGATTTCGTGGCCGAATGGACGGAGGCACCGGGCCTCAAGGCCGACGAGGATAGATCCCTCTCCCCGGGGAGCGAGGCGCCAGAAGGCTGGGTCATGTACTTCGACGGGGCGTTCTCCAGGCATGGCGCTGGGGCTGGCGCGGTGCTCATATCTCCCTCTTAGGACAAGCTCTATTACGCCGTGCAGCTCTGTTTCCAGCAAGGCGAAAAGGTCTCCAACAACATAGCGGAGTATGAAGGTCTAATAGCGGGCTTGAAGGCCACGGCAGCCCTAGGGGTAAAGCGCCTTACCATCAAGGGCGATTCGCAGCTCCTTGTCAATTTCTCCAACAAAGTGTACGAGCCAAAAGATGAGCACATGGAGGCCTACCTTGCGGAGGTCCGCAGGATGGAGAAGCAGTTCTGGGGGTTGGAGTTGCAGCATGTGCCCCGTGGCACCAATCAGAGGCCGATGACATCGCCAAGCGAGCATCGGGCGGTTACCTCGGGGCCCTGGCGTCTTGAGGCGGCTCTTCAAGCCCTCGGCCATGCCATCATCACAAACACGGCGCAGCCTCGGGAGTAGCTCCCGACCACCTGCACGGGGAGCCCGATCTGTGACCTAGCCTCGAGGCCGCGCTTTGCTCGACAATGGATCCTCGGGAGGGGTGCTGGATCACAGAGCTCCGGAGTTACTTAACGCAAGGGACCCTGCCGGAGAAGGAGGAGGAAGCGGAGCGTGTGGCGTGGCAAGCCACATCGTACTGTATCAGGGATGGAGAACTCTACCGGAAGCGACCAAATGGTGTGTCCCTACGCTGCATATCCAGGGAGCAAGGGAAAGAGTTTCTGGCGGATATACACGGTCGAGACTGTGGGCACCACTCGTCATCACGGACCCTCGTGGGCAAGGCATTCCGCAACGGCTTCTATTGGCCTACTGCGCTCAATGACGCTGTCGAACTAGTGAAGGCTTGCGAAGCGTGCCAATTCCATGCCAAGCAGATCCATCAGCCGGTAGGAGGTCTGCAAACTATACCGCTCTCATGGCCATTCGCAGTCTGGGGGCTAGATATCCTGGGCCCATTCCCTCGGGCGCCGGTGGGCTATCGCTACCTCTACGTCGCCATGGACAAATTCACCAAGTGGGCCGAAGTGGAAGTCGTCCGCACCATCCCTGCGGGTTCAGCGGTCAAGTTCATCAAGGGCATCGTGAGCCGGTTCGGGGTGCCGAACCGCATCATCACCGACAACGGTTCGCAGTTCACCAGTAACCTCTTCAAAACATACTGTGCTAACCTTGGAACGCAGATATGCTACGCTTCAGTGGCGCACCCCTGAAGCAAGGGCCAGGCTGAGCGGGCCAACGCGGAGGTCCTGAGGGGCCTCAAGACCAGAACATTCAAGAAGAAGCTGGAAGCCTGCGGCAGAGGTTGGTACGATGAGCTTCAGTCCGTGTTGTGGTCCATCCGCACGACTGCAACCAAGCCGACTGGAGAGACCCCGTTCTTCTTGGTCTATGGAGATGAAGCGGTCCTCCCTCACGAGGTCAGACGTCGTTCCGCACGGGTCCTGGCGTTCGACGAAGCGCAGCAGGATGCCATGCGGGGGATGGACCTCGTGCTAGGGGAGGAGCGTCGCCGAGAAGCCGCGTTGTGAGCGGCGAGATACCAACAAGCACTGCGGCGATACCACTGCCGCAACATCCGCCCCAGGACTCTTGAGGTAGGGGACCTCGTGCTCAGGCGGGTTCTCTCCAGGGAGGGACTGCATAAGCTCTCTCCCATGTGGGAGGGCCCGTTCAAGGTTGTTCATGTTTCCAGGCCCGGCTCCAAGCGCTTGGAGACCCAGGAGGGATGCCAGTCGAGTCGTGGAACATCCAGGCACCTCCGGAGGTTTACCCCTAAAAGGCCCAGAGCACATGAAGAAGGCGAATGCTGTGAAGATCATCTTTTGGAAAAGGCCCGAGCACATGAAGAAGGCGAATGCTGTGAAGATCATCTTTTGGAAAAGGCCCGAACACATGAAGAAGGCGAATGCTGTGAAGATCATCTTTTGGAAAAGGCCCAGAGCACGTGAAGAAGGCGAATGCTGTGAAGATCATCTTTTGGAAAAGGCCTAGAGCACTGTGAAGATCATCTTTTGGAAAAGGCCCGAGCACGTGAAGAAGGCGAATGCTGTGAAGATCATCTTTTGGAAAAGGCCCGAGCACATGAAGAAGGCGAATGCGTGTGAAGATCATCTTTTGGAAAGGCCCGAGCACATGAAGAAGGCGAATGCTGTGAAGATCATCTTTTGGAAAAGGCCCGAGCACATGTGAAGAAGGCGAATGCTGTGAAGATCATCTTTTGGAAAAGGCCTAGAGCACATGAAGAAGGCGAATGCTGTGAAGATCATCTTTTGGAAAAGGCCCGAGCACGTGAAGAAGGCGAATGCTGTGAAGATCATCTTTTTGGAAAAGGCCCAGAGCCTTTGAAGAAGGCGAATGCCTGTGAAGATCATCTTTTTGGAAAAGGCCCAGAGCCTGTGAAGAAGGCGAATGCCTATGAAGATCATCTTTTTGGAAAAGGCCTAGAGCCTGTGAAGAAGGCGAATGCCTGTGAAGATCATCTTTTTGGAAAAGGCCCAGAGCCTGTGAAGAAGGCGAATGCCTGTGAAGATCATATTTTTGGAAAAGGCTCAGAGCCTGTGAAGAAGGCGAATGCCTGTGAAGATCATCTTTTTGGAAAAGGCCCAGAGTCTGTGAAGAAGGCGAATGCCTATGAAGATCATCTTTTGGAAAAGGCCCAGGCACGTGAAGAAGGCGAATGCTGTGAAGATCATCTTTTGGAAAGGCCTAGAGCACGTGAAGAAGGCGAATGCTGTGAAGATCATCTTTTGGAAAAGGCCGGGCACATGAAGAAGGCGAATGGCTGTGAAGATCATCTTTTGGAAAAGGCCAGGCACATGAAGAAGGCAAGTGCTCGTGAAGCTGTCGCGTTTTGGGAAGGCCGGAGCACGTGAAGAGGGCCAATGCCCATGAAGCTTGCTTCCCGAAGAAAGGCCGGAGCTGTGAAGAAGGCCAGCGCTGTGAAGCTCGCCGCCCGTGACACTCTCACGTAATAATGAGTTGGGGCTGTACATGCCCCGGAGTCTCAGGAGCGCCGGCCTCAGGCCCTGGGGCTCCCTCCCATGCCCAGTGGCAGCACTTAGCTCCGCACTGGTGAGAAGACGTCGAAGACTAGAATAGGTGCCGGACGCGGCTTTTTCATTTGCTTTCTGCAGTTGGCTAGTTCATTCTCATTTGAAGTTTTATTGAAACTATCGCCGTCTTTTGACTTATGGCTCTTCGACTTTTCACCCTCCTGCTTCGATTTCTCTTGCGCAAGGTCTCGCGAGGGGGCAGCCCGAGCGCCCTCGCGAGTGTTTCTGCCCTTATGGTTCAAGGTTTCACAACCCGGGTCCACCACAGGAGCACCCCTCCAGTCCGTGCCTCACGGGCACCGCGACACGAATACAGGACCTGGGTCGGTCGCCCCCACGGCTGAGGCTGGGAATTACCTACGCGCGGGCGTGCGGCCGGAAGGAACAATACCAAAATAACGGAAACAGTGCGATGATTAACAACGGTAACCCAAACACGCCCCCACGGGGCCCCCACACTACTGTCTTTTTACGCAGGAAAAAGGAAAAGAAATGACAAATCAGGCGCGGCTTGCCCTACACCGGCCCTCAGGGAAGACTCGAGCTGTCTCCGGGGCTCAGGCGGACTCCCTCTCGTGCTTCACCGAGGCGCGACGGCGGGCAGACCCGCTACCACCCTCCAAGCAGGCATGACGGCGTGGAGGCTGACCGCGGCTGCTGCTAGAAGATTCGCTGCCCGAAGAAGAACCAGTGAAGCTTGAGGAACCCTGGGCGCCGCCAACCACGTGCGCGCTGTCCTCTCCGTCCTTGCCGGGGCTGGGTCCCCGGCCGCGGTCGTCGTCTTCAGGGCAGCACCCTGCGCCGCGACCATCTTCCCCAAACACCCTCACGTAGAGGGTGGCATCACCGTCGAACTTGAAGTGCAGGGTGCACCGACGGCTCAGGCCACGCGCACGGGCAAACGTCTGCCAGCCGCGGGTCAAGGCCAGGCTCCCGGCTGCGGAGACCTCCAGCGAAGCCCACGAGGCCCAGCTGCAGCAGCCATCTGTCTGGAGCCAAAGGCCGCCCGGGGCGCCAGCCGGGAGCTCACCTAGGAGGAAGCAAGGGAGCTGAAGCCGGGCGCTAGTCGGCTCCGCTGCCCACACAACGAACTCCGGCAGCACCTCCGCAGTGTGGAAGCGCGGCCTAGGGGGTCGCACGGCCGAAGCACGCCCACCGGCCGCGACCAGCCGCACGTCACCACGTGGGAAGTTGCCTCCACGACCGCGGGGAGCCGCCGTGGAGACCAGAGGGTGTTTGCGAGGGCGGCCTCGACCGCGCTTGGGCGGGGGAGAAACAGGCTCAACCTGGCGGAGCTTTCCATTTTCTGCGGCCGAGAACTTCCTTGACGGAGCCATGAAGAAGGAGAAGCAAGAGGGGATAAACCGGAAGGGCACGCGACGTGCCGTACTTAAAGCCAGAGGAGGCCAACTGCCGACCTCCACGATCACAGGTAATCATGACTCGCTTTGCATGCAGGGACTTGTCAATTCATGCAACTGCCGAGGCGTCATGGGGAAGTGGAGACGCCCGCGTCCAATCAACCGCCACGCGGCGCCCAAGGCCGCAGGCTGTTAGGGCCCGCGGCGCTTCGCACTTGCCCTTTCGCCTCTCCGCTCGGCTAAGTCCGGGCGCGCCTTGGGCCCGGGGCTATTGTCGGCGTTACGGGAAGGGGTCCCCGAACTTGCTGCTGCGGCTGCGGGCGTGGCTCAAAAGGGGCCCAGCCACGGCCCATCTTCATCAACACACGCTCAAGACCCTCGCGAGGGGCCAAGCCTCATGAGGCGGACGACCAGGAGCTTCTCGAGCACGGCCTCATCAGGCTGGCTCACGAGGAGGCGGAGAGTTCAAGGCGGGGTACCTCGCGAGGTGACCATGACGCAAGCCATGACGACCAAGGGTGCCAGTCGGGCGCCAGCCCGCGCTGTGTCCTCCTTTCCTCTTTGGTGCAAAGGGAGCAAGCGCAGGTGAGAGCATCAAGCAAAGGCATCCATTTCGGTGCAACAAGATCAAGACCAGCCCAACGGCAGGAAGGAAGTCATTGTGGAGCCCAAGCAGGCGTCACCACCAGATCCTTTGACAGGCGAGGACCAACTTTAGTCAGGATAAGTGTACCCGATGTTCCCCTTCAAAATGGCCAATTGTTGGCGCCCTTCCCACTCAATATTTGGGAAGAGGCCCAGGGCCTTTGCCTATAAATAGGACTAGCCACCCCCAGGGTAGAGGCACCTGAATAAAGAGAGGGAGAGAGAGAGAAGGGCGGCTGAACTCCTCCTAGCAGTTCATCGTCCCAGCCAAGAACAGACCCTCGCGAGGCTGTTCTTCCTTGTATTGTTCATCATCAGCCCAAGAGGCAATCCACCACACCACACACTGGAGTAGGGTATTAAACCGCAATGGTGGCCTGAACCAATATAAACCCTGTGTCTCTTGTGTTGTTCCTTTCGTAGTTTAGATCCTAGCGATTCGGCGAGAAGCAGGTAGGTAGAGGGCAAAATCTCCGTGTGCACCCCAGTGTTCGAACCTCAAGGGTCTGCCGGAACCCGAAATCTGACACTTGCTCTATACATATAGACCCATCCAACACTCTCCGCCCTTGTTCTCTCTCCATGTGACACGCACCCCCCTAAGTACCATAATCCCTCACTCCATCATAGGCTCTGTTTGGATCCATGGGTTAGAGTTAGTTTGGGTTAGTTTGGAGTCAACTAACCCAAGAAGATCCAAACAAGAGGGTTAGTTTGGGTTAGATGCATCTAACCCATCCAAAAAAACTAACCCATCCAAGAGGTGCTTATTTGGGTTAGTTCTTCTCGGGACCACTAATAAACACTTTTTTCTCTCGCTCTCCCTGCAGCAGATCCCTTCCCACTTCCTTAAAGCTTCTCGTCCTCTCCCTCCCTCCCTCTCACACCGCCCGTGAAGGTGCATCGCCATATCCGCGCTCCATCTAACCCTACCATCCAAACACCTCTTTACTTAGAGTTAGTTCAGGGTTAGTTCAAGGTTAGAATCTAACTCTAACCTCTAACTGAGTTAGAGTATCCAAACAGGGCCATAGGCGCAAGCACTCCCCCCTCCTAAGTATGATTATCTCTTACTAGCCATCAGGAACACACGTATTGTCTCCTTCCATCCATACGTCTATCTCGATATCTCTCGGGGCATCTTCTATCGCGCACACACCTTGTCACTCGATCTCCCACCCATGTAGTCCCATCACGATCTCCAGGGTATCTCTCTATGACAAACATACACTCTCTCCTCCCCATGTCTGCATTTTCTCCATACGTCTCTCTCGACCTCTCTCCCTTGTTTTTCAGACCCCTCTTGGACACGTGCTAGGGGTCTTGCTCTCTCGGTTCCAGACAACCACACACTATCTCCTCAGCTTGCCTCCGTTGTCGAAGATGCATGTGTGATATGTTTGCATAAGACACGAACGCTTTTTCTCTACTTTTATCGTGTGTTGTCCATGTCTCTTTCACACACGCACACACACTTTTTTCACTCTCTCTCTCTCTCTCTCTCTCTCTCTCTCGTTAGGGACTCTGTCACGTCCATAAGCATATGGATGTTTTGAAAAGTCAAACCTTAGAAAAGTTTGACCAGGTATATGTGGAGACAAACATTTACATCTGGAACGATCATTAGATTCATCACAACATGTACTTACTTCATACTATCATTTATCTTTGGTATTGTAGATATAAGTAATTTCTTTATAAACTTGGTCAAAGTCTCAAAAGTTTGAATTAAAAAAATGTTGGAACTACATTATCGAACGGAGGGAGTAGCTCTTTCTCTCTCTCGCTCTGCTATCTCTCACGGGCCTCCCCTCTCACTCGAACTCTATATACCGACGGATTATACGCTCACTGTGTCAGCGTATAGCTCCGTATATTGTTTAGTTGACCGGGCAACCAATCCACATGCTGCCTTGTCAGCTCGTGTTCTGTATCTTCGTGTGCTGGCCCATGTGGCAGTGGGTGAAAATAAGTAAACTAGAGGCCCATCTGACACGCGATGAAGTAAACAAAGTTGAAACCACTCGGGGTAGCACCTCGCACGCTAGTAAATTGAGGGAGCATTGAGGACAAACTTCTTGCGCGCGAAGGACGCACTCGCGCACAATTCACCACTACGCGGCGGCATGCATAGAAGGACGCACTTGCGCACACCCAGCACACAACACACACCAGCACACGTGTACACCGGCGTCGCCGCCGGTTGAGATGGACGGCGAGGCAGCCAACAAGCGGAGGCGGCTCAAGCCAAAACCGCATCCGGCGAGCCTGGACTTCATCAACAGCCTCCCCGACGACATGCTGCTCGTCATCATATGCCTCCTCCACACCAAATCTGCCGTGCGGACCGCCCTGCTCTCCCGGCGGTGGCACCCTCTCTGGTGCTGCGTCCCCCTCAACCTCACCGTGGACATCTGCCTCTGTGACGGGGATTGCAAACACATGGCCGCAGTCTCCAAGATTCTTTCATCGCATCCTGGGCCAGCCAGACGCCTTGACATCCGCATGTTCAGTACTAACTGCAAGGTCCAACCCAAGTTCGACGAGTGGTTCTTATCCCCCGCCCTATATCAGCTCGAGGAGCTCAGCTTTGAAGCTAGACGATGTTGCTCTCTGCCGCCATCCGCGCTCCGCCTCACGCCAACGTTGTGCCGCGCCAGCTTCAGCTCTTGCTATCTTCCCCAGATTAATGCCGCGCCCGCCCTTCTTCTCCCTCAACTCAACCAGCTCGACCTCTTCGACGTTGTCATCTTGAAGAAGGCTATGGAGCACCTGCTCCGCAGCTGTACTATGCTCGAGTACCTTTGTCTTGAGCATATCCACGGGTTCATTAGCCTCCACATCGCCTCGACGAATCTCCGATGGATTTATGTGTCTTGCTGGCCCCGCAACAAGACATCAATTGGGAAGAGATCACTCTAGCTGTTCCACGTTATGGTCATTGAGAATGCGCCTTTCCTTGAGAGATTGCTTGTATCGGATCTAGAAGGTCCAACAAAAATCAGGGTCATTGACGCGCCGAAATTGACAGTGTTGGTGTACTCGTTTGCCAAATTCTCTGAACTCTTTATTGGATCCGTAATCGTTCAGGTACATCACTCATCTTCTTCTCCATCTTCTTGAAATTCACATTTTTAAATTTCTTCTTGATGTATTTACGGCGTCTTCTAGAAAATGATTCCCACAAGCTTGACCCAGTCCATGCGCACAGTGAAGATCTTAGCACTAAAATCTATCGGCCCCAATCTGGATCAAGTTGTTGGATTCCTTACATGCTTTCCATGCACGGGGAAGCTACTCATCGAGGTGAAGCTTCTTTCCTATAAGTAAACGGTAATCACAACGTAGCTCAATTTTTTCGTAATTTTCCCAAATTACGATGACAAGTGTAGTGTTCAAAACTGCATCTCGCCTTTGCACGAAAGAAATGTTTTTAGTATTTTTTCTCACGTGATCACCTGCATCGTTTTTATGCTGTACTACTATAGTAGCCTAGGCTAGTCATAGTGGAAAGTAACTTAGACTACTCCAGTAACTCTATGGTTACCTTAAGAGCAAGTACTACCTCCGTCCTGGTTTACTCTTCCAATTTTATAGTATGAAAATTTGACCATAGATTTAACTAACAAAATGTTAATGCATGTCGTTGGATTCGTATTTGAACATAATTTCAAAAGGTGTAATTTTTAGTGACATGCATTGGCATTTTCTTAGGTAAATCTATGGTCAAAATTTTATACTAAATCTGAGTAGTATTCCTTAGTCCCAAAATTCTTGTCTTACATTTGTTTAGATACGGATGTATCTAACACTAAAATGTAACTAGATACATCCGTATTTAGACAAATTTAAGACAAGAATTTTGGGACAGAGGGAGTACAAAAGTGGGCTGTGTAGGCCAAAACATGTGCCAAATTCACTTGTGATGCATTTGGCATCGATGCCCCTCCATTGCTCACCTGGTGCCCAATCTGGATCACCTACTTTGCTCCGGTGCCAAATTAACTCACGCAATCAAAAAACACTACGTGGGAAAGAGAGAGGACCGAGGCAATAAAAAAACACTTGTTTGGGAGAGTGAGAGCCTGGTGTAGTTGGTTTGATTGATTTTTTTATACATGTGGGTATGTGTGCACAGCGGTGCCAACTCTCTCACATCGCGAGAGCGGTGCCAAAATCTTTTGATTTGACATCGACGCGTATTATGTGGTATACTTTTGCGAAATATGGCATCGGCCACATAGTGGAAGGCAACAAATGCCCTAGCTCTTCATGTGCTCCTAGTTAAATGAGAGGAAACAGAAAGAGGGAGAGAGAGAGAGAGAGAGAGAGAGAGAGAGTGAAAAAATATCACTAGCCAGCCAACCCTATCGTATGAGCGAATGATATTTGTACCTCTTGATGACACGAAAATCTTATGCAGCCAGCTGCTCTAATATGTTCTCTTCTTTTGCAGATAAAAAAGACCCGAACGTGAAAAATGTGCTGCACTATAACAGTCTCATCGAATGCCTTGATCTCCATCTTACAGAAATTGATTTGATTGACTACCGAGGCAGCACATCTGAGATTAAATTGGCCAGGTTCTTTGTTCTGGAGGAAAGTGTGCTCAAGGTAATGAGGTTTGGCGTTCTCTGGCGCAACAATGAATGGCGTGCTAATCACCGCAAGCGTCTGTCGGATTTCGGGTTCCGGCAGACCCTTGAGGTTCGAACACTGGGGTGCACGCGGAGATCACACCCCCATCCTACCCATGTCTCACCGCCTCGCCAGAATCTAAACTACACGAAGAACAACACAAGGGACACGAGATTTATACTGGTTCAGGCCACCATTGTGGTGTAATACCCTACTCCAGTTTGTGGTGTGGTGGATTGCCTCTGGGGCTGATGAGGAACAGTACAAGGGGAGAATATCCTCGCGAGGGTCTGTTCTTAGTTGGTGCAACGAACTGCTAGGGGGAGTTCATTCGCCTCTCTCTCTTTGTTTCAGATGCGGATCCGATCTCTCTACCCTTTGGGTGGCTAGTCCTATTTATAGGCGAAGGCCCCGGGCCTCTTCCCAAATATTGAGCGGGAAGGGCGCCAACAATTGGCCATTTTGAAGGGGAACATCTAGTAAACTTATCCTGACTAAAGTTGGTCCTCGCCTGCCAAAGACCCTGACGATGACGCCGGCTTGGGCTCCACGATGACCTCCGTTCTGCTGTCGTGCTGGTCTTGGTCTTGTTGCACCGAAATGGTTGCCTTTGCTTGAGACCCTTGCCTGCGCTTGCCCCCTTTGCACCAAAGGGGAAACAAGGACTCTGCGCAGGCCGGCACCCGCCTGGCGCCTGCCTAGCCTTGGTCGTCATGGCTTGCATCACGGGCACCTCGTGAGGTACCCCGCCTTGATCTCTCCGCCTCCTCGCGAGCCAGCCTGACGAGGCCTTGCCTGAGGAAGCCTCCTGTCGTCCGCCCAGCAATCTGGCCCCTCGCGAGGTCTTGAGCATGTGTTGATGAAGATGGGCGTCTGAGGCCACTCCTTGAAACACGGCGCAGGCGCAGCGAGCAAGTCTGGTACCCCGTTCCCAGAACGCCGACAACGTCAAAGCCTAAATGACAAAGTCTCCGCAGAAGCTGAATTTGTTTTTGAAACATCAAATGGCCAGAGAATCGTAAACTTATTTGCCCATTAATGACTTGTCAGGGCGATGGATTTTAGTTTGTACGATAATGCTGCATCCACCTAAAGTAAGAAAAGTTCTTACGTAAACTTCCTAGTAATTCCCTCTTCGTAGGTGCACCATTACTCCTAACATTTGTAATATCAGTTTGAAACTTGTAATATTGCCGTGTCCTATTCCTGCATTTTCAAAATCCTGCGAATCAAACAGGTCCTGAGTTGGTGATGATGTTGTGCCTCCCATCTTTCACCAATAGCCGTCGGATCTAGATCAGCGCGCCTAAAACCAAGCTTCTCCATTTTGCAAAAGATGCCGCACTTGTTCCCTATTTACAAACAACTCCTTGTCTCTCACAATCAGCCTTATCTCCTCCCCACCACATCTAGAAGGCCGTGGAAAAATCTAGCGCGATGGCGCTGCGAGCAATCCACCCCAATCTTGGTGTTGCGTGCAATGCAGGGCATCTACACACGGAAATTATGTCCAACAGGGCTAGTTGTAAGCAGGCTAGCTCTACAGCCATGATGATAGTATTGCAGACGGTGAGGCTGACTATGGTATGCGAACACGGCGCCTATACTCAGGTGTCATCTCCGGCGCAGGGTCTTGTCACTTCACTGTGAGGAGCAGCATGTAATAATTTGACCAACGGGTAGTACAATGCTAGTACTCCTACTACTACATTGGTAGTACTATTACTAGTACTAGTAGCACCACCATCTGGATTTAGGAGTACTACCACGTCCATCTGGATTTTAGTATTTGACTAGCAATATCTAGTAATGCATGTCACAAAAAATGTACTACTCCCTCTCTAAATAAATACATGGTGTTTTATTCCTATAGGCGAGAGAACTTAATGTTTTTTGCTAACTAGAGTACTAATAGGATTACATGCAATGAACTAAACACTGCATGTCATGTTTGGTAGTCTCAAGTCATTGAAAGCATGCACGGCCCACATCTCTCATTGGTTGACATGTCACGAAATAAGAAACAAGGAGGGAGTTAATGCACCGTGCCTAAGTGTTTCGGGATTATTTGGTTTTCATAATGTGACTTATACAACATTTTTGTTTACATGCATTAACATTTTATTAGTTAAATCAAAGGTCAAAACTTGGCGCAAAATGCAAAGGGACCAATAAACGATAAACATCAAACTTCTCTCGTTTGGCCCCAACTAGAGGTCGGTGAGATGACTATCTTGCACCGCGCGGAGGGGGACGCAGCTTCATTGACTTCGGCAACTGCCTTTGGGTGAATGACACGTGGGCCCGGGGGTGGCTGGCCCACCTATCATACAGCCAAAGGCGAGTGCAGATGAAGGAGGAGTAGTACAAATCCCTCGCACCTCGCACGCTAACCAAGGGCAGGAGTGATCACTCGAATCGCAAGATCAGTTGACTAGAAGCTAAGCTAGACCCATGGAGGCGATGAGCGCGAGCATCAGCCGGCTGTGCCAGATGGTCCACGACGCCGGCCTGCAGCCCGGCAACAAGGAACGTCTCGAGGTAGTATTGCTTGATACCGCCAGGGCGAGGGGCCGCTTGGACGACAGCTTCGTCTCCTTGTTCGATGAGGTCCTCGTCGGTTTCCTCGACAAGTTCACCGTCGTCAAGAAGCTCGCGGATGACTTTGACGTAAGCCTCCAACCGACGCGCCCAGGCTCTGTGATGCCCGCCACCCTCAACGGCCACTATGGTGACAACCTCTTCGACGCACTAGTGGCCCTGCGACTGCCCGCCGTCGCGCCGGAGAATGTCCACTACGAGGTCGCGCTCGCCGCGCAGCGCCTGGCGCAGCAAGACACCATCGACTTAATCACCCACGTGTACGCGCAAATAGTCCACAAGGACTACTACATGCAAGAGGAGGACGATAGGACGCTGGCCTTCTTGGACCGCAGGACACCCTTGGACGACACTGTTCAGAAGCACGTTGAGCTCGCCGCCAACGCCGCTGCTCCTCACACATCGGTTGGTGACCCGGCGCACTAAGGCGTGAGGATGTCATTGATGGATCCATATGTGTTTTTATCTTTCCGTCAAATCCATGTAGTAGTATGTGATACTACAGTAATTATCTTACCTTTCGCATCAACTTCATAATTTTCGTACATACTCCATGCATGAACGGCGCCAGAACCAAACTTCTCATTACTCTAGGCAAAATCGTTATTTTCTATCTATCGATCGCGCCATGGAGCAGAACCAAATTTTACAAATTCTGAGTTCAAAAGGAAAAGCCTGCCGTGTTAGCGTCGCACCCCACGGTTGGTCGGCATGCCTCTCAAGCGGGAATGCGTGCGGTGTTGCATTTTCACTTACAAGTGGGACTGCAGTTGAGCAAACTGACTATCGGCAAACCGCCACCCGCCCACCGCGATGGTTGAGAAAACAGGAGGGAGAAGAGATGGCTGTATACGGACTCCAAGAAAATTGGTGTCGGATGGGACTCGTGTGGGTGGCGTGTGCCGTCTTGCTAGAGCGTGAATGCTAGTCATGGCGATGCCACCCCACTATATCGAGCCTATATCGAGTGCGTAGAACAAATTTCCTGCAGTCCGTGCTCAGCCCTCCTCTATCTCTCTTCTCAGCCAGCCGGCGGATCTTGCGGAGCCCATCGTCTGTTTGCTCACATGCGGTCCCTCATATCGGTGAAAGCATAAGCGGACCCACGAACCTGCACATCTTTCACCTCGGCGTCTGGTGATGAAAAACAAATCAAGAAAGATCTTGGTGGCGCTTTTGGAGTTACCCAAGAGTAGTAAGATTCTATTTATAGTTTAACCCAAGATGCACATCTCGTGGCTTCAACTACCACTCTATTTTCTTTCATGACACGACCTGGATCTTTGGATGTCCCGTGTCGGCAAAGGAGGAAGAACCCGACCAAATCTTGGTTGTGCTCTCGGATTAGACTAGTTGTGCTAACTTAAATTTTTTATTGTGTACTCCCTCCGTTCCAAAATACTTGACTTCCATTTGTCCAAAAATGGATGTACATATATACTAAAACATGTCTAGATACATATATATTTTGACAAATAGAAGGCATGTATTGTGCAACAGATGGAGTAGAATGGATGCAAGTTTTTGTATTGGGAAGAAGAGTACATCCATATATTGATAGAGCGCAATTTAGTAGATGTTCTATCACTTTTAGCTATACAGAGGCTATAGATGAGATTAGTGCACTTGTTGATACTCCTACTAGAATAGAGGCTAGACATGATACTAGATCGAGGAAGCAATGTCTACTTCTTTACACTCGAAGAAGAAAGAAGCCGCATGATCGAGCCTCCGTAGATCAACAATGAATGCATCGAGAAGGCACTAATCCAACTTACGAGGAGTAGTAAAATGTATTCTTGTGGTTCTTGTTTTCTTTGGTCTTGCTTTTCTAGTCAAAATTATCGTTGGATTCATGCAAACGGAGGTCCGTTTGGGGTCGTGCGTTGCGATTGGCCTTACAAGTGGGACCGAGTTAAGAAACCGACTATCGGCAAAACCCGCCTCGCCCGCTTGTATGATGGCTGAGTTAGAAAACGATGAGGTTGAAGAGATTTCACTATACGGACTCCAAGAAATATGGTGTCGGATGGAAGTCATCTTTGGTGGCGTGTGCCATACTCACGGGCGTGAATGCTTGTTACGGCCCATGCCACCCTACTACTCCTACTACTTACTATATAGTCTTGCTAGTTTCGAGGATTCGAGGTGCTGGTTACGTAGTACAATATGGCTATAGTAAAAACACCCATACGGCCTTACGAAGCATGTGAAGCTAGTACAAATAGTGTACTACTATTGTTGATTGGCCTCATCCGATAACCTGTTGCAATGCACGTACAATTATGTATTCAGAAAATATTTTTTTGCCTCTTCGCACCACTCACTCACAGAAGCGACTCGAAAGCCATTCATAAATTTAGTAAGTTTATCTCAGGCATATCATTTTATTACATACAACAGGTCATCAGCCCACATCGACAACGAGGATACATTATAAATACTAAAGTTTTCACCACACAACAAATAACAAGCAATGAAATGAACTTCAACTCAACCATTCCTCGGCGTTGGAAACGCTTGCTTTGAACCACAAGTGATTCTCTGGGACAGGCCATCCATTGTAGATCTGGAGACCAACGCAGGACTGATCATCCAGGATAAAGCGGCCTACTATATCAGTACTAGGGTAGGGAACCACCCAAATGTCCGAGGTATAGACACAGTTGCTTCTCATAAATGGTAGTAACGTTGTGTCAACAGCAGTTGGATCGCCTTTCACCATCATTGGATAGTTTTGTCCAAGGAAGAGTGAGTTTTCTCCAAGACTATCAATTCAGTACCAGGGAGAAGGAGTTGGCGCTAGCACACTAGTATCCATCCGAATACCATGCAGCGGGTGTTGGAATAGGTCGGAGAGTGCGACCATGGGAGACTACACCTGCTTACTTAGCAGTAACATCATCAGTGGGCTGTATACACACGAGAAGAGGTGATCCATCGGAATTAGTTGCCAGGCGCCAAAGATTATATGGGCGCTTCTCGTGATCATCACCATCGTCATCTCCCCCTTGGTTATAAAAATTTTCAAGTATAGGTGGTGGAATGTTCACAGGACCTTGGAAACACAAGAAGAAGGTTAATTAGTAAAGGGAAACTTGCTAACCCGCATGCATGTGGATGAAACAATTATAATTACGGTGGAAGACAAACGTACCGAAACAACGAGGATGCCATGCAAAAACAGTGCCACGAGTGGTGGCAGCAAACACAAGGCCCTCATATTGAATTGCATCACAGTACTCATCCGTGTACAAAAACTGATTTTTGAGCAATATCCATCTAGTCAAACCAGCAAGGACAGCAACAAGCTTGTTGAAGATAGCAAAAATTTCATAGTTGTTGTAATTCTAAGAGCTGTTGGGAACTCGAGAAATTGCTATATTCCGTAGAAGACAGTCACCATGATTGTATTTGAACGTGCGTACAATACCGGTGTGCTCAACCTCTAGGCAGTTTGCTGAGATTTTTTTGGACGTGGAACCCGGTCACGAGTGTACACATTCACAAGTTCCCACTCGCAGTTGGACCCAATGTAAACAACCCAATCTCCATTTGCGCCTGCCCAAGCCTTGCCCTCAAGCGATGGCATCTTAACATCATACTTATCATTATCAAGCGGCATCAATTTGCACAGGGCGAGGCCTCCGTCGGGACGGCGCCAGTCATCAGGGTCACGACGAAGAAGATAGGGGAGATCAAACCGCTCCTTGACTCTTGGGTTCCTTGTAATGATGTTATTAGTTGAGTCAAGAATGGGCTTTAACGAACTTGCCATGCTAGCCGAGGTGATGACGTCACACCGATCAATGAGTTCCTCCACCATGTCATCTTTCAGATCGGGGCAAGAATAACGGGGTCGTTTCCGCCTGTTCCATCCATGGAGAAGACGATCGAACAATGGCAGAAGAAAGGGTGAAGGGCTGAAGGAAAATGGAGGAGGGAGAGGAAGGCGTGCGACAACAGTTCCAAATCGAGAGGAAAGGCGAGTCGGTGGATGGTTGCCGGTTGCCACGGTTCACGAGCAGGCGCCCGGCCTACGTAGGTTGGAAATACTCCTACTACTGCCGTCGTCTCACCGATATGTTGGAGCAGGACCACATGTCAACAAAACATGGTGTGTAATTTCTCGTGCAAAATGCGATCTGGCGTGTTGGCCCTAGGTGCGCATTAGTTATCGACCTTTATTTTTTAATGGCGTGCCATTCAGTTTTGAAGCACGACTAACTGATGCATCTGCACGCAGAGAAAATATAAACTACTCTACCACTACTCCACCTCCGGTACTAGTAGTATAAAAAAGATATATAGGCTGGAGCTTGGCGCTTTCTTGCCAAGGGCTATCCACTTGCTTCTCACACTACCACCCTCTCTCCACATCTAAAAAAGCGACCCTCTCTCCTCCTCACGGTGGTCACAGATCTGCGGGGAAGAAAAGGGCGATGCAGCGTTGGCCTTTTCGTCGTCGGCGACGAGTCACGCATGCAGCGACAAGGCCGTCCTCTCAAACCTAAGCGCCCAGGATGGCCTCCATCCCCAAGCTTGCTGCCGTAGTGTGTGCGGAGGGCAGCGACCACGGCGAAGCCACTTCCGCCGACCCTCGGGTATGCTACCTCTTTTGAACCATACCCTTGTTCTATTGCCCCATCATGCGTCGTTGCATGTGGATCTTTTCCACCCACCATCTTCCCAATTTGCTATCCTCTGCTCTGCTGGACACATGAGCGAAAACCATAATTTGCACTATTAAAGGAAACCCTACTTCATGCAGACTAATCCATATGCAGGTTGAATAAGGAAAGGAAGGAGACTGTACTATCCAAGAGAGTAGGCATCGAACCGCATCTAGGTTGAAAAGGGAAAATCAGTAGCTAAGGAGCAGTCTCGTGTCTCTTGGTTGAAGAAGGGTAGAAAGGCATGACAACGCAATAGAGAATGACCAGGTCGATCGGTTTGTTGTCCTCACATAGGAAAGAGGTGGCTAAAGAGAACAAAAATGGGGCGTAATCCACATATGCTGCACGGATATTTGTTGCTCTAGGCAACCATACCTCCCTCACCACTCTGCGTCCGTGGAGGTACATCGTCTTGAATGCGCCTTGTCGAATGGGCCTCCCATGCTCTTATTGCCACTTTTTTGTTGTTAGTATAGCATGCAGATCAAGTCAAGCAATGCTACTGCTAAAGTGATGCCACATTTAACTAATGCCGCTCTCAGTCTAATGCCACCGATAAATTTAAGCAATGCCATTTAATGTCACTGGATTATTTCAGGGTTAGCTGTTCATTGTGGATGTATTAAAGATTTTTCATCTAAGGCATTCTAATGTGTTGCACAGCCAGTATACCAACAATGAAACTTGTTACTACCTTCAGATTTTTGCACTGTTAATGCTTATAGATTAGATACCTCACTTTCACGAAATAAGTTAACTTTTTTGTATAGTGTCACCAAAATGACAAGGCGCGGATGCCATTTTATTTTGGTTAAACTGCATAGACAATTATGAAGACAAGAGGAAAGGTCAAGAGTGGGCACCTCCTCCTCCGGCTATTCTCTTGATTCGTTCGATCAAGTTTTCATGTTTGATGGATTATCAAGATTGGGATAGCAATTTTTAAGGCCCCCCCGAGTTCGAAATGATATTTACCTTGGAGGTACATGGTTTGCAATTTTTTATACTGTCATTAGTTAATAATGCTAGTTACCTTCAGACTTCGTATTTGTTTTAATGCTCATGCACAGCTAGTATACCAATCTTTGAAACTTGTTACCTTTACATTTTGTATTGTTAATTCTTATAGAAACCTTCTAGTGCTAGAGTTTATTGAAATCTGTTCAAGAAAACCATTGTCTTGTACCTGTAATAAACTAACTACTCTCTTGTTGCACTAGCCCTTTGGATTAGTGTATATTTGTAGTATTCAAATGGTGTTGCATTAGCGTATGGACATAAATAAAGTGTGGCAAGCTTTCCCGGATATGTGCTCAAGAAAACTACTACCTGTTTCTAAATACTAGGCGTTTGGGGTACTTTAATTGAACATGAAAACATCTTATATTAAGGAGCAGAGGGTGTAGAGTTCACTCAAATTATCCCGGTAAAGCTAGTCACACCTTTGTTAAAATTGATGTTCATTATGTTATCGGAGGAGGTCTGTATGTTTGTCTCTAATGCCTGTCGACTACATACCCGACGTCATGATGTAATGTTAAGTCATTTCCTTTTGTTTTATTTTGGGCCATTTGCATTTCTGCCCCTAACTTGAACCACCTACTCAGATTTGCCCCTAATTTCAAAGCATGCTCAAATTTGCCCCTCTACCATTAAGTCACTACTCAGAAATGTCCTTCCGTCCGGTCAAGGCCTTTGACCGTCGAGAGGCCCATGCGTCTTGTAGCAGACGAAAGTGCTACGGTATTGGGCGGAAAGTGCTACTGATAATGTGCGGAAGGGCATTTACGAGTAGCGACTTAACGGCGGAGGAGCAAATTTAACATGCTCAAAATTAGGGCAAATCTGAGTAATGTGAATTGAAGTTAGAAACACGGATGTAAATGTCCCTTTTATTTTAGTAGAACTGCACGAAATTTGCTTAAAAGAAGAGGAAAGGTCAGGAATGGCTCAGTTTTTCAGAAAAAACTATGTATGCCTTCCTGACATCAGCCGTTGTTGCTTTATTTATTCCTTCAAACAGGTGGTTAGAAACAGTCTTGCTACATTTTCCCATTAAGAAATTGGAATGCTTATATTTGTGACTCTATGCTTCAACTAGTGCCACTTTTATAGTAATCACACTTTAAATATCTATGCAAACAGGGATGCTCGATTTTAGTGGAACTGCACAAAAAGTCCAACTGGTTCAATATTAGGAGCATGTTTTTTTCCAAACCTTTATATCCAATTGGTGGCACTATGAGCTGTTCATTACGAAGGTACATGGTTTGCTACTATGTTGCTACTCTTTTTGTACTGTCATTAGATAGTAATACTAGTGGTTTGCATGTGAATTTATTGGCAGGGTGGACCTACATTGGAGGTGCGGGACATGATTCAATGATTGTATGCTCAATTTTGGTTGTATCGATTTCACCTCTTCCATCACTACGAACATGGTATGGTATATGTTTACTAGCTGCTTGTTATTTGTTAGAGAGAGAGATGCACTTTGTTGCTATTTGGCAAACAAACAAAGTGTCCATAATTTTGGTTGAACTGCACAAGAGAATAGTATAGTCCTTGCATGCGAGTGCCATTTGAAAATAGACACAAAGATTGGATAGTCACTTCATGGACTGCGAGAAAAGTAGTATTGTACTATTCTTGGCCAACACTAGTTGCTTCATTGCTTAGGTCTGATTATACAATGGGCATCATTTTCCCTAAGTTAAAGTTTGTATTCGAAAATAGTCTCATGGTGTGATCGAGAGAAGACCAAATCATATTGCAGTGGATGTTCCTCCATCATGTGTGGTTCATTCTCATGGTTCCACCTGTTGGTGAAACCACTTACGTTTGCAAGAGGAATTGTAGACTTCACAAACAAATTTGTCTTTCGATCTGTCTTGAATGTTGGCCAAGAGAAGCATCCATGTTAGTAGGAAGAACAGTTGTTTTTCTAGATCTTTGCTTTTGGAGCTACATATTTGTATATGATCATGCATCATTGAGATGCATTAACATGTTGATCTTATGTATGGGAATCGTACTAGTTAGTTTTAGTTGCGACGCAAGATCCGAAGTGGCTGATCTTTGCTTTTGGAGCTACATATTTGTATATGATCTGTGAATCATTGAGATGCATTAACAATTACTTATTTCTGTTAGCTCGGTGTTTACAAATTCTTGATCGATCACTAGCTAGCCTACAAATGCGCTTCTGGCAGTTTTATTTGCGACGCAAGATGCGAAGTGGCAGTTTTTTGAATAAAAATTCCTACCTCTGAAGAAACTGACAAGCTAGACTATTGATCCTACACGGATAAAAATGCCTACCTCTGAATAAACTGATGAGCTACACTATCGATCCTACACGGATAAATAGCGCATCACGCACGTACTACCTCTTCTCCGGTTTGCAGGGCTCAATTCAAGAAACGACCTACTCGATCCTACAAGAATAAATAGCGGATCACGCATGTACTAGTACCTCCTTTCCTTTTTTTGCGAGGTAATATGTTTCTCATTCATAAAATAAAGATCCGGTTACAAGACACGTAATCACCGACATTACAGTACTGAAAGGATAGGATAATCCTACACAAAAAACCGACATTACTAGTACCTCCTTTCCGGTTTGCAGGGCTTAATTCAAACCTCTCACCAACCAAGGTACTCCCTCCGTCCGGGTTTATTAGTCCCGTGAGCAAAGCAGCAAGACCAAGGCATGGCAATAATTAACAACATGCAGATGTTTAAGCCTAATTAATTCCAGCGATTTAAGTGGCTGCATGCGTGCCCTCGGCTGCGACTCGTTGCATGCTGCTTCCAGCGTCTTGCTGCGGCGATTACGAGTGCTGCATGCAGCCGTCCGTAATTAAGGCAGCTAACTGATGCGAAAAAAGATACCCTTTAATTGTTGCGGGCTTTTTAAATCCGTGGAATCATTATTGACAAGGAGGGAGATGATTCGAGTGCACTCGTTTGACCGCCATGCCGGCGTGCGACCCAGACGGGACGGGATGGCACAGCCATAATTTTAGTTTCCCTAGTTTTCCACGGCAAGCTGGCGCGCTAAGCCATTATGCATTGAATTCCGATGACCGTCGTGCTACCTTCCCCCTATAAGTACTCTTTCCCGGCCTTCTCCGGTGCCACCGTGACCCAACTCGCCATATCCTCATAAGCCCCCACCGGCCCGACGTTGCTCGCCACGTCTGCCATGCCCCCGCCCGTCCGCGGTAGGCGACGCTGGAGGCGGTCACCTCCGGAACTAGTGTTCGGTTTTTCACCGGAAGGCAGATGGAGGGAGGAGGCATTCTATCTGTCTTTAGAGAGCGACCGCATGGCGGAGCAGCAGGAGTTGTTGGAGCGCGACCGCCTGGCGGAGGAGCAGCGTATTGCCGATTTGCGCCGCCAGCGGGACATGGAGCAGCAGCGCACCGACGCTCTGAGTCGCGGCGAGCGCTTCATAATCTGGGCCGACTACGTGGAGGCGTCGCCCGACAAATAGCCACGAGGTTGTTGAGCGCATGCGCGTTCGTGACGCCGATTTTTGCTACCAGCTCGTCAAGTGGGTTTCCTGCTTGGAAGATGAAGCTTCGGTGGACCACGCCAACATGGAAAGGGCCAACGCGCCCGAGCAACCCGCCCTATTGCACCTCTGGCAAGTCCGAGGCGAGGCGCAGGACGCCGGTGCCGGCGTTTAGCGTGTACCACAGATGGCTGCCGGCATCGTCTAGTTAGCTAAGAGTAAGTTAGTACTTGTATGCTACTAGAGTATTAGTGGGAGTAGATAGTTAACTTGGCTATGATGGTTGTCAATGTGGAAGTTCAGTACTCTATATGTGGATCAGACCTGTTACTTTTCTCTGAATGTTGAACTTTCTGTTTGAACGTATGGAATGGGCTGTTATTTTTTAAAATGGGTTGTATTTGTCCTCCACGGGTTTAGAGGCTGACTTGTTGGCCTAGCAAGTTGGCGCGTACACAATCGGGAGATGATTATGCGTGGAGAGGATGACAGCGAGGACCCGCCAAGGTAATGGCGATGCATAAAGCAAGTGCCTCCTTATTTCAAGCCAATAAAAAATGGCTCCTCCTAGTGGATTTCGACATCTGGGTCCCATGCCATTGTCAGCGTAGTCAATAAGCGAGAGAATTACTGTGGCGGTGACACCAGGGACGCAACAGCTCGCCCATTATTTTGTTTGGGTTAATTTGATAAATGCCACTCCAAATCTGGTGTGCCGAGAAATGCCACTGCAATTTCCAAACTTTGAAAATGCCATTTCATGCCATTTCTAGTGGCATTTTGAAGTCAGAGTGGCGTTTTCAAAGTTTGCAAACTGTAGTGGCGTTTTTCAAAGTGTGCAAAAATTGCGATGGCATTTTTCAAAGTTTGGAAATTGCGTGGCATTTTATGAATCGCCATAATTGGAGTGGCATTTATCTAATTTGTTTTTGAGGCCAGGCGGGGGTGTCAAGCTGGGCTGTGCGGGACACTCGGCCTGTCTAGACAGCCTTTTCTTTTATGTTTACCACAGACCAGCCCAATAGTTTTATTTTTCTTTACGGAAATGGCTAGCCCAGTTTTTGTGATTTGTCAAGTAAGTCGCTTTATCAGGCCTGTTGGGCTGCAAATCTTTCAAGGCGAGGAGAGCTTCATTAATTGGCGAGAAAATAGCCTATCGATAATGAGAAATGGGCTGTACATTTTAAAACACATCAAACAAGCAATTAGTTTCAAATATCTTTTTTCATTTGAGATTTTAAATTGCATTGATTTTTATCGTGGACAATTTATTGGATTTTATATTGATATACATTTATTTTTAAAATCAGTCTGAATGTGACTCAAAATTTTGGGATTAAAAATAGTTCAGACTGCACCGACATATGCAAAATTTCGTATAATTTTTTAACCATGGCCACAATATGGGCTGTAATGCTAACAAAAAGAATATGGGCTCCAAAAAAACCCGTAAGAATTAGCAAATGGGCTGTAAATTATTTGAAATAATGGCAGCTGGGCTGTATGCGGTTTTCCACAGATTTGAGGCTTTCCACAGATGGCACATATCTTTGTTGGATGTCCATCCAACGGCCGCCGTCTTCTTCAATCTCTGCTCTTCCTGCTCGGCCGCTCAAACAAGCGCCCGGGGACTGCTGCTCCCTCCTCCGGTGGCTGGCTATCTTTGCCTTGTGAGCCTCACCGCCCCACCGTACTGCCATCGCTGGACTAGCCATCCCTCTACTCACCCACAGTCCCACACCTGCTGTTATTCTCCGGCGACGGCGGACGAACCAGTAAACCATCGTACATTCGTACTCCCCTCCGCGTGGGAAACAACTGCCGAGTCTTCCCTGCCTCCGTGTCGTTCCCTTACTAGGCCTCGCCGACATCCACCGCCCTGGTGCTCTCGGCGCGGCCTGGTCAACATGGTCAACGACTGACATGCATCTGAAGTGGACTGTACGTGGAGAGGCCGACAGCTGGGTCTGCGGTCGCACGCAAGGAAATGCCTCCTTATTACGCGCAATATAATGATTCCTCCACCTGACATCTGGGATCCACCGAAAGGGCCTCTGTATTTCGTGAAAGAAACGTTACCGCCGCTGATAGCTCGGAGCCACCAGGTATATCTTCGCACGCAAGGAAGTGCCTCCTTATTACGCACAAAAAAAATGAATACTCCCCCTGCTAGCTGGGACCCAGTATAGTGGGCCTACTAAGTTGACGGGGACGAAGGGCTTTGTCAACTTAGTCAATATGCACGATTCTAGCTCGACTGACCATACGATGTCCATCCAACGGCCGTAGTGCTTCTTCAACCTCTGGTCTTCTTGCTCCAGCCGCCCAAAGCAGCACCGGTCGTGCCGCCTGCTCCTGCCTTTTGTGGCCTGTTGTGCTGCCGCGGAGGCCTCACCGCCCCCATACTACTCCCACCGCTGGCCAGGCCATCCCTCCATTCTACTCACCCACACCCCCTGTTATTTTGCAGCGACGGCAGCGCAGCCGAACCAGTGAACCCTCGTACTCCTCACCGCGTGGGCATCCACTGCCGTGTCTTCCCCGGCTCCGCGTCGTCCCCTTCCTTGGCCTCGCCGTCGTCCGCCGCCGTGGTGGTCTCGGCGCGGCATGGTCAATGCGGTCAATGACCGAATTCCATCGGAAGAATACTGTACGTGGAGAGGCTGACAGATGGGTCCACGACAGCCGCAAGGAAGTGCCTGCTTATTACGCAGAAAATAATTATTCCTCCACCTGACAGCAGGGACCCATCGGATGGGCCACCAGTATTTCGTGAAAAAAATGTTTGCCCCTGACTGCTGGGACCCACCCGACGGGCCACCGTATTTTGCAAAAAAAAACGTTCCCCCTGCTGTCAGCTCGGACCCACCGGAAGTGCCTCCTTATTACGCACAAAAAATGAATACCCACTACTAGCTGGGACCCACCTTGGTGGGCGGTTGACTTGTGGGCCTACTAAGTTGACGGGGACTGAGGGCTTTGTCAACTTAGTCAATATGAACGATTCTAGCTCTAGTGACCGTACGATGTCCATCCAACGGCCGTAGTGCTTCTTCAACCTCTGGTCTTCTTGCTCTAGCCGCCCAAAGCAGCGCCGGTCGTGCCGCATGCTCCTGCCTCCCGTGGCCGGATGTTCTGCCGTGGAGGCCTCACCGCCCCCTACTATTCCCACAGTTGGCCAGGCCCTGCGGCGATGGCAGCCTCACACCGTAGCCGAACCAGTGAACCCTCGTACTCCTCTCCGCGCGGGCTTCCACTGCCGCGTCTTCCCCGGCTCCACGTCGTCCCCTTCCTAGGCGTCGCCGTCATCCACCGCCCTGGTGCTCTCGGCGCGGCATGGTCAACGTGGTCAAGGAACGACTTCCTTCGGACGTGGACTATACGCGGAGAGGCTGACAGCTGGGTCCACGGCCGCAGCAAGGAAGTGCCTCCTTATTACGCGGAAAATAATTATTCCTCCACCTGACAGCGGGGACCCACCGGACAGGCCACCGTATTTTGCGAAAAAAACATTTCCCCCTGACTGCTGGGACCCACCAGCTACATCTTCGCGCGCAAGGAAGGGTTCCGGGCAAAAAAAAAAAACGATTCGCCCCCCTGACTGCTGGGACTCATCAGCTACACCTTCGCACGCTAGGAAGTGTGTCAGGGCAAAAAAAATGATTCGCCCCCTGACTGCTGGGACCCACCAGCTACATCTTTGCACGCAAGGAAGTGCGTCCAGGCAAAAAAACGATTCACCCCCCGACTGCTGGGACCCACCAGCTACATCTTCGCACGCAAGGAAGTGCACGACGGTCGGGACCCACCTAGTCGAAGCGTGCGTGGCGTTGTCATTCTAGTCCGCGAGCGTGTATGCGTACATAGTGGTCGATGTAAGCGGCGCGTGTCGTAGTAGAGGCGCCGCGTAGCATGTACACATACGCATACAGCGGCGAGGGTGCAAGAAAGAAAATACGGCCACGTACATACATACGGGCAGGGTCTCAAACGCCTACTCGCGCATACGTATGGCCAGGGCTCGTGTATATGGCTGGGTCGGAACAGAGAAAGAGCGTCGTCGTCGTGTTCATGGGGAGGCAACGAAATGTGCCGTGTTCATCGGGAGGCAACAGAACGCGTGGGAGCCAACCGGCTGGGTCGGAACGGAATGCGTGGTCGTGTTCATTGGGAGGGCTTGGACGGAACAGGCGATGGAAACAAGGCCTGGCGTACCGCATAACGGAGGAAACGGGCCTCCTACATTCGGAACGGGGTCCTGTTGATCGGGTGGGGTGTGGCGTACCGCAAAACGGAGGAAACGGACCTCCTGTAGTCAAAACGGGGGGTCCTGTTGATCGGGAGGGGTGTGGCGTACCACAAAACGGACGAAACGACCCTCCTACGGTCGAAACGGGCGTCCTGTTGATCGGGAGGGGTGTGGCGTACCGCAAAGCGGACCAAACAAACCTCCTATGGTCGAAACGGGGGTCCTGTTCATCGGGAGGGGTGTGGCGTACCGCAAAACGAGACTCCACGAGATACTGTTCATCTCCACCGTCGACCTCCTCCAGCCTCCACGGGCTACCGTCGACCTCCTCCAGCCTCCACGGGCTCCTGTTCATCCAGCCTCCACCGCGCGCTACTCCACCGGCTACTATTCAACCACCCCTCCACCGTCTACTGTTCATCCAGCCCTCCACACCACGGGGTCCTGTTCAACCACCCCTCCACGGGCACCCCTCCATCGTCTACTGTTCATCCATCCCTCCACACCACGGGGTCCTATTCATACAGAGGCAATGCCACCGCTCACTGTTCATCCACCCCCCCGCAACGCTCACTATTCATCCAATCGATCGGCTTCAGTTAGCAGCAGTAGCGAATGAATCGCTCGATCGGGTTTAGTTAACAGCCATCGATCGATCGCTCGGGTTCAGTAACACATAGCCTGCAGTGCAATCGCTCGGGTTCAGTTAGAGCCCAATGCCTCACTCGGGTTCAGTTAGAGCCAACGCCTCGCACACACGCACGTACGTGTACGAGAGAAACGCGCATCGCTCGGCCCCCTACCTCCCACCGTAACCAGCAACTCCCTGAAATTTTCCTCCCCCTCGCTTCTACCACAGTTTTTTCCGTCATGGACGGCCCAAAGAATGTCATGCAGCTGCGTCTTCGGCCCGCCCAGGACGAAAAGCCCATTTTCTGTCATGATTTTTTGTCATAGAAGTAGGAGCCCACCACATCTATGATGATACCGGGTTTTTTCACAATTATCATCATAGAAGTGTCATATGTATGACAGAAAAAAAATTCGTTCGGCCCAAAATGTCATGGATGTGTCTTTTTTTTTGTAGTGTGACTCTTTGGAGCATGAAGCCATCTTTCAAATCTTGAGGCATAAAGGTTTCAATGAGAAATGGATTCTTTGGATGAAACAACTTCTGGCCACTGGTACTTCTTCTGTTCTTCTCAATGGAGTCCCTGGGAGGAAATTTTTTTGCAAAAAGGGAGTTAGGCAGGGTGACCCTGTCTCTCCTCTTTTATTTGTTATAGATGCTGATCTCTTGCAAATGGTTATCAATGACATGTTCAGAAGAGGAATCCTTCACCTTCCTATACCATGTCATGATCAGGATTGCCCAGTGATCCAATATGCTGATGATACCTTGATCATCCTCCCTGCAGACAGGGCTGAGCTTCTGGCTTTGAAAGATATGTTGCAAGTGTTCTCTCAGTCAACAGGTCTTGATGGGAATTACCATAAATCATTTATTATACCAATAAATGTTGACCCTGCAATGATGAAGGATCTAGCAGCTGCTTTTGGTTGCCAAATTGGAAATATGCCATTTGCTTATCTTGGCTTGCCAGTGGGAACAACAAGGCCAAAAATGGTGGATTTTATGCCATTAGTGGACTGTATGGAAAGGAGAATGATTGCCATCTCCTCATTTCTCAATCAAGGTGAAAGGCTGCAATTTTTCAATTCTGCTCTATCCTCCATGCCCATTTTCTTTTTGTGTAGTTTGGCTGTTCCTGCTGGAATCCTTAAACAGTTGGAGATTCAAAGGTAGTGCCTTTGGAGGAAACATAGAGATGATCCAGCCCCTTCTCTTGCTGCTTGGGAGCTTATATGCAGGCCAAAAAATAAGGGAGGACTTGGTATCCTGAATCTGGGTGTACAGAATGTGGCCCTGCTCCTCAAACATGCTAGCAATTTCCTAAATAAAAAAGATATTCCCTGGGTGTCTCTAATCTGGGACTCCTATTACTATGGAAGGGTGCCCCAGGGAACTTCTGATTGTGGCTCTTTTTGGTGGAGAGACATTTGCAAGGTGATGCAAAATTTTAGGGATTGCTCTTGGGTACAGATAAATGAGGGTGACACTCCACTTTTTTGGTCTGACAATTGGAATCTTGGTAATGAGGTTTCTAGCCTACAGACTAGATTTCCTACGATTTTTTCATATGCTAAGGTTCCATGGATTTAAGTTAAGGAAATTTTCAGCACCCAGGACATGCACCGGCATTTTCATCTTCCTTTGTCTGCCCAGGATTTTGATGATTTGAACATGATTCAAGCTACGATGGGCTCTCACAACAGGGATCTGGCACTAAAGATGTGTGGTTTTGACAAGCCTCTTCCAAACAGTACATGCCCAAGATGTTTTATTCTCACACCTTTGTGTCTGAAACTTTCAATCCTTTGACTTGTTGGAAATGGAAGTCATCTTGCACTCTCAAGATTAAGGTGTTTGCATGGATGCTCATTATGGACAGATTAAACACAAAGGATATGGTGGAAAGAAGGGACTGGCACATGGATGATGGAGTTCATTGTTGGCTCTGTCCTTTGCAGACAAGAGAAACCAGGGACCATCTATTCCTTAACTGCAACTTCAGTGTTAGAGTTTGGAATATTTGCAGATTCATTGGTCTGCTGGTAACTCCATGTCTGATTTGATTATTCAGGCAAGGAGAAGTTGTGATAAACCTTTTTTCACTGAAGTGGTGTTCACTGCCTGCTAGAACATTTGGATCATCAGAAATGCTAAAGTTTTCAGAAGTGAGAGGGCAAGTTTTAACAAATGGAGAGGTGCTTTTAGGCATGATATTACTCTTCTGCAGCACATGATCAAGTCTGCTTACAAGGATGATCTCTTGAAGTGGATTTCTTTTCTCCCCCTTAAGGCTTTCTGTTGTAAGACAACTTTTTTGTTTTTTGATTACCCCTTGTAATCCTCATGTTGTAATTATTGTTTTGCATTAATAAATTTTTGATATGTTGTGGGGGTTTGCCCCACAGTTCCCAGTCAAATAAAAAATAAAAAATGTAGCAATTGTTGGACCAAACTGTTAACTGAACATTACATTTCGGAGGACTAAAGTGTTAACTGAACATTACATTTCAGAGGACCAAACTATAAACTGAACATTAGATTGCATATTAACAAACGGAGGACAAATCACTAGAAGGCATTGGCGGTGGCCTCGAGAAAACAACACAAACTGTATTTTAAAGTAGACAACCGCGTGGCGGTGTTGACAGTGGCCTCGAAGACGAGGTGCTCCTCCAAGATCTGGTGGTCGGCACACATGGCAGCCATAGCGACCTCGTGCGCATGTGCGGCCGCGATGTTCTTCTCTCCTGCCAGATGCTACTGAGCTCCACATTATACTACATGAAAAATGGCTGTGGGTGGCGCTTAATTGGAGGAGGGGGACAGTGATTTTGGCGAAAGGTGTCGTGCCGTCGGTCGGGGCATCTGGGACAGGAAAGGGAAGGATGGTGTGGGTGGGGTGTGGATTACCTGACCATATCGACGAGGCCGCACAGCAAGAAGAAGGGTCGGTGGTGAGGAGGCCGCGCATCAAGAAGAAGGGTTGACGGCGAGGAGGCTACGCTGCAAGAAGAAGGTCGTCGGCGAGGAGGCTGCGCTGCAAGAAGAAGGGTAGCCGGCAAGGAGGCAGCGCTGAAGAAGAAGGGACGCCGATGAGGAGGTTGAGCTGCCAGTAAGCAGCAGTGAAGGTTTGTACTCGTAAAGCAAGGAGGAACAGTGGAAATGTGGCTTTTGGTGGGAGGGAGCGGGCGGGGAGATAGATATTTCCGCGGTGGCAAAAAAATTTCGTTCGGTGCCGCGAGAAACTAGCGCTCAAGTGTGGTTCAGGCGGGGGCGGTGGACTGTAGATGACGAAGCTTCCTGTGTAAGCCAGACAAGACGGTGCGCCAAGATATTTTATATCGCATTCCACATGATTCTTTCTCGTAAACTGTTTGTGGTATACCTGATTTTTTCATTATGTTTTGAAAGACAAAATGGTGTTACGGAGGGAAAGGATGGTGTTTGAATTTCTAGAACATTTATGCACAGTAAACATGCAACTACAAGAGTGTCATGTTTAAATTTGGAATTATTCCGGGTTCATTTGGCATTTTTATGGATTAATTGAGTTTCACGACATTTATTGTGCATAATTCAAATTTGAACTACAAGCACATGCTCCAATGCCCCAAAGTTTGTTGAAAAATCACATGTGTGTCTTGGGTGAATTTATAGGTCCCGTGGAAGAAATGAGAATGAAATTCAAACATCTGGGGGTCGTGGCTCGGTCGGGAACATTGAGAAACTTGGTTTTTAAATTCTTGGAAATTCAAAACTCCCCTGAAAATCATGAAACTTGGCATGGTGTCATTTCATGGCACCAACATGTTGTGGAAAAAAATTGGCCGCATTTGGACAATTTTTTGGTATAAGCTTCTTGCAAACCGGAGCTTCTCTCGAGAAGACTCGTGGTTCTTGAGGGGGACGTGTCACCTATGTGTTCGAAATGATATACAATGCCTCCCCCCTTATTTTTTTACAGAGGCAGCATAGAACTATATGAGTGCCGTTAAAATTTGGAACTATTCCGGGTTCGTTTGGACTTTCTTATACATTAATTGAATTTCTGGTCATTTAATATGCATAATTCAAATTTGAACTACAAGCACATGCTCCAATGCGCCAAAGTTGGTTGAAAATCACATGCATGTCCTTGGGTGAATTTCTAGGTCCCATGCAAGAAATGGGAGTGAAATTCAAACATGTGGGCGTCATGGCTCGGCCGGAAAGATTGAGAAACTTGGTTTTTTAATTGATGTAAATCCAAAACACACGTGAAAATCATGAAACTTGGCATGGTGTAATGACATGGCACCAACATGCCGCGGTAATTTTTTTGGCTGAATTGGGACAAGCTTTGGTATAAGCTTCTTGCAAACCGGTGCTTCTCTCAAGAAGGCTCATGGTTCCGACAGGAATGTGTCACCTCCGTGTGCGAAATGACATACATACACTGCCTTCTCCCGCCTTAATTTTTTTACACAGGTAGATTAGACCAAATAGAAGTATCGTGCTAAATTTTGGAATTATTCCGGCTTCATTTGGCCTTTTTTATACATTAATTGAATTTCTGGTCATTTAATGTGCATAATTCAAATTTGAACTACAAGCACATGCTCTAGTGCACCAAAGTTGGTTGAAAAATCACATGTGTGTCCTTAGGTGAATTTCTAGGTCCAATGCAAGAAATGGGAATGAAATTCAAACATCTGGTGTCGTGGCTCGGCCGAAAAGATTGAGAAACTTGGTTTTCAAATTCATGTAAATCCAAAACACACCTGAAAATCTTGAAACTTGTCATTGTGTCATGACATGGCACCAACATGTTGCGGTAATTCTTTTGGCCAAAATATAGACAAGCTTTGGTATAAGCTTCTTGCAAACCACAGTTTCTCTCAAGAAGGCTCGCGGTTCCAAGGGGAACGTGTCACCTCCGTGTGCGAAACGACATACCTACACTGCCTTCTCCCGCCTTAATTTTTTACACGAGCAGATTAGACCAAATAGAAGTATCATGCTAAATTTGGAATTATTCCGGGTTCGTTTGGACTTTTTTATACATTAGTTGAATTTTCGGGCATTTAATGTGCATAATTCAAATTTGAACTACAACACATGCTCCAGTGCACCAAAGTTGGTTGAAAAATCACATGTGTGTCCTTGGGTGAATTTCCAGGTCCCATGCAAGAAATAGGAATGAAATTCAAACATCTAGGCATTGTAGCTCGACCAAAAAGATTGAGAAACTTGGTTTTTTAGTTCATGTAAAGCCAAAACACGCCTGAAAATCATGAAACTTGGCATGGTGTCATGACATGGCACCAACATGCTGCGGTAAATTTTTTGGCCAAATTGGGACAAGCTTCGGTATAAGCTGCTTGTAAGCCGGAGCTCCTCTCAAGAAGGCTCGTGGTTCCGAGAGGGAACGTGTCACGTCCGTGTGCGAAAAACGACATATGTACACTGCCTTCTCCCGCCAATACTTTGTTTACACATGCAAATTAGACCAAATAGAAGTATCGTGCTAAATTTTGGAATTATTCTGGGTTCGTTTGGCGGTTTTTATACATTAATTTAATTTCTGGGCATTTAATGTGCATAATTCAGATTTGAACTACAAGCACATGCTCCAGTGCACCAAGGTTGGTTGAAAAATCACATGTGTGTCCTTGGGTGAATTCCTAGGTCCCATGCAAGAAATGAGAATGAAATTCAAACATCTGGGCGTCGTGGCTCAGCCGGAAAGATTGAGAAACTTCATTTTTTAATTCCTGTAAATCCAAAACATGCCTGAAAATCATGAAACTTGGCATGGTGTCATGACATGGCACCAACATGCTATGGTAATTTTTCTATCTGATTTGCAAAGGCGCACACATTAAAAATCAACAAAGTTATTTTGGAACAAGTGTTGTTACGTTCCAAATCGGAAACACAACTATTATTGAAACCGTGGGCGTTCTACTTACCAAGTACGTGCCGCCATGCGTCCCTTTTTTTAATTGGCTAGGAGGTGCCGTGAGGGGTAGCTATTTGAGTACAGGAGGCGTGCGATCAAACCCCTGCGTGTGCTCATCAGGATGAGAGCCCTTTGACCTCTATCCGCTGCGCACCTCCCTCCCAACGTCTCCATTAATGGCACCCGAGCCCCTGTTTCACGGCGTGGTTATGTCTCACTGGATTAAGATTTAAGAGAGAAAAATAAAAATCTGAAAGGAAAGTTTTCCACGGATCTTCATGTAAGATCCGATGGACCTATATAGCATCGACTGCGACTTATAGCATGCATGATGAATATAGGATGATGACAGTGGATAATAATTGTCTTACATATTAAGGAACATATTTAAAAAAAGCCACATGCGGTAATGCCAAAAATACACAAGGGCAAAAGAAGAAGGAAGACAACGATCTGACTCGTTGATCTCTACTTTCTTGATGCATTGCTACAGGCTGCGGGAACTAGTCTCCGCAGCGAGCAGCGATGAGCTCTTTCGTGTCCTCAGTATGCTGCTTGAGAGCATCCATGGATTCCTCCACCAGCCTTTTGCGCTTCATGCGCAGCATAACATTCTCGTCCATAAGTTTTTCGACGATGACACTGGTCCTTTCAACAAGGTAGTGGTCACCTCCTGCTGCTCCGCACTTCCGACGATCTTCACCCTCAGCAGGCCGCGCTCGGCCTGGAGCTTCTCGTTGCTCTCCCATAGTTGCCGGATGATGCTGGTAGCCTGTTCAAACGAGGCTTTCATGTCGTCCTGCAACCTCGCCCAACCAGATATCTGATCCATCTGGCTATGGACAATTGCATGCATGCGCCTGTAAGAGTCCTCGCCTGCCTGCGAGACATTTTCCCAGGACGCCGCGGCGCGGCAGGACATCTCTACTGCTTCCGCGGCGTGGCTGCACGAGTCTGCTGCATCAACGGTGCAGTGGGACCTCTGTGCTGCTTCGGCGGCGCGGTGGGACCTCTGTGCTGCTAGGGCCGCGCAGCAGGACATGTCGGCTATTTTCGTAGCGAGGCGGGACACCTCTCGTGCTTCCACTTCCATGCTCGCCTCTCCCTGGTGGCAATCTCTCGACCCAGAACTCACGCCGACCATGGCAGACGGAAGAGAACGATGATGAATGAATTATTTGTTTTTTTGTCGATGAGGAGTTGAGGGGGAATGTGCAGTCATCTTGGAGTAGTAGTATTTATAACCGAGTACTATTACGCTCCTAAGTGGGAAACCATTTAGGTTTTGATCCGTGTGAACAGGTTTGCAATTTGGAATGTGACAGGACGCAGGCTCAAAATTTATTGACGGTTCTATAATTTCTAAGTGTGGCACTATTCCCGAACGGCGTAACATGGGCATGCTTTCTCGGCCGCGTACGTGGCATTTGGTGCACCGCAATAGGCAATGTCAGCACACGTCTTGTTCCAAGAACCGTGCGCGCTTGTTATTACCATCGCACACGCTTATTTTAATTAGAATGTGTGCCCGTCTAGCGCACACACGTTGATCTATCTAACTATTTCTGTTTGTTGTGGCTAATCGCAAACAGTTCATCCGTGTGAAGCGTATGCCCTCAATTGCACAAACCTTTATCTAGCTATCCATTTCTGTTGTTCCGCCTCATGACAAACAGTTAATCCGATTGAACTATATGCCATATATCGCACACGCCTTCATCTAGCTGCCCGTTTCCGTTCTTCTTCCTCATCGCAAACATTTCATTGAACTGAACCATATGTCGTGCATCGCACACGCAACTAAAATCTGAACCGTGTTTGATGCATCCGTCATCGCAAACATTTTGCACCTTTTTGATGGTTTTTTACACCAGTGTTTGCGATTATTGGATCGCACACAGTTTCGTCGAAGGGTCTTTGATCGTAGTGTCGTGTTAGCAGCATCCTGCAGTAATGTATGGTGAGACATATGCCCCCGTTGCTAGACTTGAGCCCATACACATCTTACTTGCTTATGCCAATCATCATGACATTACTTTACACCAAATGGACATCAAAAGTGCTTTTCTAAATGGTGAAATTGAGGAGGAAGTTTATGTTAAACAACCTCCCGGCTTTGTTAATCCTAAGAAATCTGATCATGTCTACAAACTTCACAAAGCTCTTTATGGTCTTAAATGCTTGACTAACGTTCTCATTGAAAAAGGCTTTGTAACGGGAAAATTGATTCTACACTTTGTACTAAAAGGGTTTATTGTGAATTATTTGTGTGCCAAATTTATGTGGATGATATCATATTTTGTTTGACTAACCCTCATTTTAGTGAAAAGTTTGGAAGGCTAATGTTGGATAAGTTTGAGATGTCTATGATGAGTGAACTCAAGTTCTTTCTTGGTTTGCAAATCAAGAAAACTAAGGATGGTACCTTTGTCTCCCAAACAAAGTACACCAAGGACTTATTCAAGAAGTTCAACATGCGAGAAAGCAAAGGTATGAAAACACCCATGCCTACTAGTGGACATCTTTACTTAACTAAGGATGGCGAACCGGTTGACCAAAAGGTTTACCGCTCTATGATTGGTTCATTGTTATATCTGTGTGCCTCCCAACCCGATATTATGCTAAGTGTGTGCATGTGTGCACGATATCAAGTGCCCCCCAAATAATGTCATCTCAAGGCTGTCAACAGGATAGTGAGATACTTAATTCATACACCAAACTTTTGCATTTGGTACCCTAAGAGGTCTTCTTTTGATCTTGTTGGCTACTCCATTTCGGACTACGCTGGTGACAAGGTTGATAAAAAGTCCACTTTAGAAACTTGTCAATTTCTTGGTAGGTCTCTTGTGTCTTGGTCCTCCAAGAAACAAAACTCAGTATCCTTATCTACCGCCGAAGCGGAATACATTGCCGGAGGTTCATGTTGTGCTCAATTACTTTGGATGACCCAAACACTTAAATATTATGGGATACATGTGAAACATGTTCCATTGCTTTGTGACAATGAAAGTGCTATTAAGATTTCTCATAGTCCCGTGCAACATTCTCGGACTAAGCATATTGAAGTTCATCATCATTTCATTCGAGATCATGTTGCTAAAGGTGACATCAATCTTAAGCATGTTCGTACAGATAAGCAATTGTCGGATATATTCACCAAACCGCTTGATGAAAAAGTATTTTTGCCATTTGAGGGGTGAATTGAACATCATTGATGCCTCAAACTTGGAGTAGAAACTCCATTGGGATGCATGCAAGGCATGAGCCTTTCGATGACTAATCCTTGACATTTCTCATGATGATGATCATATGTCTTGGATCCATACTTGTACCCTTGCATGTTATCTAACCCTTGTAGGTACTTGATAAGCCCAAATCTATGAGATTGCAAGTTACTCACATCCTAAGCAATCTCCACATCACCAAGTCTCTACAATATGGTGGTTGAAGACAAGGAAGCATGAATCCTTTCAACATATCATTTAACAATTTTCCTATATCAAAGTTCATTTGATATCAATTTATAGGTTTGTCATTTTGGATACACAAGTGCTCTTCCTTGCAAAACTAACCCATTTAGGTAGATGAACTCAAACTACAAACGGTGCTCCCAACTCTTGATGAACTGAGCATCCTACACAAGTTCAACTACATGATCAAGATCAACACCACCACCAAGGTATGTCATTCCATCTTAGAGAAGCTTTGACCCAAGTTATGAGTTAAAGCAACTCAACAAGATGTGAGTACATCAAAGTGCTTAAACGAAAAATGTCAACCCCATTTTGAGCTTAAACGATGAGTACGACCTATGATCACGTGACTTCACTTGACTCCTAAGTCAATATACCCTAACATAGGTGACTTTGTCGTCGACCAATTCTAGATGAAGTTCTCTAGTGTTTCTCTGTGCTCTTGCATTTGTCTCTTGCTTGCTTGATCCTCTTTCAAAAAAAACTTCATCTATATTTCATTTCTTTTCTCTGTTATTTTCTTCATTCCCTCCATCTAATTCCTTGCAAATCTTTGTGAGATCTTATTTCCCTAGTGAGCTGAGATGACAAAATGTTTAATCATCGTTGAACTCGGTCTCTCTGATCCAAACCTATCGGTCTAATCGAGGTACAAGGAACTCTAGTGCATAGATCATTTGTCAAACCGACACGGTCTAACTCGGTTGCACCGATCAGGATTCTCCGTGACCTCGTCAACTAGGTGTCATTGATGAAAACAAATTGGCGTTACCGATTTCAGTGCTGCAGAAAACTTTTTGCCATTGCATCCTGCATATCTTTTCTAGCTCCACTCGATGATTCTTATCCTCTACCTGCATCACAATCTACATGCTGCTTTTTCATGGGTCTCAAGGATCAAACCTAATCGACTCCTACTCCAGAAGAACCTTTCTTCGAAATTGATGTCAAAGGGGGAGAGAGAGATCACATCAAAGCTTATCTTATGGGAAAAAGAGACCCTATGGGAGAGACACGCATCTTAGCTTTCCCAGATGCTTGTTGTCCATAGCGGAGAGAAGTCACATATCTTTAAGAGGGGAAAGGCATGTTAGTTTATGTTACTTTGCTCTGTCTTTGCTCTGATTTTCTCTTACCCTATCTTGTCCTATTATCCAATATCACATTCAGGGGGAGAAAGAGTTCATATCTAATGGAAGAAAATCTTTAGAATTCATTGCATATCTTTAATCCTTGGGGACAAGTCTATCACTACATGTCATCCCAATCTTGGTACTCTTGTAGTTTCCTGAACTTGCTCTGATTAGTAGGTGTTCTTGTGTTATCTAACCCTGTTTTCTCAAGTTCACCTTTTCCAAAGTCAGCTCAAGATCACAAGGTAAGTATATGCATCACACTCATCTGCATGATGATCTCTTGCTATTGCACATATTGTTCGCAAGAAGGACTCATGATCATGAAGGTACATCTTTTGTATTTACATCATTTGCTCTGATGCATATAGCCAAGATACATGTAGCTCATTGCTTGCTCTGGCATGCTTATGCATTCACATGCTTTCATAGTCTACCTTCACATGATTGCATACATGTAGGGGGAGCCAATGCATGTTACATGTATTTCGTAAGCTTTACTTGTTACTCTTCATATCTTTATCTAAAGCTTTGATGTATGTTGCCATCAATTACCAAAAAGGGGGAGATTGAAAGCACAAGTGCTCTCTGGGTGATTATGGTAATTAATGTCAACATATCTCTTGTTGGACTAACATTTTCATCTAATATATTTCAGAGAGTTCAACAAAGGCGTGACATGGACAAAAGGATGTGGAACCCCTTCAAGATGCTAAGGATAAATATTGGTAAAAGCTCAGGACTCTTCAATTCTATTTTAGTGATCCAAGATCGCATTGAGTCCATAGGAAAAGCCAATACTATTAAAAGGGGACGAGGTGTTGCTTAATGGTCTACTTGCTCAAAGTGCTTAGTGATATGCTCCAAAGCCCTCAACTACTTTCTGAATTCCAAATATGTCCAAAACCTAAAGTCAAACTCGGCCCCACCGATTTGATTCATCTGGCGCCATCGAGTTCATTGACATAGCCACTTCTAGAAACCCTAATCAGTTCGATCTCACCGAGATGGCCTTGGGAACTCGTTGTTGCCTGTTGCAATTATTTCGGTCTCACCGAGATGTGCAATCGATCCCACCGATTTTGCTTGACCAAGTCACTGTTTGCTTATTATTGAAATCGGTCTCACTGAGTTCACGCAACCGGTCACACCGAGATGAGGTTTTGCCTTAACCCTAGCACATCGGTCCCACTGAGTTGATCATATCGGTCTCACCGAAAACCCTAACGTTCACATTTTGAACCAGATCGGTCTCACCGAGTTTCACTATTCGGTCTAACTGAGTTGGGTCAAATGTGTGTAACGGCTAGATTTTATGTGGAGGCTATATATACCCCGCCACCCCCTTCTCCATTTATGAGAGAGCCATCAGAACGTGTTTACACTCCCACTACTCATTTTCTAAAAGAGAACCACCTACTCATGTGTTGAGACCAAGACATTCCAATCCTACCACAAGAATCTTGATCTCTAGCCTTCCCCAAGTTGCTTTCCACTCAAATCATCTTTCCACCATATCCAAATCTGTGAGAGAGAGTTGAGTGTTTGGGAGACTATGATTTGAAGCACAAGAGCAAGGAGTTCATCATCAACACACCATCTATTACCTTTTGGAGGGTGGTGTCTCCTAGATTGGTTAGGTGTCACTTGGGAGCCTCCGTCAAGATTGTGGAGTTGGACCAAGGAGTTTGTAAGGGCAAGGAGATCACCTACTTCGTGAAGATCTACCCAAGTGAGGCAAGTCCTTTGTGGGTGATGGCCATGGTGGGATAGACAAGGTTGCTTCTTCGTGTACCCTTCGTTGGTAGTGCCCTCCGTGGACTCGCGCAACCGTTACCGTTCGTGGGTTGAAGTCTCCATCAACGTGGATGTACGATAGCACCACCTATCGGAACCATGCCTAAAATCTCTGTGTCTCCAATTGTGTTTGCACACTCCAATCCCATCCCTTTACTTTCTTGCAAATTGCATGCTTTTCTTTCCGCTGCTCATATACTCTTGCCATGCTTGCTTGAAATGTATTGTGAATGCTTAAACTGAAGGAAATATGCCCGAGAGGCAATAATAAAGTTGTTATTTATATTTCCTTATATCATGATAAATGTTTACTATTCATGCTAGAATTTTATTAACCGGAAACTTAGTACATGTGTGAATACATAGACAAAACAGAGTAGTATGCCTCTACTTCAATAGCTCGTTAATCAAAGATGGTTATGTTTCCTGACAATAGACATGTGTTGTCATTTGATGAACGGGATAACATCATTAGAGAATGATGTGATGGACAAGACCCATCCGTTATCTGAGCATAATGATCATTAAGTTTTATTGCTATTGCATTCTTCATGACTTATACATGTTCCTCTGACTATGAGATTATGCAACTCCCAAATATCGGAGGAACACCTTGTGTGCTATCAAACTTCACAACGAAACTAGGTGATTATAAAGATGCTCTACAGGTGTCTCTGAAGGTGTTTGTTTGGTTGGCATAGATCGAGATTAGGATTTGCCACTCTGAGTATCGGAGAGGTATCTCTGGGCCCTCTCGGTAGTGCTCATCACTATAAGCCTTGCAAGCAATATGACTAATGAGTTAGTTACAGGATGATGCATTACGGAATGAGTAAAGAGACTTGCCGGTAATGAGATTGAACTAGGTATGAGGATACCGATGATCGAATCTCGGGCAAGTAACATACCAATGACAAAGGGAATAACGTATGTTGTTATGCGGTTTGACCGATAAAGATCTTCGTAGAATATGTAGGAACCAATGTGAGCATCTAGGTTACACTATTGGTTATTGACCGGAGATGTGTCTCGATCATGACTACATAGTTCTCGAACCTGTAGGGTCTGCACGCTCAACGTTCCATGACGATTTGTATTATGAGTTATGTGATTTGGTGAATGAAGTTTGTTTGGAATCCTGGATGATATCACGGACATGATGAGGAGTCTCAAAATGGTAGAGAGGTAAAGATTCATATATTGGAAGGTCGTATACGGACATCTGAATGGTTTTGAGTGGTTTGGGTATTTTACCGGAGTACCGAGGGGTTACCGGAACCCCCCGGGGAAGTATTGGGCCTACACGGGCCTTAGTAGAGAGAGAGGAGGGCCGCAAGGGGTGGCCGCGCCCCCCCCCCCATGGAAGTTCGAATTGGACTAGGGGAGGGGCGGCACCCCCTTTCCCTCTCCCTTTCCCTCTCCCACTCCTTCCTTTTCCCTCCGATGGAAGATAGGAAAGGGGGGGGGGGGTGAATCCTACTAGGAGTGGAGTCCTAGTAGGACTCCCCCCGTGGTGCGCCTCTCCTGGCCGCCGGCCTCCTCCTCCCCTCCTTTATATATGGGGGTGGGGGGCACCCCAAAGGCACATCAATTGTTTTCTTAGCCGTGTGCGGTGCCCCCTCCACAGTTTACACCTGCGGTCATACGTCGTAGTGCTTAGGCGAAGCACTGCGCGGATCACATCACCATCACCATCATCATGTCGTCGTGCTGGCGAAACTCTACCTAGACCCTCTACTGGATCAAGAGTTCGAGGGACGTCATCGAGCTGAACGTGTGCTGAACTCGGAGGTGCCGTACGTTCGGTAATAGATCGGTTGGATAGTGAAGTCATTCGACTACATCAACCGCGTTAACCTAATGCTTCCGGTTTCGGTCTACGAGAGTACGTGGACACACTCTCCCCCTCTCGTTGCTATGCATCTCCTAGATAGATCTTGCGTGATTGTAGGAATTTTTTTGAAATTGCATGCTACGTTCCCCAACAGTGGTAACTGAGCCAGGTTTATGCGTAGATGATATGCACGAGTAGAACACAAAGAGTTGTGGGTGATAATAGTCATACTGCTTACCACCAACGTCTTACTTTAATTCGGCGGTATTGTTGGATGAAGCGGCCCGGACCGACATTACATGACCACGTTCATGAGACCGGTTCTACCGACGTGCTTTGCACACAGGTGGCTGGCGGGTGTCTGTTTCTCCAACTTTAGTTGAATTGAGTTTGACTATGGCTGGACCTTGTTGAAGGTTAAAATAGCACACTTGATGAAAAATCATTGTGGTTTTGATACGTAGGTAAGAACAGTTGTTGCTAGAAGCCCATAGCAGCCACGTAAAACTTGCAACAACAAAGTAGAGGACATCTAACTTGTTTTTGCAGGGCATGTTGTGATGTGATATGGTCAAGACATGATGTGATATAAGTTATTGTATGAGATGATCATGTTTTGTAAAAGTTATCGGCAATTGGCAGGAGCCTTATGGTTGTCGCTTTATTGTATGAAATGCAATCGCCATGTAATTTCTTTACTTTATCACTAAGTGGTAGCGATAGTCGTAGAAGTAATAGTTGGTGAGACGACAACGATGCTACGGCGGAGATCAATGTGTCAAGCTGGTGACAATGGAGATCATGACGGTGCTTTGGAGATGGAGATCAAAGGCACAAGATGATGATGGCCATATCATGTCACACATTTGATTGCATGTGATGTTTATCTTTTGTGCATCTTATTTTGCTTAGTTCGGCGATAGCACTATAAGATGATCCCCGACCCCCTGGACACGTCCACTTGCCCCTGCCTCTCTCCCTCGCTCCCCTCCGCCATGGCCGACGCTGCCGCAGCCACGCCGCCGTCGTAGCCGTAGCCACCGTCGTCCACGCGCCGCCCGACCGTGTCCACGTGCTCCGCCACCGTCCTCTCCGTCGAGCAGGCCGAGCCCCGAGCGCTCGCGTGCCCTGAAGCCACCGCATCGACCTCGCCCGACTCCACCACTGCTAGAGATGCCCTTTGTCGTCACCGTCGCAGCAGGCCGTCCCCGACCTCGCCGTCAACTCCGTAGCAACTGTCGTGAGCTTAGCTACCTCTCCATCCTCTCCATTCTCTCCCTTGAGCCCTGTAGCGACTGCACGTAGCTCACCCGCACGCGCCGCCGCTGAGCTCATTGCCGACGTGACTCCGGCCACACAACGACCAAGCCACCTTGTCCACTAGCCCTACCGCACCCCCAGGAGCTCACTGCACTACTCCACGTGCCTCACCGTGCCTCCTAGCGACGAGTCCGAGCTCACCCGAGCTCTCGCCACCGCCAAACTCGTCACCGGCGTCGTTTCCGGTGACTCCAAGCCCAACCACCACCACCACCACCACAGGATGCGGCTCGCCTCCAGCATCACGTAGATCTGCTCCGCCGTCGTTTTGGTCGCCGGAGCACAAAACACGCACCGCACCGCCGTGTTTGGCCTCGCCGGCGGCTAAATGCCGGCGAGTTTGACCCTGCTGACCCCATTTGACCACGAGTGGGCCCAGTTTGACCCCCCTGGGTCAATGACAGGTGGGGCTTAGCCGGCTAAATAATCTAGGGTAAGTACTAATTTAAATTAGTTAAACTAATGACACAGACACGCGGGACCCACTGTCAGGTTTGACCTGGACCGTCCCGTTGACCACTGACGTCACCCTGATGTAATGCTGACGCAGTAATTTATTTACTGGAATTATTCTTATACAGGAAATTCCAGAAAATACCATAAACTTCAAAAAATCATAGAAATTAATTTGTAGCTCCAAATGCAAAGTGTTATATGTGAAAAATGATCAGAAAAATACAGTCTATCCATCTGTACTGGTTTCATGCATGTTTAAAAAAGTTAACCTGCTGTTTAGTGCAGAACAATATAAAGCACTATTAAGGGCCATTTATGAGTTTGGAACTTGAATCTTTGGTTCGAAATGGTTCAAACCCATCTGGTCTTAGTTGCATTAGCCCAATACACTCATTTTGCCATGTCTCATGCATGCATCATATTGTTGCACTTTGTTTGGTGATGATTGTATATCGGTGCTCTCTGCGGCAGGTTCTGCCCCCGAGGAGTATCGCGAATACCCTAACGAAGAGCAATACCAGTCCAGGACCCGCAAGGCAAGCAACCAACCGTTTGATCATATCGATACAATCCCATGTTCTCGCCTCTGCTCTCTTTTACTACATTAAGACAACATGATTCAAACTGCTGTGTGCTACAGTAGTTGAACCCATTTCCTCTGCATGACCTGTCATTGCCACAGTAACCAGATGAAACACACTAGCATGTGTAGGAGTTGATTGAGCCATGTGTATGTGTTGTTCCTACCTTGCTATGCCTGCTATGCTTAGAGTTGTGTCAGGTCTGGTTCATCTGGGTGATGGGCTAGACTGAAATGATCATGTCGCTAATGAGAGTGATGTGTTGAACATGATTTGGTAAAGGTATCGATGAGAGGCCATGTAGGAGTACATGGTGGGTTGTTTCATTGGAGCCGTCCTTAAGCACCAAGATCTGTATATGTGATTTAAGAATCAGCTACTACCATACATTGGGATCCTTAATTGACTCGCTCGACTTCTTATCCACCCTAGTACCCTGTCCAAGAGTTGCAAGTAGTTTCTGGTGTTTGTAGCTTACTGGAGGCTGTGGGCAGCGCTGACCCGCGGGGTGGGCTGTGATGCGGTAGGTACGTGGCCGGGTATACCGGGCATCCGTTAGGTGTCTCGGAACCCTGTACACATCGTTCGGGGCCGTATGTGGAAACCTCGGCCGGACTCCCTGCGGATGGAACCTGAATAGGCGATAAACCTGGACTAGAGACTTAGGTGTTTAGGTAGGTCGTGGTCTACACCCACGTCGGCTTTCGCTTGAAGTCTACCGAGCACATGTCGTGTGCGGACGCTAAGTGGTGGAAACATGTATGAAGAAGTATACCCCTGCAGGGTTAACATCACCTATTCAAATAGCCGCTTCTGTGGTAAAGGACTACTTGGTTGCCTATACAGTTCATCGACAAGTAAATGGAAACTACTAAAATCCTCAAGATAAGTGTGAGTGCCGAGGATGGCTCTTCCGTAGGATGACCGAGGTGGATCCTCGGTAGTGTATTGAGGTGGTGAGTAGTGGACTCGAGTGCGCAAAACCATTTCAAGTTGGAGTCTCGTGAGATAGCTTAGCCAAGAGTCAAAGCTGGCTTGCTGCAATAACCCCACCAACCCTTCTTGATAATGTGCATGTATGTAGGATCTGATGTAAGTCTTGCTGAGTACCTTTGCACTCATGTTGCTTAATTTACGTTTTACAGAAGACGATGCAACCCCTTCCGATGGGTTCTTCATAGACATCGATGTCGACGAGTAGGCTGAAGCCCAGGTGGTGATCCTGAGCTCACGATGGACCATGTAGTATAGTCAGGCTTACCCAAGCCTCTTTTATTTTCCTAGTTGTCAGTACTCAGACAAGTTACTTCCGGTGTTGGCTTGTATGTTTGTATGACTTGAATGCTGGGTCGTGTGACCCGTACCTGTGTGTATGATATGTATGGCTCTCTAAGCCTTTAAATAAAGTAATTATGTTGTAGAGTCATTTTGTGATGCCTTGTTGTATTTGCACATATCGAGCATATTGTGTGTATGATTGAAATGCTTGGTATGTGTGGGATCTGACTACCTAGTTGTTTATCCTTAGTAGCCTCTCTTACCGAGAAATGTCTCCTAGTGCTTCCACTCAACCATGGTAGCTTGCTACTGCTCCGGAACACTTAGGCTGGCCGGCATGTGTCCTTCTTCGTTCATGTGTCTGTCCCTACGGGGAAATGGCACGCGATGAACGCTGGAGTCCTGTTAGCCCGCTACAGCCCGGTTTACCAGAGTCCTGCTAGCCCAGTGCTATAGCCTGGATTCATTCGCTGATGACCGACACGTTCGTTGCTGGGTCATGTATGCATGTCCCTGTAAGTTAGCACCACTTTGGGTTCACGACTAGTCATGTCATCCCGGGCTCCTTGTCATATGGATGCTAGCAACACTATCATATACGTGTGCCAAAAGGAGCAAACGGTCCCGGGCAAGGTAAGGCGACACCCGTGGGAATACTGTGCATGAGGCCGCAAAGTGATATGAGGTGTTACATGCTAGATCGATGTGCCATTGAGTCAGGGTCTTGACAAGATGAAATTTCTGTGTACCCTCAAGAATACTTTGCTTATCATAAGAGACCGTTTTGGCTTGTCCTTTGCCTCAAAAGGATTAGGCTACCTTGCTGCACTTTTTTTACTATTACCATTACTTGCTCGTTACAAATTATCTTGCTATCAAACTACTCGTTACTTATAATTTCAGTGCTCGCAGAGAATACCTTGTTGAAAACCACTTGTCATTTCCTTCTGCTCCTCGTTGGGTTCAACACTATTACTTATTGAAAGGACTATGATTGATCCAAAATTCTTGTGGGTCATCAAGGCTTTTTTCTAGTGTCGTTGCCTGGGAGTGAAGCGCTCTTGGTAAGTGCAAATTGGTAAGGAAAAATTATTACTACATGCTGAAATTTACTGTCACTTGTTGCTATGGAAAATAATACTTTGAGGGGTTTGTTCCGGGAATCTTCACCTCGACCGGAACCACAATTAGTCACCCTCAACCTACTGCACCTACTTAAAATATTGGTTATGAAATTCCTTCGGGTATGCAAGAACAACTGCTTGCTAATCCTTATGCAGGAGATGGAACCGAACATCCTGATATGCACTTGATATATGTGGGGGAAATTTGTGGATTATTTAAGCTTGCAGGTTTACCTGTAGATGAAGCTAATAAGAAGGATTTACCTTTGTCTTTGAAGGGAAAAGCATTGGCATGGTATATGCTATGCGATGATATTGGATCTTGGATTTGGAATCGATTGAAATTGGAGTTTCACCAAAAAAATTATCCTATGCATCTAGTTCATCGTGATCGGAATTACATATATAATTTTTGGCCTCGTGAAGGAGAAAGTACCGCTCTAGCTTGGGGGAGGATTAAGTCAATGTTATGTTCATGCCCCAATCATGAGGTCTCAAGAGAAATTATCATTCAGAATTTTTATGCTCGGCTTTCTCATGATGATCGATCCATGCTCGATACTTCTTGTACTAGTTCCTTTATGAAGGAGACTATTGAATTCCGGTGGGATATTTTGGAAAGAATTAAAAGCAACTCTCATGATTGGGAACTCGACGAAGGTAATGAGACAAGTATTATGCTTAAGTATGATTGTGTTAAATCTTTTATGATTACCGATGCTTTTCAAAAGTTTAGCACTAAATATGGACTTTACTCTAAGATAGTAGCTTGCTTTTGTGAATCAGTTACAACTCATGTTGATATCCCTAAGGAGAAGTGGTTTAATATCATCCACCTGTTAAAGAAGAAATGAAAGAACCGATAATAGCTAAAGATGAAACTATTATCTATAATGTTGATCCAGTTTTTCCTATTGCCTATATTGAAAAACCGCCTTTCCCTGTTAGGATGAAGGAACATGCTAAAGTTTCAATTGTGGTCAATAAAACCTATATTAGGACACCTAAACCAGCTGAAAAAATTAAAGTAGAACCTAGTGTTTCTATGGTTAAAGATCTCCTGGTTGAAAATATAGATGGGCATGTTATTTACTTCTGTGATGAAGCTGCTAGAATTGCCAAACCCGATGAAAAAGATAAATATAGACCTGTTGTTGGCATGCCCATTGTATTAGTTAAAATAGGATATCACTATTATCATGGTTTATGTGACATAGGTGCTAGCATGAGTGCTATTCCTTTTACCTTTTTTTGCGGGGGAAATAGCACTTGGGATTGTTAGAGACATTGAAGTCATGTATGGGAAAATAAAATATCCTAATGATTTTCTTGTTCTTGGTTCCCCACAAGATGACTTTTGTCCCATTATCTTTGGTAAGCCTTTCTTGAACACCGTTAATGCTAAAATAGATTGTGAGAAACAAACCGTCGGTGTTAGTTTTGGTGATGAGTCTCATGAGTTTAATTTTTGTAAGTTTAGTAGGAAGCATCATAAGAAAGAATTGCCTAGTAAGGATGAAATAATTGGTCTTGCTTCTATTGTTGTACCTCCTACTGATCCACTACAACAATATTTGCTAGACCATGAGTATGATACGCATATGCATGAAATAAATGAAATAGATAATATTTTCCTTTGAACAACGTCCTCTTCTTAAACACAATTTGCCTATTAAAACTCTAGGAGGTCCTCCTCCACCTAAAGGTGATCCTGTGTTTGAATTAAAACAATTGCCAAACACATTGAAATATGTTTATCTTGATGAGAAAAAGATATATCCTGTTATTATTAGTGCTAACCTTTCAGAACATGAAGAATAAAGATTATTAAAGGTTCTGAAGAAGCACCGAGCTGCTATTATGTATACTCTTGATGATTTAAAGGGCATTAGTCCCACTCTCTGTCAGCATAAAATTAATATGGAACCTGATGCTAAACCCGTTGTTGATCACCAACAATGTTTAAATCCTAAAATGAAAGAAGTGGTAAGAACTGAAATATTGAAGCTTCTAGAAGCAGGTATAATCTATCCTATAGCTGATAGTCGATGGGTGAGTCCTATTCATTATGTCCCTAAGAAGGGAGGTATTATTGTTGTTCCTAATGATAAAAATGAACTTATTCCAAAAAGAATCGTTACTTGCTACAAAATGGTAATTGATTTTAGAAAATTAAATAAGGATACTAGAAAACATCATTACCCTCTGCCTTTTATTGATGAAATGCTAGAAAGATTATCAAAGCAAACACACTTTTTTCCTTGATGGATATTCTATTTTTTTCTCAAATACCTGTTTCACAACCTGATCAAGAGAAAAACAACTTTACTTGTCCTTATGGAACCTATGCTTATAGACGTACGCCTTTTGGTTTATGCAATGCACCTGCTACCTTTCAAAGATGTATGACTGCTATATTCTCTGATTTTTGTGAAAAGATTGTTGAGGTTTTCATGGATGATTTCTCCGTTTATAGAACTTCTTTTGATGATTGCTTAAGCAACCTTGATTGAGTTTTGCAGAGATGCGAGCAAACTAATCTTGTATTGAATTGGGAGAAGTGCCACTTTATGGTTAATAAAGGTATTGTCTTGGGACATAATATTTTTGAACGAGGTATTGAGGTGGATAAAGCTAAAGTTGATGCAATTGAGAAAATGCCATGTCCTCAAGATATCAAAGGTATTCGTAGTTTCCTCGATCATGCTGGTTTCTATAGGAGGTTTATTAAAGACTTCTCTAAAATTTCTGGACCTCTTACAAATCTTTTACAAAAGGATGTTCCATTTGTTTTTGATGATGATTGTGTAGAAGCCTTTGAAACACTTAAGAAAGCCTTGATTTCTGCACCTAATGTTCATCCACCTGATTTGAACTTGCCTTTTTAAATTATGTGTGATGCTAGTGACTATGTAGTTGGTGTTGTTCTAGGAAAAATAGTTGATAAGAAATTAAATGTTATTCATTATGCTAGTAAAACTCTAGACAACGCTCAACAAAATTATGCTACTACTGAAAAAGAATTCTTAGCAGTGGTGTTTGCTTGTGATAAATTCCGATCCTAAATTATTGATTCTAAAGTTATTGTTCACACCGATCATGCTACTATAAAATATCTTATGGAAAAGAAAGATGCTAAACCTAGACTTATTAGGTGGGTTCTCTTGCTGCAAGAATTTGACTTACATATCACTGATAGAAAAGGAGCTGAGAATCCCATGGCTGATAGCTTTTCTAGGCTAGAAAATATTCTTGATGACCCACAACCCATTAAAGATAGATTTCCTGATGAACAATTAGCTGCAATAAATTTGCTCATAACACTCCTTGGTATGCTGACTATGCTAATTACATTGTTGCTAAATATATTCCACTTAGCTTCAAATACCAACAAAATAAAAAATTCTTCTATGACTTAAGACATTACTTTTGGGATGACCCACATCTTTATAAAGAGGGAGTAGATCGTATTATTAGACGTTGTGTACCTAAGCATGAACAGGGACAAATCTTATGGAAATGTCACTTTGAAGCTTCTGGAGGGCATCATGCGGGAGATAGAACTGCTCACAAGGTATTGCAATCTAGTTTTTATTGGCCTACTCTCTTCAAGGATGCGCGTAAGTTTGTTTTATCTTGTGAAGAATGCCAAAGAATTGGTAATATTAGTAAGCGTCAGGAAATGCATATGAATTATTCTCTTTCTGTTGAACCATTTGATGTTTGGGGTTTTGATTATATGGGACCTTTTTCTTCCTTTAATGGGTATACACATATTTTGGTTGCTGTTGATTATGTTACTAAGTGGGTGGAAGCTATTCCACCTAGTATTGCTGATCACAACACCTCTATTAAAATGCTTAAGGAAGTTATTTGCCCAAGGTTTGGAGTCCCTAGATATTTAATGATTGATGGTGGTTCACACTTCATTCATGGTGCTTTTCGTAAAATGCTTGCTAAGTATGATGTTAACCATAGAATATCATCACCTTATCATCCTCAGTCTAGTAGTCGAGTTGAACGTAGCAGTAGAGAAATAAAATTAATTTTACAAAAGACTATCAATAGGTCCCGGAAGAATTGGTCTGAGAAATTAGATGATGCACTTTGGGCTTATAGAACAACATATAAAAATCTCGTGGGTATGTCTCCTTATAAAATGGTTTATGGAAAAGCTTGTCATTTGCCTCTTGAGTTAGAAAATAAAGCATATTGGGCAAATAAAGAACTCAACTATGATTTCAAACTTGCCAGTGAAAAGAGGTTATTTGATATTAGCTCACTAGATGAATGGAGAACCCGAGCATATGAAAATGCCAAGTTATTTAAATAAAAAGTTAAAAGATGGCATGATAAAAGAATCCAAAAGCGTCAGTTCAAAGTTGGAGAATATGTTCTTTTGTACAATTCTCGTTTCAGATTCTTTGCAGGAAAACTCCTCTCCAAATGGGAAGGACCCTATGTAATTAAGGAGGTTTATCAATCGGGAGCCATCAAAATAAATAACGTCGAGGGTACTAATCTGAAGGTCGTCAATGGGTAAAGAATAAAACATTATATCTCAGGTACGCCCACTAATGTTGAAAGCAATATTGTCCAAACTATGACACTAGAAGAACACATAAAGGAAACCTTCTGGAACACTCCAGAATCATGTAAAAGAGGAGGTACGTGATACGGTAAGTAAACGGACTCCAAAAAATCCGCAAAAATATTTTTTGTTTGTTTTGGAATGTTTAAAAAAATTGGAAAATAAGAAACTACCAGGAAGGTGACCCTGGTGGGCACAAGACACCAGGGCGCGGTGGTTTGTGCCCACCTCGGGTACCTTCCGGACTCAGTGTTTCATCCGATTGCTTGTTTTCCAAGATAAAAAAAATCTTTATATACCCCCCGAACCTATTGTCCACCGTATCACAGGGAAATCTTCTGTTTTCTTTTCTTGCTGTTTTCTGACAGATTCATCAAAGCCAGCATCATGTCTTCCTCACACTCCAGTAACAATTTTCACAATTTGGTTCATAACTATGGGTTCCAAAATACCCCTCGTGTGCACATATCGTCCAATTGGAACATATCTCGTCCAAGAGAAAGTGATGTAGGAACGAACTCTTGGGGCCCGAAGAATAAACACATTATGGCTGAAGTGGGATAAACACCGAGTTACTTCATCAGGACCTTCGAGAGATTCAAGGCTTGAGGGAGCTACTTGTGAATATGTTGGACAAACCCTCTACATCACCACCACCTCCTTCTTCAACACCAAAAGAAACTTGAGTATCGGGAATGGGAACTCCCCTTGGCTTGTGCCAAGCTTGGGGGAGGTGCCCCAGTATCGTACCATCTCCACTATCTTTTGCCTTTACTTATCTTAGTTCGATCCATAGTTATCTTTTGCTTTAGATGAATAAAAATTTAGTTCGATCCTTCCTTTTTGAGAGTTTTGCTTAGTGATCTATCCTTGTCACTGCTGTAGGATGCTGCTAACACGACATTACGATCAAAGACCCTTTGACGTAACTGTGCGCCATGCATTAACCGCAAACGGGGATGTAAAAGAACCGTCAAAAAGAATGCAAAACGTTTGCGATGGCAGAGACATCAAACACGATTCAGATTTTAGTTATGTGTGCGATGCTGGGCATACGGTTGATCCAACAGAAATGTTTGCGATGAGGAAGAACAACAAAAATGGGCAGCCATACCAATGTGTGTGCAATATACGGCATACAGTTGCTCCGATGAACTGTGTGCTATTAGGGAATGCAATAGAAACGGTCAGCCAGATCAAGGTGTGTGTGATATATGGCATACGGTTCACTGGGATAAACTGTTTTTGATTAGGCAAGAGAATGGAAATGGTTCATCTTAACAAGATGTGTGTGATATGCGCATTTGCGATGAGCCAAAAGAACACAAACGATTCGTGTAAACTAGATATGTGTGATACGCAGCAAACAACCCACTCGGATGCACTATTTGCGACGAGAAATTATAGCACAGACAGTTACTATAGTAAGTTCATGTGCGATTCTGTTCATACAAAAGACTTTGAAAAATTCAAACTAGTTTCTTGTGGTGTCTAGGAGTATCGCACACGATGCGTCTGCGAGTACTCATGTGCGATGATGAGTACGTTACACACAATGAACGGCCACAAGGGTGATATGCTGATCATGGATTCCGAGAAGACCATCGTCGGAAGGCCGTCGACTTAGCCTTTTAGCCTATATTTTATTATAATTGTATGCATAAGTAGGTCGTGAGTGTTTTGTGCCTTGCCGCATGTGGCATTTTAAACTATCCTGAATATGTAAGAAATTCTTAACTGCTGCCATTGTAAATTTGCCTCAGCGCCGAGCAGAGTGCGCGCAGGGACGCCAAGGCGAGCAACCACATGGTCAACCTTCTAGCACTCCATGGGAGACGCGATGGCGCATCCATAGGACATGATGGTGATATCATGACCGTGTGTGAAAGTGGGCAGACACGTACACGTACATCTGAGAACAAGGGCCCATGTTTCGGGCTTCCGATGCATGGCATACGGTTGATCCAAAAGAACTATTTGCGATGAGGCAGAACAACAGAAACGGGGCTTTGTAGGCCCAGAACCATCAATAAATTTTGAATTTGTTTATCGTCACATTGCAGATTACAACACAATAAGTAATTGCAAATCTGTTCACACGAATCAAACTAATATGTGCTCACACCAATCAAACTAATATGTGTTCACACTTAGCACCGGGCTATAGAAACTACCCACTAAAAAATTACTTCACAGTTCCTCTCCTCATCACCCACAAAACTAGTCTTTCTTGTCAAGTAGTTTCGCCATGACCGGTAGGTGGAGTTTTGGGTGGACATATAACCAGGCAGCAAAGATCAAGGCCACGAAAGCACTAGAGGGGTCCCGCCGTGAAGCGGCAGCCGCAACAGAGATGTCCCGGTGCGCCGAAGAGCCCTCGAACGAGCTCTCATGGGCACGCGAGGACTCTCACAAGCGCACTCGCCGCATTAGCAATCGCGATGAGCTGGCATTGCTGAAGTCTTTTGCCAGCAACGACGACATTCTCGCTGGCCTCATTAAGAAGCAGGAGCTGATCGACTGCTTGATGAAGCTGCTCGAGATCAGCGATGCCTCGGTTGAGAAGGCGACCGGCCTCGTCGAGCAACTCATGGGCGACAATGCGAAGCTCCTCAAGGCACTTGCCAAGAAGGAGGAGGAGGCCGCTCGCTGGAAGATGCTGCATGAGCAGAGCAGTGCCTCGAGGATAACGCTGACAGCGGTTGTCAAGGAACTGATGGGTCACTTGAAGAATCTCCGGATTGAGCACGAGCAGAAGGGGGAGGAATCCGTGGCTGCTTTCAATCAAAGTCGTGAGGAATTGAAGAAGTTGCTGGAGGATGTCGTCGCCCGACGATCCATCGAAGAGTAGATACAGTCGCGACCGAGATCGGTGTCTGCGATTTGCTTCTTCTCTTGCCCCCCCCCCCCTGTGTCTTTCAAGCTTTACCGCATGTGGCATTTCAAATTATCCGGAATATGTAAGACAATTATTATCTACGCCTTTGTAAATTTGTCGTCGTACTATTCGTTGCCATTTTATTTGCCCTCGTATTATCCGTTGCCCTATGTGGCAATTTAAATTAGGCCGGAATACGGGTTGAAAACATGAACAAAGCAAATCCTGCCATGGGATCACAAGCAAACACCTTCCGTACAAGCGCTTTAATTAACTCATTAATGCAGAAGTTGTGAGCGAGGAGGGCAGCGGCTGGTGCATGGAGGTTAAAGAGCACTCTTCCCGGTGAGCATGAGCAGCCTTGCTGCTTGCACATGTCCCATCGAGCCTGCGAGGTGGACATGATGCATGCGTCCCGTCGAGCCTGCGCGGCGGACTACTCGCACCCATCCCATAGAGCCTGCACGGCGAACTTCTCGCGCTCGTCCCGTCTAATCAAACAGCTGGATGCACGCCACCGAGTATGGTTAAATTCTGACACGGTTCATATAATACAACTGTTTGCGATATTAAGGTGTCAACTTTTTCATTCAAAAAGGACTTCGTTGGCTACTAATGGGTGCGCCTCTTCTCAAACTGGACGATTTCTTTACCACGGCATATATGTGCCATGTCATGAAACCATGCCAAGTTTCATGTTTTTTGGGTGAGTTTTTGATTTACTGGGATTTAAAAACCAAGATTATCACTGTTTCTTTACGACAACAAGTTTGTAATTCATTCCCATTCCTTAAATGAGACCTAAACATGCACCCAATGACACATGTATGATTTCCCAGCCATTTTGCTTCACTAGAGCATGTGCTTGTAGTTCAAATTTGAATTATCGACTACATTAAACGCGTAGAAAACTTAATTAGTAATATATATACAATGGCCAAATGAACCCTGAACAATTTCAAAATTTCAGCACGACACTCCTGTTATTGTATGTTGCCTGTAGAAAACAAATTTCAAGGCGAGAAGAGGCATCGATCATCGTTTCGCCCACCGAAACCACGAGGGTTGCGAGAAGCTTCGGTTTGTAAGAGGCTTGTAATATAGCTTCGCCCAAATTGGACAATTATATGTACCATGTAGTGACACCCTTCCAAGTTTCTTGATTTTCTTGTGAGTTTTGGATTTACAGAGATTTAAAAACCGAGATTCGCAATGTTTGTGGCCAAGGCAGGACGGTGAGATGGTTGAATTCATTCCCATTCGTTCCATGGGACCTAAACATGCACCCCAAGGATACATTTTTTCTAGCTATTTTGTTGCACTGGAGCATGTATTTGTAGTTCGGATTTCAATTATGGACATTAAATGCCTAGAAAACACGATTAATGAGCAAAAAGGGTCAAACGAACCCTGAATAATTTCAAAGTTCAGCGTGAATCTCCCATTGTTCTGTGTTGCGTGTAGAAGAAAATACGAGGCTAGAAGAGGGAGCGATTATCATTTGGCCACGTTTCCCTATCGGAATCATGAGGGTTCTGGCGACAGGCTCCGGTTTGTAAGAGGTTTGTAATAAAGCTTGGCTGAAATTGGACAATGTTTTTACCACAACATATTTGCGCCATGACGTGACACCATGCCAACTTTCATGACTTTCTGGTGAGTTTTGGATTTACGGGGATTTAAAAACCAAGATTCTAAATGTTTTAGGATGAGCCAGGATGCCGGTACGGTTGTAATTCATTCCCGTTCCTGGCATGGGACCTAAACATGCACCCAAGGACACATGTATAATTTTTCTAGCCATTTTGGTGAACTGGAGCATGTATTTGAAGTTTACATTTGAATTATGGACATTAAATGGCTAGGAAACTCAATTAGTGTATAAAAAGGCCAAACGAACCCTGAATAACTTTAAATTTTACCACGGATGTCCTATCATTCAATGTTGCCCGTAGAAGAAAAATATAAGGCGAAAAGAGGCAGTGATTATATTTCGACAACAAGTGGAACATATTTCCCGATCGGAACCACGAGACTTCTTTGAGAGAAGCTCCGGTTTGTAAGAGGTTTGTAATATAGCTTGGCCCAAATTGGACAAAGTTTTTACCACGACATATATGTGCCATGACGTGACACCATGCCACCTTTGATGAATTTCTAGTGTTTTTTGGATATTGGGGATTTAAAAACCAAGATTCCAAATGTTTGAGGACGAGCCAGGACGCCGGTAAGGTTTTAATTCGCTCAATTCCTGGCATGGGACGTAAACATGCACCCAAGGATACATGTATAATTTTTCTAGCAACTTTAGTGAACTGAAGCATGTATTTGTAGTTCAGATTTGAATTATGGACATTAAATGCCTAGGAAACTCAACTAGTGTATAAAAAGGCCAAACGAACCCTTAATAAGTTTAAATTTCAGCATGGATATTCATTCCATCTTGCCCATAGAAGAAAATACATGGCAAAATGAGGGAGCAATTACGTTTCGCCATAAGGGGAACACGTTTCCCTATCGGAACCATGAGGCTTCTTTGAGAGAAGCTCCGGTTTGTAAGAGGTTTGTAATAAAGCTTGGCCCAAATTGGCAATGTTTTTACGACAACATATATGTGCCATGACCTGACACCATGCCAACTTTGATGACTTTCTGGTGAGTTTTGGATTTATGGGGATTTAAAAACCGAGATTCCAAATGTTTGTGGCCAAGCCAGGACGTCGGTACGGTTGTAATCCGTTCCCATTTCTGGCATGGGACCTAAACATGCACCCAAGGACACATGTACAATTTTTCTAGCCATTTTGGTGAACTTGAGCATGTATTTGTAGTTCAGATTTGAATTATGGACATTAAATGTCTAGGAAACTCAGTTAGTGTATAAAAGGCCAAACAAACCTGAATAAGTTTAAATTTCAGCATGGATATCATGTCGTTCAATGTTGCCCGTAGAAGAAAATACAAGGTGAAAAGAGGCAGTGATTACGTTTCGCCACAAGGGGAACATGTTTCTCTATCGGAACCACGAGGCTTCTTTGAGAGAAGCTCCGGTTTGTAAGAGGTTTGTAATAAAGCTTGGCCCAAATTGGCAATGTTTTTACGACGACATATATGTGCCATGACCTGACACCATGCCACCTTTGATGACTTTCTGGTGAGTTTTGGATTAATGGGGATTTAAAAACCGAGATTCCAAATGTTTGAGGCCGGGCCAGGACACCGGTACGGTTGTAATTCGTTCCCATTTCTGGCATGGGACCTAAACATGCACCCAAGGACACATGTACAATTTTTCTAGCCATTTTGGTGAACTTGAGCATGTTTGTAGTTCAGATTTGAATTGTGGACATTAAATGTCTAGGAAACTCAATTAGCGTATAAAAAGGCCAAACAAACCTGAATAAGTTTAAATTTCAGCATGGGTATCTTGTCGTTGTTGCCCGTAGAAGAAAATACAAGGTGAAAAGAGGCAGTGATTATGTTTCGCCACAAGGGGAATACGTTTCCCTACCAAAACCACGAGGCTTCTTTTAGAGAAGCTCTGGTTTGTAAGAAGGCTGTAATATAGCTTGGCCCAAATTGGACAATGTTTTTACCATGACATATATGTGCCATGACGTTACACCATGTCTACTTTCATGACTTTCTGGTGAGTTTAGGATTTACGGGAATTTAAAAACCGAGATTCCAAATGTTTGAGGACGAACCAGGATGGCGGTACGGTTTTAATTCGTTCCCAATCCTGGCATGGGACCTAAACATGCACCCTAGGACACATGTATAATTTTTGTAGCCATTTTGGTGAACTGGAGTATGTATTTGTAGTTCAGATTTGTATTATGGACATTAAATGCCTAGGAAACTCAAATAGTGTATAAAAATGCCAAACTAACCCTGAATAAGTTTAAATTTCAGCATGGATATCCGGTCATTCCATGTTGCCCGTAGAAGAAAATACAAGGTGAAAAGAGGAAGTGATTACGTTTTGACACAAGGGGAACACGTTTAAAAGGCCAAACAAACCTGAATAAGTTTAAATTTCAGCATGGATATCATGTCGTTCAATGTTGCCCGTAGAAGAAAATACAATGTGAAAAGAGGCAGTGATTACGTTTCGCCACAAGGGGAACATGTTTCTCTATCGGAACCACGAGGATTCTTTGAGAGAAGCTCCGGTTTGTAAGAGGTTTGTAATAAGGCTTGGCCGAAATTGGACAATATTTTTTCCACGACATATTTGCGCCATGACATGACACGATAGAAACTTTCATGACTTTCTAGTGAGTTTTGGATTTATGGGGATTTAAAAACTGAGATTCTAAATGTTTTAGGATGAGCCAGGACGCCGGTACGGTTGTAATTCGTATCCCTTCCTGGCATGGGACCTAAACATGCACCCAAGGATACATGTATAATTTTTCTAGCCATTTTGGTGAACTGGAGCATGTATTTGAAGTTCAAATTTGAATTATGGACATTAAATGCTTAGGAAACTAAATTAGTGTATAAAAAGGCCAAACGAAACCTGAATAACTTTAAATTTTAGCACGGATGTCCTGTCATTCAATGTTGCCTGTAGAAGAAAATACAAGGTGAGAAGAGGATGTGATTATATTTCGACAACAAGGGGAACATGTTTCCCTATCGGAACCACGAGACTTCTTTGAGAGAACTCTGGTTTGTAAGAGGTTTGTAATATAGCTTGGCCCAAATTGGACAATGTTTTTACCACGACATATATGTGCCATGATGGGACACCATGCCTACTTTCATGACTTTCTGGTGAGTTTAGGATTTACGGGGATTTAAAAACAGAGATTCCAAATGTTTGAGGATGAGCCAGGACGGTGGTACAGTTGTAATTCGTTCCCAATCCTGGCATGGGACCTAAACATGCACCCAAGGACACATGCATGTATAATTTTTCTAACCATTTTGGTGAACTGGGGCATGTATTTGAGGTCCAGATTTAAATTATGGACATTAAATGCCTAGGAAACTCAATTAGTGTATAAAAAGGCCAAACGAACCCTGAATAAGTTTACATTTTAGCATGGATATATTGTTGTTCCATGTTGCTGGTAGATGAAAATAAAAGGCGAAAAGAGGCAGTGATTATCTTTTCCCCCACAAAGGGGACACGTTTCCCTGCCGGAACCACGAGGCTTCTTTGAGAGAAGCTCCGGTTTGTAAGAGGCTTGTAATAAAACTTGCACAAAAATGGACGAAAAAAATTCCTCGACATATATGCGCCATGTCGTGACACCATGCCAAGTTTCACGATTTTAGGGTGAGTTTTAGATTTTCTGGGATTTAAAAACCATGATTCTTCTCATGAAATGTTTTCAAATAGCACACGGTTCACTTATGAAAGCCGTGTGCCTACTGAGGGAGTCCTGGACTAGGGGGTGTCCGGATAGCCGAACTATCATCGTCGGCCGGACTCCAAGACTACAAGATTGAAGACTTCGTCCCGTGTCCGGATGGGACTTTCCTTGGCGTGGAAGGCAAGCTTGGCGATACGGATATGTAGATCTCCTACCATTGTAACCGACTCTGTGTAACCCTAGCCCTCTCCGGTGTCTATATAAACCGGAGGGTTTTAGTCCGTAGAACAACAACAACAACAACAACAACAATAACAACAATCATACCATAGGCTAGCTTCTAGGGTTTAGCCTCCTTGATCTCGTGGTAGATCCACTCTTATACTACCCATATCATCAATATCAATCAAGCAGGAGTAGGGTTTTACCTCCATCAGAGGGCCCAAACCTGGGTAAAAACATCGTGTCCCTTGTCTCCTGTTACCATCCGCCTAGACGCACAGTTCGGGACCCCCTACCCGAGATCTGCCCGTTTTGACACCGCTCCAACAATGACCTCTCGGGTCATCAAAAGCGATCTTCATGTCAACTGGGCATTCGCCGAGCAGCTAGATCCGATGGAGCTCTCCGCCGTAAACGAGCTCTTGGATCGCACCGCCGCCCTGGGAGTCGCTACAGACTACGATCAGATTGGGCTTAAAACCGATCTGAGAGAGATCAACTCTCCCCAGGCTACCCACCACGTTGCGGTGGTGGAGGAACAATGCAGCGACTCCTCTTCTATATTAAAGACCAGTTATGTCCGGATTCCTGATCCCTCCATGCCGGACTCCCGCGGAGGGACGGATGCCAATCAAGCACTGAACCTAAAGTCAGGCAGCGAACCAGATTCGTTGGACGACATCCAGCAATCCAAGCTTCCAAATTCGGAAACTTCTCGGCCCTTGAGCCTCAAGTTGGGCAGGGTTCCGGACTTAATTCCACCCGCCTACCCAAACATATGCGATCTATCTCAAATCCGGCAAGAGCCCGCTGAAACAGTACATCATTACTGGGCCAGATTCCTCCTGGTTATGGACAGGATAAAGGACTGCCGTGAGGAAAACACAATCTCAATTTTCTGCAACAATTGCACGGACAAGGGAATCTTGAACGCCGTAAGTCGTCACGAAATTACACGCTTTGCCGACCTGGCGTCCATAGTACGAAAGTACTGTGCGATGGAGAGTGCCTGGAAAACTGAAACTAAGTTTTGGGACAATCCGGCTCCGAACACAACCCTAGTCCGAAATAAAAGGGTGCATCATGCTCAGGCACCTGGGAAAAAAACCAAAAAGCAAAAACCCCCTAAAGGGGCGGGCTATCTTGGAGGGATGGCTCAGCGGACCCTGTAAAATCCATAGTACAGAGGGCGCCACTCCAACACATAGCCTTCGAGCATGTTGGATACTACGGCAAGTGGCCAAAAGTGGCAAAGAGCTTCTAGCCCCGGAGAACCAGCCCAACAGTACCAGTACGGTATTAACAGTCTTCGAGACTTTTGCATCAAATAATAAGCGAAAACGAACAATCCGCAACCTCGCCGAAGTATACCAAGTAGCAACAAAAAATCCATGGAGCGACACGGCTATCACCTTCAACGCCAACGACGAACCTAAATTCCGAACAGCCCGAGCACCAGCCGCATTGGTCCTCAGTCCAATAGTGGACGGCTTTCGTCTTACCAAGGTACTCATGGATGGCGGTAGCGGATTAAACCTCATCTACGAGGAAACCCTTAGAAAAATGGAAATAGACTGGAGCCGCATTGAGCGAAGCAACACAACCATCAGAGGAATAATCCCTAGTCGGGAAGCACGCTGCACAGGAAAAATTATACTGGATGTGGTGTTTGGCGCACCGGACAATTACAGGTCCGAGGAGGTCACATTCCAAGTGGCCCCGTTCGGCAGCGGATATCACGCTCTATTAGGGCGAGAGGCATTCACAATTTTTCAAGCTATACCCCATTACGGGGACATGAAGCTTAAAATGCCCGGGCCCAATGGAATCATCACTCTTGTCAGTGATCCGGACATAGCACTTCGCGCCGAAAACAAGACAGCCGCACTAGCCCTAGAGGCACTATCTGAAGCCCTAGCGGCAGAGGAACTCACTGCGCTGCGCTCCACGGTGAACAGGGACGATGTGATACTTGATAAGAGATCCAAGTCCACCTCTTTTAAACCAGCAGACGAAATAGTCAAATTCCAGGTCCATCCAACGGACCCCACAAAGACGGCCTCCATTGGGGCACAATTAAACCCCGATGTAGACGCCGCACTACGAGAATTCCTTCGAAAACTGGGACATTTTTGCCTGGCACCCTTCAGATATGCCAGGAATCCCACGCAGGCTGGCAGAACACAGCCTAAACATCCTCAAAGGATTCAAGCCAGTCAAACAGGCTCTTCGGCGATTTTCCGAACCCAAAAGACAGGCAATGGGAGAGGAGCTAGCCAAGCTATTAGAAGCCGGATCCATCAGAGATATAAAACATCCGGACTGGCTAGCGAACCTGGTATTGGTACCAAAGAAGGACAAGTCCTGGTGCCTTTGTGTCGATTTTAAAGACCTTAACAAGGCCTGTCCAAAGGATCCTTTCCCCCTTCCCCGCATCGACCAAATCATCGATGCTACCGCAGGACACGATTCATTGTGCTTCCTCGACGCATACTCCGGATACCATCAAATCAAGATGGCGGAAACAGACCAGGCCGCCGGGCTCAAGAACGCCGGCGCAACATATTAGCGCATGATTCAGACATGTCTGGCAACCCAGATCGGCAAAACAGTGGAGGCATACGTAGACAACATGGTCGTCAAGACCAAGCACGTCGAAACTCTCATAGACGATTTGAGGCTCACATTCGACAACCTCCGAGCATATGACATTAAGCTCAACCCGGAAAAATGCGTTTTCGGCGTACCAGCCGGAAAGCTCTTGGGCATCATTGTATCCGGTAGAGGAATTGAAGCAAACCCAGCCAAGATCCAAGCTCTGTCACAGTTGGATATCCCAAAAGATCTCAAACAAATACAAAAATTAACTGGATGCGTGGCAGCTTTAAGCCGCTTCATCTCCCGCTTGGGAGAAAAGGCGTTGCCCCTCTATCGCCTCCTCCGGCGCACCGAACACTTCGAGTGGACGGACGCTGCCACGGTCGGACTCGAAGAGATAAAGGCCATATTGGCAACAAATCCGGTCCTGGTCGCGCCCAACTTGGGCGAACCAATGCTGTTATATATCGCGGCAACACATCAAGTTGTAAGCGCGGTGCTCATCGTCGAACGAGAAACAGAAGGGCACAAATTCCCTCTTCAAAAACCAGTGTACTACGTATCCACTGTCTTAACTCCATGCAAGTCCCGGTACCCACATTATCAAAAGATAGCGTACGCGGTGTTCATGGCATCCCGGAAGCTGCGACACTACTTTCAAGAGTGTTCGATAACAGTGGCCTCCGAAGTACCTCTCAACGACATTATAAACAACCGCGACGCGACGGGTAGGATTGCAAAATGGGCCATTGAGCTCTTACCATTCGACATAACCTACAAACCACGGCGAGCTATAAAGTCGCAAGTTTTGGCGGACTTCATCGCCGAATGGACTGAAGCCGAACGCCCTAAAGAGTACGGCGCATACTCCAATTGGATTATGCACTTTGACGGCTCTAAAATGTTGGCCGGCTTGGGGGCTGGCGTCGTCTTAACGTCCCCAACCGGAGATACAGTCCAATACGTACTTCAAATAATGTACACAGACTCCAACAACGCAGCCGAATACGAGGCCCTTCTACATGGTCTCCGGATGGCAATCTCCATGGGCATTCAACGCCTAGAGGTCTGCGGGGATTCAAACCTCGCAATATCCCAAGTAAATGGAGATTTTGATGCCAAGGATCCGAAAATGGCAGCCTACTGTAACGCCGTCTTAAAAATGTCAGCTCGGTTCAAAGGACTCGAATTCCACCATGTAGCCCGGGACAATAACGAGGCGGCCGACGTGTTGGCACGCATCGGCGCAAAGCGCGACGCCGTCCCTCCAAACATCTTCCTGGAGCGGCTCTTTAAGCCATCCGTAGTATGGGAAGAGGAGTCCAGAAACAACAATCCGGAACCAACCGCACCGCCCAACACCGAACATTCTGACACAACCGGTGGCTTAGCCAATGAAATAACACCTTTAGCCCACGAAATAATGGCAGTCATTGCCCCGTGGACGGAACCATTCCTAGCCTACTTAATTAGGCAGGAACTACCCGAAGACCAAAATGAGGCCCGCTGCATAGTACGGCGATCTAAAGCCTACAAAGTCCATGAGGGAGAGCTTTATAAGAAAAGCACAACCGGAGTCCTTCAAAGGTGCATCTCCGAAGAGGAAGGGCAAAAGCATCTGGCTGAAATTCATGCCAGACTCAGCGGGCACCACGCTGCAGCCCGGGCCCTTGTAGGCAAGGCCTTCCGTACATGATTTTATTGGCCAACGGCCCGGGCAGATGCTCAGGACTTAGTCCAACGATGCTTCGGTTGCCAGCTCTTTGCTAACCAGAGCCACATGCCACCCACCGCCCTCAAAACTATACCCATCACCTGGCCGTTCGCGGTCTGGGGCTTGACATGGTTGGACCCCTTAAAGGGGGACCCACAAGCAAAAATACCTATTGGTCATGGTGGACAAATTCACCAAATGGATAGAGGCCTAGCCAGTTAAAACGGCCGAATCCGGACCTGTGATAGACTTCATATCCGGGGTAGTACACCGTTATGGCGTCCCCCACAGCATCATCACCAATAACGACACGAACTTCACGGCCGACGAGGTTAAACTCTGGTGCAAAAACATGGGCATCAAGCTCGACTACGCTTCAGTCTATCACCCTCAAACTAACGGTCAAGTCGAACGAGCAAATGGTCTAATCATGAGCGGCATTAAACCCAGGTTAGTGCGATCCCTTAAGGAATCTAACACGCACTGGGTGGAGGAGCTCGATTCCGTACTCTGGGGGCTGCGGACCACGCCAAATCGTACTACCGGATTCATGCCATTCTTTATGGTATACGGCGCAGAGGCAGTCTTGCCCTGCGATATAATTCATGACTCACCTCGAGTGCGCATGTACGAAGAAATGGAAGCCGAGTTGGATCAGCAGGACAGTTTGGACGCATTAGAGGAGGAGCGCGACGTGGCAAAGGCTCGTTCCGCATTCTATTAGCAGCAGGCTCTATGAGATCAAAGCAGAGAAGTACGGGCCAAAACTTACAATGTCGGCGAACTAGTTCTACGCCTGCCGGACAAGAAAAAGGACAAACTCAAGCCCAAATGGGAAGGTCCCTTCATCATCGACCAAGTCCTGACCGGCGAAGCATACCGTCTGCGAAACGCATCGGACAACCGACTCGAGCCGAACCCATGGAACGTAGCCCGCCTCCGAAGATTCTACGCCTAGCACCGGACTCAGAGTTCGTCTCCTTCCTCCCTCCACATTTTATACATCAGTTGTCTTTTGTTTCTCTCTTTTCTCCTCCCTTTTCATAGAGCCTTTGAGGGCTGATCTGCGCATTGTTCGCACACACTTGACGTGCTATCCGCACTCATTATACCTGGGGGCTTCTTTAACAGAAGCTTATTTATACGGGCTTTATGCCCAACACATGCGTCAAACTTCCGCATGAACCTTTTATTCACCATTATATGCATCGATATGACATAAGTTTTGGCCAAGCTGGGTTGCTTGGCTCCTGTGCTTACCCCTACGTTCCCGATTGTTCGGCTAGGAGGTAAAGGGAGCACCTCTGCGATTGTTACTGCCGGGTCAGCCAGATGTGTTCCTCAGACTGGGTGAAGCCGAAAGCTAGCATTCTTAAGGGAATATTCGGTCGGTGACTTGAAAGATGATTTCTTATTTATTTATTTATCTGCCCCCAGATGCTTTTCTGCTCTTTTCGCAGTCCGGACATGCACTTTCGGGCATGCCTCCCAGGGAAAGGAACCCCTAACGGAACTATTCTCCCTGGAAGATGTTTCTTACTAACCATGTAATATAACATAACTAGTTGGGCACTTGTCTGATAAAGCACTAATGACCCCTACGCCTGGTCTCCATGCATGCCCCGGTTTTTTCATAACCGAGAAGGTATTCGGACACACTCCGGACTCTAGGGTCCCGAGGTTGAAGCGAAAAGGTCGGCAAAGACAAACGATCTACAATCCATCTAGAAGGCATTTTACATGTCATTTTAAAATACATCGTCAAATTGACTGACTGTACTCCTCTTCAATCCCGTCTAACAGGCTGTCTAATTTATAGTCCCGTTGGGAACACTTAGCGGCCAACTCTACTTGGTCGTACATTAAGCTCACAGGGATCTCCTTCCCATCGGGCCCCACAGGTCCGACCTCGGCCATGTGGTTCGGATCCGCCTTCTTGTACCGCGTCTTCACCATGGCCCAGGCCTCCCTGGCGCCTTGACGGCAGGCCGATATCTTCCACAAACGAAGGCGCTGCCGTGCTCCCTGAAGCTTCTCCGCAAGCCCTCCAAGGCCCTCGGTAGGGGCAGGGACGGCCATAAGGCACAGGCGGCGCCACTCATCGCCTGCCGAACACGTTCGTGCAGTTGCACCAGCTCGGGAAGTTGGTCACCCGTTGAACCAGGCATTTCCTCCACAGGGCGACCTGTGAGCACACCTAAAGACACATTTCTGTCAATTGACTTCCTCGCCGAACTCTTCTTTTCAAAGGAGTTTGCTCAAGCACTTACTATAAATGCCGCGACGAATCCGCTAATTCTCCTTCACGGAGCCAGACAGCTGGGCCCGAACACCTTTTAGCTCTTCTCCCAGCTGGGTGTGGGCATCTTGGAGTTTGTTCCTCTCCTGCTGCACCTTCATAAGCACCCTCTCGCCGGCCTTCAGCTGGCGTAGTAGCTGTTGCTTGTCCGGATCAAGTCCGGCAACATCTGCAATATTATTGTCAGACCTACGCACACGTCGCACTTCAGAAACAACTTATCTTTTCGAAAGTATATATTACCAGAGGGGGTCTCCGTGGCTCCCCCTGCAGCGGCCAGTGCGGCCTCAAGTTGGGCCTTGCACCCTTCGAGCTCCTGGGACAGCTGGGTATTCTTCTCCGTAAGATCCTGCACAACAAATGATCCTTAAATCAGTTATTTTAACTATTTTAAGTCTCGGGGGCTACTGGCATATACAACTATCAAAATTCTTTACCTGTATGTCTTTCACATACTGCTCCGTGGCTCTGGTTAAACCATCTTGAGCGGCACGGAGGTGCGCGTCTCCCGCATTGAAGGCATTCGATGCCTCCGGGGAGAAACACGCGTCACGAAGAACTGTCCGGCGGCGCCTGTGATTCATGGCGCTCTCCACCTCAGACCTGGTGGCGGACAGCCTGTCGGCATCCTCAGTTGGAGGAGCATCCGACTCGCGCCTCGCGCTCGCCTCCCCCTCTGGTCCAGGTGCTGGAGCCTGGCTGGCGGAGGCTTGGTTGGCGACCTCTCCGAGCACAGTCTGGCGAGCGCTCTTTCTCCTATAAGAATCAGGAGTGTTAATACACCTCCCAGGAATCTTTCCCTTAAATACGGTGGCGCTCCATACCGTTGCGGCGACGTTTCGATTCGCGCCGCACTCCTCTTCCGCCTGCTGGGCCGAACTGACCCTTGTTGGTCAGCCGCCGCGGATCCAGCTTCCCGCCCTAAAGGTATCTCCTGCGGGACACCGTTGGCATACAGCGTTCAGAAATAAGCACGGATGAGTAATAATGACAAGACCGCGGTCGCAGTTACCTGGGAAGCCGGAGTTAAACCGGGGTAGTCGGCCGTAATGGCGACCAGAGCATTGTCCATGCTAAGTTGGTGGAACACCCCGTCAATCAGCTCCACCTTTATGTCCGGATCCTCTTCGGAGGCCGGATCAAGGGATCTTCCCGGATCCTCGGGTTGTGGAGCCGGACTATGTATGCCCTCCACATCCCGGCGCAGTTCCCGCGTCGAAATTATAAAGTAAGACATCTAACTTTGAAAGCATGGATCGGATAGATAAACGTCCGCTTACCCAGCTCCGAGGGTTATTCATGGAGAATCCATTCAATGGACTCGTTTGGAGGAAGTCCTCCTTCTCCCCCTTGTACAAGCCGGACAGGATCTTCACCAGATCGGCGGCCGATCCCGGCCCCTTGCGGCCATGACGGGTGGCGTCATTCTCCCCGTTGAAATCCCACATGGGGTGGCCCCTATATTGGAGCGGCTGCACCCCTCGCATAATGCACGTGGCCATGACTCCAATCGTGGTCAATCCGGAATGGGCCAGTAACCTTATCCGGCCCATCAGATATTGGACGCTCCTATCATCTTCCCGTTGAGGGCTCCGCGGGCGCCAACTCAGGCGTTTCTTCAAAGGAGCGTTGCTGAACTCCGGGAGGCCGACCCGAACTGGGTCCGGCAGTGGGGCGTCTTCCACATAAAACCATTCCGAAGGCCAGTCTTCGGACGCCTTCTTCGGGGTTCCGGGTAGATATCCGGTCCCGGCGATGCGCCATATTTCGGCTCCGCCCACTTGATATATCGACCCCTCGTGAGAACGAGGTACGAGGCAAAACAATCTCTTCCACATCGCAAAATGGGGCTCGATGCCCAAGAACAGCTCGCAAAGAGCTACGAAACCCGCAATGTGCAGAATGCAGGCGGGCGTAAGGTGATGAAGCTGGAGTCCGTAGAACTCCAGAAGCTCCCGGAGAAACGGATGTATGGGAAATCCGAGCCCCCTTATTAGATAAGGGACGAAGCACACCCGCTCTCCTTTGGAGGGACTGGGGGTGCTCTCCGCCTGCTTTCCACCTTTGTAGGTGGCCAGCCCGGCTCGAACCGGGACCATAAAGGCCGAAGGAAGGTATCCCTCCGCTTGGAGCGTCACCAGCTCGCTGTGCGGGACTGAACATCTCCTCCAATATCTTGGCTGAGGGCTGGGAGCGCGAGAAGAGGAGCCGCGTCGACGGTCCATGATGGAGTGGATTTTTGTCAAAAGCGCTCCGATGAGTACTCGCGGAAGGAGGATGGTGTGATTTGGATCTGGATTCTTGCCTCTCTTATAGGCAGCCTATTCGTGCAGCTTGGGGGTAAAACGTAAAAATACCCTGGCTTTTCACATTCACGCGACACGTGGAAGAGGGCCATTATTGGGCGTGGAAGCCAAGGAGCGCAGCATTTATAAGGAAGCCGGACACTATTCGGCAAGCACATGGAATTTGGAGGAGAACCCGCCTTGCAACACCGAAGACAATATGCGCGCTGGATTAATCGTCATTGAAGCCTGGTTCGGGGGCTACTGAGGGAGTCCTGGACTAGTGGGTGTCCGGATAGCCGAACTATCATCATCGGCCGGACTCCAAGACTACAAGATTGAAGACTTCGTCCCGTGTCCGGATGGGACTTTCCTTGGCGTGGAAGGCAAGCTTGGCGATAAAGATATGTAGATCTCCTACCATTGTAACCAACTCTGTGTAACCCTAGCCCTCTCCGGTGTCTATATAAACCGGAGGGTTTTAGTCCGTAGAACAACAACAACAACAACAACAATAACAACAATCATACCATAAGCTAGATTCTAGGGTTTAGCCTCCTTGATCTCGTGGTAGATCCACTCTTGTACTACCCATATCATCAATATCAATCAAGCAGGAGTAGGGTTTTACCTCCATCGAGAGGGCCCGAATCTGGGTAAAAACATCGTGTCCCTTGTCTCCTGTTACCATCCGCCTAGACGCACAGTTCGGGACCCCCTACCCGAGATCCGCCGGTTTTGACACCGACACCTACCAAACCATGGTCGATGCCCCCCTCTCCCCTACTGCGCGCGCGATCTGATTCGTGCATTCTTATTGTCCAGAACACAAACCCCACCGATCGTACGTCTGCACCGTTGGATGCTCCCAGATCGAACGACAACCCCTAGCCCTTTTGACAGCACATGCAGTACATGGGTAAGCACTGTGCGCATGCGTCGTGCTAGCTCACACTTCCTTCTCTACTATGTTTTCTAAACAGGCTACCATTTCCTGCCACTCCTCTCATCAGTTTCCCGCCTCTTCTGCCATCGGTTTCCCGCTACCACTGTCAGTGCTCATTGAAGGCTAGGCAGCAACACACCAACCATGTAAATATCGCACACAGTTTCTAAAAGCAGAAATGTGCGTGAGAGGAGGGAGTAGGTCCCGTAGGGTGACCAGCGTGAAACACCTTAAAGGCAAGGAGGCAATTCCTATCAGCAAGGTGCCGGTTTCCATCCGCTAGCCTAGTCGAATAGAACGCAGAAGTTAAGCATGCTCGGGCTGGAGTAGTCCAAGGATGGGCGACCCGATGGGAAGTTGCATATCTCAGGATTCATTTAATCGCCATGACACGGTCATTATAGAGATAAAGAGATAAATATCTCTATATTGACCTGACATGATCATTATACAAACCTTGGGATCCTTGTTTTGCTAATTTGTAGAATATGTTTTTATAGGTTATTTTTGCTGTAAATCACCACGACTGCGCAAGCACGAGGCAAATAGTGGAGGTACTGGCTTAGCCCTGTGTGATGCAAGTCCGCTATAAAATCACCACGACTGTGCAAGCTAAAGGCGGGCAAGTTTATTTAGAAATTAGGACGAACCGTGTGCGATAGACCAACTAGCGAGAAATATAAAAACAAACTACCCGCCTTGAGCGTTGCAAAAATCAGTGGTTCCGCCTCTTTTCCTTATTATCATCCACGCATATTCTTATTGGACCGTGCACGATCATGGGCACTCCCTCCCCGCATCAATTCCCTTACCCAAATTTTAGTAGCCGCCGTACTTCAACCGTCGCCCACACTCCTCCATCACCAACCTTATAGTAAAATTGCAGTAGCCGAGGCATTTGAATTGTCGCCCTCCCTCGTCCACGACCATCTCCAGCCACCATTACTAAAATTTTCAGTAGTCGTAGAGTATCCTCAAACACCACCATCCACCCTCCATAGTCCCCCACCAGGCCCCCTCCCCCCTCGAACCGTAGCTCGCGGCCGCCCGTTCCTCATAGCTTAGATAATAAAGTTTAGGTTACCCCGTGATTTCCATACCTTCGCCCCACTCCCCTAAGTTTTTACATGAGGCTTGCGGTGTCCCTCCCCACCAGATCCACATCTCGTGCTCCAGAATGTCGCAGCCTAAGCTCGGCCATGTATCCCGGGGAGCCCGACGAGCGTTCGGCCCAGAAGAGGTTTATCATGGCCTCTCCAGTGGACGTTGGCGAGGTGGCCGTCATTCGCCCCAACCTGTCAATCCCGGAGCTACACGTTGCCGTGGAAGCCAACGAAGACGTTGCCTACGTTGCCATGCTGAAGGCTTCATGTCAGCGGGCTTGTGTATTACTGTATCTCGGGAAAGCTGGCTACGACATCAAGCTCGTCGACAGCGACGGCTTCACGCAGGCCATGTCACAGGTTACGTGGTCCATCCCCAACCCCTCTTGTTCAACCACCGTCGATCTCTTCGACGGCCCTGCAGATGATCTCCTCCGCCAAGTGGTCAAGGATTTGTGATCCTTATACGCCATAGAGCCCATTTTGTCATTTTTGAAGGACATGTTCTATGGCGGCGGCTTGGGATCCTCAATTGCCAAGTCAAATCTTATCGACCACGACCACGACCACGAGAAGGGCACCCACAAAGGTTCTTCAAAGGTGAAACAACCCATCTGTGACATCAGAGAGCGCACCATAGGTCTGTGCTCTTCCAACTGGAAGGATCCCGTCCATGAAATATGAGGCAACATCCTATCAGCAAATCTTACCTTTTCTAGCTTGCCAACCCATACCCTTTGTTGTAGTAGCATTTTCCGTGCGGTGCTATAATTGTGTCGTGTTTAATTATTTCAGTTATGCAAAAATGTATTGTTCAATAGGGCTATGTGATGTTTAAGTATGAATTGTCCACTTCAGTTTCATGAATGGCTATATTTGGTTGTTTATAGTAAGTAGATGCCTAGTTTATCTGTGTTTGGTTGTTAAGTTGGTTGCAGTGAGCATTTTTCCAGTTATCGATCTGATGCCTTGTTTATATGTATTTGGTTCTTAGTTTGGTTGTAGTGAGCATTTGTCCAGTTATCAAGCAGATGCGTTGTTTATCTGTATTTGGTTGTTAGGTTGCTTTTTTAGCATTTGTCCAGTTTTCTAGCAGATGCCTTGTTTATCTGTATTTTCTTGTTAGGTTGGTTGCAGTGAGCAGTTTTCCAGTTTTCAAGCATATGCCCTGTTTATATGTATTTGCTTGTTAGGTTGGTTGTAGTGAGACTCTGTCCAGTTTTCAATGGCTATATTTGGTTGTCATACTGATCATTTATGTCTTGTTTATTTCAATCATTCACAATGTGTTGTTCATTATGTGCAAGTCGGAACTGTGCTGCTCGACTGCATCAATACCAATTTGAACGGCTATATTTGGTTCGATTATGCAGTGTAGTTAACACATGCCCTTTATTTTAGTTTTACACATTTATCCAGTGTGATGTTTAAGCATTACCTACGTTCTATTCATTTTCAACAATGCCAGTTTGAATTGCAATACTTGATGACTGTTAAGCCTGCTGTCGGTAACATTGCCTTCCATTTTATATATGCTTTAATAGCATGCTGAAACCAACACATTCAAGCTATCATTTCGAGATGTTGTTGTTTACCTTTGCTATATTTGTTTGATGTTAAGGTTGCTGTACTTATCATGCCTTTCCACTACTTATGTAGGACAACAATGGGAGTGGCCACCATTTTCCGCCGATGTTAGCTTCATCCTTCGGCTTGTACTATCCCCCCGTCATTCCATAATGTAGTGCATATAGATTCAGGCCTAGACACTTGTTAGCTTCTAATATTGACTTGTTGCTTGTAGGTACATATGCCCTTGGCAAGGATCCACGCATCGACCATTTTTGCGTATGGGGCAATGAGATATTCATGAACAAGCATCAAGTGATGAAACTGATAAGGATTATTAGCAAAAAGATACGAATGGTGGAAAGCAAATTATTTGTTTATGCTCTATCAAACACAACAATGATTAGTAGGATGGTAACTACAAACTCTGTAGCCTTCTCTTTTTACTGCCCATAATGAGTTGTTAGACAACAATCTCTGAATCTTTTTCGTTCGCAGTGGTTCCCGTAGCAGTTCACTCAAGATTACCTCGCAAATTACATGATTGGTGGACACACAATGAAGGTTAAAGTATTTCATCCAGACTACAATGAGCATCGAGAAGTTGTAATGAGGACAGTGAAGGATGGACGGGCAACCATCACAAGGGGTTGGCCTAGAGTCGTGCGCGCATTACGCATGGAGGAGGGCACAATATGGGCATTCCACTTCACCTTCTCTAGCAACCAGAATGTCTTACGCCTCTCTCTTTACAGTCTTTAGTACAGCATCATTCTTTACTTGGTGCTTTTGTAGTTCTTTAGTATATGTACCTATCCATCGAATTATGCATTCGTGGTTGAACCTATATTTGTAATAAACATGGTTGGATATGAAATAAGTTATTGCCTACTATCAAATTCAAAACATATGATTTTCAAATTAGTGATTAATTAGGGATTAATTAGGGATTACACTGCACATGGTTGGCGAAAGCGAAACTTCTGCCATAGACATGGAGATTAGACACATTTCTAGGATCCTGTACGTGTGCGATCAATATCTACTGCACACACACGATCAGCAAAGAAAAAACGTGTTTGATCAATCTCCACTGCACACACGATCAACCAAGAAAAAACATGTGCGATTAACAACAACATCACACAAAGTTCTTTCTTATTAAAAGTTTGCGATAGTCACCTTATCACACACGCTTCGAAATTCTGGACTATTTGTGATGTTGTGTGCATCGCAAATGTTTGGTAGAGATTATATGTGTGGGATGTACATTTAAACGGAAACGTATTCCTTGGATGGACTATGTGGAATGTACATACGAACGGAAACTTTTAGTGGGGACTGACTGTGTGGGATGTACTTATGACCGGAAATGATTTCGCCTGTATAATTGTATTTTTTAGCACTACTATACGTATAACCGTATTTGAGCGCTCGCCGGTGGCACACGACCTCATTTTGCCGAGCATCTGTGCCAGGAGGGCATATCCTCGACTGTTTCTGGGTCATGTGGGAAGGACCCTCTATTGCAGTCACTCACTTGGCGACGGTTCCGAACGCCGTCGCGGAAAGGGGTTAAAAACCGTTTGTATAGCACCCACGCGTACCAGTGTATAATCGTGTGCAAGATATAAAATAAAGTTTAGTCTGAGTTTTGCTTTCTTTACTTTCATGTTTCAATAAAAAGAAAGGAAATAAATGAAAAATGTCATATGCTAATCTTATGGTAAGTAATGACATCACATAAGGAAGAGTATAAGTAGAAATTTTTATTGGAGATCTACAAACATAGCATTGGTCAATGATGCAATTCATGAAAGAATTAATAAGGGAAGAGAAGATTTACATGCAAATACACTATCTAAGACATCTTTTGTGATTGTGAGCCCCCATCAAATTATTATATGCCAAAATTGTTGACATTTGACAACAAAGACAACGTAATGATTTATGTTTATTCATATTTGTCGGATTTCGGGTTCCGCAAACCCTTGATAGGTTCGAACTCTGGGGTGTGTGCGGAGATCTTTAACCTACCCAGCTTGCCTGCTCGCGATCTTCTTGGCCTAGCACGTCGAGCTCAAAGGGACAAAGAGACACAACAGTTTATCCTGGTTCAGGCCTCCTTGCGGTGTAATACTCTACTCCAGCGTTTGGGTGGATTGCCTCGAAGGGCTGAGGATGAACTAGTACAGTGGATGAACTGGCCTCACGAGGTGAGGTGTTCTTGAGCTCAAGAGAGCTGGTGAGGTGGTTGGATGAGAATGGATTGATCTCTCTGTCATATTCGTCCCGTTCGTCCCCCCTCTGTGGTGGTGGCTATGTCCTATTTATAGTGGCCTTGGTCCTCTTCCCAAATGTTGGCGGGAAGGGATCCCACAACAGCCAGATTTGAAGGGGGACTAGTAGTACATCCTATCCTGACTAAAGTGGTCTTCGCCTGTGAAAAGCCTTTGGTCGTGACGCTGTGGTAGGCTCGTTGATGACCTCCGTCCTGCCGTCCTGGCGGTCTTGGTCTCGTTGCACCAGAATGGAAACCTTTGGCTGATTCTTCGGGACTCCTCACCTGTTGCTCGCCTCCTTTGCACCAAAGAGGAAACTAGTGCTTGATACGTCTCCAACGTATCTATAATTTTTGATTGCTCCATCCTACTTTATCTACTGTTTTGGACTATATTGGGCTTTATTTTCCACTTTTATGTTATTTTTGGGACTAACCTATTAACCGGAGGCCCAACCTAGAATTGCTGTTTTTTGCCTATTTCAGTGTTTCGAAGAAACGGAATATCAAACAGAGTCCAAACGGAATGAAACCTTCGGGAACGTGATTTTCTCACCGAACGTGATCCAGTAGACTTGGGCCCTACTCCAAGAAGTAACAGAGGCGGTCACGAGGGTGGGGGGCGCGCCCCCCTGCCTCGTGGCCCCCCTGTTGCTCCACCGACGTACTCCTTCCTCCTATATATACCTACGTATCCCCAAACGATCAGACGAGGAGCCAGAAACCTAATTCCACCGCCGCAAACTTCTGTATCCACGAGACCCCATCTTGGGGCCTGTTCCGGAGCTCCGCCGGAGGGGGCATCCATCACGGAGGGTTTCTACATCAATACCATAGCCCCTCCGATGAAGTGTGAGTAGTTTACTTCAAACCTTCGGGTCCATAGCTAGTAGCTATATGGCTTCTTCTCTCCTTTTGGATCTCAATACAATGTTCTCCCCCTCTCTCGTGGAGATCTATTCGATGTAATCTTCTTTTTGCGGTGTGTTTGTTGAGACCGATGAATTGTGGGTTTATGATCCAGCTTATCTATGAATAATATTTGAATCTTCTCTGAATTATTTTATGTATGATTGAGTTATCTTTGCAAGTCTCTTCGAATTATCCGTTTGGTTTGGCCAACTAGATTGGTAGTTCTTGCAATGGGAGAAGTGCTTAGCTTTGGGTTCAATCTTGCGGTGTCCTTTCCCAAAGGATGTAGGGCAGCAAGGCACATATTGTATTGTTGCCATCGAGGATAACAAGATGGGGTTTTTATCATATTTCATGAATTTATCCCTCTACATCATGTCATCTTGCTTAAGGCGTTACTCTGTTTTTAACTTAATACTCTAGATGCATGCTGGATAGCGGTCGATGAGTGGAGTAATTGTAGTAGATGCAGAATCGTTTCGATCTACTTGTCTTGGACGTGATGACTATATACATGATCATACCTAGATATACTCATAACTATGCTCAATTCTGTCAATTGCTCAATAGTAATTTGTTCACCCACCGTAGAATATCTATGCTCTTGAGAGAAGCCACTAGTGAAACCTATGGCCCCCGGGTCTATTCTCATCATATCAATCTCTACTACTTTATTACTTGCGTTGATTTTACTTTGCCTTTTACTTTTTACTTTGCATCTATATACCAAAAATACGAAAAATATTATTTATCATCTCTATCAGATCTCACTCTCGTAAGTGACCGTGAAGGGATTGACAACCCGTAATCGCGTTGGTTGCGAGGAGCTATCGATTTGTGTAGGTACAAGGGACTTGTGCGTGGTCTCCTACTGGATTGATACCTTGGTTCTCAAAAACTGAGGGAAATACTTATGCTACTTTGCTACATCATCCTCTCCTCTTCTGGGATATCCAACGCAGTGCTCAAGAGGTAGCAAGAAGAATTTCTGGCACCGTTGCCGAGGAGGCTCGCGCAAGCAAGAAGAATTTCTGGCGCCGTTGCTGGGGAGGCTCACGCAATCAAGTCAACCATACCAAGTACCCATCACAATCCCTCTCTCTCGCATTACATTATTTGCCATTTTCCTCTCATTTTCCTCTCCCCCACTTCACCCTTGTCGTTTTATTCGCCCTCTCTTTACCAATCTCCTCCTCTTTTTCCCGTTTGCTTTTTCTCGTTGCCTTTCTGTTTGCTTGTGTGTTGGATTACTTGTTGCGATGGCGCAAGATAATACCAAATTGTGTGATTTCTCGAATACCAATAATAATGATTTCCTTAGTACTCCGATTGCTCCTCTTAATAATGATGAGTCTTGTGAAATCAATACCGCTTTGCTGAATCTTGTTATGAAAGATCAATTCGCCGGCCTTCCTAGTGAAGATGCCGCTACTCATCTAAACAATTTTGTTGATTTGTGTGATATGCAAAAGAAGAAAGATACGGATAACAATATTGTCAAATTGAAGTTATTTCCGTTTTCACTTAGAGATCGTGCTAAAGTTTGGTTTTCGTCTTTGCCTAAAAATAGTATTGATTCTTGGAACAAGTGCAAAGATGCTTTTATCTCTAAGTATTTTCCTCCCGCTAAGATCATCACTCTTAGGAACGATATTATGAATTTTAAACAACTTGATCATGAGCATGTTTCCCAATCTTGGGAAAGAATGAAATTGATGCTTCGCAATTGCCCTACTCATGGTTTGAATTTATGGATGATCATACAAAATTTTTATGCCGGATTGAATTTTTCTTCTAGAAATCTTTTAGATTCGGCCGCGGGAGGCACGTTTATGGAAATTACGTTAGGAGATGCTACAAAATTGCTTGATAATATTATGGCTAATTATTCTCAATGGCACACCGAAAGGTCTTCTAGTAAAAAAGTGCATGCTATAGAAGAAATCAATGTTTTGAGTGAAAAGCTGGATGAACTTATGAAGATGTTTGCTACTAAAAATACTTCTCTTGATCCCAACGATATGCCTTTGTCTACTTTGATTGAGAATAATAATGAATCTATGGATGTGAATTTTGTTGGTAGGAATAGTTTTGGAAACAACGCGTATAGAGGGAATTTTAATCCTAGGCCTTATCCTAGTAATCCTTCTAATAATTATGGAAATTCATACAACAACTCTTATGGAAATTTTAATAATATGCCCTCTGAATTTGAGAGTAGTGTTAAAGAGTTTATGAATTCACTAAAGAATTTTAATGCTTTGCTTGAAGATAAATTGCTTAAAGTTGATGATTTGGCTAGGAAAGTTGATAGAATTTTTCTTGAAATTGATTCTTTAAAGCTTAGATCTATTCCTCCTAAGCATGATATCAGTGAGTCTCTCAAAGCCATTTCCATTGATGAGTGCAATGAAAGAACCGCTAGGATGCGTGCTTCCAAAAATGCCTTTATTAAAGCGTGTTCTTCCAATTCCTATGAAAATCAAGATGAAGATCTAAAAGTTATTGATGTGTTCCCCATTAAATCTTTGTTTTGCAATATGAATCTTGATGAAACTGAATATGATCTTCCTTTACCTAGAAGGCGTTTTAAGAATTCGGAGTTTCTAGATCTTGATGATGAAATTGATGAAAATGGGATTGAAAGGAATAAAAACTTAGATGTTGCTAAACCCACTATTTTGGATCTCAAGGAATTTAATTATGAAAATTGCTCTTTAATTGGTTGTATTTCGTTGTTGCAATCCGTGCTAGATTCTCCTCATGCTTATAGTCAAAATAAAGCCTTTACCGAACACATTGTTGATGCCTTGATGCAATCTTATGAAGAAAAACTTGAGTTGAAAGTTTCTATCCCTAGAAAACTCTATGATGAGTGGGAACCTACTATTAAAATTAAAATTAAAGATTATGAGTTTCATGCTTTGTGTGATTTGGGTGCTAGTGTCTCTACTATTCCCAAAACTTTATGTGATTTGCTAGATTTCCGTGAATTTGATGATTGCTCTCTAAACTTGCATCTTGCGGATTCCACTATTAAAAAGCCCATGGGAAGAATTAATGATATTCTTATTGTTGCAAATAGGAATATTCACTACAAGGATTCTTGTCTATTGCAACAAAATTTATTGCTACAACCAAGGTTTGTTGCAATAAACCGCAATATTACCACAAACCCTCCGGTTGTGGTAATAGGCTGCACATATTGCCATAACTTAGTTTGGTCACGATAAATACTAAATTTGTTGCAATAGAGGCCTTATATTGCAACGAAGTGTGTCGGCGTTGCAATATGGTAGTGGTATTGCGACAAAAAATTGCCGTTGCACGAGGGCGGTCATTTTGTTGTAATAGAGACTACGTATTTCAACAGAATATCTATTTGTAGCAATATTCAGAAAGATATTGCAACGTCAACGGATGTTGCATTAGTTGCACATATTGTTGTAAAAAGTGGCTACCTGTTGCAACAAACTGCATCGGCGTTGCAATATGGTAGCGATATTGCGACAAACAAATTATCTTGCGTGAGGCAGTCATTTTGTTGTAATAGAGACTAGGTGTTTCAACAGAATAACTATTTGTGGTAATATTCAGAATATATTGCAACAACGGTGTGACTTTGCATTAGTTACAAATTAAATAGTGAGAAAATATATTATTTGAATTTATAGATATTAAGTTATGATTTTTGCAAGCTTTTAGGAGTAATTAAATATTTTTAATCGTACCAATTTGAATTAACCAAAACAATGGAAAAGTTTATAAATGGATAGAACACACTTTCTTGATAGGAATACATATTTAATTTGTTAAATTTGGATTTGAAATAGGCAAGTTGTTGCCATTTTAAAACTACGGTGTTTTCCGCCAAAAATATGGACCTGCCAGATGGAACTCAAAAATAGAGGGTCCCTGGTTTGAAAATTGCTAGATCCAGATCTGGAGCTGAATCTGACCGAGGACTTCTTTAGCAGCAGCCAGCGACCTCACGGGCTGGGACTCATTGGGGCTGACAGCGTGGTGACATCCACGGCGACCTCGAGGTGATGACAAGTGGGGCTGGCAGTATAGTAAACCCAAAAAATTGCAGGCTTTCTCTTGGGCAGGAATTCGAACGCCCATTCACCACGTTGCAGGTCAAGGTTCAGACCACTGGGTTGTGCATGTATTTGTCAAATTTTACTTGTATTCTTATAGCAAATTAAAGAATAGGTTGTTTTTGACAAATCTATGATATGCCAATAAGTAAATCTCAAAACTAAATTGGTTTGGTTGATAATTTACTTAGTTGAATCTCTATGCTTTTTGTTTAAGAAAAAACGACATGATTATGTTGGACCTACTCTGGCGCGGTGGACCCTGACGCCATACCGTCGAGACTCATCGACTTGCCTTTGTCGACAACGGGCCATGCACGAATGGCCATTAAAACAAGGAAAAGCTTTCAAACAGCCGACCGATTTTACGCATCTGTCAGTCACGCGCTATACTGTCCGATGACACTGATCACAACTTTTATGTTGGGCGTGCGTTCACACGGGATACTGCCTTTTCAGTTACATGGCCCTGCACGTAGCGTTTACGCCACTGTGTCTTTGAATTTCAGCGCTTTGCATGATACTAGCCAGCTAATGCTAGTAAGGTAGTAGGACACCAAGTGAACTTGAGGACAGAAGTAGCTTCCGCTCCTTCCCCATGGCCGACCACACGTTGCTGCTGCCATGGCCGGTAAGAGTCATTGATCCTGCGAGCGCGTGGATGGTTGTTCGGCGAGCCAGCCCGTGATGCTGCAACGACGACGAGGCGATGTTGACGACGCTCCTGCAATCGCAATGCCGTTGATGTTGTGACAACAACGTCGGTCATGTTGCAACCGTAATGCTGATGATATGATACGACATGTCGTTGCAAAGGGCCATAGTAAAGGGGCCCGGTGGCGGAGGCTAACCTCGATGGTGTTGCAAACGACAACTATGCCCTGAAGTTTCGGCACATCAACTTCATTGCAAAAGTTTCAGCAACATTACCTATTTTGCAAAAAAAAAATCCGTAACATCACCGATATTGAAAATGGTGAAGACAAAAATAATAATTCTGCAACACAACTTCTATTGCAAAAATCCTTCCGCAACATCGTCTATGTTGCAAAAAGCTGAGAGGCGATCTTATTTTCCGCAACAGAATCTCTGTTGCAAAAAAAAATCTACAGCATGACCTTTGTTGCAAAAATTTCCGCAATATTACCTATATTGCAAAAAAATAAAAAATCTGTAACATCACCAATGTTGAAAATGGTGCAGACAAAAAAAATTGCAACACAACCTCTGTTGCAAAAATCATTCTGCAACATTGTCTATGTTGCAAAAAGGTGAAAGAAGATTTTTTCTGCAACACAATTTCTGTTGCAAAAAAGTCTGCCACATGACCTTTGTTGCAAAAAATTTCAAAGCATTACCTATGTTGCAAAAAAATTCCATAACTTCACCGATGTTGAAAATGGCGAAGAGAAAAAAATAATTCTGCAACACAACCTCTGTTGTAAAAATCCTTCCGCACCATCGTTGATGTTGCAAAAAGGTGAAAGACGACCTTTTTTCCCGTCTGAGCTAACAAACTGCTCTAGGTGTTCCGCAGGAAATTCATTAATCATTTCTGCAGCCAGCCGACCGATTTGATTAGTGCGTGTCGGGCTGATCCGATTAGAGCATTTAAGCCTCTGCACCCGAGGTAAATAAAAATAATCCAAACCGTTCGGCACCTACAGATCACACGGCTGGTTAGGCGGCTGATGTTTCTTAATTTTCAGCGGTGGACGCGTAGTGCAGCCCTTAAAACAACAAAATTCTGGTGCGGTGGACCCTGACATTCACACAAGTTGGACTTTTTTTTGTGATGATAAGAGAATTTTATTCCATATGAGTAGGGTTACAATCGAGAGGCACCAACTCCTCAATACAAGGTGGACTCCTACCAAGCCATACGGCAGTAGTACTCTTTGTACGACTATATAAAGCCAACCGATGTGCTACCCTATTTTGTTCCCGTTTTATTTTACACGGAATAAACTGCGCTCCATCATGTGATGACGAATCTCCGCTACCAGATGGCCATATGCAGATCTGGTAAGACTTTCTCCCCTCATAGCCGCCAATGCCTCCACGGAATCAGATTGAACGATGACTGGTAGGGAACAATGTTGAATGGTAAGAGCCATACCCTGCATTATCGTATGTAGTTCCGCCTTCAAAGCATCATTGCAGTTGAAGATGCACCGGTATGCAGCAAATAAGACGCTACCATCCTGTGTTCATAATACCATCCCCGCCGCCGCCGACCCATCAGAAGGTAAGAACGCACCGTCAACCAAAAGTGCAACCCAATCCGCAGGTGGGCGCGGCCATGGTGATGACGGGGCCGCAAGACGCTGCTCGACAGGCGTGACATGACCCACTAGCATTTTACCTTTGATAATCTCCTCCGTGTGAACCTCCTGCTTACATGTATGGGCTGCATATAACTCTGAAGAAAACCGTTGCCGCCACAGATGGGATGTCCTTCCCGTGAGCCAAGTCTGACCGCAATGACCAAATTCTCCAGATCAACAAAATTCTGGCGCGGTGGACCCTGACATTCACACAAGTTGGACTTGCCTTGCTGACAACCGGGCCACGTACCAAATGGCCGTTAAAGCAAAAAATATATACAATGTTGTACCTCGAACACGAGACATGCCGGTCTGCACTAGCTTGTGAAACCACCACACCAATACCAACTTGCTGCTGCCTAAATGTGTCTGTCCTATTTAACGTGAGGTGCCGAGTGAGCTTGGCCTGGGTAGGACGAGGGTAAGGGAACTCATTTCCCAGCGCGGCCTTTTCGGCTGGCACATGCCGGATCGGACAACCCCTTTTTTATTTCGTTTTTTCTTCTTTACAATAATTCTGGATTTCAAAAAGTTCTTAATATAAATAAATTCCAAGTCCAAAAAAGTGTACAAGAATTCAAAAATGTACATGGTTTCGTTTGAGTAATCATAAAAAATGTTCATGATTTTTACAGCAAATCACTTATTAAATAAATCTTCATGATGTGAGAAAACAATTTGGGATTTTTTTCATGATTTCGAAAATAGTTCGCATATCCAAAAAATGTTCATGAATTCGAACAAAATGTCATTTAATTCAAAATAAAAGTCATGAATTTCTAAAATATGTTCACAAAATTCAAAATTGTTCACAAATTTCGAAAATTGGTCCGAAATTCCAGGAAAAACATACCGCTTTAAAAAAATCAATGATTCCAAAAATGTTCATGAGTTCGAAGAGTGTTCATTTCTAAGAGCACTGTTTTTAAGATATTTGAAGTATTTCAATATTGTTATTTTTCCTGGAAGGTCACATATAATGACACAATGTTGAAGGTTTTCTATTTGTATATATGTTTTAAAATGTCTTATGTCGTTTTCAAAATGGCGGGCATGACCATTCGTAATTAGGGATGGAATCTTGTGAAAAAAAATTCGAATCTCTGATGAAATGACTATTCGTGTACCTAGAAATGGTTTTTGAAAAAATGAATAGCAAACTATGACGCAAGTGTAGTCTAAATTTGACTCAGATCTTATTGGACTGGCGAAATTTTTATCTTTTTGATAAGTGGATCGAAAGCATTTGACATACAAAAATTTGGTCGATTGTACATAAAATATGGTCAATAGTTTAGAAAAAAATGAAGTGGTGCCATTTTGCAACCAATATTTGGTAGGTTCTTCACCAAAAACCTATTTTTGGCACCCCGAAAATAGAAAAATCATTATTTTGCAAAGAAATTAGAAACTCCCAAAACCAACATTGTTTGTTATCCTAATATAGAAAAATGTGCACAATATTGGGTCACCTGAACAAATTGCCGGGAAGGAATTTTTTTTATGGAGATGGGAATTAAGTTTCTTTTCCTTTTATAGTAGTTTATTTTCTAGGAATCAGCCGGCTGATCTTAGGAAAAGATCAGCCGCCTAGCCAGCCGTTGATTAGCGTTGATTTTGGCCACACGATTCCTGGACCATGCCATCGCTTTTCATCCGGTGGTCGGCGATGCTCCATTGCAGCACCCGCGAGGTTTCGCCGACCGGCGATGCTCCATAACAACAACAAAGATGATCCGTTGTAGCACTCGCAAGGTTTCGGAGGCCGGTGACGCGCCATTGCAGCACCTACGAGGTTTTGGTGGCCCGGCGATACTCCATCGCAACACTGATGATGCTCCATTGCAGCTCCCGCGGCCCGACGAAGCTCCATTGTAGCACCCCGGCTCGCTGCGTGGTGGTCATGCGTGCCCGACAGCGGTTGATGAAGTCATGTACCTAGGGTAGGGTCATAGACCAGCCCAAAGGTACCCTCCCCAAGGACACTCGTGAAAGAAGCTGCCTTCCAGTCGACCTGGTAGGCTTCCACTCGACAGAATCAGAGGCACTCAACCAAGAAGGCTCACTCGACCATCAGGTGCTCAGGAATCACTCTGTATCCAAACGGTCTGTAATTAAGTAGTCTTTATGGTCATGATGACACTTTATGTCCGGCATTACCAGTAACGCCAGGTCTTAACGTACCTTAAACCCTCTGCTACGAGGGCTGGCTGGGGTCCTGGCGCACTATATATAAGCCAACCCCCTCCACAGGCAGAAGGGTTCGCACCCCTGTAACACATACGCATATAATCCAGTCGACCGCCTCCGGGCTCCGAGACGTAGGGCTGTTACTTCCTCCGAGAAGGGCCTGAACTCGTAAATCCCTTGCGTATACAACTACTCCATAGCTAGGATCTTGCCTCTCCATTCCTACCCCCCATTCTACTGTCAGACTTAGAACCACGACAGCGGTGGCCATGAGTCATAGCGGCAGCTCGGGCGATCCGGCGAAGCTCCATGGCAGCACCTCGGCTCATTGCGTGGTGGTCATGCGTGCCCAGCGGCGGTGGCCATGGGTCGTAGCGGCCGTCGGCCCGACGAAACTCTATGGCAGCACCTCGGCTCTTTGCGTGGTGGTCATGTGCGCCCGACGGCGGTGGCCATGGGTCATAGTGGCCGGCGGCTCGGCAAAACTCTATTGCAGCACCATATCTCGCTTGGTGGTGGTCATGCCATTGTAGCACCCCGGCTCACTGTGTGGTGGTCATGCGTGCCCGCCGGCAGTGGCCATGGGTCGTAGCGGCGGCGGTCCAAAGGATGCAGTAGAGACAACAACTTGCTGCAGCAGAATGAGGGAGTGCGCAGAGCCGAGGAGAGATGAGACAAGATGGAGGCCACACGCTCGGAGAGGAAGGAGAGATGAGACGAGACGACAAAGACACGTTAGAAGGCAGACGTATGGATCAGAGCATAAGGGAGATGGAAGAAACACGCCAGGATACGTGGCAGCCGAACAAGCCGGCATATTTCTAGAAATCAATCGGTTGATTCAAACAGTTTTCCTTTCTTTTAAGGAAAAAAAAGAAAGAAATAATAAGAAAGAAAAAAAGTGTGAGGTAAAGTCTTTTTTTTAGACAAGTGTTTGATGAGGTCAGACTCACATTTGGCGTCCAGAGATTTGTGTAAGCCCGCGAACGATTTCGTTTGGTTTTCAATCTGATAGCCCGCGAATAATAAATCAAGAAGACCCAGGCCGTGAACGCGAAATCCCACCCACCCTCCCCCATGAGCTAATCTCTCGCTCGCCTCTCCCTCTTCCCCGCACCACTCCTCGCCGCCGCCACCACCTACGGTGCCCGATCCCGCCTGATTCCGGCGTCCTCTAGCGGTGCCCAGCACACCACCGTGCCCCCCTCCCAACGCGCCTTCCTCCCATCGGGCTAGATCCGGCACGCGCGTCCTCCAGCGGCCAAGCGCGACCCTGCCCAGCAGCTAGGGTTTGGGCCAGCACATCGCCGGGCATGGAGCCTCCTCCCGCTGTCTCCTTTCTTCTACAATTTCTCTTCTTCTCCTCTTGATGTGTGCGTGTATTGTGTCAATGAAAGGAATTCAAGGCCATGGCCGGAGAGAGAGGAGCTGCTCCTAGTATAGGACGCCATGGAAGTTTGTCCTTGTTCTGTTCTTTTAGTTTTTTTTGTTTCTCTTCCCGATCTAGACATGTTGAAGGCTCTATTTTTTTGCATCAGGTTCTTCTTTGATCGTAGATCGTTTTCCTATGATGCCGACGACAGAATCCCATAATGTATGTCCATTGCCAATCTATGGATCGTACAAAGAAGATTGACTAAGAGCTTAGATGTGTCTGCAGAGGCATAAAAAAACATGGTGATCAGAAGGATTTGTACGGGTAAGATGCAAACAGTGCTGGCCTATATTAGCATGCAGTTTTTTTATTGGTTCTTATAATTTATCTGTTTCCCAGCATATATCCCTGATTCTTTTCATCAATTTAGCGGCGAATCACGTCATCCGATTGACTCATATTGCAACAGGGAAAGGCAGATATGACATGGCCTTTGCCTCCATGTGCCATTGGCCTTTGTGTGTTTCTTTTATTTGGGGGAAAACGAGATTGAGATGTAGACTATGAACATCGCAGACTGATAATGTAATTGGCCTTCTGCTCAGATTTTACAAAATTGGATAATGAAGTGCAATACAGGACCCTCGCTATGGAATAATTACTCTTTTATATCTCACTGTCCAGCCTTTGAGTCGAGGTAAAAATGGTGCATCGCCTCTCTGTACAAGGTGTCAATTTTAGTATCTATTTATTCGGCCAAATCGCATATGCGAAGCTTTTCTTGATGCATAGTTCTGTACCATAGCCTAACAATCAGAGGTTGATCTATATATGTGCTTATTGTTGCCAAGCGATTTGTTTTGTCACAACCACTTTGCTCTGCATGGGTGTTCATGTGTTGGACGCTTGGAGCCCCAGTTAGCCGTGTGTTAAATAAAACTGATGTTGGAGTAATTAAGATCAAAATATGAACATTGTTATGCTTTCTAAGTTTAACAAAACTCTGTCAGTAAAACTGCCAGGCCTAGGTTGACCTTATAAATGTTATTTGAGCTAATTTCTATGTGCAGGTGTGAGGATGTAGGTACGAAGGAGCAGCTCGGCAGTTACTTACAAAAAGGTATTAAGTTTTGCCTACAAATATGCATTATCATGAATACGTGGGTTCACTGAACTTGGGATTTACATATAACCGCACTTCCACTTCTCCCTCTTCTAATTCTCATGTGGTAATTTGTTTGATATTTTTAGGCTTGGGCACACTCATAAATGGCTCCATTTTTGTTTACCTTCTACTGATCTGTAACAAAGATGATTTCTCTGTTGCCGTTGAGGTAAATGACCATTCATAATCGTACGTGCGATTTCTACACATTTTTATATGTTCAAAACTGAACATTATCTACAAAGGTGATGCCATTAATTACATGGTACACAACAGAACAAATCAGTGGTCAATAATCACAACTTATGTATCTTTTACAAGCATGGTCCATGTTATATTGTTTGTAGTGCACTGACATGATATGTTGGACTCATTAACTAGAACTATTTTTTTCTTGATTGCAGGATACAAAGATCTAGCTCGACTGGACTCTAGATCACGGACAATTTAGTCTTGGCCCTTAATTAGGATGGCTAAATTACATTTGAGTATCATTTGATGGATATTTGCTATGAGAATTATGAATTTTATGAATCTACATATTATATGCATGGTTTTGAATATTGTAATTGAATGCCCGCATTTTTTTTACGGTTGCAATAGGCTATTACCACAACTCACCTTTGGTTGCTACATGTTAGCACTACGAAAAGTATAAATTGTCGCAATAGTTTCTTGCAACAAACATTTCACCCGTTGTGATACCTATTTATCACCACCAAAACTAGTATGTTGCAATTTCCTGTTACGACGACCAGAATATTTGTTGCCATAAGCTAATGCCACAGGCGTAGCGGTTCGTGGCAAAATACCTAATACCACGAAAATAAGAATTGTTGCCATAGTTTATTGCCACAATTGACTATTGCCACGGAAGAGTATGCGCCACAAAATGATCGTCGTTGGCATAGGTTGTTGCCACAAATGTCTATCTCCACGAGCTATCAGTCGCCATGATTTGTTACATGTTGCATTAAAGATATCTCCACAAAGCAAATTGTGGCATCAGGTGAGTGTTGCCACGGGAAAACATGTGGCAACTTCCCACATGGTTGTTGCTATAGCATACTTTATTGCCACAATTGCTTTTTTGTGGCAATAACCTATTACCATGTGTCCAGTCGCAACGGCTGGCAACGGATGTTGTTTCGTGGCAATAGGTACTTATCGCCACAAATCGACATGTATTGCGACGACCAATTTTGTTGCAATAGACCCGTAGATTTCATCGTTCTTGATATAGATTGCAATCCTTCATATCCTATTATTCTTGGTAGACCTTTCCTTAGAACGATTGGTGCAATTATTGATATGAAGGAAGGGAATATTAGATTCAAAATTCCCTTAAAGAAGGGCATGGAACACTTCCCTAGAAAGAAAATAAAATTACCATATGAATCTATCATGAGAGCCACTTATGGATTGCCTACCAAAGATGGCAATACCTAGATCTATCCTTGCTTTTATGCCTAGCTAGGGGCGTTAAACAATAGCGCTTGTTGGGAGGCAACCCAATTTAATTTTGTGTTTTTTGTTTTTGCTTCTATTTAGGAATAAATAATCCATATAGACTCTGATTGGATGTGGTTTTATGTTTCAATTAGTGTTTGTGCCAAGTAGAACCTATAGGATAACCTACGATGATAGTTGATTTGATTCTGCTGAAAAACAGAAACTTTGCACGCACGAATATAATTTTGTTAAATCACAGAAACGTGCTTTTGCGTTGATTCTTTTTGCTGCTGTTCAATAGCCAAATTTTCCAGGACTTCCTATTTTGTTAGAATATTTAGAGTTCCAGAAGTTTGCGTTAGTTACATATTGCTACAGACTGTTCTGTTTTTGACAGATTCTGTTTTGCGTGTGTTGTTTGCTTATTTTGATGAATCTATGGCTAGTAAAATAGTTTATAATCCATAGAGAACTTGGAATACAGTAGGTTTAACACCAATATAAATAAAGAATGAGTTAATTACAGTACCTTGAAGTAGTCTTTTTTTTCTTTCTCTAACGGAGCTCACGAGATTTCTATTGAGTTTTGTGTTGTGAAGTTTTCAAGTTTTGGGTGAATTCTTTTGATGGATTATGGAATAAGGAGTGGCAAGAGCCTAAGCTTGGGGATGCCCATGGCACCCCCAAGATAATCCAAGGACACCAAAAAGTCAAAGCTTGGGGATGCCCCGGAAGGCATCCCCTCTTTCGTCTACTTCCATCGGTAATTTACTTGGAGCTATATATGATATGTGTTTTGTTTGGAGCGTCTTGTATTATTTGCGTCTTTGCTTGTTAGTTTGCCACAATCATTGTCGGTGTCAAAACTGGCGGATCTCGGGTAGGGGGTCCGAACTGTGCGTCTAGGCGGATGGTAACAAGAGACAAGGGACACGATGTTTTTACCCAGGTTCGGGCCCTCTCGGTGGAGGTAAAACCCTACTCCTACTTGATTAATATTGATGATATGGGTAGTACAAGAGTAGATCTACCACGAGATCAGAGAGGCTCAACACTAGAAGCTAGCCTATGGTATGATTGTTGTTCGTCCTACAGACTAAAACCCTCCGGTTTATATAGACACCGGAGAGGGCTAGGGTTACACAGAGTCGGTTACAATGGTAGGAGATCTACATATCCGTATCGCCAAGCTTGCCTTCCACGCCAAGGAAAGTCCCATCCGGACACGGGACGGAGTCTTCAATCTTGTATCTTCATAGTCTTGGAGTCCGTCCAAAGATGATAGTTCGGCTATCCGGACACCCCCTAGTCCAGGACTCCATCAGTAGCCCCTGAACCAGGCTTCAATGACGATGAGTCCGGCGCGCATATTGTCTTCGGCATTGCAAGGCGGGTTCCTCCTCTGAATGCTTCGTAGAAGATTTTGAACACCAGGATAGTGTCCGGCTCTGCAAAATAAGTTCCACATACCACCATAGAGAGAATAATATTTACACAAGTTCAATCTGCTGACGTATTTCGTGGCGTGACGTCACACCACGGCCAAGCCTTTATTCGAATTTTTTTATTGTTCCACCTCAGCGCGTTTAGCGAAGCGGTTTCCTTGGCATGTCTTGTCAAAGAAGAGATCGTGCCCCCTTAATCCGGGATTCTCATCAATACGGGTGTGGGTAACCCAACCGCGCCATTGATTACGGCGCTTGGGAGATAAGCGAGTTTTGCCAGGCTGGTGGGGACGCATAGTTTTCGTCCGTCCATATAAGGGGGTAAGGATCCACCTTTTTACCTACGCCTTCTTCCTCCTTTGCTTATCCATCTCCGCGCACTCGAGCTCTAGCGCCCAAGTCCGCACATCTCACGTCAACCTTCTCCAGCCATGTCCGGAGCGGGAGGCAAGTGGATGGCCTCCTCCGTCACGGAGGGGCACATCAAGAGACTGCGAAAGGCCGGGTACCTGCAGAACGATATTGCGCACCGGTTTCCAGACGAGGGGCAGCTCGTCCCCACCCCCAGGCCCCATGAGAGGGTGGTGTTCCTTCCCCATTTCCTCCATGGACTGGGCTTCCCACTTCACCCATTTGTCCGGGGGCTCATGTTCTACTATGGCCTGGATTTCCACGATCTGGCCCCGAATTTTATCCTCAACATCTCGGCGTTTATCGTCGTGTGCGAGGCCTTCCTCCGCATCACACCCAACTTCGGCTTATGGCTGAAAACCTTCAATGTCAAGCCAAAGGTAGTGGGCGGCCAGCAGGCAGAGTGCGGAGGCGTCATGGTGGGCAAGATGCCCAACGTCACATGGCTCAAGGGCGCCTTCGTGGAAACCATCAAAGGGTGGCAATCAGGGTGGTTCTACATCACCGAGCCGCGTGACCCTGAATGGGCAGCGGCCCCCAAATTCAGATCTGGCATCCCCACACGGCTCACCTCCTGGAAAGAGAAGGGCCTGAAATGGGGTGATTTGGAAGAGCTGACCGGACTCCAAACCTGCGTTCAAAATCTTGTGAACGAGAAGATCAAGCTCGTCAACGCAGTCCAGGTCATGCTCATCCGTCGGATACTCCCGTGCCAACAACGGGCTTTCAAATTGTGGGAGTTTGATCCGGCACAACACCAGACCTTGAGCAGGCTCTTTGACACTACGTACGAAGATGCCTAGAGGGTGCTGTTCAAGGGCACCGAGGCTCCCGCATCTGCTACCGAAGATCGCGGATTCAGCTCGCAGCGTCAAGCCAGCGAGGTAAGCTATTTTACCCTTTACGGGACACTTGTCTTTCATAGTTTGACTCCATGCGGGATCTAAACTCCCCTACCTTTGACAGGCCTGGCAGAAGAAGTCCGGGCAGGTTAATTGTCCGGCTCCCTTACCAGAAGACCCAGCGGACGCCCGATTAACAGGGCTGCTGGCTCCGGTGCCTTACGTGGTGCCGGAGAAGAAGGCCAAGAAGAAGGGCACGGGAACTCGGAGGAGTTCCCGGCGCCAGGTGTTATCGGACTCATCGTCCGATGACTCCGCGGCGGACTCCTCCCTCGAAGACGAGGAGGAGAAAAAGGAGGCTTCTCCCGGTGAAGGAGAGAAGAAGGAAGGCCTCCCGACCGGGAGGCGGAGGTCCAGAAGGAAGGACCCTTCCTCCGGACTGTTCCACCAATGCCGACGACGGCGAAGAGGAGTGGCCTTCGAGGGCCAAGCCCCTGGCAAGATCGTAAGTGTCCGGATTCCAGAATAACTTATGATTTTTCTTTCGTCGCATAGTGTCTTCTAACGCTGAATACAACCATATAGCCCGCCCAAGGATGATCTCCCCGCTTCGTCGAGCGGGTCCCTGGGTTCATCGGATGTGAATAGCACTTCACTTCCGACCGCTTCCTCCCCCCGTGACGCAGACGACGCCGACGTGGTGTCCCAGAAGGGGCCCAGCCAGGAGGAGGTGGTCCTGGAGGCGCCGCAAGGCGACCTCCCGGACTCTGGGCGAAAAGAGGGCGGAACCCCCGAGGGCTCTAAGTCCGTCCCTGTGCCGGACTCTGTACCGGAACCTACAGTGGTTCCGAAGTCCGGCAGGCGGGCCCTTCGTAAGAAGGGAAAGACTGTGATGCCGGTGGCCTCCGTCCAACCGGAGGCACTAGATGACTTGCTGGAGGCGCTTGACGACGCATCCATCGAGGAGGAGCACCGCACTGTTATGAGTGCGGTGATCCGGAAAGTTCAGTCCGCCAAGAGCGGGCTGACTGAAGCCTATACCAGCCTTCTAACAGGCTTTGAGGTATGTAATTTAGATATGTAAAATAGTACCGCATAGACAGTAGCCCCTCATGCTCAGTTTGGTGTTCGGAACGAAAAGCCAAACTGAGGATCTAAAAAGATATACGCAGGAGTCTAACATAAGAATGTCAATATGGGAATGCAGGCTGCGCTACTGACCTCTGCCGCACTGACTGTGAAGGTCAATGCATTGAAGCAGAGCCTCGAGCGGTCCGAGAACGAGCTCGGCCATGCCAAGAAGCAGCTCGAGGACAACAAAGGTAAGTAATACCTTATAGAAAAGGATTTTGTTGCAAAAAGTGACAGGAATAACGTGAGTATTGCAGGGGCCACGAACGAGGTGGCGACCCTAAAGGAAGCGGTGTCCGAGGCCGAGCATAATCTGGCCGGAACGCACCGAGCGAGAGAAGCGGGAGGCGCGGGTGGCGGAGGTGCGGCAAGAGCTCCGGGCTCGTGGAAAACACGAGTTTGGGCGTGACTCAAGACTCGAGAGTCCGAGCTCGCCTCGGCTCTTGAGAGTGCCAAAGCCGCCAAGGCCGAAGCCCAAAAAGCCCTCCAGGAAATTGAGGCAATAAAGAAGATAGCGGCGGGTAAGGAATTCTTCATGCAAAGCCAGCACGTGAAAGTGAATTACTTGTTACTTACCCGAATCCGGAGCTCTCCAGGAGCATTCGCAGATCTGCCCTGCAGTGTGTCCGATGCTGCCGCATTCTACTGGGCCGAGGAAGGGAGCTCGACGGAGAAGGTATTCTGGTCTCGGTATCTTTGAGGCCGGACATCCGGTGCCTGAGCGACCAGTGAAGCAGCTGGTCGAGCTCCACAAGGTGGCGAACAGGCCATGAAGGGCCTCATAGTTGGTGTGGCCTAAAGAAGCCATGCACAGGAGCTACTTGATGCAGTGCGGCGGCTGGTGGACACCTATCCATGGGTTGAAGTCATCAAGCACTCCGTGCATTGAAGGTGCCGTCAGGCCTTGCCCGCTAAAGTGCCTTTGGGGCAGGATGGACGCCGAGAAGCTTGTGACGGACGCGCCACCGCCGGGCAAGGAGTATCGCATGCCCGAGATATACTATAAGGGTGTCCTGAAGGGTGCCCGCCTTATAGCGAGTGAATGCTCCAAAGATGTAATTTTTTAGTAGACTCGCATTTTGTTATCCTGTGCGCTGAAAACTTTGTTCATATGCGCTAAGCAACGCTTGTTAATTTAAAATATTACCTTCATGCGGCCGTTTATCAAATTTGAGAGATGGCAAGTCGTTGGCTTCAGCCCCATGCCACGAGTCTTTGGGGTGTTCGGGATAAACTTGGCGCTCTTGTTCCCATTTTTGGGTCCTTCGAGGGAGGCGCTCAACACAACGAACGAGGTAACTGGACTTATAATGCTTGAACACTCCCACTTAGCCATAGAATTCTATAATTTTAAATTTCGGCAAAGCCCCTAGTGTTCGGAAGACCGAATTCGGGGCGCTATCCACGCCTGGGCCGGACAAAGCCAGCTCCTCGCTCTAAGCGGCATAAGTCTTTAGGGACTCGAAAAAACCTCTCGAACAGCGACCGGCTCTCGCCCTATCATGACAGTCAGTTTTAGCTTTCTCCACTGAGGTGCTCAACCCAGCTCAACTGGGGCACAATCGCAGTGGTTCTCCTAGCGCTACCTTAGCCGATATAACGGAACGTAATGTACCAAAACATGGGAGCCGGGCAAACCCAACTATTGACCCCAGACATGATTCGGAGCTGATGCATATAATGCTATAAGTTCTGGGTGCCGCACTTGTGAAAGTGTTCGGACTTATCACGCCATAATTTGGGTTACTTAAGCCCCTGGTGTACTTAGCCGTACCAAAGCGTACGGGTGCAACATGTCATAAGTGAACTTGTATAAATAGAAAAAGGAATGCAATAATAGGCAAAAGGCGATGCATTGTTTATTCAAAAATACTGCAATGAAAGCAGAACGATACAAATAGTGCGATAAGCAAGGGATGGGACTATTTAACATGCCCCCTCCAGGGGTAGGCTGCGAGATGGTATGCAAAACAGGTATAATGCTCGTAATAGAGACCACCTGGATACTTGACGTAGCTTTTCTGCTTCCCTGGCTGTTGCATCGTGAGTTCGGCGATTCTACTGCCGGGCAGGGCTTCTTGAAGACGGAGTCCTGAGAATAAGAAAAAAAGAATGACACAATTGGGAGCCCCTGGTGTGGTTGAGCCGCACTCTGGGCATGCCGTGGTCGTGCCCCTCCCCCTATGCCCATGGTATCTCCAGAGTGTAGTTATGTACGCGTGGTACTGGTCTCGCGATTTCGCGAGGGCTGGGGCTGGGGCCGTATTGCTACGCGTGCTCGGAACATGCCATGTGGTCTTGTTGTCGGTTACTCCGGGCACGCTTGACGGTGTCCGGCCGCTTAACAGCCGGACTCGAGAATTGCCTTAAGAGGCTACTTTGTACTTCCGCCATGAGAGCCGCTGTATGCTCCTCCGTTCGGAGAGAGCGTTCGGTGTTTCCGTTGAGCGTGATGACTCCTCGAGGGCCTGGCATCTTGAGCTTTAGGTATGCTAGTGCGGTACCGCATTGAACTTTGCAAATGCGGTTCGTCCGAGCAGTGCGTGGTAGCCGCTTCGAAACGGGACTATGTCGAATATTAACTCCTTGCTTCGGAAGTTATCCGGGGATCCGAAGACCACTTCAAGTGTAACTGAGCCTGTACAGTTGGCCTCTACACCTGGTATGACGCCTTTAAAGGTCGTTTTTGTGGGTTTAATCCTTGAGGGGTCTATGCCCATCTTGCGCACTGTATCCTGATAAAGCAGGTTCAGGCTGCTGCCGCCGTCCATCAGGACTCTAGTGAGGTGAAATCCGTCGATGATTGGGTCTAGAACCAATGCGGCAAATCCGCCATGGCGGATGCTAGTGGGGTGGTCCCTTCGATAAAAAGTGATCGGGCATGAGGACCACGGATTGAACTTTGGGGTAACTGGCTCCATCGCGTATACGTCCCTGAGTGCACGCTTCCGCTCCCTTTTGGGTATTTGGGTTGCGTATATCATGTTCACCGTCCGCACTTGTGGGGGGAAACCCTTTTGTCCTCTATTGTTCGGCGGGCGGGTCTCTTCTTCGTCATCGCTATGTAGCCCCTTGTCATTGTTTTTGGCAATTAACTTGCCTGCCTGCTTGAACACCCAACAATCCCTGTTGGTGTGATTGGCTGGCTTTTCGGGGGTGCCGTGTATCTAGCACGAGCGATCGAGTATTAGGTCCAAATTGGACGGGCCCGGAGTATTTCTTTTGAATGGCTTTTTCCACTGACCGGGTTTAGAGCCTCTGAATCCGGCATTGACTACCGTATCTTCAGTATTATCACTGTTAATGCGGAGCTTGTGCTTATTGCGACGTGACCTGCCGTTGCTGTCCTTGGTATCCAAACTACCAGGGTTTTTGGTCAGGTTGTTACTGCGAGCTAGCCAGCTGACCTCTCCCGCACAGAAGCGGGTCATGAGTCATGTGAGGGCTGCCATAGATTTCGGCTTTTCCTGTCCTAAGGTGCCGGGCAAGCCACTCGTCGCGGATGTTATGTTTGAAGGCTGCAAGGGCCTCTGCATCCGGACAATCGACGATTTGATTTTTCTTGGTTAAGAACCGTGTCCAGAATTGTTTGGCCGATTCGTCTGGCTGCTGAATTATGTGGCTTAGGTCATCGGCGTCTGGTGGTCGCACATATGTGCCCTGGAATTTATCAAGGAATGCAGCTTCCAGGTCTTCACAGCACCCAATTTATTCTGCTGGCAAGCTGTTGAGCCAATGCCGAGCTGGTCCTTTAGGCTTGAGTGGGAGGTATTTGATGGCGTGTAGATCATCACCGCGGGCCATGTGGATATGAAGGAGATAGTCTTCGATCCAAACCGCATGATCTGTTGTGCCGTCGTATGATTAATGTTTACGAGTTTGAAACCCTCGGGGATTTGATGATCCAATACTTCGTTTGTGAAGCATAGTGGGTGTGCGGCGCCTCTGTATTGGGCTATATCACGACGCAGCTCAAACGAGCTTTGTCTACTGTGTTCGGCCCAGCCGGAATTGCTGTATCCGACGTGACGGTTCTCGTCACGTATCGTGGGGCGCCCACGCGATCCGTAGATCGATCTCGTTTGTCTTGCCTTATCCTCCAATATGTCTCGTAAGTCCGGCGCATTCCCCCGTGGCTTTGTACTTTTCGAGCGACGCCGGGGTGCGGCTTTAGTGGAGGGCCTAGAGGCCTCTCTGTCGCGGCCACGAGGTGGCCGGTCGGCCATATTGTGCGCTGGTGATGTTGGTTTATGTGCTTCCTCCTCTAATCGGGGTAGCAGCTTGCGTTTTGGGTAGCTTTTGGAGCGGCGTTCGAGTTCATACTCTTCGGCCGCAAGGACTTCAGTCCATCTGTCGGCTAGCAAGTCTTGGTCAGCTCTAAGCTGTTGCTGCTTTTTCTTGAGGCTGCTTGCAGTGGCCATAAGCCGGCGTTTGAAACGCTCTTGTTCGATGGGATCCTCAGGCACGACAAATTCGTCGTCGTCGAGGCTTGCCTCGTCTCCGGAGGGAGGCATATAATTATCGTCCTCTACCTCTCTGTCGGCCGCTCTCTATGAGGGCTGGCTTCTCCATCCTCCTGCGCTGAATCCTGCTGGAGGGGGTTGTCTTCGGCACTGTCCGGGGTGTTATTATCTCCGGTGCCGGAATCTCCATTTTTGCTGTGGCAGGATTTAGAGCGGCGCCGCTGACACCGGCGCTTAGGCTGTTTCTTGGAGGGGTCTCCGTTGTTCCATCGCCATTCCCATCCTTTGGGATGTCCACCATGTATATGTCATATGACGAGGTGGCCTTCCAGTGCCCTGTAGGCGCTGGTTCTTGATCGTCTCCGGCATTTCGTCCATACCGTTGATGTCTTCGGAGTCAAAGTCGAGGATGTCGGTTAGATCATCGACAGTGGCTACAAAGTGAGTGGTGGGTGGGCGTTGAATTTCTTCGTCGTCCGCATCCCAACCTTCCTGACCATAATCCGGCCAGGGCTCTCCTGATAAAGAGAGGGACTTTAGTGAATTCAGGATGTCGCCAAAGGGCGAGTAATGAAAGATGTCCGCGGCATTGAACTCCATGATCGGCGCCCAATCGGATTCGATTGGCAGGGGCGCGGGAGGTTCGGAGTCCAGAGATGAGTCCGGCACCTCAGAGTCACGGGCTTTGCGAAGGACAGGGTTGGTGTTCGGCTCTATCGCCGTAGAGGTAGCAGCCCCCGAGGCGGTGTCCAGCCACCCGTCCTCGATCAACGCAGTCGGCTCCGAGCTAAGGGTTGGAGCGGACACTTGTGCGTCCTCCAGGGCACTGTCCGGCAGCAGAGTTAGATCATACCCATCGTGACAGTGCGGCGCGCTTGGCTGTGGCTCGAACCCATCGAAGATCACGTCTCCGTGGACGTCAGCCGTATTGTTCAAACTTCCAAATCTAACCTGATGGCCAGGGGTGTAGCTTTTGATCTGCTCTAGATGGCCAAGCGAGTTGGCCCGCAGTGCGAAGCCGCCGAATACGAAGATCTGTCCGGGGAGAAAATTCTCACCCTGGACCGCGTTGTTGTTGATGATCGAAGGAGCCATCGAGACTATAGGTGACGACACAGAGGAACTCTCAATGAAAGCACCAATGTCGGTGTCAAAACCGGTGGATCTCGGGTAGGGGGTCCCGAACTGTGCGTCTAGGCAGATGGTAACAGGAGACAAGGGACACGATGTTTTTACCCAGGTTCGGGCCCTCTCGGTGGAGGTAAAACCCTACTCCTGCTTGATTAATATTGATGATATGGGTAGTACAAGATTAGATCTACCACGAGATCAGAGAGGCTAAACCCTAGAAGCTAGCCTATGGTATGATTGTTGTTAGTCCTCTGACTAAAACCCTCCGGTTTATATAGACCTTTGGAAAGGGCTAGGGTTACAGTCAGTCGATTACAATGGTAGGAGATCTACATATCCGTATCGCCAAGCTTGCCTTCCACGCCAAGGAAAGTCCCATCCGGACACGGGACGGAGTCTTCAATCTTGTATCTTCATAGTCTTGGAGTCTGGCCAAAGATGATAGTTCGGCTATCCGGACACCCCCTAGTCCAGGACTCCCTCAATCATCCTTGCTGTACACACCTTTTGAGAGAGCCATACATGATTGGAATTTGTTAGAATACTCTTTGTGCTTCACTTATATCTTTTGAGCTTGATAGTTTTCCTCATAGTGCTTCACTTATATCTTTTGAGCGTGATAATTTTTGCTCTGGTGCTTCACTTAGATCTTTTAGAGCACGGTGGTGGATTTTTTTTAAAGAAACTATTGATCTCTCATGCTTCACTTAGATTATTTTGAGAGTTGTTAATAGCATGGTAATTTGCTTAATGATAATATACTTGGTATTCAAGATATGTGAAACTTTCTTTTGAGTGCATTGAGTACAAAGATAAGTTTGATGCTTGATAATTGTTTTGAGATATGAAGATGGTGATATTAGAGTCATGCTAGTTGAGTAGTTGTGAATTTAAAGAATACTTGTGTTGAAGTTTGTGATTCCCGTAGCATGCACGTATGGTGAACAGTTATGTGATGAACTCGGAGCATGATTTATTTATTGATCGTCTTCCTTATGAGTGGCGGTTGGGGACGAGCGATGGTCTTTTCCTACCAATCTATCCCCCTAGGAGCATGCGCATAATACTTTGCTTTGATAACTTCTAGATTTTTGCAACAAGTATATGAGTTCTTTATGACTAATGTTGAGTCCATGGATTATACGCACTTTTTCCCATCCTTCCACCATTGCTAGCCTCTCTAATACCGCGCACTTTTCGCCGGTATCATACACCCACCATATATCTTCCTCAAAACAGCCACCATACGTACCTATTTTGTGTGGGGAAGATGGAGCATAGCCAGACTATATGATTTTGTAGGGATAACTTTCTTTGGCCATGTTATTTTGAGAATACATAATTGCTTTGATTAGTATGCTTGAAGTATTATTATATTTATGTCAATATGAACTTTTGTCTTGAATGTTTCGGATCTGAATATTCATACCACAATTAAGAGGATTTACATTCAAATTATGCCAAAGTATCACTCCGCATCAAAAATTCTTTTTTTATCATTGACCTACTCGAGGACGAGTAGGAATTAAGCTTGGGGATGCCTGATACGTCTCCAACGTATCTATAATTTTTTATTGCTCCATGCTACTTTATCTACAGTTTTGGACTATATTGGGCTTTATTTCCACTTTTATATTATTTTTGGGACTAACCTATTAACCAGAGGCCCAGCCCAGAATTGTTGTTTTTTTTTGCCTATTTCAGTGTTTTGAAGAAACGGAATATCAAATGCAGTCTAAACGGAATGAAACCTTCGGGAACGTGATTTTCTCACCGAACGTGATCCAGGAGACTTGGGCCCTACTCCAAGAAGTAACAGAGGTGATCACGAGGGTGGGGGCGCGCCCCCTGCCTCGTGGCCCCCCTGTTGCTCCACCGACGTACTCCTTCCTCCTATATATACCTACGTATCCCCAAACGATCAGACGAGGAGCCAAAAACCTAATTCCACCGCCGCAAACTTAGGTATCCACGAGATCCCATCTTGGGGCCTATTCCGGAGCTCCACCGGAGGGGGCATCCATCATGGAGGGTTTCTACATCAACACCATAGCCCCTCCGATGAAGTGTGAATAGTTTACTTCAGACCTTCGGGTCCATAGCTAGTAGCTAGATGGCTTCTTCTCTCTTTTTGGATCTCAATACAATGTTCTCCCCCTCTCTCGTGGAGATCTATTCGATGTAATCTTCTTTTTGCGGTGTGTTTGTTGAGACCGATGAATTTTGGGTTTATGATCCAGCTTATCTATGAATAATATTTGAATCTTCTCTGAATTCTTTTACGTATGATTGAGTTATCTTTGCAAGTCTCTTTGAATTATCCGTTTGGTTTGGCCAACTAGATTGGTAGTTCTTGCAATGGGAGAAGTGCTTAGCTTTGGGTTCAATCTTGCGGTGTCCTTTCCCAAAGGATGTAGGGGCAGCAAGGCACGTATTGTATTGTTGCCATCGAGGATAACAAGATGGTTTTTTTATCATATTGCATGAATTTATCCCTCTACATCATGTCATCTTGCTTAAGGCGTTACTCTTTTTTTAACTTAATACTCTAGATGCATGCTGGATATATAGCGGTCGATAAGTGGAGTAATAGTAGTAGATGCAGAATCATTTCGATCTACTTGTCTTGGACGTGATGCCTATATACATGATCATACCTAGATATACTCATAACAATGCTCAATTCTGTCAATTGCTCAACAGTAATTTGTTCACCCACCGTAGAATATCTATGCTCTTGAGAGAAGCCACTAGTGAAACCTATGGCCCCCGGGTCTATTCTCATCATATCAATCTCTACTACTTTATTACTTGCTTTGTTTTTACTTTGCCTTTTACTTTTTACTTTGCATCTATATACCAAAAATACCAAAAATATTATTTATCATCTCTATCAGTTCTCACTCTCGTAAGTGACCGTGAAGGGATTGACAACCCCTAATCGTGTTGGTTGCGAGGAGCTATCGATTTGTGTAGGTACGAGGGACTTGTGCGTGGTCTCCTACTGGATTGATACCTTGGTTCTCAAAAACTAAGGGAAATACTTACTCTACTTTCCTGCATCATCCTCTCCTCTTCTGGGAAATCCAACGCAGTGCTCAAGACGTAGCAGTGCTCTGCGCCCACTGGCGCCCGCCTAGCCTTGGTCGTCATGGCTCACGTCATCTCAGCCTTGCGAGGTGCACCTTGCGTACAACTCTCCGCCCCTCGGGAGCCAGCCTGAGGAGGCCGATCCCCTTGGAGGTCTTGGCGTCGTCCGCCAAGTGAGGCTTTGCCGCTCGCGAGGGTCTTGAGCTGTTGATGATAAAGTTGGGTGATGTCTACTACACAACCTTCTTCTTGTAGACGTTGTTGGGCCTCCAAGTGCAGAGGTTTGTTTGACAGTAGCAAATTTCCCTCAAGTGGATGACCTAAGGTTTATCAATCCGTGGGAGGCGTAGGATGAAGATGGTCTCTCTCAAACAACCATGCAACCAAATAACAAAGAGTCTCTTGTGTCCCCAACACACCCAATACAATGGGCAAATTTTATAGGTGCACTAGTTCGGCGAAGAGATGGTGATACGAGTGCAATATGGATGGTAGATATAAGTACTTCTAATCTAAAAATATAAAAACAGCAAGGTATCTAATGATAAAAGTGAGCGTAAACGGTATTGCAATGGTAGGAAACAAGGCCTAGGGTTCATACTTTCACCAGTGCAAGTTCTCTCAACCATAATAACATAACTGGATCATATAACTATCCCTCAACATGCAACAAAGAGTCACTCCAAAGTCACTAATAGCAGAGAAAAAATGAAGAGATTATTGTAGGGAACAAAACCACCTCAAAGTTATCCTTTTTGATCGACCTATTCAAGAGTCCGTAGTAAAATAAAACGAAGCTATTATTTCCGTTCTATCTATCATAGAGTTCATACTAGAATAGCACCTTAAGACACAAATCAACCAAAACCCTAATGTCACCTAGATACTCCAATGTCACCTCAAGTATCCATGGGCATGATTATACGATATGCATCACACAATCTCAGATTCATCTATTCAACCAACACAAAGAACTTCAAAGAGTCCCCCAAAGTTTCTACCGGAGAGTCAAGACGAAAACGTGTGCCAACCCCTATCCATAAGTTAATTTTACCGCAAGTTGATCATCAAAACATACATCAAGTAGATCACGTGAATATCCCATTGTCACCACAGATAAGCACGGCAAGACATACATCAACTGTTCTCAAATCCTTAAAGACTCAATCCGAAAAGACAACTTCAAGGGGAAAACTTAATCCATTACAAGAGAGTAGAGGGGGAGAAACATCATAAGATCCAACTATAATAGCAAAGCTCGCGATACATCAAGATCATATCACCTCAAGAACATGAGAGAGAGAGAGATCAAACACAGAGCTACTGGTACATACCCTCAGTCCCGAGGGTGAACTACTCCCTCTCCTCGTCATGGAGAGCACCGGGATGATGAAGATGGCCACCGGTGAGGGATCCCCCCTCCGGCAGGGTGCCGGAACAGGGTCCCGATTGGTTTTTGGTGGCTACAGAGGCTTGCGGTGGCGGAACTCCCGATCTATTGTGCTCCTCGATGTTTTTAGGGTATATGGACATATATAGGCGAAAGAACTCGGTCAGGGGAGCTACAAGGGGCCCACGAGGGTGGGGGCGCGCCTCCCTGCCTCGTGGCTTCCTCGTTGCTTCCCTTAAGTGCACTCCAAGTCCCCTGGATTGCTTCCGTTCCAAAAATAACTCTCCCGAAGGTTTCATTCCGTTTGATATTCCTTTTCTTCGAAACACTGAAATAGGCAAGAAAACAACAATATGGGCTGGGCCTCCGGTTAGTAGGTTAGTCCCGAAAGTAATATAAAAGTGTGAATAAAGCCCATAAACATCCAAAACAAATAATAATATAGCATGAATGCTTCATAAATTATAGATACGTTGGAGACGTATCGGCATCCCCAAGCTTAATTCATGTTCGTCCTCGAGTAGGTAAATGATAAAAGAAATAATTTATGAAGTGTGAATGCTAGCAGGTACATAAGTTTGATCAATGATAATTTCAATCACCTTTTCTAGCATCATTATATGTCATAATACTAGCTCATCTCATAAAACTTCTCATGATCAAGTGACAAGCTATTCAAATGTTAAAGCATAGATCATAAACTTTCTTGAAAACTAGCAAACTTGTTCTCAGTCATCAAACAATTGCAATTCATCTTATTTTCAGGAAGGGTCTATGTCAGAGCTTTGATTTAGCAAATTCCACATACTCAACCATCATATAGTCTTCCATGATTGCTACCACTCAAAGCATATTTTTCGAACAAATAGCATCGATCGAACGCAGAGAAAGATAGGGGCTTAATGTTTCGCCTCCCAACTTACTTATCATATAGATAATTGTCAACAATAATAATTCGTGATCAAATATATGTGAATGGCCATATATGCTTAGATCTTTCCCCATCACACGATGCTTGCCAACTAAAGAGTAGGTTGGAGTGAGAAGGAATACTACTGACTCTTGCATAAAAGTAAAAGATAGGCCCTTCGCAGAGGGAAGCTGGGATTTGCAGAGGTGCTAGAGCTCGTTTTTGAAATAGAGATAAATAATTTTGAGAGGTGTGCTTTCATTGTCAACATAACAACCAAGAGTTCCCAGTTTCTTCCATACTAGATACATTATAGGCGGTTCCCAAACAGAATGGTAAAGTTTATACTCCCCCACCACCAACAATCATCAATCCATGGCTTGCCCGAAACAACGGGTGCCTCCAACTAACATCAATCCTGGGGGAGTTTTGTTTGCAATTATTTTGATTTGATTTTCATCTTTTGATCATGGGACTGGACTTCCCAGTTACCAGCCATTTTTCTCGTGAATGATGAGCGAAGTCCACTCATCGTGAGAATAACCCACCTAGCATGGAAGATACTGAGAGCTCCTAGTCGCTACATGAGTGATTTGGGCATACAAAACAGATTATTTTTGAAGGTTTAGAGTTTGGCGCATGCAAATTTACTTGGAACGGCAGGTAAATATCGCATATAGGTAGGTATGGTGGACACTCATGGAAGAAACTTGGTTCAAGGATTTGGATGCACAAGCAGTATTCCCGCTTAGTACAGATATTTTGGCTAGCAAAGGATTCTAAATAGCAAGCACCACATGTTGGAGGATCTATAACAATATAACTTCTATACAAATATACCCAAGCATAACTCATTATGTTTTCTTCCTTGTCCAACTTCAACTAATTTGCTCAAGTTTGAAAATAATTAATGGGGCTCACAATCATAGAAGATGCCCAAGATAGTATATTTATATGTGAAATCTCTCTTCCTTCAATATTCTTTCATAAATTATTCAAATGACCAATAAATTTACCACCTCTACTTCTTATAAGTGAAGTCATTATTCCCCACGGGAAAAGAATATGAAACATATATAATTTTAGATTTATGATACTGAACTCATTCAACCATTTACTCATAGGATATAAGTGAAGCACACGAGTAAATGACAAACTACTCCAAAAAGATATAAGTGAAGATCAATGAGTAGTTAAATAACTATGTAGCTCATGTGAAGACTCTCTCTCATTTAAGAATTTCAGATCTTGATATTTTATTCAAACAGCAAGCAAAACAAAATAAAATGACATGACACTCCAAGCAAAACACATATCATGTGGTGAATAAAAATATAGCTCCAAGTAAAGTTACCGATGGACGAAGACGAAAGAGGGGATGCCATCCGGGGCATCCCCAAGCTTAGGATCTTGGTTGTCCTTGAATTTTACCTTGGGGTGCCTTGGGCATCCCCAACCTTAGGCTCTTGCCACTCCTTATTCCATAGTCCATCGAATCTTTACCAAAAACTTGAAAACTTTACAACACAGAACTCAACAGAAAACTCGTAAGCTCCGTTAGTATAAGAAAATAAATCACCACTTAGGTACTATTATGAACTCATTCTAAATTCATATTGGTGTAATATATACTGTATTCCAACTTATCTATGGTTCATGCCCTCCGATACTACTCATAGATTCATCAAAATAAGCAAACAACACAATGAAAACAGAATCTGTCAAAAATAGAACAGTCTGTAGTAATATGTATCATTCAAGTACTTATAGAACTACCAAAATTCTAAAAAATTAAGAAGTCCGAAGCAATTTGTGTATCAATCCAGAGAAAAAATAATAAGATCAAAATCACGTACCTGTGAATTATCAAAACTAATTTACTGAGTGCAAAAGTTTCTGATTTTCAGCAGGATCAGCACAACTATCACCGGAAGCTATACTAAAGGTCTTATTTGGCATTTTATTGAAACAAAAGCTATAAAACATGAATACTACAGTAGCATAATGATGTGAACACACAAATACAGTAAGGGTAAATATTGGGTTGTCTCCCAACAAGCGCTTTTCTTTAATGCCTTTCTAGCTAGGCATGATGATGACAATGATGCTCACATAAAAGATAATAATTGAAACATAACGGGAGCATCATGAAGCATATGACTAGCACATTTAAGTCTAATCCACTTCCTATGCATAGCGATTTTGTGAGAAAACAACTTATGGGAACAATAATCAACTAGCATAGGAAGGTAAAACAAGCATAACTTCAAGATTCTAAGCACATAGAGAGGAAACTTGGTATTATTGCAATTCCTACAAGCATATGTTCCTCCCTCATAATAATTTTCTGTAGCATCATGCATGAATTCAACAATATAACCATCACATAAAGCATTATTTTCATGATCTACTTGCATAGAAATTTTACTACTCTCCACATAAGCAAATTTATTCTCATTCGGAATAATGGGAGTATCATAAGAGACTCGAATACTATAAATTGTTTCCACATTAAAAGAGTAATGTTCAGAAAAAGGGTAATCATAATCATGACAAGTTTTATAAATATAATCATCACTACTTTTTATAGCATAAGTTTCATCACAATAATCATCATAAGTAGCAACTTCGTTCTCATCATAATCAATTGAAACCTCTTCCAAGATAGTGGATTCATCACTAAATAAACTCATGACCTCTCCAAATACACTTTCATATTCATCACAATAAGATTCAACAACCTCCAAAATAGTGGGATCATTATTTCCTAAAGTTGACACTCTTCCAAACCCACTTTCATCAATATAATCATCATAGGTAGTAGGCATGCTATCATCATAACAACTTTGCATATCAAAACTTGGGAGGCTAAAAATATCATCTTCATTAAACATAGCATCCCCAAGCTTGGGACAAACATTAATTGTAGAAAATATATTCTCAAACATGTCATTCTCATCAAACATAGCATCCCCAAGCTTGGGCCTGTTCATATCATAAGCATAATCACTCTCATCATTAATAGTATGGATAGCACCAATAGTATAGCAATTATCATCATCACAATGAGTAATAGGAGAAACATCATTTGGGAGGGATACCTTTTTACCTTTGCTTCTCCGTGTTTTCTTTTTCTACTTCACATCATGTGTGGGTTCGATCCTCTTTTTTGAGCTCTTTATTGATGAGATTGGTTGAATAGAAAGCTCCTCCTTGTTACCTGATTCATCATAAGAAATAATAGGAGGATATTGGGAAGTCTCTTCCCTTTCATTAGTATTCTCTTCATCTTCTATTTGCTTTCTTTTCTTTATGTAATTGGCAATATAAGGATTTTCAATGCAATTCATCGCGCAATACATATAAATCTCCTCTAGATCAATATCAAGGAATTTCTTATGGTCAAATTCTGGAAGGTCCTTAATTAAATGTTTCATTTCTTCATAACCCAAAAGCAAACTAAGTTCATTATGATGTGCAAGGGAAATCAAATCATCACAATTCTTGGACACGATTCGATCATGAAACAATTTGCATCGGAGATGTAAAGGACCACGTTCATTGCAAAGTTCACAAGTACGGCAAAGGAATTTTAAATTTTCAGCACTCTTATCTAACATTTCTTGTAGCCATTTACTTTCTAAATGCTTATGCCTCTTGCAGTATCTATCTTCCTATTTGGTGTGTACTTGCAAACCCAATGCACTCCACAAAAAATGACATTCTTATAAGAGATATTTTCATCATGACTAGTGCAATCATCATTAGTACTATGGATATTCAAAGAGTTCATACTAACTACGTTGCAATCATGTTCATCATTCAAAGATTTAGTGTCAAACATTTTATAGACTTCTTCTTCTAGCACTTGAGCAAAATTTTCCATCCCATCATTCTCATGAAAGATATTAAAAAGATGAAGCATATGAGGCAAACTCAATTCCATTTTTTGTAGTTTTCTTTTATAAACTAAACTAGTGATAAAACAAGAAACAAAAATATTCGATTGAAAGATCTAAAGATATACCTTCAAGCACTCACCTCCTTGGCAATGGAGCCAGAAAAGAGCTTGATGTCTACTACACAACCTTATTCTTGTTAACGTTGTTGGGCCTCCAAGTGCAGAGGTTTGTAGGACAGTAGCAAATTTCCCTCAAGTGGATGACCTAAGGTTTATCAATCTGTGGGAGGCATAGGATGAAGATGGTCTCTCTCAAACAACACTGCAACCAAATAACAAAGAGTCTCTTGTGTCCCCAACACACCCAATACAATAGCAAATTGTATAGGTGCACTAGTTCGGCGAAGAGATGGTGATACAAGTGCAATATGGATGGTAGATATAAGTATTTGTAATATGAAAATATAAAAACAACAAGGTAACTAATGATAAAAGTGAGTGTAAACAGTATTGCAATGGTAGGAAACAAGGCCTGGGGTTCATACTTTCACTAGTGCAAGTTCTCTCAACAGTAATAACATAACTGGATCATATAACTATCCCTCAACATGCAACAAAGAGTCACTCCAAAGTCACTAATAGCGGAGAAAAAACATAGAGATTATTGTAGGGTACAAACTACCTCAAAGTTAACCTTTCTGACCGATCTATTCAAGAGTAGTAAAATAACACGAAGCTATTCTTTCCGTTTGATCTATCATAGAGTTCGTACTAGAATAACACCTTAAGACACAAATCAACCAAAACCCTAATTTCACCTAGATACTCCAATATCACCTCAAGTATCCATGGGCATGATTATAAGATATGCATTGCACAATCTCAGATTCATCTATTCAACCAACACAAAGAACTTCAAAGAGTCCCCCAAAGTTTCTACCGGAGAGTCAAGACGAAAACATGTGCCAACCCCAATGCATAAGTTCATTGAACCCGCAAGTTAATCACCAAAACATACATCAAGTAGATCACGTGAATATCCCATTGTCACCACAGATAAGCATGGCAAGACATACATCAAGTGTTCTCAAATCCTTAAAGACTCAATCTGACAAGACAACTTCAAGGGGAAATTTCAATTCATTACAAGAGAGTAGAGGGGGAGAAACATCATAAGATCCAACTATAATAGCAAAGCTCGCGATACATCAAGATCATATCACCTAAAGAACACGAGAGAGAGAGAGAGAGAGAGAGAGAGAGAGAGAGATCAAACACACAGCTACTGGTACATATCCTCAGCCCGGAGGGTGAACTACTCCCTCTTCGTCATGAAGAGCGCCCGGATGATGAAGATGGCCACGGTGAGGATCCCCCTTCAGGTGGTGCCGAACAGGTCCCGATTGGTTTTTGGTGGCTATAGAGGCTTGCGGCGGCGGAACTCCCGATCTATTGTGCTCCTCGATGTTTTTAGGGTATATGGACACATATAGGGGAAAGAAGTCGGCCAGGGGAGCCACGAGGGGGCCACGAGGGTGGGGGCGCGCCCAGGGGGGTAGGGCGCGCCTCCCTGCCTCGTGGCTTCCTCGTTGCTTCCCTTACGTGCACTCCAAGTCCCCGGATTGCTTCTGTTCCAGAAATAACTCTCCCGAAGGTTTCATTCCATTTGGACTTCGTTTGATATTCCTTTTCTTAGTAACACTGAAATAGGCAAGAAAACAACAATATGGGCTGGGCCTCCGGTTAGTAGGTTAGTCCTGAAAGTAATATAAAAGTGTAGAATAAAGCCCATAAACATCCAAAACTGTAGGATCGAAAGTATGTCTAGAGGGGGGTGATTAGACTACTTGACCAAATAAAACTTATCCTTTTCCCAATTTATTCTTTGGAAGATTTTAGCTATCTTAGCACAAGTCAAGCAATCTTAACATAGTTCAAGCAAGCATGCAAAGAGTACATGAGCAGCGGAAAGTAAAGCATGCAACTTGCAAGAATGTAAAGGGAAGGGTTTGGAGGATTCAAACGCAATTGGAGACACAGATGTTTTTGTCGTGGTTCCGATAGGTGGTGCTATCGTACATCTACGTTGATGGAGACTTCAACCCACGAAGGGTAACGGTTGCGCGAGTCCATGGGGGGCTCCACCCACGAAGAGTCCACAAAGAAGCAACCTTGTCTATCCCACCATGGTCGTCTCCCACGAAGGACTTGCCTCACTAGCGGTAGATCTTCACGAAGTAGGCGATCTCCTTGCCCTTACAAACTCCTTGGTTCAACTCCACAATCTTGTCGGAGGCTCCCAAGTGACACCTAGCCAATCTAGGAGACACCACTCTCCAAGAAGTAACAAATGGTGTGTTGATGATGAACTCCTTGCTCTTGTGCTTCAAATGATAGTCTCCCCAACACTCAACTCTCTCTCACAGGATTTGGATTTGGTGGAAAGAAGATTTGAGTGGAAAGCAACTTGGGGAAGGCTACAGATCAAGATTCATATGGTAGGAATGGAATATCTTGGCCTCAACACATGAGTAGGTGGTTCTCTCTCAGAAATAGGAAGTTGGAAGTGTAGGTTTGTTCTGATGGCTCTCTCCACTAATGAAGAGGAGGTGGAGGGGTATATATAGCCTCCACACAAAATCTAACCGTTACACACAACTGCCAAACTCGGTGGGACCGAATTGAGAAACTCGGTCGGACCGATTTAGCAAATCTAGTGACCGTTAGGATTTTCGGTGGGACCGACATGCAACTCGGTAGGACCGATATGGTTAGGGTAGGGCATAACGTAATCTCGGTGAGACCGATTACACAAACTCGGTGGGACCGATTTTGGTAATAAGCTAACCAGAGAATTGGTCAGGTAAACTCAGTGGGACCGGTTCGCTCATTTCGGTGGGACCGAAATGTTATGAAAAGGAAACAGGGAGTTTACATTGCAATCTCGGTGGGACCGATCGCTCATCTCGGTGGTACCGAAATGTTACGAAGGGAAACAGAGAGATTACAATCCCATCTCGGTGAGACCGATTTGCCCAGGGTTTGGGAAGTGGCTATGACATCTGAACTCGGTGGCGCCGGATAGAATGAATCGGTAGGACCGAGTTTGACTTTAGGTTTAGGTCATATGTGGATGTGAGAAAGTAGTTTAGGGCTTTGGAGCATATCACTAAGCACTATGGAGCAAGAAACTCATTAAGCAACACCTCATCCCTCCTTGATAGTATTGGCTTTTCCATAGACTCAATGTGATCTTGGATCACTAAAATATAAAATGTAGGGTCTTGAGCTTTTGAGCTTGAGCCAATCCTTTTATCCTTAGCATTTTGAGGGGTCCACTTTTCTCATCCATGCCATGCCATTCATTGAGCTTTTCCTGAAATATTCATCTTGGAATAATGTTAGCTCAATGAGCTATATGTTGTTAGGAATTACCAAAACCACCTAGGGATAGTTGCATTTTCAGTCTCCCCCTTTTTGGTAATTGATGACAACATATAGATCGAAGCTTCGACTGTCGGCGTTCTGGGAACGGGGGTACCCAGACTTGCCTGCCTGCGGCATGCGACGTGGCTCAAGGAGTGGCCCGATACGGCCCATCTTCATCAACACCTGGTCAAGACCCTCGCAAGGGGCCGGGCCTCGCGGGGCGGACGACAGGAGGCTTCCTCGGGCACAGCCTCGTCAGGCTGGCTTGCAAGGAGGCGGAGAGATCAAGGCGGGGTACCTCACGAGGTGCTCATGATGCAAGCCATGACGACCAAGGCCAGGCGGGCGCCAGGCGGGCGCCGGCCTGCGCAGAGTCCTTGTTTCCCCTTTGGTGCAAAGGGGGCAAGCGCAGGCAAGGGTATCAAGCAAAGGCAACAATTTCGGTGCAACAAGACCAAGACCAGCAGGACGGTAGGATGGAGGTCATCGTGGAGCCCAAGCCGGCGTCATCGTCAGAGTCTTTGGCAGGCGAGGACCAACTTTAGTCAGGATAAGTGTACTAGATGTTCCCCTTCAAAATGGCCAATTGTTGGCGCCCTTCCCGCTCAATATTTGGGAAGAGGCCCAGGGCCTCCGCCTATAAATAGGACTAGCCAACCACAGGGTAGAGGCATGGGGAGAACAAGGATAGAAAGGTAGATAGAGAGAGAGAGAAGCGACTGAACTCCCCCTAGCAGTTCATCACGCCAGCCAAGAACAGACCCTCGCGAGGCTGTTCTCCTTTGTACTACTCATCATCAGCCCCAGAGGCAATCCACACACCACACACTGGAGTAGGGTGTTACACCACAATGGTGGCCCGAACCAGTATAAACCTTGTGTCCCTTGTGTTGTTCTTTGTGTAGTTTTAGATCCTTGCGAGGCGATGAGACACGGGTAGGCAGTAGGTGTGATCTGCGTGCGCACCCCAGAGTTCAAACCTTGAGGGTCTGCCGGAACCCTGTATCCGACATGGACAAATGATAATAAGAGTGAAAAACATTGTCGCTTTGAGAAGTATGTGATAAGAAAGAGCTCCCCCTAAATTTGTGCATAGTTTAAGATTTGCTTTGGACTACAAATGCCCAAAGAGTTAGGCTCACGGGTTACTCTTCCATGTCACATACTTCTTGGTGGAGAGCTCAAAATGATAATAATTGAATACATGCACTCATCACCAAGCAAAGTGAATGATCATATAGAGATAAAAAGGATAATGTCATCCAACAAGCATAAATGTAGCATATGATCAAACACATGATCATCGAAGTATCACACAAACATAAAGTATCTCAAACAAGCAAATAAAGTTCAACCACCAAAGCAAGAGAGAATAAGAGGCAACACTCTCTCTCGAAGCCTATGATCTATACATTTTTCTCCCCCTTTGGCAACAAGTTACCAAAAAGTTCATAGAAAATGCATAGCACTAAATCGTCTCTCAGGCTTGATCTTCAGGTGGTGGTGTAGAGATGGCTCCTTGGACGAATACTTTAGTTGATGTGGATGGAGCTGGAGGTCTAGGTGCTAGTGCTGGTTGTAATGGAGTTGTAGCTGGTGCAGATGAAGTGGCTCTGGTGTCTGTCACTGGCACTGCAGCTGATCTCTGAGCTCTAGGCACTCTGGCAAATGCATTAGTGGTAGTCTTGCCCTTCCTCTCCTGCATATCATCCTGAAGCTGCTCAACAACAGATTGGATCTCAGTTACCTTCACATCCAAGTCATAGAACTTCTGCTCCATGATCCTCTCCAGGCTCTCCTGGTTTTGAGTCAAGGTGGCCAGCCCCTTCTCAATCCTTAGAGTGGATGCAATCAAGTAGCCAACCAAATCTTGTTTGCTCTTCCAAAAGTACTGAGATGCTTCTTCCATTGTTAGCATCTTGGTAGCCTTCTCTGTCCTTGCCTTCTCCTTCTTTGCTTGAGCATGCACAAAAGATGGTTCATCTTCATCCATAACCACTTGGTTGTCCTCAAAGTCTGGATAGATAGGCATGTGATCCTTGTCCAATAGGTATGTGCTTGTACCCATCTTGGAGTTAATCAGCTCCTGGATCTGTGGGGCATACCCACAACTTCTCTTTTGGTCATCTGCTGTCCTCTTGATAGTTTCAACTATAAGGCTCATGACTTTGAACTTCTGTGGCACATCAAATAAGTGTAGCAGATTTATTGCATGGCCTCTGATCATGTTATGGTCACCTGACTTGGGCAAGAGAGTATGCCTGAGGATCCAGTTGATGGTTGGCAGTCCTGACAGAAGGTAATGTACAGATCCAAACTTATGTGTTTCAACAGCAGCATTTTGGATCTCCTTGTACATATGTGCCATAGAGTTGTGATCCATCTTCTTCTTGGCATAGACATCCAAGCCATCTTCTCTCTCCTTAGGTGCATTGATCAGATTAGCCCATTTTTCAATTGATGATTGGTACCTTGTACCTTCAGACATCCATACTATCTTGCCATCTGGATAGATGTGTGCCGTGGAGTAGAATTGCATTATGAGCTCATCATTCCACTTTGTGAGCTTCTGCCCAACAAAGTCTGCAACTCCACAAGCACTGAAACTGTCATGCACACCAGGATAGTGTTCCTCATTCTCCTTCATGTAGGTCTAGTTAAACCACCTCGTGTCACACACTATTGGTTTCTTGTCCAGCAACACTGTCTCATAGAAATCCTGTTGTTCCTTTGTGTGGAACCTGTAGTCAACAGCAGTCCTTCTCCTGGCGGCATAAGGATCAGACAACCTCCACTGTCTGAGGCCTGCATCCTTTCTCAGCTTCATGTTCTCAGCCACAGGATGAGCATCATTATGATCTAGAATCTTTGGCTTCAACTTTCTGAAGACATGCTCTTCATCTTCTTCTTCTTCAGCAACAGTTTCAGGCATTGGGGACTTGTTATTCTCAGAAGCAGATATGTTCCTAATATTCCTCTTAGGTGCTATCTTGGGCTTGGAGGCAGCTTTGGGTGCTTCTTTGGGCTTTGATGAAGCAGCCCCTGACCTTATAGCATCACCCATAAGATTCTGAGCCTTGGGTGCTGGTGCAGCAACCTCTTCTTATTCTTCTTCTTCCATCATGGAAGGCTTTCCAACAACTCTGGCCATGGTCTTCTTGACCCTTTCCTTCCTCTTCTTTCCTTCTGTAGCAGCTTCTTTGGGTGCAGATTCCAAAGGTACTTGAGTAGAGGCTCTAGCTTTAGACATGGTAGTTATGTTTGCAGGTACTTTGGTCTTCATACCAGGCTTAATGGTAGGAGCTGTGCCATACTCCTTTTTGACAACCTTCTTTTTGGAAGTGGCCTCATCCTCTACTACCACATAGTATTGATCCTCAGATTCTGAGGTTTTCTTCTTTCTGGTCCTGGTGGCAGCTTTGGGTAAGTTGCTTGGGGTGCTCCTGCTACCCTCATCAGAGCTGCTAGAGGGACTAGTGCCCTCACTCATTTGAACCTGCTCCTCTGACTTGTTCTGACTGTCACTCTAATCAGACATATTGCAAACACTCACAGCAGACCCTGTGAATAGATATAGATGAGATAGAGTGGATGAGCATCACAAAATACAGAGGTTTTTGCAAAAGAATGAGTCAAAAACTTAGTTTTAGTTTTCCACAGAAAGCATTTCGGATCAACCGATTTGCAAACTCGGTGATACCGAAGTAGCTTTTGGAACCTAAACTAGTGAACTCGGTCAGACTGAGTCACAGTTCGGTGGCACCGAGACTGCTAGGGTTTCACAAAGTCCTGATCTCGGTCACACCGATTTGTAATTCTTGGTCAGACCGAGAATCACATGTGCAATGGCCTTAACCGAATCGGTGGAACCAAGTTCTACAACTCGGTGGGTCCGAGATGGTTTTGGTGGAAACCTAACCCTAAATTTTCAATTCATCTCTAATCTATGGAGTGTTTTGACTAGATAGGATAGTTTCAATCATGGCAAGATTCGTGGCGAACACAATGTGCTAGGAATCATACGGGGATAGCACAGTGATCGAGTCCACACCCTAGTTCGGTGATGAACTCGCTACGGCGGCAACGACGGAGATGATTTCCGTTGACGGCGGTGGAGACCAGCGACTGGAGGCGGCTGGCGACGAGGAGGACAATCCGGAGACCCTGCAGGCAGAGCGACCTATGCGCGGGCGAAAGAGTTCGGAGAAAGTTTCCAAATTTTGCCCGTGCTTATATATAGCCCCACCCTGTCGGTGTGACCGAGTGGAACAACTCAGTGGCACCGAGATGCATAACTGCTGACAGTTACAGCAACTCGGTGTGACCGAAAAGTTCAAATTGGTTGCACCGAGATTGAAAACATAGATCGACTTAGTGATCTTGGTATGACCGAAATGGAAGACTCGGTCAGACCGAGACGCACAAAGAAGTTTTGGAAGTTTAAGTCTATGACGAATCGGGGACTCCGAGTGCTCCTCACACAGAGTGGTTCGAATCTGACTTGATCAAATTTTGTGATGTAGCATGAATAGAGTTTGAGACAAGGAAACATAGATAGCTAGAGAATGTTATTAGGCATTCTTACTTGGCAAAGAAAAGGAACCAATCAATCAAAACAACAAGTGGATGTCCTCGAATGAGTAAAATATGCAACCAACATGCTCACACAATAAAATGGCAAATGAAATATGTGGCAAAGCATGCACAACCAATCTAGCATCTATCAAGCAATTGGCGATGACTAGGTCATCAATATATGAGTATATTGACTTAGAAGTCAAATGAGAACATTTGATCATAGGTCATACTCATCGTTTAAGCTCAAGTGGGGTTACCACTTTTACATAATGCATTGATGTGTTCACACCATTAGAGTTGCTTTGACTCAATTCTTAGAGTTAAGCTCCCCCTAGATGTGAGATCCCCTTTTAGAGGGATGAACTAACCTTGGGTTTTGTCGATGATGACTTCATGTAGGTGTTGAAGATGGATGATGAAAGTGGATCCCTCAAAGTACTAATGACAAAGGATTGGCTCAAGCTCAAAAGCTCAAGACTCTTCATTTTACATTTTAGTGATCCAAGATCACATTGAGTCTATAGGAAAAGCCAATACTATCAAGGAGGGCTGAGGTGTTGCTTAATGAGCCTCTTGCTTCATGTCACGCCCAATATGCGACCCTATCCAAAAGGAACTCGAAGGTCCCACCAAGGATAGACCCGCATATTGAAACGCTTTTGCAAGGTGGATATCATTACATCAACATTACATAATAGATGGGGATACATCCAATACATACAATGTCACATGTATACAACAATACAACATACAAGAACAACATCCGACTACGGATGAAACACAAACATAAGCTCAAACGACATCCACCCTGCTAGCCCAGGCTGCCGACCTGGAACCTATCCCCTGATCGAAGAAGAAGCAGAAGAAGAACTCCAAACAAGCAAACATCGCTCTCGCGTCATGATCATCGCAAAACCTGTACCTGCAACTGATGTTGTCGTAATCTGTGAGCCACGAGGACTCAGCAATCCCATTACCATGGGTATCAAGACTAGCAAAGCTTAATGGGAAAGGAAGGGGTAAAGTGGTGAGGTTGCAGCAGCGACTAAGCATATATGGTGGCTAACATACGCAAATAAGAGCGAGAAGAGAGCAAAGGAACGGTCGTGAAGCTAGTAATGATCAAGAAGTGATCCTGAGCTCCTACTTACGTCAATCATAACACAGAAACCGTGTTCACTTCCTGGACTCCGCCGAGAAGAGACCATCACGGCTACACACGCGGTTGATGCGTTTTAATTCGGATCAGGTGTCAAGTTATCTACAACCGGACATTCACAAATTCCCATCTGCCGCATAACCGCGGGCACGGCTCTCGAAAGTTTATACCCTGCAGGGGTGTCCCAACTTAGCCCATGATAAGCTCTCACGATCAACGAAGGATATTCCTTCTCCCAGGAAGACCCGATCAGTCTCGGAATCCCGGTTTACAAGACATTTCGACAATGGTAAAACAAGACCAGCAAGACCGCCCGATGCGCCGACATCCCGATAGGAGCTGCACATATCTCGTTCTCAGGGCAACACCGGATAAGCGAAGCGTACAGGTACCGACGAATCCAAGTTGCCAAGGAATGGTCCCGCACGGTGCTCTAGTTTGGACCAACACTTAGACAAGCATTGGCCCGGGGGGGCTATAATAAAGATGACCCTTGGGTTAATTACTCCCAAGGGAAAAGTAGGTGGTGGTGAGGCAAATGTTAAAACCAAGGTTGGGCCTTGCTGGAGGAGTTTTATTCAAAGCGAACTGTCAGGGGGGTCCCATAAATCACCCGACCGCGTAAGGAACGCAAAATCCGGGAACATAATACCGGTATGACGGAAACTAGGGCGGCAAGAGTGGAACAAAACACCAGGCATAAGGCCGAGCCTTCCACCCTTTACCAAATATATAGATGCATTAATAATATAAAAGAGATATTGTGATATCCCAACATAACCTTGTCCACCATGGAGCAATCTTCAACTTCACCTGCAACCAGCAACGCTATAAGAGGGGCTGAGCAAAAGCGGTAACATAGCCAAACAACGGTTTGCTAGGAAGGGTGTCAAAGGTTAGAGGTTCATGGCAATTTGGGAGGCTTGAAGAGCAAAAGATAGGTAGCGCAGCATAGCGATAGAACGAAGCAACTAGCATAGCAATGATAGTAGTGAGATCCAGGGTAGCGGTCATCTTGCCTGAAATCCTGCTAGGAAGAAGAACGAGTCCATGAAGAAGATGAAGCCACGAAGACGAACCACACGTAGACGAACGAATCCTCACGATCGCAACGAAACAGGAGCTATCGAGAAGAAGCACACAACATGGTAAACACACCACACATGGACAAGGCATGATGCACAACAAGCATGATGCATGGCCAGGCTACATGAAGCTACTCATGGCAAGGGAGGATGCATACAAGAGCAACACATCAAAGCAAGTTTAAATGAGGCCGGAAACAACATATAACAATTCCGGTAAGTCCTCATATGCAAATTTCGAAATTGGTCCAGAACTGAATAAACCTTATGTTCAAGTTGTTAAACCGCAAGTTAAGATGCACCAAGATGATCTACATGAAATTCTAGTCAAGTTACATATAAAGTTCATTAGATTCGGAGCTACGGCCTAGAAGATATGAGCAAAACAAGTTAAGCATGGCATTGATGCAAAATGCATACAAACATCAAGCAAACACCTCAAAACAAGGATGCAACATGATAATATGGAACTACATGCAAAAACAAGCAAGTTTCATATAGAGCACTCTCGAAACGGAGCAACGGTTCAACACCCACCCACTATACAAGTCATAACAACAATCTGTCCATAACAGCAACTAGGCATATTGCAAGCATCAAAACAATATGCTACAGCACCCCAACATAATAACAAAAGGCATGGGCATGAGGTACAGGTAAAGCATAACAAAACATGGACACTGAGCTATCTCCAGAAATCAATAGAACATGCTCAAAAGACATGGAGAGATTGCAAATAATAACAGTTTCAGACTTTAGCAGAAATAACATCAGGTTGGAATGTTTAGAGCTATCAAACAACATGTTACAGGAACATATCATGGCTAACAAAGGCATGGCATGAATCTAATAATTTCATAGAACAACAGTCCCTTACTGACCATGAGCCAAAAAGGATCATAAGATATGATGGCACCCATGTAAACATGGCAAGTTATATGACAGATTCATACATGGCAGGACCAACAATAAGTAGGCATGTTGGTGAGCTTGAACCACTCACTACAGAGCAATACATGGCATGGCAAGGCAACCAACAGTAAGAAGACATGTTTATGAAGCTAAGAATGGCAAGAACAAGTTCATAGGGTGCATGGATCACTAGGAAATCACATGGTAATACTGAACTCCATGTTAACAGGCTGACAGCAACATCATTTAGCAAGTTTGGAGCAAGATATGAACAATCTACAGCAAGCTATAAATGCAACCAGGGGCATGAATGGATAGAGCATAACCATATGTTCAAAACATCCTTACTGAAGTATCTCAAAATATGCATGGATCTCTATGTAGCATCAAGTTTACATGGCATCGCGAAATAACAGATTCAGCCTAGCAAAACAGTAACAGCAAGTACCCTCCTTAACAAGCTTGATGCACTCAGCACACAACTCACAAAAATACATGGATGGCACCACTGGAAAGATGGCATGGCATATATCAAAACACATGTAGACATCAACCTCATAGGATGCACACATCAAACATGGAAAAAATGACAAATGAGCATGTTATAATAGTTTCAGCAGATTAACATCAACATGCACTCTTCCAACAGCATTTTGGGCATCAAGATGATCTCAAATGAACATGATCCACTGGAATGAAATGAAGTACTCCTTGAGGCGAACAATTAGACATATTACACGCACGAAACGGAGCTACGTATGCAGAGATACAATGCGATGAAGATGCAACAAATTTTATCACAGATTATGACTTAGCGGAAAAACGGGGGGAAGAAGTCAACCCTTGCTGAATCTGGATCTGAGCCGGCTCGCGGGTCGAGGTTCGCCGGAGTCGGGGAAGCCGGAGAGGGAGCTCGGGGAGGAGCTGCCGGAGGGGACGAGGCCGGGGCGGCGCTGCTCCGGCCAGGGCGGCGCGCGGAGGAGGCGGGCCGGGCGGCGACGGAGGAGATCCGGCGGCGGGCGCGCGACGATGGACAAGGCGGCGGGCGATAGGAGATCCGCGGTGGCGGGCGGAGGAGCGTGGCGGCGCGGCGACGCTGGGCCGGGCGACGGGTCGGGCGGCGCTGCTGGCGAAGCGGCAGCGGGTGCTGCGGGCAGGCGGGCTTCCCTGGCTCAAGCTGGCGGCGGCGCTGGGAGGCCGGAGTGCCACGTGGCGGGCTCCGAGTGGCTGAGAGAGGCGGCGGCGGACGTGTCCGGCGCGGCGCGGACGCGTCCGGTGGGCGGAGGAAGAGGGGGCTAGGGTTTGGACCCGAAAATTCGGAGGGGGAGGTGTATTTATAGGTAGAGGGAGCTAGGAGAGTCCAAATGAGGTGCGGTTTTCGGCCACGCGATCGTGATCGAACGACCGAGAGCATGGATGGGAGTTTGCTGGGCTTTGGGCCACTTTGGAAGGGGTGTTGGGCTGCAAAGGGAAATAGGCTTTTACGGTTACCCGGTTAACCCTTGGAGTATCAAACGGACTCCAAATGGCACGAAACTTGATAGGCGGTCTACCGGTGCTATACCAAGGACGCTTGGCAAACCTCGGGCCATTCCGAGAAAGTTTAACACCCGCACAAGAGAAGAGGCAAAAAGGGGACGCCGGATGACATGGGAGTGTCGGATTACAAAACGGACAACGGGGAAAAGGCTCGGATGCATGAGACGAACACGTATGCAAGATGAGATGCACATGATGACATGATAAGAAATGCAGAAGATGACATGGAAAAATGCAACACGCAAGCAAATGACATGGCAATGACGGCGAATAACTAGCAGACACCTGGCGCATCGAATCCGGGGCGTTACACTTCATGTGCTTGGTGATATGCTCCAAAAACCCTCAGCTAGTTTCTCACATCCACAAATGACCTAAACCTAAAGCCAAAATCGGTCACACCGATTCTTTCTATCCGGCGCCACCGAGTTCTAATGTCATAGCCACTGCCACAAACCCTAGGCAAATCGGTCCTACCGATAGGGATCTCGGTCTCACCGAGTTGGGATTGTAATCTCTTTGTTTCCCTTCGTAATGTTTCAGTCTAACTGAAGTGAGCGATTGGTCCCATCGAGATTGCAATGTAAACTCTCTGTTTCCCTTTTGTAACATTTCGGTCTCACCGAAAAGAGCAAATCGGTCCCACCGAGTTTACCTTACCAACTCTCTGGAAAGCTTATTACCAAAATCGTTCTCACAGAGTTTGTGTAATCGGTCTTACCGAGATTACGTTATGCCCTAACCCTAACCGAATCGGTCCTACCGAGTTGCATGTCAGTCCCACCGAAAATCCTAACGGTCACTAGGTTTACTAAATCGGTCCGACCGAGCGGTTGAATCGGTCCCACCAAGTTTGGTAAATTGTGTGTAACGGTTAGATTTTGTGAGGAGGCTATATATACCCCTCCACCTCCTCTTCATTCGTGGAGAGAGCCATCAGAACAAACCTAGACTTCCAACTTACCATTTCTGAGAGAGAACTACCTACTCATGTGTTGAGGCCAAGATATTCCATTCCTACCATATGAATCTTGATCTCTAGCCTTCCCCAAGTTGCTTTCCACTCAAATCTTCTTTCCACCAGATCCAAATCCCATGAGAGAGAGTTGAGTGTTGGGGAGACTATCATTTGAAGCACAAGAGCAAGGAGTTCATCATCAACACACCGTTTGTTACTTCTTGGAGAGTGGTGTCTCCTAGATTGGCTAGGTGTCACTTGGGAGCCTTCAACAAGATTGTGGAGTTGAACCAAGGAGTTTGTAAGGGCAAGGAGATCGCCTACTTCGTGAAGATCTACCGCTAGTGAGGCAAGTCCTTCGTGGGCGACGGCCATGGTGGGATAGACAAGGTTGCTTCTTCGTGGACCCTTCGTGGGTGGAGTCCTCGTGGACTCGCGCAACCGTTACCCTTCGTGGGTTGAAGTCTCCATCAACGTGGATGTACGATAGCAGCACCTATCGGAACCACACCAAAAACATCCGTGTCTCCAATTGCGTTTGAATCCTCCAAACCCTTCCCTTTACTTTCTTGCAAGTTGCATGCTTTAATTTCCGCTGCCTATATACTCTTTGCATGCTTGCTTGAATTGTGTGATGATTGCTTGACTTGTCCTAAGATAGCTAAAATCTTCCAAACTCTAAAATTGGGAAAAGCTTAAGTTTTTAATTGGTCAAGTAGTCTAATCACCCCCCTATAGACATACTTCAAGGTCCTACAAGTGGTATTAGAGCATTGGTCTCCATTTGCTTTCATTTCCATAGCTTTTGGTGGTCATAGCCTTGGTTTCACAACCTAGGAGAGTATGGCGTCTAGTGAGGGAAATTATCACCGTAGAGGTCCTTACTTTGATGGTACTAATTTTGCTAGTTGGAAGCATAAGATGAAAATGCATATTCTCGGACATAACCCCGCCGTTTGGGAAATTATTTGTATTGGCTTGCAAGGTGAATTCTTTGAGGGGAGAGAGTCGAACCGTGAAGCAAATGCGGAAGAATTGAAGATGCTGCAATACAACGCTCAAGCTTGTGATATCATCTTCAACGGATTGTGCCCCGAAGAATTCAACAAAATCAGCCGTCTTGAGAATGCAAAGGAAATTTGGGATACTTTGATTGATATGCATGAAGGTACCGGCTCCGTCAAGGAATCCAAGTTGGATGTGCTCCAAAGTCAGCTTGACAAGTTCAAAATGAAGGATGGTGAAGGTGTCGCTGAAATGTACTCTAGGCTTGCACTTATCACAAATGAGATTGCCGGCTTAGCGAGTGAAGAGATGACCGACAGATTCATCATCAAGAAGATCCTAAGAGCATTGGATGGAAAGTATGATACCGTGTGCACATTGATCCAAATGATGCCAAACTACAAAGATCTCAAGCCAACAGAAGTCATTGGAAGAATTGTTGCTCATGAGATGTCACTCAAGGATAAGGAGGAACTTCACAACAAGTCAAGTGGTGCTTACAAAGCCTCAAGTGAAGCTCCCACATCATCAAGTGAGAAACAAACCTTCAATGAAGAATTGAGCTTAATGGTGAAGAACTTACACAAATTCTACAAGAGTAGAAGCAAAGGAAGAAGCTCCAAGTCAAGGTCTTACAATGACAAAAGATCTTATAGTCGAGGGAAAAATTGCTACAATTGTGGGAGACCCGAACACTATTCCAATGAGTGCACGGCACCCTACAAAAGAAGAGAAGATTCTCCAAAAAGAAGAAGCAAAAGAGAAGAATCACCACCGAGAGAGAGGAGGAGTAGAGATGATCGTTATGAACGAAGACCCTCACAGAGAAGCAAGGATAACACAATGTGCGAGCTACACAAAACGAAGACATCAAGCTCATGTTGGTGAAAGGGTATCCGGCTCCGACTCCGACAATCAGTCCGAGAGAAGCTATCACTCCGACTCCGAAAATACTCAAGATGAAGGTGTTGCCGGTCTAGTACTTGTGTCAACCAACTCCTACGACATATTTGATTCACCAAATGAAGGAATTGGAAGATGCTTCATGGCCAAAGGTCCAAAGGTAACACATCCTGAGTATGTTGATTTCGATAGTCATGAAGATGACTTACTTGTGGATGATGATTTACTTGTTGACAACTCTAGTGATGAATACTATGATGAAACGTCAATTAATCATGCTAATCAAGATAAAACAAATGACAATGATAAGGAGAAGATTGAGCTTCTAACTAAAGAACTAAACACTCTTAAGTTAGCTCATGAAACTATCTTCGAAGATCATCGAGAACTTTTAAGGGCTCATGAGAAGTTACGCTTTGAAAAGCTCAATCTTGAGCAAGAGCATGAGTTCTTAAAAGCAATCAATGATGATCTCCGTAAGAAAAGTTCTTCTTACATTGCCAAGCGTTTACTCTTATCTACTTGCATGCCTCAAGTCAAGTCTAGTAACAAGTACAAGAAAGATCCTTCCTCTAGTAGTAACAATAATAATGTCAAATCCAATATTGTTGTTTCTAGTAGTTCTCTTGATTCCACTAATGATTCTCTTAGCCAAGTTACACTTGAGCAAGAAAATAGCTTATTGAAGGGAATTATAGAGAAAGGTGTTTACAAGAGTATTGCTGGGAGTAAGCAATTCGTGGAAATTGTACGCAAGCAAGGAAGGCACCGTAAGAATCAAGGTGTTGGTTTTGAACGAAAGTTCAATGCCAATGGAGTTGAGTGGGAAGAAGATCAATACCCCAAGACGAAGTTTGTTCCTCAACAAGAGAAGTATGATCCTACTTCCTTCAAAGGAACACAAGCACAAGATGATCTTCCACCACAAGACCACAAGAACAAAGGCAAGGACAAGCTTCAAGAAGAGATTGATGCATTTGAAGAAGCACCTAAGGCCTCGGTCAAGTGGGTTCCCACCAAGGATTCCCATCAAGATGATGTGGATCCCGAAGAAGAAGAACTAGAGAGTTCTTGAGGGTGACTCCGCCAATATTCTTCACTCATATCATTATGGCAAGAACAAGTGCAATCAACTTTCACATCTTGCACTAGTTCAAGGAGTCACAAACCCTCATGTTGGTAAGGCAAGGGACAAGGTAACCTAATGATTTCATGGACATCATCTTGTGTGTGCATCACTCTATGTCCATGGATATTCTTGTTTGTTCCTTGTGGGACTAACCCATGTAGGTAAGTTGAAAATGCAACTCACTCCAAAGGATGGCTCCAAATGATCTACATCAACATTGAGCATCCACATCTTCAACACCTACATGAAGTCATCATCGACAAAACCCAAGGTTAGTTCATCCCTCTAAAAGGGGATCTCACATCTAGGGGGAGCTTAACTCTAAGAATTGAGTCAAAGCAACTCTAATGGTGTGAACACATCAATGCATTATGTAAAAGTGGTAACCCCACTTGAGCTTAAACGATGAGTATGACCTATGATCAAATGTTTTCATTTGACTCATAAGTCAATATACTCATATATAGATGACCTAGTCATCGCCAATTGTTTGATAGATGCTAAAATTGGTTGTGCATGTTTTGCCACATATTTCATTTGCCATCTTATTGTGTGAGCATGTTGGTGCATATTTTACTCATTCAAGGACATCCACTTGTTGTTTTGAGTAATTGGCTTCCTTTTCTTTTTGCCAAGTGGATGGAACAGAATGCCTAAGAACCTTCTCTAGCTATCTATGCTTTTCTCGTCTCAAACTCTATTCATGCTACATCACAAAATTTGATCAAGTCAGATTCGAACCACTCTGTGTGAGGAGCACTCGGAGTCCCTGATTCGTCATAGACTTAAACTTCCAAAACTTCTTTGTGATTCTCGGTCTGACCAATTCCTCCATTTCGGTCCTACCGAGATCACTAAGTGGATCTAGGTTTTCAATCTCGGTGCAGCCGATTTGAACTTTTTGGTCACACCGAGTTGCTGTAACTGTACACAGTTATGCATCTTGGTGCCACCGAGTTGTTCCACTCGGTCACACCAACAGGGTCGGGCTATATATAGTCCCGGGCAAAAATATGGAAATTTCTCCGAACCTCTTCGTCCGCGCAATAGCTCGCTCTGCCTCCAGGGTGTAACATCCCAAATTTTGGAATGTTAATATAATTAATTGAATTGTTTGTTTGTTTGCTTGAGTGAATTAAACTTGAGTGAAATTTGAACCTTTTCAAAAACTTTTGAATGAGAGGGAATAAAATGACTTTCCCCTTCTCCGGTAAATTCAAATTCATCCTATTAAAATCAATGAGAGAAGATGACATGACTTCTTCAACTATAAAGAATTTGAACGGAGTTTTGCAATTTAATTCTTTCAAATATTTGCACTTGCTTCTCTATTTTTCTTCCCGAGAAATACCCGAAAATAAATTCTTGCAAGCAAGAAAGAGCGGAGGAAAATGACCCTCCAAAATCAGGGGCATTTTGAAAATATTTGAGCCAAGAAAACCAAAGTTTTATTTAAAAAATTATTTGCAAAAAGAAATAAAGCCTTTAGGGATTTTCTGAAAAACATTTTTTAAGTTTTATTTTGGCCGTGGAATAATGCTCATCATCTACATTTTATTTTTCTGATAATTTTAGTATATAAAACTCTTTATTCGAATTGATTTGATTTCCTTTTTATTGTTTTAGTTTCCTAATTTTAATAATAGGAATGGAATCGTTTTATTAGGAAAACCTGCTGGCCCATTAAGCACTTTCCTATTCTAGCCCAACAAGAGATCATCTCCTTCCTTTGTTTCCTCTCACGTTACAGAAGCTTTCCATATCCATGGAGACAGAATCTCCACCTTCCCGATCTCCCTCGTCTTTCCATCCCAGCGCCTCCCGAGACCGCCTATAAAACCCCTCCTCTCCTCATTCCATTTTTCCCATCACCACGCCCCCCCTGCCCGTAGCCTTCTCACCACCGTCCTCCTTTTCCTGCCTAGAACGCCACCAGGAGCTCTCCTGAACCTCCCATCGCCCAGCGCCACCTCCCAAGCGCCGACCCCTCCTCCGCCACCCCACCTCGCCGGAGACCTCGCCCCCTCGCCGAGCAGCCTCCACATCGCCGTCTCCTTCCTGCCATCTCTACCTCTCGTACAGGTAACTCCGTTTTCGTTTTCAGATTTATTTCCGTAACAGATTTAGTTCCGTTCTTGTTTAGCTTATAACTTTTGATCTAGAAGTCCAATGATGCTGATTCTTTTTGCGTTAGATCACAATTTTCTTGTAGTTTCCAAAAATATATAATTTGTCTATGTTTGGATTTATAAAAATTGAGTTAGATCAGATTTGAATTAAAGCTTGTTTTGCTTATTCCGGGAGTTTCATAATAGATTTTTATTTAATTCTTTTTGCTCCTAGTTGCTTAATGAAATATTTTCTGTTTAGTTAACATAAAACCATGATTAGGTGATGTTAAGAAATTTTTGTTATATAGAACTATTTTTGTTGTTATTTGAAGTAGGAAAACTTTCAGTTGTTTTTTTTCTTTAAGTTTTCCCTTTGGGTTTTGCTTTGTTGGTTTTGGTGTGTTACTTTGTTATGTTATGTTATGCTATGTGCTTATTATAGTTATTGTTTGCCTCGGTAGAATTTCCGGAGTGCGAAGATTGCTACTACGAATCCCTAGTTTTCGAAGATCATCAACCAGGCAAGTTCACTTTGATCATTGCTTTCATACCTATGTTTTTATTGCATTTAGTGGCACCCTTGCAACCACCCCTCAGTAGTGTTATTGAATCCTTGTAGTTGAGTAGTATGCATGAGGTAGGAACCCACCCCCTGTTACCTAGCCCGGGACGATATTTTATTTAATGCTACGCTATAGTAGACGGGGTTTGGTATGAGTGCTCGGGAGTGGTGTGAGAATGGAGGATCCACGCCAATGAAGACAACTCCATGATGGAATCTGCAAGGACTGCATCTTCAAGGCCTCAAGACTTCAAGACTCGAGACAAGAATTCAATACACACTCTTGGGTGAAGGACGGTTGACGGGCATCCTGGAGAAACCAGTGGTTGGCGGGATGCATGGAGAAGCGCCATGACATCTTGCGGAAAGCTTCACCCAGCACCCAAAGAGACGGAAGAATACTTCATGCCGGAAGCTTACCTGCAACCGCAAGTCATTATGGGCTCGCTTGGTTGACCTTAGTGGTGACTCTGGCTGGGGCGGTGCTAGCAGATGTAGAACTACGGTAGGATTGGATGGGTACCGGACGGTGGTCGAGGAACTATTTGGAAGACCATGTTTGGTCATCTTGTTCTCAAACACTCTGAAGTGCGAGAACGTAAAAAGAGGGATCGAATCTTGCGGGTAAAGTGTACAAACCTCTGCAGAGGGTTAAAACCTAATCGATTAGCCGTGTCCCCGGTTACGGACAATTTGAGCATCTGGACTTGGATCTATCTCGGAACTCTCAACACCGGATTGATAACTTAATTGTGGGCAACTTATGTTGATTTTGGGCTATGAGACATCGGTTGGCGGAACCATGTCATGATAGAAAACTCCATAGTACAGACTTCATTTATTCCTTTGATGTAGGGAAAATAAAACCAGCTTTTACGCAAACAAAATTCAGATACAGAGCCATAAAGCCATATTGCATATAGTATAGTTTTATCATCTGTTTTCTCATGTTGTGATCTTGCCGGTACATTCAATGTACTGACCTACACGGCTGCAACGTATCATGTTGCAGATATTTTCCTCGACGAGTAAGAGTTACGATACAGGGTTACGGTCTACACTCAACCTGCCGATGGCGTTGATGGGACTCCACACCCGTTTGATTGTTTCCGCTGATTATTATGAGGTATATATCATTTTACGTTATTTATACATGTGATTGCACTTTGATATATACATTAATGTCTTGTGTGTGCCAAAGATATCTTGATCCGAGGATGGCACGAGAACACGAGGCTTGACCATCTGAGGTCGGGTCGCTCTGAAAATGGTATCGAGCACATGTTGACCGTGGGACGTGACCCTAGAAATCGGAAAGCCCTTGGACAGGATATCTCAAAACTTTATTTACAAAAGACTCTTACTTCTCATCTTTTCTGATTTTATCAAATAGACCCTCTCACCTCAAATAGTTAGAATATACCCTTATCCTTTGATCACCACGAGGACCAATCAAGACGCTCCAAGAAGGATTTGATATCGAGAACTGATGACCCCTCAGAGTAAAAAGGATTTCACCATGTATTAGAAGCTACAACAGTTGAAGACTCCGAAGATTTGAAGTTCCTGAAGAAATATTTGACCTTTAGAAGACCAAACCCCTGTTACATACTTACGTTTGATGCGACGATTTGTGAGCTGTCATTTGTTTGATGTTTTTCGACAGCCACAAAGTAAAACTTGTTTCTTCAAAAACTATTGTTTGTATTGTGTGTATATCCCTCCCCATCTCTCTCTCATCTCACCCTGAAACCCTTGAACCCCATAGATGATGAATGAAGTTGGACTGATATTCTCGGACGAAGACTCAGCCGGAGGCGAGAGCTATGGATGCGAACATGGAGAATCACTTGGGAGCAATTTGGTTTCAAGGAAGTATGAGGTCCAATACGCTCTTGAAGATTTTACGAAAGTGCTGCAACCTGGTGGAACATGCACCAAGCCATACAGGATTTAATGGAGCAAGAACTTGGGAGGAATTCAAGAAGACACTGTTGAAATCACGTCTTATCCGGAAGCACAATGATGCACCAAGAAGTAAACCTTGTGCCTGCAAGATTTATGGAGAAATAGGATACACCGGGAGGAACACAAAGATGGATGCCCTCATTGTGAGGAGAAACACCCAATGAGGAATGCCCAACTAGCTGTGTGACTTGCTTCTGTGTGAAGGAACCACCCACTACCCGTGCGGGTCACATTTACTCCACGGTGCAACAAACTATTCGAACCAGGAAGATGGAATGAAAGAAGCCCTCAAGGAAGATCTAGAAGAACCAAGATGATGAAAGTGTTGAAGACCTGGATGGAGAAGGTCTCAACAGATTTTACTCAATGCACGCTATTCGTGTGGAGAAGAAGGACATTTTTCACAAGATTGCACCAAGGAAAGAAAGGAGTATCCAGGATATTTCCGACAGCAGAAGTGAAGTTTGACCCCGGAGATAGAAACTCGATCATTACAGAGAAATCCAGAAGAGAAAAGGAAGGCAACCCGAGAGCAACACAATTTTTCCAGAGAAGGACTTGAGTCATATCACCTGTTACAGGTGCAAGGATTTAGGTCATTACGCTAGTAAATGCCCAGAAAAGAAACCAAGAATCCAAGGAGCCCGCATAATCACAAAGAAGCCCCGAGACATGTCGGAAGTCATTTGTTTTCGCTGCAAGGAGGCAGGACATTATGCTATTAAATGTCCCGACAAGATGAAAGCTGGAGTTGAGTAATTGGGATTTTGATATGGATAATAAGTGTAGTAGAAAGCAATTTCCTTTTCATGAGCTCAATGAGTTGAGTTATGTAATAGATTTCTCAGAGTTTGTAATAGTTCATGACTCAATAAAGTTGTAATGTCACATGCTGAAAAGCTTTAAGGAGTTGTCATATTTTATCTTGGAAATTAATATTCTGGATGAACATGGAAGAAAGTGAGTTGTGATGCATAAACAGGAAATTGGAATTGAGTTTGAAGTTTTGTTTGGATGATATGAATGTGTGCCCAGGAGATATGTACCTCATTCTGAGCACCACTTTTGTTATACAACTACAGATGACGACCCTTTACGAGTCTTTCCTTAAAGGTCCGGAAACCATCATGACCCTGACAAGTGATCATGATTACCCGAAAATCCTGAAGGACATGATGAAGCATATTCACCTTGAAGGAGATGCAGTCTACAAAGGCTACCTCTTCATGCATAAGGGAGTGGAACTTTGGTATGTGGAGGTACACCTCCACCATTTGAAAGGAGTTTGCCCAAAAATGATGGGGCAGTACTTTTTCATTTCACGTGTGCCACAAGCAACTTTCTTCGATGCTGTTCGTGAAGCAGCCATGGAAGCCATACGCCAGATCGGAGAAATACTTGAAGCAAGACTTCGTTATACTCAGGAATACCTAAGCGAAGTACATACAGAGATGATGGAGGTGAAGCTCAAGGCCACTACGATGAAACAGAAGATTGAAGATTTCAAGGCACATGTTGCACAATTCCAAAGGATCAAGAATCCTCAAGGAGGAAAAAAATGAATAAAGTTGGAAGTAATGTCCACCATACCAAACCATGTGGGTGGCAGCATTTGTAACAAAGTACCTTTTGAAATTTGGATTCACGAAAAAATGATTAAGGATGTAATGAAAGATTGATATGAGAATAATGAGATGTTATGGACAAACTTGTGCATTTATTTTTGGTCGTAGTACTCTGTAAAACCACAGGATCAATGAAGAAAGAAATGTGTTATCCATGACGGTCCCTAGAAGGAAGCTGGACAAAATAAGTTGGAATTTTGTTTTGATATGATGGTATGCAGAAACAGTACTACTACTGGATTTAAAGGAGGTGTAATATGGAGCAGAGAGTTACTCCAAGGATGAAGTTAAAGCTGCACTAGTGTTGAAGTGGGCCATAACCCACAGGCCGAGGATTTTGAAAGGAAACTGATATAACCTTGATAAAGGAATAAATTGGAGGAATCAGCAGTCCAATCAGCATACGTTTCGTAGGAGATTACGCAAAAACCTAAGAGTGATGAAGTAACGATAGATGTTTTGTTTGGCTGCCAGAAACCATGGATTTACTCGAAAACCAGTCCGAGAACAAGAGAAAATTCTGCAATGCTTGTGAGTATGCCCAAGTGTTAGAATCGTGATTCACTGTTTACGTATGTGGTAATGATTCAAGTACGGGATGGATTGGCCCCCATACCGAAGACTTCTATCATGGACTATCATATGTTGATGCAAAATCAGAGAGACTTGAAAAACTTAGAAGAGTGTCGACGCGATAAGCCATAAAACCATAAAATGGTAGGACGATGGAACCCCATTACGAGCAAACCGTTGCCAAGCGTAGGTTATACGGTGAGGTTCAACCCAGACCCGTTTTCTGCAGGAGAAAACCATAAATTGTAGACCACCATGAGTGTTTGATAGTTGTTTAGAATGGACACAGACCCATCAGCTAAGAAGATCCGGTCTCGGACGAACTTCAACTTTGACGAACCGACCCAAGCTTTTGAGGAAAACTCTATGCTTCTGACAGAAGAGCTTTAATGAAGGAGCTATTGTAAGATATGTGAAGAGACATACATTGTCAGCCCTCCAGAGGAAATATCTGAGTTTATTGGAACCATGACCTTGTTTTTAAGTGTGGTAGCACCCCGACCTTCGACCAAGACATTTGCTAGAAGACCCCAACCCTAACCTTTTCTTGCTAGCCTCTTGAATCTCGAGGACTAGATTCATTTTAAGTGTGGTAGGTTTGTAACATCCCAAATTTTGGAATGTTAATATAATTAATTGAATTGTTTGTTTGTTTGCTTGAGTGAATTAAACTTGAGTGAAATTTGAACCTTTTCAAAAACTTTTGAATGAGAGGAATAAAATGACTTTCCCTTCTCCGTAAATTCAAATTCATCCTATTAAAATCAATGAGAGAAGATGACATGACTTCTTCAACTATAAAGAATTTGAACGGAGTTTTGCAATTTAATTCTTTCAAATATTTGCACTTGCTTCTCTATTTTTCTTCCCGAGAAATACCCGAAAATAAATTCTTGCAAGCAAGAAAGAGCGGAGGAAAATGACCCTCCAAAATCAGGGGCATTTTGAAAATATTTGAGCCAAGAAAACCAAAGTTTTATTTAAAAAATTATTTGCAAAAAGAAATAAAGCCTTTAGGGATTTTCTGAAAAACATTTTTTAAGTTTTTATTTTGGCCGTGGAATAATGCTCATCATCTACATTTTATTTTTCTGATAATTTTAGTATATAAAAACTCTTTATTCCGAATTGATTTGATTTCCTTTTTATTGTTTTAGTTTCCTAATTTTAATAATAGGAATGGAATCGTTTTTATTAGGAAAAACCTGCTGGCCCATTAAGCACTTTCCTATTCTAGGCCAACAAGAGATCATCTCCTTCCTTTGTTTCCTCTCACGTTACAGAAGCTTTCCATATCCATGGAGACAGGAATCTCCACCTTCCCGATCTCCCTCGTCTTTCCATCCCAGCGCCTCCCGAGACCGCCTATAAAACCCCCTCCCTCTCCTCATTCCATTTTCCCCATCACCACGCCCCTTCCCTGCCCGTAGCCTTCTCACCACCGTCCTCCTTTTCCTGCCTAGAACGCTCACCAGAGCTCTCCTGAACCTCCCATCGCCCAGCGCCACCTCCCCAGCGCCGACCCCTCCTCCGCCACCCCACCCTTGCCGGCGACCTCGCCCCTCGCGAGCAGCCCTCCACATCGCCGTCTCCTTCCTGCCATCTCTACCTCTCGTACAGGTAACTCCGTTTTCGTTTTCAGATTTATTTCCGTAACAGATTTAGTTCCGTTCTTGTTTAGCTTATAACTTTTGATCTAGAAGTCCAATGATGCTGATTCTTTTTGCGTTAGATCACAATTTTCTTGTAGTTTCCAAAAATATATAATTTGTCTATGTTTGAATTTATAAAAATTGAGTTAGATCAGATTTGAATTAAAGCTTGTTTTGCTTATTCGGGAGTTTCATAATAGATTTTATTTAATTCTTTTTGCTCCTAGTTGCTTAATGAAATATTTTCTGTTTAGTTAACATAAAACCATGATTAGGTGATGTTAAGAAATTTTTGTTATATAGAACTATTTTTGTTGTTATTTGAAGTAGGAAAACTTTCAGTTGTTTTTTTTCTTTAAGTTTTCCTTTGGGTTTTGCTTTGTTGGTTTTGGTGTGTTACTTTGTTATGTTATGTTATGCTATGTGCTTATTATAGTTATTGTTTGCCTCGGTAGAATTTCCGGAGTGCGAAGATTGCTACTACGAATCCCTAGTTTTCGAAGATCATCAACCAGGCAAGTTCACTTTGATCATTGCTTTCATACCTATGTTTTTATTGCATTTAGTGGCACCCTTGCAACCACCCCTCAGTAGTGTTATTGAATCCTTGTAGTTGAGTAGTATGCATGAGGTAGGAACCCACCCCCTGTTACCTAGCCCGGGACGATATTTTATTTAATGCTACGCTATAGTAGACGGGGTTTGGTATGAGTGCTCGGGAGTGGTGTGAGAATGGAGGATCCACGTCAATGACGACAACTCCATGATGGAATCTGCAAGGACTGCATCTTCAAGGCCTCAAGACTTCAAGACTCGAGACAAGAATTCAATACACACTACTGAGTGAAGGACGGTTGACGGGCATCCTGGAGAAACCAGTGGTTGGCCGGGATGCATGGAGAAGCGCCATGACATCTTGCGGAAAGCTTCACCTAGACCCAAAGAGACGGAAGAATACTTCATGCCCGGAAGCTTACCTGTGCAACCGCAAGTCATTATGGGCTCGGCTTGGTTGACCTTAGTGGTGACTCTGGCTGGGGCGGTGCTAGCAGATGTAGAACTACGGTAGGATTGGATGGGTACGGACGGTGGTCGAGGAACTATTTGGAAGACCATGTTTGGTCATCTTGTTCTCAAACACTCTGAAGTGCGAGAACGTAAAAGAGGATCGAATCTTGCGGGTAAAGTGTACAAACCTCTGCAGAGGGTTAAAACCTAATCGATTAGCCGTGTCCCGATTCACGGACAATTTGAGCATCTGGACTTGGATCTATCTCGAACTCTCAACACCGGATTGATAACTTAATTGTGGGCAACTTATGTTGATTTTGGGCTATGAGACATCGGTTGGCGGAACCATGTCATGATAGAAAACTCCATAGTACAGACTTCATTTATTCCTTTGATGTAGGGAAAATAAAACCAGCTTTCACGCAAACAAAATTCAGATCTGAGCCATAAAGCCATATTGCATATAGTATAGTTTTATCATCTGTTTTCTCATGTTGTGATCTTGCCGGTACATTCAATGTACTGACCTACACGGCTGCAACGTATCATGTTGCAGATATTTTCCTCGACGAGTAAGAGTTACGATACAGGGTTACGGTCTACACTCAACCTGCCGATGGCGTTGATGGGACTCCACACCCGTTTGATTGTTTCCGCTGATTATTATGAGGTATATATCATTTTACGTTATTTATACATGTGATTGCACTTTGATATATACATTAATGTACTGTGTGTGCCAGCATACTGATCCAGGGATGGCACAGTAACACAGAGGCTTGACCGTCTGAGGTCGGGTCGCTACACAGGGTCTCCGGATCGTCTCCTCGTCGCCAGCCGCCTCCTGTCGCTGGTCTCCGCCGCGTCAACGGATTTCAAACCCGCCGTTGCCGCCGTAGCGAGTTCATCGCCAAGCTAGGGTGTGGACTCGATCACAGTGTTATCCTCGTCCGATTCCTAGCACATTCTGTTCTTAATTATTCTTGCCACGATTGAAACACTCCTATCCAGTCAATGCAATCCTTAGATTATATGAGATTTGAAAATTTAGGGTTAGGTTTCCGCCGAAACCATCTTGGACCCACCGAGTTGAAAAACGCAATCCCATCGATTTGGCTAACGCCATTGCACTAGTAACTCTTGGTCTGACCGAGAATTGCTAATCGGTGAGACCGATTTTAGGACTTTGTGAAACCCTAGCAGTCTCGGTGCCACCGAACTATGACTCGGTCCAACCGAGTTCATTAGTTTAGGTTCCAAAACTGCTTCGGTATCACCAAGTTTGAAAATCGGTTGATCCGAAATGCTTTCTGTGGAAAACTAAAACTAAATTTTTGAATCATTCTTTTGCAAAAATCTCTGCATTTTGTGATACTCATCCACTCTATCTCATCTATAACTCTTCACAGGGTCAGCAGTCAGTGATTTGCAGCATGTCAGACCAAAGTTATAGTCAGAACAGGTCAGAAGAGCACAATCACATGAGTGAGGGCACTAGTCCCTCTAGCACTTCAGATGAAGGCAGCAGGAGCACCCCAAGCAATCTGCCTAAAGCTGCCACCAGGACAAGGAAGAATAGAACCTCAGATTCTGAGGATGAGGATTATAGAGCAGAAGAGGATGAGGCTACCTCCAAGAAGGTAGTGCTCAAAAAGGAGTATGCCTCAGCACAGAACACTAAACCTGGACTCAATAGGAAGGTTCCTGCCAAGATGACACCTATGTTGAAAGTCAGAGGATATACTCAAGTGCCTGAGAAGACTGAACCCAAAGAGGCACCTGCAAAGAGAGTCACAACTTCCAAACCCAGGAAAGTTCCCACTGGAGAAACTATGAAGTTTACCATTGAATCAGAGGATGAAGCTGCTCAGGATAAGAAGAAGAAGAGAGCCAGAACCACTACTGCCCAGGTTCTTGGAAATCCCTCAATGAGGAAAGACTCTGAAGTGGAAGAAGAGGTTGCTGCACCAGCACCCAAGGCACAAAAGCTTATGGGTGATGCTATTAGATCAGGGGCTGCAACATCAAAGCCCAAGGAAGCACCCAAAGCTGCCCCAAGCCCAAGCTTGCACCAAAGAGGAATACCAGGAGTATTCCAGCTGCTGAGAAGAACAAGGCCCAGTGCCTGAAGTTGCTGATGAGGAAGATGAAGAAGGACAAGTTTTGAGGAAGCTCAAGCCCAAGATACCAGATCATAATGATGCCCATCCTGTGGCTGAGGACATGAAGATCAGAAGAGACTTAGGGTTGAGGCTATGGAGGATGACATATCCATATGCCACAAGGAGAAGAACTGCTGTTGATTATAGGTTCCATACAAAGGAACAACAGGACTTCTATGAGACAATCTTGTTGGACAAGAAGCCCATAGTGTGTGATATGAGGTGGGTCGACTGGACCTACATGAAAGACAATGAAGAACACTATCCTGGAGTGCAAGACAGTTTTGTTGCTTGTGGAGTTGCAGAAGTTGTGGATATGCCCCTCAGATTCAGGAGTTGATTAACTCAAAGATGGGCACAGGCAAATATCTATTGGATAAGGAACATTTTCCTCTCTATCCAGACTTTGAGGACAATCAGGTTGTCATGACTCAGAATGAACCATCATCAGTACAAGCTCAAGAGAAGAAGGAGAAGGCAAGGAAAGAGAAGGCTGCCAAGATGCCAACTCACGAGGAGGCATCTGAGTACTTTTTAAAGAACAAACAGGAGCAGCTTGGTTACTTGATAGCATCAACACTGAGGATTGAGAAGGGATTGGCCACTCTCACTCAGAATCAGGAGAGCTTGGAAAGAATCATGGAACAAAAATTCCATGATCTAGATGTCAAAGTAACTGAGATTCAGTCAGTTGTGGAGCAGCTACAGGATGACATGCAGGAGAGGCAGGGCAAGACTACCACTAATGTATTTGCCAGAGTGCCTAGAGCTTAGAGGTCAGCTATCGTGCCTGTGACAGACACCAGAGCCACATCATCTGCACCAGCTACAGCTCCAGTGCAACCAGCTCCAGCACCAACTCCTCCAGCTCCATCCACTTCAACTGAAGCCTTCGTTCTTGGAGTTATCCGGACACCACCACCTGAAGATCAAGCCTGAGAGTCGATCTAGCACTATGCATTTTCTATGAACTTTTTGGTAACTTGTTGCCAAAGGGGGAGAAAAATGTATAGATCATAGGCTTCGAGAGAGAGAGAGAGAGAGAGAGTGTTGCTTTTGTTCTCTCCTTCTTTGCTTTGGTGGTTAAACTTGTTTGCTTTTGATTGCTTGAGATACTATGTTGTTTTTGTGAGACATTGATGATCATGTGTTTGATCATAAGCTACACTTATGCATGTTTGATGATATTATCTTATCTTATCTATATGTGATCATTCACTTTGCTTGGTGATGAGTGCATGTATTCAATCTTTATCATTTTGAGCGCTCCACCAAGATGTATGTGAGATGGAAGAGTAACCCATGAGCCTAATTCCTTGTGCATTTGCAGTCCAAAGCAAATCCTAAACTATGCACAAATTTAGGGGGAGCTCTTGCTTATCACATACTTCTCAAAGCGACTATGTTTTTTAATCTTATTATCATTTGTCAAAGCTTTGATCTATATGTTGTCATCAATTACCAAAAAGGGGGAGATTGAAAGTGCAACTATCCCTAGGTGGTTTTGGTAATTCAGAACAACATATATCTCATTGAGCTAATACTATTCCAAGACAAATATTTCAGGAAAGCTCAATGAATGGCATGGCATTGATGATGAAAGTGGATCCCCCAAAGTACTAATGACAAAGGAGTGGCTCAAGCTCAAAAGCTCAAGACTCTTCATTTTACATTTTAGTGATCCAAGATCACATTGAGTCTATAGGAAAAGCCAATACTATCAAGGAGGGATGAGGTGTTGCTTAATGAGCCTCTTGCTTCATGTGCTTGGTGATATGCTCCAAAAACCCTCAGCTACTTTCTCACATCCAAAAATGACCTAAACCTAAAGCCAACATCGGTCACACCGATTCTTTCTATCCGGCGCCACCGAGTTCTAATGTCATAGCCACTGCCACAAACCCTTGGCAAATCGGTCCTACCGATAGGGATCTCGGTCTCACCGAGATGGGATTGTAATCTCTCTGTTTCCCTTCGTAACGTTTCGGTCTAACCGAAGTGAGCGATCGGTCCCACCGAGATTGCAATGTAAACTCTCTGTTCCCCTTTTGTAACATTTCGGTCTCACCGAAAAGAGCAAATCGGTCCCACCGAGTTTACCTAACCAACTCTCTGGAAAGCTTATTACCAAAATCGGTCTCACCGTGTCACACCCTGATTTTCATGGCACAACACTTAAGATGATAAATCATGATAAAATGTGGTTTGACAGAAACTTTTGCATTATTTGACTTTTTATTTTGAATTGGTTTTCTCTCTGTGTTTTTTTCAAGTGCTCTTTAAAGTCAACACAACTCCACCTTCTATACTTCATTTCCTTGCCCCAAGCTTCTGCCCAATGATCATGCCATGTGTATAGAGCAACATAGTATTTTCTTACAAAAATAATTTGGCCAAATAGTATTTTAAAAAATTAGTTTTCAAAAACCCCTGAGTTGAGGTTTGCACTACAGGTACTTGACTTGGGGTGTGAAAAATCATTCAAAAGGTATATTTGAATCCTATTAGATGTAGGACTCCCATAAACCACAAAAAATATAATTTTAAAAGTTATTTTACTATTTTATTTAAAAGCTTTTTCTTAAGGCCAAAAATGGTCTTTAATAGGTAAAAATCATTTTATTGTTTCAAAAATATTTGACAAAAATCTAGGGAAACTCAGTGTACATATATTGTCCATATATAATAGTTTCAACACATGGTCATGTTCAAAATATTGGTCAAATCCCTCAAAAACCCTTTCTGGATATTTCAAGCTTTTGAAATATTTACAAAGGAAATATTCCCCAAAAATTCCAAGAATATTCTATCAGGTCACATATGACATATTAGATGATCTTGCCAAGTCTCATGACTTGGAGAACAATATAACATCATCAAATCCCCTCAAAACCATTTCTGTCCATTTTGAAGTTTGAGCAACTTTACATTGCCAAACATGTCCAAATGTTCTCAAACCTTGTGAACATGCTCAAATGGTCTAATCATTAATCTAGACCAAATGGCACAAGTTGGGGAGAATGTTAACTTGATCAAAGTGCCCCAAAACCCTTCTTGTCCAGAACCAAATTTGAACAACTCTACATTTGCAACTTTCTCCTTTTGATCTCAACTTTTGTGGACATGTTCATAACTTCAAATTATCAGACTAGACCAAGTGGTGCATCAAGGAGAATAGATTTGCATGACTAAATCTTGGAAAGTCCATTTCTGTTGATTTCTAGGGTTTCCAAAAGTTGCATTGGCAACTTTGCCCAAATGGACTCAATCTTGGTGGAACCACTTGTTTTCTCATGCCATTTGGCCCTGTCAAGCCTTATGACAAGAGGAGTTCATCCTCTTGCCCAAATCAGCAACAAACACCTTCTGCAAAATTTCCAAAACCACCTTTTTGACCACTTCCACTAATCTCCATGACCCTATCTTTTTACCACAGGTGCCCCAGGTCACCCCCTACCTCCAGTAACTCTCCTCATTCAACAGCTCAATTATTTGGGGGTAAAACCCATCTCTTTCTCTCTCTGGACAGCCCATTTCCCTCTCTCCCTCAACCTCTCTCCTCTCCTACTGGCCATCCATGGCATCCAATGCCACTCCTACATTGTTTACTCACCCCCAAAACCCCCAGACAAAAAAGGACATGCTCATAGCGCATAAACAATGCCAGTGCCTACAGAGCTCGCGCTCTGGAACATGCTACAGTGCTCTCTCGCACTGTAGCTCACCCATGCCAAAGGAATACGACAACCTTGGGCGTCGGGGTGATGTCTCCCGAGGTGGCCTCGGCGTCCGGGACACGGCACGCTGACGGCCCCCTCCAGAACCTCTCTCCCCTTCCCTCTGCAAGCTCACCCGAGCGCGTTTGTGCATGCTGCCCACGGTGCACCATGGCCACGCCCATATAAGCTACTCCCGGCCTCTTCTTTGGCCTCTCCTAGACCTTCCTCTATCCCTCGAACCTCCCAGACAACATCCTTCTCCCTTCCATGCTCTCTTTCCCTCTCCATGGCCGCCATGGTCGCCGTCTGCCTCCGCCTGGCTCTGGCGAACCAGAGCCTCCCCTCCTCTCCTTCGACCACCAGGAGAAGCGCTGCAGGCCAGCAGAGCCCTCCCGATCCTTATCCCCCCTGCCCTTATGCCCACGGCGTCGCGCCCATCCTCTCCCGACACTGCCCGCCGGCTCCAAGGCCGCCGTCGCCCCAGATCCTCCCAGCCCGCGAAGCCCCTGGATGGACGCGTCTCAGCGTTCCTAGTACGTCAGTGCATCGAACGCCACTAGGGATGGCCGGAGTCGCCGGGGATAAGCGCCGGCGCGCGCTCGGCCTCGCCTCCCCTGACGCTCCTCTGCCTCAGGCGCGAGGTAGGGGACGACCACCCCGCCAGCTGGTAGGGGGCCCGCCCGTCAGCGGCAGAGGTGACCGAGCCGGCCCACCAGTCGGGTTAAGTGGAAACGGCTTCTAGCCGATCTGCTTGCCCCGCTGGGTGGCGCTCTCCTGTAGTGCGCCTTCGGTGTCACCTCTTCCCTCAGGCAGCTGAGCCACTGGGCCGTGCCCAGTAGGCGCTATTTAGCTGGGCTTCGCCCAGTGCGCTTTATAAGGTTGACATCTTTTCTTCCTTTTTATATTTTTATAAATATTGTAAAATCTCTAGAGAATTCAGATGGACTCCAAATTTGATGATTCAAATTTCTAGTGACTCAATAAATCATGATCTACCTGTCGGCTCTGTTGGAAAAGGCAGTGCTTAGGAGGTGCTTAGGCACGCCTAGGCGCTAGGCAATAGCCAAATGCCTCGCCTAGGGCATAAATGGAGATCTAGGCACAACAAGCAAGGAATTGCCTACCCAAGCAAGAAATCATGCCACATACTGCACATATATGCCAAATGGGTTATATTCCAATGGCAGTAGATAGAAATTAACTTATTTATATGCCCTAAACAAATATCAACACCCATATAATAATCATAAATACACTACGAGTAAAAAACTATATTACCTCCTAGGTCGCTCCTAGGCGCTTTGGCAACGCCTAGGCACAAGGCGAAGGCCGACCGCCTCGTTTACGCCTACCGCTTTTTCCAACCTTGCCTGTCGGTGCAACATGCACATTTTTCCGGAGACTTTTTCTTCACAAACATTTATCAAATCTTGTTTTTCCATTTCTGTAATGAACTTTAGAAAAATCACAGAGAGCCCATTTTTGATCCAAATTCCATTATTCAAAATCCTAGATGTCTATAAGTTCAAAACTTAGTTTTTGACATTTTTACTAATACTTCCTGTATCACCTCAAATAATGGTCTATTTCTTCATGTATAGCCAACTTTGCAAATTCATAGGAAAATCATTTGAGCTCCAAATCCAGTAAAACCAACTCCTGGATGCTTCTAAAATCATGGTTTGTTAAATGGGGGCATTTTCTCATTTTTCAAAAATATATATCTATACACTTCTTGCAAATCCACAAATCCCTTGATTCCATCATATCAAAATGTTTAGAAATATCCATTGATCCACTTCCAATGAAATCACCTTGGTCATTCCTCATATGACTAGAGGTATCCTAGAAAAGTCCAACTCACATTTTTAGAGCACTTTTATTTTCTGCCTTGTTGTGTTGCTTATTATGGTTGCTTTCAACGATAGTTGACGAAGTCGACGAAATACTTGGAGCTGGACCAGAGATATTTGAAGACCTCGAAGACCTTGTTAAAACAGGCAAGCAGCCCTTTGACCATGTTTGAGAAACCCTTTTTATGCATGTCATATAGCACCATATTGTTGTTGCAACGGAATCATGATGAGGTAGTAACCACTTTGATGGTTTGCCACCGTACTTCCTCATTGATACTTGCATTGTGCATGACCCTACCTTCTTATGAGGGTTATGCCGGTGGGAGTAGATAGGATGCTAAAGTAGTGCTACGCAAAAAGGGACGGGAATATGCATGGTGATGGAGACAAAGTATTTTCAAAAGACTTTTCGAAAACCCCATCGGGTGCCACTTATGCCCGGGGGAGATGATGAGTTGGGTAGCCACTTGATGACGAAGTGCTGTACCGAGGCAAGTGTGTGTTGTTTTCAAAACGGATTGGTTTAAGTTGCGACCGTTATTCCAACCTTACATGCGGAACCACTCTACCCTTGTATGGGAAAGGGCATTATTGATTACCTAGGCCGATACTAGCTTGGAGCCCGCATTACAAGTGACGGGGGAGAGTTGGTTCTCTCTCTCGGGATGGGGTCGTGCCAGGTAGGGCGGCCATGACTGTTTTCACAGGGCACCGGATACACCATTGTGTCCCCTCTCGGATGTTACGATCTCGAGTGAGTCTCGTATGATGTACATCGTGAGGATACGGAACAACGAGTGGACTCCTTGTTAGTGTCGTCTAGGGAAAGATAGTGATCAGGTGCTTACCCCGGGTGCTTGAGGTAGCGCGGGTCGTGGATGACATGAAAGTTCCCCGGATCTTGTGGGTAAAGTGTGCAACCTTTGTAGAGTGTAAAACTATTCGAATAGCCGTGTCCACGGTCAAGGACAGTTGGGCGGTGCTGCTTAAACTATGTCCAGAGTTTTACAACCGTGTGTGTGAGTTGATAAAATTACTTGGGTCAAGTCAAAGGACTTGACATGATTGAGTTGGGTTGGTGCCCACTCTATTTATATTGATATCTATAACCTGTCCTCATGGTTACTTGAATTCTCCTGATGCATGTCTTACAAGTTGCTGAACATGTCATTGCACTCAAAACTAGCTTTCTGACAAAATTTACCTATATCAAGCATTGTTGTATCTTGAACCAAAACATGGGTTGCTTGCGTGCACATTCAAAGTACTCATTGGCTTGCCACTGGTTATTTTATTGGTCAGGTATGAAAGAACAGGATATAATGAAGAGTACCTTGGTGACGAACATGCGAGCTAGGACACTTCCCAGTCAGAATGCCTATAGGGTTAAGGCAGATGGCATGGGTCCAAGTTGTTATTGAAGATTTCCGCTGCGATGATACACTCAAGAATTGACCATAATGGTCCTACTTGTGTAAAACGGTATGTATGGATGTAAGACTCTTGTTATTCAGCTTCTGTGTGTTCAGTGAGCATTGATCTCTAGGATCACTGTACACGTGCATTCGGTGACCCCACACACCGAGTTTGTGTAATCGGTCTTACCGAGATTACGTTATGCCCTAACCCTAACCGAATCGGTCGTACCGAGTTGCATGTCAGTCCCACCGAAAATCCTAATGGTCACTAGATTTACTAAATTAGTCCGACCGAGTCTGTTGAATCGGTCCCACCGAGTTTGTTAAATTGTGTGTAATGGTTAGATTTTGTGTGGAGGCTATATATACCCCTCCACCTCCTCTTCATTCGCGGAGAGAGCCATCAGAACAAACCTACACTTCCAACCTACCATTTCTGAGAGAGAACTACCTACTCATGTGTTGAGGCCAAGATATTCCATTCCTACCATATGAATCTTGATCTCTAGCCTTCCCCAAGTTGCTTTCCACTCAAATCTTCTTTCCACCAGATCCAAATCCCATGAGAGAGAGTTGAGCGTTGGGGAGACTATCATTTGAAGCACAAGAGCAAGGAGTTCATCATCAACGCACCGTTTGTTTCTTCTTGGAGAGTGGTGTCTCCTAGATTGGCTAGGTGTCACTTGAGCCTCCGACAAGATTGTGGAGTTGAACCAAGGAGTTTGTAAGGGCAAGGAGATCACCTACTTCGTGAAGATCTACCACTAGTGAGGCAAGTCCTTCGTGGGCGACGGCCATGGTGGGATAGACAAGGTTGCTTCTTCGTGGACCCTTCGTGGGTGGAGCCCTCCGTGGACTCGTGCAACCGTTACCCTTCGTGGGTTGAAGTCTCCATCAACGTGGATGTACGATAGCACCACCTATCGGAACCACGCCAAAAACATCCGTGTCTCCAATTGCGTTTGAATCCTCCAAACCCTTCCCTTTACTTTCTTGCAAGTTGCATGCTTTAATTTCCGCTGCCTATATACTCTTTGCATGCTTGCTTGAATTGTGTGATGATTGCTTGACTTGTCCTAAGATAGCTAAAATCTGCCAAACTCTAAAATTGGGAAAAGGTTAAGTTTTTAATTAGTCAAGTAGTCTAATCACCCCCCCTCTAGACATACTTCAAGGTCCTATAGTAAAGCTCCCCCTAGATGTGAGATCCCCCTAAGAGGGATGAACTAACCTTGGGTTTTGTCGATGATAACTTCATGTAGGTGTTGAAGATGTGGATGCTCAATGTTGATGTAGATCATTTGGAGCAATCCCTTGGAGTGAGTTGCACTTTCAATACCTACACGGGTTAGTCCCACAAGGAACAAACAAGGATACCCATAGACATAGAATGAGGCACACACAAAATGATGTCTATGAGAGCATTAGGTTACCTTGTTCCTTGTCTTACCAACAAGAGGGTTTGTGACTATTTTAACTAGTGCAAGATGTGAAAGTTGATTGCACTTGTTGTTGCCAAAATGATATTAGTGAAATGTGTTGGCGAAGTCACCCTCATGAACTCTCTAGTTCTTTTTCTTCGGGATCCACATCATCTTGATGGGAATCCTTGGAGTTGTAGTCGTACTTGATGAAGTAGAGCTTTAATTACTCTTGGGAACCCACTTGACCAAGGCCTTAGGAGCTTCTTCAAATGCATCAATCTCCTCTTGAAGCTTGTCCTTGCCTTTTCGCTTGTGGTCTTGTGGTGGAAGATCATCTTGAGCTTGTGTCGCTTTGAAGGAAGTAGGATCATACTTCTCTTGTTGAGGAACAAACTTCGTCTTGGGGTATTGATATTCTTCCCACTCAACTCCATTGGCATTGAACTTTCAATCAAAACCAACACCTGGTTCTTCCGGTGCCTTCCTTGCTTGCGTACAATTTCCTCAAATTGCTTACTCCCGACAAGGCTCTTGTAAACACCTTTCTCTATAATTCCCTTCAATAAGCTATTTTCTTGCTCAAGTGTAACTTGGCTAAGAGAATCATTAGTGGAATCAAGAGAACTACTAGAAGCAAAACATTGGATTTAGTATGATTATTGTTACTACTAGAGGAAGAATCCTTCTTGTTCTTGTTAATAGACTTGACTTGAGGCATGTAAGTAGATAAGAGTAAACGCTTGGCAATGTAAGAAGAACTTTTCTTACGGAGATCATCATTGATTGCCTTTAAGAACTCATGCTCTTGCTCAAGGTCCTTAAAAGTTCTCGATGATCTTCTAAGATAGTTTCATGAGCTAACTTAAGAGTGTTTAGTTCTTTAGTTAGAAGCTCAATCTTCTCCTTATCATTGTCATTCGTTTTATCTTGATTAGCATGATTAATTGACATTTCATCAAAGTATTCGACACTAGAGTTGTCAACAAGTAAATCATCATCACCTAACAAGTCATCTTCATCACTATTGAAATCAACATACTCGGGATGTGTTACCTTTGGGCCTTTAGCCATGAAGCATCTTCCAAGTCCTTCATTTGGTGAATCAAATATGTTGTTGGAGTTGGTTGACACAAGTGCTAGACCGGCAACACCTTCATCTTGAGTATATTCGGAGTCGGAGTGATAGCTTCTCTCGGAGTGATTGTCGGAGTCGGAGCCGGATACCCATTCACCAACATGAGCTTGATGTCTTCTTTTTGTGTAGCTCCTTGATGATCTGTCCTTCCTTTCCGAATCCTTGCTTCTCCGGGATGTTCTTCGTTCATGACGATCATCTCTACTCCTCCTCTCTCTTGGTGGTGATGCTTCTCTTCTACTTCTCCTCTTGGGTGATTCTTCTCTTCTTTTGTAGAGTGTCATACACTCATTGGAATAGTGTTCGGGTCTCCCACAATTATAGCAATTACGCTCTCGACTAGAAGATCTTTTGTCATTGTAGGACCTTGACTTGGAGCTTCTCTCTTTGCTTCTATTCTTGTAGAACTTGTTGAACTTCTTCACCATTAAGCTCAATTCTTCATTGAAGGTTTGTTTCTCACTTGATGATGTGGGGGCTTCACATGAGGCTTTGTAAGCACCACTTGACTTGTTGTGAAGTTCCTCCTTGTCCTTGAGTGACATCTCATGAGCAACAATTCTTCCAATGACTTCCGTTGGCTTGAGATCTTTGTAATTGGGCATCATTTGGATCAATGTGCACATGGTATCATATTTTCCGTCCAAAGCTCTTAGGATCTTCTTGATGATGAATTTGTCGGTCATCTCTTCACTACCTAAGCCGGCAATCTCATTTGTGATAAGAGCAAGCCTAGAGTACATTTCAGCGACACCTTCACCATCCTTCATTTTGAACTTTTCAAGTTGACTTTGAAGCATGTCCAACTTGGATTCCTTGACGGAGTCGGTACCTTCATGCATATCAATCAAAGTATCCCAAATTTCCTTTGCATTCTCAAGACGGCTCATTTTGTTGAATTCTTCGGGGCACAATCCGTTGAAGAGGATATCACAAGCTTGACTGTTGTATTGCAGCATCTTCAACTCTTCCGCGCTAGCTTCACGGTTCGGTTCTCTCCCATCAAAGAATTCACCTTGCAAGCCAATGCACACAATAGCCCAAACGGCGGGGTTATGTCCAAGAATATGCATTTTCATCTTATGCTTCCAACTAGCAAAATTAGTACCATCAAAGTAAGAACCTCTACGGTGATAATTTCCCTCGCTAGACGCCATACTCTCCTAGGTTGTGAAACCAAGGCTATGACCACCAAAAGCTATGCAAATCAAAGCAAATGGAGATCAAAGCTCTGATACCACTTGTAGGATCGAAAGTATGTCTAGACGGGGGGGGGGGTGATTAGACTACTTGACCAAATAAAACTTATCCTTTTCCCAATTTTAGTCTTTGGCAGATTTTAGCTATCTTAGCACAAGTCAAGCAATCTTAACACAATTAAAGCAAGCATGCAAAGAGTATATGAGCAGCGGAAAGTAAAGCATGCAACTTGCAAGAATTCAAAGGGAAGGGTTTGGAGGATTCAAACGCAATTGGAGACACAGATGTTTTTGTCATGGTTCCGATAGGTGGTGCTATCGTACATCCACGTTGATGGAGACTTCAACCCATGAAGGGTAACGATTGCGCGAGTCCACGGAGGGCTAGACCCACGAAGGGTCCACGAAGAAGCAACCTTGTCTATGCCACCATGTCCGTCGCGCACGAAGGACTTGCCTCACTAGCGGTAGATCTTCACAAAGTAGGCGCTCTCCTTGCCCTTACAAACTCCTTGGTTCAACTCCACAATCTTGTCGGAGGCTCCCAAGTGACACCTAGCCAATCTAGGAGACACCACTCTCCAATAAGTAACAAATGGTGTGTTGATGATGAAGTCCTTGCTCTTGTGCTTCAAATGATAGTCTCCCCAACACTCAACTCTCTCTCACAGGATTTGGATTTGGTGGAAAGAAGATTTGAGTGGAAAGCAACTTGGGGAAGGCTAGAGATCAAGATTCATATGGTAGGAATGGAATATATTGGCCTCAACACATGAGTAGGTGGTTTTCTCTCAGAAACAGGAAGTTGGAAGTGTAGGTTTGTTCTGATGGCTCTCTCCATGAATGAAGAGGAGGTGGAGGGGTATATATAGCCTCCACACAAAATCTAACCGTTACACACAATTGCCAAACTCGGTGGGACCGAATTGAGAAACTCGGTCGGACTGATTTAGCAAATCTAGTGACCGTTAGGATTTTCGGTGGGACCGACATGCAACTCGGTAGGACCGATATGGTTAGGGTTAGGGCATAACGTGATCTCGGTGAGACCGATTAGACAAACTCGGTGGGACCGATTTTGGTAATAAGCTAACCAGAGAGTTGGTCAGGTAAACTCGGTGGGACCGGTTCGCTCATTTTGGTGGGACCGAAACGTTACGAAAAGGAAACAGGGAGTTTACATTGCAATCTCGGTGGGACCGATCGCTCATATCGGTGGTACCGAAATGTTACGAAGGGAACTAGAGAGATTACAATCCCATCTCGGTGAGACCGAGATCCCTATCGGTGAGACCGATTTGCCTATGGTTTGTGGCAGTGGCTATGACATCTGAACTCGGTGGCGCCGGATAGAAAGAATGGTAGGGCCGAGTTTGACTTTAGGTTTTGGTCATATGTGGATGTGAGAAAGTAGTTGAGGGCTTTGGAGCATATCACTAAGCACTATGGAGCAAGAAACTCATTAAGCAACACCTCATCCCTCCTTGATAGTAGTGACTTTTCCTATAGACTCAATGTGATCTTGGATCACTAAAATATAAAATGTAGAGTCTTGAGCTTTTGAGCTTGAGCCAATCCTTTTGTCCTTAGCATTTTGAGGGGTCCACTTTTCTCATCCATGCCATGCCATTCATTGAGCTTTCCTTAAATATTCATCTTGGAATAATGTTAGCTCAATGAGCTATATGTTGTTAGGAATTACCAAAACTACCTAGGGATAGTTGCACTTTCAAAAACAGATAATAATATAGCATGAATGCTTCATAAATTATAGATACGTTGGAGACGTGTCACTGGGCCGTACCAGGCCGTCGATGGAGCCACGCAGTGGGCCACAGGCAGGCAAGTCTGGGTGCCCCCGTATCTAGAACGCCGACAATAGCCCCATGGCCCACGGTGCGCTCGGACTTGGCTTCTAGGCGAAGCCAAAGGGCAAGTGCGGAGCGCCGCGGGCCCTAACCATCTACGTCCTTGAGCGACGCGTGGCGATTGATGGGACATGGGCATCTCCACTTCCCCATGATGCCTCGGCAACCGTTTTCGTCTGATAAAACGACTGCCATCTGCCACCATGCCTTCATTGCCTTCCGTTCATCTTGCTCCAGATCCCCTTCTCCCAATGCCGAAGAAATTCTCTAGATCCGCCGATCCTTCCCTCCAATCTTTTGCCCGATGGTCGCTGAGAAAGCCAGAGCTCCGGCCCCGGCTGCCGATCCCGCCTGGTTCGAGCCGGCACTGATCACGCCCTCTATCACCGAGGAGAAGCTCCAGACCGCGCTTCTCCTGAAGGCGAGCGATGATAGCGAGTGGGGGAAGACAACACTCCGGGTTGCCTCCGCCGTGCCGAAGCCCGCGAATAGTACCTTTTATCCCTTCTTCCTGCATAGCATCTGCTCGGGGATGATTCCTCTCCTCTCCCGCTTCTTCTATGTCGTTCTCCACCATTACGGCCTCCATGCGCTGCACATCCATGCCAACTCTGTCCTCCTCTTGTCCATGTTCGCCTTCTAATGCAAGGCGTTCGTGGGGGTGATGCCCTCCGTCGCCATGCTTCGCCACTTCTTCTACCTCTGCTTGACTGGCGGGTGTGTCAGCTTCGTCAAGGCCTGGGGCAGCAACGCGATCTCCCGCGTCGGGAAAAAGGTAGAGGACGCCCGGAACAAGTGGTTCCTAATGGACGCCAAGTGCTCCCACGACCTGCTGGAGCTACCGACCGGGCTCCAGACCTCCGAGAAGGGGTGGTTTTCCTAGAAGATCACCAACCCCCATCTGAAGTCGCTGATGAGGAAGATGGAGGCCGAACTGAAGGCTAAGAAGCTGACGGGGGCCATGATCGTCAAGGAGTTCCTGACACAGCGCCTGGCGCCGCTCCAGGATTGCTCCCGCCCCTTGTGGAAGCTCGGGGCCGCCGACGACAAGATCCTCCTATGCCAGGACAGCCCTTCCCAAGAAGGAGCTGAGCAAGGTGCCGCTTTACTTGACTGGGAAGGACCCGAGCGGCCCTCCAAATGATTGCCTCCCGCTGTACCGCTGAGACAGCGGAGAGAAGATCGCCGCCGACATGCTAGTCTTCGACGAGCTCGGACCCATGCCGATGGTGCCTCCCCCACCGGCCGCCTCCTTGGTGAACCTGTCCTGTGACGACCATTCCTCCAAGGCCACCGAGGAGGAGGAGGGGGAGGCGGAATCCTCTGCCCCAAAGTAGGGATACCTCCTCCGCAACTTCTCTGACAATGACGACGGGGACGCACATCCGGTGGTGGAGCTGGCCCATCCCACAGGGGTGACCACGAGATCTGGGGTGGCCTGCTCGAAGCAGCAGAAGAGGACGACGGGGAGGAGGGGCAGGACTGTGCTGATCCCTCCAGGCAGCACTCCACCTTTGCTATCACCAACTCGAGCGGTGCCGACTGCATGCTCTACTGCTTCCAAGAGCGCGGCTCCCGCTGCCCCGGTGAGGACTCCGCTAATGAGCCTGAAGAGGAGCTACGTCGCTTCCGACAATTAAGTGTTCTCCCTTGGCCTTGCACCTGAATCTTGATGCAATGCTTAGTTTCTTCGTTCTATGTCAGGCCTCAGTCGTCGGCGAAGAAGAAGAAAGAGAACGCTGAGGTCGCCATGGTCGAGCGTGTCGAGGTTGCTGCCACAGCTTTGGTGCAAAGGGGCGTTGCGGCTCCCGCGGCTCCAATTGTGGCGTCGTCTTCTCAGGGCTCGGAGTCCCACCTCGGCAGGAGCTGGCGTCCGCGGCAGGGCTGGCCCTGGCTGCGTCTGTCTATGTTGCGACTGCTGAGGTCGCAAGGCCACCGGAGCCCCCAGTCCTTCCTGCTGCTGCAGCTTCACCTGTCTTGGTGCCGAGAACATCTCCTCTTACGCCCACCATGCTGCTGGGCCACGGTGCTCCAGCCACCTCCGGAGCCCTAGAGGAGGCCCGAGCCCCGCAGGACTATCTCCAGAGTGATCTTCACGGTCCGGACCGACGTGCAAGATTAGGCGCTGTCGGCGCTTCGGGAATGGGGTACCCATACTTGCTCGCTGCGGCCTGCTGGCGTGGCTCGTGGAGTGGCCCAAGACGCCCATCTTCATCAACGATACTCAAGACCTCGCGAGGGGCTGAGATTGCTGGGCGGACAACAGGAGGCTTCCTCGGGCATGGCCTCGTCAGGCTAGCTCGCGAGAAGGCGGAGAGATCAAGGCGGGGTACCTCGCGAGGTGCTCATGACGCAAGCCATGACGACCAAGGCCAGGCGGGCACCAGGCAGGCGCCGGCCTGCGCAGAGTCCTTGTTTCCTCTTCGGTGCAAAGGGGGCAAGCGTAGGCAAGAGTATCAAGCAAAGGCAACCATTTTGGTGCAACAAGACTGTAACACCCCGGAAGTAACTTTCCATATTTGTAACTCCAACTCTTGCCATTTTCGGCTTTGTGATATGATATTCCCTCCGTGGTTGGGTTTTTCTCCTTTTTGCATTTTGTCCATGTCATGCATTTTATATCATGTCATCATGTGCATCGCATTTGCATACGTGTTCGTCTCATGATTCCGAGCATTTTTCCCGTTGTCCGCTTTTGCAATCCGCACTCCTATCTCCCCGGCGGCCCTTTTACGCTTTTTCCGTGTGCGGGTACTAAACCTTCTCGGAATGGACCGAGGTTTGTCAAGTGGCCTTGGTATACCACCGTAGACCACCGGTCAAGTTTCGGTCATTTGGAGCTCGTTTGGTACTCCAACGGTTAACCGCACTCTCGCAAAGGCCTCTTTTAAGTTGCAGCCCAACACCCTTCAAAATAGTCCAATAACCCATCTAAGTCACTTCCATGCTCTCCGCCATTCGATCACGATCGTGTGGTAAAACTACACCTCATTTGGACTCTCCTAGCTCCCTCTATGCCTATTTAAGCAAACCCCATTCCAAATCCGGTCTCCTTCCTCCAAAACCTAAAAATTTCATCCCATACCAGACGGACACGTCCGCCGCCGTCGGACGCAATCGCCGCCCGCCTCGCAGAGCCAGCAGCAGCGCCACGTGGCCCACGGCCGCCTCACCCACCAGCCAGCCCGGGCCAGCAGGGCCCTCCCGGCCCTGTCGCCGCCACATGGGCGCCTGAGCTCAAGGCTTCCCATCCCGCCGCCTCGCCGACCGCCGGCCCCGCCCACGGGACCTTGCCGGCGGCCCCACAAGGTGGCCGCCGCCTCCCAGGCGGCCCACCACCACCGCCCACCCGCGCCTCTCTTCCCGGCCCGCGCCGCCCTCCGCCGATAGCTCCTCCTCCCATTGCCCGGCCCTCTCCGTGAGCCCCTGCCCGCCTCCTCTTCCTCCGTCGAGCCACCGCCACCGTCGCCCGATCGGATCCGGGCCGATCCGGATCGGGGTTGACCTTCTCCCCCCCTCATATTTTCTTCTAAGTTTTTTTATCTCATTGATATTTCGTGGCATTTTCAACATAGCATAACTTTGCAGCTGTAGGTCCATTTTACGCGTATAATATATCAAAATGTTCGTCTCGAAGAGTAGATCATTTAATCTCATTGCATCATTTTCATTTGAGCTCATATTGATGCCGGAAATGCTGGTGGAAGAGGGCTATGTGATGTTAGTTTCTGTTTCTTAACAGAACTTGCACTTTTGTTATTTTTGCTATGATTGATGGGTGCACCCTATGAATTTGAGTCCTACAGGTGTTTTGTAATATGCCATGCCATCTTTCCAGGGGTGTATGCCATGTATTTTTGTGATCTATGTGGTGACTACCACAAGCATGCAAAGTAGGTGTCCTGATGTTGCTGATTTCAGCCCTGTTAGCTGATATTTTGATGCCATGTTAACTTGATGCTACCGAGAGATCTATGCATATTTGGAGATACTTCAATAAGGATGTTTTGTTCTACATGTCTTGCTCTATCCATCCATGCCCTTTTTTGCAATTATGGAGTGCCATAGCTTGAGTCAATTGAGCTCTACTTTTGCTATCAAATGTTTCCTGGCAGATTGTTTACAGGTTATTCAATTTTGCCAAGGTTGTTGTGGTTGATCCGTATATGCTATGATGTTGTTCTTGCCATGTATATCTTCTATGTCATGTCTTCTTGATGTATGTATGCTTAGTTTATCATATAAGGCTCTGTAGTGAGTGCTTTGAGCTTGTAAACATGCCTACTTGTTATCAGTTTTTGACATGCCATGTTGCTGAATCTGTTAACGAAACTTTCGATATTGACATGGGTGTTACTATATTTTCTGATCCTTTTTGGCTTATGGTCAGTAAGGGACTTTTGTTCTATGCTTTGAGTAGATTCATGCCATGCCTTGTTTTGCTATTATAAGTTCCTGTAGCATGTAGTTTTGTTGCTCTGAACATTGCTACCGATGCTGTTTTTGCCATGTCCAAATTGATATTTTGTGCACTTTTGCCATGCTTGTTTGAACCTGTTATGATGTGAACTAGCCATAGCTCAGTGCTCATCTTTTGTCAAGCATCTTGTGTAGATCACTGCCATATACTTTGTTGGTACGTTTGGGTGCAATAGCTTAATTTCTTGTTGCTTGCTAAGTGGCATCATGCTGTTAATGGCAGATTTGTGCCATTCTTGTTTTGCTTGTCATTTGCAAACCGTGCATCCGATTCCGGTGATCTTTATATCGATTTCAACCGAAATCATCTCATTTTTTCCAGTGGCATACTTGGTTTGCCAAGTTGATTCCTGGTTCATCATTTTCCTTCCGGAGCGCGCATACGCATTGCATATCACATCTCGCATATCATGTCATGTTTTGCATCATGTTGCTTGTGCATTGCACCGTGATTTATTGTGGTTCCTTTGTTTGTGTTGTTGCTTTGGGTAGAGCCGGAGACGAGTGCGTGTACGAGGAACCTGTTGAGAACGCTTACGAGGATCAAGCTTTCGACAACTCGAGAACATTGCGAGCAAGATGACCATACCCTCGAAATCACTTCTATCTTTGCTATGCTAGTTGCTCGCTTTTTGCTATGCCTATGCTGTGATGCCTACCACTTGCTTATCATGCCACCCATATTGCCATGTCAGCCCCTAACCATCCTTTCCTAGCAAACCGTTGTTTGGCTATGTTACCGCTTTGCTCAGCCCCTCTTATAGCGTTGCTAGTTGCAGTGAAGTTGAAGTTTGTTCCTTGTTGAACATGGAGATGTTGTTCCTTTTGGAACATGTTTACTTGTTGGGGATATCACAATATATATCTGCTATAATTAATGCATCTATATACTTGGCAAAGGGTGGAAGGCTCGGCCTTATGCCCGTGTTTTGTTCCACTCTTGCCGCCTAGTTTCCGTCATACCGTGTTATGTTCCTTGATTTCGCGTTCCTTACGGTTGGGTGATTTATGGGACCCCTTGACAGTTCGCTTTGAATAAGACTCGTCCAGCAAGGCCCAACTTTGGTTTTACCATTTGCCACCTAAGCCTTTTTCCCCGGTTTTCGCGAGCCCGAGGGTCATCTTTATTTTAACCCCCCGACCAGTGCTCCTTCGAGTGCTGGCCCGAACCGAAATACTGCAAGGGCCACCACGGGAAACTCGAGGCTTGGTTTTACTCGTAGCCTGTCTCATCCGGATGTGCCACGAGAACGAGATATGTGCAGCTCCTATCGGGATTTGTCGGCAATCGGGTGGCTTTGCTGGTCTTGTTTTATTGCTGTCGAAATGTCTTGTAGTCCGGGATTCCGAGATTGATCGGGTCTTCCCGGTAGAAGGAATATCCTTCGTTGACCGTGAGAGCTTATAATGGGCTAAGTTGGGACACCCCTGCAGGGTAATATCTTTCGAAAGCCGTGCCCGCGGTTATGAGGCAGATGGGAATTTGTTAATGTCCGGTTGTAGAAAACCCGAAGTTGACCTCAAATAAAATACACATCAACCGCGTGTGTAACCGTGATGGTCTCTTCTCGGCGGAGTCCGGGAAGTGAACACGGTGTTGGAGTTATGTTTGACGTAAGTAGTTCAGGATCACTTCTTGATCGCTACTAGATTCACGACCGTGCTTTGCTCCTCTTCTCGCTCTCTTGCCAATGTAGCCACCATATATGCTAGTCGCTTGCAGCAGCTCCACTTTACAACTATGTCCTTCCTATAAGCTTAAATAGTCTTGATCTCGCGGGTGTGAGATTGCTGAGTCCCCGTGACTCACAGATTCTACCAAAACAGTTGCAGTTTCCGATGATGCGGTCAGGTGACGCAACCGAGCTCAAGTGGGAGTTCGACGAGGCGTGGTGGTTACTATGTGTCTTTTCCTGATGATCGAGAGTGGTGCCCAGCTTGGGACGATCGGGATCTGTGTAGCATTTGGGGTATCTTCTTTTATTTTGGTTCCGTAGTCGGACCTTGAGTGTACTCTGAATGATGGATGTTTATTTATGTACTGTGTGAAGTGGCGACTATAAGCCAACTATGTATCTCTTTTCCCTATTTATTACATGGGTTGTGTGAAGATTACCTCTCCAAGATTTTACATGGGTTGAGAACTTCTCCAAGATTGCAAAGCCTCTTTCCAACCTCCTCCAGAAGCATGTGAAATATGTCTGGTCTCCTGAGTGTGACGTTGCTTTCAATACCCTCAAAGAGAAACTCGTCACAGCTCCTGTCTTGACTCCTCCTGATGAATCCAAGCCATTTGAAGTTTTCTGTGATGCTTCTCTTCAAGGTCTCGGTGCTGTGTTAATGCAAGAGAAGAGAGTTGTGGCTTATACCTCTCGCCAGTTGAAGCCCAACGAAAAGAACTACCCCTGATCTTGAGTTGGCGGCAGTTGTCCATGCATTGATAACGTGGAGACATCTCTTGTTGGGAAGGAAAGTGGACATTTTCACCGATCACAAGAGTCTCAAGTACATCTTCACTCAGCCCAACCTCAACCTCAGGCAGACTCGATGGGTCGAAATGATTCAAGAGTACAACCCAAGTATTGAATATACTCTGGGCAAGGCCAATGTCATTGCAGATGCTTTGAGCAGAAGGCTTATCGCAACAATCTAATCCTCAAGCCCTTCCAACGGGTCTCGTGAAGCTTTCCAGCTGAATCTTCAAGTTGTTCCTCAAGGCTTTCTTGCCAACCTCATAGTCTCTCCTACTTTGGAAGATCAGATTCGTGAGGCTCAACTTCGGATACCATGGTGAAAAAGGTGAAACGTGGTATCGACAAGGGCATTTCCAAGTACAAGTGCTTCCACATTGATGACAAAGATACTCTTTTCTTTGAGGACCGGATTGTGGTTCCTAAGGGTGATCGAGAAAAGTCATTATGAACGAGGCTCACAATTCGCTTCTATCCATTCATCCCGGAAGTACGAAGATGTACCAGACCTCAAGCAATCATATTGGTGGACTCGAATGAAGCGAGAAATTGCTCAATTCGTGAATGAATGTGATGTCTGCAGAAGAGTGAAAGCGAACACCAACGACCAGCTGGTCCCTCCAACCTCTTGCTATTCCGAATGGAAGTTTGATCATATTGAAATGGACTTCGTGACTGGTTTTCCAAAGTCCAAGCGTGGAAATGATGCTATCTTCGTTGTCATTGACAAGCTTACTAAAGTGGCTCATTTTCTTCCTATCAAAGAATCCATCACAGCAGCTCGGTTGGCGAGCTATACACCTCGAGATTGTCTCCTTGCACGGCATTCCACAAGTGATCTCTTCTGCACCGTGGCAACATCTTTACCTCCAAGTTTTGGGATTCTTTTCGAAGGCCATGGGCACCAACATTCGTTTCAAAGACAGCTTTCCATCCTCAAACAAGTGGCCAAGTCGAGCGAGTAAATCAAATTCTTGAAGATATGCTCCGGCTTGTGTCATTTCCTTCGGTATGAAGTGGGAAGATTGTCTTCCATATGCCGAGTTCTCCTACAACAACAGCTTCCAAGCGAGTTCGGGCAAGGCCCCATTCAAAATTCTCTATGGGAGAAAGTGCCGTACTCCTCTCAATTGGTCCGAGACAGTGAACGCCTACTTCTTGGCAATGACTTGATCACGTATGTAAGAAATGTGCAAAGTCATTCGTGAGAATCTCAAAGCCGCCAGCATCGCCGGAAGAGCTATTATGATGATAAGCACCGTGATGTGGCTTTTGAAATCGGAGACCATGTCTACCTCCGCCTCTCAATGAAAGGCACTCGTCCGCTCGGTATCAAAGGAAGCTTGCCCCTAGATATGTGGGTCCTTTCAAGATCATTGGCAAAAGAGGCGATCTCGCCTATCAACTTGAGCTTCCGTCCAACTTCGCGAATGTGCACGATGTGTTTCACGTGTCACAGCTTCGCAAGTGCTTCAAGACTCCTGAACGCACTATCAACTTCGAAGAAATTGACCTTCAAGAAGATCTGTCTTATCATGAGCACCCCGTTGCTATTCTTGAAGAAACCGAGCGCAAGACTCGCAACAAGTCAATCAAATTCCTGAAAGAGAAGTGGTCACACCATTCCGACCGAGAAGCCACCGGGGCGCGAGGATCACCTCCGTTCGAATATCCGGAGTTCTTTCAGTCCTAGATCTCGGACGAGATCCTCTTGTAGTGGTGGAGTGTTGTAACACCCGGAAGTAACTTTCCATATTTGTAACTCCAACTCTTGCCATTTTCGCTTTGTGATATGATATTCCCTCCGTGGTTGGGTTTTCTCCTTTTGCATTTTGTCCATGTCATGCATTTTATATCATGTCATCATGTGCATCGCATTTGCATACGTGTTCGCCTCATGATTCCGAGCATTTTTCCGTTGTCCGCTTTTGCAATCCGCACTCCTATCTCCCCGGCGCCCTTTTACGCTTTTTCCGTGTGGGTACTAAACCTTCTCGAATGGACCGAGGTTTGTCAAGTGGCCTTGGTATACCACCGTAGACCACCGGTCAAGTTTCGGTCATTTGGAGCTCGTTTGGTACTCCAACGGTTAACCGCACTCTCGCAAAGGCCTCTTTTAAGTTGCAGCCCAACACCCTTCAAAATAGTCCAATAACCCATCTAAGTCACTTCCATGCTCTCCGTCGCTCGATCACGATCGTGTGGCGAAAACTACACCTCATTTGGACTCTCCTAGCTCCCTCTATGCCTATTTAAGCAAACCCCATTCCAAATCCGGGTCTCCTTCCTCCAAACCCTAAAAATTTCATCCCATGCCAGACGGACACGTCCGCCGCCACGGACGCAAATCGCCGCCGCCCAAGAGCCAGTGGCAGCGCCCACGTGGCCCACGCCGCCTCGGCCGCCAGGCCGGGCCGCCCGGCCCACATGGGCCCTCCGGCCCGGTCGCCACATGGGCGCCTGAGCTCCCCGCTTCGCCGCCTCAGCCGCCCGCCCTGGCCACGCCGGACCTTGCTGGCTGGCCCCACCAGGTGGCTGCCTCCCCACCGGGCCACCGGCCACCCACCCACGGCGCCCTCTCTTCCCGGCCGCCGCCCCGCCGCAAGCTCCTCCTCCCGGCCGCCCGGCCCTCTCCGTGAGCCCCTGCCCTGCCGCCTCCTCTTCCTCCGTCGAGCCACCGCCACACGTCGCCCGATCGGATCCGGTCGATCCGGATCGGGTTGACCTTCTCCCCTCATATTTTCTTCTAAGTTTTTTATCTCATTGATATTTCGTGGCATTTTCAACATAGCATAACTTTGCATCTGAGGTCCATTTTACGCGTATAATATATCAAAATGTTCGTCTCAAGAGTAGATCATTTCATCTCATTGCATCATTTTCATTTGAGCTCATCTTGATGCCCGAAATGCTGTTGGAAGAGGGCTATGTGATGTTAGTTTTTGTTTCTTAACAGAACTTGCACTTTTGTTATTTTTGCTATGATTGATGTGTGCACCCTATGAATTTGAGTCCTACAGGTGTTTTGTAATATGTCATGCCATCTTTCCAGGGGTGTATGCCGTGTATTTTTGTGATCTATGTGGTGACTAGCACAAGCATGCAAAGTAGGTGTCCTGATGTTGCTGATTTCAGCCCTGTTAGCTGATATTTTGATGCCATGTTAACTTGATGCTACCGAGAGATCTATGCATATTTAGAGATACTTCAGTAAGGATGTTTTGTTCTACATGTCTTGCTCTATCCATCCATGCCCTTGTTTGCAATTATGGAGTGCCATAGCTTGAGTCAATCGAGCTCTACTTTTGCTATCAAATGTTTCCTGGTAGATTGTTTACAGGTTATTCAATTTTGCCAAGGTTGTTGTGGTTGATCCGTATACGCTATGATGTTGTTCTTGCCATGTATATCTTCTATGCCATGTCTTCTTGATGTATGTATGCTTAGTTTATCATATAAGGCTCTGTAGTGAGTGCTTTGAGCTTGTAAACATGCCTACTTGTTATCAGTTTTTGACATGCCATGTTGCTGAATCTGTTAACGAAACTTTCGATATTGACATGGGTGTTACTATATTTTCTGATCCTTTTTGGCTTATGGTCAGTAAGGAACTTTTGTTCTATGCTTTGAGTAGATTCATGCCATGCCTTGTTTTTCTATTATAAGTTCCTGTAGCATGTAGTTTTGTTGCTCTGAACATTGCTACCGATGCTGTTTTTGCCATGTCCACTGATATTTTGTGCACTTTTGCCATGCTTGTTTGAACCTGTTATGATGTGAACTAGCCGTAGCTCAGTGCTCATCTTTTGTCAAGCATCTTGTGTAGATCACTGCCATATACTTTGTTGGTACGTTTGGGTGCAGTAGCTTAATTTCTTGTTGCTTGCTAAGTGGCATCATGCTGTTAATGGCAGATTTGTGCCATTCTTGTTTTGCTTGTCATTTGCAAACCGTGCATCCGATTCCGGTGATCTTTATATCGATTTCAACCGAAATCATCTCATTTTTCCAGTGGCATACTTGGTTTGCCAAGTTGAAGCCTGGTTTATCATTTTCCTTCCGGAGCGCGAATACGCATTGCATATCACATCTCGCATATCATGTCATGTTTTGCATCATGTTGCTTGTGCATTGCACCGTGATTTATTGTGGTTCCTTTGTTTGTGTTGTTGCTTTGGGTAGAGCCGGGAGACGAGTACGTGTACGAGGAACCTGTTGAGAACGCTTACGAGGATCAAGCTTTCGACAACTCGAGAACATTGCGTGCAAGATGACCATACCCTCGAAATCACTTCTATCTTTGCTATGCTAGTTGCTCGCTCTTTTGCTATGCCTATGCTGCGATGCCTACCACTTGCTTATCATGCCACCCATATTGCCATGTCAGCCCCTAACCATCCTTTCCTAGCAAACCATTGTTTGGCTATGTTACCGCTTTGCTCAGCCCCTCTTATAGCGTTGCTAGTTGCAGGTGAAGTTGAAGTTTGTTCCTTGTTGGAACATGGAGATGTTGTTCCTTTTTGGAACATGTTTACTTGTTGGGGATATCACAATATATATCTGCTATAATTAATGCATCTATATACTTGGCAAAGGGTGGAAGGCTCGACCTTATGCCTGGTGTTTTGTTCCACTCTTGCCACCCTAGTTTCCGTCATACCGGTGTTATGTTCCTTGATTTCGCGTTCCTTACACAGTTGGGTGATTTATGGGACCCCCTTGACAGTTCGCTTTGAATAAGACTCGTCCAAAGAAGGCCCAACTTTGGTTTTACCATTTGCCACCTAAGCCTTTTTCCCCGGTTTTCGCGAGCCCGAGGGTCATCTTTATTTTAACCCCCCGACCAGTGCTCCTTCGAGTGCTGGCCCAACCGAAACCGCTTGCAGGGCCACCACGGGAAACTCGAGGCTTGGTTTTACTCAGAGTCTGTCTCATCCGGATGTGCCACGAGAACGAGATATGTGCAGCTCCTATCGGGATTTGTCGGCACAATCGGGTGGCTTTGCTGGTCTTGTTTTATTGCTGTCGAAATGTCTTGTAGTCCGGGATTCGAGATTGATCGGGTCTTCCCAGTAGAAGGAATATCCTTCGTTGACCGTGAGAGCTTATAATGGGCTAAGTTGGGACACCCTGCGCAGGTAATATCTTTCAAAGCCGTGCCTGCGGTTATGAGGCGATGGGAATTTGTTAATGTCCGGTTGTAGAAAACCCGAAGTTGACCTCAAATAAAATACACATCAACGGCGTGTGTAACCGTGATGGTCTCTTCTCGTGAGTCCGGAAGTGAACACGGTGTTGGAGTTATGTTTGACGTAAGTAGTTCAGATCACTTCTTGATCGCTACTAGCTTCACGACCGTGCTTTGCTCCTCTTCTCACTCTCTTTTGCGAATGTAGCCACCATATATGCTAGTAAACTTGCAGCAGCTCCACTTTACAACTATGTCCTTCCTATAAGCTTAAAAGTCTTGATCTCGCGGGTGTGAGATTGCTGAGTCCCGTGACTCACAGATTCTACCAAAACAGTTGCGTGTTCCGATGATGCGGTCAGGTGTGACGCAACCAAGCTCAAGTGGGAGTTCGACGAGGAACGTGGTCGTTACTATGTGTCTTTTCCTCGATGATCGAGAGTGGTGCCCAGCTTGGGACGATCGGGATCCGTGTAGCATTTGGGGTATCTTCTTTTATTTTGGTTCCGTAGTCGGACCTTGAGTGTACTCTGAATGATGGATGTTTATTTATGTACTGTGTGAAGTGGCGACTGTAAGCCAACTATGTATCTCTTTTCCCTATTTATTACATGGGTTGTGTGAAGATTACCTCACTTGCGACATTGCTTTCAATGCGGTTATGCCTCTAAGTCGTGCCTCGACACGTGGGAGATATAGCCGCATCGAGGGCGTTACAAAGACCAAGACCAGCAGGACGGCAGAACGGAGGTCATCGTGGAGCCCAAGCCGGCGTCATCATCAGGGTCCTTGGCAGGCGAGGACCAACATTAGTCAGGATAAGTGTACTCGATGTTCCCCTCCAAAATGGCCAATTGTTGGCGCCCTTCCCGCTCATTATTTGGGGAGAGGCCCACGGCCTCCGCCTATAAATAGGACTAGCCACCCACAGGGTAGAGGGATCGAAAGAAAAAGGATAGAAAGACAGAGAGAGAGAAGCGACTGAACTCCCCCTAGCAGTTCATTGCACCAGCCAAGAACAGACCCTCACGAGGCTGTTCTTCCCTTGTACTGTTCCTCGTCAGCCCAGAGGCAATCCACCACACCACAAACTGGAGTAGGGTAGTACACCACAATGGTGGCCTGAACCAGTATAAATCTCGTGTCCCTTGTGTTGTTCTTCGTGTAGTTTTAGATCCTGGCGAGGCGGTGAGACATGGGTAGGCAGGAGGTGTGATCTCCGCGTGCACCCCAGAGTTCGAACCTTGAGGGTCTGCCAGAACCCGAATCGACATTTGGCGCACCAGGTAGGGGTGCGCCGGAATCTGCCTTCCGTCGCCTCGTGTTTCGCCGCGTGTCCCATCCATGTTAGACGCTCGTCGCGCCCGCGACGAGCGCCGGGACGCTCTCGCCACTCGCGTCGCCCAGACAGCCCCCGTCGGCGGGCGCCCCCGCCGTTCCTCATCGCCTGCCGTCAACACGCCACCGGCCCGGCGGGGAACGAGCAGCAGGCGTCGTCCCTGCATCCTTCAGTGTGGCGAGAAGGCTGCACCGCCACCCCATCGCTGACTCCAGCCGGCTCCTCGTCCCACGCCCATCGCGCTCCTGCGGACGTGCACGCCGTGCTGCTCCTAGCGCAGGAGCTCCTGCACTACCGTCCCGTCGATGACCCCTACGACTAGTGGCTCGCCCGCATCACCGAGCTTCGTCGGCGCCGGGGGCTCCCAGATCATCCTCTCATCACGCGCCCGCCCGCCCAGCGCGGGCGATGAAGCTACGGGGGCGCCTCAATCGCCTCCCCCTCAATAAGGCGCCTTAGCCCCAAGGCGCGTGGCCATTGGGCGGAACCCACTCCGTCCGGCGCTGGCACAGCTAGAGAAGAGCTGCCAAGAGATCCCTCGTCCCCAAGAGGCCGCCCGTGTGCTCCACGCACCGGCTCGGCACGAACGCGCTTCTTCTCCAGCACATCAAGACCCCGCGCTGCACCTGGCGGCAGCACAAAGAGACCCGCAAGATCAAGCTCTCCGTCACCAAAGGGCCCCCGCGGCCACTGCAGGCTGCCGTGCCTTCTCCGCCGAGCTGCGCAGCGTGGCCTGGCCGGGCAAGTTCAAGCCAGACCTGCCCCCGTGCTACGATGGCACGGCTGACTCTGCTGAGTTCCTCCAGCTCTATGAGCTAGGCATCGAGGCCGCCAACGGGGATGAGAAGGTCATGGCGAACTGGTTCCCCATGGCGCTCAAGGACGGCACCCGCACCTGGCTCCTGAACCTGGCTCCTGGCACGATATCCTCCTGGGACGAGATGCGCACCTGATTCATCGCCAACTTCCAAGGCACCCGCGATCGGCCCCCGGCCATGAGCGACTTGCACCGCATCAAGCAGCAGCTGGGAGAGACCCTGCAGAAGTTCATCCAGCGCTTCAATAGAGCTCGCCTTAAGATCCCCAAGGTGTCTAAGGAGGCCATCATCTCAGCCTTCTCCAACGGCGTACGTGACATCAAGATGAAGGAGGAGCTCGCGATCCATGAGGACCTGTGCACCTCCCTGGAGCTGTTCAACCTGGCGACCAAGTGCGCTAGGGCTGAGGAAGGGCGCCTTTCCCTCCTCGAGCTGCCAGCTGCAGACCCAGAAGAGAAGAAGCAAAAGGCCAAGGACGTGAAGCGCAAGGGGGCTGCCGTGCTTGCAGCAGAACTGGACACCAAGCGAGGCAGGGATCAGCCTGAGTCATCCAAGGGCAGCCGCTACTGCGTGTACCACAACCTCCGCACCCACAACACCAAAGAATGCAAAGTGCTCAGGGCCGTGCGGGACGTGCGTGCCGGCCGACGCCCCGAGCGCACCGACCGGGGCTATGGCCGAGGAGGAGGAAGAGGTGGAGGACGATGGGAAGACCGTGGCCCTCTCTAAGGGTGGCGTGACCGACCTCGCGAGGACCGCTAGCAGGACCAGCCTCGCGAGGGAGGTTGGAGGGACCCACCTCGCGAGGGGGGTTGGAGGGATCAGCCTCGCAAGGATCGCCCACAAGGCAACGCGGGCCTCACTCCTCTGCCACCGCAGCCGAGGAGGAATGAAGACCATCATCAGGACGAGGGGGCTGGAGGCTTCCAGGAGCCGCGCGCAATCGCTTGCATCTTGGGCGGCGCTCAAGCCCCGGCCTCTCAGCGCATCTTCAAGCAGTTTGCTCGCGAACTGAATGCAGTCCTCCCCAAGCTTGAGGCCACACGCCCTCTCAGGTGGTCAGAATGCGCTATCACGTTTAGCTCAGCGGATCAGCTCAAGTGCGCACCCACAGCCAGAGTACTCCCGATGCTTTGTTCCCCAATCATCAGCAACGCGCAAGTCACCAGGACCCTCATCGACGGCGGGGAAAAATGTCCTATCTGTCGAGACGTTCAACAATCTCCAAGTGCCATACAATCAGCTGTAGCCAACCAAGCCTTTCTCAGGAGTCACCGATGGTTCCACGTTTCTGATAGGGCAGGTCCGCCTTCCTGTCACTTTCGGGAAGCGCGACAACTACCGCACCGAGCTCATTGACTTCGACGTTTCTCACATTCGCCTGTCGTACAATGCCATCCTTGGGTAACCAGCCCTGGCCAAGTTCATGGCCGTGACCCATCACGGTTACAATGTCCTCAAGATGCGAGGAAGCGGTGGAGTCATCACGGTGCCTTGTGAAGAGAGAGACGCTGTGTGTTCTCTGGAGCGTGCCTTCTAAGCCGCGTCAATCGAAGACCCAGATCACAGGAGCGGGAGGCTTCCCGAGGCTGCCCCTAAGAAGAAGAAGACATCGCCTGGCCCGGCCCGTCGGGAGGCAGGCCCCTCAGGGTCCGCGCCTGTTCAGGGGGCGCCTCCTTCTATCGCATAGGGAGGCGCGCCTGGCGCCCTCCTCGAGAAAGGCTCGAGGGCTCTCTCCTGGACGGCCATCGACTTTGCTAAGATCACGAGGGAGGCGCTCGGGCACCACTTGGAAGCGTGCTTCAACGCATGTTTCCCTCAGGAAGGAGCAAGGCAAGGAGGGCCAAACCCTCAGGAATTCATCAGCGAGATCATTCAGGAGCTACAGGAGTTAAGAGTCATGAGTGGCAGCCGCCGCTTACCCGCCATAGCTCCCCATCCAGGCGAGGATGGTGGGCTGCGCGTGTGCATCGACATACCAGGACTCAACCGAGCTGCCTCTCAGGAGCACCTCTGGCCCTCACGCGTGGGACGCTGCGAAGGTCCACCCCATAGCTATGTTCGCATGCCTTACGGCCTACCGAACGCGGCTGTTGTGCGTCAGCACCTCATGAGGAGCATCTTGGAGGCTCAAGCGGTCAGGCATTCCACAGTCCTGGCAGAGATGGAGATGGTCCGCGAGGAGCCGCCAGCGCCTCCGGAGCCTCCCGAGGCCCCCGGGCCTGGGGGCTCGTGAAGATCGTCTCCCGCAGCGCACGCCGTCCGCTAAGCATCCCTTCATCTTCAACATTATCAGGTAACATCCTTCGAGTTTCATTTTCAGCTCGGAGCGCACCCCAGGGCTGCATCATTCCCAGGCCGCGTGGGTCCGTCCCTGCGGCTCCCTTTGATTCATGTCTTTTAGCTTACTTTATTGGGGGCGCCCCTCGGGCTGCATCATCCCCAAAGTCGCTCGGGCCCGACCTAGTGGTGATCGTCTTTTTCTGTGCCTATCTAAATGGATGTGCTCCTTCATGATTAACGTGCTTGACTTAATCGCCCGCTCAATTGACACCAACTGATGGAGCTGCTCCCTCACGGCACGACGCTTGCGCATGGGTCCGTCCCTGCAACGTTGACAAACCTGGATGGCTGAGCTCTGGCCGCGGCAACCCCGCAGGGCGCCACCTCACCAAGCCTTCAGTGCCTCGTCACCTTCCCAGAGCAACTAGCAGATGGCCGGCAATTGTAATGGCAAACCTTCGCTTTTCTCATGAAGAACTCGCAGGATTGCTTTAAAGAGCAGCATCGGGCGAGGCCTCCGCAGCGTCTCCTTCGCCCTCGTCTGTGCGAACCACCTGCACGTTAAAGGGGGGGTACCTGAGCATCGCGACTCATGGGCTCTTACTGGCTCTCCAGCCCTCACCCTCTGGCCTTGTCCACGGCATCGCGACCTGGCATACTAGCGACGGCTGAGCTCGCTCGAGGGCCAGGACCTGAGAATGTAGAGCACGAGGTGGAGCAAAGGTGAGAGGGAAGAGGCACGTGGGGAACTCGCCATGCAACTCCTCAATTGTCAACGCGCGGGCCTGGTGCCGCGCCAAGGAGTGGTTTCTGACCCCCGAGATAAGTCATCCTCCGGAAACACTAGCTATCGCAGCACCAACCTCGCACCTAATGCAGTCCCGTTTTGGCGACGTCGCACTCCTTTCTCACCAAATGATGGCTTCTTGAGCGCTAAAGGGGACCTCCTGAGCATCGCGACTCAGGGGCTCTTACTGGACCCCGGGCCGCTCACCTCCTGGCCTTGACCACGGCATCGCGACCAGCACCACCGACGGCCAAGCTCCTGCCATGGGACCGGGACCTGTCGGCGCAGAGCGTCAAGTCCTCGCGAGGTTCGAAAGGAGGAACTAAGCTAAGACGGGACGAGCATCTCTCACTGCTTCACAATAAGGATCATATTAACAAATGGAACTACAAGCACCTTACAAACCCCCACGGGGTGTGTTCTTCGATTCCTCGCAGGGAACAAAAGGAGCAAATCCTAAAGAGTGCTAACTACGCGCGCCTCCGCAAGAGACGCCATCATCAACAGTGGGCCGTCAGCCACCGGCGCCAACCCCATACAGATCAGTGGCGAGGGCGGCCTGACGAGCCCGCCCTGCTCCGAGAGCGGCTCAAGCTCGGGGGCTCGTAGCTGTCATCGCTCGTCTCCGGAGTCTCGAAGAGCTCGGCGGAGTCGCTGGATCCTCCGACACCTCCGCTGCCTGAGGAGCTGCTGGGGAAGCGATCGGCGAGCCTAGTCCTTGTCGCGGCAGGGCCCCGGCCGCCTTTCTTAGGGCAACACTCCAGCCGGCGTCCCTCCGCATCGAAGACCTTGAAGAACATTAGGGAGGCGCCGTCGTACTGGAGGTGGATTACGAGGGCACCGCCCGTCCTGCAGACCCGGGCGATCTCGCCCCAGCCACGGGTCAGGTAGACCCTGCCCGGAGCAACGACCTCGACCTCCGCTTCAGTCGCAGGGGTACTGCAGTCGGCATGCTACAGCCAAAGCTCGATAGGCCCCCTCGGCGGGATTTTGAAGGCGAAAGAAGGAGGGAGGCGAATCCAGGACCGGGGAGGCATGGCGGCGTGAAGTACGAGCTCGCGCCCCCAGCGTGAACTCCAGGAGAACGATGCACACCGTCGTGATCCGCCGGCGGCGACGGTGCCTCTGGCGATGCCGCTGAGCGCCAGCGCCTTCAGGACCCTCTATCCGGGCGTACAAGGGCAATGGGAATCCAGGCGGCGGCCGCTCGAACGATGGCCTCGACACCTCCCGCCAAGCACCCCCTTCTCCGTGGCATGAGGTGAGCCGTTTCTTCGGAGGAAGCGGGACAGGACCCTCTCGGGGGGCCTTCCCCTTCTCTTCGGCAGAAAACCGACGGATCGGTGCCATTGGCGCAGGGAGGAGCGAAGACGAAGAGGAAGGAGGAGAGTAGTGTTGGGGAACGTAGCAGAAATTCAAAATTTTCTACGCATCACCAAGATCAATCTATGGAGTAATCTAGCAATGAGGGGAAGGAGAGTGCATGTACATACCCTTGTAGATCTCTAAGCAGAAGCGTTGAAGTGAACGAGGTTGATAGAGTCGTACTCGTCGTGATCCAAATCACCGATGATCCTAGCGCCGAATGGACGGCACCTTCGCGTTCAACACACATGCAGCCCGGTGACGTATCCCATGCCTTGATCCAGCAAGGAGAGAGGGAGAGGTTGGGGAAGACTTCGTCCAGCAGCAGCACGACGGCGTGGTGGTGGTGGAGGAGCGTCGCACTCCAGCAGGGCTTCGCCAAGCACCGCAAGAGACGAGGAGGGAGAGGGGTAGGGCTGCGCCAAGAGGAAGATCAAATCATGTGTTGGGCAGCCCCCAAACCTCAAGTATATATAGGGGGAGAGGAGGGGCTGCGCCCCCACCTAGGGTTCCCTCCCTAGGGGTGGCGGCAGCCCCCAGATCCCATCTGGGTGGCGGCCAAGGGGGGAAAGAAGGGGGGCGCACCTAGGGTGGGCCTTAGGGCCCATCTGGACCTAGGGTTTGCCCCCTCCCACTCTCCCTGCGCCTTGGGCCTTGGTGGGGGGGGCGCACCAGCCCACCTGGAGCTGGTCCCCTCCCACAGTTGGCCCACGCAGCCTTCTAGGGCTGGTGGCCCCACCTGGTGGACCCCCGGGACCCTCCGGTGGTCCCGGTACGTTACCGATAGCACCCGAAACTTTTCCAGTGACCAAAGCAGGATTTCCCATATATAAATCTTTACCTCTGCACCATTCCGGAACTCCTCGTGATGTCCGGGATCTCATCCGGGACTCCGAGCAACATTCGGTAACCACGTACATCTATTCCCTATAACCCTAGCGTCATCGAACCTTAAGTGTGTAGACCCTACGGGTTCGGGAGACACGTAGACATGACCGAGATAACTCTCCGGCCAATAACTAACAGCGGGATCTGGATACCCATGTTGGCTCCCACATGTTCCACAATGATCTCATCGGATGAACGACGATGTCGAGGATTCAATCAATCCCGTATTCAATTCCCTTTGTCTGGTGGTATAGTACTTGCCCGAGATTCGATCGTCGGTATCCCGATACCTTGTTCAATCTCGTTACCGGCAAGTCTCTTTACTCGTTCCGTAACACATCATCCCGTGATCAACCCATTGGTCACATTGTGTACATTATGATGACGTCCTACCGAGTGGGCCCAGAGATACCTCTCCGTCACACGGAGTGACAAATCCCACTCTCAATTCATGCCAACCCAACAGACACTTTCGGAGATACCCGTAGTGTACCTTTATATCCACCCAGTTACGTTGTGACGTTTGGTACACCTAAAGCATTCCTACGGTATCCTGAGTTGCACAATCTCATGGTCTAAGGAAATGATACTTGACATTAGAAAAGCTTTAGCATATGAACTACACGATCTTTGTGCTAGGCTTAGGATTGGGTCTTGTCCATCACATCATTCTCCTAATGATGTGATCCCGTTATCAACGACATCCAATGTCCATGGTCACGAAACCGTAACCATCTATTAATCAACGAGCTAGTCAACTAGAGGCTTACCAGGGACATGGTGTTGTCTATGTATCCACACATGCATCTGAGTTTCCTATCAATACAATTATAGCATGGATAATAAACGATTATCATGAACAAGGAAATATAATAATAATAACTAATTTATTATTGCCTCTAGGGCATATTTCCAACAGTCTCCCACTTGCACTAGAGTCAATAATCTAGTTCACATCGCCATGTGATTAACACTCACAGGTCACATCGCCATGTGACCAACATCCAAAGAGTTTACTAGTGTCACTAAACTAGTTCACATCATCGTGTGATTAAGACTCAATGAGTTCTAGGGTTTGATCATGTTTTGCTTGTGAGAGAGGTTTTAGTCAACGGGTCTGCAACATTCAGATCCGTATGTACTTCGCAAATCTCTAGGTCATATTGTAAATGCTGCTTCCACGCTCCACTTGGAGCTATTCCAAATGGTTGCTCCACTATACGTATCCGGTTTGCTAATCAGAGTCATTCGGATAGGTGTTAAAGCTTGCATCGACGGAACCCTTTACGCCGAACTCTTTATCACCTCCATAATCAAGAAACATGTCCTTATTACTCCAAGGACAATTTTGACCGCTGTCCAATGATCCATTCCTGGATCACTCTTGTACCCCCTTGCCAGACACGTGGCAAGGCACACATCAGGTGCGGTACTCAGCATAGCATATGTAGAGCCTACGTCTAAAGCATAGGGGATGACCTTCGTCCTTTCTCTCTCTTCTGCCGTGGTCGAGCTTTAAGTCTTAACTTCATACCTTACAACTCAGGAAAGAACTCCTTATTTGACTGATCCATCTTGAACACCTTCAATATCATGTCAAGGTATGTGCTCATTTGAAAGTACCATTAAGCGTTTTTGATCTATCCTCATAGATCTTGATGCTCAATGTTCAAGTAACTTAATCCAGGTTTTCCCTTGAAAAACTCCTTTCAATCAACCCTTTATGCTTTCCAGAAATTTTACATCATTTCGGATCAACAATATGGCATTCACATATACTTATCAGAAATGTTGTAGTGCTCCCACTCACTTTATTGTAAATACAAGTTTCTAACAAACTTTGTATAAACCCAAAAACTTTGATTATCTCATCAAAACGTATATTCCAACTCCGAGATGCTTACTCCAGTCCTTAGAAGGATTGCTGGAGCTTTGCATACTTGTTAGCATCTTTTAGGATTGACAAAAACCTTCTGGTTGTATCACATGCAACCTTTCCTCAAGAAAATTTTCGAGGAAACAATGTTTTGACATCCTATCTGCAAGATTTCATAAATAATGCAGTAACTGCTAATAAGATTCCAACAGACTCTTAGCATCACTATGAGTGAGAAAGTCTCATCGTAGTCAACTCCTTGAACTTGTCGGAAACATCTTAGCGACAAGCTGAGCTTTCTTAATGGTGACACTTACCATCATTGTCTGTCTTCCCTCTTTAAAATCCATCTGTACCCAATAGCCTTACGTCCATTAAGTAGTTCTTCCAAAGTCTACACTTTTTTTTCATACATGGATCCTCTCTCGAATTTTATGGCCTCGAGCCATTTGCCGGAATCCGGGCCCACCATCGCTTCTCCATAGCTCGTAGGTTCATTGTTGTCTAGCAACATGACCTCCTAAGATAGGATTACGTACCACTCTGAAGCAGTACGCATCCTTGTCGACCTACGAGGTTTGGTAGTGACTTGATCCGAAATTTCATGATCACTATCATAAGCTTCTACTTCAATTGGTGTAGGTGCCACAGGAACAACTCCCTGTGCCTTGCTACACACTAGTTGAAGTGACAGTTCAATAACCTCATCAAGTCTCCACCATCCTCCCACTCAATTCTTTCAGGAGAAACTTTTTCTCGAGAAAGGACCCATTTCTAGAAACAATCACTCTTGCTTCCGGGTCTGAAATAGGAGGTATACCCAACTGTTTTGGGTATTCTATGAAGATGCATTTATCCGCTTTGGCTTCAAGCTTATCAGCCTGAAACTTTTCCGCATAAGCGTCGCAGCCCCAAACTTTTAAGGACCGACAACTTAGGTTTCTCCAAACCATAGTTCATACGGTGTCGTCTCAACGGAGTTACGTGGTGCCCTATTTAAAGTGAATGTGGTTGTCTCTAATGCCTAACCCATGAACGATAGTGGTAATTAGATAAGAGACATCATGGTATGCCCCATATCCAATGAGGTGCATCTATGATGTTCGGACACACCATCACACTATGGTGTTCCAGGCGGTGTTAGTTGTGAAACAATTTCCACAATGTCTTAATTGTGTACCAAACTCGCAACTCAGATACTCATCTCTATGATCATATCATAGACATTTTATCCTCTTGTCACGACGATCTTCAACTTCACTCTAAAATTACTTGAACCTTTCAATAATTCAGATTTGTGTTTCATCAAGTAAACATACTCAGAATCTACTCAAATCATCTGTGAAGTAAGAACGTAACGATGTCCACTGCATGCCTCAGCACTCATCGGACTGCACACATCAAAATGTGTTACATCCAACAAGTTGCTTTCTTGTTCCATCTTACTAAAAAACGAGGCTTTTCAGTCATCTTGCCCATGTGGTATGATTTGCATGTCTCAAGTGATTCAAAATCAAGTGAATCCTAAACGATCCATCTGCATGGACTTTCTTCATGCGTGCATACCAATAGAAATGGTTCGCATGTCTCAAACTTTTCAAAAATGAGTGAGTCCAAAGATCCATCAACATGGAGCTTCTTCATGCGCTTTATACCAATATGACTTACATGGCAGTGCCACAAGTAGGTGGTACTATCATTACTATCTTATATTTTTGGCATGAACATGTGTGTCACTATGATCGAGATTCAATAAACCATTCATTTTGGGAGCAAGACCATTGAAGGTATTATTCAAATAAACAGAGTAACCATTATTCTCCTTAAATGAATAATCGTATTGCGATAGACATAATCCAATCATGTCTATGCTCAACGCAAACACCAAATAAGAATTATTTAGGTTTAACACCAATCTCGATGGTAGAGGGAGCATGCAATGCTTGATCACATCAAGATTGGAAAACACTTCCAACACATATCGCCAGCTCACCTTTAGCTACTCTTCGTTTACTCCGCAGCCTTTTATTTGGAGTTACTAACACTTAGCAACCGAACCGGTATCTAATACCCTGGTGCTACTAGGAGTACTAATAAAGTACACATGTATATCCAATATACTTCTATCGACCTTGCCAGCCTTCTCATCTACCAAGTATCTAGGGTAATTCTGCTCTAGTGACTGTTCCCCTTATTACAGAAGAACTTTAGTCTCGGGTTTGGGTTCAACCTTGGGTTTCTTCACTAGAGCAGCAGCTGATTTGCTGTTTCATGAAGTATCCCTTCTTGCCCTTGCCCTTCTTGAAACTAGTGGTTTCACCAACCATCAACAATTGATGCTCCTTCTTGATTTCTACTTTTGCGGTGTCAAACATCGCGAATCTCTCAAGGATCATCATATCTATCCCTGATATGTTATAGTTCATCACGAAGCTCTAGCAGCTTGGTGGCAATGACTTTGGAAAAACATCACTATCTCATCTGGAAGATTAACTCCCACTCGATTCAAGTGATTGTGGTACTCAGACAATCTGAGCACAAGCTCAACGATTGAGCTTTTCTCCCTTAGTTTGTAGGCTAAGAAACTCGTCGGAGGTCTTATACCTCTTGACGTGGGCACGAGCCTGAAATCCCAATTTCAGCCCTCGAAACATTCGAAATCGTCTTCGGTGCCTCAACTCTAAACCGTTTAACATTACTGAACTATCACATAGTTATCAAAACGTGTGTGTCAGATGTTCACAACATCCACGATTTAATGTTCGAGGTTCATCACACTTTGTGCGGTGCATTAAGGACATAAGCCTTCTTGAAGCAACGAGGACAATCCTCGGTTTACGCACCTAGTCCGCATAATCGCTACTATCAACTTTCAACTGAATTTTCTCTAGGAACATATCTAAGCAGTAGAACTAAAGCGCGAGCTTCGACATAATTTGCAAAGATCTTTTGACTATGTTCAGGATAATTAAGTTCATCTTATGAACTCCCACTCGAGATAGACACCCTCTAGTCATCTAAGGGATTACATGATCCGAGTCAACTAAGCGTGTCCGATCATCACGTGAGACGGACTAGTCATCATCGGTGAACATCTTCATGTTGATCGTATCTACCATACGACTCATGCTCGACCTTTCAGTCTCTTGTGTTCCGAGGCCATGTCTGTACATGCTAGGCTCGTCAAGTTAACCTAAGTGTTTCGCGTGTGTAAATCTGGCTTACACCCGTTGTATGTGAACGTTAGAATCTATCACACCCGATCATCACGTGGTGCTTCGAAACAACGAACTTTCGCAACGATGCACAATTAGGGGGAACACTTTCTTGAAATTTTAATAAGGGATCATCTTATTTACTACCGTCGTTCTAAGCAAATAAGATGCATAAACATGATAAACATCACATGCAATCAAAAAGTGACATGATATGGCCAATATCATTTTGCTCCATTTTTTGAGCAACAAATAGTGGGGAAGACCCCCACTGTAATTCTCATTTTCATTAATAAGGTGGGACAAATACAAGTGGATTTACAGGATGGTTCATGAAGGAAACATAGTAGAAAAATCTACAAAGTGTCAAGCCAGCTCTGCATGCCCTCCTTCAAACCAGGTTTGGCCTTCTTCATTATCATGCTGAAGTGCTTCTTAAACATGGCTATACAGAAAGCCATATTCTTGACTTTGTGATCAAATATTATGCTATTTCTGTGCTTCCAAGACTCCAGCAGCCAGCAATTAAGCACTCGTTGAAACATCCATAAGTATCTTGTTTTCTTCCTTCCACAAGCATCTCCATCAGATTATGATCAGTATCCCACTGGTAACCAATGTTCATCCAGAAGTTTTGGCTGAAATCACAACTAAAGAATAGGTGCATTAGATGTTCATTAGGCTCATCATCACATAACTCACACTTACTTGTCTCAATGTAGAAATTCTTCCTGTTTAACATATCTCTAGTATTCAATCTATCTTGCAATAGAAGCCAAAAAAAGAATTTATGTCTGGGTAAGGTACAGGATTTCCAAATCCATTGGAAAGGTTTAGGAGCATCAGCAGGATTTCCCATGTATTCAAGATATACTCTCTTATTAGAGTATTTTGTTCCACCCCAATGAAACTTCCATGAATCAGGTATTTGCTGGTTATCTTTGTTATTTATCAACATTCTTAGGTTGATGCTCTGTTGTACTGCAATAGTAGACATTGGCAGATGGAATAAGTCATAGAATTCATCCTCTTCCATATTGCTGGCAGAAGCAAGTGTGATCTCAAAGTTTTTTACATAAGAGTATAGTTGAGGCATGGCCTGAGAGAGTATTTGAGAACACCATTTATCTAACCGTAGCTTGATTGTATTACCATTCCCAGCATAGCTTATGGTCATGTCTTTAAATTCTCTCAAAATAGAGTAGCAGTCTCTCCACCAGAAAGAACCCACCCTGGTAGGGAAACTAGGCACCTCACCATTGTCATAGTAATTGTTCCAAATAAGGTTAACCCAGGGAATATCTTGCCTGTTAAAGAATTTGAATAGGAATTTAGTAAGCAGAGTTTTGTTTTGAATTCTTAGATCTAGCACTCCCAGACCACCTGCTTTTTTTGGCAAGCATACATTATCCCATTTGACAAGGTAGTTCCCTTTTTTATTGATATCTTTGCCATACCATAGAAAGTTCCTACCTGATTTTTCAAAATGATCCAGAATGGTGAATGGAACTCTGATGCAGCACATAGCAAAGATAGGCAGAGCTGTAACAATGGATTTCAGGTGTACAAGTCTCCCTGAGTATGACATCATGGTGGCAATGCCAGCAAGCCTGTGATCAAGCCTAGATACCATGGGCATCAAGTCAGATACTTTAGGCCTAGTAGATCCCATAGGCAGGCCAAGATATGTAAATGGCATAGCTTCTTTTTTGCAGTTAAAGGTGTTGGCCAGATCCATAGCTTTGTCATCAGAGATATTGATAGGTACCATATAGGATTTGCTGTAGTTTACTACAAGCCCAGTGAAATTAGAAAACTTATCAAGGATCTCAATAAACTTCCTGATTTGTACCTCATCAGCTGGCAGAATAACAAGTGTATCATCAGCATATTGTATGATAGGGTAGCATTCAGTATAGTTTGTTTCAATGGGCAAAGAAAGTAGGCCATTCCTCCATGCTTCATTTACCAAAATTTGTAATAATTCTCCAACCATAACATATAGTAAAGGGAGAAAGGGTCTCCTTGTCTGACTCCACATTTGCATTGTATGCACTTACCAGGTACACCATTTAGAAGGACAGAAGTAGTGGCAGTGGATAGTATAGCAGTTACCCATCTAATCCATTTGCTGCTGAACCCCAGATGCTTCATCATGAACAAGATGGCCATATAATTTACTTTATCAAGTGCCTTTACAAAGTCAATCTTAAAAATGATGATTTCTTTCTTGGATTTGTGACACATATGTATGTATTCAAAACTCCAAGCAAGGCAGTCCTGAATATTCCTTGTCTTGATGAATCCATATTGATTCTTGCTAACTCTGGAGATAATAATCTGTTGAGCTCTATTGGCAAGGAGTTTTGTAAGTATTTTGATAGGCATACTTACAAGAGAAATTGGCCTATAATCATCAGGTGATTCAGGATTATCTTTCATAGGTATCAGAGTTATATAGGCATTGTTGACAGGAGCAAGTGATACAACTTCATTATAAAAATCATTAATGAATTTGTAGAAATATTGTTTGATGATGTGCCAACATTTCTTCATGAATAGTCCATTGAAATCATCAGGACCAGAGGATTTATCATTGGGCATTTTATTAATGATATCATCTATTTCTTCATTGGAAAAAGGTCTATCAAGATCATGTAAATCCTCTTCCATAGCAAGTTGTGATATATCAAAGTTTTGTGAATATGTGGAAACAGTGCCTATTCTATTTTTGAAAGATTCCCATATAATAGCAGCTTTATGATCATGTTCAAAAACTTGCTGACCATCCATAGTCATAAGATAAGTGATGTAGTTGTGCTTGAACACATAAGTAGCAATGGCATGAAAGAATTTGGTATTTTCATCACCCAAGTTAGCCCATCTTATATTTTCCCTAATTCTCCAACATATTCTCTTAGCCTCCAGTAACTTGTTTGTATGTTTGACAAGTAAAGCTCTAAAATTCCTTTCAATCCTAGATAGCAGTCTTTGTTCCTCAATGCCATCCATAATTTTCACATAGAAACAACAATTATCAATTATTTTATTCAGTTGGGAGTATTGTTTACTCCATGCTTTCAGTCCTCTTCTGATAGCCTTGAATTTTGAGTTTATATTTTTAGCAGAATCAGAGTAATGGGTAGAATTCAACCAATGTTTCTCCAGTGTTTCAAGAAATCCACTAAATTCAGTCCAATATTCTTCAAATCTGAATATCTGGCTTTTGGGGATGTTACTGTCAATTAGAATTTTGATAGGCACATGGTCAGATGTGATTTTAGCCAAGGGGATGGCCATAGTAGATGGATGGGCAGTAGTACAGTGGGGGCTAGTGAATATCCAATCTAGCTTTTCCAAAAGAGGCTGATCTTGTTTATTGCTCCATGTGAAGGATCTTCCTTTGAGGGGGATTTCAACTAGATCCAAATTGACAATAATATTATTGAAAGTCATCATACTGGCAGGATCACCACCTGGTTTATTCCTATTATCAGGGCTTCTTATAAAATTAAAGTCAGCAACAATCATCCATAACTTGGATTGTTGCATATTTAAATTCATAAGCCAGTCAATGAACTCCACTTTACCTTCATTGCAGTTGGGCCCATATACATTAGTGAGGAACCAACATGTATTATCCAGGTTAGATGTAAATTCAATGGTAATCTGAAAGTAGCTTTTGGATTTTATCTTGCCCTTCATAATATTACCCTTCCAAATAGTAATCAATCCTCCAGAGCTGCCATTAGAGGGTGAGTAACTATATTGGTTGAATCTTTTGGGGCAAAACTTCTTGATATATGTGCTGTCAAATATATCTCTCTTGGTTTCTTGAAAGGTCATGATACAACAAGCACTTTCCTCAATTTTCTTTCTAATATCATTCCATCTAGTTGTGGAGTTAATACCTCTCACATTCCAGTTTAAGATATTCCAGCTCCTATTCATGAAAAAGAATATAGGTGGTAGCATTGGATCATATTATGAAAAGCATAATATGAACAACCAAAATGATTGGTGATATAACTGCAGCAGATTGTGTCAAAGGTATAATAGTAACCACAATATGAGGGGAGGTGCATGGATGGGTAGATCATCATACAGAGCTGACATATATAAAATCAGGTTCTTCTGACAGCAAGCTCACAGTGACAGAGGTAGCACATAGTGTATTTATTACAAACCAAACTGATAGCTGATGCACGCAGGCATCCAAATAACACAGAAAAGCAAACATAAAGCATGGAAATCATAACTAGTTGGCAGTTATGGGAGCCAACAAAACCCTCAATGCAATAGCAGCTTTTATTCATCAGAACTGTCATATTGCAGGGCACTAGAGGACACCTCATGTGGAGCCATCTTACATGGTGCACTGCCAATGGCCTGCAGAGTCTTCATATGGATTTCTGGAGGAGGTGGTGCCTGCTTATTTATAATTACAGCATCAAACTGGGGTCCCAAATTGACAGTGACAGCCTTCTTCATTTTCTTGGGACATTGCTGAGTGCTATGATCCATCCTGACTTCATTTATGTTGGCTTCTGCAGCAGCCTGATCTTTGAATCCCTTAGTGAGCTTAGCAATCATGTTGCTCCTCCTGCAGAAAGAATCATCAATAATTTTCTTTTTTTTCTGCCTATATCTTTGGCTTCGAACTTGACAAAATCCTGGCGATGATCTCCTCAATCTTGTGAGCTGGAATTTTTGGGAGGCTCATCCTGGATTGTCTGAATCTGCAAGAAACATCTTTTGTTGTTGCCATTAGTACCCACAACATCCACCACATTGCAAGATGCATTCACAATCTTGCTGCCTCCAAGCTTTGGGAGAATATCATGTGCATTAGTAACAATATTACCAATGAGCTCCTGGAGAACCTTAATGTGCTCAGATTCACCTTCAACTGATATGTTGCTTGTTTGCACAGGCTGGGCACTACTGGAGGATGGCATGTCATTGTAATTCATACTGCAGTTCATGGGAATGAACACTGGGCTGGGAGCATTCTGAGTGTTGGGCTGGGGAGTAGGATTAATTGGGATATAATCAGGCCCAAGTGTCTCATGTGGGGCAACATAATGAGTATTAGAGTGGATCAGAATGGGCTCCTGAGAAACCTCCCTAGCTGGTGACTCCACATGTTCAGCAGTATTCTGATCAACAGCAGCAGTTTGGTTTTCAACAGAGAGATTAACATTATCATTATGAGCAGCATGAACATCTTCATATGGGGCACCAAGATTCTCATTGTGGGGCTTACTCACTACCTGATCCATGGGGATATTCCCTAAAACCTCATCATGCCAAAACCCTCCATGAATATGAGGAAGAGGGTGAGGGTTGCCACCATCAGGTGGCAGAGGGTCCTCATCCCCTCCCTGCTGTCCAATCAGCTCCCGAGACAGTATGTATGTTGGACAGATCCAGGAATCGCCATAGCCCACATCATCAAGGTTTCTCAGAACAACAAGGCTAATGGGAATAGTATCCACATTCATAATTCTGATCTTAACAATGACCCTCGATTTTCCCCTAGGATCTTTATTCCAAATCAAAAAACGGCCATAAGGAGAAACAGTACGACCGATGACCCCCACATCCCAGCACTCAAGAGGGTAGTTCATAAGCAATGACACCATCTTCGGGGCTCCATGATCATCATCGTCCCTGGCATGACACCATGATCTCCATCATCGTGTCTCCATGAAGTTGTCTCGCCAACTATTACTTCTACTACTATGGCTAACGGTTTAGCAATAAAGTAAAGTAATTACATGGTGTTTTTCATTGACACGCAGGTCATACAATAAATTAAGACAATGTGACGCCCCAAGACCGGAGCTTCAGTTGCCTTCCAGGGTTTCCGAGTTTTGTCGTGTGGTTTGTTTTGTTTTTGCATTGCATCATGTCATCATGCCATCATATCATTATTTTTTTAAAACTCTTCTAAATAAATTGTATGGATTTTTCGATCCATTTAAATCGAGGGAATTCACATGGTGTTTTCTCTTTATAACATATCCTCCTAATAGTTATGGAGCTATTATAATTTATTCCATTTATTTGGAATTGATCTTAACACACTTGCAAAATAATTTCGTTCCTTTTTCTGCTTCAAGGTTGGTCTCCAAACCTTGCCATTATTATTCTATCATTTTCCGGAGTTCCACCAAAAATCCTTGGATCATTTTTGTTAAATTCCTCACATTTTTGCGAGCTCGGGAAAATAATCCCCAGGTCAAACCCTTTCTCTAATCTTTTTCTTTTCTTCCCTTTCCTTTCTTTTCTCTGTTTTAAGAGTTTAAAGAGAGAGAGAGAGGAGCTAGGCCCAGCCGGCCCCTGGCCTTTCTCCTCCACCAGGCCGGCCCATTCCACCAAATCCCAAGGCCCATGGCCCAGCCGGCCCCTTCCTAAACCCTAGCCCGCAGCCATCTCTCTCCCATCTCCCTCCAGCGCCGCTCCCTGCCCGATCCCCTCGTCCTCTCCATCGCTCCCGATCCCCCCGATCCCCATCTCTCCCTCTCCTCGCCGCCTCTCTTCTCCTCGCCAGCCAGTAGCTCCTCGAGCACTGCACCCGACCCTCTCGCCGACGCGTCCCCATGCCCCTCGCCTTCCACCTCCTCGCTTGGGCCATGGTGCGCCATGACCCATCTCCTTCGCGCTCCTCGTCGGCCTCCTCGGCGCCCGCGCCGACCTCCTCCTCGCCCTTCCTTCTCCCGCGTGCCGCCGTCCGCCTCGAGACCCCGTCGCCGCTTTCTGCCGCCGGAGCCCCGAGGTCTCGCGCCGAGCCCCACGGCTCCGCCTCCCATGCCCCGTCGCTCCTGGCTCTGCTCCTGCCCCGCAGGTCCGCGTCGTCGCCTCCCCATGGCGCCGCGCCCGGCCTCCAGCGTCCTCGCCTCCGGTGACCGACGCCGTCCCCGTGCCAGGGACCAGATCCGCAGCTCGTCGCCCGCGCCCTGTGGCCTCATCCCCGCCTCGGTTTCGGTCCTCCCCGAGCCTCCTTCGCTTGATGCTCCACCTCCTGGTACCCCGATGGCACTGCTGCCATCTCTGCCGCTTCGTGCGTTGAACATGCTTGCCTCGGGCCCGGTGTAGCCTCCCCATGTGCCTGCAGTCGCCCCAAGTTCCTGAAGATCATAACCCGAGACGGTGTGATTTTTGGCAAGTCCAACTACATCGTGGCACGTCCAGTACCTTGCTGCCGTCTCCGGAATCGCCAAGTACCACGACTACCTCGAGGACATTCGGTTTCGTCAAGTTCGACTACATGATGCGTCTAGTACCACTACCGTCGACCCCGGAGACATCGGATGCGCCAAGTCCCTCTTCGAACATCTACGAAAACGTGAACCACTACTGTCGACCCTCGAAGACCCCGTGGACCTCGAACATCCACGGGACGTGCACAACTACTTCCGATGGCGAGATGTACCACAACCATCGAGCGAGAACGTCTACTTCCCCTCGCCGTGTCGACTACCATCGCGAGACCGCAAGTACCACGACAACCCGAAGGGATTCGGACCCGTCAAGTACCTCTTCAAAACGAGCGTGAAACACTACTTCCTCTACCGTCGCCGTGTACCACTACTTCCCTCGGCGATCATCGCGAGAACGACTACTTCCTCTACTTCCCTCGGCGACCCGTGAGCGTCTACTTCCCTCTCTGAAACTCGACCGTCCCGTTTGAACGCTTCGAGGTATAACCACCGAGATGACCGACCGTGATCGAATCATCCTTGCGATGCCCTCTTTGCCATGCCACCGTTCCGTGGGAACCCGGTATCCGGATCACCCACCATCTTGCATGACTCGCTTCCGTCACGCTTTCCTTTGTACCGATATCTCAATCGAGTTATCGGAACCGATATGTTGCCGTGGCACCATTTTCGGATTCGTTGCCGTGGCACCCTTTCTTCCACCACGGTGACGTAATGCTTCACATCATGCTCATGTCAACATTTTCATAAAATTGCATAAACTTGCACATGTCATCCATCATGATAACAACAATTAAAATGTTTATTATTGTTGTTTGCTTTAATTTTGCTTAATTGCCATGTTAAAATGATTTATTTCATAACTAAATAACCGTAGCTCCATTTTAAATAAATTATATATGTAAATGGGGTAGAAAATGCCTAGTTTAACATGGTAGCTTTACTTTGCATGTTTAACAACTCTAAAATATGCTTTAGGTCAGATCTGTACCTAATCCATAATTTGTATATGGGGATTTTCCGAATTGTTGTTCGTTGTTTCGGCCTCATTTAACCTTGCCTAAATAGATAGTTTATTTATGCCTCACCTCTTGCCATGTTTAATAACATTTAATATTGTTGAGTACCTAACCGAGAGAGAACTAAATAAGTGTTGTGGTGTTTTGTCAATATGCAACCCGTTGCATATTGAGCTCCACTAATTTGTAGTATTGTTTGTTGCACTTTGCCATGCCATGCCTCATTAAACCGGACATGCATCATACTTGGTTGTGCATCATGCCTTGTTTATGTGATGGTTGTTTACTATGTTGTTTGTTTCTTTCCGGGTTGCTTCCCTCGTTAGCTTCGGTTTCGTTCCGGAGTTGTGAGGATTCATTCGACTTCGTCCGTTTGTCTTCTTCATGGATTCGTTCTTCTTCCTTGCGGGATTTCAGGCAAGATGACCATACCCTCGAAATCACTTCTATCTTTGCTTGCTAGATGCTCGCTCTTTTGCTATGCCTACGCTCGATGCCTACCACTTGCTATAACATGCCACCCACATTACCATGTCAAACCTCTAACCATCCTTTCCTAGCAAACCGTTGTTTGGCTATGTTACCGCTTTGCTCAGCCCCTCTTATAGCGTTGTTAGTTGCAGGTGAAGATGAAGTTTGTTCCTTGTTGGAACATGGAGATGTTGTTCCTTGTTGGAACATGTTTACTTGTTGGGATATCACAATATATCTTATTTAATTAATGCATCTATATACTTGGTAAAGGGTGGAAGGCTCGGCCTTATGCAGTGTTTTGTTCCACTCTTGCCGCCCTAGTTTCCGTCATATCGGTATTATGTTCCCGGATTTTTGCGTCCCTAACGCGGTCGGGTGATTTATGGGACCCCCTTGACAGTTCGCTTTGAATAAGACTTTTCCAGCAAGGCCCAACATTGGTTTTACTATTTTCCTCACCACCACCTACATTTCCTTGGGAGTAATTAACCCAAGGGTCATCTTTATTCAGCCCCGGGCCAATGCTTGTCTAAGTGTTGGTCCAAACTAGAGCACCGTCTGGGACCATCCCTTGGCAACATGGGTTACGTCGGTTCAGACGCTTCGCTTATCCGTGTTGCCACGAGAACGAGATATGTGCAGCTCCTATCGGGATTGTCGGCGCATCAGGCGGTCTTGCTGGACTTGTTTTATTGCTGTGAAATGTCTTGTAGCCGGATTCCGAGACTGATCGGCTTCCGGGAGAAGGTCTATTCTTCGTTGATCGCGAGAGCTTATCATGGGCTAAGTTGGGACACCCTGCAGGGTTTGAACTTTCAAAGCCGTGCCAGCGGTTATGTGGCAGATGGGAATTTGTTAATGTCGGTTGTAGAAAACCCGAAGTTGATCTTAATTAAAATACACCAACCGTGTGCGTAACCGTGAGTGTCTCTTTTCGGGTTGATCGAGAGGAGAACACGGTTTTACGTTATGTCGGCGTAAGTAGGAGTTCAGGATCACTTCTTGATCATAGTGTTCGACCGTGCTTTGCCTCCTCTTCTCGCTCTCTTTTGCGAATGTTAGCCACCATATATGCTAGTCGCTTGTTGCAGCTCCACCTCACTACCCTGTCCTACCTTCAAGCTTAAATAGTCTTGATCTCGCGGTGTGAGATTGCTGAGTCCCGTGACTCACAGATACTTCAAAACCAGTTTGCAGTGCCGATGAAACCGTGCAGTTGATGCACTGAGCTCAAGGAGGAGCTCGATGAAGATCTTGCTCTTTGTGTTGTTTCGTTTCAGTTGATCAAGAGTGGAGCCAGTTGGGACGATCGGGGATCTGTGTAACATTTGGGGTAGTCTTCTTTATTTTGGTTCCGTGAGCGGACCTTGATTGTATCTGTATGATGTAATGTTTTACTCATGTATTGTGTGAAGTGGCGATTGTAAGCCAACTATGTATCTCTTTTCCTTATGTATTACATGGGTTGTGTGAAGATTACCTCACTTGCGACATTGCTTTCAATGCGGTTATGCCTCTAAGTCGTGCTTCGACACGTGGGAGATATAGCCGCATCGAGGGCGTTATAAGTTGGTAATCGAGCCTTCCCGACTTAGGAGCCCCTACTTGATTGTTTGTGGACGTTGTTGAGTCTAGAATGGAAAATGTTTTGAGTCTTAGGATTATATATATCGGAGAGTAGGATTCTTTTACTCCTCGGTCCTTCGTCGCTCTGGTGAGGTATCCCGACGTAGAGTTTTGACTTTTCTCTCCTCAAATTTCACTAAAAAATTTTAGGATCACGTGGGTATCTTGGAATCGTTCGATGGTTTTGTGACGAGAACATTGTTCTTGGTGCCTCGACATTTAGGGGTTGTGGCGGTGTCACGGGGAGTTGAGCTCCGAGGTGTTGTCGTCACAATTTTATCGTTGCGATTCTGGAATACCGAGTTTTACCGACATCGAAATCTCTTTTGTGCGCTTGTTGGTGAGATAACCTGATAGCCCGATCTTGTGGCGAGTCTTGGAGTATTGCCATGACTTGTATAACGGATGTTTTTCAAGGTCGAGGTACACGATTTCCGAAGGTTTCTTGGTTATGTGTTGACGGATGGATACAGCTGGATCTAGGTATTGTTAGTTTGGGTGATATATTTTGTGTCCCCTGTATCCCCAACACCAGATTGCATAACCAGAAAGTTTCGGGAGTTTATAGGTGGGAATTCAAGTATCTCGTAGGATATCTTTCCAACACACACATGATACGATATGGGATCTATCATATGTTTGTTTCTGGCTTATTCTGCAAGCCAAATCCTTTATTTTTTTTGTTCCGTTTTGTGGTATTCAAGTTGCTTCAATGCCAAGTGTTGATTCCATACCTTTCCTAAATGGTGTTCTCATATTGCTATGTGAATACTAATCCTTCTAGATCATCGAGATCGTCATGTCAATTCTTTTCTCAACCGGCGTGCTTCTCTTCAAGTGGATCCGATCATTCCAACATTCGCAAGATCAATTCTAACCTTTTTCTCAACGGTGTTCGTTTCATCCGACCTAAGTTGCCTTTGTTTTCCGCCTCCACCCTTTTTCTTCAAGGACTCAGACTTCTTAATCAAGTATCCATTTTGTTGAGTGAAGTTTCTTCATTCTTTTCCTTTAATGTTCTTATCCGGTGATTTCTCATGAAGACGCTAAGGAAGCTTTTACCTTATCATTGTTCCATTCTAATTTTCTTCTCCGTGGATTTAAGTCAAGCTTTCAAGTATTGATCATATTCCTTTCCTTGTTGCAAATGCTTTCTCATGCGGTGCATCTCTTAATCATCCATTTCTCGCTATTCAATTGTTCCGAGTGTTGAAGATATCTCGGAAGATTCTAGTTTCCATTCTCAATTCACTCAAGTTCTTTTGAGAATGCTATCTCATTCAAGCCATTTAATTATACGGTGCAATATCTATTTCAAACAATTGTTCAACGGTGGTTCTTTTGAGTGGGCCCTAACCCACGTGTCTTTTCCTGGATCTTACCTAACTCTTTTAATTTTTCAGGAGCTATTCCCAAATTCATTGCAAAGTTTGGCGTAAGAATGAGTTATCATCACCAAATGTCTTTCTCCAAGAGCTTTCACATTCTTTTCATTGTTGGTTCAACCTTTCTAATTTTCATCCCGGAGTATCTCAACAATTCATGGTGATGTTTCTCGTCGTCATTCTCGAATTTTGAAGACTGAAGAAGAGTTTCTCTTAAATCTCGCTTCTTTCTCTAAAAGATTCATGGTTCTAGCTTCGTGCCATCCTCATAATTGTTTTGATTGTGAGAATTCTTTTCATCCATCCGGAGCATTTCAGGAGTCTTTTCAGTTTGATTCTCCGGAGCCCATCATCTCAGAATTATCCATTCCAGCGTTCAGCTCTTGTTCTCCAAATCTGACCGGTGCATCATTCAAGTATTCACTAATCAGTTCATGATTTCTCCGTTCTCATGTATCTAAATTCTCTCAAGTATCTTCGTTCATTTCTAATTCCTTACGGTGATTCGTTCTTTTTCTTCGTTCTTTTCCAATTCTTACGGTGGTTCGTTCAAGATTTCACTTCCTTCATTATCATATCAATTCATTTGTTGTTTCCAAATCCACGGTGGTTCCATCAATACCTTCTCAAGTTTGCGCCATATCTATCTTAATCCTTTCTACGAGAATAAGTGGTATGCCTATTCCATTGCTTGTCATCAATTTAATTGGTGAAGGATACGCATAACTTAATTCTTGTTCTTGTTTCATCCAAGTGATTGATTCCTTCTTTTGGAGTTTGTTCATGATGAATAAATTCGTGATTTCATTTGTTCATCTTTTCTTACGGAGTTCTTCATGGAGGTTCTACATGATGGTTCGTCAAGGATTCTTTTCATTTCTCCAATTGTTCATCAAGATTTCTCTCGAAGTTATGATCCGTCAAGCTATACTCTAATATAAACATGGTGTTCAACACATGTTTTGTTTTGAGGAGTTCAAGTATTCTTCTTCTTGCATTTCGAAGTGCAATTCTTTCTACCTTATCTCTTGAGATGGTGTTATGTCACTCTTGGCAATTTCTCCTCGTGTTTCATGATTCACATGTTGTCAAGAATGAGGTATTTTAAATCCATCAATCTCTTCATTAGACTTATCTTGGGCTATATTTCACCTAAAGCTTCCCCTAAGGGAATTTGCTATTATGGTGCTTATCAATGATCCTAGTTTTCTCCTATTCTCTGGGGGAAAGAAGATTTCATCTTCTTGTTGATCTTAATCCAATCAATTGTTTCCGTTGGTGGCAGAAGCTCACCTCATAATTTTGAGATGTTTTCATAAGCCCACTACAAGCTTATCCTTATCGTTGTTGTTTTTTCAAACAACTCCGTTCAATCCTACTTCGTAAGGATGCTCTTTCAAATTCATTTATGGTGGGAGATGTTGGTTTCATTCTTCGTTCTATTCATTCCAACTTTCTATCGATCATGCATTGTTTCCGGAGGCATTGTGATGTTGCTCTCTTCACCCATCATCTCGTTTTGCCAAGATCAAGTTCTTTTCGTGCTTATCCATTTAACCGGAGTGGTGGGTCTATCTTTCCTCTTTTAACCGGAGTCTCATCCAGGTGCTTTCCTTTTGCCTAGTTCATGTTCAATTCCTTCCATTTTCAGTCGGAGTGCTGCCCAAATTATATCGATCTTATTCTTCCTTCTCTATCTAGTTTTAACCAGAGTGGTTTCAGTATCTATCTTATCACTAAACCTCTTGGTTCTCGTCGTATCCCATGTTCCTCTTTTCTAACAGAGTGTTTTCAACTTTCTTCATCTTCGTTGTTCTCTTTCTTTCATTTTGTTCAACCTCTTGAGGTTTATTGGTTTCACTCGTTTGTTAAAGAAGCAACTTTGTTTTACCTCTTCCTCTCCCGCTTTTCTCCGGTGCCATCCTAGATCTCGGGACGAGATCCTCTCGTAGTGGTGGAGTGTTGTGACGCCCAAGACCGGAGCTTGATTGCCTTCGTGGTTTCCAGTTTTGTCGTGTGGTTTGTTTTGTTTTTGCATTGCATCATGTCATCATGCCATCATATCATTATTTTTTTAAAACTCTTCTAAATAAATTGTATGGATTTTTCGATCCATTTAAATCGAGGGAATTCACATGGTGTTTTCTCTTTATAACATATCCTCCTAATAGTTATGGAGCTATTATAATTTATTCCATTTATTTGGAATTGATCTTAACACACTTGCAAAATAATTTCGTTCCTTTTTCTGCTTCAAGGTTGGTCTCCAAACCTTGCCATTATTATTCTATCATTTTCCGGAGTTCCACCAAAAATCCTTGGATCATTTTTGTTAAATTCCTCACATTTTTGCGAGCTCGGAAAATAATCCCCAGGTCAAACCCTTTCTCTAATCTTTTTCTTTTCTTCCCTTTCCTTTCTTTTCTCTGTTTTAAGAGTTTAAAGAGAGAGAGAGAGGAGCTAGGCCCAGCCGGCCCCTGGCCTTTCTCCTCCACCAGGCCGGCCCATTCCACCAAATCCCAAGGCCCATGGCCCAGCCGGCCCCTTCCTAAACCCTAGCCCGCAGCCATCTCTCTCCCATCTCCCTCCAGCGCCGCTCCCTGCCCGATCCCCTCGTCCTCTCCATCGCTCCCGATCCCCCCGATCCCCATCTCTCCCTCTCCTCGCCGCCTCTCTTCTCCTCGCCGCCAGCAGTAGCTCCTCGAGCACCTGCACCCGACCCTCTCGCCGACGCGTCCCCATGCCCCCTCGCCTTCCACCTCCTGCTTGGCCGGCCATGGTGCGCCATGACCCATCTCCGCCAAGGCTCCTCGTCGGCCTCCTCGGCGCCTACCCGACCTCCTCCTCGCCCTTCCTTCTCCAGCGTGCCGCCGTCCGCCTCGAGACCCGTCGCCGCTTTCTGCCGCCCGAGCCCGAGGTCTCGCGCCCAGCCCCACGGCTCCGCCTCCCATGCCCGTCGCTCCTGGCTCTGCTCCTGCCCGCAGGTCCGTCGTCGCCGCCCCCCATGGCGCCGCGCCCGGCCTCCAGCGTCCTCGCCTCCGGTGACCGCGCGCTCCGTGCATCCTCTCGCCCGTCCCGTGCGGGGACCAGATCCGCAGCTCGTCGCCCGCGCCTGTGGCCTCATCCCGCCTCGGTTTCGGTCCTCCCGAGCCTCCTTCGCTGATGCTCCACCTCCTGGTACCCGATGGCACTGCTGCCATCTCTGCCGCTTCGTCGTTGAACATGCTTGCCCGGGCCCGTGTAGCCTCCCCATGTGCTGCGATCGCCCCAAGTTCACGAAGATCATAACCCGAGACGGTGTGATTTTGGCAAGTCCAACTACATCGTGGCACGTCCAGTACCTTGCTGCCGCCTCCGAATCGCCAAGTACCACGACTACCTCGAGGACATTCGGTTTCGTCAAGTTCGACTACATGATCGTCTAGTACCACTACCGTCGACCCGGAGACATCGGATGCGCCAAGTCCTCTTGAACATCTACGAAAACGTGAACCACTATCGTCGACCCTCGAAGACCCGTGGACCTCGAACATCCACGGGGCGTGCACAACTACTTCCGATGACGAGATGTACCACAACCATCGAGCGAGAACGTCTACTTCCCCACGCCGTACGACTACCATCGCGAGACCGCAAGTACCACGACAACCCGAAGGATTCGGACCCGTCAAGTACCTCTTCAAAACGAGCGTGAAACACTACTTCCTCTACCGTCGCGTGTACCACTACTTCCCTCGGCGATCATCGCGAGAACGACTACTTCCTCTACTTCCCTCGACGACCCGTGAACGTCTACTTCCCTCTACGAAACTCGACCCGTCCCGTTTGAACGCTTCGGAGGTATAACCACCGAGATGACCGACCGTGATCGAATCATCCTTGCGATGCCCCTCTTTTGCCATGCCACCGTTCCGTGGGAACCCGGTATCCGGGATCACCCCACCATCTTGCATGACTCGCTTCCGTCACGCTTTCCTTTGTACCGATATCTCAATCGAGTTATCGGAACCGATATGTTGCCGTGGCACCATTTTCGGATTCGTTGCCGTGGCACCCCTTTCTTCCACCACGGTGACGTAATGCTTCACATCATGCTCATGTCAACATTTTCATAAAAATTGCATAAACTTGCACATGTCATCCAGATCATGATAACAACAATTAAAATGTTTATTATTGTTGTTTGCTTTAATTTTGCTTAATTGCCATGTTAAAATGATTTATTTCATAACTAAATAACCGTAGCTCCATTTTAAATAAATTATATATGTAAATGGGGTAGAAAAATGCCTAGTTTAACATGGTAGCTTTACTTTGCATGTTTAACAACTCTAAAATATGCTTTAGGTCAGATCTGTACCTAATCCATAATTTGTATATGGGGATTTTCCGAATTGTTGTTCGTTGTTTCCGCCTCATTTAACCTTGCCTAAATAGATAGTTTATTTATGCCTCACCTCTTGCCATGTTTAATAACATTTAATATTGTTGAGTACCTAACCGAGAGAGAACTAAATAAGTGTTGTGGTGTTTTGTCAATATGCAACCTGTTGCATATTGAGCTCCACTAATTTGTAGTATTGTTTGTTGCACTTTGCCATGCCATGCCTCATTAAACCGACATGCATCATACTTGGTTGTGCATCATGCCTTGTTTATGTGATGGTTGTTTACTATGTTGTTTGTTTCTTTCCGGTTGCTTCCCTCGTTAGCTTCGGTTTCGTTCGGAGTTGTGAGGATTCATTCGACTTCGTCCGCTTGTCTTCTTCATGGATTCGTTCTTCTTCCTTGCGGGATTTCAGGCAAGATGACCATACCCTCGAAATCACTTCTATCTTTGCTTGCTAGATGCTCGCTCTTTTGCTATGCCTACGCTCGATGCCTACCACTTGCTATAACATGCCACCCACATTACCATGTCAAACCTCTAACCATCCTTTCCTAGCAAACCGTTGTTTGGCTATGTTACCGCTTTGCTCAGCCCTCTTATAGCGTTGTTAGTTGCGGTGAAGATGAAGTTTGTTCCTTGTTGGAACATGGAGATGTTGTTCCTTGTTGGAACATGTTTACTTGTTGGGATATCACAATATATCTTATTTAATTAATGCATCTATATACTTGGTAAAGGGTGGAAGGCTCGGCCTTATGCAGTGTTTTGTTCCACTTTGCCGCCTAGTTTCCGTCATATCGGTATTATGTTCCCGGATTTTGCGTCCCTAACGCGGTCGGGTGATTTATGGGACCCCTTGACAGTTCGCTTTGAATAAGACTTTTCCAGCAAGGCCCAACATTGGTTTTACTATTTTCCTCACCACCACCTACATTTCCTTGGGAGTAATTAACCCAAGGGTCATCTTTATTCAGCCCCCCGCCAATGCTTGTCTAAGTGTTGGTCCAAACTAGAGCACCGTCGGGACCATCCCTTGGCAACATGGGTTCGTCGGTTCTGTCGCTTCGCTTATCCGGTGTTGCCACGAGAACGAGATATGTGCAGCTCCTATCGGGATTGTCGGCGCATCGGGCGGTCTTCTGGACTTGTTTTATTGCTGTGAAATGTCTTGTAGCCGGGATTCCGAGACTGATCGGCTTCCCGGGGAGAAGGTCTATTCCTTCGTTGATCGCGAGAGCTTATCATGGGCTAAGTTGGGACACCCTGCAGGTTTGAACTTTCAAAGCCGTGCCCGCGGTTATGTGGCAGATGGGAATTTGTTAATGTCGGTTGTAGAAAACCGAAGTTGATCTTAATTAAAATACACCAACCGTGTGCGTAACGTGAGTGTCTCTTTTCGGGTTGATCGAGAGGAGAACACGGTTTCTGGGTTATGTCTGACGTAAGTAGGAGTTCAGGATCACTTCTTGATCATAGTGTTCGACCGTGCTTTGCCTCCTCTTCTCGCTCTCTTTTGCGAATGTTAGCCACCATATATGCTAGTCGCTTGCTGCAGCTCCACCTCACTACCCTGTCCTACCTTTAAGCTTAAATAGTCTTGATCTCGCTGGTGTGAGATTGCTGAGTCCCGTGACTCACGAGATACTTCAAAACCAGTTTGCGGTGCCGATGAAACCGTGCAGTTGATGCACCTGAGCTCAAGGAGGAGCTCGATGAAGATCTTGCTCTTTGTGTTGTTTCGTTTCAGTTGATCAGTAGTGGAGCCCAGTTGGGACGATCGGGGATCTGTGTAACATTTGGGGTAGTCTTCTTTATTTTGGTTCCGTAGACGGACCTTGATTGTATCTGTATGATGTAATGTTTTACTCATGTATTGTGTGAAGTGGCGATTGTAAGCCAACTATGTATCTCTTTTCCCTTATGTATTACATGGGTTGTGTGAAGATTACCTCACTTGCGACATTGCTTTCAATGCGGTTATGCCTCTAAGTCGTGCTTCGACACGTGGGAGATATAGCCGCATCGAGGGCGTTATAGACAACTCCTATGGCTCCTGCCGGTTGTCATACTCATAGACATGCAAGTTGTGATTCCTATTACAAGAACATGATCAATCTCATACATCACATATCATTCAGCATATTCTTTTGGCCATATCACATAAAATAGCATACCCTGTAAAAACAAGTTAGACGTCCTCTAATTGTTGTTTGCATGTTTTACGTGGCTTCTATGGGTTTCTAGCAAGAACTTTTCTTACCTACGCAAAAACCACAACGTGATATGTCAATTGCTATTTAACCTTCATAAGGACACTTTTCATCGAATCCGATCCAACTAAAGTGGGAGAGACTGGCACCCGCTAGCCACCTTATGCAACAAGTGCATGTTAGTCGGTGGAACCTGTCTCGTGTAAGTGTACGTGTAAGGTCGGTCCGGGCCGCTTCATCCCACAATACCGTCAAAACAAGATTGGACTAGTAATGGTAAGCATATTGAACAAAATCAACGCCCACAACAACTTGTGTTCTACTCGTGCATAGAAACTACGCATAGACCTAGCTCATGATGCCGCTGTTGGGGAACGTACCAGAAATTCAAAATTTTCTACGCATCACCAAGATCAATCAATGGAGTAATCTAGCAACGAGGGGAAGGAGAGTGCATCTACATACCCTTGTAGATCACTAAGAGGAAGCGTTCAAGTGAACGGGGTTGATGGAGTCGTACTCGTCGTGATCCAAATCACCGATGATCCTAGCGCCGAACGGACGGCACCTCCGCGTTCAACACACATGCAGCCCGGTGACGTCTCCCATGCCTTGATCCAGCAAGGAGAGAGGGAGAGGTTGGGGAAGACTCCGTCCAGCAGCAGCACGATGGCGTGGTGGTGGTGGAGGAGCGTGGCACTCCAGCAGGGCTTCGCCAAGCACCGCAAGAGACGAGGAGGGAGAGGGGTAGGGCTGCGCCAAGAGGGAGATCAAATCATGTGTTGGGCAGCCCCCAAACCTCAAGTATATATAGGGGGAGAGGAGGGGTTGCGCCCCCACCTAGGGTTCCCTCCCTAGGGGTGGCGGCAGCCCCCAGATCCCATCTGGGTGGCGGCCAAGGGGGGAGAGAAGGGGGGCGCACCTAGGGTGGGCCTTAGGGCCCATCTGGACCTAGGGTTTGCCCCCTCCCACTCTCCCTGCGCCTTGGGCCTTGGTGGGGGGTGCACCAGCCCACCTAGAGCTGGTCCCCTCCCACACTTGGCCCACACAGCCTTCTGGGGTTGGTGGCCCCACCTGGTGGACCCCCGAGACCCTCCCGGTGGTCCCGGTACGTTACCGATAGCACCCGAAACTTTTCCGGTGACCAAAGCAGGACTTCCCATATATAAATCTTTACCTCCGGACCATTCCGGAACTCCTCGTGACGTCCGGGATCTCATCCGGGACTCCGAACAACATTCAGTAACCATGTACATCTATTCCCTATAACCCTAGCGTCATCGAACCTTAAGTGTGTAGACCCTACGGGTTCGGGAGACACGTAGACATGACCGAGATAACTCTCCGGCCAATAACCAACAGCGGGATCTGGATACCCATGTTGGCTCCCACATATTCCACGATGATCTCATCGGATGAACCACGATGTTGAGGATTCAATCAATCCCGTATTCAATTCCCTTTGTCTAGCGGTATAGTACTTGCCCGAGATTCGATCGTCGGTATCCCGATACCTTGTTCAATCTCGTTACCGGCAAGTCTCTTTACTTGTTCCGTAACACATCATACCGTGATCAACCCCTTGGTCACATTGTGCACATTATGATGATGTCCTACCGAGTGGGCCCAGAGATACCTCTCCGTCACACGGAGTGACAAATCCCAGTCTCGATTCATGCCAACCCAATAGACACTTTCGAGATACCCGTAGTGTACCTTTATAGCCACCCGATTCGTTGTGACATTTGGTACACCCAAAGCATTCCTACGGTATCCGGGAGTTGCACAATCTCATGGTCTAAGGAAATGATACTTGACATTAGAAAAGCTTTAGCATACAAACTACACGATCTTTGTGCTAGGCTTAGGATTGGGTCTTGGCCATCACATCATTCTCCTAATGATGTGATCCCGTTATCAACGACATCTATTGTCCATGGTCAGGAAACCATAACCATCTATTGATCAACGAGCTAGTCAACTAGAGGCTTACCAGGGACATGGTGTTGTCTATGTATCCACACATGTATCTGAGTTTCCTATCAATACAATTATAGCATGGATAATAAACGATTATCATGAACAAGGAAATATAATAATAATAACTAATTTATTATTGCCTCTAGGGCATATTTCCAACAAGTAGCGGGAAGAGATGGGCTGGAAGGGCTCGTGCCGTTCCGTACATAACAGGTAATCATGACCCATTTTGCATGCAGGGACTTGTCAATTCGTGAAGTTGCCGAGGCGTCGTGGGGGAGCCAGGACGCCCACGTCCAATCAACCGCCACGCGGAGCCCAAGGCCGCAGGCTATTGGGGCCCACGACGCTTTGCACTTGCCCCTTCGCTTCTCTGTTAAGCCAAGTCCGGGCGCGCCTTGGGCCCGGGGGCTACTGTCGGCGTTCTTGGAACGGGGGTAACCAGACTTGCCTGCCTGCGGCGTGGCTCAGGGAGTGGCCCAGTACGGCCCGTCTTCATCAACGCATACTCAAGACCCTCATGAGGGGCCAAGCCTCACGGGGCGGACGACAGGAGGCTTCCTCGGGCACGGCCTCGTCAGGCTGGCTCGCGAGGAGGTGGAGAGATCAAGGCGGGGTACCTCGTGAGGTGCTCATGACGCAAGCCATGACGACCAAGGCCAGGCGGGCGCCGGCCTGCGCAGAGTCCTTGTTTCCTCTTTGGTGCAAAGGGGGCAAGCGCAGCCATGAGTATCAAGCAAAGGCAACCATTTCGGTGCAACAAGACCAAGACCAGCAGGACGGTAGAACGGAGGTCATCGTGGAGCCCAAGCCGGCGTCATCGTCGGGGTCCTTGGCAGGCGAGGACCAACTTTAGTTAGGATAAGTGTACTAGATGTTCCCCTTCAAAATGGCCAATTGTTGGCGCCCTTCCCGCTCAATATTTGGGGAGCGGCCCAGGGCCTCCGCCTATAAATAGGACTAGCCACCCATAGGGTAGAGGGATCGAAAGAACAAAGATAGAAAGACAGAGAGAGAGAGAAGCGATTGAACTCCCCCTAGCAGTTCATCGCACCAGCCAAGAACAGACCCTCACGAGGCTGTTCTTCCCTTGTACTGTTCCTCGTCAGCCCCAGAGGCAATCCACCACACCACAAATTGGAGTAGGGTATTACACCATAATGGTGGCCTGAACCAGTATAAATCTCGTGTCCCTTGTGTTGTTCTTCGTGTAATTTTAGATCCTGGCAAGGCGTTGAGACATGGGTAGGCAGGAGGTGTGATCTCCGCGTGCACCCCAGAGTTTGAACCTTGAGGGTCTGCCGGAACCCGAAATCCGACAGCACCTAGGGCTGATCTCAGGGTGGCTCCAAGCTGACACGTCTGTCCGGGCGGCCTGGAGTTCCACGGAGGAGGCACAGAAGGTGGCCGGTGTAGCCGCTGCCGAGCATGACTTGGCGCAGAAGGAAGCCAAAGATGCCTAGGAGCGGTGCCATGCGGTGGAAGCCGAGTTGAAGGCCCTCTAGGATCAGCAGGCCACCCAGGCCAGCCAGCTCCAGGAGCGAGAGAAGCTGAAGGCCCAGGAGGCTGCCGTTGTTAATCGCGATGCCGACCTGAAGAAGGCAACCGAGGAGCAGGCCATGGAGCATGACCGCCTGAAGAAGTTGAAGGAGGAGCGGAAGCGGCCCAGGCATCCCTTGCTGAGGCCAAGGGGGCCGCCACCATGGAGCGCAACACCCTCATCTCCTTCGAGGCGAGGTTTCACAAGGCCTGGCAGACACTCTTTGGGAGCGATCCCCAGGGGACAGTGGTGACCCCATGGGAGAGCCTTGCCGCCCTTTTTCCTGATGTTGTTGATGCGCTCGAGGACGTCGTCGACGGGTTTGGATCCATGGTGGAAGGTGAGGCTCGCATACTCTCTTCCTCGGCCCTGATGTGCGCCTTTGGCCACCTCTATCTCCGTGACGCCAGCTTCGACTTTGCTGCCTTCCTCGAGCCCGTGAACCCTGACTCCTGCGACACTGTTGTTGATGCCTTGAAGGGTTCGGTGGAGGCCCTGCTGCCCAAGTTCCTCGTCATCAGCCCTGCGGCTGGGGCCGAGGGCACGGGCAACACTGTTGACGACAAGGCTCCACAGGTGGGCGATGGCGGCAGCCAGGGCTTAAGAGGTGGCTTGATGGTGCTGCTCCTTCCTGTTCTTATTCTGCAATCATGTATCATGCCTCATGGAGGCGTTAAAACTGGTGCTTGGAACGATGTGCTTTGTAATAATTAGCTTATGGTTTGGCGACTTCTTTTCCGTTTGCTTTGTTGTTCTGTGTCGGCAGGGCCCGACCTCGCACGTACCTTAACCGCGGTTGGGTCATCCGAATCACCGGGACGAGCCCAAAGGGTGAGGGGCCACGTGGCCAGTTAGTCTCCTGAGACGCGATGCTCAGGAGGCCCCCTTGACAGGCGAACAACTTGGGAAAAGAGGTGTGAGGGTAAGCCTTGGTTTTCTGCGTCGGAAGGGCCCGGCCCCGCGCATACCTCAGCCGCCGTTGGGACGTCCGGATCACCAGGACGAGCCCAAGGGGTGAGGGGCTACATGGTCAGTTAGGCTCCTGAGATGCGATGCTCACGAGTCCCCCTTGACGTACGAACGACTTGGGAAGGGAAGGACGAGAGTTAAGCCTTGGTGTTCTGCATTGGCAGGACCCGGCCCCACGCACACCTCAGCCGCCGTTGGGTCGTCCAGATTGCCAGGACAGGACCAAGGGGTGAGGGGCTATGTGGCCAGTTAGGCTCCTAAGACGCGATGCTCAGGAGTCCCCCTTGACGTACGAACAGACCATCATACCTCTCCTCGCAGGGCTCTCGCTCAGGAGGGGCGCGCGAAGACCAGGTCCATGGGACCTGGCAAGGTGGCGTACGCCAGGCGTGACCTGAGCGTAGCCCTTGTGCCCAGCCCCCTCGCACTACCCTCCCGAGGGAGAGCAGCGCGGTGAGGCTAAGCACTAAGCCCGGAGGCTCCCTGAGGTTATTGCAGCCGCGAGGCTACCTTCAGTTGTTTATCTCCAGCGCGGAGCATGGCGCTTCCGCTCTTGCACGGGCATAGCCGCTCCTCGGCAGTGTTGACGGCCAGCACGAAGCATGGTGCTTCCACTGGTGCGTGGGAGGGGGCTCCCTCTGAGGAGAGCCCCCAGGGCGTGTACAGCCCCGCCCTAACACGTGGCTTGCACGGCAAGGCTGGAGGAGGTGTGTTTGGGCACCCGTGAGACAGCACGGGACTCACGAGGACCTGCCTCAAGGCGGGTTGTGCCTGAATTTGATCGGGAACTCTTGTGTCAGTCCTGCAAGATGGTTAGGCAACCTGTGCTGAATGAGTCTCCTGAGGTTATTGCACGAGAAGGCCAAACACCAACGACCTCAGGAGGTGACGTGAACGGGGCCGGCCCGCCAGACACAGCTCAGCCATTGGGTTTATCGATGCTGCAGGGACGGACCCGAGCACAGACGCTGTGCGCAGTCTTCTCATGCAAAGATCCTGAAGAAAAACAACCGGCGCATGGCTCCCGTGGTGACGAGGAACCAGGTCGCGCGCCCTCACTCATCTACCCGCGATTAGCTCATGTGAGAACAAGGCACCAAGGGCCATGGGAGGTGACGTACACGGGAGCTGGCCCGTGAGCCAGAGCTCAACCTCTTGGGTTTAGCAACACTGCAGGGACGGACCCGAACACAGACGCCATGCCAGTCCTTAATCATGAGGCGGTCGTGGGTGGGCTCTTAAGGGCGCGAGATGTTCTTGGCGATGAAGCGCCGGTCAGGCAGTTGATAGTCTCAAGGCAGCTCATAAGGGAAGGCAAACTAGTTCTGATAGATGCGAAAGGGATACATGTTGCAGGGATGGACCCACGCGACTTGGGGATAATGCAGCCCGAGGGCGCCTCCAAACTGAACGAACTGAAAAGACATCACCTGGCACTGTTGCTGAAGGGGTGTCGGGGTAGCAGAAGACGCGTGCTACTGAAGTCGTTCCTCACGAGCCGCCCTGGTCCTAAGCCTCGAGAGGTTCCAGGGGCCTGGGGGGCTCCTGAAGATGCATCTCCATCTCTGCCCGGACCGCCTGGTGCCTAGCCTCTCGAGCTGCCAGCATGTCCCGCATGTAGTGCTGGAACACCACAGCCGCGGTCGGCAGGCTGAAGGGCCTGCGAACATAGCTGTGAGGGGGACCATCGCATCGGCCGATGCGGGACATCCAGAAGATCAGCTGCCGAGATGCAGCCCTGTTGAGCCCTGGGAGGTCGATGTACATGCAGAACTCCATACCCTCTCCGGGGAAATGAGCCGCGCCCGACGGTGGGCAGCGACCGCAATGCATAACCCTTGCCTCTCGAATCTCCTCGAATGCCTTACTGAAGAACTCCTAAACTCCTGGCGCCTTACGCCTTCTCCTGGGAAGCGTGTGTTGAAGCATGCCTCCACGTGGTGCCCGAGCGCCTCCCTCATGACGTTGGCTAGGTCTGAGGCCCTCCGGAGGAGAGGCTCGAGCCCAGCCTGAGAGGGGCGATGGGCACGCCTTCCTATGTGATAGGTGAAGGCGCCCCATCCAGGGACGCGAGGCTCAGCGCGGCGCTCTCGGGCGACGCCCTCTCGTGAGACCCCTGACCAAGCTACAACTTATTCGTCTTGGGGAGACCTTAGGAGGGTGTACACCGCCCTCGTCTTCAGGGTTCTGGACCGTTGCAGCCTGGTAGGCGCGCTCGAGGGAGCACACCACGTCATTTTTCCTTGCAGGCGACTATGATGATGCCGCCGCTCCCTAGCATCTTGAGGACGTTGTAGCCGTGGTGCGTTGCTGCCATGAACTTGGACAGTGCTAGGTACCCGAGGATGGCATTGTATGGCAGACGAATGTCTGTGACGTCGAAGTTGATGAGCTCGGTGTGGTAGTTGTCGCACTCGCCATAGGTGACAGGGAGGCGGATCTGCCCTATCGGATGCGTGGAACCGTCGGTCACACCTGAGAATGGATTGGTAGGCTAAAGCTGGTGATACGACACTTGGAGCCTGTTAAACATCTGAACAGAGAGAACATTGAGCCCTGGTCCACCATCAATGAGGGTCTTGGTGATGACCACGTTGCTGATGACAGGCAAGCAGAGCATTAGGAGTGCACCAGCAGTGGCCGCGTACTTGAGCTGATCGGAGGAGCTGAAGGTGATGGCGTATTTGGACCACCTGAGCGGGCGAGTTGCCTCGAGCTTAGGGAGCACTGCGTTAACCTCGCGCGCGAACTGCTTGAAGATGCGGTGAGAGGCTGGGGCCTGAGAGCCGCCCAAGATGCAGGCGATGGCTCAAGGCTCCTGGAAGCCCCCGGCCCCTTCGTCCTGGTGATGATCTTTGTTCCTTCTTGGTGGTAGAGGCAGTGGAGGAAGACCGGCGTTTCCCTGAGGCCGATCCTTGCGAGGATGGTCCCTCCAAGCTCCCTCGCGAGACTGGTCCTACCAGCGGTCCTCCCAAGGCTGGTCGCGCCACTCCTGGCGATCGGGGCGTCGACCGTGGCGCCCGTTGCGGAGGGCCCTGAGCTCCTGGCAGTTGTTGGTGTTGTGGCTATGGACGTTGTGGAAGGAGCAGAATGGTCGTTTGCTCTTGGATGACTCAGGGTGATCGCATCCATGCTTCATATCTGGCTCGGCTGCAAGCACAGCTGGCCCCTTGCGCTTCACGTCCTTGTCCTTGGCCTTCTTGTCTTTTGGGCCAGCATCAGGGACCTCGAGGAGGGATAGGCGTCCCTCCTCAGCCCTCGTGCACTTCTTCGCCATGTTAAACTTCTCCAGGGCTGTGCAGAGGTCCTCGTGGATGGTGAGCTCCTTCTTCGTCTTGACGTCGTGGACGCCATCAGTGAATGCTGAGATGATGGCCTCATCCGACACCTTGGGGATCTTGAGGCCAACGTTGTTGAAGCGCTGGATGTACTTATGCAGGGTCTCCCTTGGCTGCTGCTTGATGCGTCAAAGGTCACCCGCGGCCAGCAGGCGGTCACGAGTGCCCTGGAAGTTGGCGATGAAGCGGTCGCGCTTCTCATCCCAGGAGGAGACAGATCCCACAGGGAGATTCGGGATCCAGGAGCGCGCGCCATCCTTGAGGGCCATGGGGAACCAGTTCGCCATGATCTTCTCGTCGCCGCTGGCCGTCTCGCTGCTCAGCGCGTGGAGCTGTAGGAACTCGGCGGGATCGACAGTGCCATCATAGTGTGGGGGCAGGTTAGGCTTGAACTTGCCCGGCCAGAAGATGTTGGGAAGCTCTGGGGTGAAAGCGCGGCACCCTGCCATGGTCACAGGAGCCCGTCGAGGAGGTGGAGCTTGGTCTTGGTGCTCGCATGCCGCCACCATTACTGGCGGCACGCGGTCTTAACGTGGGGGTGCTGGATGCACACGCGCATCTTCTTGGGGCCGCTACACCACTTGGCAGCTTGCCTCCTCGCGCGCGGGCGCTTGGCGCGGCGGGTCGCGCTGCAGTGCCACCCGCCTTGGTTTGATGATGGCGCCCTGGGCTGGAGGTGGTGGAGGTGCCCCGTGAGCCACGTCACCCATGGCAGGCGGCTATTGAGGCAGTGAGCGGGCCGGTGCAGTGGAGTCTCCAGCGGTGATGACGAGCTCAACGATGTGCTCGAGCCACTCCTCATAGAAGTCGTCGACGGGGAGAATCCGACGCACCCCTACCCGATGTGCCAAATGTCAGATTTTCGGTTCCGCAAACCCTTTATAGGTTCAAGCTCTGGGGTGCGGGCGGAGATCTCAACCTACCCAGCCTTTCTCCTTGCGATCTTCTTGGCCTAGCGCGTCGAGCTCAAAGGTATAGAGAGACACATCAGTTTATCATGGTTCGGGCCACCTTGCGGTGTAATACCCTACTCGAGTGTTTGGGTGGATTGCCACGAAGGGCTGAGTATGAACTAGTAAATTGGATGAACTGGCCTTAGCAGGTGAGGTGTTCTTGAGCTCAAGAGAGCTGGTGAGGTGGTTGGATGATAATGGATCTGATCTATTTGTCCTGTTTGTCCCCTTCGTCCCGTTTGTGCCGTTCGTCCCCCCCCCCCTCTATGGTGATGGCTAAGACCTATTTATAGTGGCCTCGGTCCTCTTCCCAAATGTTGGCGAGAAGGGATCCCACAGCTGCCAGATTTGAAGGGGGACAAGTAGTACATCCTATCCTGACTAAAGTGGTCTTCGCCTGCGAAAAACCTCTGGTCGTGACGCTGTGGTGGGCTCGGTGATGACCTCCGTCCTGCTGTCCTGGAGGTCTTGGTCTCGTTGCACCAGAATGCAAACCTTTTGCTAATTCCTCGGGACTCCGCACCTGCTGCTTGCCTCCTTTGCACCAAAGAGGAAACTGGTGCTCTGCGCCCACTGGAACCCTCCTGGCGCCCGCCTGGCCTTGGTCGTCATGGCTCATGTCAGCTGAGCCTCGCAAGGTGCACCTTGCATAGAACTCTCGCACCTCGGGAGCCAACCTGAGGAAGCCGATCCCCTTGGAGGTCTGTGGCACCCCAGCTCAGATAAACCGGAACGCCCTGTATTCCAGCCCAGAGATCAAGGAGAAGTCTTCTGGAATATGGCACTGCTTAGCATAGAATAAACCAGCTCTTTATTACAATCTATATGGGTACAAGGGGGTTACATCGGCACGGCAAAACTACGCGTGCCACGGTTGCTCCATGCAAGCGGCAGAATAACTCAAAGCAGCAGAATGACTACTGGCAGCGGAACAACGATGACGGTGATGAACTCCACTCCGCAGGGACACTGGCTGGAAAGCTTATCCTAGCTCGCAAACAAGGAATCCACGGCAAACAAGCAATCAAATCTGGCATGACCTGCAAACTGGCATGACACGCTAGGTCAGTACATTGAATATACTTGTAAGCTCACAGCAACCAAAGCAATCAAGACAAACAATAGCATGGAAATTACAGATTATTAAGCAATGATGAACACGATACTATCAGAAAAACATGGCATGTACAACATGATACAGCTAGAACGATACAAGCATGGCGTAAACATATGAACATGATGAGACTAGCATGCAGCATGGTGAAACTATCATGCACCAAATTACTCTGCTCGGTTTATCTCGTAACCATCACCTGCACAAACTTACCATCACGGACATCACACGATCATCTCGGGATCCAATCAAGCTTGGTATTAACAATACCGTAGTTATCATTTATAACCACAAGGAGCTTGACTTTTACCCTTGACTCTCGCATAACACCACAAATATCCAACGAGTTGGTATTCACGATACCACAGTGATCCTCTTACGTTCACGTAAATATCAACCAACTTCCTTCATCATCGAACCAGGGTTGTTATTAAGCACATTATTATTATTACTGTTGACCCACAGTGTGACCAACTACGAACTAGGCCCATATCTGCGGGCGCGGCTATCGATAGATTTAACACACACACACTCTGCAGAGGTTAGCACACTATACCCACACCATGGAACCTTGGCCTCGCACTCCCATTCGGGTGGACCAAAGCGTTCCAACAAAACCGTCCTACTGCCATAACACTCTCCCGACCACTCCGACCAACTCCCCTTTGGGCTAAGTCCTGGGTGTCTTAGTGCCTACCAAAGGCACCAATGACCACCATCGTGGCAAAACGGTCCCAAACGGGGACAAGCATCCATACTCAACAACGGGCACACAAGGCTTATGCCGTCCTACCTGATCAGGGTAGCGCCTGCGCATAACCTTCCCTCCCAGGAGGCACCCGTGAGAGGCATGACAATAGACCCAGTTAGGACCCCCCCCCTAGGGTAAGCGTGGTTGCACCGGTCAGCTCGATATGGTGGCACCATGACTCAGCCAACAGTTGTTCAAGTTCAATTCAATCCGGTTAAACTTGAATGCAATATGCTGAGCCATGATAAAATAACATGATGCATGAACATAATATCAAAATAAGCATGGAGGTGCAACCTAATCAACAAGCATACAACAACATTTAAGCATTTGTCCAGATGAGCATGTCATACCGACGAGCATGAATATCACAACTAGAACACTACTCATAGCATAACATGACCACTAGCATCAACAATAAACACCATGCAATAACATAACGATAAACTACCATGCAAGCATTTAACCGACTGGGTGCAAAGGAACATGCATAACAATGCTATTCAGGACAGACGTTAGTCATGCACCGAAGACCATCACCAACATGTACTATTAACAAGCATTGCCAATATTATCGTAATACTAGCATGAAGAACATAATAACAGAGTGCAAGAAATCATGACGGTAAACACCGATCCATAAGCATAACTGAAATAACGACAGCAAAAGCAAAACAATTAAACAGTTATTGAAGATTCAAGTTGGAAACCAAGGCTTCTGCATGTCTATCATGCAAATGGTGGTCGTGGCTTGCCTGGGGATGAAGAAGGCTCCGAGAAGAAGTGCGGAACGACCGCGGAAAGAATCGCCAGAAAGGGTACACTCTCGGAGGGGCTGATTAGGGGCAAGGGAAAAATGGTCATTTTTAGAATGTTGAAACATAGTGAAAATGGTGGGAACAGAATGGGCTTGACGAGACAAAGACGTGGGCGTTGGATTCACCTCATTCGGAGTTGTGGTTGAAAAGTTATGAAGTGTAGAAGATCAGGGACTTTTTTGTAAAAATAATATTCACAGCAAGGTCCCTGAATGGATAAGGCAGAGGCGTAAATTAGAAATACGCTTTCAGAAGTTGAAAACGCACACGCCCACAATACGTCTCCACTTGCCACATCATCAGAGGCGGGGCCGGGCCCGTGGTCTCTGACGGGCGGGTCCCATGGGCTATGGGGCCCGTCACTTATCTAGCTGGACCAGGCGGGGTCAACGCCGAGGGGCTGACGCACGGGGCCCGCGCCTGGTCAACTCCCTCCTCTCTCACCTACCGCTCCTCCTATTCTTCCTCCCAATGCGACGTAGAACAGAGGTAGGGGCGCCGGCGCCGGTGACCGCCCCAGGCGACTCTGGCCACCTCCGGCAGAGCTTGGACCGTCGTTGGGATTGGGAGGAGGCGCCGCACACATCCAGGTAGGGCACGGACCTAGGGGAAGCCGAGCATGAGCGCTCCTCCGAGCGCGGCGGAGGCCGGCGACGGGCAGAGAGAAGCTCAGGGCTCCGGCGCTCCGTCTATGAGGCGAAAGATTGGGGAGGGTCTGCTGGCTCCGGTGGTTCTACTAATGGAGGACAGAGAGGGGGAAGGACGCTGCCGCGCTCGAATCTGAACCGAGCAGAACAGCGGCCTTGGCGATGGTTTGCGGCAAGGAAGGGCTCCAGGGCTCGGGCAAGAGGCTGGGCGGGTTCCTGGGAGAGTGAGGAAGAGCTTGGTGAGGTCGGGGCACCTCGGGGTGGGCTTAAATAGCCGTGGCAAGGCGGTTCGAGCTCGGTTGCCACCGCGGACACGTGTCCGGCGCCGCGGACGCGTGTGATCGCAGCCAAGCTCGAACAGCGACGAGGGGGAAGTGGACGAGGGTCACGGAGACGAGAGGAAAATAGCACTTGATTCACAATGTGCCATTTAGGGCAGAATAGGAAATGAATTATTTGAGCATGGTGATAAACATGGCAAATGAAATATTTTGCCATATTTAAAGAAGATATGACCCAAACAATTTATGAGAATTATTTGGGGATTTTAGGAGTGATGGAAATATAGGTCGCTTCACAACCTAGGGAAAATTGAGTTATTCCTTTAATAGAAAAGGAATATTCCCAATAAAAAGAATATTGGGATTTGGGATAGGATGAAAATGACAGGTCTAGGGTTGGATAGGGGATGACAAGCCACTCTGGAAGCAAAGAAGAGGGCATCTTCTTTAGTTTCCAGACCACAAAGCCACGAAAAAAGAAAACTTAGGCAAAAACCTCAGAAAATCAAAAGAAAAAGAAAGGGCCAAAAATCAGGCTGTTACAAACCTTACCCCCTTAAAGAAATCTCTTCCTCGAGATTTGGTTGCTCAGGGAACAAGTCTGAATATATCTGACCTTAAGGAAACCGTTTCCAACTCGGGTATCCTTTTTCCTTTATTTTTGTTCCCACTAAATTTTATTTGACTACCTGACTGTCTCTGAGGTTGTATCCACATTCTGATAGGTCTTACCTCACATATTCATGTTTATACTGGCCCCACTTCTTTTCATATCGACTGGCCTATCTGAGATTACCCTGACCGAAGTATATTCGTGCCTCACAAATCCGAGGGTGATTTCTGATGGCTGTGTCTGTACTGACAATCTTCCATGAATTGGTGATCAGATTTTCCTGATGAACACCCAAGCTCTGACTCCTTGCATTGGGTTTCTCCACTAAAGGCAGGTCCTTCGGGTTCCAAACTGTGAGTTGAGGCATAACTGTTTCCTGACATATTCTGACTCATCGCAGAAGCTTCTGAATCATCTTAACTGGTTCCACTGTCTTGAGTATCAGATTTGTACCAAATGTTTCTCTTGGCTAGTATAAAGGGGTACGAACCTGTATGATATTATCTGCAGAGTTGACTGATGGTGGTTCTGGAAGATGAGATTTTATCCATGCCAAGCTATCCTTTGGTGATTCTCATAATTGAGGGCACAAGCTTCGAGACTGTTATTCATGTTCTAATTGCTCCTTCTGTCAGTCAGTCCATGGGGATAGTAGGCTGTGTGATGATTCACCATAGTTGCTGGAGTCATACTGTTGAATTGACCTTTGATCTGACTTCACAAACTCAGTATTAAATTCTGAGCAAATCTGAGCACATGCGATCAATCGAAAGCGGGTTATGCGGATATGGGGTTCCTTACCAAAATTGAGCAGACCCCTTAGGTGAATATCCCTGGTGATCCATACTGACTCAAACTGTCCGGGGCATCTACACCATGTGGCTCTTGCAACAATTTTCAGTCTTGCTCCTTCATTACTGCTTTCTTCCCTGGATCCTTGGGTGAAGGAGCGGGGTCATATTGTTTCCCTGTGTGACCATAGCTTCTGTCAGGGGCAATATTCTGGCATGCGTACTCTTATCCTCATTTCCTGACATGGTAGCATTATTGGAATGGCAGGTTCGTCATCTCTCAAGCTCTGACCGTAGGGAAATGATCATCTGAACCCTTGCAAGAAATCGGCAAATAAATCAGTAGCCACCAGAAAGGCCTTTACAACTCAGATCTGGGACATTACTGAGATAACTCAACCACGGCTCAAGACGTCTAAAAAGCAGCTCATCGCATGAGACCGGGTTGATAAGAAGAAAGTGGCAGCTCCCTAAAATAGCCAAAAGCAGCTATAGGGCTACTGTCACAAAAAGAAACTCAACAGCTGTATGAGACGGCCGAAAAGCAGCTTAGAACTCACGACAGTCGTTGAAGAGAGAAATAAAAATTGGCATCCACCCCGGATAGCTAAAAATGGCTCAGATCATAGGCGTGGTGCCATTACTGGAGAAAAGGAGACAAGGGCTGGTCAGGATCATCTTCCAGGTTCACCGGTACTTGTAGTGATCTCACTGTTGTTGTCAATCTTAATAATTCTTTGTCACGCTGCGGTGTATAGCTGGCTTCCTTTTAATAATCCTCATGTGACTGTCCGATCTGTGTTCGAGTGACTTGTAATATCTTGGTGGTATGCTGCCACATATATATGAGCATCTGATTCCTGAGGCAGACTTATTTTCTGACTGATTCTTGCTTCTGACCAAACTGTTGCGGATCTGATTCTTGGGATGTGCTGCCATATACAGTCAAGCTTATCTTTTTGATCATTTTTGCTCTTAAATGTGCACACTGAGGCAAACTTGATTATCCGTATCACGATCAGATATCCCCAGATCCCAATGCAGTCGGCGGAGAATTCCATACTGATGCAAACTTGATATTGACAGTCCATCCAGGATTTCTTTCGCATTCAGACAAGATATTCCAACTTCACTGCAATCTGCTGATAATTCCATTATGTTTAGCTGAGCTTCCAAACATTTGAATTCCTTGCTGATTCTTCGGGTCCGATGTCGGTTGACGAGCAACTTTAATAAGGGGGAAAATTTGTAACATCGAAGGCCCGAAGAAAGAAGCAAAAGAAATGACAAAAACAAAAGTACACAAACACACACATAATATAAAGCAACCAACACATATAACTGCTACTCACATGATAATGCACATGCACACCTAAGCACATAATTGTCGCTGAAGCTCTGGTGCTACAGTCTAATATGATGTGGCGGTGTGCACGAAAGTGAGTCTGTGTGTGGAATGAGTTGGCGTAACCAAGGCTACACCAAGCGCTGGCTGAACACCGGCTGGATCTGGATGGATACGGAGGCGAGGACGGACTTGGCGATCATGCAGCAAGACACGGAGGTCACGACCATATCATCATCAAGCGTACGAAAGGGAATCATACACGTCCAAAGAAATGGATGAAAGGGGAGGATAGCGATGGAAAAGCAAGACTTGCTGGCATTGCCCTTTTCTGATAACAAAGATCAGTAAGGGTTGCCAACGGGACGAGATGGATGGCATGATTCGGGATAGATACACGTCTATCACCAAAACAATTTGGGTGGGTGGCGGAAGGATATTGACGCGATACGTGAGCATAACTCCTGCAGATGGTGTTTGGAACTCTCGGTACCAGGTGTAAGGGCATATTTATCCCTAAAAGTGTTTTGGTGATTGATGACAATGCTTTTGCAGACTAATCGTGTGCGTTGAGATTTTCAGAGATTCATCCTTTGGCACGAGACGATTCCATCCCCTCGGTGTTTTATTCAAGATGGTGTAGCTCCTTCGTTTCTCTATTGGTGGACTAGTTTCGTAGGAGTCACCGTACTATCAAGAGGGAATCCGCTTTGGTAAGGCTAGGGTGGAATCAACACGTACACATTCTTTTCACACCCGATGTTCCTTTCCGCTTCATTGGAGCTATCTCTCCTCCCCTTGCTTGCCCTGTCCTGTCCCAAATGTAGTATCTTTGCGGTCCTCGGTAGTAGTACTGCGAAGCACGCTGCGGTAGTACCGCTCCTCGAGCGGTTGTACCGCTTATGGTCTTCGGCCAGTAATACCGCTGATGGTTCCGGCTACTACCGCCTCGACTCGAGACCGCTGTTTTTCGTGTCGGGTTCTACGGTACTAGCAGCGGCAGTAGTGGCGGTAGTACCGCTCCAAGCGGTAGTACCGCCCATACTTGTGCGGTAGTACCGCTCTGGGTCCAGGACCCTGCAACCCTCGTCAGCACGGCAGTACCGCTGGGAGGGGACGGTAGTACCGCTTGTCAGCGGTAGTACCGCCTTGCCCAAGCGGTAGTACTGCTCTGTGCGTGACTGTTTGGGGGGTAAAGGTTGGATTGTTTCCCCACTATATAAAGGTGTCTTCTTCTCCAAAGTTGACTTACCTCTTCCCCCAAAAGCTCCATTGTTGCTCCAAGCTCCATTTTCGGCTGATCTCTCTCCCTAGCCAATCAAACTTGTTGATTTGCTCAGGATTGGTTGAGAAGGCCCCAATCTACACTTCCATCCAGAGAAATTTGATTCCCCCCACTAATCCCTAGCGGATCTTGTTACTCTTGGGTGTTTGAGCACCCTAGACGGTTGAGGTCACCTCGAAACCATACTCCATTGTGGTGAAGCTTCATGGTGTTGTTGGGAGCCTCCAATTGTTGTGGATATTGCCCCAACCTTGTTTGTAAAGGTTCGGTCGCCGCCTTCAAGGGCACCAATAGTGGAATCACGGCATCTCGCATTGTGTGAGGGAGTGAGGAGAATACGGTGGCCCTAGTGGCTTCTTGGGGAGCATTGTGCCTCCACATCGCTCCAACGGAGACGTACTTCCCTTCAAAAGGAAGGAACTTCGGTAACACATCCTCGTCTCCACCGGCTCCACTCTTGGTTATCCCGCGCCTTTACTTTTGCAAGCTTACTTGTGTTGTTTCCCTTACTTGCTCGTGTGCTTGTTGTTGTCGCATCATATAGGTTGTTCACCTAGTTGCATATCTAGACAACCTACTTTGATGCAAAGTTTAATTTGGTAAAGAAAAGCTAAAAATTGTTAGTTGCCTATTCACCCCCCCCCCCTAGTCAACCATATCGATCCTTTCAATTGGTATCAGAGCCTCATCTCTTTATTAAGGACTTTGCCATCCGAAGAGTATGGTTGACACCACAGATGGTGCGGAGGAGCACTCCGGTGTGAATCCTATCTCGTCTACGGCCGATGGGGGAACCTTGGTCTCTCGTGAGGAATTCAATGTGGCTCTAGACACATTGAAAGACTCCATGACGACTGAAGGAGTCCTGGATTAGGGGTGTCCGGATAGCCGGACTACCATCATCAGCCGAACTATCATTTGCTGGACTATCATCATCGACCGGACTCCAAGACTATGAAGATACAAGATTGAAGACTTCCCCCCGTGTCCGGTCGGGACTTTCCTTGGCGTGGAAGGCAAACTTGGCGATACGGATATGTAGATCTCCTACCATTGTAACCGACTCTATGTAACCCTAACCCTCTCCGGTGTCTATATAAACCGGATGGCTTTAGTCCGTAGGACAACAATCACAACAACCCTTACAATCATACCATAGGCTAGCTTCTAGGGTTTAGCCTCCTTGATCTCGTGGTAGATCCACTCTTGTAAACATCCACAATATCAATATCAATCAAGCAGGACGTAGGGTTTTACCTCCATCAAGAGGGCCCGAACACAGGTAAACATCGTGTCCCTTGTCTCCTGTTACCATCCGCCTAGACGCACGCTTCGGGACCCCTACCCGAGATCCGCCGGTTTTGACACCGACATTGGTGCTTTCATTGAGAGTTCCTCGTGTCGCCACCGATAGGCTTGATGGCCTCTTCAATCAACAACGACGTAGTCTTGGGTGAGACCTTTCTCCCGGACAGATCTTCAGATTCGGCGGCCGCGATCGCGGGCCAACTCCCTTGGCCATCCGGAGCAGATCGAAGCTACGCCCCGCCGCCGATTCAGGTTTGAAGCCTAAACTTCACGGCCGATATCCGCGGGACTTGATCCTCAATGGATCCGAGCCGCAGCCGAAGCGTGCTGCCGCTGTCACGATGGGCACGACCTAACTCGCCGCGGACAGCCCTTGAGGTCGCACCGGATCCGCCCCGACTATAGTCCGGAGCCGATCGCTCAATCGACGACGGATGGCTGGACACCGCCTCGGAAGCCGCAATTCCTCGGGCGATGGAGCCAACACTTACCTTGTCCCACGAAACCCATGACTCGAGGTGCCGGACTCCTGCGGACTCAACCTCCTGCGCCGCTGCCAAATCCGATTGACATACCGATCTTGGAATTCACCGCCATGGACATCTTTCAGCACTTTCGCCCTTGGCGATATCATAAATTCATTGAAGCATCTTCGCTATCCGGAGAGCCTGGCCAACTACGGCCAGGACGGTTGGGACGCGGATGACGAAGAAATTCAGATCCCACCCACCACCCACTTCAGAGCCACCGCCGACGATTTAACCGACATACTCGACTACGACCAAGACATCGACGGTATGGACGACGATGCCGAGACTACCAAGAACCAAAGCCTACAGGACACCGGAAGACCACCTCGTCATACGACATATACATGGTGGACACCCCAAAAGATGGGGACGGCAAGAGGCAGCGGAGGCCGATTCCTTAAAGAAACAGCCCAAGCGCCGACGTCAGCCGGGCGCCGCTTAAATCCCGCCACAAAGAAGAATGGAGATTCCGCACAGAGATAATAACACCCCGAAAGTGCTGAAGACAACTCCCTCAAAGACGATCCAGCGCAGGAGGAGGCGTAAGCAAGCCCTTAGGAGAGGCGGCGGGCGAAAGGTCGAGGATGACAATTACTTACCTCCTCCGGAGACGAGGCAAGCCTCGGCGACGCATTTAATTTGTCGTGCTCGAGGATCCCGTCGAGCAAGAGCGCTTTAGACGCAGCTAATGGCCACGGCAAACAGCCTAAAGAAAAAGCAACAACAGCTTCAAGCTGATCAAGACCCATCGGCCGACAGATGGACCGAGGTCCTCGCGTCAAGAGTATGAACTCGACGCCTCCAAAAGTTACCTAAAACGCAAGTTGCTCCCCGATTAGAGGAGGCAGCATCACCAGCGCATATCTGGCAGACCGACCACCTCGTGGCGAGAGAGAGGCGTGCATGCCCTCCACTAAAACCGCACTCGGCATCGCTCTAAAAGCGTGGAAGCCACGGGGAACGCGCCGGACTTAAGTAGATATATTGGAGGACAAGGCAAGACAATCCAGATCTATCTATGGATCACGTGGACGCCCCACGACCCACGCATTTAATACCATCGCACCGGATACAACTACTCGGCGGGCCGAACACAGCGAACAACGCCTCTCAAGCTATGTCGCGATATTGCTCAATACAGAGGCGCCAGACACCCACTATGCTTCACCGACGAAGTAATGGATCATCAAATCCTCAAGGGTTCAAACCCGTTAATATCGAATCTCACGATGGCACAACAGACCCAGCGTCCGGATTGAGGATTATCTCCTCCATATACACATGGCCCATGGCGAGGATCTTCACGCCATCAAAATCTCCCGCTCAAGCTTAAAGGACCAGCTCGGCATTGGCTTAACAGCCTGCCCGCAGAGTCAATTGATGTTGGGAAGACCTGGAAGCCGCATTCCTCGACAACTTCGTAGCGCGTATGTGCGACCACCGGACGCAGATGACCTAAGCCACATAATCCAGCAGCGCATTTAATCGGCGGGCAATTACGACACGGTTCTTAACAAAGAAAAATCAAATCGCCGACCGTCCGGATGCAGAGGCACTCGCTGCCTTCAAACATAACATCCGCGACGAGTGGTTGGCTCGGCACCTAGGACAGGAGAAGCTGAAATCCATGGCAGCCCTCACATCCCTCATGACCCGCTTCTGTGCGGGAGAGGATAGTTGGCTCGCTCGCAGTAACAACCTGATCAAAAACGCTGGCAGTCCGGATGCTAAGGACCGCAATGGCAGGTTGCGTCGAAACAAAAACAAACACCGCATTAACGGCGACAGCAATGAGGATACGGCAGTTAACGCCGGATTTCGAGGCTCCAAACCCGGTCAACGGAAGAAGCCATTCAAAAGAACCACTCCGGCCCGCCCAATCTGGACCGAATACTCGACCGCTCTTGTCGATACATGGAACCCCGAAAAGCCAGCTAACCACACCAACAGAGATTGTTGGGTATTCAAGCAAGCGCAAATTAATCGCCAAAACAGTGACAAGGGGCTACACAGCGATGACGAGGAAGAGACCGGCTGCCGAACAACAGAGGACAAAGGGATTCCCCCTCAAGTTCGGACGGTAAACATGATATACGCAACGATATTCCCAAGAGGCAGCGGAAGTGCACTAAGGGACGATACGCGATGGAGCCATCGCCCCAAAATTCAACCCATGGTCCTCTTGCCCGATCACTTTCGATCAAGAGACGATCCAACGAGCATCCGCCATGGCGGATTCGCGCGCATTGGTTTTAGACCCAATCGCTGATAGATTTCACCTCACGAGAGTCCTTATGGACGGCGGCAGAGCTGAACCTGCTTTATCGGGATACAAAGGCGCAAGATGGGCATAGACCCTTCAAGGATTAAACCTACAGCGACGACCTTCAAAGGCGCCATACCAGTGTCGAGGCCAATTGTGCAGGCTCGCCACATCGAAGTGGTCTTCGGATCCCGGATAATTTCCGGCGAGGAGTTAATCTTCGACATAGTCCCGCTCATGCAGCGGCTATCACGCTCTGCTTTCGGACGAACGCGTTTAAAAGTTCAATGCGGTGCCGCATTATGCATACCTTAAGCTCAAGATGCCAGCCCTCGTGGAGTCATCACGGTCAATGGAAACATGGAACGCTCCTCCGAACGGAGGAACATACAGCGCTCTCGCGGCGAAATACAGATTAGCCTTTTAAGGCAATTCTCGAAATCCGGCCGTTAAATGACCGGACACGACCAAAAGCGCCGGAGCAACATCAACCAAGACCACAGCACGTTCCGTGCACACGTAGTAATGCGCCCCAACCCCAGCCCTCGCAAAATTGCAAGACAAACTCTCCACAGACATAATTACGCCTGGAGATACCATGGGCATAGGGGAAGGGCACAACCACAACAGACCCAGAGTGCGGTTCGACCACACCAGGGCTCCCAAGTGTGTCGCTCTTTTTTTTTTATTTTTCTTTTTATACAGAACTCAGTCCGGCGCGAACCGCCGAACTCATGATGCAACAGCCAGGGAAGGACAAAGGCCATGATTTAACACTCGGTGGTCTCCATCACGAGCATTAAATTTGTTAAAATACAACATTCCGCGGCCTACCCCTGGAGGGAGACGCCTTTAATTCGTCCAATCCCTTGCTTTCCGCACTATTTGTATCATTCCGCACTGATAGCATATCTTCTCGAATAAAATGCAGCACTTTTTGCCTATAATCGCATTACTTTATATATATATGTTCATTTACGACATGTTGCACCCGTGCATTTTGGTACGGCCAAACACACCAGGGGCTTATGTCCTCCGCTTTATGGTGTGATAAAGTCTGCACACTTTCACAAGTGCGCACCCGAACTTATAGCATTATATGAATCGCTCGAATCATGTCTTGGGTCAATAGTTGGGTTTGCCCGGCTCCCATGTTTGGCACCTTACGTTTCTGTTCTATCGGCTAAGGTAGCACTGGGAGAACCACTGCGATTGCGCCCCGGTTGAGCCGGTTAACGCCTCGATGGAGAAAGCTAAAACTGACCGGCATGATAAGGCGTGAGACTGGTCGCTGTTCGAGAGGTCCTTTCGGTCCTTAAAGACCTACGCCGCTCGAGCGAAGTTCGAATTATGTCCGATGAAGGCGTGGATAGCGCCCCAATTCGGTCTCCGAATACTAGGGGCTTCACCAAATTTAAAATTATAGAATTCTATGGCTAAGTGAGAGTGTTCAAGCACTATAAGTCTGGTTGCCTGTTCGTTGTGTTGGCGCCTCCTAGATGGACCCAAAATGGGAACAAGAGTGCTCAAGTTTATCCCGAACACCCCAAAGACTCGTGGCATGGGGGTTGAAGCCGACGACTTGCCATCTCTCGATTTAATAAACGGCCGCATGAAGGTAATATTTTAAATTAAACAAGCGTTGCTTAGCGATATGGACAAAGTTTTCAGCGCATGTGATAACACATTGCTAATTCACTCAATAATTACATCCTGGGGCACTCATCCGCAATCTTGCGGGCACCCTTCAGACAGCCTTATAGTAAAGTTCGGGCGACGATGCTCCTTGCCCGCCGGTGGCGCGTCGCTGATTAGCTTCTCCGCATCCAGCTTGCCCCAATGCACCTTTTGCGCGGAAAGGGCCCGACGAGCACCTTCAATACAAAGCGGAGCGCTTGATAACCTCCACCTGAGGGCACGATCCACCAGCCGTCGACGAGGCCAAGTAGCTCCTAGGCATGGCCTCTCCGGCCACAGCCGGACTATGAGCCCTTCATGGCCCGCCGGCCACCTTGTGAAGTTCGACCAGCTAGGGGGCACGGATGGCCGGCCTCAAGATACCGAGACCGAAGACCTTCTCGTTGAGCTCCCTCCTCGGCTCGGTATAATGCGGCGGCATCGGACATGCTGCGAGGTAGATCTGCAAACGCCTCGAGAGCTCCGACCGGTAAGTATCACGTAATTTACATTCACATGCTTGCTTTGCATGAAAAATGCCTTACCGCCGCTATCTTCTTCATCAATTCAACCTCCGAAGGGACTTATGGGCCTCGGCCTTGGCGGTCTTGGCACTTTCGAGAGCCGAGGCAAGCTCGGACTCTCGAGTCTTTGAGTCACGCTCCAAACTCTCATGCTTTTCCATGAGAGCCTGGAGCTCTTGCTGAACCACCGCCACCTCGCCTCTTGCTTTTCTCGCTCTGCCCGTTCCGTGGCCGCATTGCGTTCGGCCGTGGACACGGCCTCCTTCAGGGCCGCCACCTCGTTCGTGGCCCCTGCAGTACCCATGTTATCCTTGTTATTTTTTGTCGCAACCTAAATCCTTTTATGTAAGGTACAAATTCAAAGTGGTGTTACTCACCTTCTTTGTCTTGGAGCTGCTCCTGGCGCGGCCGAGCTCTTGCCCGACCGCTCAAGCTCTGCTTCAACGCACCGACCTCCGCAATCGGTCAAGGCAGAGGTCAAGAAGCAGCCTGCAACCCATATTGACATAATTTTTAGCAACCCTGCGTATATCCTTTTAAGATCCTCATCCGCTTTTCTTTCCAACACCAAACCGAGCATTAGGGGCTACTGTCTATGCGGTATTACTTTGCATATTTTAACTTCTTACCTCAAAGCCTCGATAGAAGGCTATTGCGAGCTTCGGTCAGCCCGCCTTTGGCGAAGCTGCACTTTCGAATCACCGCACTCATAATAGTGTGGTGTTCTTCTCGATGGAAGCGCTCTCAGCGCCTCAACAAATGCCCGGCGCCTCGGTTGGGCGGAAGCCGCGGCGTCACGGTCTTGCCCTTGATCGAAGGGGCCGCTGCCGGACTCGGAACCACTGCGGGTTCCGTTGGAGTCCGCCGCGAAGTCGGAGGCGCCTTGTGGCGCCTCGAGCCTCCCCTGGTGGGTCCTTCTTGGATCCCACCTTGGCGTCTTCAGCGTCGCGAGGGTGGAGGCGGTCGGGATGGAGTCTACATCCGACGGCCAACGACCCTTCGATGAAGTGGGAGATCATCACCGGCGGACTACGAGCAGCATGCGGCGTTAGAATGACACTATGTGACGCAGAAAAAGAAATTATAAATCATTCAGGAATCCGGATACTTACGATCTCGCTGGAGGCCTGGCCCTTGAAGGCCATTCTTCCTCGCCAACGTTGATGTTGGCAGAGCTGTCCGGGGGAATAGTCCTTCCCCTCTTGGACCCTCCGGCCTCCCCTGTTGGGGAAGCCTTCCTCTTCCTCTCTTCCTCCTCGGGGAGGGAGTCCTCTTCCTCCTCCTCATTTTCGGGGGAGGAGTCCGCCCCGGAGTAGTCGGACACCTGAAAACGGGCACTCTTTCGAGCACCCGTGGCCTCCTTCTTGGCCTTCTTCTCCGGCACCACGTGCGGTGCCGGAACCAGCAACCTCGCTAGACGAGCGTCCACTGGATTTTCTGGCATAGGAGCCGGACAGGTAATCTGCTCCGCCTTCTTCATCCAGTCCTGTCAAAGGAAAAGGGGAAATTAAAACCCGCATAGAGTCAAACTATGAAAAACAAGTGTCCCGTAAAGGGGTAGAATCACTTACCTCGTCAGCCTGGCGCTGCGGCGAAAATCCGATCTTCCGTCATGGATGCGGGGCTTGCGCCCTTGAACAGCACCTTCCAGCGCCTTCAGATGCGTTGTGTCAAGAGCTTGTTCAGCGCTGGTGCTGTTCCGGATCGAACTCCCATAGATTGAATGCCCGCTCTTGGCATGGGAGAATCCAGCGGACGAGCATGACTTGGACCACGTTAACTAGCCTGAGCTTCTTCACCAGCTTCTTGATACAGGTTTGGAGTCCTGTCAGCTCCTTCAAACTGCCCCACAGCAAGCCCTTCTCTTTCCAGGAGGTGAGCTGTGTGGGGATACCAGATCTAAACTCGGGGGCCGCCGCCCATTTAGGGTCACGCGGCTCGGTGATGTAGTGTTGGGGAACGTAGTAATTTCAAAAAAATTCGCACACGCAAGACCATGGTGATGGCATAGCAACGAGAGGGGAGAGTGTCTGTCCACGTACCCTCGTAGACCGAAAGCGGAAGCGTTATAACAATGCGGTTGATGTAGTCGTACGTCTTCACGATCCGACCGATCCAAGCACCGAACGTACGGCACCTCCGAGTTCTGCACACGTTCAGCTTGATGACGATCCCCGGACTCCGATCCAGCAAAGTGTCGGGGATGAGTTCCGTCAAGACGACGGCGTGGTGACGATGATGATGCTCCACCAACGCAGGGCTTCGCTAAGCCCATGACGATATGACTTCTCCGCGCGGGGCTTCGCTTAAGCTCATGACGATATGACCAAGTGGAATATGGTGGAGGGGGCACCGCCTGCACGGCTAAGGAACGATCCGTAGATCAACTTGTGTGTCATGGGGTGCCCCCCTGCCCCCGTATATAAAGGAGCAAGGGGAGGGCCGGCCAAGGAGGAGGAGGCGCGCCCAAGGGGGGAGTCCTACTCCCACCGGGAGTAGGACTCCTCCTTTCCTAGTAGGAGTAGGAGAGAAGGAAGGGGAAGGGAGGAAGGGGTGCGGCCCCTCCCCCTAGTCCAATTCGGACTAGGCCTTGGGGGGCGCGCGGCCTGCCCTAGGCAGCCCCTCTCTCTTTCCCGCAGGGCCCAATAAGGCCCAATACTTCTCCCCGGCGAATTCCCGTAACTCTCCGGTACTCCGAAAAATACCGAATCATTCGAACCTTTCGAACTCCGAATATAGTCGTCCAATATATCGATCTTTACGTCTCGACCATTTAGAGACTCCTCGTCATGTCCCCGATCTCATCCGGACTCCGAACTCCTTGGTACATCAAAACTCATAAACTATAATATAACATCATCGAAACCTTAAGCGTGCGGACCCTACGGGTTCGAGAACTATGTAGACATGACCTAGAACTATTCTTGGTCAATAACCAATAGCGGAACCTGGATGCCCATATTGGCTCCTACATATTCTACGAAGATCTTTATCGGTCAAACCGCATAACAACATACGTTGTTCCTTTTGTCATCGGTATGTTACTTGCCGGAGATTCGATCGTCGGTATCCAATACCTAGTTCAATCTCGTTACCGCAAGTCTCTTTACTCGTTACGTAATGCATCATTCCATAACTAACTCATTAGCTACATTGCTTGCAAGGCTTATAGTGATGTGCATTACCGAGAGGGCCCAGAGATACCTCTCCGACAATCGGAGTGACAAAACCTAATCTCAAATCGCCAACCCAACATGTACCTTTGGAGACACCTGTAGTACTCCTTTATAATCACCCGATTACGTTGTGACGTTTGGTAGCACCAAAGTGTTCCTCCGTAAACGGAGTTGCATAATCTCATAGTTACGAGGAACATGTATAAGTCATGAAGAAAGCAATAGCAACATACTAAGCGATCAAGTGCTGGGCTAACGGAATGGGTCATGTCAATCAGATCATTCTTCTAATGATGTGATCCAGTTAATCAAATGACAACTCATGTCTATGGTTAGGAAACATAACCATCTTTGATTAACGAGCTAGTCAAGTAGAGGCATACTAGTGACACTCTGTTTGTCTATGTATTCACACATGTATTATGTTTCCGGTTAATACAATTCTAGCATGAATAATAAACATTTATCATGATATAAGGAAATAAATAATAACTTTATTATTGCCTCTAGGGCATATTTCCTTGATCTCCCACTTGCACTAGAGTCAATAATCTAGTTCACATCATAATGTGATTCAACACTAATATTCACATCTGTATGTGATTAACACCCATAGTTCACATCGTCATGTGACCAACACCCAAAGGGTTTACTAGAGTCAATAATCTAGTTCACATCGCTATGTGATTAACACCCAAAGAGTACTAAGGGATGATCATGTTTTGCTCGTGAGAGAAGCTTAGTCAACAGGTCTGTCACATTCGAGCCGTATGTATTTTGCAAATATTCTATGTTTACAATGCTCTTGCGGGCTACTCTAGCTAATTGCTCCCACTTACAATATGTATCCAGATTGAGACTTAGAGTCATCTCGATCGATGTAAAAAAGCTTGCATCGATGTAACTCTTTCGACGGGCTCTTTTATCACCTCCATAATCGAGAAATATTTCCTTAGTCCTCACTAAGGATGTTCTTGACCAATGTCCAAAGGATCTACTCCTAGATCACTATTGTACTCCTTGCCTAATTCGAGCAAGGTATACAATAGGTCCAGTACATAGCATAGCATACTTTATAGAACCTATGGTGAGGCATAGGGAATGACTTTCATTCTCTTTTCTATTTTACTGCTGTGGTCGGGATTTGAGTCTTACTCAATTTCACACCTTGCAACACAGCAAGAACTTTCCTTTACTGCTCCATTTTGAACTTCTTCAAAATCTTGACAAGGTATGTACTTATTGAAAAAACTTATCAAGCGTTTTGATCTATCTCAATAGATCTTGATGCTCAATTTGTAAGCAGCTTCACCGAGGTCCTTCTTTGAAAACTCCTTTCAAATACTCCTTTATGCTTTGTAGAATAATTCTACATTTTTCCGATCAACAATATGTCATTCACATATACTTATCGAAATGTCAGTAGTGCTCCCACTCACTTTCTTGTAAATACAGGCTTCTCCAAAAGTCTGTATAAAACCATATGCTTTGATCACACTATCAAAGCGTTTATTCCAACTCGAGATGCTTGCACCAGTCCATAGATGGATCATTGGAGCTTGCACATTTTGTTAGCTCCTTTAGGATTGACAAAACCTTCTGGTTGCATCATATACAACTCTTCTTTAATAAATCCATTAAAGAATGTAGTTTTGACATCCATTTGCCGATTTCATAAAATGTGGCAATTGCTAACATGATTCGGACAGACTTAAGAATCGCTACTGATTGAGAAAATCTCATTGTAGTCAACACCTTGAACTTGTCGAAAACCTTTTGTGACAAGTCGAGCTTTGTAGATAGTAATACTACTATCAGCATCATCTTCCTCTTGAAGATCCATTTATATAATATGGCTTGCCGATCATCGGGCAACTCCATCAAAGTCCATACTTTGTTCTCATACATGGATCCCATCTCAGATTTCATGGCCTCAAGCCATTTCGCGAATCTGGGCTCATCATCGCTTCCTCATAGTTCGTAGGTTCATCATGGTCTAGTAACATGACTTCCGAAACATGATTACCGTACCACTCACAGTGCGGATCTTTACTCTGAAGACCTACGAGGTATGGTAGCAACTTGATCTGAAGTTTCATGATCATCATCATTAACTTCCTTACTAATTGGTGTAGGAATCATGGAACTGATTTCTGTGATGAACTACTTTCCAATTAGGGAGAAGGTACAATTACCTTATCAAGTTCTACTTTCCTCCCACTCACTTCTTTCGAGAGAAAACTCCTTCTCTAGAAAGGATCCATTTTAGCAACGAATGTTTTGCCTTTGGATCTGTGATAGAAGGAGTACCCAACAGTTTCCTTTGGGTATTCTATGAAGACGCACTTTTCCGATTTGGGTTCGAGCTTATCAGGTTGAAAACCTTTTTCACATAAGCATCGCAACTCCAAACTTTAAGAAACGACGGCTTAGGTTTACTGCTAAACCATAGTTCATACGGTGTCGTCTCAACGGATTTAATGGTGCCCTATTTTAATGTGAATGCAGCTGTCTCTAATGCATAACCCCAAAACGATATTGGTAAATCGGTAAGAGACATCATTGATCGCACCATATCAAATAAAGTGCGGTTATGACGTTCGGACACACCATTACGTTATGATGTTCCATGTGGCGTGAGCTGTGAAACTATTCCACATTGTTTTATATGAAGGCCAAACTCGTAACTCAAATATTCTCCTCCACGATCAGATCGTAGAAACTTTATTTTCTTATTACGATGATTCTCCACTTCACTCTGAAATTCTTTGAACTTTTCAAATGTTTCAGACTTGTGCTTCATTAAGTAGATATACCCATATCTGCTCAAATCATCTGTGAGGGTCAGAAAATAACAATACTTGCCACGAGCATCAACACTCATTGGATCGCATACATCGGTATGTATTATTTCCAATAAGTCAGTAGCTTGTTCCATTGTTCCGGAGAACGGAGTTTTAGTCATCTTGCCCAAAAGGCACGGTTCGCAAGCATCAAATGATTCATAATCGAGTGATTCCAAAAGTCCATCAAGATGGAGTTTTCTTCATGCGCTTTACACCAATATGACCTAAGCGGCGATGCCACAAATAAGTTGCACTATCATTATTAACTTTGCATCTTTTGGTTTCAATATTATGAATATGTGTATCACTATGATCGAGATCCAATGAACCATTTTCATTGGGTGTGTAACCATATAAGGTTTTATTCATGAAAACAGAACAACAATTTATTCTCTTACTTAAATGAATAACTGTATTGCAATAAACATGATCAAATCATATTTATGCTCAACACCAAATAACACTTATTTAGGTTCCACACTAATCCCGAAAGTATAGGGAGTGTGCGATGATGATCATATCAATCTTGGAACTACTTCCAACACTCATCGTCACTTCCCTTCAACTAGTCTCTGTTTCTACGTAACTCTGTTTGAGTTACTAATCTTAGCAACCTAACAGTATCAAATACTAGGGGCTACTATAAACACTAGTAAGGCACACATCAATAACCTGTATATCAAATATAACCTTGTTCACTTTGCCATCCTTCTTATCCACCAAATATTCAGGGGTAGTTCCGCTTCCAGTGACCAGTTCCATTGCAGCAAAAGTACTCAGTCTCAGGCTTAGGTCTAGATTTGGGCTTCTTAACTCGAGCAGCAACTTGCTTGCCGTTCCTTTTGAAGTTCCCCTTCTTCCCTTTGCCATTTTCCTTGAGACTAGTTGTCTTGTCAACCATCAACACTTGATGTTTTCTTGATTTCTACCTTCGCCGATTTTAGCATCGCGAAGAGATCGAGAATCTTTTTCGTCATCCCTTGCATACTATAGTTCATCACGAAGTTCTACTAACTTAGTGATGGTGACTAGAGAATTCATCAATCACTATCTTATCTGGAAGATTAACTCCCACTTGATTCAAGCGATTGAAGTACTCGGACAATCTGAGCACATGCTCACTAGTTGAGTGATTCTCCTCCATCTTTTAGCTATAGAACTTGTTGGAGACTTCATATCTCTCAACTCGGTATTTGCTTGAAATATTAACTTCAATTCTGGAACATCTCATATGGTCCATGACGTTCAAAACGTCTTTGAAGTCCCGATTCTAAGCCGTTAAGCATGGTGCACTAAACTATCAAGTAGTCATCATATTGAGCTAATAGCGTTCATAACGTCAGATTCGCTCATATTGAGCTAGCCAAACGTTCATAACGTGCATCGCTCCTGCAATAGGTCATCACCTAGCGGTGCATTAAGGACATAATTCTTCTGCGCAGCAATGAGGATAAACCTCAGATCACGGATCCAATCCGCATCATTGCTACTAACATCTTTCAATACAATTTTCTCTAGGAACATATATAAAAACATAGGGAAGCAACAACGCGAGCTATTGATCTACAACATAATTTGCAAAATACTACCAGGACTAAGTTCATGATAAATTAAAGTTCAATTAATCATATTACTTAAGAACTCCCACTTAGATAGACATCTCTCTAGTCATCTAAGTGATTACGTGATCCAAATCAACTAAACCATGTCCGATCATCACGTGAGATGGAGTAGTTTCAATGGTGAACATCACTATGTTGATCATATCTACTATATGATTCACGTTCGACCTTTCGGTCTCCGTGTTCCGAGGCCATATCTGTTATATGCTAGGCTCGTCAAGTTTAACTGAGTATTCCGCATGTGCAACTGTTTTGCACCGTTGTAGATGGACGTAGAACTTATCACACCCGATCATCACGTGGTGTCTGGGTACTACGAACTTTGGCAGCGGTGCATACTCGAGGAGAACACTTCTTGATAATTTTAGTGAGAGATCATCTTATAATGCTACCGTCAATCAAAGCAAGATAAGATGCATAAAGGATAAACATCACATGCAATCAATATAAGTGATATGATATGGTCATCATCATCTTGTGCTTGTGATCTCCGTCGCGAAGCACCGTCATGATCACCATCGTCACCGGTATGACACCTTTGATCTCCATCGTAGCATCGTTGTCGTCTCGCCAACTATTGCTTCTCGACTATCGCTCTTGCTTAGTGATAAAGTAAAGCAATTACATGGCGTTGCATTTCATACAATAAAGCGACAACCATATGGCTCCTGCCGATTGCGATAACTTCGGTTACAAAACATGATCATCTCATACAATAAAATATAGCATCACGTCTTGACCACATCACATCACAACATGCCCTGCAAAAACAAGTTAGGCGTCCTCTACTTTGTTGTTGCAAGTTTTACGTGGCTGCTACGGGCTGAGCAAGAACCGTTCTTACCTCGCATCAAAACCACAACGATAGTTTGTCAAGTTGGTGCTGTTTTAACCTTCGCAAGGACCGGGCGTAGCCACACTCGGTTCAACTAAAGTGAGAGAAACGACACCCGCGGTCACCTTTAAGCAACTAGTGCTCAAGCGGTGAAACCAGTCTCGCGTAAGCGTCTGGCGTAATGTCGGTCGGGCCGCTTCATCTCACAATACCGCCCGAACCAAAGTATGACATGCTGGTAAGCGGTATGACTTATATCGCCCACAACTCACTTGTGTTCTACTCGTGCACATGACATCAACGCATAAAACCAGGCTCGGATGCCATTGTTGGGGAACGTAGTAATTTCAAAAAATTCCCTCGCACACGCAAGACCATGATGATGGCATAGCAACGAGAGGGAGAGTGTCCGTCCACGCACCCTCGTGAGACCGAAAGCGGGCGTTATAACAATGCGGTTGATGTAGTCGACGTCTTCACGATCCGACCGATCCAAGCACCGAGCGTCACGGCACCTCCGAGTTCTGCACCGTTCAGCTCGATGGCGATCCCGGACTCGATCCAGCAAAGTGTCGGGATGAGTTCCGCCAAGACGACGGCGTGGTGGCGATGATGATGCTCCACCAGCGCAGGGCTTCGCCTAAGCCCATGACGATATGACTTCTCCGGCGCGAGGGCTTCGCCTAAGCTCCGCGACGATATGACCGAAGTGGAATATGGTGGAGGGGGGCACCGCACACGGCTAAGGAACGATCCGTAGATCAACTTGTGTGTCATGGGGTGTCCCCCTGCCCCCGTATATAAAGGAGCAAGGGGAGGGCCGGCCAAGGAGGAGGAGGCGGTCGGGATGGAGTCTACATCCGACGAAGCCAACGACCCGCTCGATGAAGTGGGGAGATCATCACTGGCCGGACTACAGGCAGCATGCGGCGTTAGAATGACACTATGTGGCGCAGAAAAAGAAATTATAAATCATTCAGGAATCCGGATACTTACGATCTCGCCGGAGGCCTGGCCCTTGAAGGCCATTCTTCCTCGCCAACGTTGATGTTGGCAGAGCTGTCCGGGGGAATAGTCCTTCCCCTCTTGGACCCTCCGGCCTCCCCTGTTGGGGAAGCCTTCCTCTTCCTCTCTCCCTCCTCGGGGAGGGAGTCCTCTTCCTCCTCCTCATTTTCAGGGGAGGAGTCCGCCCCGGAGTCGTCGGACACCTGAAAACGGGCACTCTTTCGAGCACCCGTGGCCTCCTTCTTGGCCTTCTTCTCCGGCACCACGTGCGGTGCCGGAACCAGCAGCCTCGCTAGACGGCGTCCACTGGATTTTCGGCATAGGAGCTGGGCGGGTAATCTGCTCCGCCTTCTTCATCGATCTGTCAAAGGAAAAGGGAAATTAAAACCCGCATAGAGTCAAACTATGAAAAACAAGTGTCCCGTAAAGGGTAGAATCACTTACCTCGTCACCAAGGCCAGAGGCGAAATCACGATCTTCCGTCATGATGCGAAACTTCAGCGCCCTTGAACAGCACCTTCCAGGCGCCTTAAATGCGTTGTGTCGAAGAGCTTGTTCAGCGCTGGTGCTGTTCCGGATCGAACTCCCATAGATTGAATGCCGCTCTTGGCATGGGAGAATCCAGCGAGACGAGCATGACTTGGACCACGTTAACTAGCTTTGAGCTTCTTCACCAGCTTCTTGATACAGGTTTGGAGTCCCGTCGGCTCCTTCAAACTGCCCCACAGCAAGCCCTTCTCTTTCCGTGAGGTGAGCTGTGTGGGATCTGAGATCTAAACTTCGGGGCCGCCGCCCATTTAGGGTCACGCGGCTCGGTGATGTAGTGTTGGGGAACGTAGTAATTTCAAAAAATTCGCATACGCAAGACCATGGTGATGGCATAGCAACGAGGGAGAGTGTACATCCCACGCACTGTCGTGAACCGGCGAAGCGTTATAACAATCGCGGTTGATGTAGTCGTGCGTCTTCACGATCCGACCGATCCAAGCACCGAGCGTCACGGCACCTCCGAGTTCGCACACGTTCAGCTTGATGACGATCCCGGACTCGATCCAGCAAAGTGTCGGGGATGAGTTCCGTCAACCGACGGCGTGGTGGCGATGATGATGCTCCACCAGCGCAGGGCCGCCTAAGCCCCGCGACGATATGACTTCTCCGCGCAGGCTTCGCCTAAGCTCCGCGACGATATGACGAAGTGGAATATGGTGGAGGGGCACCGACACGGCTAAGGAACGATCCGTAGATCAACTTGTGTGTCATGGGGTGCCCCTGCCCCGTATATAAAGGAGCAAGGGAGGGCGGCCAAGGAGGAGGAGGCGCTCCCAGGGGGAGTCCTACTCCCACCGGAGTAGGACTCCTCCTTTCCTAGTAGGAGTAGGAGAGAAGGAAGGGAAGGGAGGAAGGGTGCGGCCCCTCCCTAGTCCAATTCGGACTAGGCCTTGGGGCGCGCGCCTGCCCTAGGCAGCCCTCTCTCTTTCCCTTGAGGCCCAATAAGGCCCAATACTTCTCCCGGCGAATTCCCGTAACTCTCCGGTACTCGAAAAATACCCGAATCATTCGAACCTTTCCGAACTCGAATATAGTCATCCAATATATCGATCTTTACGTCTCGACCATTTAGAGACTCCTCGTCATGTCCCCGATCTCATCCGGGACTCCGAACTCCTTCGGTACATCAAAACTCATAAACTATAATATAAGCATCGCCGAAACCTTAAGCGTGCACGGACCCTACGGGTTCGAGAACTATGTAGACATGACCTAGAACTATTCTTGGTCAATAACCAATAGCGGAACCTGGATGCCCATATTGGCTCCTACATATTCTCTGAAGATCTTTATCGGTCAAACCGCATAACAACATCGTTGTTCCTTTTGTCATCGGTATGTTACTTGCGGAGATTCGATCGTCGGTATCAATACCTAGTTCAATCTCGTTACCGGCAAGTCTCTTTACTAATTCGTAATGCATCATTCCATAACTAACTCATTAGCTACATTTCTTGCAAGGCTTATAGTGATGTGCATTACCGAGAGGGCCCAGAGATACCTCTCCCACAATCGGAGTGACAAAACCTAATCTCGAAATCGCCAACCCAACATGTACCTTTGGAGACACCTGTAGTACTCCTTTATAATCACCCGATTCGTTGTGACGTTTGGTAGCACCAAAGTGTTCCTCCGTAAGCAGGAGTTGCATAATCTCATAGTTACGAGAACATGTATAAGTCATGAAGAAAGCAATAGCAACATACTAAGCGACCAAGTGCTAGGCTAACGGAATGGGTCATGTCAATCAGATCATTCTTCTAATGATGTGATCCAGTTAATCAAATGACAACTCATGTCTATGGTTAGGAAACATAACCATCTTTGATTAACGAGCTAGTCAAGTAGAGGCATACTAGTGACACTCTGTTTGTCTATGTATTCACACATGTATTATGTTTCCGGTTAATACAATTCTAGCATGAATAATAAACATTTATCATGATATAAGGAAATAAATAATAACTTTATTATTGCCTCTAGGGCATATTTCCTTCATGTAGAACCACCCCGATTGCCACCCCTTGACGGATTCCACGAAGGCCCCTTCGAACCAAAGGACGTTGGGCATATTGCCCAACATGGCGCCTCAAGACTCCGCTTGAATGCCCTTCACTACCTTGACTTGACATTGAAGGTCTTGAGCCTAAGCGAAGTGGGGCTGGATGCAGAGGAAGGCCTCGCACCCACGATAAACGCCGAGATGTTGAGGATAAAGTTGGCGCCAGATCATGGAAATCAGGCCGTAGTAGAACATGAGCCCCGGACAAAGGGGTGAAGTGGAAAGCCCAGTCCATGGAGGAATTGGGAAAGAAAGACAACCCTCTCATGGGGCACAGGGGTGGGGATGAGCTGCCCCTCGTTGGGCAGCCGGTCTTGTGATGTCGCCGGAGAGGTATCCGCGCCCGCGCGGTTTAGCGATTGCTCCTCCTTAACGGTGGAGGCCAACCATTTACCTCCGCTCGGACATGGTCGGAGAAGGTTGAGACGAGATCGCCACTTAGGCGCTGGAGCTCAGTCTTGGAGATGGATAAGCAAAGGAGGAAGAAGGCGTGGGTGAGAAGGTGAATCCTTATCCCTTATATGGGCGGGCGAAGTCTTCGCGTCCCCACCGGCCTGGTAAAACTCGCTTATCTCCCAAGCGTCACCATCAATGGCGCGTTGGGTTACCCACGCCCGTATTGATGAGAATCCCGGATTAAGGGAAACACGATCTCTGCTTGACAAGTCGTGCCAAGGAAACCGCTTAAGCTAAATCTTGAGGTGGTAAAGTAAAAACAATTGAGTAATGGCTTGGTAGTGGTGTGACATCATGCCACGGAAAACGTCGACAGATTGAACTTGTGTATATATTATTATTCTCTCTACGGTGGAATGTGGAATTTATTTTGCGAGCGGAAACTATCCCGGTGTTCACAATCTTCTATCATTTGGAGGAGGAACCCGCGTTGCAATGCCAAGCAATATACACGCCAGACTTATCGTCATTGAAGCCTAGTTCGTGGGCTCTTGAGGAGTCTGGATTAGGGGTGTCGGATAGCGGACTACCATCATCACCGAACTATCATTTGCGGACTATCATCATCGACCGGACTCCAAGACTATGAAGATACAAGATTGAAGACTTCCCCGTGTCGGTCGGGACTTTCCTTGGCGTGGAAGGCAAGCTTGGCGATCTGGATATGTAGATCTCCTACCATTGTAACCGACTCTATGTAACCCTAGCCCTCTCCGGTGTCTATATAAACCGGATGGCTTTAGTCCGTAGGACAACAATCACAACAACCCTTACAATCATACCATAGGATAGCTTCTAGGGTTTATCCTCCTTGATCTCGTGGTAGATCCACTCTTGTAAACATCCACAATATCAATATCAATCAAGCAGGACGTAGGGTTTTACCTCCATCAAGAGGGCCCGAACCTGGGTAAACATCGTGTCCCTTGTGTCTTGTTACCATCCGCCTAGACGCACAGTTCGGGACCCCCTACCCGAGATCTGCCGGTTTTGACACCAACAACGACCAAGGTTGAAAGCATGTTTACTAAATTTCTTGAAGGACTTAAACTGTCCACCTTGCTGATGAAAGTGGGTGATCCCACTAACAAGGTGACGGATGCTACCTCCGACAAGGGGGAAGCTAACTGTGAAAAGAGTCCTTCTACTAGTGGTAGAAATGGCACCGGCATCTTTGCCCATGTGGAACCTCCAATTTATGGAGGACCGATTCCCTCTACTCATTTAAATCATGCCGGTCCTCCTCCTCAGATTGTGAAAAATGAGGATTTTGATTCTTGGGTGTATCGCTTCAAGCGTAATTTAAATCATGTGAATACTAACCTTTGGAGAATCATTGAAAAAGGTTTCTATCCACATGACCGAAGCAACTTCACCCCGAGAGACGTGGTGGATAATCAATTCAATGAGAGTGCTCTCTTCATCATCCAAGATGCAATCCTTCCCGAAGATCTCCCTCATCTTCGACCTCATGCCATGGCCAAAGACGCATGGCAATACGTTGTGTCTCTCTATCGAGGAAGTGCTAGCATTCAACGCTCCAACTATGAAGTGGTACAAGATGAAGCCGATGAGTTTGCAATGAAAGAAGATGAAGAACCTCGTGAGCTCTTTCGAAGAGTGACCAAACTCGCGGTCTCACTCCGAGATCATGGGAGCAAGGACACGGATGACAATTGGATCAAGCGCAAGTTCCTCAAGGCCATGATGCCCTACAACAAGGCCATGTCCTCCGTCATTCGTCAAAGACCGGACTTCCACTCCATGACCTCAAGTGAAGTGTTGGATGAGTTCGTTGCAATGAGCATCTTGGACAAGACTGCCGACAATGCGGTGCTCCGGTCTCAAAGGGCAAAGAAACCCAACCTTGCCTTGAAGGCCAAGGTCATTGTGGAAGAAGAGGAAGAAGAGGAAGATGAGGAGAGCAATCCCAAAGATACGAAATATGATTATCATGAGCACATGGCTCTTGCTTCAAGACAATTTTGGAGCAAGAAGAATTCAAGACCCAACTTCAACAAGAACAACTCAAGTGGAGTCAAGGGCAAGCAACGTGTTAGAACTTGTTTCAAATGTGGCAATGTGAGCCATTTCGTTGCGGATTGTCCTTATGAGAAGCGGGAAGACAATGGTGGCAAGTTCATCCGAAAAGACAAAGCCAAGTCCTTCCCCAACAAGAACAACTTCACCAAGAAGACTCCTACTCGTGGGTTGGTGGTTCAAGAAGAATACTGCGAGGATGACGATGATGATGATGATAGAGAAGCAATGGCCATGGCATCCGTTGCCATTGCCACATCTCCCCGGATGTCTCTCTTCGATTCACCCAACGAGAACATCACCGCCAAGTGCCTCATGGCTAAAGCCACCAACAAGGTAACCCCCAACATCAAAACCACCATCATTACTAATCCCTCTTTGACGGATGGCATTGATGAAAGTGAGGGGTCTAATGAAGAAGTAAATGAATTTGAGTCTTTTATGAGTAATCTCAAGGGCAAATCCAAGAAGCACTTTGTTGCTCTCTTGGAACAACTTGGTGAAGCCAATGACATGATCGAGGCTCACGAAGATACCATCTCTAAGATGGAAGGTCATAGTCGTGACTATGCCTATGAGATATGGATCTCTCCAATGCCCTTGAGGAAGAGCGTGGGCATCGTTTGGCTCTTGAGGAGTCACACAACGGTGACCATGCCAAGTTAAAGAAAAATCTTGATCATGCTCTTTTTGTGTCTCGTGTGCTAACTTCCGAGAAGGCTAACCTTGGGATTGATCATGCTAGACTCAAGGAGGAGTTTGATGTACTTGACAAGGCCCACAAGGTATTGAAGGGTGCACATGCAAACCTCAAGGAGTCTCATGCTCAACTCCAAGTTGAGCTAACCAAGGAAAAGGCCACCTTTCCTCATATGGTATTAATTGATAATGCATATGCCACTAACCCGTGTTGTGAGCATGTGCATCTTGTGGAGGAGAATGCCAAATTGAAGGATCAACTTGAGAAAGGCCTTGTGACATGCATTCAAGGTGAGAAGAATCTCAACGACCTTTTGAGCAATCAAAAGGAAGTAGTGGCCAAGGAAGGAATTGGATTCGCACCCAAGTCCAAGAACAAGAAGAAGAACGACAAGACCAAACGACCTCCCCCTCTCAAGCAAACCTTTGTGAAAGAGGGAGAGGGTGCTCCTAAGGAGAAGAAAAACAATGTGAAGGGTGTTGATGTCAAAAAGGGCAACACCACCTTCACCTCCTCCAACAAAGCCGGCGACTTTAACCTGTCATATGTGTTGTGCCGTGCTAGTGATGGACATGTTTATGCTAAATTTGTTTGTTCTCCTTATGAGTACATTGAGTGGTCTATTTGGGTTCCTAAGACCCTTGTTACTAACATCAAAGGACCCATTACTAAATGGGTACCTAAAACCAAGCATTGATCTCTTGTAGGTGTTTGCTTCCGGTGGGGGATCATGGTTGCTTGATAGTGGAGAACCAAATCATATGACTGGGACCAAGGACTTGGTGGTGGACGTGCAAAAGATTCCATCTATGCCCACCAATGTCAAGTGGGGTGATGCCTCACATTCTAAGGTATTGGGTCTTGGCAAGGTTGTCATTTCTTGTGATCTAACGATCGAGAAAGTCATGCTTGTTGAGTCCCTTGCATACAATTTGCTTTCCGTTCGTCAACTTGCACTCATGGGTTTTGCTACTTTCTTTGACATTGATACCGTGGCCCTCTTGTGGAGCAAGACTCTTAAAGTAGCCTTTGTTGGGCATGTCGAGAACGGTCTCTATGTGATCAAATTTTCGGAGCGACCCACTAAGACCGCGACATGCCTAATGGCTAAAGTTGACATGGGATGGCTTTGGCATCCGCCGTTTAGCCCACCTCAATATGAGATCTTTGCAAAGTCTTCTCAAGGGGGACCATGTCCGTGGACTAACAAATGTTAGTTTTGCCAAAGATCGTGCTTGCAGTACTTATATCAAAGCAAAGCTTCATGAGACGGCTCACCCTCCCACGACTATCATCTATTCGAAGAAACCCTTGGAGCTCCTTCACATGGACCTCTTTGGGCCGCCATCCTTTGATAGTCTTGGAGGTAGAAAGTATTGCTTGGTCATTGTGGATGACTATTCAAGATACACTTGGGTATACTTCTTCAAGAGGAAGAGTGAGACTCAACAAACCGTCATCGACTTTGCAAATGAAGCTCAACGTCAACATAATGCAAAGGTCTTGACAATAAGAAGTGACAACGGCACCGAGTTCAAGAACTACACCCTGGATGAGTTTCTTAGTCATGAGGGGATCAAGCATCAATATGCTGCACCATATACCCCTCAACAAAATGGTGTTGCGGAGAGGAAGAACCGGACGTTGATGGATGCGGCAAGGACCATGATGGCGGAGTTCAAGTCTCCATACAACTTTTGGGCCGAAGCCATCAACACCGCATGTCATGCATCCAATCGGCTCTATCTCCGCAAAGGCTTGAACAAAACTCCTTATGAGATACTCACCGGCAACAAGCCCAATCTCAAGTACTTCGGGTGTTGGTGTAAGTGTTTCATTCTCAAGAAAGGTGTTCGTTTGTCTAAATTTGAGGCTAGAGCTTATGAGGGCATATTTGTTGGTTATGCTACAAACTCTCATGCTTACTGTGTTCTCGGCAAGTCCACGGACTCATTGAGGAGGCGTAAGCGTGGATTTTGACAAAATAATGGCTCCCAAGTGGAGCAAAGTGGTACTTGTGATGTAGGTGATGAAATTCCTCCCCAAGCCATAAGAAGAATGGGTATTGGTCATATTCTACCCACTGAGGAACCCCTTGTGGCCGAAGGAGAAGGACAATGCTCCACTCAAGTGGAGCCATCACCTCCTCTAGACCCACACGCTTCCGAAGAACAAAGTGAAGGCCCTCAACCTCGTGAACAAGACCAAGGGCAAGATCTATCTCAAGATGATGGTAAACCTCCAAATGATGCCCAAGGTCAAGTTCTCCCCTCGAGCAAGTTCCAGATCATGAGCAAGCTCAAGATCAAGAACAAGCTCAAGACGGCGCCCAAGATGATCAAGTCAACCCTCCTCCTTCCACATCCGAGGAGGAATTAGAGCGTCGTGCCATGAAGATCGCTTCCAAACTCACCACCAAAGGCCATCTCATGGAGAATGTGGTTGGAAGCCTAAGAAAGGGGGTAAGCACTCGTAGACAATTAGCAAACTATTGTGAACATCACGCGTTTGTCTCTTGTGTTGAACCCCAAAAGGTCTATGAGGCACTCGAAGACTCGGATTGGCTCAATGCTATGCATGAAGAACTCAACAACTTCGAGTACAACAAGGTGTGGAGATTGGTGCCAAAGCCATCGGGGAACCACAACATCATTGGAACCAAGTGGATTTTCAAGAACAAGCAAGATGCTCATGGGAGCATCATTCGCAACAAGGCAAGATTGGTAGCACAAGGCTACTCCCAAGTCGAGGGTATCGACTATGGTGAAACCTTTGCTCCCGTTGCTCGCCTTGAATCCATTCGTTTGTTGATTGCTTATGCTTCCCATCACAACTTTAAGTTGCAACAAATGGATGTGAAAAGTGCTTTTCTAAATGGTCCTATTAATGAGTTGGTCTATGTCAAGCAACCCCCCGGGTTCGAGGATCCCTACTTCCCGGATCATGTGTATCAACTCGATAAGGCACTCTATGGCCTTAAACAAGCCCCACGTGCGTGGTATGACCACCTTACCGAGTTGTTACAAGATCGTGGATTTGAGGTGGGGCAAATCGATCCCACTCTTTTTACTAAGAAGGTCAAAGGGGAGTTGTTTGTATGCCAACTATATGTTGATGATATTATCTTTGGTTCCCCTAACAAAGCTTTCAATGAGGAATTTGCCGCTCTCATGACCTCCAAGTTCAAGATGTCTTCGATGGGAGAGTTGAAGTTCTTCCTTGGTTTTGATATCAAACAACAAAGAGAAGGTACCTTCATCAACCAAGCCAAATACACTCAAGACATGCTAAAAAGATTCAAGCTAAGTGATGTCAAGCCGGCTTCTACTCCAATGCCTGCCAAGTGCCAACTTGACATTGATCCCAATGGTAAAGCGGTGGATCGAAAGGTATATCGCTCCATGATTAGCTCCTTGCTTTACCTTTGTGCATCTAGACCGGATATCATGTTGAGTGTGGGAATGTGTGCACGGTTTCAAGCCGCACCGAAGGAAAGTCACTATGCGGCAGTCAAGCGAATCTTTCAATATTTGGCTCATACCCCAAACTTTGGCTTGTGGTACCCAAGAGGAGCAAAGTTCAAGCTTGAAGGATATACGGATTCCGATTGGGCGGGAGAAAAAGTGGATAGGAAGTCCACTTCCGGAGGGTGCCAATTTCTTGGTTGCTCCTTGGTGAGTTGGTCTTCCAAGAAGCAAAGTTGTGTTTCTCTCTCGTCCACCGAAGCGGAGTATGTGGCGGCCGGTAGTTGTTGTGCACAACTCTTATGGATGAGGAAAACTTTAAAGGAGTACGGTGTCATTTGTGACAAAGTGCCTCTTTGGTGTGACAATGAAAGCGCCATCAAGATTTCTCTCAACCCGGTGCAACATTTCAAGACGAAGCATATTGAGATTCGGTATCACTTCATCCGGGATCATATTAGGCGAGGGGAGATCGAGCTCAAGTATGTCAACACTCATGATAACCTTGCAGATATTTTCACGAAGCCCTTAGATGAAGCAAGATTTCGCGAGTTAAGGCATGAGCTAAATATCATTGATTCGAGCAATGTGACTTGAACCCTTGCACACCCCAGCTCACTCAACTTGTTGTCTAGTTTAGATGTAGGCATGGACATAGGGGGAGTGTTGTTCTCTTAATGAACTCTCCCTCCCCCCATTATGCATAAATTGATCTAGTCTTTCACTTTAACCATTTTTGGATGGTACTTGTGCTTCAAGGACGAGTTTTGGTCATGGGTCCAAGGTTAAAATCTTCGCGACACCATACCTCTTGACTCAAACATAGGTGGCCTCGGCCACCGCCCTCTCTTGCAGAGGTGTGTTTTGGCCTTTTGTTAGTGAGTTTGTGGCTGTGTTGGTTCTTCTTTCTTCTTGCCCGTGTTTCTCCGTTTATTTTTTAGCTTAGCAGCTTTTTGCCTTGTGCCTTTTTGTTGCTGGGCGGTACTACCACTGGTGGTGCGCGGTACTACCGCTTTAAGCGGTACTAGTGCCCACCAGCGCGGTACTACCGCTGCGGGGCGGGGTCAGTGTTGGGGAACGTTGCAGAAAATTAAAATTTTCCTACGGTTTCACCAAGATCCATCTATGAGTTCATCTAAGCAACGAGTCAAAGGGAGTGAGTTTGCATCTACATACCACTTGTAGATCGCGTACGGAAGCGTTCAAGGGGATGGTGATGATGGAGTCGTACTCGGATCACCGATGACCAAGTGCTGAGCGGACAGCACCTCCGCATTCAACACACGCGTCTGATGCGGGTGGCGTCTCCTCGTCTTGATCCAGCAAGGAGGAAGGAGAGGTTGAGAAGATGGCTCCAGCAGCAGCACGACGGCGTGATGATGGTGGAGTGACAGTTCTCGGCGAGGCTTCGCCAAGCACACGCGGAGGAGGAGAGGTGTTGGGGAGGAGGGCTGCGCCTTCAAGTTGTGTATGCAGCCCTCCCTCACCCCTCTATTTATAGGGAAGGGAGGAGGGGGGCCCCTCTAGATGCATCTAGAGGGGGGGCGGCCGAGGGAGGGGGCTTGCCCCCAAGCAAGGGGCGCCTCTGGGGTTCCCCCTCAACCCTAGGCGCAATGGCCCAAGGGAGGGGTGCGCCCAGCCCACGAGGGCTGGCTCCTCCCCACGCAGCCCATGTGGCCCCGAGAGGTGGCCCCTCGGTGGACCTCCGAACCCTTCCGTGGACCCGTACAATACCGATATGCCCCCGAGACTTTCCGGTGTCCGTTTGACAACTTCCCATATATAAATCTTTACCTCCGGACCATTCCCGAACTCCTCGTGACGTGTGGGATCTCATCCGGGACTCCAAACAACATTCGGTAATCACATACAAGTCTTCCTAATAACCCTAGCATCACCGAACCTTAAGTGTGTAGACCCTACGGGTTCGGGAGACACGCAGACATGACCGAGACGGCTCTCAGGTTAATAACCAACAGCGGGATCTGGATACCCATGTTGGCTCCCACATGCTCCTCGTTGATGTCATCGGATGAACCACGATGTCGAGGATTCAAGCAACCCCGTATACTATTCCCTTTGTCAATCGGTACGTTACATGCCCGAGACTCGATCGTCGGTATCCCAATACCTCGTTCGGTCTCGTTACCGCAAGTCACTTTAATCGCATCCGTAATGCATGATCCGTGACCAAACACTTGGTCACATTGAGCTCATTATGATGATGCATTACCGAGTGGGCCCAGAGATACCTCTCCGTCATGCGGAGTGACAAATCCCAATCTCGATCCGTGTCAACCCAGAGACACTTTCGAGATACCGTAGTGAACCTTTATAGTCACCCGATTCGTTGTGACGTTTGGTACACCAAAGCACTCCTACGGTATCCGAGAGTTACGATCTCATGGTCTAAGGAAGAGATACTTGACATTGGAAAAGCTCTAGCAAAGCGAACTACGATCTTGTGCTATGCTTAGGATTGGGTCTTGTCCATCACGTCATTCTCCTAATGGCGCGATCCGTTATCAATGACATCGATGTCCATAGTCGAAACCATGACTATCTGTTGACCAACGAGCTAGTCAACTAGAGGCTTACTAGGGGCGATTGTAGTCTATGTATTCACACGTATTACGATTTCCGGATAATACAATTATAGCATGAATAAAGACAATTATCATGAACAAGGAATATAATAATAATGCTTTTAGTATTGCCTCTAGGGCATATTTCCAACAGTCTCCCACTTGCACTAGAGTCAATAATCTAGTTACATTGTGATGAATCGAACACCCATAGAGTTACGGTGTTGATCATGTTTTGCCCATGGAAGAGGTTTAGTCAGCGGATCTGCGACATTCAGATCCGTATGTACTTTACAAATTTCTATGTCTCCATCTGAACATTTTCATGGATGGAGTTGAAGCGACGCTTGATGTGCATGGTCTTCTTGTGAAACCTGGCTCCTTGGCAAGTGCAATAGCTCCAGTGTTGTCACGGAAGAGTTTGATCGGCCCCGACGCATTGGGTATGACTCCTAGGTCGGTGATGAACTCCTTCATCCAAATTGCTTCATGCACTGCCTCCGAGGCTGCCATGTACTCCGCTTCACATGTAGATCCCGCCACGGCGCTCTGCTTGTAGCTGCACCAGCCTGCTTGCTCCACCATTCAACATATACACGTATCCGGTTTGTGACTTAGAGTCATCGGATCTGTGTCGAAGCTAAGCGTCGACGTGACCCTTCTGATGAGCTCTTCGTCACCTCCATAAACGAAAACATGTCCTTCGTCCTTTTCGGTACTTTAGGATATTTTTGACCGCTGTCCGGTGTTCCTTGCGGGATTACTTTGGTACCTTCCTACCAAACTTACGGCAAGGTTTACATCAGGTCTAGTACACAGCATGGCATACATAATAGATCCTATGGCTGAAGCATAGGGATGACACTCATCTCTTCTTTATCTTTTGCCGTGGTCGGGCATTGAGCCGAGCTCAATCTCACACCTTGCAATCAGGCAAGAACCCTTCTTGGACTGATCCATTTGAACTTCTTCAAAATCTTATCAAGGTATGTGCTTTGTGAAAGACCTATGAGGCGTCTCGATCTATCTCTATAGATCTTGATGCCTAATATATAAGCAACTTCTCCAAGGTCCTTCATTGAAAAACACTTATTCAAGTAGGCCTTAATGCTGTCCAAGAATTCTATATCATTTCCCATCAAAAGTATGTCATCTACATATAATATGAGAAATGCTCTGAGCTCCCACTCACTTTCTTGTAGCACGAGGCTTCTCCATAAGTCTGCATAAACCCAAACGCTTTGATCATCTCATCAAAGCGAATGTTCCAACTCCGAGATGCTTGCACCAGCCCATAAATGGATCGCTGGAGCTTGCATACTTTGTTAGCGTTCTTAGGATCGACAAAACCTTCCGCTGCATCATATACAGCTCTTCCATAAGATAACCGTTAAGGAACGCTGTTTTGGCGTCCATCTGCCATATCTCATAATCATAGTATGCGGCAATTGCTAACATGATTGAGACGGACTTAAGCTTCGCTACGGAGAGAAAGTCTCATCGTAGTCAATCCCTTGAAATTGCCGATAACCCTTAGCGACAAGTCGAGCTTTATAGATGGTGACATTACCATCGCGTTCGTCTTCTTCTTAAAGATCCATTTGTTTTCTATCGCTCGCCGATCATCGAACAAGTCGGTCAAAGTCCATACTTTGTTTTCATACATGGATTCTATCTCGGTTTCATGGCTTCTAGCCATTTGTTGGAATCTGGGCCGCCATCGCTTCTTCATAGTTCGAAGGTTCACCGTTGTCTAACAACATGATTTCCGGAGACAGGGTTGCCGTACCACTGCAGTGCGGAACGTGTCCTTGTGGACCTCGAAGTTCAGCAGCAACTTGATCCGAAGTACCTTGATCATCATCATTATTTTCCTCTTGATTGGTGTAGACATCACAGAACATTTTCTGAGCTGCACTACCATCCCGTTCAAGAGGTAGTACTTCATCGAGTTCTACTTTCCTCCCACTTACTTCTTTCGAGAGAAACTCTTTTCCGTAAAGGATCCGTTCTTTGCAACAAAGATCTTGCCCTCGGATCTTAAGTAGAAGGTATACCCAACTACGCCCACGACGCCGACCACGGGGCCCGGAGCCAAGTTCGACGACGCCCCGCTCGGTCTTCGCCTGGCCGAGTTCCCGGCGATCTGCAGCACGATCCTTCGCCGTCCGCCTGCCTCCGCCGCTTCCTTGTCCTAGGGTAAGGAGGTATACCCCGCCTCCCCGCTCCTTCTGCCGAGTTAGATCTCCGAGACTAGGGTCCGATCCATGTTCGTGTCGCGGCCGGGCGGTTCCGCGTGTCCGTAGCTTTTGGGTTCGTAGTAGATTGGCGCAGGTTCTGCCACGATTCCTATCGGTTTTGCCCCTTCGAGTCCGTGGTGCCCCTCGTGCACACCCAGCCTTGTCCGAGGCGCAGAGCCCAGAGCTGCTGACTCGCCGGCCGCTTGTTGTTTCGCCCGAGTAGCGCCTCGGCAAGGTTGGCAGAGTCCTGCTTCCAACCAATCCCTACTCTCACCGAGCTGGTTGAACCCCCGCCTCACCACGGGCGAACTGGTTCGAACCTCAGCGCCGCACCCCTTTTTATTTTTTCTGCTTATGCCTCCAGGCGCCTTTGCAAAGAAAAGCAGATAAGGGCCGAGCCTCCTCCTCTGCATGACAGACAGCCACAAGGGTCAGGAGGATTCCAACGGGAGACCCGGTTCAACTCGGGCTGTTCTTCCCTTTAAACAATTATTTCACTGCCTCTATGACAAGGGGCCACCACATCCTCTCAGCCCCCCTCATGCATATTTTTTTCTTTTCCCCACGCTTCCTTTTCCAAAGATTGCTTCCTTCTGCTTTTAGGCAAGTCCAAATCGACATTTAAACTGAAATTCAATTCTCACAACTTCCATACTAGGTGTTTTAACTTGATGCTTTGGGATGATTTTTCATCGCTACCCTAACATATTATATATGTTTTTGGGTAGAAAATCCCACCAACTCAATGGTGGCATTAGTTTCTGCATCTGGGCAAGTCTATGTTCATGTCTTTTTGCATCATGGTTATGTGTTGTTTTTCGTAATCATCAAGACGAGACTGCCAAGCATTCATAATGTCTTGGTTCTCGGGACGGAGCGTCACCTAGCGGTCCTTCTAGGACATATTGTTTCTGGCAGCTATGAGGATGATCTCAAGTTCGGACCCAGTCCGTATAGTTGCTGCCGTCATCTTTCAGCTTGGTTTTCTCTAGGAACGCGTTGAAGTTCAAGTTGACATGAGCGTTGGCCATTTGATCTACAAGACATATTATGCAAAAGTTTTAGACTAAGTTCATAATAATTAAGTTCATCTAATCAAATTCTTTCAATGAACTCCCACTCAGATTAGACATCCCTCTAGTCATCTAAGTGTTACACGATTCGAGTCGACTAGGCCATGTCCGATCATCACGTGAGACGGACTAGTCATCGTTGGTGAACATTCTCATGTTGATCATATCTTCCATACGACTCGTGTTCGACCTTTCGGTCTCCGTGTTCCGAGGCCATGTCTGTACATGCTAGGATCGTCAAGTTAACCCTAAGTGTTTTGCGTGTGTAAATCTGTCTTACACCCGTTGTATGTGAACGTAAGAATCCATCACACCCGATCATCACGTGGTGCTTAGAAGCGACGAACTTTAGCAACGGTGCACGCTAGGGAGAACACTTCTTGAAATTGTTGTAAGGATCATCTTATTTACTACCGTCGCTCTAAGTAAACAAGATGCATAAACATAATAAACACCACATGCAATTATATAGTAGTGACATGATATGGCCAATATCATATAGCTCCATTGATCTCCATCTTCGGGCTCCATGATCATCTTGTCACCGCATGACACCATGATCTCCATCATCATGATCTCCATCATTGTGCCTCCATGAAGTTGTCACGCCAATGACTACTTCTACTTCTATGGCTAACGCGCTTAGCAATAAAGTAAAGTAATTTACATGGCGTTCTTCAATGACACGCAGTCATACAAAAATAAAGACAACTCCTATGGCTCTGCCGGTTCTCATACTCATCGACATGCAAGTCGTGATTCCTATTACAAGAACATGATCTCATACATCACAATATGTCATTCATCATTCATCACAACTTGGCCATATCACATCACATGACAATTGCTGCAAAAACAAGTTAGACGCCCTCTAATTGTTGTTGCATCTTTTACGTGGCTGCAATTGGGTTCTAGCAAGAACGCTTTTCTTACCTACGAATAACCACAACGTGATCTTGTCAACTTCTATTTACCCTTCATAAGGACCCTTTTCATCGAATCCGCTCCAACTAAAGTGGGGAGAGACAGACACCCGCCAGCCACCTTATGCAACTAGTGCATGTTAGTCGGTGGAACCGGTCTCACGTAAGCGTATGTGTAAGGTTGGTCCGGGCCGCTTCATCGCACAATACCGCGGAAGCAAGATAAGACTAGTAGCGGCAAGCAAGTTGACAAGATCTACGCCCACAACAAAATTGTGTTCTACTCGTGCAATAGAGAACTACGCATAGACCTAGCTCATGATGCCACTGTCGGGGAACGTTGCAGAAAATTAAAATTTTTCCTACGGTTTCACCAAGATCCATCTATGAGTTCATCTAAGCAACGAGTCAAAGGGAGTGAGTTTGCATCTACATACCACTTGTAGATCGCGTACGGAAGCGTTCAAGGGGATGGTGATGATGGAGTCGTACTCAGATCACCGATGACCAAGTGCTGAACGGACAGCACCTCCGCGTTCAACACACGTACGGTACGGGTGACGTCTCCTTCGTCTTGATCCAGCAAGGAGGATGGGAGAGGTTGAGGAAGATGGCTCCAGCAGCAGCACGACGGCGTGATGATGGTGGAGGACAGCCCCGGCAGGCTTCGCCAAGCACACGCGGAGGAGGAGAGGTGTTGGGAGGGAGGGCTGCGCCTTCAAGTTGTGTATGCAGCCTTCCCCTCACCCCTCTATTTATAGGGGAAGGGAGGAGGGGGGCCGCCCTCTAGATGCATCTAGAGGGGGGCGGCAGGGAGGGGGGCTTGCCCCCAAGCAAGGGGGGCGCCCCCTCTAGGGTTCCCCCCACAACCCTAGGCGCAAGGGCCTAAGGGAGGTGCGCCCAGCCCACCAGGCTGGCTCGCCTCCCACGCAGCCCATGTGCCCCCGGAGGGGTGGCCCTCCCGTGGACCTCCGAACCCTTCCCGTGGACCCGTACAATACCGATATGCCCCCGAGATTTTCCGGTGTCCGTTTGACAACTTCCCATATATAAATCTTTACCTCCGGACCATTCTGAACTCCTCTTGACGTCCGGGATCTCATCCGGACTCCAAACAACATTCGTAATCACATACAAGTCTTCCTAATAACCCTAGCGCCACCGAACCTTATGTGTAGACCCTACGGGTTCGGAGACACGCAGACATGACCGAGACGGCTCTCAGGTCAATAACCAACAGCGGGATCTGGATACCCATGTTGGCTCCCACATGCTCCTTGATGATGTCATCGGATGAACCACGATGTCAAGGATTCAAGCAACCCCGTATACTATTCCCTTTGTCATCGGTACGTTACATGCCCGAGACTCGATCGTCGGTATCCCAATACCTCGCTCAGTCTCGCATCGCAAGTCACTTTACTCGCATCCGTAATGCATGATCCCGTGACCAAACACTTGGTCACTTTGAGCTCATTATGATGATGCATTACCGAGTGGGCCCAGAGATACCTCTCCGTCATACGGAGTGACAAATCCAGCCTCGATCCGTGTCAACGCAATGACACACTTTCGGAGATACCGTAGTGCACCTTTATAGTCACCCGCCGTTGTGGACGCTTTGGTACACCCAAAGCACTCCTACGGTATCCGGGAGTTACACGATCTCATGGTCTAAGGAAGAGATACTTGACATTGGAAAAGCTCTAGCAAAACGAACTACACGATCTTGTGCTATGCTTAGGATTGGGTCTTGTCCATCACGTCATTCTCCTAATGACGCGATCCCGTTGTCAATGACATCGATGTCCATAGTCGAAACCATGACTATCTGTTGACCAACGAGCTAGTCAACTAGAGGCTTACTAGGGACGATTGTAGTCTATGTATTCACACGTATTACGATTTCCGGATAATACAGTTATAGCATGAATAAAAGACAATTATCATGAACAAGGAAATATAATAATAATGCTTTTATTATTGCCTCTAGGGCATATTTCCAACAGTCAGGGGGTTAAGTCGTGGGCAGGGGGAGGTTTCCCTTCCCCATACCCATTCGCTCGCCCCCTCGCTCTGTCTCGTCTCTCCAGCAACCGGCGCCGCAGGAGGGCTCTGGCGGATCTCCTTCTCCGGGGCGTCGTTCTCCATTCCCTTCGGTGGAGTCGATCCCCACCTTGTCCTCTTGCCATGGATGCCGGTATTGCCCCCGTTCCCTCTCTCTTCTTGTCTAGATTTCCAATCTAGCATCTTAGGGGCAATAGCGGTTGCATCTCTAGATTTTTGGCCAAATCTAGGCTTGAGTAGGATGGAGAAGGCATCTAGGCAGTTTGGATTAGTGTTTGGTAGGAGTATTTTTAAATTTGGTAGGACGGTAGTGCCTGATCTGACCACGGTAGTAGGAAACTGCTATTTCCCGCCTCGAGCGGTACTACCGCTCCCTCTGGAGCGGTACTGCCGCTCACAGGTCGCGGTACTACCGCCCTCTACCAAGTTCCATCTTACTCTTACCACTCAGTGATCCTTTTGTTTTGTTTGGTGGCTTATGCTCGCTCTTTCTGGTCGTTTGCGTGTTCTTGTGTGTGGTTCCAGGTGATGAACATCCGGAGCATCAGGCTCGGCGTATCAACCCCGGTCGTGCCACTTCAAAGCGTTACCGCACAACTGAGTCTGCAGGAGGTTCCTCAAGTGCTCCACCACCACCTAATCTCAAGAAGAAGTCTGATGTCCGACCGAAGCAATCTGGTAAAACCGTGCCGGAAATGCAAGCCAAGGAGTTCTGGGCAAGGCGTCGCTGCAACCCCTATGAGGCAGACCAAGATCCCACTTTGGTCAACCGTCCGTTCTGGAACAGGTTTCAGTTTGCCATCTTCTTTGACGTGCTCAAGGCTAAGAAGAACCTCTTTGTTAACGTGCACTCCATCGACACCTACCATATGGAGAAGGATCCTGAATATTTTGGTGAAGCTCTTCAGATGTGCACTCAACTGAACATTCTTGGTATTGTGCAATTCAACAAATATTATGATGCTGGTATTGTGGCCCAATTCTATGCCACGGTTCATCTTGGGACTGATGAGGACAGGACACTGACTTGGATGACCAATGGCAAGTTGCTTTCTACCAAATGGAAGGCGTTCATGGAGTTGATTGGGGTGGAAGATCACGGACTTGCGTCTCCTGTCGTCTTTCGCCCACACCGCAACTCCACCTCCACTCACAAGCAAGCACTCTGGCCCTACTGCACTCTGAAGATCAACCCTGAGACGAAGAAGGAAACGTATGAGTTGTCTGCCTATCTGGACATTCTTCACCGTGTCTTCCGTGAGACTCTTTTTCCTCGCATCGGGAATCTGGATATGGTTCATTCTTATCTTGTGGACATGCTTCTCTTCTGCCAGCGTGAGAAGGAACAAAACACCGGCGAGTCCCTGGATATCTCTCATGTTATGTGGTCTAAGCTCTTATCTGCTATCTCCGAGCGCAAGTGCCCAATTTATGGTCCTTTCATCATGATGCTTATTGAGAAGGCCTGGGATCATGTCTATCCCAAGGTGATGCTAGAGACTGGAGAGTTGGTCTCTCACGACATCAAGCGTCTGAGGAAGAAGAACAACAGGGGCACTCAGGTCCCTAAATCTGGAGGTCCTTCGTCTGCTGCTGCCATGGAGACCGAAGAGGAGGCCGAGGCTGAGGATGATGATGACTATGTGCCTTCTGGGGCAGAGCCCTCTTGGGCCAAGAAGCTCAAGCTGAAGATGAAGAAGCTGTTCTGCTTGGAGTCTCACGGTCAGTACATGACTCATGTGGCTGAGAAGAAGGCCCGAGGTCGTCACAAGGAGCTCATGCGTCAGTTGGGTGCCACAGTTGTAAGTGCATCTGAGGACTAGCTTACAAAGGAGGAGGAGTGGATTCAGCAGCACTGCCCATGGACAGATTCTGATGCCGAGCAGTTCCCGACCGACGACGGTGGCGAAGACGATCCCGCTGAGATCTGATTGCGACCCTCACATGCTATCACCTGGAGCCGTAGCATCACTCCCTCTCCTTTTTGGTGTCTCGATGCCAAAGGGGGAGAGAGTTTAGGGATTTGTGTCTCTCGTTTTCTGTTGTGTCTCTCATTTTCTGTGTTGTGCGTTTGTGTTTTCTCGCCGTTTGCTTGGTTTGGTTTGTGTCTGTGAGACCTAAGTTCCAGTCATATGGTGTGAGACATGTGCTACCTTATCTTTCAAGTATCATTATCTATGTCTATCTAGCTTATGAGTTGCATGCCTATCCTGTTATCTATGTTGCTCTCATATGCCCTGCTTAGGTTGTTGGTCTCTAAAATGTAGGGGGAGCGTTGATCCTAGTATGTGTGCCGTGCAGTTCAAAGCACTTATCTAGATAGCACACATCTAGGGGAGCCCATCTACATTTTAGGACAGTGGGGTTTTGCGCTTGTCCTATATCTTTCCCGTTTGTGCAAATCCCGTATTGTCATCAATCCAGCAAAAAGGGGGAGATTGTAAGGGCATATTTATCCCTAAAAGTGTTTTGGTGATTGATGACAATGCTTTTGCGGACTAATCGTGTGCGTTGAGATTTTCAGAGATTCATCCTTTGGCACGAGACGATTCCATCCCCTCGGTGTTTTACTCAAGACGGTGTAGCTCCTTCGTTTCTCTATTGGTGGACTAGTTTCGTAGGAGTCACCGTACTATCAAGAGGGGATCCGCTTTGGTAAGGCTAGGGGGGAATCAACACGTACACATTCTTTTCACACCTGATGTTCCTTTCCGCTTCATTGGAGCTATCTCTCCTCCCCTTGCCTTCCCTGTCCTGTCCCAGAGGTAGTACCGCGGTCCTCAGCGGTAGTACCGCTGAAGCACGTCAAGCGGTAGTACCGCTCCCCGAGCGGTAGTACCGCTTGCAGTCTTCGGCCGTAGTACCGCAGTGGTTCCGGGCTACTACCGCCTCGACTCGAGACCGCTATTTTTCGTGTCGGGTTCTACGGTACTAGCAGGGGCAGTAGTGGCGGTAGTACCGCTCCAAGCGGTAGTACCGCCCATACTTGCGTGGTAGTACCGCTCTGGGTCCAGGACCCTGCAATCCTCGTCAGCACGACAGTACCGCTGGGAGGGGACGGTAGTACCGCTTGTCAGCGGTAGTACCGCCCTGCCCAAGCGGTAGTACCGCTCTGTGCGTGGCTGTTTGGGGGGTAACGGTTGGATTGTTTCCCCCACTATATAAAGGTGTCTTCTTCTCCAAAGTTGACTTACCTCTTCCCCCAAAAGCTCCATTGTTGCTCCAAGCTCCATTTTCGCCCGATCTCTCTCCCTAGCCAATCAAACTTGTTGATTTGCTCGGGATTGGTTGAGAAGGCCCCGATCTACACTTCCACTAAGAGAAATTTGATTCCCCCCACTAATCCCTAGCGGATCTTGTTACTCTTGGGTGTTTGAGCACCCTAGACGGTTGAGGTCACCTCGAAGCCATACTCCATTGTGGTGAAGCTTCGTGGTGTTGTTGGTTGCGTCTAATTGTTGTGGAGATTGCCCCAACCTTGGTTGTAAAGGTTCGGTCGCCACCTTCAAGGGCACCAATAGTGGAATCACGGCATCTCGCATTGTTTGAGGGCGTGAGGAGAATACTGTGGCCCTAGTGGCTTCTTGGGGAGCATTGTGCCTCCACACCGCTCCAACGGAGACGTACTTCCCTTCAAAAAGAAGGAACTTCGGTAACACATCCTCGTCTCCACCGGCTCCACTCTTGGTTATCTTGCGCCTTTACTTTTGCAAGCTTACTTGTGTTGTTTCCCTTACTTGCTCGTGTGCTTGTTGTTGTCGCATCATATAGGTTGTTCACCTAGTTGCATATCTAGACAACCTACTTTGATGCAAAGTTTAATTTGGTAAAGAAAAGCTAAAAATTGTTAGTTGCCTATTCACCCCCCTCTAGTCAACCATATCGATCCTTTCACCAGGGCATCACTCTGCTGGGACAGAGATGACGCCGAACACCGAAGGGCAGGCATGCAAAGAAAGAGGGTGCAGGTAGTGGATCGAAACCGATACCACCTACACACGCAAGATAAACCGTTAGCAACAAGATAATAATCTATATGCATGCTATGCAACAAACAAATACAAGAATCAAGTGCAAAAAACCAATTGGGCTCTATGCTACCGTTTTCTAACGTTCGTGTGGGCTAGGGCATCCTACAGCCAGACCTGCTCTAATACCAAGCCTGCGGCACCCCGGCTCAGATAAACCAAAACGCCTTGTATTCCAGCCTAGAGATTGAGGAGAAGTCTTCTGGAATACGGTACTGCTTAGCATAGAACAAACCAGCTCTTTATTACAATCTATATGGGTACAAGGGGGTTACATCGGCACGGTGAAACTACGCGTGCCACGGTTTCTCCATGCAAGCAGCAGAACAACTCGAAGCAGCGGAATTACTACTGGCAGCAGAACAAAGACGAAGGTGATGAACTCCACTCCGCAGGGACTCTGGCTAGAACGCTTATCCTAGCTCGCGAACAAGGAATCCATGGCAAACAAGCAATCAAATTTGGCATGACCTGCAAACTGGCATGACACGCCAGGTCAGTACATTGAATGTACTTGCAAGCTCACAGCAATCAAAGCAATCAAGACAAACAATAGCATGGCAATTACAGATTATTAAGCAATGATGAACACGATACTATTAGAACAACATGGCATGTACAACATGATACAGCTAGAACAATACGAGCATGGCATAAACATATGAACATGATGAAACTATCATGCACCAACTTACTCTGCTCGGTTTATCTCGTAACCGTCACCTGCACAAACTTACCATCATGGACATCACACAATCATCTCAGGATCCAATCAAGCTTGGTATTAACAATATCGTAGTAATCATTTACGACCACAAGGAGCTTGACTTTTACCCTTGACTCTCGCATAACACCACAAATTTCCAATGAGTCGTTATTCACGATACCACAGTGATCCTCTTACGATCATGTAAATATCAACCAACTTCCTTCATCATCGAACCAGGGTTGTTATTAAGCACATCATTATTATTACTGTTGACTCACAGTGTGACCAACTACGAACTGGGCCCATATCCACGGGCGCGGCTATCGATAGATTTAACACACACACTCTGCAGAGGTTAGCACACTGTACCCACACCATGGAACCTTGGCCTCGCACTCCCATTCGGGTGGACCAAAGCATTCCGACAAAACCGTCCTACTGCCATGACACTCTCCCGGCCACTCCGGCCAACTCCCCTTTGGGCTAAGTCCTGGGTGGCCCCGTGCCAACCAAAGGCACCAACGGCCACCTCGTGGCAAAACGGTCCCAAACGGGGACAAGGATCCATACTCAACAACGGGCATACAATACTTATGCTGTCCTACCTGATCAGGGTAGCGCCCGCGCATAACCTTCCCTCGCGCGAGGCACCGGTGAGAGGCATGACAATAGACCCAGTTAGGACCCCCCCATAGGGTAAGCATGGTTGCACTGGTCAGATCGATATGTTGGCACCATGACTCAGCCAACAGTTGTTCAAGTTCAATTTAATCCGGTTAAACTTGAATGCAATATGCTGAGCCATGATAAAATAACATGATGCATGAACATAATATCAAAATAAGCATGGAGGTGCAACCTAATCAACAAGCATACAACAACATTTAAGCATTTGTCCAGATGAGCATGGTGTCACGCCCAATATGCGATACTATCCTAAAGAGACTCGAAGGTTCCACCAAGGATAGAAACGCATATTGAAACGCTTTTGCAAGGTGGATATCATTACATCAACATTACATTATAGATGGGGATACATACAAGAGGCATACAATGCCACACGAATACAACATCACATCATACATAAGATCAACATCCGACTACGGATGAAACACAAACAGAAGCTCAAACGACATCCACCCTGCTAGCCCAGGCTGCCGACCGAACCTATCCCCGATCAAGAAGAAGCGGAAGAAGAACTCCAAAACAAGCAAACATCGCTCTTGCGTCATGATCATCGTGATAACTGTACCAAGAATCGTTGTTGTAGTAATCAGGAGCCACGAGGACTCAAAGAATCCCATTACCATGGGTATCAAGACTAGCAAAGGTTAATGGGAAAGGAAGGGGTTAAGTGGTGAGGTTGCAGCAGCGACTAAGCATGATATGGTGGCTAACATACGCAAATGAGAGCGAGAAGAGGAGCAAAGGAACGGTCGTCAACTAGCAATGATCAAGAGGTGATCCTGAACACCTACTTACGTCAAACATAACCCAAAGTCCGTGTTCACTTCCCGGACTCCGCCGAGAAGAGACCATCACGGCTACACACGCGGTTGATGCGTTTTAATTCGGATCAGGTGTCAAGTTATCTACAACCGGACATTAACAAATTCCCATCGCCACATAACCGCGGGCACGGCTCTCGAAAGTTTATACCTGCAGAGGTGTCCCAACTTAGCCCATGATAAGCTCGCGATCAACGAAGGATATTCCTTCTCCCAGAAGACCCGATCGGTCTCGAATCCCGTTTACAAGACATTTCGACAATGGTAAAACAAGACCAACAAAGCCGCCCGATCGCCGACAATCCCGATAGGAGCTGCACATATCTCGTTATCGTGGCAACACCGGATAGATCAGCCTCGAGTAAACCAGACCTCGAGTTGCCCGAGGTGGCCTGCGATCTGCCTCGACGACGGCGACGGGCGAGCCGGCGGGCGGCGGCGGGCGGGCGCTGGCCTCAGCTGGGCCCGCAGGCCGGCGGCGGGGGAGGCGGCGAACGCCACGTGGCGCGTTGCGGTTGGGCGAGGGCGAGGGCGGACATGTCCGTCGGCGGGGAAGTTGTGTTCGGCGGCGCGAGGGGAGCGGGGCTAGGGTTTGGACTGCGGAAATTTCGGGGGAGGCCACATATTTATAGGTAGAGGGAGCTAGGAGAGTCCAAATGAGGAGCGGTTTTCGGCCACGCGATCATGATCGAACGACCGAGATCATGGAGGGGAGTTTGCTGGGTTTTGGGCCACTTTGAAGGGGTGTTGGGCTGCAAGACAAAAGAGGCTTTTACGGTTACCCGGTTAACCGTTGGAGTATCAAACGACCTCCAAATGGCACGAAACTTGTCAGGCGGTCTACCGGTGCTATACCAAGGCCGCTTGGCAAACCTCGGGCCATTCCGAGAAAGTTTAACACCCACTCACAACCAGAGACAAAAAGGGGGACGCCGGAGGACATAGGAGTGCCGGATTGCAAAACGGACAACGGGGAAAATGCTCGGATGCATGAGACGAACACGTATGCAAAATGGAATGTACATGATGACATGATATGAAATGCATATGATGACATGGCAAAGTGCAACACGCAAGCAAATGACAAGGCAACAACGACGAATAACTGGCGGACACCTGGCGCATCGAATCCGGGGCGTTACACATGGCATATTGACGAGCATGAATATCACAACTAGAACACTACTCATAGCATAACATGACCACTAGCATTAACAATAAATACCATGCAACAACATAACGATAAACTACCATGCAAGCATTTAACCGACTAGGTGCAAAGGAACATGCATAACAACGGTACTCGGGACAGACGTTAGTCATGCACTGAAGACCATCACCAACATGCACTATTACCAAGCATTGTCAATAGTATCGTAATACTAGCATGAAGAACATAATAACAGAGTGCAAGAAAACATGACGGTAAACACGGATCCATAAGCATAACTAAAATAACGACAGCAGAAGCAAAACAATCAAAAAGTTATTAAAGGTTCAAGTTGGAAACCAAGGCTTCTGCATGTCTATCATGCAAATGGTGATTGTGGCTTGCCTGGGATGAAGAAGGCTCCGGGAAGAAGTGCAGAACGACCGCGGAAATAATCGCCGGAAAGGGTACTCTCTCGGAGGGGGCTGATTATGGGAAAGGGCAAAATGGTCATTTTCAGAATTTTGAAACATAGTGAAAATGGTGTGAACAGAACGGGCTCGACGAGACGAAGACGTGGGCGTTGGATTCACCTCATTCGGAGGTGTGATCGAAAAGTTATGAGGTGTAGAAGATCAGGGACTTTTCTATAAAAATAATATTCACAGCCGGGTCCCTAAGTGGATAAGGTAGAGGCGTAAATTAGAAATACGTTTTCAGAAGTTGAAAACGCCCACGCGCACAATACGTCTCCACTTGCCACGTCATCAGAGGCGGGGCCGGGCGCGTGGTCGCTGACGGGCGGGTCCCACGGGCTGTGGGGCCCGTCACTTATGCAGTTAGACCGGGCGGGGTCAACACCGAGGGGCTGACGCGCGGGGCCCGCGCCTGGTTAACTCCCTCCTCTATCTCCTCCTGCTCCTCGTCTTCTTCCTCCTGAAGCGGCGTAGAACAGAGGGAGGGGCGCCGGCGCCGGCGACCGCGCTGGGCGACTCCGGCCACCTCCGGCGGAGCTTGGACCGTCGTTGTTATCGGGAGGAGGCGCCGCACCCATCCAGGTAGGGGACGAACCTAGGGGAAGCCAAGCATGAGGGCTCCTCCGAGCGCGGCGGAGGCCGGTGACGGGCAGCGAGAAGCTTGGGGCTACGGCGCTCCGGCGATGAGGCGAAATATTGGGGAGGGTCTGCTGGCTCCGGTGGTTCTACTGGTGGAGGACAGAGAGGGGGAACGGCGCTACCGCGCTCGAATCTGAACCGAGCAGAACGATGGCCATGGCGATGGTTTGCGGCGACGAAGGGCTCCGGGGCTCGGGCAAGAGGCTGGGCGGGTTCCTGGGAGAGTGAGGAAGAGCTTGGTGTGGTCGGGGCACCTCAGGGTGGGCTAAATAGCCGTGGCAAAGCGGTTCGAGCTCGGTTGCCACCGCGGACGCGTGTCCAACACCGTGGACGCGTGTGCTCGCAGCCAAGCTCGAACAGCGACGAGGGGGAAGTGGACGAGGGTCACGGAGACGAGAGGGGCTCGAGGACAAGAGAGGGAAGAAGCCACGGCGCCATTAATGCCATGTCGGCACTGTGCGCCCATGGACGCGCTTTGTTTCTCGACGGGGACGGGTCGCCGAGGAAGCAAACGGAGGGGGCAATCGCTCCAGAGGGACAGCGACGGCTCGGGGAAGCTACTAGACAAGGCTAGGCGACGAGGGGACAAGAGCACAGCGAGGGGGAAGAAGACAAAGGCGCTAGAGCGCGCGGGTGACATTCGAAAACGGTGGTCACCGCGTGCACTGGTGCACACAGTGCACGATGGTCGGCCAAGTTATGTCTAGGAGACAAGGGATGCAGAGATAGATGCCAGGGAAGAGAGAACCAAGCATAGTGCTCACTGAGGTGACCACAGGTAGCAAAGATACAATGGAACAAATAGGTGTTTGGAGTTTGTTGTGGCTCACACGTGTGGAGATTAAGGATGAGCATTGACTGAGGTTGATCACTCAGTAAGGTGATCAGGATGGTAAGGTGTCAGCTCAAGAGGAGGAGTTTAGATAGCACTTGCTGTAGAAATTGTCATACTGGCCAGATTTGGAAATGAGGAAGAAGCACTCACTAGGAGTGTCAACTTGATCTCAACTTGGGCAAGGCAGAGTTATTTGATCATATGAAGATGCTGAAAAAGGTTTCACACCACTTGGATAAACCAAAATGGTACGTCCTTCACAAACATCCCCACTGACCAGAAACTTGCAGAAATTCTAGAGGAAAAATGGCTAGATGAAATATGGCCAAATTGGGTGGAGATAAGTTATATGGATATGAGAAAGCCTAGGAAAATTTACAGCCATAATGGAGCAACATAAAATATACTTGCTTCACTAACTAAAATTTTGGACAGAATACAAGAATTGAAGATGAGCTCACATGGAGGCATGACATGAGCTCTACTTTGGTGGAGGGCTATGATATAATGATATGAAGTACCATGCAAAAGTGAAACTCATTTGGATATGCCTAGCTTGTACCTCCTTCACCAAGTTTCTTTGTGGACACAAACTTTGGAAAATCATAATTAAATGACTACTAGGCAAATGAGGTTGCATTTTGGCATGTGGCAATGATATGGACGGGAAAAGATGTCCAAGGAGTTTGGGGTCAATTGGGCAAAGGAAAATAGCACTTGCTTCACAAAGTGCCATTTAGGGCAGAATAGGAAATGAATTATTTGAGCATGATGATAAACATGGCAATTGAAATATTTTTCCATATTTAGGGAAGATATGACCCAAAAAATTTATGAGAATTATTTGGGAATTTTAGGAGTGATGGAAATATAGGTCGCTTCACAACCCAGGGCAAATTGAGTTATTCCTTTAATAGAAAAGGAATATTCCCAATAAAAAGAATATTGGGATTTGGGATAGGATGAAAATGACAGGGTCTAGGGTTGGATAGGGGATGACAAGCCACTCTAGAAGCAAAGAAGAGGGCATCTTCTTGGCCTGCACCACAAAGCCGCTGAAAAAAAAAACTCGTAAAACCTCAGAAAATCAAAAGAAAAAGAAAGGGCCAAAAATCAGGCTGTTACAAGGTCTTGGCGTCATCCGTCTCGCGAGGGTCTTGAGTTGTTGATGATGAAGCTGGGCCGTACCAGGCCGTCGATGGAGCCATGCAGTGGGTCGCAGCCAGGTCGTACCAGGCCGTCTGGGTACCCCCATATCCAGAATGCCGACAATATTCACATAGAAGTTATATTGTCATATATCCTTTAACATGTGGTGCTTGCCCTATCTTCGCTAGCCAAAAATTCTGCACAAAGTAGAGATACTACTTGTGCATCCAAAAACCCTTAAACCCAAATCTTATTTTGAGAGTCCACCATACCTACTTATGAATTGAGTAATATCCTTCAAGTAAGTTGTCATCGATGCAATAAGGCAATAAAAATTGCTTCTAAAAGTGTGAGATCATTTAGTGTAAGAGAAAATTTAGCGTTGTATGAACTTGTGATGGCAAAGAATAAACGCGACAGACTGCATAATAAAGGTTGCTATCACAAGGGGAAATATAACATGATGTTCTTTTGCACTAAGAGATTGAGCATACAAACAAATAAGTGCATGGCAACCTCTGTGTAACACCCTGGATGTAAACTTTCCTTTTTTGGGCAATATATCAATTTGACCTCATCCAATTCTTGTGGGTTCTTGTCATGCTTGGCCTCTTTGGTTTGGTCATGTTGGGTTTTTCTCTTTTCTTGTTTTGCTCTTTACCATGTTGCATTTGTGCCTCTTGTCATCTTGCTTTCCCTTCATGTCATATGGTTGTGGTTTTCCCTTGCATGTCATGTTGTGGCATGTTTCATTCTCATCTTGCATTGCCATCTCCTCCTTCCCTCTACTTCTTTCTTTTCCAAGTGCCATATTTTTTCCTTTCTAAATTAATGTTCATCTTCTCCCTAAAAATCTTGCTTGTTGCACTAAAACTCCCCGCCAAGTATCTCCTCATTTGAAGTTGTTATGGTCAGGTTCAAATGGCACAAGTTTGAAATATTTCCAAACTTGCATTATTTTTCTACCTCTAAAATGTCCATTACAATTTATTTAAATAGTGGAGAATTCCAGAGTGTGGGGATATTTTCCTTTCACTCAAAATCTTTTCTATTCTTTCTGACTTTCTTTTCTCTTCCTTTTATTTTCAAAAGGAAAAGAGAAAAGAGGCAGCAGCTGCAGTGGCAGCCCAGCCACTCCTCCCCACTGGCCCCCGCCACTCCGCCGCCCAGCTTCACGCAGCCCAGCAGCCTCAGGGAGCAGCGCGCCAGCCCGCCGCCCCTCCTCCTGCCTTTGTGCACCCGCAGCTCCCTTACCTCACTGGAGTCCGTCCCACGTGGCAGGCGTCGGCCCGCCTGGCAACGTCGTGGATCAGGCTTCGCACCCACCTTTCCCTCTCCTCTCGCGGCGCCATGGGGACCCCGAGCACGGAGAGCACGAGCTCGTCCTCGCCGCCTAGCCCCCTACTTATCCCTCTCCTCATCGACCGAAACCTAGGGTTCCCCTCTCCCTCTCGCCGCCGCCAGTGAGAGAATCGCCAAGTTCGCCGCCCTTTCGGTCCCGAAGCGTCTGGGCGTGGCCTCGTCGCCGGCGTGCTCTCCGCCACCCCAGCCAGCCGCCGCACCTTGTCCGTCGTCTTCCTCGTCGTCGACTACGCCCACGACGCCGACTCTGGGGCCCGGGCGCCAAGTTCGACGACGCCCCGCTTCGGTCTTCGTCTCGGTCGAGTTCCCGAGATTCAGAGCACGATCCTTCGCCGTCCGCCTGCCTCCGTCGCCGCTTCCTTGTCCTAGGGTAAGGAGGTATACCCCGCTCCTCCCCGCTCCTTCTTGCCGTAGTTAGATCTCCGTGAGACTAGGGTCCGATCCATGTTCGTGTCGCGCTCGGCGTGCTCCGGCGTGTCCGTAGCTTTTGGGTTCGAGTAGATTGGCGTGTGGTTCTTGCCACGATTCCTATCGGGTTTTGCCCTTCTCGAGTCCGTGGTGCCCCTCGTGCACACCCGCCTTGTCCGAGGCGCAGAGCCCTCAGAGCCGCCGTTGACTCGCCGGGCGTAAATCGCTTGTTGTTTCGCCGAGTAGCGCTGGCGGTGTTGGTCAAGTGGCCAGCTTCCGCTTCCAACCGAATCCCTACCCCAGCCGAGCTGGTTGAACCCCGCTCCTCACCACGGCGACTGGTTCGAACCCCAGCGCGCCACCCCCCTTTATTTTTCTGTTTTGCGCTTCCTCCCGGTCGCCTCCTTTGCAAAGAACAGCAGATAAGGGCCGAGCCTCTCCTCTGTCATCGCCGTCGACAGCCCAAAGGTAACAGGGAGGGATTCCAACAGGGAGACCGGGTTCAATCCCCACAGGGCTGTTTTCTTCCCCTTTTAAACACCATTTCACTGTCTCTATGACAAGGGGCCATCTGTCATCCTCTCAGCGCCTCCCCCCTCATGCATATTTTTTTCTTTTACCCCACGTTTCCTTTTCCAGCATTGCTTCCTTTTCTGTTTTAGGCAAGTCCAAATCTGGACATTTCCAAATCTGGAAATTGCCAATTCTGTCAACTTCCATACTAGGCAGGTTTTAACTTGATGCTTTTGGGATGATTTTTCTACTGCTACCCTAACATATTATATATGTTTTTGGGGTAGAAAAATCCCACCAACTCAATGGTGGCATTAGTTTCTGCATCTGGGCAAGTCTATGTTCATGTCTTTTTGCATCATGGTTATGTGTTGTTTTTCTTGGGCATATTTCATTGCTTTGTGCTATGGGGTAGTTTGCACACATGCATGGCCTTGTTCATCATGTCATGTTATCGTAGGTTTCTCACCATTCTTGTTTTGCCGTCATATCCAACCCGTGCATCCGCTTTCGGTGATTCTATATCGATTTCTCCGAAATCATCTCATCTTTCCGATGGCATGCTTGGTTTGCCAAGATGATGCCTGGTTTTCCATTTACCTTCCGGAGTGCACATAAGCATAGCCTATCTCATCATGCATATCTTGTCATGTTGCATCATGTTGATTGTGCATTGCACCGTGATTTATTGTGGTTCCTTGTTTTGTTGTTGCTTTGGGTAGAGCCGGGAGACGAGAACGCTTACGAGGAACCTGTTGAGAACGTTTTCGAGGATCAAGCTTTCGACAACTCTGAGAACATTGCAGGCAAGATGACCATACCCTCGAAATCACTTCTATCTTTGCTATGCTAGTTGCTCGCTCTTTTGCTATGCCTATGCTGCGATGCCTACCACTTGCTATATCATGCCACCCATATTGCCATGTCAGCCCCTAACCATCCTTTTCCTAGCAAACCGTTGTTTGGCCATGTTACCGCTTTGCTCAGCCCTCTTATAGCGTTGCTAGTTGCGGTGAAGCTGAAGTTTGTTCCTTGTTGAACATGGAAATGTTGTTCCTTTTGGAACATGTTTACTTGTTGGGGATATCACAATATTTACCTGCTAATTAATACATCTATATACTTGGTTAAGGGTGGAAGGCTCGGCCTTATGCCCGTGTTTTGTTCCACTCTTGCCACCCTAGTTTCCGCCATACCGGTGTTATGTTCCTTGATTTTATGCTCCTTACGGTTGGGTGATTTATGGGACCCCTTGACAGTTCGCTTTGAATAAGACTCCTCCAAAGAAGGCCCAACATTGGTTTTACCATTTGCCACCTAAGCCTTTTCCCCGGGTTTTCGCGAGCCCGAGGGTCATCTTATTTTAAACCCCCGCCGGTGCTCCTCGGCGTTGGTCCAAACTAGAGCACCGTCTTGGGACCATTCCTTGGCAACATGGATTACGTTGTTCTGACGCTTAGCTTATCCGGTGTGCCACGAGAACGAGATATGTGCAGCTCCTATCGGGATTTGTCGGCACAATCGGGTGGTCTTGCTGGTCTTGTTTTATTGTTTGTCGAAATGTCTTGTAGTCCGGATTCCGAGATTGATCGGGTCTTCCCAGAGAAGGAATAATCCTTCGTTGACCGTGAGAGCTTATAATGGGCTAAGTTGGGACACCCTGCAGGTAATATCTTTCAAAGCCGTGCCCGCATGTTATGAGGCGATGGGAATTTGTTAATGTCCGTTGTAGAAAACCTAAAGTTGACCTCAATAAAATACACATCAACGCGTGTGTTACCGTGATGGTCTCTTCTCGTGGAGTCCGGAAGTGAACACGATGTTGGAGTTATGTCCGACGTAAGTAGTTCAGATCACTTCTTGATCACTACTAGTTTCACGACCGTGCTTTGCTTCTCTTCTCGCTCTTTTTGAAGTAGCCACCATATATGCTAGTCGCTCGCTGCAGCTCCACTTTACTACTATGTCCTTCCTATAAGCTTAAATAGTCTTGATCTCGCGGGTGAGATTGCTGAGTCCCCGTGACTCACGAGATACTTCCAAAACAGTTGCGTGTTCGACGATGCGGTCGAGATGATTCCACCGAGCTCAAGTGGGAGTTCGACGAGGAACGTGGTCGTTACTATGTGTCGCTTCCAGATGATCGAGAGTGGTGCCCAGCTTGGGACGATTCGGGATCTGTGTTAGCATTTGGGGTATCTTCTTTTATTTTGGTTCCGTAGTCGGACCTTGAGTGTACTCAAAGATGTATGTTTAATTATGTACCGTGTGGCGTGGCGATTGTAAGCCAACTATGTATCTCTTTCCTTATTTATTACATGGGTTGTGTGAAGATTACCTCACTTGCGACATTGCTTTCAATGCGGTTATGCCTCTAAGTCGTGCCTCGACACGTGGGAGATATAGCCGCATCGGGCGTTAAGTTGGTAATCGAGCCTTCCCGACTTAGGAGCCCCTACTTGATTGTTTGTCACGTTGTTGAGTCTAGGATGGAAAATGTTTTGAGTCTTAGGATTATATATATCGGAGAGTAGGATTCTTTTACTCCTCGGTCCTTCGTCGCTCCGGTGAGGTATCCCGACGAGAGTTTTGACTCTTCTCTTCTCAAATTTCACTAAAATTTTTTTAGGATCACGTGGGTATCTTGGAATCGTTCGATGGTTTTGTGACGAGAACATTGTTCTTGGTGCCTCGACATTTAGGGGTTGTGGCGGTGTCCCGGGAGTTGAGCTCCGAGGTGTTGTCGCCACAATTTTATCGCTGCGCTTCGAATACCCGAGTTTTGCCGACATCGAAATCTCTTTTGTGCAGTTGTTGGTGAGATAACCCCGATAGCCAAAGATCGTGTGGCGAAAAGGGAGTATTGCCATGACTTGCATAACGGATGTTTTTTTCAAGGTCGAGGTACACGATTTCGAGGATTTCTTGGTTATGTGTTGACGGATGGATACAAATGGATCTAGGTATTGTTAGTTTGGGTGATATATTTTGTGTCCCTGTATCCCCAACACCAGATTGCATAACCGAAAGTTTCGGGAGTTTATAGGTGGGAATTCTAGTAGCTTACGTGATATTCTTTCCGGCGGATGTATGATTTGAGATTGGGGTTCAACGTCTAGTGGTCCGCCCATTCACGGTCGATTCTGATGGTCGCGAGACGCCTTAAAGAATCCTTGGCTATGCTGATTCGGGACGCCTTGTTAGTCATTCGTGACGTCCGCTATACGTCGTGTCCGTGTGGGCCCCACCACGAACACTTTGGGCGAAATCTCTATCATGTGTTTGTTCCGGCTCATTCTAGCAGCCAACCTTTTGTTTTCAGTTGTGATATTCGAATTGTTCCTCAGACAGATGTTGTTTCCATATCTATATCTAAGTGGCTTCTCACTTTATTGGACGTGTGATGATTAACTTTGGAATTCATTCGTTCATTCTTGTTCGAATGTTTATTGTGAAGACTATATGTTGCAATTTTCTATCCGTTGATTCTACTTATCAATTTGTCTATCAAAGGACTAACGGATGTCACCCTCTTCAGGATGGCTCCGCCAACGCGTCTGAATCCGGACCGCAATGATGGGGATCACCGAATCCTCCACCTCCACCTCCGCCTCCGAGCGTGGCAAGCTATCATGGCAGCCACCAATGCCAATGCTCGATGATTTTGCAGCTCTTGCAAGAACGTACTCGAGGGCAAGGCAATCGAGGCAATCAAGGCAATCAAGGTCAAGGCAACAATCAGCCACACTTTGCTACTCTCGATCGGTTCCTCGCTAATCAGCCGAAGTCTTTCAGTTTCTGTGTTGAGGCAACAGACGCCGATGATTGGTTAGTGGACATCTGCAAGCACTTTGACAGTAGCAATGTCGGACACGAGGACTTTGTCAAGTTTGCATCGCTTCAACTCAAGGATCAAGCTGCTGAGTGGTTCCAGCAATACAAAGATTCCAGAGGAGGTCGTGTCATTACCTGGGATGAGTTCCGCCGTGATTTTCCAAGCTCATCACATCCCGAAGAGTGTTGTTGAGAGCAAGCGTGAGGAGTTCCGCAATCTCAAGCAGGGCACCTTGTCTGTCTATCAATACAATATCCAGTTCCAGAAGCTCGCTCGTTTTGCTAAGCAAGATGTACCTGATGAAAGGAGTATGATCTATCAGTTCAGGGGCGGTCTGAGAGAGGATCTGCAATTACCTCTTGTGCTGTTTGAGCCAGATAAGTATGATGATTTCTACAACATGGCACTCAAGCAAGAAGCGGCTCAGCTCAAATGCGAGGCTTCTAAGAAGAGAATCAGGGATGCAGTTCAGTCCTCCTCGTCCTCTCAAGTGGCAGCCAAGCAGCAGAAGTTTTATCTGCCCCTCCTCCGTTCCGTCGGCCTTACCAAGAGAAGAACTCAGGTGGCCGTGGATCTTCCCACCCACCCAACCCAAGCTATCGTAACAAGTCTAATTCTCAAGCTCCAAGGTCAAGTGCTCCTTACCACCGTCCGCTCTCTCGAGGTCACTTGCAACAAGTGTCGTGAAGGGTCACTATGCTAACAAGTGCTTCAACCAGAGGCGCCTTCCGCCTCCTCCTCTGTGAAATCTTCCAGCAATGCAAAGGTCAAGCACAATCCAAAGTATGCCAAGGTCAATATGATGAATGCAGCTCGAGCAAGAGGATTCTTCGAGATGTGCTATTGGGTAATCTTCTTGTTAATGATATTCCTGCTAAAGTCTTATTTGATACTGGTGCATCGCTTTCTTTCATCTCAAGACCTTTTGTTACCAAGCATGAGTTGGTGACAGAAGAGATTCCTATTCCATTGAAGATCATATCCCCGGGTAAACAGATGACTTCTCGAGTTTTCGTTCCGAATGTCGGTATCAAGATGGGCGATTATAGATTTCTTTCTAAACCAGTGGTTCTTGGTGACTCGGACATTGATCTTATTCTCGGAATGGACTGGCTTTATCAGCACAAAGCTCAAATTGATTGTGCTGCCAGGGAAATTCAATTGACTCATTCTTCTAATGATGTGATCATCTATGCCTCTCGTGATGAAACTATTCGGTTGTTTTCTCTCAATGAGAAGGGCGAATTGAATGCCATCTCTCAGATTCCAGTCGTTTGTGAGTACCAAGATGTCTTTCCAGAAGAGCTTCCGGGTATGCCTCCTCATCGCCGCTTGAGTTCGTTATCGATCTTGAGCCCGCATCAACCCGCTTGCAAGCGCCCATACAAGCTTGGACCTGATGAGCTGAGGGAATTGAAGAAGCAGCTCGATGAACAAGAGCGTCTGGGTTTGATCAGACCGAGTTCATCTCCTTGGGGTTGTGGTGTTCTTTTTGTCCGGAAGAAGGATGGCTCGGACCGACTTTGTGTCGATTACCGTCCATTGAATAAGAAGACAATCAAGAACAAGTATCCACTTCCCAACATCAATGAGCTTTTCGAGCAACTCAAAGGTGCTACGGTGTTCTCTAAGCTTGACCTTCGTATGGGGTATCATCAGATTCGCATTCGTGAACAAGATATTCCCAAGACAGCATTCAGAACAAGCTTTGGTTCTTATGAATATACTGTCATGTCTTTCGCCTCGTCAATGCTCCTCCAACTTTCTCTCGGATGATGAACTTCATATTCAATCCTTACACCAATGAGTTCGTCTTGGTCTATCTTGATGATATCTTGGTCTTCTCCAAGAATAAGAAGGATCATGCCAAACATTTGCGATTGGTACTAGACAAGCTCGAGAGTACCAATTCTATGCCAAGTTCTCCAAATGTGAATTCGGCTTGATGAAGTGCTTTATCTTGGTCATATCATCTCGCCAAGGGCATCGCTGTTGATCCCGAGAAGGTGTCCGCAATTGTGAATTGGGAACCTCCTCGAATGTCAAGCAGCTCCGCAGCTTTCTTGGTCTTGCAAGCTATTGTCAAGATTCGTTGAGAACTTCTCCAAGATTGCAAAGCCTCTTTCCAACCTTCTCCGAAGCGGTGAAGTATGTCCGGTCTCCCGAGTGTGACGTTGCTTTCAATACCCTCAAAGAGAAACTCGTCACAGCTCCCTGCTCGACTCCTCCCGATGAATCCAAGCCATATGAAGTGTTCTGTGATGCTTCTCTTCAAGGTCTCGGTGCTGTGTTAATGCAAGAGAAGAGAGTTGTGGCTTATACCTCTCGCCAGATTGAAGCCCAACGAGAAGAACTACCCCACTCACGATCTTGAGTTGGCGGCAGTTGTTCATGCTTTGATTACTTGGAGACATCTCTTGTTGGGAAGGAAAGTGGACATTTTCACCGATCACAAGAGTCTCAAGTACATCTTCACTCAGCCTAACCTCAACCTCGAGCAGACTCGATGGGTCGAAATGATTCAAGAGTACAACCCAAGTATTGAGTATACTCCGGCAAAGCCAATGTCATTGCAGATGCTTTGAGCAGAAAGCTTCTCGCAATAGCCTAATCCTCAAGCCTTTTCACCGGATCTCTGTGAATCTTTCCATAGCTGAATCTTCAAGTTGTTCCTCAAGGCTTTCTTGCCAACCTCATAGTCTCTCCTACTTTGGAAGATCAGATTCGTGAGGCTCAACTTCGGATACCATGGTGAAGAAAGTGAAACGTGGTATCGACAAGGGCATTTCAAGTACAAGTGCTTCCGTTGATGACAAAGACACTCTGTTCTTTGAGGACCGGATTGTGGTTCCTAAGGGTGATCTGAGAAAACTCATTATGAACGAGGCTCACAATTCGCTTCTATCCATTCATCCCGAAGTACGAAGATGCACCATGACCTCAAGCAGTCATATTGGTGGACTCGAATGAAGCGAGAAATTGCTCAATTCGTGAATGAGTGTGATGTCTGCAGAAGAGTGAAAGCGAGAACACCAAAGACCAGCTGGTCTCCTTCAACCTCTTGCTATTCCTGAATGGAAGTTTGATCATATTGAAATGGACTTCGTGGATCTGGCTTTCCAAAGTCCAAGCGTGGAAATGATGCTATCTTCGTTGTCATTGACAAGCTTACTAAAGTGGCTCATTTTCTTCCTATCAAAGAATCCATCACTGCAGCTCAGTTGGCAGAGCTTTACACCTCCAGAATTGTATCTTTGCACGGCATTCCACAAGTGATCTCTTCAGACCGTGGCAGCATCTTTACCTCCAAGTTTTGGGAGTCTTTTCAGAAGGCCATGGGCACCAGCATTCGCTTCAAAGACAGCTTTCCATCCTCAAACAAGTGGCCAAGTCGAGCGAGTTAATCAAATTCTTGAAGATATGCTCGGGGCTTGTGTCATTTCCTTCGTATGAAGTGGGAAGATTGTCTTCCTTATGCCGAAGTTCTCTTACAACAACAGCTTCCAAGCGAGTTCGGCAAGGCCCCATTCGAAATTCTCTATGGCGTAAAGTGCCGTACTCCTCTCAATTGGTCTCGAGATGTGAACGCCAACTTCTTGGCAATGACTTGATCACGTATGTAAGAAATGTGCAAGGTCATTCGTGAGAATCTCAAAGCCGCGCAATCGCGCCGGAAGAGCTATTATGATGATAAGCACCGTGATGTGAATTTTGAAATCGGAGACCATGTCTACCTCCGCCTCTCCAATGAAAGGCACTCGTCCGCCCGGTATCAAAGGGAAGCTTGCCCCTAGATACGTGGGTCCTTTCAAGATCATTGGGAAAAGAGGCGATCTCGCCTATCAACTTGAGCTTCCATCCAACTTTGCAAACGTGCACGATGTGTTTCACGTGTCACAGCCTTCGCAAGTGCTTCAAGGCTCTGAACGCACTATCAACTTCAAGAGATTGACCTTCAAGAAGATCTCTTATCATGAGCACCCGCTGCTATTCTTGAAGAAACCGAGCGCAAGACTCGCAACAAGTCAATCAAATTCCTGAAAGTGAAGTGGTCACACCATTCCGACCGAGAAGCTACCTGGGAGCGTGAGGATCACCTCCGTTCTGAGTATCCGGAGTTCTTTCAGTCCTAGATCTCGGGACGAGATCCTCTTGTAGTGGTGGAGTGTTGTAACACCCTGGATGTAAACTTTCCTTTTTTGGGCAATATATCAATTTGACCTCATCCAATTCTTGTGGGTTCTTGTCATGCTTGGCCTCTTTGGTTTGGTCATGTTGGGTTTTTCTCTTTTCTTGTTTTGCTCTTTACCATGTTGCATTTGTGCCTCTTGTCATCTTGCTTTCCCTTCATGTCATATGGTTGTGGTTTTCCCTTGCATGTCATGTTGTGGCATGTTTCATTCTCATCTTGCATTGCCATCTCCTCCTTCCCTCTACTTCTTTCTTTTCCAAGTGCCATATTTTTTCCTTTCTAAATTAATGTTCATCTTCTCCCTAAAAATCTTGCTTGTTGCACTAAAACTCCCTGCCAAGTATCTCCTCATTTGAAGTTGTTATGGTCAGGTTCAAAAATGGCACAAGTTTGAAATATTTCCAAACTTGCATTATTTTTCTACCTCTAAAAATGTCCATTACAATTTATTTAAATAGTGGAGAATTCCAGGAGTGAGGGGATATTTTTCCTTTCACTCAAAATCTTTTCTATTCTTTCTGCACTTTCTTTTCTCTTCCTTTTTATTTTCAAAAAGGAAAAGAGAAAAGAGGCAGCAGCTGCAGTGGCAGCCCAGCCACTCCTCCCCACCTGGGCCCCCGGCCACTCCGCCGCCCAGCTTCACGCAGCCCAGCAGCCAGGGAGCAGCGCGCCAGCCCGCCGCCTCCTCCTCCTGCCTTTGCGCACCAAGCAGCTCCCCTTACCCCACTGGAGTCCGTCCCACGTGGCAGCGCTGGCCCCGCCTGGCAGCGCCGTGGATCGTGCTTCGCACCCACCTTTCCTCTCCTCTCGCAGCCCATGGGGACCCCGAGCACGGAGAGCACGAGCTCGTCCTCGCCGCCTAGCCCCCTACTTATCCCTCTCCTCATCGACCGAAACCTAGGGTTCCCTCTCCTCTCGCCGCCGCCAGTGAGAGAATCGCCAAGTTCGCCGCCCGCCGGTCCCGAAGCGCGTCGAGGCGTGGCCTCGTCGCCGGCGTGCTCTCCGGCCACCCCAGCCAGCCGCACCTTGTCCGTCGTCTTCCTCGTCGTCGACTACGTCCACGACGTCGACTACGGGGGCCCGGAGCGCCAAGTTCGACGACGTCCTGCTTCGGTCTTCGTCTCGGTCAGAGTTCCCGGCGAGATTCAGAGCACGATCCCTTCGCCGTCCGCCCGTCTCCGTCGCTGTTTCCTTGTCCTAGGGTAAGGAGGTATACCCCGCTTCCTCCCTGCTCCTTCTTGCCGTCGTTAGATCTCCGTAGACTAGGGTCCGATCCATGTTCGTGTCGCGCTCGGCGTGCTCCGGCGTGTCCGTAGCTTTTGGGTTCAGAGTAGATTGGCGTGTGGTTCTTGCCACGATTCCTATCGGGTTTTGCCCCTTCTCGAGTCCGTGGTGCCCCTCGCACACCTGTCCTTGTCCGAGGGCGCAGAGCCCCTGTAGCCGCCGTTGACTCGCCGGCGTCGTCGCTTGTTGTTTCTGCCTCGAGTAGCGCCTGGCAGTGTTGGTCAAGTGGCCAGCTTCCCGTTTCCAACCGAATCCCCTACCCCAGCCGAGCTGGTTGAACCCCCGCTCCCTCACCACGGCGACCTGGGTTCGAACCCCAGGCGCGCCACTCCCCCCTTTTTATTTTTCTGTTTTGCGCTTCCTCCGTCGCCTCCTTTGCAACAACAGCAGATAAGGGCCGAGCCTCTCCCTCTGTCGATCGCCGTCAGACAGCCCAGGTGGTAACAGGGGAGGGATTCCAACGGGGAGACCTGGTTCAATCCCCACAGGGCTGTTTTCTTCCCCCCTTTTTAAACACCATTTCGCCCCTGTCTCTATGACAGTGGGGCCAGTCTGTCATCCTCTCAGCGCCTCCCCCCTCATGCATATTTTTTTCTTTTACCCCACGTTTCCTTTTCCAGCATTGCTTCCTTTTCTGTTTTAGGCAAGTCCAAATCTGACATTTCCAAATCTGAAATTGCCAATTCACAACTTCCATACTAGGCAGGTTTTAACTTGATGCTTTTGGGATGATTTTTCTACTGCTACCCTAACATATTATATATGTTTTTGGGGTAGAAAAATCCCACCAACTCAATGGTGGCATTAGTTTCTGCATCTGGGCAAGTCTATGTTCATGTCTTTTTGCATCATGGTTATGTGTTGTTTTTCTTGGGCATATTTCATTGCTTTGTGCTATGGGGTAGTTTGCACACATGCATGGCCTTGTTCATCATGCTGTTATCGTAGGTTTCTCACCATTCTTGTTTTGCCCGTCATATCCAACCCGTGCATCCGTTTCCGGTGATCTCTATATCGATTTCTCCCGAAATCATCTCATCTTTCCGATGGCATGCTTGGTTTGCCAAGATGATGCCTGGTTTTCCATTTACCTTCCGGAGTGCACATAAGCATAGCCTATCTCATCATGCATATCTTGTCATGTTGCATCATGTTGATTGTGCATTGCACCGTGATTTATTGTGGTTCCTTGTTTTGTTGTTGCTTTGGGTAGAGCCGGGAGACGAGAACGCTTACGAGGAACCTGTTGAGAACGCCGAGGATCAAGCTTTCGACAACTCGAGAACATTGCGCAAGATGACCATACCTCGAAATCACTTCTATCTTTGCTATGCTAGTTGCTCGCTCTTTTGCTATGCCTATGCTGCGATGCCTACCACTTGCTATATCATGCCACCCATATTGCCATGTCAGCCCTAACCATCCTTTTCCTAGCAAACCGTTGTTTGGCCATGTTACCGCTTTGCTCAGCCCTCTTATAGCGCTGTTAGTTGCAGTGAAGCTGAAGTTTGTTCCTTGTTGAACATGGAAATGTTGTTCCTTTTGGAACATGTTTACTTGTTGGGGATATCACAATATTTACCTGCTAATTAATACATCTATATACTTGGTTAAGGGTGGAAGGCTCGGCCTTATGCCTGGTGTTTTGTTCCACTCTTGCCACCCTAGTTTCCGCCATACCGTGTTATGTTCCTTGATTTTATGCTCCTTACACGGTTGGGTGATTTATGGGACCCCTTGACAGTTCGCTTTGAATAAGACTCCTCCAAAGAAGGCCCAACATTGGTTTTACCATTTGCCACCTAAGCCTTTTCCCCGGGTTTTCGCGAGCCCGAGGGTCATCTTATTTTAAACCCCGGCCAATGCTCCTCCGAGCGTTGGTCCAAACTAGAGCACCGTATGGACCATTCCTTGGCAACATGGATTACGCCGGTTCAGACGCTTAGCTTATCCGGTGTGCCCCGAGAACGAGATATGTGCAGCTCCTATCGGGATTTGTCGGCACAATCGGGTGGTCTTGCTGGTCTTGTTTTATTGTCTGTCGAAATGTCTTGTAGTCCGGGATTCCGAGATTGATCGGGTCTTCCGGTAGAAGGAATAATCCTTCGCTGACCGTGAGAGCTTATAATGGGCTGTTGGGACACCCCGCAGGTAATATCTTTCAAAGCCGTGCCCGCGGTTATGAGGCGATGGGAATTTGTTAATGTCCGTTGTAGAAAACCTAAAGTTGACCTCAATAAAATACACATCAACGCGTGTGTTACCGTGATGGTCTCTTCTCGCGGAGTCCGGGAAGTGAACACGGTGTTGGAGTTATGTCCGACGAAGTAGTTCAGATCACTTCTTGATCACTACTAGTTTCACGACCGTGCTTTGCTTCTCTTCTCGCTCTCTTTTGCGAAGTAGCCACCATATATGCTAGTCGCTCGCTGCAGCTCCACTTTACTACTATGTCCTTCCTATAAGCTTAAATAGTCTTGATCTCGCGGGTGTGAGATTGCTGAGTCCCTCGTGACTCACGATACTTCCAAAACAGTTGCGTGTTCGAGACGATGCGGTCAGATGATTCCACCGAGCTCAAGTGGGAGTTCGACGAGGAACGTGGTCGTTACTATGTGTCGCTTCCAGATGATCGAGAGTGGTGCCCAGCTGGGACGATTCGGGATCTGTGTTAGCATTTGGGGTATCTTCTTTTATTTTGGTTCCGTAGTCGGACCTTGAGTGTACTCTGAAAGATGTATGTTTAATTATGTACTGTGTGACGTGGCGATTGTAAGCCAACTATGTATCTCTTTCCCTTATTTATTACATGGGTTGTGTGAAGATTACCTCACTTGCGACATTGCTTTCAATGCGGTTATGCCTCTAAGTCGTGCCTCGACACGTGGGAGATATAGACGCATCGGGGGCGTTACACTCTGCTTCCCTCTACGAAGGGCCTTTCTTTTGCTTTTATGTATTTACTTTTATGCAAGAGTCAAAGTTCTTCTCTCTATTCCTTTTTATTTTTTTCCTTTGGCAACCATCATGTGGTGAGGAAAGATCTAGGCACATATATCCAGTTGGATGTGGGTAGCATGAGTTATTATTGTTGACATCATCCTTGAGGTGAATACGTTGGGAGGCGAAACTATAAGCCCCCATCTTACTATGTGTCTGGTTGAAATGTTTTGCTCATGTGTATGCGGTGAGTGTTAGCAATCATAGAATGCTATATGATGGTTGAGTATGTGGACTTGCCAAAAAGGCTCCGATACGTTACCCGAAAAGATGATGAATTGTTAGTTGCAAAGTTGACTGAGAACATAGTTTGTTGGTTTTCAATAGAGTTTATGCTTTATACTCAGATGTTGTGATGAATTGTTACTTATTCGTGAGAAGTCTATGAAAAAAGTTCTATGATAAAAAAATTATGTTAAAGTTTGTTGCTGTTATAATAACCTACATGATGCTTCTATGTCCGTATTTTCTTTTTATCGACACCACTCTCTATAATCATGTGGACATGTTTTTCGATTTCGGTTTTCGCTTGACGACAATCGAGGTCTAAGATTGGGGGAGTTGATACGTCCATTTTTCATCATGTTACCTACTGTTATTTATATTTTTTTTATGTATAATAATGGTTGTTGGAGTATTTCTAATGCCTTTTCTCTCATAATATGCAAGGTACACACAAAGAGGGAGAATACCGGTAGCTGGAGTTCTGGACCTGAAAAAGCTACGTCAGGCTACCTATTCTGCACAATTCCAAATGAGCTAAAAATTTACGGGGAATTTTTATGGAATATATAAGAAATATTGGAGCCAATAAGTACCAGAGGGGGCCCACCAGGTGGGCACAACCCACTTGGGCGCGCCAGGGAGCCCACTCGCGTCCTGGTGGGTTGTGCCCTCCTCGGCCCACCTTCGGTGCCCCTCTTCTGGTATATAAGTCATTTTGACCTAAGAAAAATAAGGAGAGAACTTTCGGGACGTGGCGCCGCCGTCTCAAGGAGGAACTTGGGCAAGAGCACTTTTGCCCTCCGGCGGAACGATTCCGCTGGGGAAACTTCCTTCCCGGAGGGGGAAATCATTGTCATCATCATCACCAAAAACTCTCCCATCTTTGGGAGGGCAATCTCCATCAACATATTCAAGAACACCATCTCCTCTCAAGCCTAATTCATCTCTTGTGTTCATTATTTGTACCGAAACTATAGATTGGTGGTTGTGGGTGACTAGTAGTGTTGATTACATCTTGTAGTTGATTACTATATGGTTTATTTGGTGGAAGATTATATGTTCAGATCCATTATGCTATTTAATACCCTCTGATCTTGAGCATGATTATCATTTGTGAGTAGTTACTTTTGTTCTTGAGGTCACGGGAGAAATCTTGTTGCAAGTAATCATGTGAACTTGATATGTGTTCGATATTTTGATGGTATGTATGTTGTGATTCCCTTAGTGGTGTCATGTGAACGTCGAATACATGACACTTCACCATATTTGGGCCTAAGTGAATGCATTGTGGAGTAGTCATTAGATGATGGGTTGCGAGAGCAACCGAAGCTTAAACCCTAGTTTATGCGCTATTCCGTAAGGGACCGATTGGATCCAAAAGTTTAATGCTATGGTTAGAATTTATTCTTTATACTTTTCTCGTAGTTGCGGATGCTTGCGAGGGGGTTAATCATACGTAGGAGGTTTGTTAGAGTAAGAACAACACCTAAGCACCGGTCCACCCACATATCAAATTATCAAAGTAACGAACACAAATCAAACCAACATGATGAAAGTGACTAGATTAAATTCCTGTGTACCCTCAAGAACGCTTTGCTTATCATAAGAGACCGTTTTGGCCTATCCTTTGCCTCAAAAAGGATTGGGCTACCTTGATGCACTTTTGTTACTATTATCATCACTTGCTCATTACAAATTATCTTGATATCAAACTACTCGTTTCTTATAATTTCAGTGCTTGCAGAGAATACCTTGCTGAAAACCACTTGTCATTTCCTTCTGCTCCTCGTTGGGTTCAACACTCCTTCTTATCGAAAGGACTACGATTGGTCCCATATACTTGTGGGTCATCACCCATCGAAATTATGCATTTGGGATTTAAACACATCACACACCACCGTACACATACATATTTTCGGGCCACATGAAGTGTATACGGGGTCTTCTGATCGACCACGTCTACCTTGTGCGGGTTTTTATGATGACACGCATATCTGTGGGCTCCCCGAGTGTATATATATCATCCCTTTGACCGATAATGAGGGATATGGGTTGGCCATGAATGGATTCCTCCTAGTTCATGTTAGGGCCGGTCATCGTCACATGTCATTCAACCAAAGCTCGAGCTCATGAATTGTCAGGATTCCCTCCCACATGCTCGGATTGCTGGGATCGACCGACACCATACCCTGCGCATCTTGTCCTTAACTACCTAAATTTCATGGTTGTTGTCTGTATCGAGAGGCATACACCACATCTAAATTGTACATTATTCTATATTGAAAACACAAATCACCCCTTCCAACGTACATCATTTTGGGCCGCATGCAAGAGGTGCTGGTTTTGTGGTCCCTCTCATGCGAATTTTTTGATGGTTCAATCTATTGGTCCAAGCGGTTTATTGACAACAACATTTGTCGTTTGACCAAACAATAGGTTCACTGGTCCGTCTATTGGTAGGTCATGGAGACATGCATGTATGACCAAAGTATCATTACGTGCATACGCCCAACTCACATGAAGTGGGAGGTGGGTCAAGCACCCTAGCTAGCTACGACATTATGTCACTATAGATTTATCCAAGGGTGCTTTTGGGTTTGCGAGGCACGTGCCACCAAAGTTGTGCATTATGTATTTAAAGTTTTAAACATGGCACCCTATATTCGTACATATATTTGGCCACTTCCAGGTGGTTCTTGACTTCTGGCCCCTCTCATTGATCTTCGATGACACACCCAACCATCGGCCCTCATGGTCAAAGTTGTGCATTGGAATTTTGAACATCAAAGACCACCCTTTTCACTCATATATATTCGGGCCACATGTTGATGTGGCTGTCTTTTGACCCTCTCTAACATTTTTTTGCTGCAAAGACTATGATGACGCTCAACGAACACGGGTATAATGTCTTAACCGTGTGTGATGCAAGTGCGATGTGAATCACCACGCCGGCACAAGCGCGAGCAAAGGTGGAGGTACTGGCTTAACCGTGTGCGATGCAAGTGCGCTGTGAATCACCACGATTACGCAAGCGCGAGCAAAGGTGGAGGTACCGGCTTAACTATGTGCGATGCAAGCGTGCTGTAAAATCACCACCTGCGCAAGCTAAAGGCGAGTAGTTTATTTAGATTGAATTCCATGTCTGCGTTTGAAAATTAGGACGAACCATGTGCGATAGACCAGCTAGCTATAAATCTAAAAACAAACTACCCTCCTTGAGCGTTGCAAAAATCGGCGGTTCCGCCACTTTTCCTTATTATCATACACGCAAATTCTTATTGGACCGTGCGCGATCTTGTGTACTCCCGCCCCGCGTCAATTCCTTTACCAAAATTTTAGTAGCCTTCATACTTCAACCGCCGCCCACACTCCTCCAACACCGACCTTATAGTGAAATTGCAGTAGCTGAGGCATTTGAACTGTCGCCCTCCCTTGTCCACCACCATCTCCACCCACCATTACTAAAATTTTCAATAGCCGTGGCGTATCCTCAAACACCACCCTCCCCCCTCCACAGTCCCCCTACCTGGTCCCCTCCCCACTCGAACCCTAGCTTGCCACCACCGCCAACCCCTGTCGGTCTGCCCGTTCCTCCTAGCTTAGATAATAACGTTCAGGTTACCCAACGATTCCCATACCATCGCGCCACTCCCTTGAGTTTTTAGATAAGGCCTGCGACGTCCCTCCCTGCCAGATCCACATCCCCTGCTCCAGAATGTCACAGCCTAAGCTCGACCACGTATCCCGGGGAGGCCGACGAACGTTCGGCCAAGAAGAGGTTTATCATGGCCTCTCCGGCGGACGTTGACGAGGTGGCCGCCGTTTGCCCCGACCTATTGATCCTGAAGCAACACCTCACCGCAGAAGCTGGTGAAGACGTTGACTAGGTTGCCATGCCGAAGGCTTCACGTCAGCAGGCTAGCGTATCACTGTATATCGGGAAAGTTGGCTACGACATCAAGCTCGTCAACAATGACGGCTTCACGCAGGCCATGTCTCAGGTTAAGTGGTCCATCCCCAACACCTCTGGTTCAACTGATGTCGATCTCTTCGATGGCCCTGTCACTGATCTTCTCTGCAAACGGTCAAGGATTTGCAATCCTTGTACGCCATCGAGCCCATTATGTCATTTCTGAAGGACACATTCTATGGTGGTGGCTTGGGATCCTCAATTTCCAAGTCAGATCTCATCGACCATGACCACGAGGAGGGCACCCACAATGGTTCTTCCAAGGTGAAATCGCCCATCTGTGACTTCAGAGAGCGCACAATGGGTCTGTGCTCTTCCAACTGGAAGGATCCCATCCATGACATGTGAGGCAACATCCTATCAGAAATCTTACCTTTTCTAGCTTAACAACCCGTACCCTTTGTTGTAGTAGCATTTCCCATGTGGTGTTTTAACTATTCCATGTTTAATTATTTCAGTTATGCAAAACGTATTGTTCAATAGGGCTATGTGATGTTTAAGTATGAATTGTCCACTTCAGTTTCACGAATGGCTATATTTGGTTGTTTATAGTGAGTAGATGCCTTGTTTATCAGTCTTTGGTTGTTAGGTTGGTTGCAGTGAGCATTTTTCTAGTTATCGAGCAGATGCCTTGTTTATATGTATTTGCTCCTTAGGTTGGTTGCAGTGAGCATTTGTATAGTTATCAAGCACATGCCTTGTTTATCTGTATTTGGTTGTTAGGTTGGTTGCAGTGACCATTTGTCCAGTTTTCAAGCAGATGCCTTGTTTATTTGTATTTGCTTGTTACGTTGGTCGCAGTGAGCATTTGTCCAGTTTTCAAGCATATGCCCTATTTATCTGTATTTGCTTGTTAGGTTGGTTGTAGTGAGACTTTGTCCAGTTTTCAATGGCTATATTTGGTTGTTATATTGATCATTTATGCCTTGTTTATTTCAGTCATTCACAATGTGATGTTCATGATGTGCAAGTCGGAACTATGCCACTCGATTGCATCAATACCAGTTTGAACGACTATATTTGGTTCCAGTTATGCCCGGTGTAGTTAACACATGCCCTTTATTTCAGTTTTACACATTTATCCAATGTGATGTTTAAGCATTACCTACATTCTATTCATTTTCAACAATACCAGTTTGAATTGAAATATTTGATGGTTGTTAAGCCTGTTGTAGGTAACATTGCCTTCCATTTTATATCTGCTTTAACAACATGCTGAAACCAACACATTTAAGCTATCATTTGGAGATGATGTTGTTTACCTTTGCTATATTTGTTTGATGTTAAGACTGCTATATTTATCATGCCTTTCCACCACTTGTGCAGGACAACAACGGGAGTGGCCACCATTTTTCGCCGAGGTTAGTTTCATCCCTCGGCTTGTACTCCCCCCCACCCGTCGTTCCATAATGTAGTGCATATAGATCGATGCCTGGATACTTGTTCGCTTCTAATAACGACTTGTTGCTTGTAGGTACATATGCCCTTGGCAAGGATCCACACATCGACCATTTTTGCGTATGGGGCAATGAGATATTCATGAACAAGCATCAAGTGAGGAAACTGATAAGGATTATTAGCAAAAAGATACGAACGGTGGCAAGCAAATTATTTGTTTATGCTCTATCCAACACAACAATGACCTGTAGGCCGGTAACTACAAACTCTGCGGCCTTCTCTTTTTACTCCCCAAAATGAGTTGTTAGACAATAATGTCCGAATCTTTTTCATTCATAGTGGTTCCCGAAGTAGTTCACTCAAGATTACCTTGAAAAGTACATGATTGGTGGACACACAATGAAGGCTAAAGTATTTCATCCAGACTACAAGGAGCATCGAGAAGTCCTAATGAAGACGTGAAGGATGGACGGGCATCCATCACAAGGGGTTGGCCTAGAGTCATGCACGCATTACGCATGGAGGAGGGCATAGTATGGGCATTCCGCTTCACCTTCTCTAACAATCAGAATGTCTTTCACCTCTTTATAGTCTTTAGTACAACCGTGGTTCATCATTCTTCACTTGGTGCTTCTGTAGTTCTTCAGTATATGTACCTGTGCATAGAATTATGCATTCGTGGTTGAACCATTATTTGTAATAAACATGGTTGGATATGAAATAAGTGATTGCCTACTTGCAAATTCAAAACATGTGATATTTAAAGTAGGGATTACACTGCACATTGTTTGAGAAAGCGAAACGTCTGTGATAGACGTGGGGATCAGACACGTTTCTAGGATCCACTGCGTGTGCAATCAATCTCTACTACACACACGGTCATCCAAGAAAAAACGTGTGCAATTAGCAATAGCATCGCACATAGTTCTTTCTTATTAAATGTTTGCGATAGTCACCTTATAACACACGCTTCGCAATTATGGACTGTTTATGATGTTGTGCGCATCGCAAAGTTTTGGTCATAGAAGAACACGTGCGATATGTCTTCATCCGACACAGGTACGACAGATGAATCGTGTGGGATGTATTCAAGATTTGCATAAAGTTTTATAGCGAGAACTGTGTGCGCTCTTACATCGAATCACATACAGTCGAGGAAAAGTAAATGTGTGTGATTGTCTGCTTCTATAATCGTGAACTCTTTGTGATAGGTCACGCATCATAAACGCAGCACCACCGAATACCGACTGTGATGGCAATGCAAGCACAAACGAGTTGCAAGGATGGAGCGTTTTGGATATTCAGGATATCAGAAGCTGTTTAGTACGGACAACTCTATGCATCAAGGATCTCTATCCCCGATGGTTTCTGGGTCGTGTGGGAAGGACCCCCCTATCATAGTCGCTCACTTGGCGATAGTTTAAAACACCATCGCGGAAAGGGGTTAAAAACCATTTGTATAGCACCTTGCTGTACCAGTGTACACAATCATCATCAAAAAAATGGGACGTCCTTTTGTAAAAGATTTGTAAGAGGTCTAGAAATTTTAGAGAAGTCCTTAATAAACCTCCTATGGAAACCAGCATGACCAAGGAAACTACGAATAACTTTAATATCTTTAGGACATGGCATTTTCTCAATTGCATCAACTTTAGCTTTATTTACCTCAATACCTCGTTTAGAAATTTTATGCCCCAAAACATACCTTATTAAGCATAAAGTGGCACTTCTCCCAATTTAAGACAATATTAGTTTGCTCACATCTCCGCAAAACTCAATCAAAGTTCCTTAAGAAATCATCAAAAGAAGTTCCGTAAACGGAAAAGTCATCCATGAAAACCTCAACAATCTTTTCACAAAAATCAGAGAATATAGCAGTCATACATTGTTCAAGGGTAGCAGGTGCATTGCATAAACCAAAAGGCAAACGTCTATAAGCATAAGTTCCAAAAGGGAAGTAAAGGTGTTTTTCTCTTGATTTGGTTATGGAACAGGTATTTGAGAAAAACTAGAATATCCATCAAGAAAGCAATAGTGTGTGTGTGCTTAGATAGTCTTTCTAGCATTTGATCAATAAGAGGCAAAGGGTAATGATCTTTTCTAGTTGATTTATTTAATTTTCTAAAATCAATTACCATTCTATAGCCAGTGACAATTCTTTGTGGAATGAGTTCATTTTCATCATTAGGAACAACAGTAATACCTCCCTTCTTAGGGACACAACGAACGGGACTTACCCATCTACTATCAGCTATCGGATAGATTATACCAGCTTCAAGAAGCTTTAATATTTCAGTTCTTACCACTTCTTTCATTTTAGGATTCAAACACCGTTGGTGATCAACAACGAGTTTAGCATCAAGTTCCATATTAATCTTGTGCTGACTTAGAGTGGGACTAATGCCCATAAGATCATCAAGAGTATATCCAATAGCAGCTCGGTGCTTCTTTAGAATTTTCAATAATCTTTCTTCTTCATGTTCTGAAAGGTTAGCATAATAATAGCAGGATATATCTTTTTCTCATCAAGATAAGCATATTTCAAAGTGTCTGGCAATTGTTAATTAAACACATGATCACCCTTAGGTGGAGGTGGACCTCCTAAAGTTTCAATGGGCAAATTGTGTTTAAGCAGAGGTCGGTGTTCAAAGAATTTTTTATCTATTTCATTTCTTTCATGCATATGCATATCATTTTCGTCGTCTAACAAATATTGTTCTAGTGGATAAGTAGGGGGCACGACAATAGAAGCAAGAATGTCATGGGAAAACATGGCCACCTATGGGGCCATGAGCCCCTTGTGGTTCGGCGAGGGGGATGAGCACATTGCACCAAGAGTTGAGAGCGTCGCCCAACACGGCAAAGATCACACGGACGATTTTACCCAGGTTCGGGCCGCCGTAAGTCGTAAAACCCTACTCCTGCTCCTGTGGATTGATGGTGGTGGAAACACAGTGCTCCTGCATGGCAGGGTCGCCTCGGGACGAGAGCAGCTACACGCGTACGGGTGTACAAGGGTCTGAATCCTTTTATAGATCAAAGGGCCACCACAGTGGCAAATCAGTTATTATGCACTAATTATATAGCAAACAATTCTATCATACCTAACTCTGCAGACAGGGCAGAGCGCATTAAATGCGCCGCTTAGCGTCACATCAAGGCCTGCCCGGCAAGCCTTGCCGGGCTACTCGGCAACCTTCTCTCCTACCTGCATGACACGTCGTTGGACGGGTGTCATTTGGAGGTGGTTTCTATAGAAAGTGGCTGCCATGTGGCGAAGAACAGCCACTTAGTCACTTGGAATATTGATACCCCACTTGATTGATGACTTGCGTTGCTATGAGGTTGTGCGGTCGAGTCTTGGTGGAGTAGCTTGCCTCCGTAAGCCCCGGCAGGCCTTCCAGAACGATCTCGAGGCTTATTTTCGGGGTAGACCCGACCTCGCCAGGCTCGCCTGCCCAGGAAGGTAGGTTTTCCCGCAGTGGTATCTTGATTCTCTGGTTTGACTTGGTCTTCTTGATTTGCACTTTGATTCTTCAAAGAGCTGATCTCTTTGTGCTTGGTTTGGTCCTGGGTGCTGTAATCTTGCCGGGTTGGTGGCTCATTGTCTGTGCACAAGTCAGGGGAAACATACGCCCATGTTTGTGTAACCCGACAAAGACCAATTATTTCATCCTTACTAGGCAATTCTTTCTTATGATGTTTTCTACTAAACTTAGAAAATTAAACTCATGAGCCTCATCACCAAAACTGACACTGACGGTTTGTTTCTCACAATATATTTTAGGATTAACAGTGTTCAAGAAAGGTCTACCAAAGATAATCGAACAAAAGTCATATTGTGGGGAACACAGAACAAGAAAATCGGTAGGATATTTTATTTTCCGACACAGGACTTCAACATCTATATCAATCCCAAGTGGTGTGATGGTGTCTCTATTAGCAAGTTTAATAGTAACATCTATATCTTCTATTTCAGTGGGTGCTATATCATTCATGATTTCTTGGTATAAGGTAAAAGTAATATCACTCACACTAGCACCTAAATCACATAATCCATGATAATAGTGATCTCCTATTTTGACTGAGACAACATGCATGCCAACAACAGGTCTACGTTTATCTTTCTCATCGGGTTTAGCAATTCTAGCAGCTTCATCACAGAAGTAAATAACATGCCCATCGATATTTTCTACTAAGAGATCTTTAACCATAGCAACACTATGTTCTACTTTTATTTGTTCAGCAGGTTTAGGTGCTCTAATATTACTTTTATTGACCATGTTTGAAACCTTAGCATGTTCCTTTATCTTAACAGGGAAAGGTGGTTTTTTAGTATAAGCAGTAGGAACAACTGGATCAACATAGTAAATAATAGTTTCATCTTTAACCACAACCGATTCTTTAATTTCTTATTTAATAGGTGGATGATATTTAAACCACCTCTCCTTAGGGAGGTCAACATGAGTAGCAAATGATTCACAAAAAGAGGCTACTATCTCAGAGTCAAGTCCATATTTAGTGCTAAACTTATGAAAAGCATCAGTATTCATAAAAGATTTAACACAATCAAATTCAAGCTTAATACCTGACTCTTTACCTTCGTCGAGTTCCCAATCTTCAGAGTTGCGTTTAATTCTTTCTAAAAGATCCCACCTGAATTCAATAGTCATCTTCATAAAAGAACCAGCACAAGAAGTATCGATCAGCGATCGATCATCATGAGAAAGCCGAGCATAAAAATTCTGAATGATAATTTCTCTCGAGAGCTCATGATTGGGGCATGAATATAACATTTACTTAAGCCTCCCCCAAACTAGAGCGATACTTTCTCCTTCATGATGCCAAAAAATTATATATGTCATTCCGATCACGATGAACTAGGTGCATAGGATAAAATTTCTGGTGAAATTCCAGTTTCAATCGATTCCAGTTCCAAGATCCAATATCGTCGCATAGCCTGTACCATGCCAATGCTTTTCCCTTAAAATATAGCGGGAAAACCTTCTTATTAGCTTCATCTCCGGGTAAACCCGCAAGCTTAAATAATCCACAAATTTCATCTACATATATCAAGTGCATATCAGGATGTTCAGTTCCATCTTCTGCATAAGGATTGGCTAGCAGTTGTTCTATCATACCCGAAGGAATTTCATAACCAATATTTTCAGTAGTTGCAGTGGGTTGAGGGGCAACTAATTGTGGTTCCTGTCGAGGTGAAGATACCCCGAACAAACCCCTCAAAGATTGTTTTCCATAGTAACAAGTGACAATAAATTTCAGCACGTAGTAATAATTTTTTCTTACCAATTTCCACTTACGAAGAGTGCTTCACTCCCCGGAAACGGCGCCAGAAAAGAGCCTTGATGAGCCACAAGTATTGAGGATCAATCATAGTCCTTTCGATAAGTAAGAGTGTCGAACCCAACGAATATAAGAAGGAAATACCAAGTGGTTTTCAACAAGGTATTCTCTACAAGCACTGAAATTGTCGGTAAGAGATAGTTTGATAGCAAGATAATTTTTAATGAGCAAGTAACGGTAACGGTATATAAAGTGAAGACAGGTAGCCCAATCCTTTTGTGGCAAAGGATAGGCCTGTTCTTGAGGGTATATGGGAATTTCATCTAGTCACTTTCATCATGTTGATTCGATTTGTGTTCGCTACTTTGATAATTTGATATTTGGGTGGATCGGTGCTTAGGTGTTTTTCTTACTTTAACAAACCTCCTACTTATGATTAACCCCCTCGCAAGCATCCGCAACTATGAGAAAAGTATTAAGAAAAAAATTTAACAATAGCATTAAACTTTTGGATCCGAATCGGTTCCTTACGGAATAGCATATAAACTAGGGTTTAAGCTACTGTCACTCTAGCAACCCATCACCTAATAACTACTCCACAATGCATTCCCTTAGGCCCAAATATGGTGAAGTGTCATGTAGTCTATGTTCACATGACACCACTAAGCGAATCATGACATACATATCATCAAAATATCGAACACATATCAAGTTCACATGATTACTTGCAACAAGATTTCTCCCGTGACCTCAAAAACAAAAGTAACTACTCACAAATGATAATCATGCTAAAGATGAGCGAGGTATTAAATAGCATAATGGATCTGAACATATAATCTTCCACCAAATAAACCATATGGTAATCAACTACAAGATGTAATCAACACTACTAGTCACCCAGAAGTACCAATCTAAGGTTCCAGTACAAAGATTGAACACAAGAGATTAACTAGGGTTTTAGAGGAGATGGTGCTATTGAAGATGTTGATGGATATTTCCCTCCCCAATATGGGAGAGTTGTTGGTGATGATGATGATGATGATTTCCCCCTCTGGGAGGGAAGTTCCCCCGGCGGAATCGCTCCGTCGGAGGGCAAAAGTGCTCTTGCCCAAGTTCCACCTCGAGATGGTGGCGCTTCGTCCCGAAAGTCCTCTCCTTTTTTTCTAGGTCAAAATGACTTATATACTAGAACTGGGGCACCAGAGGTGGGCCAAGGAGCGCACAACCTACTAGGGCGCACCAGGGGGACCTCGCGCGCCCAAGTAGGTTGTGCCCACCTGGTGGGCCTCCTCTGGTAGTTATTTGCTCCAGTATTTTTCTTTTATTCCAAAATAGTTCTCCGTAAAGATTCAGCTCATTTGGAGATGTGTAGAATAGGTAACTCCAACGTAGCTTTTCCAGGTCCAGAATTCTAGCTGCCGATATTCTCCCTCTTTGTGTAAACCTTGCATATTATGAGAGAAAAGGCATTAGAATTACTCCAAAAAGCATTATTATGCATAAAAACATGGTAAATAACAGTAGGTAAACATGATGCAAAATGGATGTATCAGTATTGGAGCGCTATGATGTGGTGGACAAGACCATTGATGAAGCACCAACGGTCTCGGGGGTGGAGGTGCAACGATGTGCTTGGTAAAGTAGCCTCGGTGAGGTGTGAGATGGCGTCAGTGAAGCAAATCTACTGCGGTCGAAGTCGGTGTCTTTGAGGCCTGTTGATGACCCAGAAGTATAGGGGATCTATCTGAAGGAAATATGCCCTAGAGGCAATAATAAAGTTGTTATTTTATACTTTCTTATTCATGATAGATGTATATTATTCATGCTAGAATTGTATTGATTGGAAACCTTAATAAATGTGTGAATACATAAACAAACACCGTGTCCCTAGTGAGCCTCTACTAGACTAGCTCGTTGATCAAAGATGGTAAAGGTTTCCTAACCATTGACATGAGTTGTCATTTGATAATGGGATCACATCATTAGGAGAATGATGTGATCGAAAAGACCCATCCATTTGCTTAGCATAATGATCATTCAGTTTTATTGTTATTGCTTTCTTCATGTCAAATACATATTCCTTCGACTATGAGATTATGCAACTCACGGATACTGGGGGAATACCTTGTGTGCTATCAAACATCACAACATAACTGGGTGATTATAAAGATGCTCTACAGGTATCTCCGAAGGTGTTTGTTGAGTTGGCATAGATCGAGATTAGGATTTGTCACTTCGAGTATCGGAGAGGTATCTCTGGGCCCTCTCGGTAATACACATCATAAACTTGCAAGAAAACGACTAAGGAGTTAGTCACGTGGTGATGTATTACGAAACGAGTAAAGAGACTTGCCGGTAATGAGATTGAACTAGGTATGAAGATGTCGACGATCGAATCTCGGGCAAGTAACGTACAGATGGACAAAGGGAATTACGTATGTTGTCATAACGGTTTGACCGATAAAGATATTCGTAGAATATGTAGGAGACAATATGGGCATCCAGGTTCCGCTATTGGTTATTCATCGGAGAGGTGTCTCGTTCATGTCTACATGGTTCTCGAACCTGTAGGGTCCGCAAGCTTAACATTCGATGACGATATAGTATTATATGAGTTATATGATTTGGTGACCAAATGTTTTTCGGAGTCCTGGATGAGATCATGGACATGACGAGGAGTCTCAAAATGGTCGAGAGGTAAAGATTGATATATAGGACGATGGTATTTGGACACCGGAAGTGTTTCGGGGGGTACTGGGTACTTATCGGGTCACCGGAAGGGGTTCCGGGCACCCCCGGCAAAAGATATGGGCCTTATGGGGCAAGAGGGGAAACGCACCAGCCACAAGGGGCTGGTGTGCCCCCCATATGGGTCGGCCTAAGGAGGATAATGAAATGGGAGAAGGGAAAGGAAAGTGTGGATTAGGATTCCCACTTCCTTCCCTCTTCCCCCCTCTTTCCTTCCCCCTCGGTTATATATGGCATGGGGAGGGCGCGCCTTGGGTGGGACTCCAAGTAGGCTTCCTCCTACTTGGGCGCCTCCTATGGCTGCTCCCCTCTCCCTCCCACCAATATATATGTGGGAGGGGGGTGCCTAGCACACACCAGACAACTGTTTAGCCTTGTGCGGCGCCCCCTTCCACCGTTTACACTCTGGTCATATATTTTCGTAGTGCTTAGGCGAAGCCTTGCGAGGATCACTTCACCATCACTGTCACCACTCCGTCGTGCTGATGCAAATCATCTACTACATCGATTTCTTGCTAGATCAAGAAGGCGAGGGACGTCACCGAGCTGAACTTGTGCAGAACATGGAGGTGCCGTGCATTTGGTAATTGATTAGTTGAAGCGCGAAGAAGTTCAACTACATCAACCGCGTTGTGAAACGCTTAAGCTTATTGTCGGTGTCAAAACCGGCGGATCTCGGGTAGGGGGTCCCGAACTGTGCGTCTAGGCGGATGGTAACAGGAGACAAGGGACACGATGTTTTTACCCAGGTTCTGGCCCTCTCGATGGAGGTAAAACCCTACTCCTGCTTGATTGATATTGATGATATGGGTAGTACAAGAGTAGATCTGCCATGAGATCAAGGAGGCTAAACCCTAGAAGCTATCCTATGGTATGATTGTTGTTTTTTCGTCCTACGGACTAAAACCCTCCGGTTTATATAGACACCGGAGAGGGCTAGGGTTACACAGAGTCGGTTACAATGCTAGGAGATATACATATATGTATTGCCAAGCTTGCCTTCCACGCCAAGGAAAGTCCCATCCGGACACGGGACGAAGTCTTCAATCTTGTATCTTCATAGTCTTGGAGTCCGGACAATGATGATAGTTCGGCTATCCGACACCCCTAGTCCAGACTCCTCAAGAGCCCCTGAACTAGGCTTCAATGACGACGAGTCTGGCGCGCATATTGTCTTCGGCATTGCAAGGCGGGTTCCTCCTCCGAATAATTCATAGAAGATTGTGAACACCAGGATAGTGTCTGGCTCTGCAAAATAAATTCCACATACCTCCGTAGAGAGAATAATATTTACACAAGTTCAATCCGCTGACGTATTTCGTGGCGTGACGTCACACCACGGCCAAGCCTTTATTCGAATCGTTTTTATTATTCCACCTCAGCACGTTTAGCGAAGTGGTTTCCTTGGCACGTCTTGTCGAAGCAGAGATCGTGTCCCCTTATTCCGGGATTCTCATCAAAACGGACATGGGTAACCCAACCGCGCCATTGATTGTGGCGCTTGGGAGATAAGCGAGTTTTACCAGGCTGGTGGGGACGCACAGTTTCGTCCGCCCATATATAAGGGGATAAGGATCCACCTTTTTACCTACGCCTTCTTCCTCCTTTGCTTATCCATCTCCGCACACTCGAGCTCCAGCGCCCAAGTCCGCAAATCTCACCTCAACCTTCTCCAACCATGTACGGAGCGGGAGGCAAGTGGATGGCCTCCTCCGTTACGGAGGGGCACATCAAGAAGCTGTGCAGTGCTGGATATTTGTCCAGCGATATCGCGCACCGGCTCCCCGACGAGGGGCATCTCATCCCCACCCCCAAGCCCCATGAGAGGGTGGTATTCCTTCCCCATTTCCTCCGTGGACTGGGCTTCCCACTCCACCCCTTTGTCCGGGGGCTCATGTTCTACTATGGCCTGGATTTCCATGATCTGGCCCCGAATTTCATCCTCAACATCTCGGCGTTTATCGTCGTGTGCGAGGCCTTCCTCTGCATCCAGCCCCAATTTGGCTTAGGGCTAAAGACCTTTAATGTCAAGCCGAAGATTGTGAAGGGCAGCCAAGCGGAGTGCGGAGGATGGGTGGCCCACTAACGAGAACTATCTAACGGATATTATTTTTGCCGTCTGCTAGCAGACGGCAAAGAGTCCGAAAGCGGACGGCAAAGAAAATAATCTAACGTGTCTAACGGCCGCTGTCGGTGTCAAAACCGGCGGATCTCGGGTAGGGGGTCCCGAACTGTGCGTCTAGGCGGATGGTAATAGGAGACAAGGGACATGATGTTTTTACCCAGGTTCGGGCCCTCTCGGTGGAGGTAAAACCCTACTCCTGCTTCATTGATATTGATGATATGGGTAGTACAAGAGTAGATCTACCACGAGATCAAGGAGGCTAAACCCTAGAAGCTAGCCTATGGTATGATTGTTGTTCGTCCTACGGACTAAAACCCTCCGGTTTATATAGACACCGGAGAGGGCTAGGGTTACACAGAGTCGGTTACAATGGTAGGAGATCTTCATATCCGTATCGCCAAGCTTGCCTTCCACGCCAAGGAAAGTCCCATCCGGACACGGGACGGTGATAGTTCGGCTATCCGGACACCCCCTAGTCCAGGACTCCCTCAGTAGCCCCTGAACCAGGCTTCAATGACAATGAGTCCGGCACGCATATTGTCTACGGCATTGCAAGGCGGGTTCCTCCTCCCAATAATTCATAGAAGATTTTGAACACCAGGATAGTGTCCGGCTCTGCAAAATAAGTTCCACATGCCACCGTAGAGAGAATAATATTTACACAAGTTCAATCTACTGACGTATCTCGTGGCATGACGTCACACCACGACCAAGCCCTTATTCGAATTGTTTTTATTGTCCCACCTCAGCGCGTTTAGCGAAGCGGTTTCCTTGGCACGTCTTGTCAAAGCAGAGATCGTGTCCCCGTATTCCGGGATTCTCATCAATACAGGCGTGGGTAACCCAACCGCGCCATTGACTGCCGTGCTTGGGAGATAAGCGAGTTTTACTAGGCTGGTGGGACGCATAGCTTCGTCCGCCCATATAAGGGGATAAGGATCCACCTTTTTACCTACGCCTTCTTCCTCCTTTGCTTATCCATCTCCGCGCACTCGAGCTCCAGCGCCCAAGTCCGCACATCTCGCCTCGACCTTCTCCAACCATGTCCGGAGCGGGAGGCAAGTGGATGGCCTCCTCCGTCATGGAGGGGCACATCAAAAGGCTGCGCAAGGCCGGATACCTGTCCAGCGACATTGCGCATCGGCTCCCCGACGAGGGGCATCTCGTCCCCACCCCCAGGCCCCATGAGAGGGTGGTGTTCCTTCCCCATTTCCTCCACGGACTAGGCTTCGCACTCCACCCATTTGTCCGGGGGCTCTTGTTCTACTATGGCCTGGATTTCCATGATCTGGCCCCGAATTTCATCCTCAACATCTCGGCGTTTATCGTCGTGTGCGAGGCCTTCCTCCGCATCACCCCCCACTTCGGCTTATGGCTGAAGACCTTCAATGTCAAGCCGAAGGTGGTGGGCGGCCAGCAGGCGGAGTGCGGAGGCGCCATGGTGGGCAAGATGCCCAACGTCACTTGGCTCGAGGGCACCTTCGTGGAAACCATCAAAGGGTGGCAATCGGGGTGGTTCTACATCACGGAGCCGCGGGACCCTGAATGGGCAGTGGCCCCCGAATTCAGATCTGGCATCCCCATGCGGCTCACTTCCTGGAAAGAGAAGGGCCTGCTGTGGGGCGATTCGGAAGAGCTGACCGGACTCCAATCCTGTCTCCAAACCCTGGTGAACAAGAAGCTCAAGCTTGTCAACGTAATCCAGGTCATGCTCATCCGCCGGATTCTCCCCTGCCAACAGCGGGACTTCAATTTGTGGGTGTTCGATCCGGCACAGCACCCGACCTTGAGTGGGCTCTTCGATACTACGTACGAAGAGGCCTGGAGGGTGCTGTTCAAGGGCGTCGAGGCTCCCGCATCCGCTACCGAAGATCGCGGATTCAGCTCGCAGCGTCCGGCTGGCGAGGTAAGCTATGTTATCCTTTATGGGACACTTGCTTTTCATAGTTTGAATCTATGCGGGATCTAAGCTCCCAATACATTTAACAGGCCTGACAGAAGACGTCCGGACAGGTTAACTGTCCGGCTCCCCTTCCAGAAGACCCAGCGAATGCCCGTTTGACAGGGCTACTGGTCCCGGCGCCTTACGTGGTGCCGGAGAAGAAGGCCAAGAAGAAGGCCACGGGAACCCGGAGGAGTTCCCGGCGTCAGGTGTTATCGGATTCATCGTCCGATGACTCCGAGGCGGACTCCTCCCACGAGGACGAGGAGGAGAAGAAAGAGGCCTCTCCCCTAGCAGGGGGAGAGAAGAAGAGGAAGGCCTCCCCAACGGGGGAGGCCGAAGGGTCCAAGAAGGTAAGGACCCTTCCCCCGGACTGTTCCACCAACGCCGACGACGGCAACGAGGAGTGGCCCTCAAGGGCCAAGCCCCTGGCGAGATCGTAAGTATCCGGACTCCTGAACAACTCATAATTTTTCTTTTTGTCGCATGGTGTCTTTCTAACGCCGCATACAAACCTGTAGTCCGCCCAAGGACAATCTTCCCGCTTCGTCGAGCGGGTCCTTGGGTACGTCGGATGTGAATAGCACTTCACTTCCGACCGCCTCCTCCCCCCGTGACGCCGACGACGCAGAGGTGGGATCCCAGAAAGGGACCCACCAGGAGGAGGAGGCCCCGGAGGTGCCGCAGGGCAACCTCCCAGACTTTGGACCGGACTCCGCACCGGAACCTGCAGTGGTTCCGGAGTCCGGCGGGCGGCCCCTTCGTAAGAAGGGCAAGACTGTGACGCCAGCGGCCTCCGTCCAACCGGAGGCGCCGGATAACTTGCTGGAGGCGCTCAACGGTGCTTCCATCAACGAGGAGCACCGCACTGTCATGAGTTTGGTGATTCAGAAGGTTCAGCTCGCCAAAAGCGGGCTGACTGAAGCCTGCAACAGCCTTCTAACAGGCTTTGAGGTAAGAATTTTAAGATATGTAAAATAGTACTGCATAGACAGTAGCCCCTGATGCTCGGTTCGGTGTTCGGAAAGAAAAGCCGGACTGAGGATCTAAAAAGATATACGCAGGAGTCTTAACAAAAATATGTCAATATGGGAATGCAGGCTGCGCTGCTGACCTCTGCCGCACTGACTGCGAAGGTCAATGCCTTGAAGCAGAGCCTCGAGCGGTCCGAGAGCGAGCTCGGCCGTGCCAAGAAGCAGCTCGAGGACAAGGAAGGTGAGTAACACCTTATTAAAGTTGTACCTTATAGAAAAGGATTTGGTTGCAAGAGGAATGACAAGGATAACGTGGGTACTCCAGGGGCTACGAACGAGGTGGCGACCCTGAAGGAGGCGGTGTCCGCGGCCGAACGCAATGCGGCCGCGGAACGCGCTGGGCGAGAGAAGCAGGAGGCGCGGGTGGCGGAGGTACAACAAGAGCTCCAGGCTCTCGTGAAAAAACACGAGAGTTTGGAGCGTGACTCGAAGACTCGAGAGTCCAAGCTTGCGTCGGCTCTTGAGAGTGCCAAAGCCGCTAAGGCCGAAGCCCACAAGGCCCTCCAGGAAATCGAGGCATTGAAGAAGATAGCGGCGGGTAAGGCATTCTTCATGCAAAGCAAGCATGTAAAAGTGAATTACCTGTTACTTACCCGAATTCGGAGCTCTCCAGGAGCGTTCGCAGATCTGCTCCGTAGCGTGTCTGATGCTGCCGCTTTCTACAGAGCCAAGGAGGGGAGCTCGACGGAGAAGGTGTTCTGGTCTCAGTATGCTGAGGCCGGACATCCGGTGCCCCTTAGCGACCAGCTGAAGCAGCTGGTTGAGCTCCACAAGGTGGCCGAACAGGCCATGAAGGGCCTTATAGTTCAGCTATGGCCCAAAGAGGCCATGCCTGGGAGCTACTTCGGCCTGGTCGGCGGCTGGTGGATGCGTGTCCCTAGGTTGAAGTCATCAAGCACTCCGCCTGCATTGAAGGTGCCCGTCGGGCCCTTGCCCGTGCTAAAGTGCACTGGGGCAGGATGGACGCTGAGAAGCTTGTGACGGACGCTCCACCGCCGGGCAAGGAGTATCGCACGCCCGAGATGTATTATAAGGGTGTCCTAAAGGGTGCCCGCATTATTGCGGGTGAGTGCTCCAAAGATGTAATATTTGAGTAGACTCGCATTTCGTTATCCTGTGCGCTGAAAACTTTGTTCATATGCGCTAAGCAACGCTTGTTAATTTAAAATATTACCTTTTGTGCGGCCGTTTATCAAATCTGAGAGATGACAAGTCGTCGGCTTCAGCCCCCATGCCACGAAAGTGGGGTGTTCGGATAAACTTGAGCTCTTGTTCCCATTTTGGGTCCATCTAGGAGGCGCCAACACAACGTAATGAGGCAACCGGACTTATAATGCTTGAACACTCTCACTTAGCCATAGAATTCTATAATTTTAAATTTTGGCGAAGCCCCTAGTGTTCGGAAGGTCAATTCGGGCGCTATCCACGCTGGGCCGGACAAAGCCGGTTCCTCGCTCTAAGCGGCATAAGTCTTTAGGGACTCGAAAAAACCTCTCGAACAGCGACCGACTGTCGCCCCATCATGACGGTCAGTTTTAGCTTTCTCCACTGAGGTGCTCGCCCAGCTCAACTGGGGCACAATCGCAGTGGTTCTCCCAGTGCTACCTTAGCCGATATAACGGAACGTAAGGTACCAAAACATGGGAGCTGGGCAAACCCAACTATTGACCCAAGACATGATTCGGAGCCGATGCATATAATGCTATAAGTTCGGGGTGCCGCACTTGTGAAAGTGTTTGGACTTACCACACCATAATGTGGGGAACTTAAGCCCCTGGTGTATTTAGCTGTACCAAAGTGTACGGATGCAACATGTCATAAATGAACATATGTATAAGAAAGGAATGCAATTATAGGCAAAAAGCAATGCATTGTTTATTCAAAAAATACTGCCATGAATGCAGAACGATACAAATAGTGTGATAAGCAAGGGGTGGAACTATTTAGCATGTCCCCTTCCAGGGGTAGGCTGCGGAATGGTGTATAAAACAGGTATAATGCTCGGAATGGAGACCACCTGGATACTTGTCGTGGCCTTTCTTCTTCCCTGGCTGTTGTATCGTGAGTCCGGCAGGTCTACTGCCGGACAGGGCCTCTGGTAAACGGAGTCCTGAGGAAAAAAAAGAAAAAGAAAGATGATGACCTATTTGGGAGCCCCTGGTGTGGTTGAGCCGCACTCTGGGCCCGCCGTGGTCGTGCCCCTCCCCCTTTGCCCATGGTATTTCCAGAGCGTAGTGATGTTCGCGGAGTCCTGTTTTTGCAATTTTGCAAGGGCTGGGGTTGGGGCCGCATTGCTACGCGTGCTCGGAACGTGCCAGGTGGTCTTGTTGTAGGTTACTCCGGGCGCGTTTGACGGTGTCCGGTCGCTTAGCAGCCGGACTCGAGAATTGCCTTGAGAGGCTACTCTGAACCTCCGCCGCGAGGGCAGCTGTATACTCCTCCGTTCGGAGAGAGCGTTTGGTGTTTTCGTTGACCGTGATGACTCCTCGAGGGCCTGGCATCTTGAGCTTGCTGTATGCGTAGTGTGGCACCGCATTGAATTTTGCAAACGCGGTTCGTCCGAGCAGTGCATGATAGCCGCTGCGGAATGGAACTATGTTGAAGATTAACTCCTCGCTTCGGAAGTTATCCGGGGATCCGAAGACCACTTCTAGTGTAACTGAGCCTGTACAATTGGCCTCTACACCTAGTATGACGCCTTTGAAGGTCGTCTTTGTGGGTTTAATCCTTGAGGGGTCTATGCCCATCTTGCGCACTGTATCCTGGTAAAGCAGGTTCAGGCTGCTGCTGCCGTCCATCAGGACTCTAGTGAGGTGAAACCCATCGACGATTGGGTCTAGAACCAATGCGGCGAATCCGCCATGGCGGATGCTGGTGGGCTGGTCTCTTCGATCAAACGTGATCGGGCAGGAGGACCATGGATTGAACTTTGGGGCGACTGGCTCCATCGCGTATACGTCCCTGAGTGCACGCTTCCGCTCCCTTTTGGGTATGTGGGTTGCGTATATCATGTTCACCGTCCGCACTTGTGGGGGGAAAACCTTCTGCCCTCTATTGTTCGGCGGCCGGGTCTCTTCCTCGTCATCGCTATGCATCCCTTGTCATTGTTTTCGCAATTAACTTGCTGCTGCTTGAATACCCAACAATCCATGTTGGTGTGATTAGCTGGCTTTTCGGGGTGCCGTAACCGCACGAGCGGTCGAGTATTCGGTCCAAATTGGACGGACCCGAGTAGTTCTTTGAATGGCTTTTTCCGCTGACCGGTTTGAGCCTCTCGAATCGGCGCTGCTGCCGATCCTCGCTGTTATCGCTGTTAATGCGGCGTTTGTGCTTGTTGCGACGTGACCTGCCATTGCGGTCCTTGGTATCCGGACTGCCAGAATTTTTGTTGAGGTTGTTACTGCGGGCTAGCCAGCTGTCCTCTCCCGCGTAGAAGCGGGTCATGAGTGATTTGAGGGCTGCCATGGATTTCGGCTTTTCCTGTCCTAGGTGCCAGGTAAGCCACTCGTCGCGGATGTTATGTTTGAAGGGTGCGAGGGCCTCTGCATCCGGACAGTCGACGATTTGATTTTTCTTGGTTAGGAACCGTGTCCAGAATTGTCTGGACGATTCGTCTGGCTGCTGAATTACGTGGCTTAGGTCATCAGCGTCTGGTGGTCGCACATATGTGCCCTGGAAGTTATCAAGGAATGCGGCTTCCAGGTCCTCCCAACACCCAATTGATTCTGCTGGCAAGCTGTTAAGCCAATGCCGAGCTGGTCCTTTAATCTTGAGTGGGAGGTATTTGATGGCGTGAAGATCATCACCGCGGGCCATGTGGATATGAAGGAGATAGTCTTCGATCCAAACCGCGGGGTCTGTTGTGCCATCGTAGGATTCAATGTTCACGGGTTTGAACCCTTCGGGGATTTGATGATCCATTACTTCATCTGTGAAGCATAGTGGGTGTGCGGCGCCTCTATATTGGGCTATATCACGACGTAGCTCAAGCGAGCTTTGTCTACTGTGTTCGGCCCGGCCGGAATTGCTGTATCCGGCGCGACGGTTGTCGTCGCGTATCGTGGGGCGCCCACGCGATCCGTAGATCGATCTTGATTGTCTTGCCTTATCCTCCAATATGTCTCGCAAGTCCGGCGCATTCCCCCGTGGCTTTGTACTTTTCGAGCGATGCCGGGGTATGGCTTTAGTGGAGGGCCTAGAGGCCTCTCTGTCGCGGCCACGAGGTGGCCGGTCGGCCGTATTGTGCGATGATGATGTAGGTTTATATGCTTCCTCCTCTAATCGGGGCAGCAGCTTGCGTTTTGGGTAGCTTTTGGAGGGGCGTTCGAGTTCATACTCTTCGACCGCAAGGACTTCAGTCCATCTGTCGGCTAGCAAATCTTGGTCAGCTCTAAGTTGTTGCTGCTTTTTCTTGAGGCTGCTTGCCGTGGCCATAAGCCTGCGTTTAAAACGCTCTTGTTCGACGGGATCCTCAGGCACGACGAATTCGTCATTGTCGAGGCTTGCCTCGTCTCCGGAGGGAGGCATGTAATTATCGTCCTCTACCTCTTTGTCTGCCGCTCTCTCATGAGGGCTGGCTTCTTCATCCTCCTGTGCTGAATCTTGCTAGAGGGGGTTGTCTTCGGCACTGTCCGGGGTGTTATTGTCTCCGGTGCCGGAATCTCCATTCTTGCTGTGGCGGGATTTAGAGCGGCACCGCTGATGCCGGCGCTTAGGCTGTTTCTTGGAGGGGTCTTCCTCCGCTGTTCCATCGTCATTCCCATCCTTTGGGATGTCCACCATGTATATGTCGTATGACGAGGTGGCTTTCCAGTGTCCCGTAGGCGCTGGCTCTTGGTCGTCTCCGGCATCGTCGTCCATACCATCGATGTCTTCAGAGTCGAAGTCTAGCATGTCGGTTAGGTCGTCGACAGTGGCTACAAAGTGGGTGGTGGGTGGGCTTTTAATTTCTTCGTCGTCCGCATCCCAACCGTCCTGACAGTGGTCCGGCCAGGGCTCTCCTGATAACCAGAGATACTTTAGCGAATTCAGGATGTCGCCAAAAGGCGAGTGCTGAAAGATGTCCGCAACGGTGAACTCCATGATCGGTGCCCAATCGAATTCGATTGGTAGGGGCGTGGGAGGTTCGGAGTCCGGCGAGGAGTCCGGCACCTCAGAGTCACAAGCTTCACAAGGGACAGGGTCGGTATTCGGCTCCATCGCCGTAGAGGTAGCAGCCCTCGAGGCGGTGTCTAGCCACCCATCCTCGATCGGCGCAGTCGGCTCCGAGTTAAGGGTCGGAGCGGACTCTCGTGCGGCCTCCAAGGCACTGTCCGGCAGCAGAGCTAAGTCATGCCCATCGCGACAGTGCGGCGCGCTCGGCTGTGGCTCGAATCCGTCGAAGATCAAGTCTCCGCGGACGTTGGCCGTATAGTTCAAACTTCCAAATCTGACCTGATGGCCAGGGGCGTAGCTTTCGATCTGCTCCAGATGGCCAAGCGAATTGGCCCGCAGTGCAAAGCCGCCAAACACAAAGATCTGTCCGGGGAGAAAAGTCTCGCCCTGGACCGCGTCGTTGTTGATGATCGGAGGAGCCATCGGGCCTATGAGCGACGACACAGAGGAACTCATAATGAAAGAACCAATGTCGGTGTCAAAACCGGCGGATCTCGGGTAGGGGGTCCCGAACTGTGCTTCTAGGCGGATGGTAACAGGAGACAAGGGACACGATGTTTTTACCTGTGTTCGGCCCTCTCGATGGAGGTAAAACCCTACTCCTGCTTGATTGATATTGATGATATGGGTAGTACAAGAGTAGATCTACCACGAGATCAAGGAGGCTAAACCCTAGAAGCTAGCCTATGGTATGATTGTTGTTTTTTCGTCCTACGGACTAAAACCCTCCGGTTTATATAGACACTGGAGAGGGCTAGGGTTACACAGAGTCGGTTACAATGGTAGGAGATCTACATATCCGTATTGCCAAGCTTGCCTTCCACGCCAAGGAAAGTCCCATCCGGACACGGGACGAAGTCTTCAATCTTGTATCTTCATAGTCTTGGAGTCCGGCCAATGATGATAGTTCGGCTATCCGGACACCCCCTAGTCCAGGACTCCCTCACTTATAGTCTACGAGGGTACGTAGACACACTTTCCCCCTTGTTTCTATGCATCTCCTTGATAAATCTTGCGTGTGTGTAGATTTTTTTGTTTTCCATGCAAGGTTTCCAAACACTATCGTAGTCCTTTCGGTAAGTAAGAGTGTTGAACCCAACAAGGAGCAGACGGAAATTACAAGCGGCTTTCAGCAAGGTACTTTCTGCAAGAACTGAATTCTCGGTAATGAGTAGTTTGATAGCAAAATAATTGGTAACAAGTGACAAGTAGCAATAGTGACCAAGGTGCAGCAAGGTATCCCAATCCTTTTTGTAGCAAAGTATAGGCCGGAACAATCTCTTATAATAAGAAAAACATTCTTGAGGACACACGGAAATTTCATCTAGTCACTTTCATCATGTTTATTTGATTCGCGCTTGCTACTTTGCTAATTTGATATGTGGGTGGACCGGTGCTTGGGTGCTGTTTTACTTGAACAAGCGTCCCACTTATGAGTAACCCCTCTCGCAAGCATCCTCAACTATGACATAGGAATTAAGATAAATCTAACCATAACATTAAACATATGGATCCAAATCAGCCCCTTACGGAATAGCACACATAAACTAGGGTTTAAGATTTTGTCACTCTAGCAACCCGTTGTCGTTGCAACAGACCCGGGGCCTGTTGACCTGACTTTGCACAGGCACAAAATCAAGATTGAGGCACTAGAGTGAGAGATCAAGAGACTCGAGGAACCAACTAACAGATCAGAAGGGACCAAGACTGAGGTAGAGGACCCAGATATCGTCAAGGAAGAAGCCTCCCTTGCCGGGCAGGCAAGCCCGGCAAAGGGCGAGGCCACCACCAGAAGAAGAAGACCAAAGCATCCCGGTAGGGCCTGCCAGGACTCGCGGAGAACAGATCACCCCACTGACTGCTCCACCACGACACACGTCGTGGATCAGTGTGGTGTTAAGACGCAGGATGATTAAGTGGCAGCCATTCGCCACATGGCGGCCACTTCCTACCAAGTGAACCCACAAATGACACCCATCTAGAGACGTGTCAAGTGAGAAAGGGTGGAGCTAGCAGATTAGCCCGACAAGCCTTGCCGGGCGACCAACAATGTGACACTAAGCGGCACATTAAATGCATGCTGTCATCCTGCAAAGTTAGGTATGATAGCACTGTTTGCTATCATATCAGTGTCTAATGACCAGTTTTCCACTATGGTAACCCCTTGGACTATAAAAGGAGGCCCATGGCAACGATTAGAGAGGTTGGAAGCTTAGATTAATCACACCCCCATACGCGCGTAGTCGCCGCTGCCTTGAAGCAACCCTGCCGGGCAAGTGTACTACGCACCACCACCACCTTTTCCCAATCAATCCACCAAAGTAGGAGCAGGGTTTTACGCCTCGCGGCGGCCCGAACCTGGGTAAAACTGCCTGTGTGATCTCTGTCGTGCTACCTTGCATGGTCTGCTCTTTGTGCAACGCGACTCCCCCCTGCCGAACCAGCAAGGGCCGTCTTGGTCCCATAGGTGACCGTGGTTTCCGGTGACATCTTTGGTGCGCCAGGTAGGGGGATCGCGTGCGCGAACCTGAAGACGTAAGCAGCACGTCATCTTCATCGCTGTCTGCATCGTTGACGGCGCCATCAACCATGGCGCCCAAGAAGAAATCAACTCCTTCAGCTCATCTATCCGCCTCGAAGGCTCCACTACCCGTGGCCTCCAACGCGGCGGGGAGCACGGAGATGCACGAGGGAGCAAACGCTGCAAGGGGTGTGGCTAGAGCAGGCGACACCACCACCATCCCCCTCGCGGCCGACGCGGGAGCAGAAGATACTAGAGGAGAGCGATGTCAGCAGCACCCCGACGACTGCGCTCTGGTCGTTGACGGGTGTCAGATTTTGGCTTCCGCAAACCCTTGATAGGTTCGAACTCTGGGTGCGTGCGGAGATCTCAACCTACCCAGCCTACCAACTCGCGATCCTCTAGGCCTAGCGCGTCGAGCTCAAAGGGACAGAGAGACACAACAGTTTATCCTAGTTCCGGCCACCTTGTGGTGTAATACCCTACTCCAGCATTTTGGTGGATTGCCTCGAAGGGCTGAGGATGAACTAGTACAGTGGATGAACTGGCCTCAGGAGGTGAGGTGTTCTTGAGCTCAAGAGAGCTGGTGAGGTGGTCGGACGAGAACGGATCCAATCTGTCTGTCCCCCTCTATGGTGGTGGCTAAGTCCTATTTATAGTGGCCTTGGTCCTATTCCCAACATTGGCGGGAAGGGATCCCACAATGGCCAGATTTGAAGGGGAACAAGAAGTATATCCTATCCTGACTAAAGTGGTCTTCGCCTGCGAAAAGCCTCTGGTCGTGACGCTGCGGTGGGCTCGGCGATGACCTCCGTCCTGCCGTCCTGGCGGTCTTGGTCTTGTTGCACCAGAATGGAAACCTTTGGAAGATTCCTCGGGACTCCGCGCCTGCTGCTTGCCTCCTTTGCACCAAAGAGGAAACAGGTACTCTGCGCCCGCTGGCGCCCGCCTGGCCTCGGTCGTTAAGGCTCACGTCAGCTGAGCCTCGTGAGGTGCACCTTGCATAGAACTCTCCACCCCTCAGGATCCAGCCTGAGGAGGCCGATCCCCTTGGGGGTCTTGGCATCGTCCGCCTCGGGAGGCTTGGCCCCTCGCGAGGGTCTTGAGCTGTCGATGATGAAGCTGGGCCGTACCATGTCATTGATGGAGCCATGCATTTGGCTGCGGGCAAACAAGTCTTGGTACCCCCTATCCAGAACGCCGACAGTAGCCCCCAGGCCCACGGCACACTCGGACTTGGCTTCTAGGCGAAGCCAAAGGGCAAGTGCGGAGCACCGCGGGCCCTAACCACTTGCGGCATTGAGCGACGCATGGCGATTGATGAGACGTGGGCGTCTCCACTTCCGCTCGCTGCCTCGGCAACCATTTCCGTCTTACAAAAGGGCTGCCATCTGTCGCCGTGCCTTCATTGTCTTCCCTTCATCTTGCTCCAGATCCCCTTCTCCCAACGCCGAAGAAATTCTCTAGATCTGCCAATCCTTCCCTCTAATCTTTCGCCCGATGGCCGCTGAGAAAGCCAGCCCCGCCTGCCGACCCCGCCTGGTTGGAGCCGACGCTGATCACGCCCTCCATCGCCGAGGAGAAGCTCCAGACTATGCTTCTCCTAACGGCGAGCGATGATAGCGAGTGGGGGAAGAAAGCGCTCTGGGTTGCCTCCACCGTGCCAGAGCCCAGGAATAGTACTTTTTCTCCCTTCTTCCTGCATAGCTTCTGCTCGGGGCTGATTCCTCCCTTCTCCCGCTTATTCTATGCTGTTCTCCACCATTATGGCCTGCACGCGCTCCACATCCATCACTACTCTGTCCTCCTCTTGTTCATCTTCGCCTTCTACTGCGAGGCATTCATGGGGTTGATGACCTTCATCGCCATGCTATGCCACTTCTTCTACCTCCGCTTGACTGGCGACCGGCCTGCAGGGTGTGTCGGCTTCGTCCCGGACCGGGGCAGCAACGCGATCTCCCGCACCGGGAAGAAGGTGGAGGACGCCCAGAACAAGTGGGTCCTAATGGACGCCAAGTGCTCCCACGACCCGCTGGAGCTGCCGACCGGGCTCCCGACCTCCGAGAAGGGGCGGTTTTCTGAGAAGATCACTGACCCCCATCTGAGGCTGTTGATGAGGAAGATGGAGGCTGACGTGAAGGCCGAGAAGCTGACGGGGGCCATGATCGTCAAGGAGTTCCTGATGCAGCGCCTGGCGCCGCTCCAGGATCGCTCCCGCCCCTTGTGGAAGCTCGGGGGCACTGACGACAAGATCCTCCTGCGCCAGGACAACCTTCTTGAGGAGGAGCTGAGCAGGGTGCTGCTTTTCTTGACTGAGAAGGACCTGAGCGGCCATCCAAATGATTTCCTCCCACTGTACCGCCGAGGCGATGGAAAGAAGGTCGCCGTCGCCATGCCTGTCTTCAACGAGCTCGGACCCGTGCTGACGGGCCCTCCCCCACCGGCCGCCTCCTTGGTGAACCTGTCCTCCGGCAAGCATTCCTCCGAGTCCACCGAGGTGGAGGGGGAGGCGGAATCCCCTGCCCCAAAGCTGGGAGACCTCCTCCGCAACTTCTCTGACAATGACGACGGGGACGCGCATCCGGTGGTGGAGCTGGCCCGTCCCACAGGGGTCACCACGAGATCCGGGGTGGCCTCCTTGAAGAAGCCGAAGCGGATGACGGGGAGGAGGGGCAGGACTACGCTAATCCCTCCAGGCAGCACTCCACCTTTGCCGTCACCATCTCAAGTGGCATCGACTGCGTGCTCTCCTGCTTCCAAGAGCGCGGCTCCCGCTACCCCAGCGAGGCCTCTGCCGATGTGCCTGAATAGGAGCTATGTCACCTCGGACCTTGGCCTTGCTCCTAAATCTTGATGCGATACTTAGTATCTTTGTTTGATGTCAGGCCGAAGTCGTTAGCGAAGAAGAAGAAAGAGAATGCCGAGGTCACCGTGGCCGAGCATGTCGAGGTGGCTGCCGCAGCTTCGGTGCAAAGGGGCGCTGCGGCTCCAGCTGCGGTGTCGTCTTCTCAGGGCTCAGAGGCCCAACCTCGGGAGGAGTTGGCGTCCGCGGAAGGGCTGACCCTGGTGGCGTCCGTCTCCGTCACGACTGCTGAGGTCGCAAGGCCTCCGGATCCCCCAGTCCTTCGTGCTACTACAGCTTCATCTGTCTTGGCGCCGAGAACATCTTCTCTTCCGCCCATCGTGCTACTGGGCTACGGTGCTCCAGCCATCTCCGGAGCCCTGGAGGAGGCCCGAGCCGCACTGGACCATCTCCAGAGTGATCTTCAAGGTCCAGACCGACGTTCAGCATTGGGTTGCCTGGGGCTGATCTCAGGGTGGATCCAGGCTGGCGCGTCTGTCCGGGCAGCCAGGAGTTCCTCGAAGGAGGCCCAGAAGGTGGCCGGTGTAGCCGCTGCCGAGCATGACTCGGAGTAGAAGGAAGCCAAGGACGCCCAGGAGCGGTGCCATGCAGTGGAAGCCGGGCTGAAGGCCCTCCAGGATCATCAGGCCGCCCAGGCCAGCCAGCTCCAGGAGTGAGAGGAGAAGCTGAAGGCCTAGGAGGCTGACGTTGTTAATCGCGACGCCAAGCTAAAGCAGGCAGCCTAGGAGCAGGCCACAGAGCATGACCTCCTGAAGAAGTTGAAGGAGGAGGCAGAAGCGACCCAAGCATCCCTTGTGAGGCCAAGGGGGCCACCGCCATGGAGCACCGTACCCTCGTATCCTTGGAGGCGAGGTTTCACAAGGCCCGGTAGGCACTCTTTGGGAGTGGTCCCTAGGGGACAGTGGTGACCCCGAGGGAGAGCCCTGCCGCCCTGCTTCCTAATGTTGTTGATGCGCTCGAGGACGTCGTCAACGGGTTCGGCTCCATGGTAGAAGGTGAGGCTCGCATACTCTCTTCCTCGGCCCCGACGCTCGCCTTTAGCCACCTCTATCTCCGGGACGCCAGCTTCGACTTCACCGCCTTCCTCGAACCCGTGAACCCTGACTCCTGCGACGTTGTTGCTGATGGCATGAAGGGTTCGGTGGAGGCCCTGCTGGCCAAGTTCCTCGTCGTTGGCCCTGCAGCTGGGGCCGAGGGCGCGGGCAATGCTGTTGACGACAAGGCTCTGCAGGGGGGCGACGACGGCAACCAGGGCTGAAGAGGTGGCTTGATGGTGCTGCTCCTTCTTGTTTTTATCCTGTGGCATGTAGCGTGCCTAGTGGAGGCGTTAAAACTGATGCTTGGAACAATATTTTTTGTAATAATTAGCTTATGGTTTGACGACTTCTTTTCCGTTTGCTTTGTTGTTCTGCGTCAGCAGGGCCCGACCCCGCACGTACCTCAACCACTGTTGGGTCGTCCGGATCACCAGGACGAGCCCAAAGGGTGAGGGGCTACGTGGCTAGTTAGGATCCTGAGACGCGATGCTCAGGAGTCCCCCTTGACGTGCGAACAACTTGGGAAAAGAGGCGCGAGGGTAAGCATTGGTGTTCTGCGTCGGCAGGGCCTGGTGATACGTCTCCAACATATCTATAATTTTTTATTGTTCCATGCTATTATATTATCCGTTTTGGATGTTTATGGGCTTTACTTTACACTTATATATCATTTTTGGGACTAACCTACTAACCGGAGGCCCAGCCCGAATTGCTGTTTTTTTGCCTATTTAAGTGTTTCGAAGAAAAGGAATATCAAATGGAGTCCAAACGGAATGAAACCTTTGGGAGCGATCTTTTTGGAACAAACACAATCCAGGGGACTTGGAGTGGACGTCAAGAAGCAGCCGAGGTGACCACGAGGCAGGGGGGCGCGCCCCCACACTCGTGGGCCCCTAGTGGCTCCCCTGACCTACCTCCTTTGCCTATATATATCCGTGTACCCTGAAAACATCCAGGGGCACCACGAGAAACTATTTCCACCGCCACAACCTTCTGTATCCGCGAGATCCCATCTTGGAGCCTTCGCCTACGCTCCGCCATTCGGGGAATCGACCACGGAGGGCCTCTACATCATCTCCAAGGCCTCTCCGATGAGTTGTGAGTAGTTTACCACAGACCTACGGGTCCATAGTTATTATCTAGATGGCTTCTTCTCTTTCTCTGAATCTCAATACAAAGTTCTCCTCGATCTTCTTGGAGATCTATTCGATGTAACTCTTTTTGCGGTGTGTTTGTCGAGATCCGATGAATTGTGGGTTTATGATCAAGTTTATCTAGGAGAAATAATTGAATCTTCTCTGAATTCTTTTATGTGTGATTGGTTATCTTTGCAAGTCTCTTTGAATTATCTTTTCGGTTTGGCTTACTAGATTGATCTTTCTTGCAATTGGAGAAGTGCTTAGCTTTGGGTTCAATCTTGCGGTGTCCTTTCCCAGTGACAGCAGGGGCAGCAAGGCACGTATTGTATTGTTTCCATCGAGGATAAAAAGATGGGGTTTATACAATATTGCATGAGTTTATCCCTCTACATCATGTCATCTTGCTTAATGCGTTACTCTGTTCTTATGAACTTAATACTCTAGATGCAGGCAGGAGTCAGTCGATGTATGGAGTAATAGTAGTAGATGCAGAATCATTTCAATCTACTTATTGTAGACATGATGCCTATATACATGATCATGCCTAGATAATCTCATAACTATGCACGTTTCTATCTATTGCTCGGCAGTAATTTGTTCACCCACCGTAATACTTATGCTATCTTGAGAGAAGCCACTAGTGAAACCTATGGCCCCAGGGTCTATCTTTTATCATATAAGTTTTTCATCTATCTTTTATTTGCATCTTTTACTTTCCAATCTATATCATAAAAATACCAAAAATATTTACCTTTTCTTATTATCTCTATCAGATCTCACTTTCCAAGTTTTCGTGAAGGGATTGACAACCCCTTTATCGCGTTGGTTGCGAGGTTCTTGTTTGTTTTTGTAGGTGCGTGGGACTTTTGAGGAGCCTCTTACTGGATTGATACCTTGGTTCTCAAAAACTGAGGGAAATACTTACGCTACTTTGCTGCATCACCCTTTTCTCTTCAAGGGAAAACCAACGCAGTGCTCAAGAGGTAGCAAGATGGATTTCTGGCTCCGTTGCCGCGGAGGTCTTCGCTCAAGTCAAGACATACCAAGTACCCATCAAAAACTCATCTCTCTCTCATTACATTATTTGCCATTTACCTCTCGTTTTCCTCTCCCCCACTTCACCCTTGCCGTTTTATTCGCCCTCTTTTTCCCAATCTCCTCTCTTTTTCGCTTCCCTTCTTGTGTGTTTGTGTGTTGGATTGTTTGTCACGATGGCTCAAGATAATACCAAATTGTGTGACTTTTCCAATACCAATAATAATGATTTCCTTAGCACTCCGATTGCTCCTCTTAATGATGTTGAATCTTGTGAAATCAATGCTGCTTTGTTGAATCTTGTTATGAAAGATCAATTCTCCGGCCTTCCTAGTGAAGATGCCGCTACTCATCTAAACAACTTTGTTGATTTGTGTGATATGCAACAGAAGAAAGATACAGATAATGATATTGTTAAATTGAAGTTATTTCCGTTTTCACTAAGAGATCGTGCTAAAACTTTGTTTTCGTCTTTGCCTAAGAATAGTATTGATTCATGGAATAAGTGCAAAGATGCTTTTATCTCTAAGTATTTTCCTCCCGCTAAGATCATCTCTCTTAGAAATGATATTATCAATTTTAAAAAACTTGATCATGAGCATGTTGCCAAATCTTGGGAAAGAATGAAATTAATGATTCGCAATTGCCCTACTCATGGTTTGAACTTATGGATGATCATACAAATTTTTTATGCCGGATTGAATTTTGCTTCTAGAAATCTTTTAAATTCGGCCGTGGGAGGCACTTTTATGGAAATCACCTTAGGAGAAGCTACTAAACTCCTTGATAACATTATGGTTAATTATTCTCAACGGCATGCCGAAAGATCTACTAGTAAAAAAGTGCATGCTATAAAACAAATTAATGTTTTGAGTGGAAAGATGGATGAACTTATGAAATTGTTTGCCACTAAGAGTGCTCCTATTGATCCCATTGATATGCCTTTGTCAACTTCGATTGAGAATAATAATGAATCTATGGATGTGAATTTTGTTGGTAGGAATAATTTTGGTAACAACGCGTATAGAGGAAACTTTAATCCTAGGCTGTTTCCTAGTAATTCCTCTAATAATTATGGTAATTCCTACAACAACTCTTATGGAAATTTTAATAAGATGCCCTCTGATTTTGAGAATAGTGTTAAAGAATTTATGATCTCTCAAAAGAATTTCAATGCTTTGCTTGAAGAAAAATTGCTTGAAGTTGATGAACTGGCTAGGAACGTTGATAGACTTTCGCTTGATGTTGATTCTTTGAAACTTAGATATATTCCACCTAAGCATGATATCAATGAGTCTCTCAAAGCCATCAGAATTTCCATTGATGAGTGCAAAGAAAGAACCGCTAGGATGCGTGCTAAGAAAGATTGCTTTGTAAAAGCGTGTTCTTCTAGTTTCCATTAAAATAATGATGAGATCTAAAAGTTATTGATGTGTCCCCTATTAAATCTTTGTTTTGCAATATGAATCTTGATAATGATGGGACTGGAGATGAGTCAACTTTAGTTAAAAGGCATCCCAATGATTCAGAGTTTTTAGATCTTGATGCTAAATTTGGTAAAAGTGGGATTGGAGAGGTCAAAACTTTACGTAGCATTGAACTAACTATTATGGATTTCAAGGAATTTAATTATGATAATTGTTCTTTAATAGATTGTATTTCCTTGTTGCAATCCGTGTTGAATTATCCTCATGCTTATAGTAAAAATAAAGCCTTTACCAAACATATTGTTGATGCCTTGATGTAATCTTATGAGGAAAAACTTGAGTTGGAAGTTTCTATACCTAGAAAACTTTATCATGAGTGGGAACCTACTATAAAAATTAAAATTAAATATCATGAATGCTATGAGTTGTGTGATTGGGTGCTAGTGTTTCCACGATTCCGAAAACTTTATGTGATGTGCTAGGTTTCCACGATTTTGATGATTGCTCTTTTAACTTGCACCTTCCTGATTCCACCATTAAGAAACCTATGGGAAGGATCAATGATGTTCTTATTGTTGCAAATAGGAATTATGTTCCCATAGATTTTATCGTTCTTGATATAGATTGCAATCTTTCATGTCCTATTATTCTTGGTAGACCTTTCCCTAGAATGATTGGTGCAATTATTGATATGAACGAAGGGAATATTAGATTCCAATGTCCATTAAGGAAAGGCATGGAAGACTTTCCAATAAAGAAAGTCAAATTACCTTATGAAGCTATCATGAGAGCCACTTATGAGTTGAATGCCAAAGATGGCAATACTTAGATCTATTCTCTCTTTTATGCCTAGCTAGGGGCGTTAAACGATAGCGCTTGTTGGGAGGCAACCCAATTTTATTTTTGCTTATTGCTTTTTGCTTATGTTTAGTAATAAATATTTCATCTAGCCTCTGTTTAGATGTGTTTTTATGTTTTAGTTAGTGTTTGTGCCAAGTAGAACCTATTGGATAACCTACGGTGATAGTTAATTTGATTCTGCTGAGAAACAGAAACTTTTGTGCGCACGAGAATAATTTTAATAAAACACATAAACGTGATTTTGCGTTGATTACTTTTGCAGTAGATCAATAGACAAATTTCCCAGAACTTACTATTTTGATAGGATTTTTAGAGTTCCAGAAGTATTCGAAAGTTACAGATTGCTACAGACTGTTCTGTTTTTGACAGATTTTGTTTTTCGTGTGTTGTTTGCTTATTTTGATGCATCTATGGCTAGTATCGGGGGGTATGAACCATAGAGAAGTTGGAATACAGTAGGTTTAACACCAATATAAATAAAGAATGAGTTCATTACAGTACCTTATGTGCTGGTTTTTCTTTCTTTCACTAACGGAGCTTATGAGATTTCCTGTTGAGTTTTGTGTTGTGAAGTTTTCAAGTTTTGGGTAAGGATTTGATGGACTATGGAATAAGGAGTGGCAAGATACTAAGCTTGGGGATGCCCATGGAACCCCAAGATATTCAAGTATAACCAAAAGCCTAAGCTTGGGGATGCCCCGGAAGGCATCCCCTCTTTCGTCTTCGTCTATCGGTAACTTTACTTGGAGCTATATTTTTATTCGCCATATGATATGTGTTTTGCTTGGAGCGTCTTGTGTCATATGAGTCTTTGCTTTTTAGTTTACCACAATCATCCTTGCTGTACACACCTTTTGGGAGAGACACACATGATTTGGTTTATTAGAATACTCTATGTGCTTCACTTATATCTTTTGAGCTAGACAAGTTTTGCTCTAGTGCTTCACTTATATCTTTTAGAGAACGACGGTGGCTTTGTTTAGTAGAAATTGTTGATCTCTCATGCTTCACTTATATCATTTTGAGAGTCTTGTAGAAAAGCATGGTATTTTCTATGGTTATAAAATTGGTCCTAGAATGATGAGCATCCAAGTTGGGTACAATAAAAATTATCATAGAAAGTGCATTAAACACTACGATCAATTTGATGCTTGATAATTGTTTTGAGATATAATGGTGGTAATGTTAGAGTCATGCTAGTTGGGTAATTATGAAATTGAGAAATACTTGTGTTAAGGTTGGCAAGTCCCATAGCATGCACGTATGGTAAAAGTTGTGTGACAAATTTGTTGCATGGGGTGCTCTTTTAATTGTCTTCCTTATGTGTGGAGGTCGGGATCGCGCGATGGTTAACTCCTACCAACCCTTCCCCTAGGAGCATGCGTAGTAGTACTTTGCTTCGAGGGCAAGTAGACTTTTGCAATAAGTATGTGAGCTCTTTATGACTAATGTGAGTCCATGGATTATACGCACTCTCACCCTTCCACCATTGCTAGCCTCTATTATACCGCGCAACTTTCGCCGGTATTATGCACCCACCATTTACCTTCATCAAAACAGCCACCATACCTACCTATTATGGCATTTCCACAGCCATTCCGAGATATATTTCCATGCAACTTTCCACCGTTCTGTTTATTATGACACGCCTCATCATTGTCATATTGCTCTTTGCATGATCATGTAGTTGACATCGTATTTGTGGCAAGGCCACCTTCATAATTTTTCATACATGTCACTCTTGATTGATTGCATATCCCGGTACACCGCCGGAGGCATTCATGTAGAGTCATATTTTGTTCTAAGTATTGAGTTGTAATTCTTCAGTTGTAAATCAATAAAAGTGTGATGATCTCCATTATTAGAGCATTGTCCCAAGTGAGGAAAGGTTGATGAAGACTATGATTCCCCCACAAGTTGGGATGAGACTTCGGACTTTATAAAAAATAAAAGAGGCCAAAGAAGACCAAACAAATAAAAAAATAAAAAAGAGAGGCCAAAGAAGCCCACCAAAATAAAAGAAATATCAGAGAAAAGAGAGAAGGGACAATGTTACTATCTTTTTTTCCACACTTGGGCTTCAAAGTAGCACCATGATCTTCATGATAGAGAGTCTCCTATGTTTTCACTTTCATATACTAGTGGGAATTTTTCATTATAGAACTTGGCTTGTATATTCCAATGACAGGCTTCCTCAAAATGCCCTAGGTCTTCGTGAGCAAGCAAGTTGGATGCACACCCACTTAGTTTCTTTTGTTGAGCTTTCATATAATTATAGCTCTAGTGCATCCGTTGCATGGCAATCCCTACTCACTCACATTGATATCTATTAATGGGCATCCCCATAGCCCGTTAATACGCCTAGTTGTTGTGAGACTATCTTCTCCCTTTTTTTCTTCACAACCACCACCCTATTCCACATATAGTGTTATGTCCATGGCTTGCGCTCATGTATTGCGTAAGAGTTGAAAAAGCAGAAGCGCGTTAAAAAGTATGAACCAATTGCTTGGCTGAAACCAGGGTTGTGCATGATGGGCGTATTTTGTGTAATGAAAATGAAGCATGGCCTAACTATATGATTTTGTAGGGATGAGCTTTCTTTGGCTATGCTATTTTGATAAGACATGATTACTTGTTAGTATGCTTGAAGTATTAATATTTTTATGTTTTATGAACTTTTGTCTTGAATCATTTGTATCTGAACAATCATGCCACAATAAAGAAAACTATATTGAGAATTATGCTAGGTAGCATTCCACATCAAAATTCTGTTTTTATCATTTACCTACTCGAGGACGAGCGGGAATTAAGCTTGGGGATGCTTGATACGTCTCCAACGTATCTATAATTTTTGATTGTTCCATGCTATTATATTACCCGTTTTGGATGTTTATGGGCTTTACTTTACACTTTTATATCATTTTTGGGACTAACCTACTAACTGGAGGCCCAACCCGAATTGCTGTTTTTTTGCCTATTTCAGTGTTTCAAAGAAAAGGAATATCAAACGGAGTCCAAACGGAATGAAACCTTCGGGAGCGATCTTTTTGAAACAAATGCAATCCAGGAGACTTGGAGTGGATGTCAAGAAGCAGCCGAGGCGGCCACGAGGCAGGAGGGCGCGCCCTAGGAGGGTGGGCGCTCCCCCACCCTCGTGGGCCCCACGTGGCTCCCCTAACCTACCTCCTTCGCCTATATATATACACGTACCCTGAAAACATCCAGGGGCACCACGAAAAACTATTTCCACCGCCGCAACCTTCTGTATCCGCGAGATCCCATCTTTGTAGCCTTTGCCGGCACTCCACCTGAAGGGGAATCAACCACGGAGGGCCTCTACATCATCTCCAAGGCCTGTCCGATGAGTTGTGAGTAGTTTACCACAGACCTTCGGGTCCATAGTTATTAGCTAGATGGCTTCTTCTCTCTCTTTGAATCTCAATACAAAGTTCTCCTCGATCTTCTTGGAGATCTATTCGATGTAACTCTTTTTGCGGTGTGTTTCTCGAGATCCGATGAATTGTGGGTTTATGATCAAGTTTATCTAGGAGAAATAATTGAATCTTCTCTGAATTCTTTTATGTGTGATTGGTTATCTTTGCAAGTCTCTTTGAATTATCTGTTCGGTTTGGCTTACTAGATTGATCTTTCTTGCAATGGGAGAAGTGCTTAGCTTTGGGTTCAATCTTGCGGTGTCCTTTCCCAGTGACAGCAGGGGCAGCAAGGCACGTATTGTATTGTTGCCATCGAGGATAAAGACATCGTGTCCCTTGTCTCCTGTTACCAACCCACCTAGACACACAGTTCGGGACCCCCTACCCGAGATCCACCGGTTTTGACACCGACATTGGTGCTTTCATTGAGAGTTCCTCTATGCCGTCGCCATCAGGAAGGATGCCTCATCCCGTCTTTAAAGACGACACTGTTGCTAAAGGAGCTTTGGCCATAGGCAAAACTCTCCCGCTAGGCGGTTTTCTTTTGACCGCCTGTTCGGCCACCGCGCCGACGATGACTTCTCGGGTCATCGAAAGCAATCTTCACGTTAACTCAGAAATTGCCGAGAAGTTAGATCCGATGGAGCTCTCTTCCTTAAACGAGCTCTTGGATCCCATCGCCGCCCTGGGAGTCGCTACAGACTACGATCAGATTGGGCCTAAACCCGATCTGAGAGAGATCAACTCTCCCCAGGTTACCCACCACGTTGCCGTGGTTGAGGAACAATACGGCGACCCTTCCTCTATTTTAAGGACTAGCTATGTCCGGATTCCTGATCCCTCCATGCCGGATTCCCGCGGAGGGGAGGACGTCACTCAAGCCCTGAACCTAAAGTCAGGCAGCGGGCTAGATTCATTGGACAACATCCAAGAACCCAAGCTTCCAAGTTCGGAAACTTCTTGGCCCCTGAGTCTTAGATTGGACGGGGTTCCGAATTTAATTCCACCCGCCCACCCAAACATAAGCGATCTATCCCAAATCCGCAAGAGCCCGCAAAAACAGTACACCATTACTGGGCCAGATTCCTCCTGGTCATGAACAGGATAAAGGATTGCCGTGAGGAGGACGCAATTTCATTCTTCTACAATAATTGCACGGACAAGGGAATCCTCAACACCGTAAGTCATCGTGAAATTACACGCTTCGCTGACTTGGCGTCCATAGTATGAAAGTACTGTGTGATGGAAAGCGCCTGGAAAACCAAAATCAATTTTTGGGACAATCCGGTCCTGAATACAACCCCAGTCCGAAATAAAAGGGTGCATCATCACCAGGCACCTGGGTTAAATACCAAAAAGCAAAAACCCTCTATAGGGCATGGAACCGTACTGGAAGGATGGCTCAATGGACCCTGCAAAATTCATAGTACAGAGGGCGCCACTCCAACTCATAGCCTTAGAGCATGTTGGATACTACGGCAGGTGGCCAAAAGTGGCGAAGAGCTTCTAACTCCAGAGCACCAGCCCAAGGATACTAGTACGATATTAACAGTCTTCGAGACTTTTGCATCAAATAATATGCGGAAACGAACACTCCACAGCCTTGCCGAAGTCTACCAAGTAGCAACAATAAACCCATGGGTAACACGGCTATTACCTTTAATGCCGTGATTTAACCTAAATTCGAACAGCCCGAGCACCGGCCGCATTGGTTCTCGATCCAATAGTGGGCGACTTTCTCCTTACCAAGGTACTCATGGGCGGTGGCAGCAGATTGAACCTCGATTCGAGAAAACCCCGAAAAATGGAAATAGACTGGAGCCGCATTGAGCGAAGCAGCACAACCTTTAGAGGAATAATCCCAGACGGAAGCATGTCAGTCAGGGAAAATCACCTTTGGATGTGTGGTGTTCGGCACGCCGGATAATTACAGGTCCGAGGAGGTCACATTCCAAGTGGCCCCGTTCGGCAGCGGATATCACGCTCTATTAGGGTGAGAGGCATTCACAATTTTTCAAGCTATACCCCATTACGGGTACATGAAGCTCAAAATGCCCGGGTCCAACGGAATCATCACTCTTGCTAGTGACCCGGACATAGCACTCCGCGCTGAAAACAAGACAGCTGCACTGGCCCTGGAGGCACTATCCGAAGTCCTAGCGGCCGAGGAACTCACTGCGCTGCGCTCCACGGTGAACAGGGACGATGTGATACTCGATAAGAGATCCAAGTCCACCTCCTTTAAACCGGCGGACGAAATAGTCAAATTCCAGGTCCATCCAACGGACCCTACAAAAATGGCCTCCATCGGGGCACAATTAAACCCTGATGTAGACGCCGCACTACGAGAATTCCTATGCGAAAATTGGGACATTTTTGCCTCGCACCCTCAGACATGACAGGAATCCCACGCCGGCTGGCCGAGCACAGCCTAAACATCCTAAAAGGATTCAAGCCAGTCAAACAAGCTCTTCGGCGTTTCTCCGAGCCCAAGAGACAGGCCATGGGAGAGGCGCTAGCCAAACTATTGGAGGCCGGATTCATCCAAGATATAAAACATCCGGACTGGCTAGCAAACCTGGTGATGGTACCAAAGAAGGACAAATCCTGGTGCCTATGCGTCGATTTCAAGGACCTTAACAAGGCTTGCCCAAAGGATCCCTTCCCCCTCCCCCGCATCGATCAAATTATCGACGCTACCGCAGGACACGATTCATTGTGCTTCCTCGACGCATACTCTGGCTACCACCAAATTAAGATGGCAGAGCCCGACCAAGCCGCAACGTCATTCATCACCCCATACGGCCCATTCTGCTTCAACACAATGCCCTTCGGGCTCAAAAAACGCCGGCGCAACATATCAGCGCATGATTCAGACATGTCTGGCAAACCAGATCGGCAAAATAGTGGAGGCATACATAGACGATGTGGTCGTTAAAACCAAGCATGTCGAAACTCTAGCAGACGACTTGAGGCTCACATTCGATAATCTCCAAACATATGACATCAAGCTCAACCCAGAAAAATGCGTTTTTGGCGTACCAGCCGGAAAGCTCTTGGGCTTCATTGTATCCGGCAGAGGAATTGAAGCAAACCCAGCCAAGATCCAAGCTCTGTCACAATTGGATATCCCAAAGGACCTCAAACAAATATAAAAATTGACTGGATGCGTGGCGGCTTTAAGCCGCTTTATCTCCCGTTTGGGAGAAAAGGAATTGCCCCTTTATCGCCTCCTCCGGCGCACCGAACACTTCGAGTGGACGGATGCCGCCACGGCCGGACTCAAAGAAATAAAAGCCATATTGGCAACAAAACCGGTCCTGGCCGCGCCCAACATGGGCGAACCAATGCTATTATATATCGCGGCAACTCATCAAGTTGTAAGCGCGGTACTCGTTGTCGAACGATAAACGGACGGACACAAGTTCCCCCTTCAAAAACCTGTTTACTACGTGTCCACTGTCCTAACTCCATGCAAGTCACGGTACCCGCATTATCAAAATATAGCGTACGCGGTGTTTATGGAATCCCGGAAGCTGCGACACTACTTTCAAGAGTGTTCGATAACAGTAGCCTCTGAAGTACCTCTTAACGACATTATAAACAACCGCAACGCGATGGGCCAGATTGCCAAATGGGCCATTGAGCTCCTCCCGTTCGACATAACCTATAAGCCACGGCGAGCTATCAAGTCACAAGTTTTGGCCGACTTAAATGCGAATGGATCAAGCCAACTCCCTAAAAAGTACGGGCGTATATTCCAACTGGATCATGCACTTGACGACTCCAAAATGTTGTATGGTGCAGGGCTGGCGTCGTTCGGCGTCCCCAACCGGAGATACTGATTCAATCGTACTCCAGATAATGTATACGGACTCCAACAACGCAGCCGAATACGAGGCCCTTCTACATGGTCTCCGGATGGCAGTCTCCATGGACATTCACCGCCTAGAGGTGCGCGGGGATTCAAACCTCGTGATGTCCCAAATAAATGGAGACTTCGATGCCAAGGATCCGAAAATGGCAGCCTATCGAAACGCCGTCCTAAAAATGTCAGCTCGGTTCGAGGGGCTCGAATTTCACCATATAGCCCGGGATAACAACCAGGCAGCAGATGTATTGGCACGCATTGGCGCAAAGCGCGATGCGGTCCCTCCCAACATCTTCCTAGAGAGGCTGTTTCAGCCATCCGTACCATGGGAGGGGGAGTCCGGAAATAACAACCCGGACCCAACCGCACTGCCCGACACCGAACATTCTGACACAATTGGTGGTTCTGCCAACGAAGTAACACCCTTAGCCCATGTAATAATGGCAGTCATCGCCCCGTGGACAGAACCATTCCTAGCCTACCTAACCAGGCATGAACTTCCCGAGGACCAAAATGAGGCCCGCTGCATAGTGCGGCGATCTAAAGCCTACAAGGTCCACGAGGGAGAGCTTTATAAGAAAAGCACAACCGGAGTCCTTCAAAGGTGTATCTCCGAAGAGGAAGGGCGGAATATTCTGGCTGAAATTCATGCCGGACTCGGCGGGCACCACGCCGCAGCCCGGGCCCTTGTAGGCAAGGCCTTCCGTACAGGATTTTATTGGCCGACGGCCCGGGCAGACGCCCAGGAATTAGTCCAACGATGCGTCGGTTGCCAGCTCTTTGCTAATCAAAGCCACATGCCACCCATCGCCCTCAAAACTATACCCATCACCTGGCCCTTCGCGGTCTGGGGGCTTGACATGGTTGGGGCCCTTAAAGGAGGAACCCACAAGCAAAAATACCTACTGGTCATGGTGGATAAATTCACCAAATGGATAGAGGCCAAAGCTGTTAAGACGGCCGAATCCGGACCAGTGATAGAATTCATATCAGGGGTCGTACACCGTTACGGCGTCCCCCACAGCATCATCACTGATAACGGCACGAACTTCACGGCCGACGAGGTCAAACTCTGGTGCAAAAACATGGGCATGAAGCTCGACTATGCTTCAGCCTATCACCCTCAAACTAACGGTCAAGTCGAGCGAGCGAATGGTCTAATCATGAGCGGCATCAAACCAAGACTAGTGTGGTCCCTCAAGGAATCTAACACGCACTGGGTAGAGGAGCTCGACTCCATACTTTGGGGGCTGCGGACCACGCTGAATCGCACTACCGGATTCACACCATTCTTTATGGTATACGGCGTAGAGGCAGTTTTGCCCTGCGACATAACTCATGACTCACCTCGCGTGCGCATGTACGAAGAAAGAGAAGCTGAGCTCAATCGGCAAGACAGTTTGGACGCCTTGGAGGAGGAGCGTGACGTGGCAAAAGCCCGTTCCAAATTCTATCAACAGCAGGCTCGAAGATATCAAAGAAGAGAAGTACGGGCCAAAACTTACAATGTTGGCGAGTTAGTTCTACGCCTGCCGGACAAGAAAAAGGACAAACTCAAGCCCAAATGGGAAGTTCCCTTCATCATCGACCAAGTCCTGACCGGCGGAGCGTACCGTCTGCGAAATGCATTGGATAACCGACTCGAGCCGAACCCATGGGACGCAGCCCGTCTCCGAAGATTCTACGCCTAGCGCCGGATTCTGAGTTTGTCTCCTTCCTCCGTCTAAATTTTATACAGTAGTTGTCTTATATTTCTCCCCTTCTCCCTCCTTTTCTCTTACAGCCTTTGAAGGCTCATTCGCGCTTTGTTCGCACACACTTGACACGCTATCCGCGCTCATTATACCTGGGGTTTCTTTAACAGAAGCTTATTTATACGGGCTTCATGCCCAACACATGTGTCACACTTTCGCATGTACCTTTTATTCACCATTATATGCATCGATATGACTTAAGTTTTGGCCAAGCTGGGTTGCCTGGCTCCTGTGCTTACCCCTACGTTCTCGATTTTTCGGCTAGGTGGTAAAGGGAGCACCTCTGCGATTATTACTGCCGGGTCAGCCGGATGTGTACCTCAGACTAGGTGAAGCCAAAAGCTAGCGTTCTTAAGGGAATATTCGGTCGGTGAACTAAAAGACGATTTCTTACCTATTTATTTATCTGCCCCGGATGTTTTTACGCTTTTTCGCAGTCCGGACATGCACTTTAGGGCATGCCTCGAGAAAAGGAACCCCTAATGGAACTATTCTCCTGGAAGATGTTTCTTACTAACCATGTAATATAACATAACTAGTTGGGCACTTGTCTGATAAAGCACTAATGACCCCTACGCCTGGTCTCCACGCATGCCCCGGTTCTTATATAACCGCGAGGGTATTCGGACACACTCCGGACTATTGGGTCCCGAGGTTGAAGCGAAAAGGTCCGCTATGACAAATGATCTACAATCCGGCTAGAAGGCATTTTACATGTCATCTTAAATTACATAGTCAATTCGACTGATTGTATTCCTCTTAAATGCCATCTAATAGGCTGTCTAGTTTACAGTCCTGCTGGGAATACTTTGCGACCAACTCTACTTGGTCGTACACTAAGCTCACAGGGATCTCCTTCCCATCGGGCCCCATAGGTCCGACCTCGGCCATGTGGTTTGGGTCAACCTTCGTGTACCGCGTCTTCACCATGGCCCAGGCCTCCCTGGCGCCTTGACGGCAGACCGATATCTTCCATAATCGGAAGCGCCGCCGCGCTCCCTGAAGCCTCTCTACAAGCTCTCCAAGGCCTTGAGCAGGGAGACAGATAGCCACAAGGCACTGGCGGCGCTTTTATCACCTGTCGAACTCGTTCGTGCAGTTGTAAGAGCTCGGGAAGAAGGTCACTCGTAGAACCGGGCATTTCCACTGCAGGACAACCTGTGAGCATACCTACAGACATAACTCTGTTAGTTGACTTCCTCGCCGAACACTTTTTTCAAAGTTTGTTCAAGCACTTAGTAAACATGCCGCGTCGAAGCCGCCGATTCTCCTTAACGGAGTCAGACAGCTGGGCATGAACATCCTTTAGTTCCTCACCCAGCTGGGTGTTGGCATCTTGGAGATTGTTTTTCTCCTGCCTCACCCTCGTAAGCACGTTCTCGCCGGCCTTTAACCGGCGCAAGAGCTGTTGCTTGTCCGGATCTACCCCGGCGCCATCTGCAACGTTATTGTCAGACTTATACACATGCCGCACTTCACAAACTACTTATCTTTTGAAGCATAAATTACCAGAGGGGGTCTCTTTGGCTCCCCCCGTCGCGGCTAGTGCGGCCTCAAGTTGGGCTTTGCACTCATCCAGCTCCTGGGACAGTTGGGTATTATTTTCTGTAAGATCCTGCATAATAAATGATCCTTAAATGAGTTATTCTAACTATTTCAAGTCTCAGGGGCTACTGGCATATATAACTGTGAAATATTCTCACCCGTATGTCTTTTACATACTGCTCCGTGGCTCTGGCTAGACCATTTTGAGCGGCACGGAGGTGCGCATCTCCCTAATTGAAGGCATCCAATGCCTCTGGGGAGAAACATGCGTCACGAAGAACTGTCCGGCGACGCCTGTGATTCATGGCACTCTCCACCTCGGAATTGGTAGCAGATAACCTGTCGGCTTCCTCTATCGGAGGAGCGTCCAACGCACGCCTCGTGTCCACCTCCGCTTCTAGACCTGGCGTTGGAGCCTGGCTGACGGAGGCTCGATGGGCAACCTCTCCGGATACAGTCTGGCAAGCGCTCTTTTTCCTGAAAAGAGCACAAGTGTTAGTATGCCTTCCGGGAATAAAACCTGGAAGTAAGATGACACGCCATACCGTTGCGCCGGCGTCTCAATCCGGACCGCACTCCTTTTCAGCCTGCTGGGCCTTGCTGTCCCTTGTTGACTAGCCGCCGTAGGCTCGGCCTTCCGCCTCAAGGACTTCCCCTGCGAAACACCATTGGTATACGGTGATTAAAAATAAGCACAGATGGGTCATTTTCAAAGTATTGGGACTTGGTCTCGCCACTGTGAGGCTGGAAGTATTCCGGGGTAATCGGCCGTAATGGCGACCAAGGCATTATCGATGCTCAGTTGGTGAAATACCCCATCAATCAGCTCAACCGATATGTCCGGATCCTCTTGGGAGGCCGGATCGAGGAACCGTTCCGGATCCTCGTGTTGTGGAGGTGAGCTGTTTATATCCCTTACGGCCTGGCGCAGTTCCTGCGCCGAAATCGCAAAATGAGATACTTGACTATGGGTGTCGGTGTCAAAACCGGCGGATCTCGGGTAGGGGGTCCCGAACTATGCGTCTAGGCGGATGGTAACAGGAGACAAGGGACACGATGTTTTACCCAGGTTCGGGCCCTCTTGATGGAGGTAAAACCCTACGTCTTGCTTGATTAATATTGATGATGTGTATTACAAGAGAGGATCTACCACGAGATCAAGGAGGATAAACCCTAGAAGCTAGCCTATGGTATGATTGTTGTAATGGAGGTTGTGTCCTATGGATTAAAGCCCTCCGGTTTATATAGACACCGGAGAGGGCTAGGGTTACATCGAGTCGGTTACAATGGTAGGAGATCTACATATCCGTATTGCCAAGCTTGCCTTCCACGCCAAGGAAAGTCCCATCCGGACACGGGGCGAAGTCTTCAATCTTGTATCTTCATAGTCTTGTAGTCCGGCGGACGATGATAGTCCGGCTGTCCGGACACCCCCTAGTCCAGGACTCCCTCAGTAGCCCCCGAACCAGGCTTCAATGATGATAAGTCCAGCGCGTATGTAGTCTTCGGCGTTGCAAGGCGGGTTCTCCTTCAAGTTCCACGTACCTGCCGAACAGTGTCCGGCTTCCTCATTAATGGTGCGCTTCTTGGCTCCCACGCCCAATAACGGCCTTCTTCCACGTGTCGCACGAATGCGAAAAGCCAGGGTATCTTTTATGTTTTACCCCCTGGCTGTGCAAATAATCTGCCTATAAGAGAGGCAAGAATCCAGATCCAAATCACATCATCTTCCCTCCGCGAATACTCATCGGAGCGCTTCTGACCAAGAATCCATTCCATCATGGACCGTCGACGCGGCTCCTCTTCTCGCGCTCCCAGCCCTCTGCCAGGAGATTGGAGGAGATGCTCTGTTCCGCACAACGAGCTGGTGAAGCTCCAAGCGGGGGGATATCTCCCTCCGGCCTTCATGGTTCCGGTTCGAGCCGGGCTGGCCACCTACCAAGGTGGGAAGCAAGCGGAGACTACCCCAAGTCCCAACAAAGGGGAGCGGGTATGCTTCGTCCCCTATTTGATAAGGGGACTCGGATTTCCTGTACATCCGTTCCTCCGCGGGCTCCTGGAGTTCTACGGACTCCAGCTCCATCACCTTACACCCGCCTCCATCCTGCATATCGCGGGTTACGTAGCTCTTTGCGAGCTATTCCTGGGCATCGAGCCCCATTCCGCACTGTGGAAGAGGTTGTTCTGCCTCGTACCCCGCTCTCACGAGGGGTCCATATATCAAGTGGGCGGCGCTGAAATATGGCGCATTGCCGGGACCGGATATCCATCCGGAACCCCTAAGATGGCCTCCGAAGACTGGCCTTCGGAATGGTTTTACATAGAAGACGCTCCACTGCCGGACCCTGTTCGGATCGGCCTCCCGGAGTTCAAGATCGCCCTCTGAAGAACGCTTAGTTGGCGCCATGAGCCCCAACTGGAGGAAGACAAGAGCGTCCATTATCTGATGGGCCGAATAAGATTACTGGCCCATTCCGGGTTGACCATGATTGGAGTCATGGAAACATGCATTACGCGGGGGGTGCAACCACTGCAATACAGGGGCCACCCCATGTGGGATTTCAACGGGGAAGACGATGCCACCCGTCATGGCCGCAAAGGACCGGATTCGGCCGAGGATCTGGTGCAGATCCTGTCCGGCCTGTACAAGGGGGAGAAGGAGGACTTCCTTCAGACGAACCCCTTGAATGGGTTCTCCATGAATAACCCTCGGCGTTGGGTAAGCGAACACTTTAAGGGCCCGACCCATGCTTTCAAAGTTTAAGCTTCTCATATTATGTCTTCGGCGCAGGAACTGCGTCGGATTGTGGAGGACATGATAAGTCCAGCTCCGCAACCCGAGGATCCGGAGAGATCCCGGGATCCGGCCTCCGAAGAGGATCCGGACATAAAGGTGGAGCTAATCGACGGGGTGTTCCACCAGCTCAACATGGATAATGCTTTAGTCGCCATTACGGCTGACTATCCCGGACTATATCCGGCTTCCTAGGTGATTGTGACCGAAGTCCTGACACCGTTATTCCTTCCTTGTTTATTTCGGACCACCGTATACGATGGCGCTGTGCAGGAGGCGCCTCCAGGGCGGGAAGCCGAGCCTGGGGCGGCTGTCCAACAAAGGCCAGTCCGGACCAGTAGGCAGAAGAGGAGCGCGGCGCAGACTGAAACGTCGCCGCAAAGGTATAGCTCACAATTCATTACTTGGAGCAACGTTCCTAGTAAGAGTTTGAGTGCTCATGACTTTTGTAGGAGAAAAAGCGCCCGCTGGACTGCGGGCGTGGAGGTTGCCAATCCGACCTCTACCAGCCCAAAGACTGGCACAGTGGGGAGGGAGAGCGCGCAAGGCGCGAGCCGGACACTCCTCCGACGGAGGATGCCGACCGACTGTCCGCCACCAAGTCTGAGGTGGAGAGCGCCATGAACCATAGGCGCCGCCGGACAGTATTTCGTGACGCGTGCTTCTCCCCTGAGGTGTTGAATGCCTTTAACGCGGGGGACGCGCACCTCCGTGCGGCTCAAGATGGTTTTACCAGAGCCAGGGAGCAGTACGTAAAAGACATACGTGTAAGAGAATTTAATAGCTATATATGCCAGTAGCCCCCGAGACTTAAAGTAGTTATATTAACTGATTTAAGGATCATTTGAAACACAGGATCTTAGCGAGAAGAATACCCAACTGTCTCAGGAGCTGCAAGAGTGCAAGGCCCAACTTGAGGCCGCACTCGCTGCCGCAGGAGGAAACACAGAGACCCCTCCTGGTAACACATTGTTTGAAAAATATAAGCGCTGTGCGGCGTGCGCGTAAGTCTAATAATGACATTGCAGGTGCTGCCGGACAAGATCCGGATAGGCAGGAACTACTGCGCCAGCTGAAGGCCGGCGAGAGGGTGCTGAATAGAGTGCAGCAAGAAAGGAACAAGCTCCAAGATGCCCACGCCCAGCTTGGGGAAGAGCTGAAAGGCGTTCGGGCCGAGTTGTCCGGCTCCGTTAAGGAGAATCAGCGGCTTAGTCGCGGCATCTATAGTAAGTGCGTGAGCGGACTCCTTTGAAAAGAAGAGTTCAGCGAGGAAGTCAATTGACAAAATATGTCTTGTAGGTATACTCACAGGTCGCCCTGCGGAGGAGATGCCCGTATCAACGGGTGATCAACTTCCCGAGCTGTTGCAGCTGCTCGAACGAGTTCGGCAGGCAATGAGCGGCGTCGTCCAGGCTTTATGGCCAGCCCTCTCCCTACCCGAGGGCCTTGGGGAGCTTGCGGAGAAGCTTCAGGGAGTGCAGCAGCGCTTCCCTTTATGGAAGATTTCGGCCTGCCGCCAAGGTGCCAGGGAGGCTTGGGCCATGGTGAAGACGCGGTACAAGAAGGCGGATCCCAACCACATGGCCGAGGTCGGACCTGTGGGGCCCGATGGGAAGGAGATCCCTGTGAGTTTAGTATACGGCCAAGTAGAGTTGGCCGCTAAATTTTCCCAACGGGACTGTAAATTAGACAGCCTATTAGACGGGATTGAGGAAGAATACAGTCAGTAGATTTGACAATGTATTTTTAAAATGACATGTGAAATGCCTTCTAGCCGGATTGTAGATCGTTTGTCTTTGCCGACCTTTTCGCTTCAACCTTGGGACCCTAGAGTCCGGAGTGTGTCCGAATACCTTCTCGGTTAAGAAACAACCGGGGTATGCATGGAGACCAGTAGTAGGGGTCATTAGTGTCAGACGCATAAGTGCCCAACTAGTTATGTTATATTACATGGTTAGTAAGAAACATCTTCCAGGAGAATAGTTTCATTAAGGGTTCCTTTCTCGGAGGCATGCCCTAAAGTGCATGTCCGACTGCATGTAAAAAGGTAAAAAACATCCGGGGCAGATAAATAAGTAGGTAAAAATCATCTTTCAAGTCACCGATCAATATTCCCTTAAGAACGCTTAGCTTTCGGCTTCACCCACCGAGGTACACATCCGCTGACCAGCGCAAACAATAATCGCAGAGGTGCTCCTTTACCTCCTAGCTGAACAATCGAGAACGTAGGGGTAAGCACAGGAGCCAGGCAACCCAGCTTGGCCAAAACTTAAGTCATATCGATGCATATAATGGTGAGTAAAAGGTACATGTGGAAGCTTTGACACATGTGCTGGGCATCAAGCCCTTATAATTGAGCTTCTGGAAAAGAAGCCCCCAGGTATAATGAGTGCGGATGGCACATCAAGTGTATGCGAACAATGCGCAAGTAGGCCCTTAAGGGCTTTTTAGTAAAAGGGTTAAGAGAAGAAAGAGAAACAAAAGACAGCTGAAGTGTAAAAATTTGAATGGGGGAAGGGGACGAACTCTTAGTCCGGCGTAGGCATAGAATCTTCGTAGGCGGGCTGCGTTCCATGGGTTCGGCTCGAGTCGGTTGGCCGACGCATTTCGTAGACGGTACGCTCCGCCGGTCAGGACTTGATCGATAATGAAGGGGCCCTCCCATTTGGGCTTGAGCTTGTCCTTTTTCTTGTCCGGCAGGCGTAGAACTAGTTCGCCAACGTTGTAAGTCTTGGCCCGTACTTCTCTGCTTTGATATCTTCGAGCCTGCTGCTGATAGAATGCGGAACGAGCCTTGGCGACGTCTCGTTCTTCCTCCAATGCGTCCAAGCTGTCCTGCCGATCCAGCTCGGCCTCTCTTTCTTCATACATGCGCACTCGAGGTGAGTCATGAATAATGTCGCAGGGCAGAACTGCCTCTGCGCCGTATACCATAAAAAATGGTGTGAATCCGGTAGTACGGTTGGGCGTTGTCCGCAGCCCCCAGAGTACGGAGTCGATATCCTCTACCCAGTGCGTGTCAAATTTTGTAAGTGACCGCACTAGTCTGGGTTTGATGCCGCTCATTATTAGACCATTTGCTCGTTCCACTTGACCGTTGGTTTGAGGATGATAGACTGAAGCATAGTCGAGCTTAATGCCCATATTTTTGCACCATGATTTAACCTCGTCGGCCGTAAAATTCGTGTCGTTATCGGTGATGATGCTGTGGGGGACACCATAACGGTGTACTACCCCGGATATAAAATCTATCACTGGTCCGGACTCTGCCGTTTTGACTGGTTTGGCCTCTATCCATTTGGTGAATTTGTCCACCATGACCAATAGGTACCTTTGCTTGTGGGTTCCCCCTTTAAGGGGTCCAACCATGTCAAGCCCCCAGACCGCGAACGGCCATGTAATGGGTATAGTTTTGAGGGCGGTGGGTGGCATAGGCTCTGATTAGCAAAGAGCTGACAACCGACGCATCTTTGGACTAAGTCTTGAGCATCTGCCCAGGCCGTCGACCAATAAAATCATGTACGGAATGCCTTTCCTACAAGGGCCCGAGCTGCTGCGTGGTGTCCGCCTAGTCCGGCATGAATTTCAGCCAGGAGGTTTCGCCCTTCCTCTTCGGAGATACACCTTTGAAGGACTCCGGTTGTGCTTTTCTTATAAAGTTCTCCCTCATGGACCTTGTAGGCTTTAGATCGCCGGACTATGCAGCGGGCCTCATTTTGGTCTTCGGGAAGTTCCTTCCTAAGCAAGTAGGCTAGGAATGGTTCTGTCCACGGGGCGATTACTGCCATTATGTCGTGGGCTGAAGGTGTTGTGTCATCGGCTAAATCGCCGGTTGGCGCGGTTTTTTCCGGTTTGTCGTTTCCGGACTCCTCTTCCCATAGTACGGATGGCTTGAAGAGCCGTTCTAGGAAGATGTTTGGAGGGACAGCGTCACGTTTTGCGCCGATGCGTGCCAGTACGTCGGCCGCTTGGTTATTATCTCGGGCTACGTGATGGAATTCAAGTCCTTCAAACCGAACTGACATTTTTAGGACAGCGTTGCGATATGCTGCCATTTTCGGATCCTTGGCGTCAAAGTCTCCATTTATTTGGGATATTGCGAGGTTTGAATCCCCGCGCACCTCTAGGCGTTGGATGCCCATGGAGATTGCCATCCGGAGACCATGTAAAAGGGCCTCGTATTCGGCTGCGTTGTTGGAGTCCGTGTACATTATTTGAAGTACGTATTGGACTGTGTCCCCGGTCGGGGACGTCAATACGACGCCAGCCCCCAGTCCGGCCAACATTTTAGAGTCGTCGAAGTGCATAATCTAATTGGAGTATGCGCCGTACTCTTTAGGGAGTTCGGCTTCGGTCCATTCAGCGACAAAGTCAGCCAAAACTTGTGACTTTATAGCTCGCCGAGGTTTGTAAGTTATATCGAATGGTAAGAGCTCAATGGCCCATTTTGCAATCCTGCCCGTTGCGTCGCGGTTGTTTATAATGTCATTGAGTGATACTTCAGATGCCACTGTTATCGAACACTCTTGAAAGTAGTGTCGGAGCTTCCGGGATGCCATGAACACCGCATATGCTATCTTCTGATAGTGCGGGTAACGGGACTTGCAGGGGGTTAACACAGTGGATACGTAATACACTGGTTTTTGAAGAGGGAATTTATGCCCTTCTGTCTCTCGTTCGATGACGAGTACCACGCTTACAACTTGATGCGTTGCTGCGATGTATAACAACATTGGTTCGCCCAGGTTGGGCGCAGCCAGGACCGGATTTGTTGCCAATATGGCTTTTATTTCTTCGAGTCCGGCGGAAGGCAGCATCCGTCCCACTGGTGTTCGTTGATGCCGAGGAGGCGATAGAGGGGCAATGCCTTTTCTCCTAGACGGGAGATAAAGCGGCTTAGAGCCGCCACGCATCCAGTAAATTTTTGTATTTGCTTGAGGTCTTTTGGGATATCTAGCTGTGACAGAGCTCGGATCTTGGCTGGGTTTGCTTCAATTCCTCTACCCGATACAATGAAGCCCAGTAGTTTTCCGGCTGGTACGCCGAAAACGCATTTTTCCGGATTCAGCTTGATGTCATATGCTCTGAGGTTGTCGAATGTGAGCCTCAAGTCGTCTACTAGAGTTTCGACGTGTTTGGTTTTGACGACTACGTCGTCTACATATGCCTCTACTGTTTTGCCGATCTGGGTGGCCAGACATGTTTGAATCATGCGCTGATATGTTGCACCGGCGTTTTTAAGTCCGAAGGGCATCGTGTTGAAGCAGAATGGTCCATATGGAGTGATGAATGCCGCTATGGCTTGGTGCCTTCCGCCATCTTGATTTGATGGTAGCCGGTGTGCGCCAAGGAAGCACAATGAATCGCGTGCCCTCAGTGGCATCGATTATCCGGTCGATCTTGGGGAGGGGAAGGGATCCTTTGGGCAGGCCTTGTTGAGGTCTTTAAAATCGACGCATAGGCGCCAGGATTTGTCCTTCTTTGGTACCATTACCAGGTTTGCTAGCCAATCTGGATGTTTGATATCTGTGATGAATCCGCTTCCAATAGTTTGGCTAGCTCTTCTCCCATTGCCTGTCTTTTGGGTTCGAAAATCGTCAAGAGCCTGTTTGATCGCTTGAATCCTTTTAGGATGTTTAGGCTGTGTTCTGCCAATCTGCGTGGGATTCGGGCATATCCGAGGGTGCCAAAGCGAAAATGTCCCAATTTTCCCGGAATTTCGCAGATCTGCGTCTACATCGGGTTCAATTGTGCCCGATGGAGGCCGCCTTTGTTGGGTCATTGGATGGACCTGGAATTTTACTATTTCGTCCGCTGGTTTAAAGGAGGTGGACTTGGATCTCTTATCGAGTATCACGTCGTCCCTATTCACAGTAGAGCGCAGCGTGGTGAGTTCTTCTGCCGCTAGGGCTTTGGATAGTGCCTCCGTACAATGCGGCTGTCTTGTTTTCGCGCCGAGTGCTATGTCCGGATCACTAACAAGAGTGATTATTCCGCGGGCCCAGCATTTTGAGCTTCATGTACCCGTAATGGGTGCGGCTTGAAAATTGTGAATGCCTCTCGTCCTCATATAGCGTGATATCTGCTGTTGAACGGGGCCACTTGGAACGTGACTTCTTCGGATCTGTAATTGTCCGGCGAGCCGAACACCACATCGAGTGTGATTTTTCCGGTGCAGCGCGCTTCCCGGCTAGGGATTATTCCTCTGAAGGTTGTGCTGCTTCGCTCAATGCGGCTCCAGTTTATTTCCATTTTTTGAAGAGTTTCCTCCTAGATGAGGTTTAGTCCGCTGCCGCCATCCATGAGGACCTTTGTAAGTCGAAAGCCGTCCACTATTGGACTAAGTACCAGTGCGGCTGGTGCTCGGGCTGTTCGGAATTTAGGTTCGTCGCTGGCGTTGAAGGTGATGGCTGTGTCGCTCCATGGATTTGTTGTTGCTACTTGGTAGACTTCGGTGAGGCCGCGGATTGTTCGTTTCCGCATATTATTTGATGCGAAAGTCTTGAAGACTGTTGATACCGTACTGGTATTGTTGGAGTGGTTTTCCGGGGCTAGAAGCTCCTCGCCACTTTTGGCCACCTGCCGTAATATCCAACATGCTCGAAGGCTATGTGTTGGGACGGCGCCTTCTGTACTGTGAATTTTACAGGGCCCACTAAGCCATCCCTCCAGTACGGTTCCGTGCCCTCTGTGGGGTTTTTGCTTTTTGGTTTTTGCTCTGGTGCCTGAGTGTAATGCACCCTTTTGTTGCGGACTAGGGTTGTATTCGGGGCCGGATTGTCCCAAAATTTATTTTCGGTTTTCCGGAAACTCTCCATCGCACAGTACTTTCGTACTATGGACGCCAGGTCGGCGAAGTGTGTAATTTCACGACGGCTGACGGTGTTCAGGATTCCCTCGTCCGTGCAATTATTGCAAAAAATTGAGATTGCGTTTTCCTCTCGGCAGTCCTTTATCCTGTCCATAACCAGGAGGAATCTGGCCCAGTAGTGATGTACTGTTTCAGTGGGCTCTTGCCGGATTAGAGCTAGATCGCATATGTCTGGGCGGTTGGGTGGAATTAAGTCTGGAACCCTACCCATCTCAAGGCTCGAAGACCGGGAAGTTTCCAAACCTGGAAGCTTTGATTGCTGGACGTTGTCCAACGAGTCCGGAACGATGCCTGACTTTAAGTTCAGTGCTCGATCGAAGTCCATCCCTCCGCGGGAATCCGGCATGGAGGGTTCGGGAGCTCGGACGTGACTAGTTTTCAATGCAGGAAAAGAGTCGCCGCATTGTTCCTCTACCACTGCAACGTGGTGGGTGACCTGGGGAGAGTTAATCTCTGTCAGATCGGTTTTAAGCCCGATCTGATTGTAGTCCGTAGCGACTCCCAGGGCGGCGATGCGATCCAAGAGCTCGTTGACAAATGAGAGCTCTATTGGATCCAGCCGCTCGGCAAATTCCGAGCTGACGTGAAGATTGCTTTTGACGACTTGAGAAGTCATTGTCGAAGCGGTGGCCGGACAGGCGGTCATAAGAAAACCACCTAGCTGTATAGTTTGGCCGGCGGCCAAGGCTCCTTTGGCGAAAATACCGTCCTTGAAGATGGGAGAAGGCATCCTTCCTATCGGTGACGGCACACAGGAACTCTCAATGAAAGCACCAACGTCGGTGTCAAAACCGGCGGATCTCGGGTAGGGGGTCCCGAACTGTGCGTCTAGGCGGATGGTAACAGGAGACAAGGGACACGATGTTTTACCCAGGTTCGGGCCCTCTTGATGGAGGTAAAACCCCACGTCCTGCTTGATTAATATTGATGATGTGTATTACAAGAGTAGATCTACCACGAGATCAAGGAGGCTAAACCCTAGAAGCTAGCCTATGGTATGATTGTTGTAATGGAGGTTGTGTCCTACGGATTAAAGCCCTCCGGTTTGTATAGACACCGGAGAGGGCTAGGGTTACATCGAGTCGGTTACAATGGTAGGAGATCTACATATCCGTATTGCCAAGCTTGCCTTCCACGCCAAGGAAAGTCCCATCCGGACACGGGGCGAAGTCTTCAATCTTGTATCTTCATAGTCTTGTAGTCCAGCGGACGATGATAGTCCGGCTGTCCGGACACCCCCTAGTCTAGGACTCCCTCAATGGGAAAACGGATCGGATGGTCAAAAAGAAATGTCCGCTTACCCAGCTTGGAGGATTGTACATAGAAAATCCGTCCTACGGATTGACGTGGAGAAATTCCTCCTCTTCTCCCTTGTACAATGCGGACAAGATCTTCATCAGATCGGTGACCGATCCCGGCCCCTTACGGCTGCAGCGGGTGGCATCATCCTCCCCGTTGAAATCCCACATGGGGTGGCCTCTATACTGGAGCGGCTGCACCCCCCGCAAAATGCATGTGGCCATGACCCCAATCATGGTCAGTCCGGAATGAGCTAACAACCTAATTCGGCTCATCAGGTAAAGGACGTCCCTGTCATTTTCCTTCTGAGGGCTCCGTTGACGCCAGCTTAGATGTTTCTTCAAAGGAGCATCATTGAACTCAGGGAGGCCGACCCGAACAGGGTCCGGCAGGGGGACATCTTCTATATAAAACCATTCTGAAGGCCAGTCTTAGGACGCCTTCTTCGGGGTTCCGGATAGATATCCGGTCCCAGCGATGCGCATTAGTTCGGCTCCGCCTACTTGATATATTGACCCCTCATGAGAACGGGGCACAAGGCAGAACAACTTCTTCCACAGCGCAAAATGAGCCTCGATGCCCAAAAACAGCTCGCAAAGGGCCACGAAGCCCGCAATATGCAAAATGGAGGCAGCGTAAGGTTGTGCAACCGAGGTCGAGAACTCAGGAGCCCCGGAGAAACGGATGAATTGGAAATCCGAGCCCTCTTATCAAATAAGGGACAAGGCATACCCGCTCTCCTTTGGAGGGGCTGGGGACGCTCTCCGCTTGCTTTATGCCCTTATAGGTGGCGAGTCCGGCTCGAACCGGAACCATGAAGGCTGGGGGAAGAAATCCCTTGGTTTGGAGCGTCACTAACTCGCTGTACGGGACGGAGCATCTCTCCCAATCTCCAGGCTGAGGGCTGGGAGGGCGAGAGGAGGAGTCGCGTCGACTGTCCATGATGGTATGGATTTCTGTCAGATGTGCTCTGATGAATGCTCACGAAGGGAGGATGGTGTGATTCGGATCTAGATCCTCGTCTCCTTTATAGGCAGCTCATTTGCGCATCTAGGGGGGTGAATGTAAAAAACCCTGGCTTTTCGCATTCGTTCAACACGTGGAAGATGGCCATTATTGGGCGTGGAAGCCAAGGAGCGCAATATTTACGAGAAGCCGGACGCTATTCAATAGGTACACATGATTTGGAGAAGAACCCGCCTTGCAATACGGAAGACAATCTACGCGCCGGACTCATCGCCATTGAAGCCTGGTTCGGGGGCTACTGAGGGAGTCCCGGATTAGGGGGGTGTCCGGATAGCCGAACTATCACCTTTGGCCGGACTCCTGGACTATGAAGATACAAGATTGAAGACTTCGTCCCGTGTCCGGATGGGACTTTCCTTGACGTGGAAGGCAAGCTTGGCGATACGGACATGTAGATCTCCTACCATTGTAACCGACTCTGTGTAACCCTAACCCTCTTCGGTGCCTATATAAACCGGAGGGTCTTAGTCCGTAGGACGAACAACAATCATACCATAGGCTAGCTTCTAGGGTTTAGCCTCTCTGATCTCGTGGTAGATCTACTCTTGTACTACCCATATCATCAATATTAATCAAGCAGGAGTAGGGTTTTACCTCCATCGAGAGGGCCCGAACCAGGTAAAACATCGTGTCCCTTGTCTCCTGTTACCATCCGCCTAGACGCACGATTCGGGACCCCTACCCGAGATCCGCCAGTTTGACACCGACATTGGTGCTTTCATTGAGAGTTCCTCGTGCGTCACCATCGGGAAGGATGCCTCATCCCGCCTTTAAAGACGGCACTGTTGCTAAAGGAGCTTTGGCCATCGGCCAAACTCTCTGGCTAGGCGGTTTTCTTATGACCGCCTGTTCGGCCACCGCGCCGATGATGACTTCTCGGGTCATCGAAAGCAATCTTCACGTTAACTCGGAACTCGCCTAGCAGTTAGATCCGATGGAGCTCTCTTCCTTAAATGAGCTCTTGGATCGCATCGCCGCCCTGGGAGTCGCTACAGACTACGGTCAGATTGGGCCTAAACCCGATCTGAGAGAGATCAACTCTCCCCAGGTTACCCACCACGTTGCCGTGGTTGAGGAACAATACGGCGACCCTTCCTATATTTTAAGGACTAGCTATGTCCGGATTCCCGATCTCTCCATGCCGGATTCCCGCGGAGGGGAGGACGTCACTCAAGCCCTGAACCTAAAGTCAGGCAGCGGGCTAGATTCATTGGACAACATCCAAGAACCCAAGCTTCCAAGTTCGAAAACTTCTTGGCCCCTGAGTCTTAGATTGGACGGGGTTCCAAATTTAATTCCACCCGCCCACCCAAACATAAGCGATCTATCCCAAATCCGGCAAGAGCCCGCAGAAACAGTACACCATTACTGGGCCAGATTCCTCCTGGTCATGAACAGGATAAAGGATTGGCGTGAGGAGGACGTAATTTCATTCTTCTGCAATAATTGCACGGACAAGGGAATCCTCAACGCCGTAAGTCGTCGTGAAATTACACGCTTCGCTGACTTGGCATCCATAGTACGAAAGTACTGTGCAATGGAAAGCGCCTGGAAAACCGAAATCAATTTTTGGGACAATCCGGCCCTGAATACAACCCCAGTCCGAAATAAAAGGGTGCATCATCGCCATGCACCTGGGTTAAATACCAAAAAGCAAAAACCTTCTACAGGGCATGGAACCGTACTGGAAGGATGGCTCAATGGACCCTGCAAAATTCATAGTACAGAGGGCGCCACTCCAACTCATAGCCTTAGAGCATGTTGGATACTACAGCAGCTGGCCAAAAGTGGCGAAGAGCTTCTAACTCTAGAGCACCAACCCAAGGATACCAGTACGGTATTAACAATCTTCGAGACTTTCGCATCAAATAATATGCGGAAACGAACACTCCACAACCTTGCCGAAGTCTAGCAAGTAGCAACAATAAACCCATGGAGTGACACGGCTATTACCTTTAATGCCAGTGACGAACCTAAATTCTGAACAGCCCGAGCACCAGCTGCATTGGTTCTCATTCCAATAGTGGACGGCTTTCTCCTTACAAAGGTACTCATGGACGGTGGCAGCGGATTGAACCTCATTTACGAGGAAACCCTCAGAAAAATGGAAATAGACTGGAGCCGCATTGAGCGAAGCAGCACAACCTTTAGAGGAATAATCCCGACCGGAAACATCTTGTCTGGGAAAAATCACACCGGATGTGGTGTTCGCACGCCGGATAATTACAGGTCCGAGGAGGTCACGCCCAAGTGGCCCTGTTCAGCAGCGAATATCACGCCTATTAGGGCGAGAGGCATTCACAATTTTTCAAGCTATACCCCATTACGGGTACATGAAGCTCAAAATGCCCGGGCCCAACGGAATCATCGCTCTTGCTAGTGACCCAGACATAGCACTCCGTGCCGAAAACAAGACAACGTGACCGGCCCTTGAGGCACAATCCGAAGCCCTAGAGGCTGAGGAACTCACTGCGCTGCGCTCCACGGTGAACAGGGACGATGTGATACTCGATAAGAGATCCAAGTCCACCTCCTTTAAACCGGCGGACGAAATAGTCAAATTCCAAGTCCATCCAAGGGACCCAACAAAACGGGCCTCCATCGGGGCACAATTAAACCCTGATGTAGAGGCCGCACTACGAGAATTCCTACGCAAAAATTGGGACATTTTTGCCTCGCACCCTTCAGACATGCCAGGAATCCCACGCCGGCTGGCCGAGCACAGCCTAAACATCCTAAAAGGATTCAAGCCAGTCAAACAAGCTCTTTGGCGTTTCTCCGAACCCAAGAGACAGGCCATGGGAGAGGCGCTAGCCAAACTATTGGAGGCCGGATTCATCAGAGATATAAAACATCCGGACTAGCTAGCAAACCTGGTGATGGCACCAAAGAAGGACAAATCCTGGCGCCTATGCGTCGATTTCAAGGACCTTAACAAGGCTTGCCCAAAGGATCCTTTCCCCCTCCCCCACATCGATCAAATTATCGACGCTACCGCAGGACACGATTCATTGTGCTTCCTCGACGCATACTCCGGCTACCACCAAATTAAGATGGCAGAGCCCGACCAAGCCGCAACGGCATTAATCACCCCATACGGCCCATTCTGCTTCAACACAATGCCCTTCGGGCTCAAAAACGCCAACGCAACATATCAGCGCATGATTCAGACATGTGTGGCAAACCAGATCGGCAAAACAGTGGAGGCATACGTAGACGATGTGGTCGTTAAAACCAAGCATGTCGAAACTCTAGTAGACGACTTGAGGCTCACATTCGATAATCTCCGAACATATGACATCAAGCTCAACCCGGAAAAATGCGTTTTTGGCGTACCAGCCGGAAAGCTCTTGGGCTTCATTGTACCCGGCAGAGGAATTGAAGCAAACCCAGCCAAGATTCGAGCTCTGTCACAATTGGATATCCCAAAGGACCTCAAACAAATACAAAAATTGATCGATGTGTGGCGGTTTAAGCCGCTTTATCTCCGCTTGGGAGAAAAGGCATTACCCTTTATCGCCTCCTCCGACGCACCGAACACTTCGAGTGGACGGATGCTGCCATGGCCGGACTCGAAGAAATAAAAGCCATATTGGAAACAAACCCGGTCCTGGCCGCGCCCAACATGGGCGAACCAATGCTATTATATATCGCGGCAACTCATCAAGTTGTAAGCGCGGTACTCGTTGTCGAACGAGAAACGGACGGACACAAGTTCCCCCTTCAAAAACCTGTTTACTACGTGTCCACTGTCCTAACTCCATGCAAGTCACGGTACCCGCATTATCAAAAGATAGCGTACGCGGTGTTTATGGCATCCTGGAAGCTGCGACACTACTTTCAAGATTGTTCGATAACAGTAGCCTCCGAAGTACCTCCTAACGACATTATAAACAACCGCGACGCGACAGGCCGGATTGCCAAATGGGCCATTGAGCTCCTCCTGTTCGACATAACCTATAAGCCACGGCGAGCTATTAAGTCGCAGGTTTTGGCCGACTTCGTCGCCGAATGGACTGAAGCCGAACTCCTTAAAGAGTACGGCGCATATTCCAACTGGATCATGCACTTCAACGGCTCCAAAATGTTGGCTGGTCTGGGGGCTGGCGTCGTTCTGACGTCCCCAACCGGAGATACTGTTCAATACGTACTCCAGATAATGTATACGGACTCCAACAACGCAGCCGAATACGAGGCCCTTCTTCATGGTCTCCGGATGGCAGTGTCCATGGGCATTCAACGCCTAGAGGTGCGCGGGGATTCGAACCTCGCGATATCCCAAATAAATGTAGACTTTGATGCCAAGGATCCGAAAATGGCAGCCTATCGAAACGCCGTCCTAAAAATGTCGGCTCGGTTCGAGGGGCTCGAATTTCACCATATAGCCCGGGATAACAACCAGGCAGCAGACGTATTGGCACGCATTGGCGCAAAGCGCGATGCGGTCCCTCCCAACATCTTCCTAGAGAGGCTGTTTTAGCCATCCATACCATGGGAGGGGGAGTCCGGAAATAACAACTCGGAGCCAACCGCACTGCCTGACACCGAACATTCTGACACAATTGGTGGTTCTGCCAACGAAGTAACACCCTCAGCCTACGTAATAATGGCAGTCATTGCCCCGTGGACGGAACCATTCCTAGCCAACCTAACCAGGAAGGAACTTCCCGAGGACCAAAATGAGGCCCGCTACATAGTGTGGTGATCTAAAGCCTACAAGGTCCACGAGGAAGAGCTTTATAAGAAAAGCACAACCGGAGTCCTTCAAAGGTGTATCTCCGAAGAGGAAGGGCGGAATCTTCTGGCCGAAATTCATGCCGGACTCGGCGGGCACCACGCCGCAGCTCGGGCCCTTGTAGGCAAGGCCTTCCGTACAGGATTTTATTGGCCAACGGCCCGGGCAGACGCTCAGGACTTAGTCGAACGAGGTGTCGGTTGCCAGCTCTTTGCTAATCAAAGCCACATGCCACCCACCGCCCTCAAAACTATACCCATCACCTGGCCCTTCGCGGTCTGGGGGCTTGACATGGTTGGACCCCTTAAAGGAGGAACCCACAAGCAAAAATACCTACTAGTCATGGTGGATAAATTCACCAAATGGATAGAGGCCAAACCTGTTAAGACGGCCGAATTCGGACCAGTGATGACTTCATATCGGGTCGACACCGCTACGGCGTCCCCACACAAGATCATCACCGATAACGGCACGAACTTCACGGCCGACGAGGTCAAACTCGTGCAAAAACATGGGCATCAAGCTCGACAATGCTTCATCTATCACCCTCAAACTAACGGTCAAGTCGAGCGAGCAAATGGTCTAATCATGAGCGGCATCAAACCCGCACTAGTGCGGTCCTCAAGGAATCTAACACGACTTTGGGTAGAGGAGCTCGACCCGTACTGGGGCTGTGGACCACGCCGAATCGCGCTACCGGATTCACACCATTCTTTATGGTATACGGCGCAGAGGCAGTTTTGCCCTGCGATATAATTCATGACTCACCTCGCGTGCGCATGTATGAAGAAAGAGAAGCCGAGCTCGACCGGCATGACAGTTTGGACGCCTTTGAGGAGGAGCATGACATGGCAAAAGCATGTTCCGCATTCTATCAACAGCAGGCTCGAAGATATCAAAGCAGAGAAGTACGTGCCAAAACTTACAATGTTGGCGAGTTAGTTCTACGCCTGCCGGACAAGAAAAAGGACAAACTCAAGCCCGAATGGGAAGGTCCCTTCATCATCGATCAAGTCCTGATCGGCAGAGCGTACCGTCTGCGAAATGCATCAGATAACCGACTCGAGCCGAACCCATGGAACGCAGCCCGACTCCGAAGATTCTACGCCTAGCGCCGGATTCAGAGTTCCTCTCCTTCCTCCGTCTATATTTTATACAGTAGCTGTCTTATATTTCTCCCCTTCTCCCTCCTTTTCTCTTATAGCCTTTGAAGGCTCGTTCGCACTTTGTTTGCACACACTTGACGCGCTATCCGCGCTCATTATACCTGGGGGCTTCTTTAACAGAAGCTTATTTATACGGGCTTCATGCCAAACACATGTGTCACACTTCCGCATGTACCTTTTATTCACCATTATATGCATCGATATGACTTAAGTTTTGGCTAAGCTGGGTTGCCTGGCTCCTGTGGTTACCCCTACGTTCCCGATTGTTCGTCTAGGTGGTAAAGGGAGCACCTCTGCTGTTGTTACTGCCGGGTCAGCCGGATGTGTACCTCAGACTGGGTGAAGCCGAAAGCTAGCGTTCTTAAGGGAATATTCGGTCGGTGAACTAAAAGACGATTTCTTACCTACTTATTTATCTGCCCCCAGATGTTTTTCTGCTTTTTTCGCAGTCCGGACATGCACTTTAGGGCATGCCTCCCAGGGAAAGGAACCCCTAACGGAACTATTCTCCCTGGAAGATGTTTCTTACTAACCATGTAATATAACATAAATAGTTGGGCACTTGTCTGATAAAGCTCTGATGACCCCTACGCCTGGTCTCCACGCATGCTCCGGTTCTTATATAACCGCGAGGGTATTCGGACACACTCCGGACTATTGGGTCCCGAGGTTGAAGCGAAAAGGTCCGCTATGACAAACGATCTACAATCCGGCTAGAAGGCATTTTACATGTCATCGTAAATTACATAGTCAATTCGACTGATTGTATTCCTCTTCAATGCCATCTAATAGGCTGTCTAGTTTACAGTCCTCCTGGGAATACTTTGCGGCCAACTCTACTTGGACGTACACTAAGCTCACAGGGATCTCCTTCCCATCGGGCCCCACGGGTCCGACCTCGGCCATGTGGTTTGGGTCAGCCTTCGTGTACCGCGTCTTCACCATGGCCTAGTCCTCCCTGGCGCCTTGACGGCAGGCCGATATCTTCCATAATCGGAAGCGCCGCTGCGCTCCCTGAAGCCTCTCTACAAGCTCTCCAAGGCCTTCATCACCTATCGAACTCGTTCATGCAGTTGTAAGAGCTCGGGAAGAAGGTCACCCGTAGAACCGGGCATTTCCTCTGCAGGACGACCTGTGAGCATACCTACAGACATAACTCTGTTAGTCGACTTCCTCGCTGAACTCTTTTTTCAAAGTTTGTTCAAGCACTTACTAAACATGTCGCGTCGAAGCCGCCGATTCTCCTTAACAGAGTCAGACAGCTGGGCACGGACATCCTTTAGTTCCTCACCCAGCTGGGTGTTGGCATCTTGGAGATTGTTTTTCTCCTGCCCCACCCTCGTAAGCACGTTCTCGCCGGCCTTTAACCGGCGCAAGAGCTGTTGCTTGTCCGGATCTACCCCGGCGCCATCTGCAACGTTATTGTCAGACTTATACACATGCCGCACTTCACAAACTACTTATCTTTTGAAGCATAAATTACCAGAGGGGGTCTCTTTGGCTCCCCCCGCTGCGGCTAGTGCGGCCTCAAGTTGGGCTTTGCACTCATCCAGCTCCTGGGACAGTTGGGTATTCTTTTACGAAGATCCAGATAATAAATGATCCTTAAATCAGTTATTCTAACTATTTCAAGTCTCGGGGCTCTTGGCATATATAATCACAAATTTTCTCACCCGTATGTCTTTTACATACTGCTCCGTGGCTCTGGCTAGACCATTTTGAGCGGCACGGAGGTGCACATATCCCGAATTGAAGGCATCCAATGCCTCTGGGGAGAAACATGCGTCACGAAGAACTGTCCGGCGATGCCTGTGATTCATGGCACTCTCCACCTCGGAATTGGTGGCAGATAACCTGTCGGCTTCGTCTGTCGGAGCAGCGTCCGACGTACGCCTCGTGTCCGCCTCCGCTTCTGGATCTGGCGTTGGAGCCTGGCTGACGGAGGCTCGATGGGCAACCTCTCCGGATACAGTCCGGCGAGCGCTCTTTTTCCTGAAAAGAGCACAAGTGTTAGTATGCCTTCCGGGAATAAAACCTGGGAGTAAGATGACACGCCATACCGTTGCGCCGGCGTCTCAATCCGGACCACACTCCTTTTCAGCCTGCTGGGCCTTGTTGTCCCTTGTTAACTAGCCGCCGCAGGCTCGACCTTCCGCCTCAAGGACTTCCCCTGCGAAACACCATTGGTATACGGTGATTAAAAATAAGCACAGATGGGTCATTTTCAAAGTATTGGGACTTCGGTCTTAGTTACCTGTGAGGCTGGAAGTATTCCGGGGTAATCGGCCGTAATGGCGACCAAGGCATTATCGATGCTCAGTTGGTGAAATACCCCATCAATCAGCTCCACCGATATGTTCGGATCCTCCTGGGAGGCCGGATCGAGGAACCATTCCGGATCCTCGGGTTGTGGAGGCGGGCTGTTTATATCCCTTACGGCCTGGCGCAGTTCCTGCGTCGAAATCGCAAAATGAGATACTTGACTATGGGAATATGGATCGGATGGGCAAAAAGAAATGTCCGCTTACCCAGCTTGGAGGATTGTACATAGAAAATCCGTCCGGCGGATTGACGGGGAGAAATTCCTCCTCTTCTCCCTTGTACAATGCGGACAAGATCTTCATCAGATCGGCGACCGATCCCGGCCCCTTACGGCCGCAGCGGGTGGCATCATCCTCCCCGTTGAAATCCCACATGGGGTGGCCTCTATACTGGAGCGGCTGCACCCCCGCATAATGCATGTGGCCATGACCCCAATCTTGGTCAGTCCGGAATGAGCTAACAACCTAATTCGGCTCATCAGGTAAAGGACGTCCCTGTCATTTTCCTTCTGAGGGCTCTGTGGATGCCAGCTTAGGCGTTTCTTCAAAGGAGCATCATTGAACTCAGGGAGGCCGACCCGAACAGGGTCCAGCAATGGGACATCTACATAAAACCATTCCGAAGGCCAGTCTTCGGACGCCTTCTTCGGGGTTCCGGATAGATATCCGGTCCCAGCGATGCGCCATAGTTCGGCTCCGCCCACTTGATATATTGACCCCTCTTGAGAACGGGGCACATGGCAGAACAGCTTCTTCCACGGCGCAAAATGAGCCTCGATGCCCAAAAACAGCTCGCAAAGGGCCACGAAGCCCGCAATATGCAAAATGGAGGCAGGCGTAAGGTTGTGCAACTGGAGGCCGTAGAACTCCAGGAGCCCCCGGAGAAACGGATGAATTGGAAATCCGAGCCCTCTTATCAAATAAGGGACAAGGCATACCCGCTCTCCTTTGGAGGGGCTGGGGACGCTCTCCGCTTGCTTTATGCCCTCATAGGTGGCGAGTCCGGCTCGAACCGGAACCATGAAGGTTGGGGGATGAAATCCCTTGGTTTGGAGCGTCACTAACTCGCTGTACGAGACGGAGCATCTCTCCCAATCTCCAGGCCGAGGGCTAGGAGGGCGAGAGGAGGAGCCGCGTCGACTGTCCATGATGGAATGGATTTCTGTCCGATGCGCTCTGATGAATGCTCGTGAAGGGAGGATGGTGTGATTCGGATCTAGATCCTCGTCTCCTTTAGAGGCAGCTCATTTGCGCAGCTAGGGGGTAAATGTAAAAATACCCTGGCTTTTCGCATTCGTTCAACACGTGGAAGATGGTCATTATTGGGCATGGAAGCCAAGGAGCGCAATATTTACGAGAAGCCGGACGCTATTCAACAGGTACACAGGATTCGGAGAAGAACCCGCCTTGCAATGCCGAAGACAATCTACGCGCCGGACTCATCGCCATTGAAGCCTGGTTCGGGGGCTACTGAGGGAGTCCCAGATTAGGGGGTGTCCGGATAGCCGAACTATCACCTTTGGCCGGACTCCTGGACTATGAAGATACAAGATTGAAGACTTTGTCCCGTGTCCGGATGGGACTTTCCTTGGCGTGGAAGGCAAGCTTGGCGATACGGATATGTAGATCTCCTACCATTGTAACCGACTCTGTGTAACCCTAACCCTCTTCGGTGCCTATATAAACCGGAGGGTCTTAGTCCGTAGGACGAACAACAATCATACCATAGGCTAGCTTCTAGGGTTTAGCCTTTCTGATCTCGTGGTAGATCTACTCTTGTACTACCCATATCATCAATATTAATCAAGCAGGAGTAGGGTTTTACCTCCATCAAGAGGGCCCGAACCTGGGTAAAAACATCGTGTCCCTTGTCTCCTGTTACCATCCGCCTAGACGCACAGTTCGGGACCCCCTATCCGAGATCCACCAGTTTTGACACCGACATGGGGTTTATATAATATTGCATGAGTTTATCCCTCTACATCATGTCATCTTGCTTAATGCGTTACTCTGTTCTTTTGAACTTAATACTCTAGATGCAGGCAGGAGTCGGTCGATGTGTGGAGTAATAGTAGTAGATGCAGAATCGTTTCAATCTACTTGTTGCGGACGTGATGCCTATATACATGATCATGCCTAGATAATCTCATAACTATGCACTTTTCTATCAATTGCTCGATAGTAATTTGTTCACCCACCGTTATACTTATGCTATCTCGAGAGAAGCCACTAGTGAAACCTATGACCCCAGGGTCTATCTTTTATCATATAAGTTTTTCATCTATCTTTTATTTTCATCTTTTACTTTCCAATCTATGTCATAAAAATACCAAAAATATTTACCTTATCTTATTATCTCTATCAGATCTCACTTTCGCAAGTTTTCGTGAAGGGATTGACAACCCCTTTATCGCGTTGGTTGCGAGGTTCTTGTTTGTTTTTGTAGGTGCGTGGGACTTTTGAGGAGCCTCCTACTGGATTGATACCTTGGTTCTCAAAAACTGAGGGAAATAATTACGCTACTTTGCTGCATCACCCTTTTCTCTTCAAGGGAAAACCAACGCAGTGTTCAAGAGGTAGCAAGAAGGATTTCTGGCACCGTTGCCGCAGAGGTCTTCGCTCAAGTCAAGACATACCAAGTACCCATCAAAAACTTATCTCCCTCGCATTACATTATTTGCCATTTACCTCTCGTTTTCCTCTCCCCCACTTCACCCTTGCCGTTTTATTCGCCCTCTCTTTTCCTAATCTCCTCTCTTTTTTGCTTGCCTTCTTGTGTGTTTGTGCGTTGGATTGTTTGTCAAGATGGCTCAAGATAATACCAAATTGTGTGAATTTTCCAATACCAATAATAATGAATTCCTTAGCACTCCAATTGCTCCTCTTAATGATGTTGAATCTTGTGAAATCAATGCTGCTTTGTTGAATCTTGTTATGAAAGATCAATTCTCCGGCCTTCCTAGTGAAGATGCCGCTACTCATCTAAACAACTTTGTTGATTTGTGTGATATGCAAAATAAGAACGATACGGATAATGATATTGTTAAATTGAAGTTATTTCTGTTTTCACTTAGATATCGTGCTAAAACTTGGTTTTCATCTTTGCCTAAGAACAGTATTGATTCATGGAATAAGTTCAAAGATGCTTTTATCTCTAAGTATTTTCCTCCCACTAAGATCATCTCTCTTAGAAACGATATTATGAATTTTAAATAACTTGATCATGAGCATGTTGCCCAATCTTGGGAAAGAATGAAATTAATGATTCGCAATTGCCCTACTCATGGTTTGAACTTATGGATGATCATACAAAATTTTTATGCCGGATTGAAATTTGTTTCTAGAAATCTTTTAGATTCGGCCGTGGGAGGCACTTTTATGGAAATCACCTTAGGATAAGCTACTAAACTCCTTGATAACATTATGGTTAATTATTCTCAATGGCACGCCGAAAGATCTACTAGTAAAAAAGTGCATGCTATAGAACAAATTAATGTTTTGAGTGGAAAGATGGATGAACTTATGAAATTGTTTGCCACTAAGAGTGCTCCTATTGATCCCAATGATATGCCTTTGTCTACATTGATTGAGAATAATAATGAATCTATGGATGTGAATTTTGTTGGTAGGAATAATTTTGGTAACACCGCGTATAGAGGAAACTTTAATCCTAGGCCGTTTCCTAGTAATTCCTATAATAATTATGGTAATTCCTACAACAACTCTTATGGAAATTTTAATAACAAGCCCTCAGATTTTGAGAATAGTGTTAAAGAATTTATGATCTCTCAAAAGAATTTCAATCCTTTGCTTGAAGAAAAATTGCTTAAAGTTGATGAATTGGCTAGGAATGTTGATAGACTTTCGCTTGATGTTGATTCTTTGAAACTTAGATCTATTCCACCTAAGCATGATATCAATGAGTCTCTCAAAGCCATGAGAATTTCCATTGATGAGTGCAAAGAAAGAACCGCTAGGATGCGTGCTAAGAAAGATTGCTTTGTAAAAGCGTGTTCTTCTAGTTTCCATGAAAATAATGATGAAGATCTAAAAGTTATTGATGTGTCCCCTGTTAAATCTTTGTTATGCAATATGAATCCTGATAATGATGGGACTGGAGATGAGTCAACTTTAGTTAAAAGGCATCCCAATGATTCAGAGTTTTTAGATCTTGATGCTAAATTTGGTCAAAGTGGGATTGGAGAGGTCAAAACTTTATGTAGCATTGAACCAACTATTATGGATTTCAAGGAATTTAATTATGATAATTGTTCTTTAATAGATTGTATTTCCTTGTTGCAATCCGTATTGAATTCTCCTCATGCTTATAGTCAAAATAAAGCCTTTACAAAACATATTGTTGATGCCTTGATGCAATCTTATGAGGAAAAACTTGAGTTGGAAGTTTCTATACCTAGAAAAATTTATGATGAGTGGGAACCTACTATAAAAATTAAAATTAAAGGTCATGAATGCTATGCTTTGTGTGATTTGGGTGCTAGTGTTTCCACGATTCCAAAAACTTGATGTGATGTGCTAGGTTTGCACGATTTTGATGATGGCTCTTTAAACTGGCACCTTGAGGATTCCACCATTAAGAAACCTATGGGAAGGATCAGTGATGTTCTTATTGTTGCAAATAGGAATTATGTGCCCGTAGATTTTATCGTTCTTGATATAGATTGCAATCTTTCATGTCCTATTATTCTTGGTAGACCTTTCCTTAGAACGATTGGTGCAATTATTGATATGAAGGAAGGGAATATTAGATTCCAATTTCCATTAAGGAAAGGCATGGAACACTTTCCAATAAAGAAAGTCCAGTTACCTTATGAATCTATCATGCGAGCCACTTATGAGTTGAATGCCAAAGATGGCAATACTAAGATCTATTCTCGCTTTTATGCCTAGCTAGGGGCGTTAAACGATAGCGCTTGTTGGGCGGCAACCCAATTTTATTTTAGTTTCTTGCTTTTCGCTTATGTTTAGTAATAAATATTTCATCTAGCCTCTGTTTAATTAGTGTTTGTGCCAAGTAGAACCTAAAGGATAACCTACGGTGATAGTTAATTTGATTCTGCTGAGAAACAGAAACTTTTGTGCGCACGAGAATAATTTTAATAAATCACATAAACGTGCTTTTGAGTTGATTAATTTTGCAGTAGATCAAAAGACAAATTTCCCAGCACTTACTATTTTTACAGGATTTTTAGAGTTCCCGAAGTATTCGAAAGTTACAGATTGCTACAGACTGTTCTGTTTTTGACAGATTCTGTTTTTCGTGTGTTGTTTGCTTATTTTGATGCATCTATGGCTAGTATCGGGGGGTATGAACCATAGACAAGTTGGAATACAGTAGGTTTAACACCAATATAAATAAAGAATGAGTTCATTACAGTACGTTATGTGGTGGTTTTTCTTTCTTGCACTAACAGAGCTTATGAGATTTCCTATTGAGTTTTGTGTTGTGAAGTTTTCAAGTTTTGGGTATGGATTTGATGGACTTTGGAATAAGGAGTGGCAAGATCCTAAGCTTGGGGATGCACATGGCACCCCAAGATATTCAAGGATAACCAAAGGCCTAAGCTTGTTGATGCCCCGGAAGGGATCCCCTCTTTCGTCTTCGTCTATCGGTAACTTTACTTGGAGCTATATTTTTATTCGCCATATGATATGTGTTTTGCTTGGAGCGTCTTGTTTCATATGAGTCTTTGATTTTTATTTTACCACAATCATCCTTGCTGTACACACCTTTTCGGAGAGACACACATGATTTGGAATTTATTAGAATACTCTATGTGCTTCACTTATATCTTTTGAGCTAGACAAGTTTTGCTCTAGTGCTTCACTTATATCTTTTAGAGAACGACGGTGGCTTTATTTAGTAGAAATTGTTGATCTCTCATGCTTCACTTATATCATTTTGAGAGTCTTGTAGAAAAGCATGGTGTTTTCTATGGTTATAAAATTGGTCCTAGAATGATGAGCATCCAAGTTGGGTATAATAAAAACTATCATAGAAAGTGCATTAAACACTATGATCAATTTGATGCTTGATAATTGTTTTGAGATATAATGGTGGTAATGTTAGTATCATGCTAGTTGGGTAATTATGAAATTGAGAAATACTTGTGCTAAGGTTGGCAAGTCCCGTAGCATGCACGTATGGTAAAAGTTGTGTGACAAATTTGTTGCATGGGGTGCTCTTTTAATTGTCTTCCTTATGTGTGGAGGTCGGGATCGCGCGATGGTTAACTCCTACCAACCCTTCCCCTAGGAGCATGCCTAGTAGTACTTTGCTTCGAGGGCAAGTATACTTTTGCAATAAGTATGTGAGTTCTTTATGACTAATGTGAGTCCTTGGATTATACGCACTCTCACCCTTCCACCATTGGTAGCCTCTATTATACCGCGCAACTTTCGCCGGTATTATGCAACCACCATTTACCTTCATCAAAACAGCCACCATACCTACCTATTATGGCATTTCCATAGCCATTCCGAGATATATTTCCATGCAACTTTCCACCGTTCTGTTTATTATGACACGCCTCATCATTGTCATATTGCTCTTTGCATGATCATGTAGTTGACATCGTATTTGTGGCAAGGCCACCTTCATAATTTTTCATACATGTCACTCTTGATTGATTGCATATCCCAGTACACCGCCGGAGGCATTCACGTAGAGTCATATTTTGTTCTAAGTATTGAGTTGTAATTCTTGAGTTGTAAATCAATATAAGTGTTATGATCTCCATTATTAGAGCATTGTCCCAAGTGAGGAAAGGGTGATGAAGACTATGATTCCCCCACAAGTCGGGATGAGACTTCGGACTTTATAAAAAATAAAATAGGCAAAATAAGCCCAAACAAATAAAAAAAAGACAAAAAAAGAGGCCAAAGAAGCCCACCAAAATAAAAAAAATATGAGAGAAAAGAGAGAAGGGACAATGTTACTATCTTTTTTTCCACACTTGTGCTTCAAAGTAGCACCATGATCTTCATGATAGAGAGTCTCCTATGTTTTCACTTTCATATACTAGTGGGAATTTTTCATTATAGAACTTGGCTTGTATATTCCAATGATGGGCTTCCTCAAAATGCCCTAGGTCTTCGTGAGCAAGCAAGTTGGATGCACACCCACTTAGTTTCTTTTGTTGAGCTTTCATATAATTATAGCTCTAGTGCATACGTTGCATGGCAATCCCTACTCACTCACATTGATATCTATTAATGGGCATCTCCATAGCCCGTTAATACGCCTAGTTGATGTGAGACTATCTTCTCCCTTTTTGTCTTCACAACCACCACCCTATTCCACATATAGTGTTATGTCCATGGCTTGCGCTCATGTATTGCGTAAGAGTTGAAAAAGCAGAAGCGCGTTAAAAAGTATGAACCAATTGCTTGGCTGAAACCAGGGTTGTGCATGATGGGCGTATTTTGTGTAATGAAAATGAAGCATGGCCTAACTATATGATTTTGTAGGGATGAGCTTTCTTTGGCTATGCTATTTTGATAAGACATGATTACTTGTTAGTATGCTTGAAGTATTACTATTTTTATGTTTTATGAACTTTTGTCTTGAATCATTTGGATCTGAACAATCATGCCACAATAAAGAAAACTATATTGAGAATTATGCTAGGTAGCATTCCACATCAAAATTCCGTTTTGATCATTTACCTACTCGAGGACGAGTGGGAATTAAGCTTGGGGATGCTTGATACGTCTCCAACGTATCTATAATTTTTGATTGTTCCATGCTATTATATTACCCATTTTGGATGTTTATGGGCTTTACTTTACACTTTTATATCATTTTTGGGACTAACCTACTAACTGGAAGCCCAGCCGGAATTGCTGTTTTTTTTGCCTATTTTAGTGCTTCGAAGAAAAGGAATATCAAACGGAGTCCAAACGGAGTGAAACCTTCGGAAGCGATCTTTTTGAAACAAACGCAATCCAGGAGACTTGGTGTGGACGTCAAGAAGCAGCCGAGGCGGCCACGAGGCAGGAGCGCGCGCCCTAGGAGGGTGGGCGCTCCCCCCACCCTCGTGGGCCCCTCGTGGCTCCCTTGACCTACCTCCTTCGCCTTTATATATCCACATACCCTGAAAACATCCAGGGGCACCACGAAAAACTATTTCCACCGCCGCAACCTTCTGTATCCGTGAGATCCCATCTTGCAGCCTTCGTCGGTGCTCCGCCGGAGGGGGAATCGACCATGGAGGGCCTCTACATCATCTCCAAGGCCTCTCCGATGAGTTGTGAGTAGTTTACCACAGACCTTCGGGTCCATAGTTATTAGCTAGATGGCTTCTTCTCTCTCTTTGAATCTCAATGCAAAGTTCTGCTCGATCTTCTCGGAGATCTATTCGATGTAACTCTTTTTGCGGTGTGTTTGTCGAGATCCGATGAATTGTGGGTTTATGATCAAGTTTATCTATGAGAAATAAATGAATCTTCTCTGAATTCTTTTATGTGTGATTGGTTATCTTTGCAAGTCTCTTCGAATTATCAGCCTACTAGATTGATCTTTCTTGCAATGGGAGAAGTACTTAGCTTTGGGTTCAATCTTGCTGTGTCCTTTCCCAGTGATAGCAGGGGCAGCAAGGCACGCATTTTATTGTTGGCATCGAGGATAAAAAGATGGTGTTTATATCATATTGCATGAGTTTATCCCTCTACATCATGTCATCTTGCTTAATGCATTACTATTTTCTTATGAACTTAATACTCTAGATGCAGACAGGAGTCGGTCGATGTGTGGAGTAATAGTAGTAGATGCAGAATCGTTTCGATCTACTTGTTGCAGACATGATGCCTATATACATGATCATGCCTAGATAATCTCATAACTATGCACTTTTCTATCAATTGATCGACAGTAATTTGTTCACCCATCGTAATACTTATGCTATCTTGAGAAAGCCACTAGTGAAACCTATGGCCCCAGGGTCTATCTGTTATCATATAAGTTTTTCATCTATCTTTTATTTGCATCTTTTACTTTCCAATCTATATCATAAAAATACCAAAAATATTTACCTTATCTTATTATCTCTATCAGATCTAACTTTCGCAAGTTTCCGTGAAGGGATTGACAACCTCTTTATCCCGCTGGTTGCGAGGTTCTTGTTTGTTTGTGTAGGTGCGTGGGACTTTTGAGGAGCCTCCTACTGGATTGATACCTTGGTTCTCAAAAACTGAGGGAAATACTTACGCTACTTTGCTGCATCACCCTTTCCTCTTCAAGGGAAAACCAACGCAGTGCTCAAGAGGTAGCACCAGGCCCCGCGCATACCTCATCCGCCATTGGGTCTTCCGGATCGCCAGGATGGGACCAAGGGGTGAGGGGCTACGTGGCCAGTTAGGCTCCTGAGATGCGATGCCCAGGAGTCCCCCTTGACATACGAACGGCTTGGGAAAGGAGGGACGAGAGTTAGGCCTTGGTGTTCTGCGTCAGCAGGGCCCGGCCCCGCGCATACCTTAGCCGCTGTTGGGTCGTTCGGATCGCCAGGACGGGACTAAGGGGTGAGGGGCTACGTGGCCAGTTAGGGTCCTGAGATGCTATGCTTAGGAGTCCCCCTTGACGTACGAATAGACCATCATACCTCTCCTCGTCGGGCTCTCGCTCGGGAGGGTCGGGCAAAGACCAGGTCCGTGCGACCTGGAAAGGTGGCATACGCCAGGCGTGACCTGAGCGTAGCCCTCATGCCCAGCCCCCTCGCGCTACCCTCCTGAGGGAGAGCAGCGCGATGAGAGTAAGCACTGAGCCTGGAGGCTCCCTGAGGTTATTGCAACCGCGAGGCTACCCTTATTTGTTCATCACTAGTGCGGAGCATGGCGCTTCCGCTCTTGCATGGGTATAGACGCTCCTCGGGAGTGTCGATGGCCAGCACGGAGCATGGTGCTTCCACTGGTGCGTGGGAGGGGGCTCCCTCTAAGGAGAGCCCCGCGGCGTGTACAGCCTCGCCCTGACACGTGGCTTGCACGGAAGGGATGGAGGATGTGTGTATGGGGACTTGTGAGTCAGTGCGGGACTCACGAGGCCCTACTTTAAGGCGGTTGCGCCTGAATTTGATCGGGAACTCTTGTGTCAGTCCTGCAAGATGGTTAGGCAACCTACACTGAATGAGTCTCCTGAGGTTATTGCATGAGAAGGAAAGACACCAACGACCCCAGGAGGTGACGTGAATGGGTCCGGCTCGCCAGACAGAGCTCAGCCGTTGGGTTTATCGACGCTGCAGGGATGGACCAGAGCACAGACGCCGTGCCTAGTCTTCTCATGCAAAGATCCTGAAGAAAAACAACCAGCGCGCGGCTCCCGTGGTGACGGGGCACCAGGTCACGTGCCCTCACTCATCCTCCCGCAATTAGCTCATGCGAGAACGAGGCACCAAGGGCCCTGGGAGGTGATGTACACGGGAGCTGGCCCGTGAGCCAGAGCTCAGCCTCTTCGGTTTAGCGACGCTGCATGGATGGATCAGAGCACAGACGCCGTGTGAGTACTTAATCATGAGGCGGTCGTGGGTGAGCTCATAAGGGCGCGAGACGTTCTTGGCGACGAAGCGCCGGTCAGGCAGTTGATAGTCTCAAAGCAGCTCATAAGGGAAGGTAAACTAGTTCTGATAGACGCAAAAGAGATAAATTACGTAGGGATGGACCCATGCGACTTGGGGATAATGCAGCCCGAGGGGCGCCCACAAACTGAACGAACTAAAAAGATGTCACCTGACACCGTTGCTGAAGAGATGTCGGGGTAGTAGAAGATGTGCGCTGCCGAAGTCGTCCCTCACGAGCCACCTTGGCCCTGAGCCTCGGGAGGCTCCGGGGGCTTGGGGGACTCCTGAAGATGCATCTCCATCTCCGCCAGGATCGCCTGGTGCCTAGCCTCTCAAGCCGCCAGGATGTCCCGCATGCAGTGCTGGAACATCACAGCAGTGCTCGGCAGGCCGAAGGGCATGCGTAGGTAGCTGTGAGGGGGACCCTCGCATCGGCCGACATGGGACGGCCAGAAGAGCTGCCGAGACGTGCCCCTGTTGAGCCCTGGGATGTCGATGCAGATGCGGAACTCCTTACCCTCTCCAGGGCAATGAGCCGCGCCCGACGGTGGGCGACGGTCGCCCTGCAGAACCCTTGCCTCTTGAATCTCCTCGACTGGCTTGCTGATAACTCCTGAACACCTGGCGCCTTTATGCACTGCGCCTTCTCCTAGGAAGTGTGTGCTAAAGCATGCCTCCCCGTGGTGCCCGAGCGCCTCCCTTGCGTTGTTGGCTAGGTCTGAGGCCCTCCAGAGGAGAGCCCCCGAGCCCAGCCTGAGAGGGGCGCCGGGCACGCCTTCCTATGCGATAGGTGCAGGCGCCTCATCCAGGGATGCGAGGCTCAGCGCGGCGCTGTCAGGCGATGCCTTCTCATGAGACCCCTGACCCAGCTGCAGGTTCTTCATCTTGGGGACGACCTCAGGAGGGAGGACACCGCCCTCGTCTTCAGGGTTCTCGACTACTGCAGCCTGGTAGGCGCGCTCGAGGGAGCACACTGCGTCTTTTTCCTTGTAGGCGACCGTGATGATGCCGCTGCTCCATGGCATCTTGAGGACGTTGTAGCCGTGGTGCGTTGCCGCCATGAACTTGGCCTGCGCTGGGTACCCGAGGATGGCGTTGTATGGAAGACGAATGTCTGCGACGTCGAAGTCGATGAGCTCGGCGTGGTAGTTGTCGCGTTCGCTGGAGGTGACAGGGAGGCGGATCTGCTCTATCTGATGCGTGGAACCATCGGTCACTCCTGAGAATATTTTGGTAGGCCGAAGCTGGTGATATGGCACTTGGAGGCTGTTGAACATTTGGACATAGAGAACATTGAGCCCTTGTCCACCATCAATGAGGGTCTTGGTGATGACCACGTTGTTGATGATAGGTGAGCAGAGCATAGGGAGCGCGCCAGTAGTGGCCGTGCACTTGAGCTAATCGGAGGAGTTGAAGGTGATGGCGTATTTGGACCACCTAATAGGGCAAGTTTCCTCGGGCTTGGGGAGCGCTGCGGTCACCTCGCACGCGAACTGCATGAAGATGCGGTGAGAGGCTGGGGCCTGAGAGCCACCCAGGATGGAGGCGATTGCTCGAGGCTCCTTTAAGCCCCCAGCCCCCTCGTCCTGGTGATGATCTTCATTCCTTCTTGGTGGTGGAGGCAGTGGAGGAAGACCGGCGTTTCCCTGAGGCCGATCCTCGCGAGGCTGGTCCCTCCTCGCGAATCTAGACCTACCAGCGGTCCTCACGAGGCTGGTCGCGCCACTCCTGGCAATGGTCATGGCCGTCCCAGCGTCCTCCACCTCGGCCACCTCTGCGGCCGTAGGCTCGATCGTTGTGCTCAGGGCGTCGACCGAGGTGCCCGACACAGAGGGCCCTGAGCTCCTGGCAGTCGTTGGTGTTGTGGTTGTGGACGTGGTGGAAGACGCATAATTGTCGGTTGCCCTTGGACGACTCGGGGTGGTCGCATCCACGCTTCATCTCTGGCTCGACTGCAAGCACAGCTATCCCCTTGTGCTTCACGTCCTTGGCCTTGGCCTTCTTGTCTTTTGGGTCAGCTTCAGGGAGCTCGAGGAGGGAGAGGCATCCCTCCTCAGCCCTCGCGCACTTGTTCGCCATGTTGAACAATTCCAGGGCTGTGCAGAGGTCCTCGTGGATGGCGAGCTCCTCCTTCATCTTGACGTCGCGGACGCCATCATTGAACACTGAGATGATGGCCTCGTCCGACACCTAGGGGATCTTGAGGCGAACGTTGTTGAAGCGCTGGATGTACTTCTGCAGGGTCTCCCTTGGCTGCTGCTTGATGCGTCATAGGTCACCCGCGGCCGGCGGGCGGTCGTGAGTGCCCTGGAAGTTGGCGATGAAGCGGTCGCGCATCTCATCCCAGGAGGAGATAGATCCCACGAGGAGATTCAGGAGCCAGGAGCGCGCGCCATCCTTGAGGGCCATGGGAAACCAGTTCGCCATGATCTTCTCATCGCCGCTGGCCGCCTCGATGCTCAGCTCGTAGAGCTGCAGTAACTCGGTGGGGTCGGTGGTGCCGTCGTAGCGTGGGGGTAGGTCAGGCTTGAACTTGCCCGGCCAGATGACATTGCGAAGCTCCAGGGTGAAAGTGCGGCACCCTGCCGTGGTCACGGGAGCCCGTCGAGGAGGTGCAGCTTGGTGTTGGTGCTCGCGTTCCGCCAGCATCACAGGCGGCACGCGATCTTGACATGGGGGTACTGGAAGGACACGTGCATCTTCTTGGGGCCGCTGAACCACTTGGCAGCTTGCCTCTTTGCGCGCGGGCGCCTGGCGCGGCAGGTCGCGCCGCAGTGCCGCCCGCCTTGGTTCGACGATGGCGCCCTGGGCCGGAGGTGGTGGAGGTGCCTCGTGAGCCATGTCGCCCGCGGCAGGCGGCTGTTGAGGCAGCGAGCGGGCCAGTGCGGTGGAGTCTCCGGCGGCGCTGACGAGCTGAGCGATGCACTCGAGCCACTCCTTGTAGAAGTCGTCGACAAGGCGATAGTGAAGGACTTCCCGTGCCATGAGCAGAGCAGCTTGCACGTTTGCTGGACCGCGACGCGCGTGGGAGGATGAAGCAGCTGGGGTCAGCGATGGAGTGGCGATGCGCCCGTCACGGTGCATGGAGGGGTGCAGTGACCAAGCTTGCTTCTCATGGCCAGTAGGGCCCGTGGCAGTGTTGGCTACCGGTGACGAAGGACGACGAGGACAGCCGTCGCCCACCGGAGCCGTCTGAGCGACACGAGAGGCAAGCGCGGCCAGGCGCTCAGCGCGAGCCCGACGTGCGCCAGCCATGGAAGTGTCGGAGTAGCTGTGGATCGATCGACGGAAGAGAGGATCCGACTTACCCCTACTTGGCGCGCCAAATGTCGAATTTCTGGTTCCGCAAACCCTTGATAGGTTCGAACTCTGGGGTCCGTGCAGAGATCTCAACCTACCCAGCCTGCCTACTCACGATCCTCTAGGCCTAGCGCGCCGAGCTCAAAGGGACAGAGAGACACATCAGTTTATCCTGGTTCGGTCCACCTTGCGGTGTAATACCCTACTCCAGCGTTTTGGTGGATTGCCTCGATGGGCTGAGGATGAACTAGTACAGTGGATGAACTGGCCTCAGGAGGTGAGGTGTTCTTGAGCTCAAGAGAGCTGGTGAGATGGTCGGATGAGAATGGATCTAATCATTCCGTCCCCCTCTTTGGTGGTGGCTAAGTCCTATTTATAGTGGCCTTGGTCCTCTTCCCAAATATTGGCGGGAAGGGATCCCCATACGGCCAGATTTGAAGGGGGACATGAAGTACATTATATCCTGACTAAAGTTGTCTTCGCCTACGAAAAGCCACTGGTCGTGATGCTGCAGTGGGCTCGGCGATGACCTCTGTCCTGCCGTCCTCGTGGTCTTGGTCTTGTTGGACCATAATGGAAACCTTTGGCTAATTCCTCGGGACTCCGTGCTTGCTGCTTGCCTCCTTTGCACCAAAGAGGAAACTGGTACTCTGCGCCCGCTGGCGCCCGCCTGGCCTTGGTTGTTATGGCTCACAAAGAGGGTGGGAGGGCAGGAAAACAAAGGCAACTTGGAACGAGAAATCGATGAATAACTTGAAGCGAAAACACCGGTTGAAATCGTTGAGGAAAGAAAGCAAAGACTTCGCATGAGTAGTATGGATACTCAATTACAGGCTCCAGCTCCAAGATGAAAAGGGGTGGGCGGGTGGGAAAAAGAAAACAACTGAGGATAGAGAAACAACTTCGTTGAGAGCAATCTGAGGATTGAACTTGCAAAGATGAAGAGGGTCGAGTCAACTTGAAGAGAAATGCACCGGATGAAAAGAGCTGAGGAACAACGATTGAAAAACCAACTGCGTGAACCTAGAGAAAATTTAAAGGGGAAGAGAAGTAATTCAAAAACACCTACGTCAAGATTCCTCACCAGAGCGATGAAGGGGATGAGGAGTAAAAAGAATTCCTACTCTCCGATATAAGTAGACTCCGAAAACAGTTTTCTTCTAGACTCGACAATGGCCAAACTACATGATCAATCAAGGGGCTCCTATGGTCGGTCGAGGCTCTAATACCAACTTGTCACGCCCAATATGCCATACTATCCTAGAGAGACTCGAAGGTCCCACCAAGGATAGAACCGTATATTGATACGCTTTTGCAAGGTGGATATCATTACATCAACATTACATAATAGATGGGGATACATACAAAAGGCATACAATGCCACACGAATACAACATCATCTTACATAAGAGCACCATCCGACTACGGATGAAACACAAACAGAAACTCAAACGGCATCCACCACCTAGCCCAAAGCTGCCGACACGGAACCTATCCCCGATCGAAGAAGAAGCAGAATATGAACTCCAAAACAAGCAAACATCGCTCTCGCGTCATGATCATCGCATAACCTGTACCTGCAACTGTTGTTGTAGTAATTTGTGAGCCACGAGGACTCAGCAATCCCATTACCATGGGTATAAAGACTAGCAAAGCTTAGAGGGTAAGGAAGGGGTACAGTGGTGAGGTTGCAGCAGCGACTAAGCATATATGGTGGCTAACATACGCAAATGAGAGCGAGAAGAGAAGCAAAGGAACGGTCGTGAAGCTAGCAATGATCAAGAGGTGATCCTGAACTCCTACTTACGTCAATCATAACCCAAAACCGTGTTCACTTCCCGGACTCCGCCGAAAAGAGACCATCAGGGCTACACACACGGTTGATGCGTTTTAATTCGAATCTGGTGTCAAGTTATCTACAACCGGACATTAACAAATTCCCATCTGCCACATAACCGCGAGCACGGCTCTCGAAAGTTTATACCCTGCAGGGGTGTCCCAACTTAGCCCATGATAAGCTCTCGCGATCAACGAAGGATATACCTTCTCCCAGGAAGACCCGATCAGTCTCGGAATCTCGGTTTACAAGATATTTCAACAATGGTAAAACAAGACCAGCAAAGCCGCCCGGATGTTCCGACAAATCCCGACAGGAGCTGCACATATCTCGTTCTCAGGGCACACCGGATGATCCAGACGTCGGGTTGGCATAGACCCTGGTTGCCCAGGGGGCGCCGGACATCGCTCGGTTCGGACCAGCACTTAGAGAAGCACTGGCTCGAGGGGGCTAAAATAAAGTTGACCCTCGGGTTGGCCGACCCAAGGGAAAGGTATAGTTGGTGGTGAAGCAAATGGTAGAACCAAGGTTGGGCCTTGCTGGAGGAGTTTTATTCAAAGCGAACTGTCAAGGGGGTCCCATAAATCACCCAACCGTGTAAGGAACGCAAAATCCGGGAACATAACACCGGTATGACGGAAACTAGGGTGGCAAGAGTGGAACAAAACACCAGGCATAAGGCCGAACCTTCCACCCTTTACCAAGTATATAGATGCATTAATTAATATAAGAGATATTGTGATATCCCAACATAATCCTGTCCATCATGGAGCAATCTTCAACTTCACCTACAACTAACAACGCTATAAGAGGGGCTGAGCAAAGCGGTAACATAGCCAAGCAATGGTTTGCTAGGAAGGGTGTAAAAGGTTAGAGGCTGACATGGCAAATTGGGAGGCTTGAAGAGCAAATGATAGGTAGCGCAACATAGCGATAGAACGAAGCAACTAGCATATCAATGATAGTAGTGAGATCCAGGGTATTGGTCATCTTGCCTGAAATCCCGCTAGGAAGAAGAACGAGTCCATGAAGAAGATGAACAGGAGTAGTCGAACGAATCCTCACAATCGCAACATTACCGGAACTAAGAAGCAACACGGGAAAGAAACAAACAACATGGTAAACGCGCAAGCATAAACATGGCATGATGCACAAACAAGTATGATGCATGACCGGTTTAGAAGGCATGGCATGGCAAAGTGCACAAACAATACTACAAATTAAGTGGAGCTCAATATGCAACGAGTTGCATATTGACGAAACACCACACCAGTTATTTAGTTCTCTCTCATTTATGTACTCAACAATATTAAATGTTATTAAACATGGCAATGGGTGAAGCATATGAAAAACTACCTATCTAGACAAGTTTAAATGAGGTCGGAACAACAAACAACAATTTCAGAAATTCCCCATGTTCATATTTTGAATATGGTACTGTTCTGCCCTAAAACATATTTTAACGTTGTTAAACAGTAAAACAAAGTGCACCATGTTAATCTATGCATTTTTTCACCCCATTTACATATAAATTTATTAGAATCGAAGCTACGGTTAATTAGTTATGAAACAAACCATTTTAGCATGTCATTTATGCAAAATTAATGGAAACAACAATTTTAATCATCTTCAACATGAATGAAAGTTGGACATTGTGAAACTTCATGAAAATCTGAGCAAGATGCATATATGACATGTTTCAATCCGATGCACGATTATTTAAATATGAGCAAAGCAAATAAATAGCATTTTCTGCAATTATGCAATAACTGGGAAAAATAACTAAATGCACAGGTAGAAAGAAAAAAAACATGCGTGGGAGGCTCCATGAGATTCAATCCCAGGACCTCCTGCTGTTTGTGCGCTGAGATGACCAGTGGGCTACTGACTGAATCGTGGTGAAGAATGGACTTGACATTAGGTGAAACATGAGCAGAGCTTGATCTGGGTGAAGCAAAAAGGTGCGGCCGTTGGGATTTGATCCCTGGTCGCTTGGGTGGAATTGCAGCGCAACGACCAGCTGGGCTGAAATGTGATTGTGCACTGTAGGGGTTCGGCCCTAGATGACAGATCCTCTCGAACTGAACTGAACTAAAGAAACACGAACAAGTAGAAAAAGGGAAACAAATGGGGGCGCACGGGATTTGATCCTGAGACCCCTTGGATACGAGCATGCGCTGTTAACCAGATGGACTACTATAGAACTCTGCTAAGAAATGCCTTATGATCGGGATGAATGCCCTGGCGTTGATCTGACGAAACTGAAAATGGACGGGGGACATGGCCGGCGCCGGGAGCCAACACCAGCGGCTGCAGGTTGCCGGCGGGGTTGCGGAAACGTACAAGGGTGCGCGCGTGCATGCGGGGAGCGGAGGAAAGAGGCCGGAGCTCGAGCATCGAGCTAGAGCTCGTCTCGGCTGCGGCGCACAGCGATACATGGGCGCGTGTGCTGACGGGTATGTGGATCATGCTAAAGAAGCAGCTCGGCTCTAAGTGAAGAAGAAGACGAACCAGAGCAAAACACAAAGGCTGGCCTCCCGGGTCGAGGCGCTCGGCCACGGCCACGGCGGGCGTGCAGCGAGGCGTGCGGGTTGGGCGCCGAATGGCAGCAACAACGATGGAAAACAACGGGAAAGATGATGGGGAGGAGAAGATCTTCACCGTGGGGGTGCCGCTGGAGTCGTACGAGGTCGACGGAGATCGGATACGGCAGGAGGATGCGCTGATCGAAGCGGTTCTCGGCTCCGTGAATAAGAGGAAGCAGGGGAAGAAGACAACAACGTAGTGGAGGCGACCTAGTGCGGGGAACGCGTCGGAACGGACGTAGTCGACGTCGAGGAAGCAGATGGACATGTCGGAGATGAGCTTGACGCCCTCCGGCTGCGAGCACGACGATGGACAACGGCGGGGTTTTCTCTCGGGTGCTCTGTTCTTGGAGAAGAAGGACAAACAAAGGAAGTAGAGGGATTGTGGTGGCGGCGAGAGGGGTAGAGGGAAACCCTAGGGATGCCGCGAGGGCTTTATAGGGGCGCGGGCAGGTGCTGGCCTCGACTTCCGTGAGCCTCCTGCTCACGGCGCTGCTGCTGTTGTACTCTGGAGGAAGGAGACGCCGTGAGGGAGGGAGCAGGTGGCCATTCGGCTCGGCTGGGCCGGGGAAAGAAAGGCCCAGGTGGGCTGCGGGGAGTGAGTGCTCGTGGGATGCGCTGTTGCCACTGCTACTTCTCTTCTTCTCTTTTCTTCAGACAGAAAACAAGACAGAAAAGCACAAGAATAATGGAGAGGGTGGAGAGAGATATGAGAATATCCCTGGAGTCCAGAATTTGTGTAGAATTTTAATAAATTGCTTTGGGCATTTTTAAGGATATAAAAATAATTCAAGTTTGAATTATATTCAAACTTGAGCCATTTTTTTAACCCAACCAAAACACTTTCAAATGGGCTAAAAATTAGCAGAGAGGATGTAGGCATAGTGTAGGATTTATAGGAAAAGAATGAACATTTATTGAGGACAGAAAAATGCCACTTGCAAGAAATGTGTGAGAATTGAAAGGAAGAAGCTAGTGATGGGGTGATGCACTTGATGATGGTTTAGATGGAAGGGAAAGATGGAACAACAAAGAAGATGAGGAGAAGGAGTTCACAAAGATAACAAGCACACAACAAAGATGATCATGATGCAACTGCAACAACAATGACAAAATACAATAGCACATCATGAAGCATATGACAAATCAAGATGATCATGGCAACAACAAGGATGGCAAAATACAATTAAGAAATAGCATGATGCAAGAAGAAAAATATGACAAGCACTCAACATGAACATAGCAACAAACATAATAAACACACGACAACAACTAAAAATAAATGGGAGGCAACTCGAGCATCGGTCTCGGGGCGTTACACGTCAGCTGAGCCTTGTGAGGTGCACCTTGCATAGAACTCTCCGCCCCTCGGGAGCCAGCCTGAGGAGGCCGATCCCCTTGGGGGTCTTGGCGTCATCCGCCTTGCGAGGCTTGGCCTCTCAGGAGGGTTGTGAGCTGTCGATGATGAAGCTGGGCCGTACCAGGCCGTCGATGGAGCCATGTAGTGGGCCGCAGGCAGGCAAGGCTGGGTACCCCCGTATCCAGAACACCGACAATGGGCGCAGCCACATCGATGGCACTCGGTCGGGGGTGAGCCACCTCCATACAGCCTTCCTCGCCATGGGTGTCGGTGTCAAAACGGGTGGATCTCGGGTAGGGGGTCCCGATCTATGCGTCTAAGGCTAATGGTAACAGGAGGCAAGGGACACGATGTTTTACCCAGGTTCGGGCACTCTCGATGGAGGTAAAACCCTACTTCCTGCTTGATTGATATTGATGATATGGGTATTACAAGAGTTGATCTACCACGAGATCGTAGAGGCTAAACCCTAGAAGCTAGACTATGATGATTATGATTGTGTCTCTAAGGACTAAACCCTCCGTTTTATATAGACACCGGAGAGGGCTAGGGTTTACAAAGAGTCGGTTACAAAGAAGGAAATCTAATATCCGGATCGCCAAGCATGTCTTCCACGCAAAGGAGAGTACCATCTGGACACGGGACGAAGTCTTGAGTCTTGTATCTTCATGGTCCAACATTTCAGCCAAAGTATATAGTCCGGCTGTCCGGGAGACCCCCTAATCCAGGACTCCCTCAGTAGCCCCTGAGCCAGGCTTCAATGACGATGAGTCCGGCACACAGTTTGTCTTCGGCATTGCAAGGCGGGTTCCATCCCCGAATACTCCAAAGTGATTACCGAACACTTAAATCATGTCCGGATCTGCAAGGTGATCTTCGCATATCACCATAGAGAGGATGATATTCCACAAATGTAATCTGCTGACAACTTTAGACAATGTGACATGACACTATGGTCGGGTCATTATTCGAACCGTTTTTCCATAACCAGCCACATCGCATATTGCGAGGCGGTTTCCTTGGCACGTCTTGTCGAAGCAGAGATCATGTCCCCTTATCACGGGATTCGCATCAATACGGGTATGGGTAATCCAACCGTGCCATCAATCGTGGTGCTTGGGAAATAAGCGATCCTCAACGCGCAAGTGGGGAGGCGCACCGTTTTCGTCGCCTCTATAAAGGGATAAGGATTCCCCATTTTCACCCACACCTTCTTCCTCCTTCGCTTACCCATTCTTGCCCCCTCGAGCTCCAGCGCGCTAGTTCACACCTCCTCCGCACAGCCAAACATGTCCGGAGCAGGATGCAAGTGGGTGGCCTCCACCATCAAGGAGGAGCACATCACGAAGCTCCGAGCGGCCGGATACTTGGCCGCAGATATCACGCACCGGCTGCCGGACGCAGGGAAGATCATTCCGACTCCAGGACCCCACGAGCGGGTCATGTTCCTTGCCCACTTCGTCTGTGGACTGGGATTTCCACTTCATCCCTTTGTCCGCGGGCTCATTTTTTACTATGGGCTAGACTTCCACGATCTAGCCCCAAACTTTGTCCTCAACATCTCGGCGTTTATCGTCGTGTGCGAGGCCTTCCTCCGCATCAAGCCCCACTTCGGCTTATGGCTATGAATCTTCTGCGTGAAGCCGAAGATTGTGAGCGGCCAGCAAGCGGAGTGCAGAGGGCCCATGGTGGGCAGGATGCCCAATGTTACCTGGCTCGACGGCTCCTTCGCGGAGACCGTGAAAGGGTGGCAACCGGGTTGGTTCTACATCACCGAGCCACGCGACGTCAACTGGGCGGCGGCCCCCGAATTCCAATCCGGAATTCCCATGCGGCTCACCTCTTGGGAAAAGAAGGGCCTAGCTTGGGGTGAGCCTGCGGAGCTAACCGGACTTCAAAACAGCATCAAGAATATGATGGACAAGAAAATCAAGCTTGTTAACATGGTCCAGGTCATGCTCGTCCGCTAAATTCTTCCGTGCCAAAGACGGGCATTTAATATGTGGGAGTTCGTCCCGGCCGAACACCAGATACTTCGAGAGCTCTACGGCATGACACACAAGGACGCATCGAAGGCGCTATTCAAGGCCTCCGAAATACCTCCTCCCACATTCGAGGACCGCGGACTTCACGCCATGTGGCTCCCCCGCCCGGTGAGTTTGCTGACTATCACCGGATGTAGTTTTTCCCAGCGTACTCATGGGAGGATCTTAAGTCATCGTGTGTATTTAATCAGGAGTACATGGAGACGGCGGAGCGGATTGACTGTCTGGCTCCACTGCCAGAAGGTCCAGCAGATGCTCTCCTGATGGAGATGCTAGTCCCGGCGCCCTACAAGGCACTGGAGAAGAAGGCCGAAAAGAAGGCCCCGGGGACCAGGAAGGGTCTCCGGCGTAAGGTCGTACCAGACGCCTCATCCGAAGACGACGAGGCACACTCCTCCCCCGAAGGGGAGGATGAAGAGGAAAGGGCCGCCCCACCTGAGGGGGCCGAAGGGCCTAAGAGGGCGACCCAGGGGACCAGGAAAGGTCCCCGGCGCAAGGCTGTCATACCCTCGTCGTCTGAAGACGACGAGGCAGATTCCTCCCGCGGAGGCAGGGGGAAACACGAGGAAACTCCGCCTCCCCACACTTGGGAGGAGAAGAAGAGGAAAGTCGCCCCGGAGGGGGAGGCTAGGATGCCCAAGAAGGGAAAAGCGTCCCTTCCGGATTACCCACCACGGCCGCCTACAGCGAGGAGGAGTGGCTGCCCTGGGGGAAGCCCCTGGTAAGATCGTAAGTATCCGCACTCTCTTGTACTTTTAGTGCGACTTCGCTTCATAGTCTGTAATAACGCCGAACACGCATATGCTGTCCGGCCAGGGTCCATCCTGAGGTATCCTCTTCGGATGGGTCCTTGAGCGATTCGGCGATGAACTCGCTCCCGACGGCCACTTCCCCTCGGCCCGCGGATGACACGAAGGTGTTGTCCCAAAGGCTCCCAGAGCAGGGGGAGGCGACTCTAGAGACGCCCCAAGGCAAAATTCCAGACGCCGGGCACACGGGGCGTAAGATCCCCGCGGATCGTGCCGACAAGAGCCGAAGCAAGCCGGGCTCCCAGCCGGACACTGTACCGGAACCTCCAAAGGTTCCGGATTCGGGCAGGCAGCCCCTCGCCAAGGAGGGCGATCCGTCCGTGCCGATGACTTCCGTTACGCGAGAGGCGTCGGATAGTCTGCTGGAAGCGCTTCACGACGCTTCCATGGATGAAGAGCACCGTACTCTTATGAGTGCGGTGATTCAGAAGGTTTGGTCCGCAAAGAGCGGATTGACCGAAGCCTGCACCAGCCTCCTAACAGGCTTTGATGGAAGTAACTAAAAGTTTGGGAAATTATCACCCGATAGACAGTAGCCCCTGAGACTCTGTTTGGTGTTCGAAAAGAAAAACCAAACGGAGGGTCAATTAAAATCCGTAGGAGTCTAATAGTAGGTGTCTATGTGAATAAGCAGTCGGTGCTGCTTGCCGCTGCTGCCCGCACAGTGGAGGTCGCCGGACTCGAACGGGACCTGGAGCAGGCCCAAGGAGAGCTCAGCCTCACGAAGAGGCATCTCGAAGAGAACAAAGGTGAGTGATACCCCATTCACATATCATAAAGAATAGACAAAATTGGTCATGCTAACGACAAAGCGTCGTGATGTTGTAATAGGGGCCACGACCGAAGTGGCGTCCCTGAAGAAAGCGCTATTCGAGGCCGAAGACAAGGCGGCCATGAAGCGCATTGAGCGTGAAAAGCAAAATGCTAGGGTAGGTGAGGTACAGCAAGAGCTCCAGGAGCTTGGCAAGAAGTTCGAATCCTTGGAGCGTGACTTAAAGACGAAGGAGTCTGAACTTGCGAATGCCCTGTTGTGCATGAAAGACGCCAAGGACGAAGCCGAAAAGGCAGCAGGAAATCCAAGCGGCCAAGAAGATAGCGGCGGGTAAGACATTCTTTATGGAAAGCAAGCATGTGGAGGAGAAGTTTCTTTTACTTACCCGAATTCGGAGCTCTCCAGGGGCATTCGCAGATCTGCCACGCAGCGTATCAGATGCTGCGGAGTTCTACCATGCCGAGGAGGGGAGCTCAACGAAGAAGCTGTTCTGGTCCCAGTATGCTAGAGCCGAACACCCAATGCCTCTGAGTGACCAATTGAAGAAATTGGTTGAACTCCACAAGGTGTCCGAAATGGCTATGAAAGATTTCATAGTCCGGATGTGGCCTGGTGAGCCCCTGCCCGCCAGCTACTTCGGCCTGATAAAGCGGATGGTAAATGCCTGTCCGCGGCTTGAAGTGATCAAGCGATCCGTTTGCATTGAGGGTGCCCACCAGGCTTTTGCCCGTGCGAAGGTGCATTGGGGCAAGTTGGATGCGGAGAAGGTGGTGAAGGATGGACTGCCGGAGGGAAGGCGCATCGCTGTCCCGAAAAGTATTATGATGGCGTTATGAAAGGCGCTCGTCTTGTGGCCGATGAATGTACCAATGACACGTTCTTTGAGTGAATGTACTTCTATCGTTGTTGTAATATAAAGACGAAGTTATTTGCTCTATATAGCGTTTTTTTATTTAATATATTACCTTCTGTGCGGCTATTTAGAAAATTCTGAAAGTACGCTAGTCGTCGGCTTCCGCCCCCACATAACTAGTACCGGGGTGTTCCTGGAAAAAACCCAGACACTCTTTATCCAAATATTTGGTCCCTGAAGGAGGTGTTTGGTGCAGCGAACAAGGCAATCAGACTATGCGGCTTTATAACTTTCACTTAGCCATAGAAGTCTACAATTTTAAATTTCGGCGAAGCCTCTAGGAATTCTGAGAGCCAAATTGGGGCGCTATGTACGCCTAAATCGGACGAGGCCGATTCCTCGCCTAAAGAGGAAAAAATCTTTAAGGATTTTAATACCTCTTGAACAGCAGCCATCTCTCACCGCATCATGCCCGTCAGTTTTCGGCTTTCTCTACTGAGGTGCTCGTCCAGAAGAACCGGGACACAATCGTAGTAGTTCTCCCTGTGCTACCTTAGCCTATATAATGGAACGTAAGGTACCAAAACAAGGGAGCCGGGCAAACCCAACTATTGACCCAAGACATGATTCGGAGCTGATGCATATAATGCTATAAGTTCGGGGTGCTGCACTGTTGAAAGTGTTCGGACTTGTCTTGCCATATTATGGGGCGCCATAAGAAGCCCCTGGCAAACTAAACGTGCCAAGGTGTACGGATGCAATATTAAATAAACATTTATAGGAAAAAGAATGTGAAAATAGGAATAATAAGCTGACGCTATATATTATCTCCCATTGATGAATAATACGTCTAAGCGTATGTTTACAACGAATGCATTAAACAGAATTAAATAGGACTATTTAACATGTCCTATCCAAGGGCGGGCCGCATGTAGGTATATAAAACAGGTAACAGATTCCACCTGGGTATTCCCTTTGTGCGCAAAGCCTTTTGCCTCCTTGGTTTTCTCTCTTGTGCAAGTCCAGCAATCCGGCTCTTCTGAAGAGGCTGCCCGAAAGCAGTGTCATGAAAGATAAAGGGGGTTTATTAAAGTGTGTTGCGGCTGTACCGCACTGGTGACTGAGTCACTATTGCGCCTCCGCCTATGCCCATTGTATTTTGAGTGCGTAATTGTGTATGCGCGACACGAATGCTGCCTTGATGGGGCTGGACCGGAGGCCGGACTGCTAGTCGCGCTCTTGGCGTGCCTGGTGATCCCTGTTGCGGGGTGCTCCGGACTCGCTTGACGGTGTTCGGGGTTGTTGTCGCCGGATTGGTGGTTTGCCGAAGAAGGCTGCATTGTACTTCTGCCGCGAGGGCTGCAGTATGCTCTTCTGTACGGAGAGAGCGGTCCATGTTTCCGTTGACTGTTATGACCCCGCGAGGTCCTGTCATCTTGAGCTTGAGGTATGCATAGTGTGGTACCGCATTGAATCAAGCAAATGTGGTTCGTCCAAGAAGTGCATGATAGCCACTACGAAAAGGGACGACATCAAAGATTAACTCCTCGCTTCGGAAGTTATCCGGAGATCCGAAGACCACTTCCAGTGTTATGGAGCCCGTGCCGGGCCTCTACTCCTGGAATTACACCTTTGAAGGTGGTTTTGGTGGGCTTGATTCTCGAAGGGTCGATGCCCATTTTGCGCACTGTGTCCTGACAGAGCAGGTTCAGGCTGCTGCCACCATCCATAAGGACTCGCGTGAGGTGGAATCCGTCGATGATTGGGTCTAGGACCAATGCGGCTGAACCGCCGTGACAGATGCTAGTAGGGTGATCCCTACGATCAAAGGTGATCGGACAGGCTGACCATGGGTTGAATTTTGGGGCGACTGGCTCCATCGCATAGACGTCCCGTAGTGCTCGCTTCCGTTCCCGTTTGGGAATGTGGGTTGCGTAGATCATGTTGACTGTTTTCACCTAGGGAGGAAATTTCTTCTGCCCCCCCCCCCCCCGTGTTCAGACGCCGGGTCTCCTTGTCATCGTTGCTGTGCAGCCCCTTGTCCTTGTTTTTGGTGTTTATTTTACCGGCCTGTTTAAACACCCAGCAGTCTCTATTGGTGTGGTTTGCTGGCTTATCCACGGTGCCATGAATTTGGCACGAGTGGTCAAGTATGTGGTCCAGACTGGACGGTCCTTGATTGTTTATTTTGAACGGCTTTTTCCGTTAACCGGATTTCGAGCTACCGAATCCGGCGTTGACTGCCGTGTCTTCAGTGTTGTCGTTGTTGTTCCGTCGCTTATGTCTGTTGCACCATGGCTTGCCGTTATTGTCGTGGACATCTGAGGTGCCGGAATTTATTGGCGTGGTGCTACTGCGAGCCAACCAGCTATCATCGCCCGTGCAAAAGCGGGTCATGACTATCGTGAGGGCTGCCATGGACTTTCGTTTTTCTTGGCCGAGGTGTCGGGCGAGCCACTCGTCATGGATATTATGCTTGAAGGCCGCCAGGGCTTGGGCGTCTGGACAGTCGACTATTTGGTTCTTTTTGGTTAGGAACCGAGTCCAGAATTTCCTGGCTGACTCTCCTGGCTGTTCGGTAATGTGGCTCAAGTCATCGGCATCGGGTGGTCGCACGTACATGCCTTGGAAGTTGTCGAGGATCGCGTCCTCCAGGTTTTCCCAACTGCCAATGGAATTTGTTGGCAGGCTATTTAGCCAGTGCCGGGCCGGTACTTTGAGCTTAAGGGGGAGATACTTGATGGCGTGCAGATCGTCTCCGTGGGCCATGTGAATGTGGAGAAGGAAATCTTCGATCCATACTGCGGGGTATGTTGTGCCATCGTATGATTCGATGTTTATTGGTTTAAACCCTTCTGGGAATTCATGATCCATCACTTCGTCAGTGAAGCAAAGGGGGTGTGCGGCGCCTCTATGCCGGGCTATGTGGCTACGCAGTTCGAATGAGTCTGGTTGGCTGTATTCGGCCCGGCCGGTCTTGTTGATAGTGTATGTGGCGTGATGATCATCGTCACGTGTTGGGGCGCGCCCCCGCGATCCGTAGATCGATCTTGGCTGTCCTGCATTGTTTTCCAGTATATCTTGCAGGTCCTGCCTATTGCCCCGGGCTGTAGTGTATTGGCGTTGGGGTGCGGGCTGGTATTTGGGCTGGTACGCCGTTTTATCCCGGCCATGAGGTGGTCGGTCAGCCGTGTGGCGCTCGAGTTCGTATTCCTCAGCTGCCAGGACTTCAGTCCATCTGTCTGTGAGCAGGTCTTGATCAGCTTGGAGCTGCTACTGCTTCTTTTTCAGGCTTCTCGCAGAGGCCATAAGCCGGCGCTTGAAGCGCTCCTGCTCCACGGGGTCCTCAGGCACGCCGAACTCGTCGTCGCCGAGGCTAATCTCGTCTTCGGAGGGGGACAAATAATTGTCCTCCTCCGGATATCCGTCCGTCGCCTGTTTGTCTGGGCTGACCTGCCCGTCTTCCTGTTCGGTCTGCTCGAAGGCAGGCTGATCGAGGTTGTATTCCTCTTCGGCACCCTCCGGATTATTTTCGTTTCCTATGCCGGTATTGGTGTGGCGGGGCTTGGAGCGGCGTCGACGACGCCCATGCTTTGCTTTCTTCCCTAAGGGGTTATCCTCCATTGCCTCATCTCCATTGGTTTCTTTCGGAGTGTCCACCATATATATATATCATATGAGAAGGTGGCTGTCCACCGCCCCGTGGGCGGTGGTTCTTCTCCTACATCGTTGTCCATACCGTCGATGTCTTCAGAGTCGAAGTTAAGCACGTCGGTTAAATCATCGACCGTGGCGATGAAGTGGGTGGTGGGTGGGCAACGAATTCCTTCGTCGCCTACTTTCCACTCGAGCCGGACATAGTTCGGCCAAGAGTCTCCTGACAAAGAGAGAGATTTTAACGAGTTCAGCATGTCGCCAAAGGGCGAGTGCTGGAAGATATTCGCAGGGGTGAACTCCATTACTGGAGCCCAGCTAGATTTGGCGGGCTCGGGGATGTGCGGACTGGAACCTACAGTCGGATACGAGTCCGGGGGTCCGGTGTCACAGGCTTCCTTGGGAGTGAAGAATGTGTTCGGCTCTACCACCGATGACTGTGCGGCCTTCGGGGTGGGGTCCATCCACCCGTCCTCGGGCAACGCAATCTGCCCCGGATTTAGGTCCAGGGCTCCTGCAGGGGCAATATCCCGAGCATTGTCCGACAGCAGGTCTAAGCCGTGCTCATCGTGACTGTCCGGCACTCCTGGCGCAGGCCCGAATCCGGTGAAGATCAAGTCCCCGCAGATATCGGCCGTGTATTCAACTTTCCGAAGCTGACCTGATGGCCAGGGGCGTAGCGGTCGATCTGCTCTAGATGGCCAAGCGAATTGGCCCGCAGTGCGAAGCCGCCAAACATGAAGATCTGTCCGGGGGGAAAAGTCTCACCCTGGACCATGTTGTTGTTGACGATTGAACGAGCCATCAAGCCTTGCAGCGACGACACAGAGGAACTCTCAATGAAAGCACCAATGTCGGTGTCAAAACCGGCGGATCTCGGGTAGGGGGTCCCGATCTGTGCGTCTAAGGCTAATGGTAACAGGAGGCAAGGGACACGATGTTTTACCCAGGTTCGGGCCCTCTTGATGGAGGTAAAACCCTACTTCCTGCTTGATTGATATTGATGATGTGGGTATTACAAGATTTGATCTACCATGAGATCGTAGAGGCTAAACCCTAGAAGCTAGCCTATGATGATTATGATTGTGTCTCTAAGGACAAAACCCTCCGGTTTATATAGACATCGCAGAGGGCTAGGGTTTACACAGAGTCGGTTACAAAGAAGGAAATCTAATATCCGGATCGCCAAGCTTGTCTTCCACGCAAAGGAGAGTACCATCCGGACATGTGACAAAGTCTTGAGTCTTGTATCTTCATGGTCCAACAGTCCGGCCAAAGTATATAGTCCGGCTGTCCGGGTACCCCCTAATCCAGGACTCCCTCAACGGGCACAACTGCTACACGTGCGTTCTCCCCAGGGCGGGCCGACCGAACTGGTGCACCCAACGGGGCTGATGGCCCTCAAGCACATCCGCCTCACCACCCTGTTGCCCGGATGGTTGCACCACAGCAGCGGGGGCGCAGTGCAGCTGTCGCTGGCTCCACTAGGAGCCGAGCGATGACGCAATCGACATCATCATCATCTATGCCAAGCACAGCCTCGGAGGCCATGGCGCGGGCTCAGCTGCTGCTGAGGTTTCCACTAGCGGCCAAGCAGATGGATGAGTGGCGTGCCACCATCCAAAGTCTGCTCGGTTTCGCCGAAGTCGAGGTCTCACGACGAACTGCCCCGCCGCAACCTCCCCAGGCCACGGCAACGGCCCATGTCACTGCCAGCAAGGGGAGGCCGTCCCCATGATGCAATCCCCGCCATGGTAGACGGCGTGGGCACGACCGAATAAGGACCCTGATGATGCCTCAATGGCCCCTTCTGATCCTTAGGCACGTCCAGGCCAACAACGAATCCTGGAAGATGGTTCGGAGAGGAGACGTGTGCATCCTCGAGCAACGCCGCGACAACCTCCTCCGAGCCGACGGGCGCGGCGGCCCCAATGTCGACGGGCCCAGTCTTGGTGCTGACGAGCTCCTACCGTTCAAGGTTGGCTGCCCTGCCTTCACCCATGAGTTGCGGCAAGTCTGTTGGCCGGTCGTTCGCAGGTTCAAGCCAGAGATACCTGATAAGTACGATGGGAGACTAAACCCGGTAGAGTTCCTAGGCATCTACACCATCGCTGTTCAGGCTGCCGGGGGAAGTGATGCGAAGGTGTTCGCTAACTACTTCCCGTTGGCACTCAAATCCAACATAAGGTCTTGGCTGATGCACCTGCCGGAGAACTCCATTTCATCATGGGTAGATCTGTGCCACAAGTTCATCGGCGCTTTCACCGGTGGCCACCAGGAGCCAGGCCACCCCGGCGATCTACAGCTTCTCCAGCAAAAGGAAGGAGAAACCCTCCGTAAGTATTTATAGAGGTTCAACAAAGTTCATAGGAATATTCCAAATATCCATCCGGTAGCCGTGATAGCTGCCTTCCACTCCAATGTTCGTAACCGACGAATTCGTGCCAAGATGAACTTGCGGTTTCCCAAGACTGTGAAGGAGCTATACACCCTAGTGGACAAGTGTGCCCGGTTGGAGGAAGGGAGGAAGTTGCCTGGAGAATATGGTTGCATTGATGTTGATTCAGAGGATGATGATGAATTCACCAGTGAGAAGAAGACTAAGAAGCGCAGTAAGAAGCGAAGGAATAAAGCAGTGTTGACTGGGGAAGGATCAGGTAGCTCTAGTATCGGCAAGATCGCCAAGACTGAGGCCCCCAGCAAGGAGGCTGCCGCGTGTGCTGATTGCCGAGAAGCTGCAGCTGCCGAGAAGGCTGGGAAGGGCGATGGGCCGTACTGCAAGATCCACCAGACCAAGGGCCACGACCTTCAGGAGTGCTGTCAGGTTGAGCAGTTGGTAAAGAGACGGAGGACAGAATATGAGGACCGAGATGGAGCAAATCGCCTCGGCAAACCCTTTCGGAACAAAGGAAAACCCGTCGGGGGCCATGAGAAAGAAGTCTGTGATGATGAGAATGACAAGGGGGATGAAGTGGAAACTAGTGAGCGGGAGTTTTAGAAGGCCAAGCATGCCCTGTGCATTGATGGAGGTGCATCTTTGCACACCTCCCATCATCGACTCAAGCGATGGGTTCGGGAAGTCAATGTCGTGGAACTAGCGTCGGAGGCCCGGAAGCCACTCAAATGGTCCTGTACGCCGATCATCTTCGATGAAGAGGACCATCCTAGCCGCACCACTGCGGTGGGATGCCTGCCTTTGTTGGTTTCTCCAACAATTCGCAACCTCAAGGTCACAAAGATGTTGGTAGACGGTGGGGCCGGACTGAATCTAATTTCCTCGGCAGTTATGAACAGACTTCATATAGCTGAAGAAGAGTTAGAGGTTACAGGCACGTTTCAAGGGATCAACCCCAGCAGGACTCATCCTAAAGGGAAGATTATGTTGCCAGTAACTTTTGGGGGAGAGCTCAACTACTGGACTGAGAAGATTGTGTTTGACGTAGTTGACCTCCCCCTGCCATATAATGGGATCCTTGGACGCCCGACCTTGGCTAAATTATTGGCGGCATCCCACTATGCCTACAACACCCAGAAGATGCCTGGGCTGCTGGGAGTCCTGACCATCCCGTCACATGAGAAAGATGCCATCATTTGTGTGGTCAAGATGTACAGGGAGGCGGTCGCGGAAGAGGCTGCGACGACAGTAGTTCCTGCCAAGGAGAGCAAAGGGAAGAAACATGATTGTAGGGCCTCTGGCAAAGAGTCTGGGAAGTGTGCCCCCTCGGAGTGCACGGCACCCGTTGACGATGTGTCAGAGTGTTCCAACAGCAAGAGATCCAAGGTTGTTACTCCGCAAGTAAAAAAGGTCCCGGCAGGGCTGGCTGGCATTGATGGCACTTTCACCATCAGTGCCACCCTTGATGACAAATAGGAAAGCGCGCTTGTTGCCTTCCTGCGGGTGAATATCGATGTGGTTTCTTGGCAACCATCTGATATCCCCGGTGTCCCCAGGGAGGTAATTGAGCACCACCTTGCTGTCTGCCCACACGCCAGACCTGTTAGGGAGAAAGTCCGGAAGCAGGCCTTGGAGAGGCAGCAATTCGATGCAGAAGAGATCAAGAAGCTTGAAGAAGCTGGTTTGGTCAGAGGAGTGCTACATCCCACTTGGCTAGCAATCCCAGTAGTAGTCTGGAGGGCGAACGAGAAGTGGAGGGTGTGCATTGATTTCACAGACCTCAACAAGGCTTGCCCAAAGGACCCGTTCCCCTTGCCGTGTATTGATCAGATAGTGGACTCCATCTCAGGTTGTGATTTGCTCTCATACCTGGACGCCTATACCTGGGTACCACCAGATCTTCATGTCGAAGGAGGACGAGGAGAAGACATCATCCATCACTCCATGTGGTACGTATTGCTTTGTCTGCATTCCGTTCGGATTAAAGAGTGCTGGGTCCACCTTTGCAAGGGCAGTCCAGATTGGTTTTGAACCTTAGCTGCACAGAAACATTGAGGCTTATATGGATGACATTGTGGTCAAAACCAAAGACAGAGCAACTCTCATTCATGATTTGGAGGAGACGTTTGCAAATCTGCATAAGATCAACTTGAAGCTAAACCCAGAGAAATGTGTGTTTGGCGTCCCCTCCGGCAAGCTGCTTGGATAATTTGTGTCCCACACGGGGATCAAAGCCAATCCCGAAAAGATCAGGCCATTAAGGAGATCCAAGCGCCAAGGACAGTCAAAGATGTGAGGCACCTGACGGGATGTGTTGCCGCACTTAGCAGATTCATCTCCAAGTCTACCGAGCGTGCCCTACCGTTCTTCAAGATTTTGAAGAAGGAGGTCCCATGAAATGGACCCCTGAAGCAAATGCAGCTTTGCTAGAGCTAAAGACGTACATGTCCTCTGTGCCTACCCTGGTTGCACCCAAGCCTCAGGAGTCGTTACTGTTATACTTGGCGGCAACAAATCAAGTGGTCAGTGCAGCCTTGGTAGCACAACGAGAAGTGGATGAAAAAGAGAGTGAGCAGAGGCTGGCAGGGCCAGGAAAGGATCAGAGCAGCATCAAGCACGACAATGATGACAACCCCAAGGATGCGACAAGGAAGAAAGTGGTGCAGTGCCCAGTGTACTTCATCAGCTCCCTTTTGCAGGGGTTAGGTCGAGGTACTCTGGTGTGCAAAAGTTGATTTTTGGCCTCATCATGGCCTTAAGGAAACTGCGCCACTACTTCCAAGCCCATGAGATCATGGTTGTTACTCGTCTTCTGCTGCGACGTATACTCCGAAACCCAAAGGCTACCGATAGAACAGTGGAGCGGGATTTGGAGCTCTCCAGCTTTGGCTTGAGGTTTGAGAGCACATCAACTATCCAGAGCAGGGCATTGGCAGAGTTCATTGCTGAATGGACGCCAACCCCTGATGAGGAAGTGATAGAGGCAGTTGTCCCCGGCAGGGAATCACCCCAAGAATGGATGATGTATTTTGATGGTGCTTTTTCACTGCGAGGTGCGGGGGCTGGTGTGCTTCTTGTTGCCCCTATCGGGGAGCACTTGAAGTACGTCATCCAGATGCGTTTTGCACAGGAAGAAGCCACCAACAATACAACAGAGTATGAAGGGCTCCTTGCCGGACTCAGGATTGCAGCAGAATTGGGAATTAAGAAGCTGATAATTCGAGGAGACTCACAGTTGGTGGACAGGCAAGTTAACAAGGATTATCAAAGTCCATTAATGGAGGCATACGTCGAGGAAGTGAGAAGATTGGAGGAGCACTTTGATGGATTGCAAACAGAGCACGTGCCCCATGTGGAAAACAGGATAGCTGATCATTTGTCAAAGTGTGCTACGCAGAAGCTTCCTGTGGAACCAGGGACTTTTGTTCTCCGTCTTAGCCCTCCATATCCCCAACAACAATGGCCGGGAAGAGGAGAAAGTTGGACACCGGAAAGCCTCTCCCGGTAGAGCCGTCCGGTCCCGGCAGAGACCCTGCCAGAAACAACTCCTCACAGCCTGCTGGACCACCCCCTCCTGCCAGGTCCATAGACCCCGCGAACGAGGCCAGTGCTCCCGCAACAGAGGAGGTGCCGCTAGTCCTCGTTGTTGATCCACATGCTCCAACTTGGGCAAGGCACATTGTCCGCTTCCTCCAAACCGGAGAGCTTCCCGGTGATCAAGATGAAACTGGAAGAGTAGCCCGAAGGGCCAGTATGTATCAGTTTGTCGATTCCACTATGTATAGAAGAAGGCCTAATGGTGTGAAATTGAAGTGTGTCTGCCGGGAAGAAGGAAAGGAACTACTGGTTGAGATACACAAGGAATGTGCGGCTCCCACATTGGATCAAGGGTATTAGTTGGGAATTTATCCCGACAAGGATTCTATTGGCCCACACCCCTCCAAGATGTGGTCGAGCTAGTCACTAAGTGATGTAGGGTAGAACCCTAGATGCCCGATCTTTCATGAAATGGAGGGGATCCTACAAAGAACATGAAAAACACGGGGAAAAAACAAGAGGATCACTCAAGAACAAGTCCAATCACACATCCTCTAGACAATCAAACATACAAGATCCACAAGCTACATGAACAACAAATGGAAATATACAAGGTAAAGTTCATCCCAAATCCAAAGGAGATGGGGGATTGACGATCTAGATAGATCCTTCCCCGAAGGGGTCTTGATATCCCTCAGGATCTTCTCCGAGGAGGTCTTGGCCTCCAATGGAGTAGTCTCTCTCTCTCTCTCTCTCTCTCTCTCTCTCTCTCAAGAGGAGAAGGTAGGAGCAAAGCTCACATACAAATGAGCTATCACTTTGCTAACCCTAGAAAGAGGGAGGAGGAGGAGTATATATAGTCTAGGTGGGCGAAGGGGTACACAGGCCTTGGCCCTTCACTGTGCGCAGACAAGCGGAGCCGGATGTCCGGGCTTGCGGGCCGGGTGTCCGGGCCTTCTGAGGAGCCGGATGTCCGGGCTTGCGGGCCGGATGTCTGAGCTGGCGAGGTCGGCCTCAGTGCTCTCTGGATAGGGGCACCAGATTTTTGGGCCTCTGGCTAGATCTCTGGGCTGTTGGGAGGCGCCGGATGTCTGGGGCCTATAGCACTTCGGCCATTGGGCTGTTGCTGTCGTTGACATCTCCAGGGGCCGAATGTCCGGGGCTAGGGCGGGATGTCCGGGACCTGGGAACCTTCTATGGTTCCTCTTCCGTTGTTGCTTCCATGCTTGCCTCGTGGATGGTGTAGTTGTTCCTGGGTTCTTGCACTCCTCCTCAACATCCGTGAAGCTCCGACAATACCTATGCATGCACACGGGAGAAGTGTCAAGTAGTATACCATCCTCGAAGGTGTCAAGTGAGCACGTATAAAGGAGATGATTCACCTTTGTGTATGTGAAGTAGATGTCGCACGTGTCACTCGCCAAATGGAATCTTGACGTGGTGATGTCCATAGGATGCTCCGCATCATCTCCCCTCCCTTGGGAAAGATCTGACCTCGGACCGAAAACCAAATCACCATGGGAAAGAGATGGCTTCGCCATGTAGAAGTGGACAGTCACCAAGTACTCATCATCTGTAACGCCCCGGATTCGATGCGCCAGGTGTCCGCCAGTTATTCACCGTCGTTGCCATGTCTTTTGCTTGCGTGTTGCACTTTTCCATGTCATCATATGCATTTCATATCATGTCATCATGTGCATTTCATTTTGCATACGTGTTCGTCTCATGCATCCGAGCATTTTCCCCGTTGTTCGTTTTGCAATCCGGCACTCCTATGTCTCCCGGCGCCCCCTTTTACCTTTTTTCGTGTGTGGGTGTTAAACGGTCTCGGAATGGACCGAGGTTTGTCAAGCGGCCTTGGTATAGCACCGGTAGACCGCCTGTCAAGTTTCGGGTCATTTGGAGGTCGTTTGGTACTCCAACGGTTAACCGGGTAACCGTAAAACCTCCTTCTCGTTGCAGCCCAACACCCCTTCTAGAGTGGCCCAAAACCCAGCAAACTCCCATCCATGCTCTCAGTCGTTCGATCACGATCGTGTGGGCGAAAACCGCACCTCATTTGGACTCTCCTAGCTCCCTCTATCTATAAATAAGCCCTCTCCCCGAAATTCTCGGTCTAAACCCTAGCCTTCTTCCACCCCGCGCCCCCGGACACGTCCGGTCCGGCCGGACAAAAACCCGCCGCCGCGCCCAGCCACTCTGGTGCTGCCACGTCACCCCGCCGGTCTTCTCTCTCCTCCCACCGCCGCGGCCCGCCGGGGCCCGGATCGGGCCCTCCCGGCCCGCGCGCCCGTCCCCGCCGCCACGCGCCTCCCGCCGCCCCGCGCCTCCGCGCCCTCCGGCAACCTCGTCGCCCGGCCACGGAGGGCAGCGCCGCCCGCCCGCCGCCCGTCCGGCTCCTCCATCGCCGCCCGGCCGGGCGCGCCGCGCCGCCGTTGACCATGGCGCGCGCCCCAGCGCCCTGCAGCGTCCCTCCGCCGCCTCGCCCGTGCGCCCACCCCCTCCGGCGCTTCGGCCCGCCGCCGCCATTCGCCCGCCGCCCGATGTGCCGCCGCCCGTCGCCTCGTCCCGGATCTGGCCGGGCTGGACCAGATCCACCAGCCCGCCGATCCAAACGGCGCCCGAGTCCGGATCTCCTCGTCCCGTTGACTTTCTTTCGGAGGTTGTTTTTTTCACTAAGTCCCCGAAATTTCCACATTATCATGCCATATTCATCATGCCATAACTCTCTGCATATTGCTCCGTTTCGTGCGTGTAATATGTCAAATTGTTCGTCTCGACGAGTACGTCATTTCATATCATTGCATCATTTTCATTTTAGCTCATCTTGATGCCCGAAATTCTGTTGGAAGAGGGCTATGTGATGTTAGTTTCAGATTCTTATCAGAACATGCACTTTTGTCATTTTTGCCATGATTGATGTGTGCATCTTATGAACTTGAGTCCTACATGTGTTTTGTAATATGCCATGCCATCTTTACGGGGGTGTATGCCATGTATTTTTGTGATCTCTGTGGTGACTAGCACAAGCATGCAAACTAGGCTTCATGATGTTGCTGATTTCAGCCCCTGTTTTGCTGATATTTTTTATGCCATGTAAACCTGATGCTACCGAGAGATCCATGCATATTTTGAGATACTTCATTAAGGATGTTTTGAACATATGGTTATTATCTATCCATCCATGCCCATGTTTGCAATTATGGAGTGCCATAGCTTGAGTCAATCGAGCTCTACTTTTGCTATAAAATGTTCCCTGGCAGGTTGTTTACATGTTATTCAATTTTGCCAAGGTTGTTGTAGTTGATTCTTGTATGCTATGATGTTGATCTTGCCATGTATAGCTTCTATGCCATGTCTTCTTACTGTTGGTTGCCTTGCCATGCCATGTATTGCTCTGTGGTGAGTGGTTCAAGCTCACCAACATGTCTACTTATTGTTGTTCTTGCCATGTATGAATCTGTAATATAACTTGCCATGTTTACATGGGTGCCATCATATCTTCTGATCCTTTTTGGCTCATGGTCAGTAAAGGACTTTTTTTCTATGCAATTAGTAGATTCATGCCGTGCCTTTGTTTGCCATGATAAGTTCCTGTAACATGTTGTTTGATAGCTCTAAACATTGCAACCTGATGTTATTTCTGCTAAGTCTGAAACTGTTATTATTTGCAATCTTGCCATGTCCTTTTGAGCATGTTCTAGTGATTTCTGGAGATAGCTCAGTGTTCATGTTTTGTCATGCTTTACCTGTACATCATGCCCATGCCTTTTGTTATTATGTTGAGGTCCTGTAGCATGTTGTTTTGATGCTTGCAATATGCCTAGTTGCTGTTTTGGATGATTGTTGTCATGACTTGTATAGTGTGTATGTGTTGAACCGTTGTCTCCGTTTTGAGTGTGCTCTATATGAAACTTGCTTGATTTTGCATGTAGTTTCATATTATCATGTTGCATCCATGTTTTGAGGTGTTTTCTTGATGTTTGTATGCATTTTGCATCAATGCCATGTTTAACTTGTTTTGCTCATATCTTCTAGGCCGTAGCTCCGAATTAAATGAACTTTATATGTAACTTGACTAGAATTTCGTGTAGATAATCGTGGTGCATCTTAAATTGCTGTTTAACAACTTGAACATAAGGTTTATTCAGATCTGGACCAATTTCGAAATATGCATATGAGGACTTACCGGAATTGTTCTATGTTGTTTCCGGCCTCATTTAAACTTGCTTTGATGTGTTGGTCTTGTTTGCATCATCTTTTGCCATGAGTAGCCTCATCTAGCGTTTTCATGCATCATGCTTGTTGTGCATCATGCCTTCATGTGTGGTGTGTTTACTATGTTGTGTGCTTCTTCTTGTTAGTTCCTGTTTTGTTGCGGTCGTGAGGATTCGCTCGCTCACGCTTGGTTCGCTTCATCCGCTCGTCTTCTTCATGGACTCGTTCTTCTTCCTAGCGGGATTTCAGGCAAGATGACCGCTACCCTGGATCTCACTACTATCATTGCTATGCTAGTTGCTTCGTTCTATCGCTATGCTGCGCTACCTATTACCTGTTTATCAAGCCATCCCAAATTGCCATGTCACCTCTAACCTTTGCACCCTTCCTAGCAAACCGTTGTTTGGCTATGTTACCGCTTTGCTCAGCCCCTCTTATAGCGTTGTTAGTTGCAGGTGAAGATGAAGTTTGTTCCTTGTTGGAACATGGAGATGTTGTTCCTTGTTGGAACATGTTTACTTGTTGGGATATCACAATATATCTTATATTATTAATGCATCTATATACTTGGTAAAGGGTGGAAGGCTCGGCCTTATGCCTGGTGTTTTGTTCCACTCTTGCCGCCCTAGTTTCCGTCATATCGGTATTATGTTCCCGGATTTTGCGTCCCTAACGCGGTCGGGTGATTTATGGGACCCCTTGACAGTTCGCTTTGAATAAGACTCCTCCAAAGAAGGCCCAACATTGGTTTTACCATTTGCCTCACCTATGCCCTTTTTCCCTTGGGTTTCGAGCCCAAGGGTCATCTTTATTTAGCCCCCCGGCCGTGCTCCTTCGAGTGTTGGTCCGAACCGAGCAACCAGCGGGGCCACCACGGGAAACTCGAGGCTTGGTTTTACTCGTAGCTTGACTTATCCGATGTGCCACGAGAACGAGATATGTGCGACTCCTATCGGGATTTGTCGGCACATCCGGGCGGCTTTGCTGGTCTTGTTTTATTGTCTGTCGAAATGTCTTGTAGCCGGGATTCGAGACTGATCGGGTCTTCCGGGAGAAGGAATATCCTTCGTTGATCGCGAGAGCTTATCATGGGCTAAGTTGGGACACCCTGCAGGTATAAACTTTCGAGAGCCGTGCCCGCGGTTATGTGGCAGATGGGAATTTGTTAATATCCGTTGTAGTAAACTTGAAGCAAACTCTTCTAAAATACACCAACCGTAGCGTAACCGTGAGTGTCTCTTTTCGGGTTGATCGAGAGGAGAACACGGTTTCGGGTTATGTCGGCGACGAAGTAGGAGTTCAGGATCACTTCTTGATCATTACTAGTTGACGACCGTTCCTTTGTTTCTCTTCTCGCTCTCATTTGCGTATGTTAGCCACCATATATGCTTAGTCGCTGCTGCAACCTCACCACTTTACCTCTTCCTTACCCCTTTAAGCTTTGCTAGTCTTGATACCCATGGTAATGGGATTGCTGAGTCCTCGTGGCTCACAGATTACTACAACACCAGTTGCAGGTACAGGTTATGCGATGATCATGACGCGAGAGCGATGTTTGCTTGTTTGGAGTTCTTCTTCGCTTCTTCTTGATCGGGGATAGGTTCGGTCGGCAGCCTGGGCTAGCAGGGTGGATATTGTTTGAGTTTCTGTTTATGTTTCATCCGTAGTCGGATGTTGATCTTGTATATGATGTTGATGTATTCTTGTGGCATTTGTGCCTTATGTATGTATCCCCATCTATTATGTAATGTTGATGTAATGATATCCACCTTGCAAAAGTGTTTCAATATGCGGGTCTATCCTTGGTGGGACCTTCGAGTTCCTTTTGGATAGGGTCACATATTGGGCGTGATATCATCTTCAAGCTCAAAATGGGCACTCTCCAATGTTTCACCGTCTTGTGATTCCTTCAAAAGAAAAAAGAACAACAAACACTTGGAATAACATATGTTGTTAGCGCTAGTGAAATCCAAGCATTCAAGAGGTGATTCACCCAACAAGTGCTATCATCACGCAAAGCATATGGTGTGACAAAGGATTGTGATATGGCATGCAAGCATATCAGTCGAGCACAAGCAAAGATATCATGGGGACAAGCATGTAAATGTGAGGTAGTGATGCAAATATGTATAACAAGAGAACAAGCATCTACCTCAAGATCATAGCAAATATGCATAAAGCGCTCAACAAATAGTCGATGGTAGGCATAGGAATCATTCACAACACCAAATAAGATGAGACGTGTAAACACATGGGTCAAGTGCAAGACAATCCAAGCATAACGTGCATAGGGTGTAGTGAATGTAGTGTGGCATTCAACACTGTCGGCGTTCTGGGAACGGGGGTCCCCAGACTTGCCTGCCTGCGGCCTGCGGCGTGGCTCAAAGGGGGCCCAGCGCGACCCATCTTCATCAACACAAGCTCAAGACCCTCGCGAGGGGCCAAGCCTCGCGGGGCGGACGACAAGGAGCTTCCTCAGGCACGGCCTCATCAGGATGGCTCACGAGGAGGTGGAGAGTTCAAGGCGGGGTACCTCGCGAGGTGCCCATGATGCAAGCCATGACGACCAAGGGCGCCAGTCGGGCGCCAGCCCGCGCAGTGTCCTCCTTTCCTCTTTGGTGCAAAGGGAGCAAGTGCAGGTGAGAGCATCAAGCAAAGGCATCCATTCTGGTGCAACAAGACCAAGACCAGCCCAACGGCAGCGAGGAAGTCAATGTGGAGCGCAAGCAGGCGTCACCACCAGAGCCTTTGACAGGCGAGGACCAACTTTAGTCAGGATAAGTGTACCCGTTGTTCCCCTTCAAAATGGCCAATTGTTGGCACCCTTCCCGCTCAATATTTGGGAAGAGGCCCAGGACCTTTGCCTATAAATAGGACTAGCCACCCCCAGGGTAGAGGCATCTGGATCCTCACCAAGAAACCAGTAGACAGAGCGATTGCACCGTTCCTAGCAGTTCATCACACCAGCCAAGAACAGACCCTCGCGAGGCTGTTCATCCTTGTATTGTTCATCATCAGCCCAAGAGGCAATCCACCACACCACACACTAGAGTAGGGTTTTACACCACAATGATGGCCTGAACCAGTATAAACCCTGTGTCTCTTGTGCTGTTTCTTTCGTAGTTTAGATCCAAGCGATTCGGCGAGGAGCAGGTAGGTAGAGGGCGAAATTTCCGCGCGCACCCCAGTGTTCGAACCTCAAGGGTCCGTCGGTGGGCGCCCTCGTCGTTCCCCGTCACCTGCCGTCAACGCCGCCACCGGCCCGGCGGGGAAAGAGCAGCAAGCATCGTCCCAGCATCCATCCATGAGGCGAGACGGTCGCACTGCTACACCCTCGCTCAACCCTGCTGGTTCTTCGTCCCGCGCGCCCCGCTCGGGCATGGAGGCCCGAGCTGCGCTCATCGCGGCAAACGAGCTCCTGCGCTACCGCCCAATCGACGACGTCTACGAAGAGTGGCTCGACCGAGTCGCCGAGCTCGTCTGCGCTGGGGCTCTCAGCGCCGTCCTTCTCGCTGCACCGCGCCCGCCCTGCTGGGCAATGAAGCTCTGGGCGCCACCAAGGTCCCCCTCAAGAAGGCGCCGCCCCAAGGCGCACGACTGGGCGGAACTCCGCTCCGTCAGCGCCAGCCGCTGCAGAGCAGAGCTGCCAAGAAGTCCTCGCCCGAGAAGCTGCCCGAGCGCCTCGCTTAGCAGCATCGCCAAGACCCAGCTGCTCCCAGCTGCAGCGCATGGGGACCCACGGGACCAAGCTCTTCGTCGCCCAAGGCCTCCCGTGGCCACAACGGGCTGCCGCGCCTTCACCACCGAGCTACGCAGCATCGCGTGGCCCGGCAAGTTCAAGCCAGACCTGCCTCCTCGCTACGACGGCACGGCTGACCCTGCAGAGTTCCTCCAGCTCTATGAGCTGGGCATCGAGGCTGCCAACGGAGGCGAGAAGGTCATGGCGAACTGGTTTCCCATGGCGCTCAAGGACGGGGCCCGCACCTGGCTCCTGAATCTGGCTCCAGGCACGATCTCCTCCTAGGACGAGATGCGCACCCGCTTCATCGCCAACTTCCAGGGTACTCGCGACCGGCCACCCGCCGTGAGCGACATGCGCCGTATCAAGCAGCAACCAGGGGAAACCCTACAGAAGTACATCCAGTGCTTCAACAACGCGCGCCACAAGATCCCCAAGGTGACCGAGGAGGCCATCATCTCAGCCTTCTCCGACGGCGTGCACGACGTCAAGATGAAGGAGGAGCTGGCGATGCATGAAGACCTGTGCACCTCCTTGGAGCTGTTCAACTTGGCGACCAAGTGTGCCAGGGCTGAGGAAGGGCGCCTCTCCCTCCTCGAGCTGCCTGCCGCAGACCCAGAAGAGAAGAAGCCCAAGGCCAAGGAAGTGAAGCGCAAGGGGGATGCCGTGCTCGCGGCAGATCCAAACACCAAGCGGGGCAGAGATCAGCCCGAACCCTCCAAGGGCAGTCGGTACTGCGTGTACCACGACCTCCACACCCACAACACCAATGAATGCCAAGAGCTCCGGGCCGTGCATGAAGGAAGGGGTCGGCCGACGTCCCGACCACAGCGACCGAGGCTACGGCCGAGGAGGAGGAAGGAACGCAGGACGCTGGGAAGACCGCGGCCCACGCCAAGGGTGGCGCGACCAACCTCGCGAGGATCGCTGGCAGGACCCGCCTCACGAGGGAGGATGGAGGGATCAGCCTCGCGAGGATCGCCCGCAAGGTAACGCAGGCCTCCCTCCGCTGCTGCCGCAGCCAAGAAGAAATTAGGACCGTCATCAGGACGAGGGGGATGGGGGCTTCCAGAACCACGCAGATCGCCGATCCCGGGCGGAGCTCAAGCCCTAGCCTCTCAACAAGATCTTCAAGCAGTTCGCCCGCTGGCGAATGCAGTCCTCCCAAGTCCGAGGCCACGCTACCGTCAGTGGTCGGCATGCGCCATCACGCTCAGCTCAGCCGGATCAGCTCAAGCGCGTACACACAGGCGGAGTCCTCCCGATGCTTTGTTCCCCAATCATCGCAACGCATAGTCACCGTGACCCTCATCGATGGTGAAGCAGGGCTCAACGTCCTGTCCGTGGAAACGTTCAACAATCTCCAAGTGCCCTACAATCAGCTTCAGCCAACCAAGCCTTTCTCCGGAGTCACCGACGGCTCCACGGTCCTGATCGGGCAGGTCCGCCTCCCTGTCACCTTCGGGGCACGCGACAACTACCGCACCGAGCTCATCGACTTCGACGTCGCCCACATTCGCCTGACGTATAACGCCATCCTCGGTACCCAGCGCTGGCTGTTCGTGGGTCAGAACCCACCACGGCTACAACGCCCTCAAGATGCCGAAGTGGCGGGTCATCACGGTGCCTCCGAAGAGAGAGACGCAGCAGTGCTCCCCGAGCGAGCCTTTCAGCCGCATCACCGAAGACCCGGATCGCTGGAAGCAGGAGGCTTCCCGAGGCCGCCCCAAGAAGAAGAAGACATCGTCCGCCCGACCTCAGAGGCAGGCCCCTCGGGGCCCAAGGCTCAAGGGGAACCTCCTTCCATCACATAGGGAAGCGCGTCCGCCCCCTCCTCAGTGGCTCGGGCTCTCCCTGAGGGCCGCCACCTCGCCAAGGTCACAAGGAGGCGCTTGGGCACCACGTGGAGGCGTGTATCAAGCACGCTTCCTCAAGAAGGAGCAAGGCAAGGAGGGCCAAACCTCAGGAGTTCGCCAGCCAGGCCATTCAGAGCTACAAGTGTCAAGAGTCATGAGAGGCAGCCGCCACTCACTGTGGCCCCCATCCAGCGAGGATGGTGGGCTGCTGCTTGCATCAACATACCAGGCTCAACTGAGCCTGCCTCAGAGCGCCTCCGCCCTCGCAAGTGGGACGCCATGAGGGTCAGCCCCACAACCACGCTCGATGCCTTATGGCTTGCCGAGCGCTGGCTGCCGCTGCATCAGCGCCTCATGAGGGCCATCCCGAGGCTCAAGAGGTCAGCGCTCCGCAGCCCTGGTGGAGATGGAGATGGTCCGCGAGGGCCACCAGCCTCCCGAGCGCCCCAAGGCCCCGGGCTGGGGGCTCGTGAGGATCGCTCCCGCAGCCCACCGAAGTTTGCTACACCAACACCCCTTCGCTCCCAACATCATCAGTGACATCTTTCAAGTTTCATTTCACCGGAGCGCCTCAGGGCCAAAGATTATTCCTGTGCCATGGGTCCGCCCCCTGCGTGTATCCCTTTATTTCATGTTCTTAGCTTACTTTATTGGGGCGCCTCGGCTACATCATCCCCAAGTCGCCAAGTCGACTCCAGCAAGCGCAAAACCCTCTTATGCTTATCTTAGGGCCATGCTTTCAACCCATCGTGCTTGTTATTTGGTGCTGTCCGTCCGGCACCCTTTCTTCCCGGATGTCGCAAGCTTGCACGCTAAAGGGGGGTACCGAGCATCGCGACTCAGGGCTCCTACCGGCTCTCCAGCCCTCACCCTCTGGTCTTGTCCATGGCATCGCGACCTGGCATGCCAGCGACGACTGAGACCAGCTCGAGGGCCCAGACCCGAGGACGTAGAGTTTCGACATCTAACCAAGCTTGCACGTTAAAGGGGGGGTACCTGAGCATCGCGACTCAGGGCTCCTACCGGCTCTCCATCCCTCACCCTCTGGTCTTGTCCATGGCATCGCGACCTGGGATGCCAGCGACGCTTGAGACCAGCTTGAGGGCCGGGACCCGAGGACGTAGAGTTTCGACATCTAACCCAGCTTGTGCGTTAAAGGGGGGTACCTGAGCATCGCGACTCAGGGCTCCTACCGGCTCTCCATCCCTCACCCTCTAGTCTTGTCCATGGCATCGCGACCTGGCATACCAGCGACGGCTGACACCAGCTCGAGGGCCGGGACCCGAGGACGTAGAGCACCGGCATCTAGCCAAATTTGCAGGAACACATTCCAAGATAAGGCCCAGAGCCAGGCGCAACCCGCCTTGAGGTAGGGCCCCGTGAGTCCCGCGCTGGCTCACGGGTGCCCAGATACACCTCGTCAAGCCCTACTGCACAGCCATGTGTCGTATGGCTGTATCACGCCTGGGGCTCCTCCCGAAGGGAGCCCTCCCACGCACTGCTGGAAGCACCATGCTCCACGCTGGCCGACGACACCGCCGAGGAGCGGCTATGCCCGACACATACGGAAGCTTATGTCTCCGGCTGGTGATAAACAACTGAGGGTGGCCCCCTGGCCGCATCAACCTCAGGGAGCCCAGAGATCAGTGTCTAGCCTCATCTCAACACCTCCCCTCGGGAGTGCCGCGCGAGGGGGCTGGGCATGGGGGCTGCGCCTGGGTCACGCCCAGACGCACGCCACCCAGCCAGGCCCCCCGGGCCTGGTTCGTCGCACGTCCCTCCCCGAGCGGAGCCAAGGTACGAAGGCTGTTTGAGCGTCAAGGGGGACTCCTGAGCATCGCGACTCAGGAGCCTAACTGGTCACGTAGCCCCTCACTCCTTAGTTCCGAAAGGCTAACGGCGGTTGAGGTATGCGTGGGGCCGGGCTCTGCAGACGTAGAACGGTAGATCCACCCGCATCTCACCTCCCTAAGGAGTCACCCCACATCTCACCTTCCTACTTGCTTTTCGAGCGCCAAGGGGGACTCCTGAGCATCACGACTCAGGATCCTAATGTGTCACGTAGCCCCTCACCCCTTGGTCCCGTCCTGGTTTCCGGTCAGGGCCAACAGCGGCTGAGGTATGCGCGGGGCCGGGCTCTGCCGTCGTAGAACATAAGCAAGTAGGAAGGAATAGCGCAAATTTCAGGGAATTCAAAAGCAAATATTACAGTCCATACTGTTATCACAGCACCAAATGCAAGTTTTAATGCCTCCCCGAGGCATGGTACATGTGCAGGAATTAAAAGCAGGACGGAAGCCACGACGGAGTCACATGCCGACGGTGGAGCTGCGCGGAGCGGGTTCGCCTTGTGGAGCAGCAGGGCTAGCAGCGCTCCGCTTCGGCTTGGTGCTGAAGGTCCGGAACTTCCCCAGCAGAGCCTCCGCACGACCCTTCACGGCCTCAGTAGCGGCAGCGGCAAGCTCGCCGCTCGCTGGCTCCAGGAGGCTATCGAGGTCGACGTTGCGGTCGCGAAGATAGATGTGGGTGAAGACCCGCGTCAGCGCTGCAGAAGACAAGACGCGTGCCTCGGCCTCAGCCGTAGGGCCAAGGCCAAGGGCGACATCTTCAAGAGCACGAACCAGGAAGGGAAGCAGCTTGGCGGGGCCGTCCTCCTCGCCGGCCAGCGGACTCTCCAGGACGCTCTCATAAAGCGTCTTCAGTGAAGTGCGAGCCTTCTCCTCCATCTCCGCAAAGGCCACGCGATCCTCGGCAAGAACCCGTGCCTTGCCGTCCAGCTCAACCTTCCTCGCCTCCAGCTCTTGCTCCAGCGCGCCTAGTCGGTCACGGCGCTTCTTGAGCTTGGCTTCTCGGTCCTTGACGACTGCCTCGCGAGCCTTCATGCTTTCCTCCTGCTCTTGGCGAAGGCGGGTCTCCTTGGCGAGCTGGTCTTGCAGGCCCTTCAGCTCGCTCTCCAGTGCCTCGCAGCGACCTCGGACGTTATCCACCTCCCCCAAGGCGGCGTCGCGGGAAACCTTCGCCCCAAGGACGGCCTGCTTCTCCTCGTCGCAGGCCGTCGAGGCCTGGACCAGCGCCGCCCGAATTGAAGCATCGGAGCGAATCCAGCCAGAAGCTAGCTCAAAGCGCCCGGCCACTAGACGAGGGTCGGCGCCTAGAAGATCCTGCCACAAACGGTCTAGTTCGGCAACATCGCGATCCAGAACAGTGGTCGGGGAAGCAGCAGTCGGTGGAGTAGGAGGAGAAGACAGCAGCGTGATCACGGTATCCTGAGTTGGAGCCTGCTGTGCCACGACGGCTGTGGTGGCAGCATCAGGCAAGGGCACCTCGGGAGTCGCTTGGGCCATGGGGAGGACGCACGGGTAGGAGAGGCCCGTGCGTCACGGTCACCTTCTTTCACGGGCAGAGGCGCTGCCATAGATGGAACCTCAGGAGCTCCCTTCGACTTCTTTGCGGCGGGCGCCAGCCTAGCCGGGAGATACAAGCGTCAAGCCTCAGCAACAGAACAATAAACAAGACAGGAATCCAGCACTTACAGGTCGTCGCTTGCAGGCTCAAGCAGCCTCCAGCCGTACTTGAAGCCCGAGAGCCGGCTGCAAGGATCAGCCTCAAGGAGCTCGGAAGAAGGAGGTGCGCCTGCGGATCGCTTCGGGGTTGGGGCAGACCCGCGGGGGATCAGCCCGGTCTGGTCCTTCTTCGGGATCGGGGGCAGGCTCCCGCCGCCCTGCTCGCCATCATCCTCATCGTCATCACTCAGAGAGAGGCAGAGAGCGCGGGACCTGCGCCGGAGGGGGGGAGCCCTTGACTCTGCCTTGGAGTCAGCCCCCTCTTCCCGCTCCCATCCTTCCTTCTCTTCGCTGGAGCCGCCGTAGGACACGTCCACCGGGTCCTCGGGAGCCTCCGCGGGCATGGACCCCACTACCTGCTCCAAGTCCTTGCGGAGGAACAGGGGCGTAGGAGCGCCCTCCAACCTCGCCACGTCGCCCCCGACCAAAGACTGGAGAACCGCAGCCAGATCCTCATCGGCCAAGACCGCGGGGCTCCGGTGGGGCCTCCACATCGGAAGTGAGTACTAACGAAGCGGAGTCAGCTGGTGCTCCAGGAATTCCCTCGGCAGCGATGCGCCAGTAAGCTTCGCCGCCGCCATGCTGGCTGGCCTCAGATCCGCGTCCATCTTCTCCAACACCAGCTTTGCGCGGGGATCCACAAGCTCCACTCGAGACCAGTTGTCGGAGCTTGAGGGGTACCCCGTGGGCAGGATCAGCCGGGGGTGGATGCGCCCAGCATCTACCAAGACCCACTTGCTCCTGAAGCCCTCAATCCTTTTCCCGGGATTCGAGATGGCAATGGAGCTGCCGTACGCGACGAAGCTCGCACACGCAGAGACGGAACCACGAGAGGTCCGGAGGGAGAAGTAGTGGCGCAGCAAGGCCACTGAGGGCTTCACCCCTACGTGAGCCTCGCAATAGTAGGCGAAGATTGCCAGAAGAACGACAAAGTTGGGATGGAGATGCAGAGCTTGAAGGTTATAGTGGCGGAGGACAGAGAAGAAGAACTCAGAAAAGGGAGGCACCAGACCGGCGACAATGGCGCTCACGAAGAGCGGATAGAAGGTGCTCCCTTGGCCTTCAGGGAGGGTAGAGCCGGCCTTGAACACCTTTGCCCCGTCGATGCCCTGCGCCGCCGCCATCTGGTGCACCCGGGCAAGGCTCGCCTCCGACACGTTCGGCGAGTCCAAGGCGGACGAATACCAAGCTCCGGCCGGGGCCTGGCGAGGCGCCATGTCTGGCTAGGGCGCGCGGACGGAGTATATCTGAAGATTTCGGAGGCGGGGAGGAGAGGCGCAAGAAAGGGGATCTAAGAAGCAACTGGAGAAAGCAAAGAAGGCAAGGGATAGATGCCGCTCCTTTCTCAGCTCGCGCGGTTTCTGAGGCGCCCACGTCCAATCAACCGACACGCGGTGCCCAAGGCCGCAGGCTGTTAGGGCCCGCGACGCTTCGCACTTGCCCTTTCACCTCTCTCGCTCGCTAAGTCCAGACGCTACCAGGCCCGGGCTTGCCGGCGTTCGGGAACGGGGTCCCTGACTTGCTCGCCATGCTGCCCGCGGGCGAAGCTCAAAGGGGCCCAAAGACGCCCATCTTCATCAACACAAGCTCAAGACCTCGCGAGGGGACAGATTGCAGGCGGATGACAAGGAGCTTCTCGCACGGCCTCATCAGCCGGGCTCACGAGGAGCCGGAGAGTTCAAGGCGGGTACTCGCGAGGTGCCCATGACGCAAGCCATGATTTACCAAGGGCGCCATGGGCGCGAGCCCGCGCAGTGTCCTCCTTTCCTCTTTGGTGCAAAGGAGCAAGCGCAATGAGAGCATCAAGCAAAGACATCCATTCCGTGCAACAAGACCAAGACCAGCCCAACGGCAGGAGGAAGTCATTGTGGAGCCCAAGCAAAGGCCACCACCAGAGCCTTTGACAGGCGAGGACCAACTTTAGTCAGGATAAGTGTACCCGCTGTTCCCCTTCAAAATGGCCAATTGTTGGCACCCTTCCCGCTCAATATTTGGGAAGAGGCCCAGGGCCTTTGCCTATAAATAGGACTAGCCACCCCCATGGTAGAGGCATCTGGATCCTCACCAAGAAACCAGTAGACAGAGCGATTGCACCCTTCCTAGCAGTTCATCACACCAGCCAAGAATGACTCTCGAGGCTGTTCTTCCTTGTATTGTTCATCATCAGCCCAAGAGGCAATCCACCACACCACACACTAGAGTAGGGTTTTACACCACAATGGTGGCCTGAACCAGTATAAACCCTGTGTCTCTTGTGCTGTTTCTTTCGTAGTTTAGATCCAAGCGATTCGGCGAGGAGCAGGTAGGTAGAGGGCGAAATCTCCACGCGCACCCCAGTGTTCGAACCTCAAGGGTCTGCCGGAACCCGAAATCCGACAAACACAATAGAAAGAGGAATTGTTCATCATGTGTGAGGCAATCAAGTGAATCATGTGACAAGCAAAGGGACATGGCATATGTGAAGAAATGATATTGGAGCAACCAACCATATGATAGTAGCAAGTAGTCCAAGAATTGGATGCAATACACAAGGTATATATGTCAAGAAGCATGGAAATGTGGCAATCATGGGTGAAAGGCAATATCTCGAACATGCGTGCAAATGGTGCAAGCAACACATGAAGTACGATCCACAATACCCAAGCTCAACAAGGATGTCACCTTGAAAGCGTGTCCTTGTGCATTCTTCACAATGCCGAAGTGGTAGGAAATGTGGTGTAGAAGCGAGTCGTGGTAGAATGTATGAGGCTCGCTATCAAGAGCTCGAATGGTCAACTCACGTGAAGTGGAAGTTGACACGAAGTCCAAGTATCCTACACATGCACAAAACAAAACAAAGAAAGTATGCAGATGGTAGATAAACACATCATCCATCATGATGGTTCTCTTCTTTTGCACAACCATTAAAAGCACAAGTGCATGAATAATATGATGCAACGATGGCTATATTCATGGCACTACGTATATGGTGGGAAGACAAGCATGCTTCACAAGAAATATGTCAAAAACTCTAATCATATGTGAGAATGCTATGGGGGCAATCTCATTAGAAAGACTAAAAGCATTGTTGCACTCAATACATGGCAAATCATCTAGCATGAGAGGCAACACATGGAGATATATGAGAAGAAACAATATGAACCATGTGCCAAGCATGGTAATGGTTGCCATCAACTGCATGAAATGAGCAAGTATGGATCATGGGTGATGCAACATAAGCAAGCATATAAATCATGTCGTGAAACTAGTGGAGCGAAGATGCAACACACTAGAGGAAATCATGGCAATCATGTCATGTGAGCAAATAGTAGATATAGGCAATGCACATGACATACCGCAAGCATGAAAATGAAACACGATCAAAGCATCATCATAAGCATTGGGAACAAAGCAATCATGGCAATAACAAGCAATATCTCCACCAAGCTTGCATAGACAAATAGAAATATGAGAATCAATCATCATGTGTAATGCAAAGCATGGGTCAGAAATGCATGGCAAAAGCATAGGAGTGAGCATATCATGTAAAGTGAACATGGAAAAATGGGCATAGAATATGTAATATTCAATAACCCATAACCATGTGAGGGCCATGTAGAATGAATTCGCAGGCCATGTAGAATAAAGTGTTTGCACGAAGAGAGCGGTGGGAAAGACAATCCATGGGATCCCAAGTCATCATTGCTCTCTAGAGCTCATTTTGTCAACTCGTGGGATTACGAGGTTGACAAGTATTCATGGGTACCTACACAAAAGAGACACAAACCAAAGAAATTGTGTGCATGGTAAATGTACACATCATCCATCATGATGTGTATGTGCACATGTGAGTTATCACAAGATAGGCATCACTCAAATAAATTTGATGCATGGTATAAGAACATGTCATCCATCATGAAAGAATAGTTATTATGTATGACACGATGGGGACACAAATTGAGAATGCAAGTATATGGCACATCAATAGCATGTTTGTTCATGGGGAGCATATGGTGCACACAAGTATTGGGATCATGCAATGAATGGGATGGATCAAAATCTCCTAAAATGCATGAGGAAACTATGGGGGTATCCTCATGAGCAATATCAGAAACATCACATGGGGAAAATGGAAAACAGCCAAAACAATGCATATCCGAAGCTAGGTGGTCATGGCATGGCATTATAGATAAATGATGTAAAGGGAGCATATCAATATCATCACAAGAAAAACAAATGCCAATAACCATGGGCTTGTCATCTATGCCATATGTGCAAATTGGGTTTATTTTAATGTCATATGCATAGTCACTAAGATGAGATTGAAAATATGACATATGCTGGATCTCATGCATAGCATATGACAAGTCAAGCGATTGTCAAACATGATGTGACCTAAAGAATTGTCACAAGAAATCATATGTAACATGGTATCACAACTAATAGACTCCACATGAGAACCATCATGTTTATCATAAATGGGAAAATGATTGCATGGGTAAATCATACTAGCATGGAGCATGGTACTAGGTGGATCAACATCATGCAAGCAATCAATGTCAAGAATGTCCACTAGTGGGACTGGAGCATCACCGTCACCTATGTTACCTTTTCCATTCCACTCAAGTGGTGTAGGTGAGGTGGCAAAGACCAAATGGTGGTCATCTCCATCTTGATGGGACCATGTGGGGGTTGCATCATGTTCCACCATGGCCATCGTCTTGTCCAAAGGGAGGACAAAGTCGTCGAGTATTGGCGCATCATCATAGATGGGACCTAGCACCAAATGAAAAGACGCAATAGAGGTAGAGGTCAAGTCACTAGTGTTCAAATTGGCCTCACAAGACCTATGAACTATCTAACTCTCTCTATGTGGTTGAGGGAGTCCTGGACTAGGGGGTGTCCGGATAGCCGGACTATCATCGTCGACCGGACTCCAAGACTATGAAGATACAAGATTGAAGACTTCGTCCCGTGTCCGGATAGGACTTTCCTTGGCGTGGACGGCAAGCTTGGCGATACGGATATGTAGATCTCCTACCGTTGTAACCGACTCTGTGTAACCCTAGCCCTCTCCGGTGTCTATATAAACCGGAGGGTTTTAGTCCGTAGGACGAACAACCATTACAACAATCATACCATAGGCTAGCTTCTAGGGTTTAGCCTCCTTGATCTCGTGGTAGATCCACTCTTGTACTACCCATATCATCAATATCAATCAAGCAGGAGTAGGGTTTTACCTCCATCGAGAGGGCCCGAACCTGGGTAAAAACATCGTGTCCCCTGTCTCCTGTTACCATCCGCCTAGACGCACAGTTCGGGACCCCCTACCCGAGATCCGCTGGTTTTGACACCGACATTGGTGCTTTCATTGAGAGTTCCTCTGTGCCGTCACGATCAGGAAGGATGCCTCTTCCCGTCTTTAAAGACAGTGTCATCATCGAAGGAGCCCTGGCCGCTGGCCAAACTATCCGGCTAGGTGGTTTTCTCATGACCGCCTGTTCGGCCACCGCTTCGACGATGACCTCTCGGGTCATCAAAAGCAATCTTCACGTCAACTCGGTATTCGCCGAGCAGTTGGATCCAATAGAGCTCTTGTCCGTAAACGAGCTCTTGGATCGCATCGCCGCCCTGGGAGTCGCTACAGACTACAATCAGATTGGGCTTAAAACCAATCTAAGAGAGATTAACTCTCCCTAGGTCACCCACCACGTTGCTGTGGTAGAGGAACAACGCGGCAATTCTTCTTCTACATTGAAAGCCAATCATGTTCGGACTCCCGAACCCTCCATGCCGGATACCCGCGGAGGGACGGACGTCGATCAAGCGCTGAACTTAAAGTCAGGCGTCGGACCAGACTCGTTGGACAACGTCCAGCAATCCAAGCTTCCAAATTCAGAAACTATCTGGCCCTTGAGCCTCGATACGGGTAGGGTTCCGGACTCAATTCCACCCACCCACCCAGACATATGCGATTTATCTCTAATCCGGCAAGAGCCCGCGGAAACAGTACATCATTACTGGGCCAGATTCCTCCTGGTTATGGACAGGATAAAAGACTGCCGTGAGGAAAACACAATTTCAATTTTCTGCAATAATTGCATGGACGAGGGAATCTTGAACGCCGTCGACCGTCGGAAATTACACGTCACGACTTGGCCCATAGTACTGTAAAGTCTTGTGTGATGGAGAGTTTCCGGAAAACCAAAACTAATTTTTGGGACAATCCGGCCCCAAATACAACCCTAGTCCGAAACAAAAGGGTGCATCACACTCAGGCACCAGATACAAAAACCAAAAAGCAAAAACCCCATAAAGTGCACTGAACCGTACTGGAGGGATGGCTCAGCGGACCCTGTAAAATTCACAGTACAGAAGGCGCCACTCCAACACATAGCCTTCGAGCATGTTGGATACTGCGGCAGGTGGCCAAAAGTGGCGAAGAGCTCCTAGCCCCAGAGAACCACTCCAACAGTACCAGTACGGTGTCAACAGTCTTCGAGACTTCCGCATCAAATAATATGCGGAAACGAACAATCCGCAGCCTCGCCGAAGTCTACCAAGTAGCAACAACAAATCCATGGAGCGACATGGCCATCACCTTCAACGCCAGCAACGAACCTAAATTCCGAACAGCCCGAGCACCAGCCGCATTGGTCCTCAGTCCAATAGTGGACGACTTTCGTCTTACCAAGGTACTCATGGATGGCGGCAGCGGATTAAACCTCGTCTACGAGGAAACTCTTCAAAAAATGGAAATAGACTGGAGTCGCATTGAGCGAAGCAGCACAACCTTTAGAGGAATAATCCCTAGTCGGGAAGCACGCTGCACAGGAAAAATCACACTTGATGTGGTGTTCGGCTCGCCGGACAATTACAGGTCCGAGGAAGTCACGTTCCAAGTAGCCCCGTTCAGCAGCGGATATCACGCTATATTAGGACGAGAGGCATTCACAATTTTTCAAGCCATACCCCATTACGGGTACATGAAGCTTAAGATGCCCGGGCCCAGCGGAATAATCACTCTCATCAGTGATCCGGACACAGCACTCCGTGCCGAAAACAACACAGCCGCATTAGCCCTGGAGGCACTATCTGAAGCCCTAGCGGCGGAGGAACTCACTGCGCTGCGCTCTACGGTGAATAGGGATGAGGTGATACTCGATAAGAGATCCAAGTCCACCTCCTCAAAACCAGCGGACGAAATAGTCAAATTCCAGGTCCATCCAACAGACCCAACAAACAGTAGAGGCATACGTAGACGACGTAGTCGTCAAAACCAAACACGTCGAAACTCTAGTAGACGATTTGAGGCTCACATTCGACAACCTCCGAGCATACGACATTAAGTTGAATCCAGAAAAATGCGTTTTCGGCGTACCAGCCGGAAAGCTCCTGGGCTTCATTGTATCCGGTAGAGGAACTGAAGCAAACCTAGCCAAGATCCGAGCTCTGTCACAACTGGATATTCCAAAAGACCTCAAACAAATACAAAAATTGACTGGATGCGTGGTGGCTCTAAGCCGCTTCATCTCCCGTTTGGGAGAAAAGGAGTTGCCCCTCTATTGCCTCCTCACGCGCACCGAAAACTTCGAGTGGACGGATGCTGCCACCGCCGGACTCGAAGAAATAAAAGCCATATTGGCAAAAAATCTGGTCCTAGCTGCGCCTAACCTGGGCGAACCAATGTTGTTATATATCGCGGCAACACATCAAGTTGTAAGCGCTGTGCTAGTCATCGAACGAGAAGCGTATATATAAATTCTCTTCAAAACCAGTGTACTACGATCCACCGCCTTAACTCCCCGCAAATCCGGCACCCGCATTATCAAAAAATAGCGTACGCGGTGTTCATGGCATCCCGGAAGCTCCGACACTACTTTCAAGAGTGTTCGATAACAGTGGCCTCCAAAGTGCCCCTCAACGACATTATAAACAACCGCGACGCGACGGGCCGGATTGCAAAATGGGCCATTGAGCTCCTACCATTTGATATAACTTATAAACCTCGGTGAGCTATAAAGTCGCAAGTCTTGGCTGACTTCATCGCTGAATGGACCTAAGCCAAACTCCCTAAAGAGTACGGCGCATACTCCAATTGGATTATGCATTTCGACGGCTCCAAAATGCTGGCCGGCTTGGGGGCTGGCATCGTACTGACGTCCCCAACCGGAGACACAGTCCAATACGTACTTCAGATAATGTACACGAACTCCAACAATGCAGCCGAATACGAGGCCCTCCTACATGGTCTCCGGATGGCAATCTCCATGGGTATTCAACGCCTAGAGGTGCGCGGGGATTCAAACCTTGCAATATCCCAAGTAAATGGAGACTTTGATGCCAAGGATCCGAAAATGGCAGCCTATCGTAACGCGGTCCTAAAAATGTCAGCTCGGTTCGAAGGACTCGAATTCCACCACGTAGCCCGGGACAATAACCAAGCAGCCGACGTGTTGGCACGCATCGGCGCGAAACGCGACGCTGTCCCTCCAAACATCTTCCTGGAATGGCTCTTTAAGCCATCCGTACTATGGGAAGAGGAGTCCGGAAATAACAACCCGGAAACAACCGCGCCACCCAACACGGAACAATCTGACATAATCGGCGGTTCAGCCGACGAAATAACACCTTCAGCCCACGAAATAATGGCAGTAATTGCCCCGTGGACAGAACCATTCCTAGCCTACTTAATTAGGCAGGAACTTACCGAAGACCAAAATGAGGCCCGCTGCATAGTTCGGCGATCTAAAGCCTGCAAGGTCCATGAGGGAGAACTTTATAAGAAAAGCACAACCGGAGTCCTTCAAAGGTGCATCTCCGAAGAGGAAGGGCGAAATCTTTTGGCTGAAATTCACGCCGGACTAGGCGGACACCACGCTGCAGCCCGGGCCCTTGTAGGTAAGGCCTTCCGCACAGGATTTTATTGGCCGACGGCCCGGGCAGATGCTCAGGACTTAGTCCAAAGATGCGTCGGTTGTCAGCTCTTTGCTAATCAGAGCCATATGCCACCCACCGCCCTCAAAACTATACCCATCACCTGGCCGTTCGCGGTCTAGGGGCTTGACATGGTTGGACCCCTTAAAGGGGGAACCCACAAGCAAAAGTACCTATTGGTCATGGTGGATAAATTCACCAAATAGATAGAGGCCAAGCCAGTTAAAACGGCCGAATCCGGACCAGTGATAGACTTCATATCCGGGGTAGTACACCGTTATGGCGTCCCCCACAGCATCATCACCGATAACGGCACAAACTTCACGGCCGACGAGGTTAAACTCTGGTGCAAAAACATGGGGATTAAGCTCGACTACGCTTCAGTCTATCATCCTCAAACCAACAGACAAGTTTAGCGAGCAAATGGTCTAATAATGAGCGGCATCAAGCCCAGACTAGTGCAGTCCCTCACGGAACCTAACACGCACTGGGTAGAGGAGCTCGAATCCGTACTCTGGGGGCTGCGGACCACGCCAAACCGTAATACCGGATTCACACCATTCTTTATGGTATACGGCGCAGAGGCAGTTTTGCCCTGCGATATAATTCATGACTCACCTCGAGTGCACATGTACGAAGAAAGAGAAGCCGAGCTGGATCAGCAGGACAGCTTGGACGCATTAGAGGAGGAGCGCGACGTGGCAAAGGCCGTTCCGCATTCTTTCAGCAGCAGACTCGAAGATATCAAAGCAGAGAAGTACGGGCTAAAACATACAATGTTGGCGAACTAGTTCTACGCCTGCCGGACAAGAAAAAGGACAAACTCAAGCCCAAATGGGAAGGTCCCTTCATCATCGACCAAGTCCTGACCGGCGGAGCATACCGTCTGCGAAACGCATCGGACAACCGACTCGAGCCAAACCCATGGAATGCAGCCTGCCTCCGAAGATTCTATGCCTAGCGCCGGACTCAGAGTTCGTCTCCTTCCCCCGTCCCCATCTTATACTTCAGTTGCCTTTTATCTCTCTTTTTCTTCTTTTTTCACTTTCTTCATAAAGCCCTTGAGGGCCTATTTGCGCATTGATCGCACACACTTGATGTTCTACCCGCACTCATTATACCTGGGGGCTTCTTTAACAGAAGCTTACTTATACGGGCTTCATGCCCAGCACATGTGTCAAACTTCCACATGTAACTTTTATTCACCATTATATGCATCGATATGACTTAAGTTTTGGCCAAGCTGGGTTGCACGGCTCTCGTGCTTACCCCTACGTTCCCGATTGTTCGGCTAGGAGGTAAAGGGAGCACCTCTGTGATTGTTACTGCCGGGTCAGCTAGATGTGTACCTCAGACTGGGTGAAGCCGAAAGCTAGCGTTCTTAAGGGAATATTCAGTCGGTGACTTGAAAGATGATTTTTTACACATTTATTTATCTACCCCCCAGATGTTTTCCTGCTCTTTTCGCAGTCCGGACATGCACTTTAGGGCATGTCTCCCAGGGAAAGGAACCCTTAACGGAACTATTCTCCCTGGAAGATGTTTCTTACTAACCATGTAATATAACATAACTACTTGGGCACTTGTCTGATAAAGCACTAATGACCCCTACGCCTGGTCTCCATGCATGCCGCGGTTTTTTTCACAACCGAGAAGGTATTCGGACACACTCTGGACTCTAGGGTCCCGAGGTCGAAGCGAAAAGGTCGGCAAAGACAAACGATCTACAATCCGGCTAGAGGGCATTTTACATGTCATTTTAGATACATCGTCAAATTGACTGACTGTACTCTTCCTCAATCCCGTCTAACAGGCTGTCTAATTTACAGTCCCGTTGGGAATAGTTAGCTGCCAACTCTACTTGGCCGTACACTAAGCTCACAGGGATCTCCTTCCAATCGGGCCCCACAGGTCCGACCTCGGCCATGTGGTTTGGATCCGCCTTCTTGTACCGCGTCTTCACCATGGCTCAGGCCTCCCTGGCACCTTGACGGCAGGCCGATATCTTCCATAAACGGAAGCGCTGCCGCGCTCCCTGAAGCTTCTCCGCATGCTCTCCAAGGCCCTCGGGGTAGGGAGACGGATGGCCATAGGGCCTGGACGACGCCACTCATCGCCTGCCGAACACGTTCGAGCAGTTGCACCAGCTCGGGAAGTTGGTCACCCGTCGAACCGGGCATTTCCTCCACAGGGCGACCTGTGAGCACACCTATAGACATATTTCTGTCAATTGGCTTCCTCGCCGAACTCTTCTTTTCAAAAGAATTCGCTCAAGCACTCACCATAGATGCCACGACGAAGCCGCTGATTCTCCTTCACGGAGCCAGACAGCTCGGCCCGAATGCCTTTCAGCTCTTCACCAAGCTGGGTGTGGGCATCTTGGGGTTTGTTCCTCTCCTGCTGCACCTTCATAAGCACCCTCTCGCCGGCCTTCAGCTGGCGCAGTAGGTGTTGCTTGTCCGGATCCAGTCCGGCAACATCTGCAATACCATTGTTAGACTTACACGCACGCCGCACACCTCTTATCTTTTTGAAATAATGTGTTACCAGGGGGGTCTCTGTGTCTCCTCCTGCGGCAGCGAGTGCGGCCTCAAGTTGGGCCTTGCACTCTTGAAGCTCCTGGGACAATTGGGTATTCTTCTCTGTAAGATCCTGCACATTAAATGATCCTTAAATCAGTTATTTTAACTACTTTAAGTCTCAGGGGCTACTAGCATATACCACTATTATAATCCCTTACCCGTATGTCTTTTACATACTGCTCCGTGGCTCTGGTCAAACCATCTTGAGCAGCACGGAGGTGCGCGTCTCCCGCGTTAAAGGCATTCAATGCCTCAGGGGAGAAACACGCGTCACGAAAAACTGTCCGGCGGCTCCTATGGTTCATGGCGCTCTCCACCTCAGACCTGGTGGCGGACAGCCTGTCGGCATCCTCCGTTGGAGGAGTATCCGGCTCGCGCCTTGCGCCGCCTCCCCCCCGGACCAGGTGTTGGAGCACAGGTGGCGGAGGCTTGGTTGGCAACCTCTCCGGCACAGTCCGACACGATCTGAAAAAGTCATGAGCATTAATACACCTCCTAGGAATCTTTTCCTAAATAGCAGTCGCAAGCTGTACCGTTGCGGTGACGTTTCGATTCGCACCGCACCCCTCTTCCACCTGCGGGGCCGGACTGAGCCTTGTTGGTCAGCCGCCGCGGGTTCGGCCTCCCGCCTTGAAGCCACCTCCTGCAAGACACCATCGCATACGGTGGTCAGGAATGCGCAAGGATGAAGTAATGGTGCCAGGACTTCGGTCATAGTTACCTGGGAAGCCGGTGACAAGCCAGGGTAGTCAGCCTAATGGCGACTAGAGCGTTCTCCATGCTGAGTTGGTGGAACACCCCGTCGATTAGCTCCACCTTTATGTCTGGATCCTCTTCGGAGGCCGAATCAAGGGATCTTCCACATCCCGACGCAGTTCCTGCGTCGAAATCGTAAAGTAAGGTACTTAACTTTGAAAGCGGATAAATAAAATGTCCGCTTACCCAGCGCCGAGGGTTACTCATGGAGAACCCATTCAATGGGCTCGTCTGGAGGAAGTCCTCCTTCTCCCCCTAGTACAGGCCGGACAGAATCTTCACTAGATCTTCGGCCGATCCCGACCCTTTGCGGCCATGACGGGTGGCATCATTCTCCCCGTTGAAATCCCACATGGGGTGGCCCCTGTATTGCAGCGGCTGCACCCCCTGCATGATGCACGTGGCCATGACTCCGATCATGGTCAATCCGGAATGGGCCAGCAACCTTATCCGGCCCATCAAATAATGGACGCTCTTGTCTTCCTCCAGTTGAGGGCTCCGCGGGCGCCAACTTAGGCGTTTCTTCAGAGGAGCCTTGCTGAACTCCGGGAGGCCGATCCGAACTGGGTCCGGCAGCGGAGCGTCTTCTACATAAAACCATTCTGAAGGCCAGTCTTCGGACGCCTTCTTTGGGGTTCCGGATGGATATCCGGTCCCGGCGATGTGCCATATTTCGGTACCGTCCACTTGATATATTGACCCCTCGTGAGAACGGGGTACGAGGCAGAATAGCCTCTTCCACAACGCAAAATGGGGCTCGACGCCCAGGAATAGCTCGCAAAGATCTACGAAACCCGCGATATGCAGAATAGAGGCGGGCGTGAGGTGATGGAGCTGGAGTCCGTAGAACTCCAGAAGCCCGCGGAGGAACGGATGTACGGGAAATCCAAGCCCCCTTATTAGATAGGGGACGAAGCACACCCGCTCTCCTTTAGAGGGGCTAGGGGTTGCCTCCGCTTGCTTCCCACCTTTGTAGGTGGCCAGCCCGGCTCGAACCGGGACCATAAAGGCCGGAGGAAGATATCCCTCCGCTTGAAGCTTCACCAGCTCGTTGTGCGGAACTGAACATCTCCTCCAATCTCCTGGCAGAGGGCTGGGAGCGCGAGAGGAGGAGCCGCGTCGACGGTCCATGATGGAATGGGTTTTTGGTCAAAAACGCTCTGATGAGTACTCGCGGAAGGAGGATGGTGTGATTTGGATCTGGATTCTTGCCTCTCTTATAGGCAGATTATTTGCGCAGCTAGGGGGTAAAATATAAAAGATACCCTGGCTTTTCGCATTCATGCGACGCGTGGAAGAGGGCCATTATTGGGCGTGGAAGCCAAGGAGCGCAACATCTGTAAGGGGGCCGGACACTATTCGTCAAGCACATGGAGTTTGAAGGAGAACCCGCCTTGCAACGCTGAAGACAATATATGCGCTGGACTCTTCTTCATTGAAGCCTGGTTCGGGGGCTACTGAGGGAGTCCTGGACTAGGGGGTGTCCGGATAGCCGGACTATCATCATCGGCCGGACTCCAAGACTATGAAGATACAAGATTGAAGACTTCGTCCCGTGTCCGGATGGGACTTTCCTTGGCGTGGAAGGCAAGCTTGGCGATACGAATATGTAGATCTCCTACCGTTGTAACCGACTCTGTGTAACCCTAGCCCTCTCCGGTGTCTATATAAACCGGAGGGTTTTAGTCCGTAGGACGAACAACCATTACAACAATCATACCATAGGCTAGCTTCTAGGGTTTAGCCTCCTTGATCTCGTGGTAGATCCACTCTTGTACTACCCATATCATCAATATCAATCAAGCAGGAGTAGGGTTTTACCTCCATCGAGAGGGCCCGAACCTGAAAAAAAACATCGTGTCCCCTGTCTCCTGTTACCATCCGCCTAGACGCACAGTTCGGGACCCCCTACCCGAGATCCGCCGGTTTTGACACCGACAGTGGTGGTTCACACACTCCCTCAGAATAGGTGCACTCAAAGTCACATATGGTGGAGTCACTCATCTCACTCAAGTGGTGGGGGTTGTGGCTCTCCTCACATGGGAATTGTGGCAACTCATCATATGTGGGGCTAGTGGTGAACTTGCTCTCACTCTCAATATGGTGGCACAAGTCACTCAAGTCATCATACATCACCGTGGTCGAAGGGAGAATCCCATGCTCAACCATATCATTTTCGTCGCCGTGGATGCAGGCCAAAGATGGCACATCATCACCCTCCTCCATGACCGAAGGGAAATCCCATGCTTCTCGTCATTGTCGCCGTGGATGAAGGCCGAAGATGGCACATCATCACTCTCGTCTCCAAAGATGGAAGCATCATCCGTGCTTGCCACCTTGTCGTTCGCCTCCAAAGCTTGTTCCTTGATTGGCTCCATAGTCGTAGTTGTCGTTGCACCGTCTTGAAAAAGAGTCGAAGTAGACTCGGCACCATCAATGCCACCAAGAGGGATGGTGGTGAAGTCAAACTTGGGAGCATCATCTTGGAGCTCATGGGGCTTGGACATCGTAGTGGTACTAGCCTCATGCTTGTCGTCTTGGAGCTTGGTCTTTGAGAAGTGTGCTTCGGGTGGAGAAGCCTTGGCCTTCATGAGTTCTTGTTCCACCTTGACAGCACCAATGTAGTTTTTGTCGAGGGACTTGTAGTTCTCGAGGAAGATAGACTTGAAGATGTTGTTGTGCAATCCCATCATGAAGTGGAACTTCATTGAGAGGTGGTCGTCCACGCCGACTCGTCGCAAGGCAATCTTCATCTCCTTGAAGTACGTGTCGATGGACTTGGATCCTTGGATGGTGTTCTCCAATTGGCGTAGAAGTTGTTCCGTCTAGGTTGGAGGCACGAAATCTCGCCGCATAGCTCTCTTCGTCTTGGACCAACTCATGTCGTAGCTCTCTGAAGGTGTGTGAAGCCACCATGTCGAGGCGTAGTCGTGGAAGTTTCTTGTGGCGCACTTCACTTGATCCTCGGGACAAACTCGATGTAGCTTGAGGTAGTCTTCCATCAAGCGCTCCCACTCAAGATACTCCTTGGGTTCTACAGTCCCATAGAAAGGAATCTCATTGTTGGGTTCGAGGTCGTAGTAGCTCGTGGAAGTCGCGGACTTGAGCTTGGGGAGCTTCTCTTGAGCGTAGTCTTGGGGTTCTTGTTGGCAAAGATGCTGTATGTCCGTAGGCGAAGATGCCTTGAAGTCACTCGGCGAAGATGCCAAGGGAGATGGTGAAGTCGTTGAGCGGTTGTTGGTGTTGAGCTCTTGACCTTCACGTTCTTGTTGGTGGTGGTGTCGATGCTGATGTGATCTTGTCGTAGATGGTAGCTTGGAAGTGCGTGCACTTGAGCGTCTTCTCGAAGATAAGGAAGATCGCTTGTAGGACTTGATGAGGGCTTTAATCTCCTCCATTTGATCATCCATCTTGGCGTTCAAGTTGTTCCTGGCATCAAAATCATCATTGTTGTTGTAGACCGAAGTAGATATGCCTTGCCTATCCATCACAAGACTCGAGTAGTGGTCAGTAGGAAATGAGATAAAAAATACCAAGTTACCTTTTCCCAAAGTTGAGGATGTATCCCGTTTCCCTCAATGTGAGGTGAAAGAATACTGGAATTGGTACCGGACTTGTTCACTCACACCTATCAAGTAAATCTTATGGTGTAGCTCGGTGAGGATAGTGGCACAAAATTTTGATGCAAAATGTTAGCAAGCGCCAATAATGTTGAAAGAGATTCACAAATTTTCAAGTGAAACAAGTAGATCAATAGCAATGAATGGCACACGGAAACACACACACGGATAGATAAATGGGCTCGTGCAACCAAGGAATGAGCACAAAATGTGGAAGCCACGGAAAACACTCGTGTTGCACAACTCAAGAGAGACGCTAGCACAATTGCTCAATAGGCAGATACAACACTTGTGCACAACCTATAAGATGCAAAATGGATAAACTTCTGTCCCAAGTATGCTATGTGTATGATGTTCCTGGTGTTTCTCAAAAGATGATCCAAGATGATCGGATATGACAATCTTATGTGCAATGTTATATGATACTATGGCTATTGCTTAGTAGCTTCTTTGCTCTCTTTTTCTTTGCTTAAAAGCTTATTCTCTTTCTTTTTTGTTTGATATGGCCACAATGCGAAATGCACAAACCAAGATAGCAATTGTGTATATGCGGGATAAATCTTGTGGCACAACAGATGATATGATACTAAGACGATACCAATATGATATGGTATGTATGAAATGGAAGGTGTAGATCAATGATCACTAATGTGCACAAGTAACGTTGCCAACAATACCCAAATGGCTAGTCTCGATAGGCAAGTGACACAAAATGGGCTAGGGGTTATCAATGCAATGGCAAGGGGAATATACAATGGTGTCGTCAAGGTTACTGTCCTTATGTATGATGATGGCCTCGTGGCGATGATGAGAGGCGGTGTTATTGATGTGGACCCATTCCTAATTAGCCGAAACACCTTAGGAAACGGAAAAACCGCGAACTCAAAATCTCAAACGTCAAATGTCAAATGGTGGTAGCGGAAAAGTGGTGGTGGTTTGCACATGGCAATGCGGAAGTGGGATGATGGGGTATACGAGTCGGCAATGCGGAAGGGGAGTGATGGGTTGTACACATGTCGGAGTTGAATTTCCCGTCCCTAAGTATCCAAACACCCTAGGAGACACAAGCCACAACTCAAACAAGCTCGAAAAAATTGGGTTAAGTTGGGGTGGAGGAAGTGTATGGTGGGCAAGCCTGTGCGGAAGTTATGGTGGTGGTTGAAGAAGAAGCAAGCATCCCTAAGTAGCCTAAACACCTTATGAGACTCGAATCGCAACTGAAACAACCACTAATGGAATATGGAACAAAATGGGTTAGGTTGCGGAAGTCGGTGGTGGTGTAGCGGATGATATGGTGGAAGGCCTAGGCAAAGATGCCAAAGTTCCAAAAATTTGATGGAGTCAAATGGTGTTTAAACCTACCTAGATTGATGGGGTATGTCAATAGCTTCAAAACGAGCTAAAGAACGTCAAAATCGGACTCCGGATGTGAAAGTTATGGGCAAAATGGTGAAATACGGGAGGCTGAATTACCAGGGGTTGGACATCCGGGGCTGGGCCTGGATATCCGGGGGCTGATGTCCAGAACCGTGCGGATTTTGTGCTCCAGGAGCCGGATGTCCGGCTTGGAGCCCAGAGGTCTGGCCCAATGGCCCGGATGTCCGACCGGTGGCCCAGATGTCCGGCGTGACGATTCCAGATCGGGATTTGGACTTCGAAACTCGATTTGGGGGGGGGGGGGGAATTGAAGTTTTCAGGGGCAAAATTGTGGAGATTTCGTGGATTGAAGGTGAGGAAAGTTGGGGAGATGCTAGATCCACTCGAAACCAAGCAAATCCGTGGATAAAAATCAAGAAAACATCATCAAACCAACAAATCACAAAAAAAGATTGGGGCTATTTTTGGTGGGGATTTTCGAATTTAGGACGAAATCAAGCAAAAGGCGGCTAGAAACAAGGGGTGGGGGCTCCAAATTCATGATCAACATGGATCATAATACCAAGATGATGTAGGGTAGAACCCTAGATGCCCGATCTATCAGGAAATGGAGGGGATCCCGCGAAGAACACGAAGAACATGGGGGAAAATGAGAGGAACACTCGAGAACAAGTCCAATCACACATCCACTAGACAATCAAACACACAAGATCCACAAGCTACATGAAAAACAAAAGGAAAGATACAAGGTAAAGTTCATCCCAAATCCAAAGGAGATGGGTGTCGGTGTCAAAACCGGCGGATCTCGGGTAGGGGGTCCCGATCTGTGCGTCAAGGCTGATGGTAACAGGAAGCAAGGGACACAGATGTTTACCCAGGTTTGGGCCCTCTCGATGAAGGTAAAACCCTACTTCCTGCTTGATTAATATTGAAGATATGGGTAGTACAAGAGTAGATCTACCACGAGATCATAGAGGCTAAACCCTAAGATCTAGCCTATGATGGTATGATTGTAATTGTGATCGGCCTTCTAAGTATCTACCTCTCCGGTTTATATAGACACCGGAGAGGGATAGGGTTTACATGGAGTCGGTTACAAGGAAGGAAACACAATATCCGGATTGCCAAGCTTGCCTTCCACGCCAAGGAGAGTCCCATCTGGACATGGGCCGAAGTCTTGAGTCTTGTATCTTCACGATTCAATAGTCCGAACATTGTACACAGTCTGGCTGCCCGGAAACCCCCTAATCCAGGACTCCCTCAGTAGCCCCTGAACCAGGCTTCAATGATGATGAGTCCAACGCGCAGTATTGTCTTCGGCATTGCAAGGCGGGTTCCTTCTCCGAATACTCCAAAGTAATTATCGAACACTTGAATCGTGTCCGGACCCATAAAATGATCTTTACACACCACTGCAGAGAGAATGATATTTCACAAATGCAATCTACTAACAAATTTTTAGATGACGTGACATGTTATTACGGTCGGATCATTATTCGAGCCGTTTTCCCACAACCGTCCACAACACATATTGCGAGGCGGTTTCTTTGACACGTCTTGTCAAAGCAGAGATCATGTCCCCTTATCACGGGATTCTCATCAATACGGGTATGGGTAATCCCATCACGCCATCAATCGTGGTGCTTGGGAAGCAAGCGATTCCCAACGGGCAAGTGCGGAGGCGCACCGCTTTCGTCGCCTCTGTAAAGGGATAAGATTTCCCCATTTTTGCCCACGCCTTCTTCCTCCATTGCCCACTCTTGCCCCCTCGAGCTCCAGCGCCCGAGCCCAAGTCTTCTCTGCACAACTAAACATGTCCAGAGAAGGAGGCAAGTGGGTGGCTTCCATCATCAAGGAGAAGCACATCACAAATCTTTGTGCGGCCGGATACTTGGCCGCAGACATAGCGCACCTGCTACCGGACGCCGGGCAGGTCATTCCGACCACAGGACCCCACGAGAGGGTCCTGTTCGTTGCCCACTTCGTCCGCGGGCTTATGTTCTACTACGGGCTAGATTTCCATGATCTAGCCCGAAATTTCGTCCTCAACATCTCGGCGTTCATCATCGTATGCGAGGCCTTCGTCTGCATCCGGCCCCACTTTGGCCTGTGGCTGCAAACCTTCTGCGTGAAGCCGAAGATTGTAAGCGGCAAGCAAGCAAAGTGCGGAGGGGCCATGGTGGGCAAGATGCCTAACGTCACCTGGCTGGATGGTTCCTTCGCGGAGACCGTAAAAGGGTGGCAATCGGGGTGGTTCTACATCACCGAGCCGCGCGGCGCCAACTGGGGCCCCTATGCGGCTCACCTCCTGGGAAAAGAAGGGCCTGTCCTAGGGCGAATCTACAGAGCTGACCGGACTCCAGACCTGCATCGAAAGCATGAAGGACAAGAACATCAAGCTTGTCAACGTGATCCAGGTCATGCTCGTTCGCCGGATTCTACCCTACCAAAGGCGGGCATTCAATCTGTGGGAGTTCGTCCCGGCCGAACACCAGACGCTCCGGAAGCTCTACGACATGACGCACAAAGGCGCATGGAAGGTGTTGTTCAAGGCCTCTGAAGTACCTCCTCCCACATCCGAGGACCGCGGGCTTCACGCCGCGCGGCCTCCTAGTCAGGTGAGTTCTCAGACTACCACCAGATTCGGTTCTTCCCAATATATTAATGGGAGAGCCTTAAGTAGTTATGCATATTTCTTGAGGATTACGTGAAGACAGCGGAGCAGGTTAACTGTCCGGCTCCGCTGCCAGAAAGCCCAGCTGATGCTCTCCTGACAGAGATGCTGGTCCCGGCACCGTACAAGGTGCTGGAGAAGAAGGCTGAAAAGAAAGCCCCGGGGACCCGAAAGGGTCTCCGTCGTAAGGTTGTGCCAGAAGCCTTGTCCGAACACGACGAGGCACACTCCTCCCACGAAGGGGAGGAAGAATAAGAAGAAGAAGACGCCCCATCCGGAAAGGATGAGGGGCCTGGGGAGGCGGACCAGGGGGCCGGAAAAGGCCCTTGGGGGTAAGGCCATCATACCCACGTCGTCTGATGATGACGAGACAGATTCCTCCCGCGGAGGCGGGGGGAAGCAAGAAGAAACTCTACCTCCCCACACTTGGGAGGAGAACGAGAGAAAAGCCGCCCCGGAGGGGGAGGCTGGGGCGTCCAAGAAAGGAAAGGTGTCCCTTCCGTACTATTCCGCCACGGCCGCTCACAGCGAGGAGGGGTGGCTGCCCAGGGGGAAGCCCCCAGTGCAATCGTAAGTATCTGCACTTTATCATGACTTCACCCCATAGCTTTTTTTAACGCCGAACATATATGCAGTCCGGCCAGGGCTCACCCCGAGGTATCTTCTTCCGGGTCCCTGAGCAATTCGGAGATGAACTCGCTTCCGACGACCACTACTCCTCAGCCCGCGGATGACACGGAGGTGTTGTCCCGAAGGCTCCCAAACCGGGGGGAGGTGACTGTGGAGACGCCCCAAGGCGGGATTCCAGATGTCGGACACGCGGGGTTCAAAATCCCTGCGAATCGTGACGATAAGAGCCACAGTAGGCCGGGCTCTCGGCCGAACACTATCCCGGAACCTTCAATGGTTCCGAACTCAAGCGGACAGCCCCTCGTTAGGGAGGGTGAGCCGTTTGCATCGAGGACTTCCGTTGCGCCCGAGGCGCCGGATTGTCTGGCTGAAGCGCCATGTGCTTCCATAGTGAAGAGCACTGCATTTATGAGTGCGGTGATTCAGAAGGTTTCGTCCGCCAAGAGCGGACTAACCGAAGCCTGCACCAGCCTCCTGACCGGTTTTGAGGTAAGCAATAAATGTGTGTAAAATTACCACCCGATAGGTAGTAGCCCCTGATACTCTGTTTGGTGTTCGGAAAGAAAAACCAGACGGAGGGTCAATAATAATCCACAGGAGTCTAACTATAAATATTCATGTGCATAAGCAGGTTGTGCTGCTTGCTGCTGCTGCCCGCACGGCCGAGGTTGTCGAACTAAAGCGGGACCTGGAGCAGGCGCAGGGAGAGCTCGGCCTCACAAAGAGGCAGCTTGAAGAGAACAAGGGTAAGTGATTCCCCGCTCTTATGTATTTAAGGATAGACAAAATTGGTTAGTCTAACGCCGAAGCGTCGTGACTGTGTGACAGGGGCCACTGCCGAAGTGTCGTCCCTGAAGAAAGCGCTGTCCGAGGCCGAAGACAAGGCGGCCTTGGAATGCCAGGAGCGCGAAAAGTAAAGTGCTAGAGTGGGCGAGGTACAACAAGAGCTCCGAGACCTTGGCAAGAAGTACGAGTTCGTGGAGCATGATCTGAAGATGAAAGAGGCCGAGCTTGCGAAGGCCTTGGTGAGTATGAAAGATGCCAAGGACGAAGCTGAGAAGGCACAGCAGGAAATCCAGGAGGCCAAAAAGATAGCAGCGGGTTAGAAATTCTTTATGCAAAGCAAACATGTGGAGGAGGCGTTTCTTTTACTTACTCGAATTTGGAGCTCTCCAGGGGCATTCGCAGATCTGCCATGCAGCATATTAGACGCTGCGGAGTTCTACCGTGCCCAGGAGGGGAGCTCAACGGAGAAGTTGTTCTGGTCCCAGTATGCTAGGGCCGAACACCCAATGTAACACCCCGGATACAACTTTCCATATTCGTAACTTCGACTCTTGCCTTTTCCGGAGATGCTATATGATTTTTCCTTCGTGGTTGGGTTTTGTCTGTTGTTTTGCTTTTTGTTCTTGTCTTGCATTTCATCTCATAGCATCATGCGCATTGCATCGGCATCGTTTTCATAAAACTTGCATCCGTTCGGGTTCCGCCGGTTCTCTCCGTTGTCCGTTCTGAGCCCGACCACACTCGCACGCGCCCGTGGCACCTCCGAAATATTATTTTATAAGTGGCATAATAATGTTCTCGGAATGGGTCGCAACTTGTCATGCGGTCTTATTATAGTGTAGACAGGCCGCCTGCCAAGTTTCAATCGATTCGAGTTCGCTTGATCGCCCAACCGTTATATTTATAACCGCGATATAGTCGGCCTAGCGTCGACGCTTTTCGGTATCCTAAGCTGCCCCGAGTCGCCTGTTTCTCTCTCTTCTCAGCTCGAGGCATTCTACACAGTCCACTTGCAGCCATCTAAACCCCCCTCGCGTCCGGAACCGCCCGATCGCGATCGGAGGCTCCGAAACCCCTCAAAAACTCCCCAAACCCTAATCCCTAGGCCTCCCTGCTATATTTAGCAGCCCCCCTTGTCATTTTTGGGCCTTCTCCTCCCTCCTCCTCGAAATCCGTGCCCCCCAATCATCAGCCACCGCCTCCCACCTCCTCTCCTCCATTTCCGCCTCTCCACCCTGCCACCACTTGGCGCCACCACAAGCGTCCGGGCCAATCCGGCGCGACACGCCGCCTCCCAAAGACCCCTGGCCTCTCTGCGTCGCCACTGTCCTCCCCTCAGCCCCACTTCACATGGCCCGCCAGTTCAGGGAGCCCGCCTGGCCCCGATCTGGGCCGAGGAGCCCGCCTGTTCCGCCGCCCGAAGCCTCACGCGCCTCCCAGCGCTGAAGCCGGGGCCGAGCTCCCGCCGACCCGAGGTCCCCGAGCCGGCTGCCTCACCCGCCGCCTCCACCGAGTCGCCACCGGCGACCACCTCCGCCAGCAGCCACGCTGGAGCCCGTCCCTCTCTATCCCTTCCCTTTCTCCTTTCTCTCCTCACGCTTTCTCTTCTCCTTGTGAGCCGCAGCCGCCCGCTTCTTGTCGCGTCGCCGCTGCCGCCGAAGTTCGTCGCCGACCTCCTCGCCCTCCTCGGCCTCGTCCGCGCCGGATCCGGATCCCCAAGGCGGATCCATCCAACCCGACCTCGCCGGAGCTCTTCCCGTCAGTCGCCCGCTCCACATCGCGAGCGGCCGCCGCCGCCGCCGCCTTCCACAGCTGGTCGGGAGAAGCCCGAGCCGCCTCGCCACGCTGACCAAGGCCGTCTGCCCGTGGGCCCTGCCTGCTCTGGCCCAGCCTCGGCCTGCTGCCCCCAGGTCGGCCTGCCTCCTTCCCCGCGTGGGCCTCCCCAGCCTCCTCCGCGGCCGAAGCCAGCGCCAGGCCCAGCCGAAGCCAGCCAGGCCCAGCGCCGCCCCTCTGCCTGGCCTCCTCCACCGAACCGGGCCATGGGCCATGGTGAGCAGCGCCCAGCCCTCTCCTGTGCTTGTTGGGCTAGCCAGATTCGGCCCGAGTCACTGTTTTTTTTTCGCGAACGAATTTACTAATTATCCAGAGAATATCAGTTTTGCAGAAAACCCCTTGTTCTTCATGCATTTAATAACTCACAAATGGTGCATCGGATTAAAATGTTTTATATATGTAATATGCTCAGAAAATTGTGTAGATTAATAATTTGCCACTTTCATCCCATGTTAAAATGTTTAACTTGCTGTTTATTTAAATATGCTAATATGCCATGCTAAAATGATTTATTCCATAACTAAATAACCGTAGCTCGGATTTAAATAAATTATATATGTAAATGGGGTAGAAAAATGCCTAGTTTAACATGGTGTACTTGTTTTGCATGTTTAACAACTCTAAAATATGCTTTAGGTCAGATCTGTACCGAATCCATAATTTGCATATGGGGATTTTCCGGAATTGTTGTTCGTTGTTTCCGGCCTCATTTAATCTTGCCTAAATAGTTAGTTTCATATGCTTCACCTCTTGCCATGTTTAACAACGTTTAATATTGTTGGGTAGCCTGAACAAGAGAGAACTAAATAAGTGTTGTGGTGTTCCGTCAATATGCAACCCGTTGCATATTGAGCTCCACTTAATTTGTAGTGTTGTTTGTTGCACTTTGCCATGCCATGCTATTTAAAACCGGACATGCATCATACTCGCTTGTGCATCAAGCCATGTTCATGTGGTGGTTGTTTTACTATGTTGTTTGCTTCTTTCCGGTTGCTTCTCTCGTTAGCTTCGGTTTCGCTCCGAGTTGTGAGGATTCGCTCGACTTCGTCCGCTTGTCTTCTTCATGGACTCGTTCTTCTTCCTTATGGGATTTCGTGCAAGATGACCATACCTCGAAATCACTACTATCTTTGCTTGCTAGTTGCTCGCTTTTTGCTATGCCTATGCTACGATGCCTACCACTTGCTTATCTTGCCACCCACATTGCCATGTCAAACCTCTAACCATCCTTTCCTAGCAAACCGTTGTTTGGCTATGTTACCGCTTTGCTCAGCCCTCTTATAGCGTTGTTAGTTGCAGGTGAAGATGAAGTTTGTTCCTTGTTGAACATGGAGATATTGTTCCTTGTTGGAACATGTTTACTTGTTGGGATATCACAATATATCTTATTTAATTAATACATCTATATACTTGGTAAAGGGTGGAAGGCTCGGCCTTATGCCCGTGTGTTTTGTTCCACTCTTGCCGCCTCTAGTTTCCGTCATACCGGTGTTATGTTCCCGGATTTTATGCTCCTTACACGGTTGGGTGATTTATGGGACCCCTTGACAGTTCGCTTTGAATAAGACTCCTCCAAAGAAGGCCCAACATTGGTTTTAACATTTGCCACCTAAGCCTTTTTTCCCTTGGGTTCTGCAGACTCAAGGGTCATCTTTATTTTAACCCCGGACCAAAGCTCCTTCGAGTGCTGGCCCAAACCGAAGCGATGTCCGCGCCTGGCAATCAGGGTCTATGCCAACCCGACGCCTTGCTCATCCGGTGTGCCACGAGACCGAGATATGTGCAGCTCCTATCAGATTTGTCGGCACATCCGGCGGCTTTGCTGGTCTTGTTTTATTGCTGTCGAAATGTCTTGTAGTCCGGATTCCGAGATCGATCGGGTCTTCCCAGAGAAGGAATATCCTTCGCTGACCGTGAGAGCTTATAATGGGCTTGTTGGGACACCCTGCAGGGTATTATCTTTCAAAGCCGTGCCCGCGGTTATGAGGCGATGGGAATTTGTTAATGTCCGGTTGTAGAAAACCCGGTTGATCTTATTTAAAATACACCAACGCGTGTGTAACTGCGTGATGGTCTCTTCTCGGCGAGTCCGGAAGTGAACACGGTGTTGGAGTCATGTTTGACGTAAGTAGTTTCAGGATCACATCTTGATCATAGTTGTTCGACCGTGCTTTTGCCTTCTCTTCTCGCTCTCACTTGCGTATGTAGCCACCATATATGCTAGTCGCTTGCTGCAGCTCCACCCCACTACCCTGTCCTACCTTTAAGCTTAAATAGTCTTGATCTCGCGGGTGTGAGATTGCTGAGTCCCCGTGACTCACAGATACTTCCAAAACCAGTTTGCAGGTGCCGATGAAACCGTGCAGGTGACGTACCCGAGCTCAAGGAGGAGCTCGATGAAGATCTTGTTCATTGTGTTGTTTCGCTTCAGCTTGATCAAGAGTGGAGCTCAGCTGGGACGATCGGGATCTGTGTAGCATTTGGGGTAGTCTTCTTTTATTTTGGTTCCGTAGTCGGACCTTGATTGTATCTCAGATGATGTAATGTTTTACTCATGTATTGTGTGAAGTGGCGATTGTAAGCCAACTATGTATCTCTTTCCTTATGTATTACATGGGTGGTGTGAAGATTACCTCACTTGCGACATTGCTTTCAATGCGGTTATGCCTCTAAGTCGTGCTTCGACACGTGGGAGATATAGCCGCATCGAGGGCGCTTAAGTTGGTAATCGAGCCTTCCCGACTTAGGAGCCCCCTACTTGATTGTTTGTCATGTTGTTGAGTCTAGAATGGAAAATGTTTTGAGTCTTAGGATTATATAAATCGGAGAGTAGGATTCTTTTACTCCCCAGGTCCCTTCGCCGCTCGGTGAGTTATCCCGACGAGAGTTTTGACTCTTCTCTCCTCAAATTTCACTAAAAAATTTTAGGATCACGTGGGTATCTTGGAATTGTTCCGATGGTTTTGTGACGAGAACATTGTTCTTGGTGCCTCCCGACATTTAGGGGTTGTGGCGTTGTCCCGGGAGTTGAGCTCCGAGGTGTTGTCGCCACAATTTTATCGCTGCAGCTCTGGAATACCTGAGTTTTGCCGACATCGAAATCTCTTTTGTGCAGTTGTTGGTGAGATAACCCCGATAGCTCAAAGATCGTGGCGAAAAGGGAGTATTGCCATGACTCGATAACGGATGTTTTTCAAGGTCGAGGTACACGATTTCGAGGATTTCTTGGTTATGTGTTGACGGATGGATACAATGGATCTAGGTATTGTTAGTTTGGGTGATATATTTTGTGTTCCCTGTATCCCCAACACCGATTGCATAACCGAAAGTTTCGGAGTTTATAGGTGGAATTCTAGTAGCTTACAGGATATTCTTTCCGACTGATGTATGATTTGAGATTGGGGTTCAACGCTCTAGTGGTCCGCCCATTCACGGTCGATTCTGATGGTCGCGAGACGCCTTAAAGAATCCTCGGCTATGCTGATTCGGGACGCCTTGTTTGTCATTCGTGACGTCCGCTATACGTCAGGTCCGTGTGGGCCCCACCACGAACACTTTGGGCGTAAATTCTATCATGTGTTTGTTCCGCTCATTCTTGAAGCCAACTTTGTTTTTGTTTTGTTTTGTGGTATTCAAGTTGCTTCAATGCCAAGTGTTGATTCCATACCTTTCCTAATTGGTGTTCTCATATTGCTATGTGAATACTAATCCTTCTTGATCACTGAGCTTGTCATGTCAATTCTTTTTCTCAACCGGCGTGCTTTTCTTTAAGTGGATCCGATCATTCCAACATTCGCAAGATCAATTCTAAGCTTTTTCTCAACGGTGTTCGTTTCATCCGACCCAAGTTGTTTTGATTTCCGCCTCCCACCCTTATTCTTCAAGGACTCAGATTTCTTAATCAAGTATCCATTTTTATTGAGTGAAGTTTCTTCATTCTTTTCCTTTAATGTTTTATCCGGTGATTTCTCATGAAGACGCTAAGGAAGTTTCAACCTTATCATTGTTCCATTCTAATTTTCTTCTCCGGTGGATTTAAGTCAAGTTTTCGGTGTTGATCAAATTCCCTTCCTCGTTTCAAATGTTTTCTCATGCCGGTGCACCTCGTATTTTTTCACTTCCTGTTATTCATTTGTTTTCGGAGTGCTAAAGATATCTCTGAAGATTCTAGTTTCCATTCACTCAAGTTCTTTTGAGGATGCTATCTCATTCAAGCCATTTAATTCTACCGGCGCAATCTTTATTTCAAACAATTGTTCAACGGTGGTTCTTTTGAGTGGGCCCTAACCCACAGGTCTTTTCCCAGGATCTTACCTGACTCTTCTAATTTTCCGGAGTTATTCTCAAATTCTTTGCAAAGTTTGACGTAAGAATGATTTATCATCAGTCAAATGCTTTTCTCCAAGATCTTTCAAATTATTTTCATCGTTGGTTCAACCTTTCTAATTTTCATCCCGGAGTGACTCAACAATTCATGGTGGTGTTTCTCGTCGTCATTCTCGGATTTTGAAGACCGAAGAAGAGTTTCTCTTTAATCTTGCTCCATTCTCTTCAAGATTCATGGTTCTAGCTTCGTGCCATCCTCATAATTGTTTTGATTGTGAGAATTCTTTTCACCCACCCGGAGCATTTCAGGAGTCTTTTCAGCTTGATTCTCCGGAGCCCATCATCTCACAATTATTCATTCCAGCTTTAAGCTCTCGTTCTCCAAATCTTATCGGTGCATCGTTCAAGTATTCTCTAGTCAGATTGTCATCTCTTCAATCTCTTATATCTAAATTCTCTCAAGCATCATTGTTCTTTTCTAATTCTTCCCGGCGATTCGTTCTTTTGTCTTCAGTTGTTTTCAAGTTATTACGGTGGTTTGTTCAAGAGTTCTCTTCCTTCGTTATCATATAGACTCATTCGTTCTTTCCAATCCTACCGGTGGTTCATTGAAGACCTTCCCAAGTTTGCGCCATATCTATCTTAATCTTTTCTACGGGAATAAGTAGTATGCCAAATCCGTTGCTTGTCATCAATCTAAATTGGTGAAGGATACGCATAACATAATTCTTGTTCTTGTTTCATCCAAGTGATTGATTCATTCTTCCGGAGTTCGTAATGGTATCAATTTCTCAGTTCTAAGTTGTTCATCTCTTCTCTCCGGAGTTTGTTCATCATACCACAATTTCGGTACGAGATGCATCATCTTTTCTTTCCGGAGTTCCAATTTTCTCGGTTATATCACTTCAAAGCTTCATCTTATCACTGCAAGGCTTCACCTTGTGTTGTCAACTTCTCTTTCTTTTATCACCCTTTTGGTTACCGGAGTTCATCATGGAGGTTCTACATGGTGGTTCGTCAAGGATTCCTTTCATTCTTCAACTGTTCTTCAAGTTTTCTCTCGGAGTTATGATCCGCCAAGCTATACTCAAAAATTGAACATGGTGCTCAACACATGTTTTGTTTTGAGGAGTTCAAGCATTCTTCTTCTTGCATTCCGAAGTGCAATTCTTTCTACCTAATCTCTTGAGATGGTGTTAGGTCACTCTTGACAATTTCCCTTCGTGTTTCATGATGCACATGTTGTCAAGAATGAGGTATTTTAAATCCATCAATCTCTTCATTGGACTTATCTTGGGCTATATTTCACCTAAAGCTTTCCCTAAGGATTGTTGCTATTTATGGTGCTTATTAATGACCCAAGTTCTTCATTTGTCCTCTCGGTGAAATAAGTTTCTCGTCTCCTTGTTGATATAAATCCAATCATTTGTTTTCGTTAGTGGCAGAATTTCACCTCATAATTTTGAGATGTTTTCATAAGCCCACTACAAGCTTATCCTTACCGTTGTTGTTTTTCAAACAACTCCGTTCTATCCTTCTTTTTAATGGTGCTTTCCAAACTCATTTGTGGTAGAAGTTGTTTTTTTTCTTCTCCGTCCCTTTATCCCAACAATCTAGATTCTATTCTTTCGTTTCGAAGGCATTGTGATGTTGCTCTCTTCACCCATCACTTCGTTTTGCTAAGATCATGTTCTTTTTCTTGCTTATCCATTTAACCGGAGTGTCATGTTTTCATTCGAGTTCTCTCATCTTATCGAGTTTTGCCTGCTTCCTCAACCGGAGAGCTGTCTGAAATCTTTCTTACCCCTTGTGCCATTCTTTCAATAGTTCCGAGGCGTGTGTTGTTGATTTCATCAACTATCATCCCATCTTCTCAAGTTCATGTTATATTCCTTCCATGCTCAATCGGAGTGCTGCCCGAATTCTTCCTCTCTCATCTTGTTTTAAACGGAGTGGTTTCGAATTCTATCTTGTCCATTAAACTCTTGATTCATGCCTTTTCAACCTTCAAGCCCTCGTAATGTTCCTTGTTCCTCTTTTCTAACGGATTGTTTGCATTCTCGTTCATCTTCGTTGTTTTCTTTCTTTCATTTTGCTCAACCTCTCAAGGTTCTTTGGTTTCACTTGTTTGTCAAAGAAGCAACTTAGTTTTACCTCTCATCTTCCTCTTCCTTTTCCCTCCGGTGCCATCCTAGATCTCGGGACGAGATCCTCTCGTAGTGGTGGAGTGTTGTAACACCCCGGATACAACTTTCCATATTCGTAACTTCGACTCTTGCCTTTTCCGGAGATGCTATATGATTTTTCCTTCGTGGTTGGGTTTTGTCTGTTGTTTTGCTTTTTGTTCTTGTCTTGCATTTCATCTCATAGCATCATGCGCATTGCATCGGCATCGCTTTCATAAAACTTGCATCCGCTCGGGTTCCGCGGTTCTCTCCGCTGTCCGCTCGAGTTCGACCACACTCGCACGTGCCCGTGGCACCTCCAAATATTATTTTATAAGTGGCATAATAATGTTCTCGAATGGGTCGCAACTTGTCATGCGGTCTTATTATAGTGTAGACAGGCCGCCGCCAAGTTTCGTCGCATTCGGAGTTCGCTTGATCGCCCAACCGTTATATTTATAACTGCTGATATAGTCGGCCTAGCGCCGACGCGTTTTGGTATCCTAAGCTGCCCCGAGTCGCCTGCTTCTCTCTCTTCTCAGCTCGAGGCATTCTACACAGTCCACTTGCAGCCATCTAAACCCCCTCGTCCGAACCGCCCGATCGCGATCGGAGGTTCAAACCCCTCAAAACTCCCCAAACCCTAATCCCTAGGCCTCCTGCTATATTTAGCAGCCCCTTGTCATTTTGGGCCTTCTCCTCCCTCCTCCTCAAACCGTGCCCCCAATCATCAGCCAGCCGCCCCCACCTCCTCTCCTCCATTTCAAGCCTCTCCAGCCCCTGCTCACACTTGGCGCCACCCACAAGGCCCCGGCCAATCCGGGCGCGACACGTCGCCTCCCAAAGACCCGCTGGCCTCTCTGCGCCGCCACTGTCCTCCCGCACCCACTTCATCATGCCCGCCAGTTCGCTGGGAGCCCGCCTGCCCCGATCTGGGCCGAGGAGCCCGCCTGCCTGCCGCCGCCCGAAGCCTCACGCGCCTCACAGGCTGAAGCCGGGCCCGAGCTCCCGCCGACCCCGAGGTCCCCGAGCCGGCTGCCCGACCCGCGCCGCCACTGGAGTCGCCCGGCGACCACCTCCGCCAGAGCCACGCTGGAGCCCGGCCCCTCTCTATCCCTTCCCTTTCTCCTTTCTCTCCTCACGCTTTCTTTCTCCGCAGCAGAGCCGCAGCCGCTTTGTCGCGTCGCTGCGTCGCCGTCGCCGAAGTTCGCCGCCGACCTCCTCGCCTCCTCGGCCTCGTCCGCCCGGGATCCGGGATCCCGAGGCCGGATCCATCCAACCCGACTCGCCGGAGCTTTTCCCGTCGCGTCGCCGCTGCTCCACATCGCCGGCAACCGCCGCGCGCCGCTTCCACAGCCGGGTCGGGAGAAGCCCGAGCCGCCTCGCCCTGCTGATCACAGGCCGTCCCAGCCCGTGGGCCCGCCCCTGCTGGCCCAGCCTCGGCCTGCTGCCCCAGCCGGCCTGCCTCCTTCCAGCGTGGGCCTCCCAGCCTCCTCCGCGGCGAAGCCAGCGCCAGCCCAAAGCCAGCCAGCCAGCCCAGCCCTCCGCCTGGCCTCCTCCACCGAACCGGCCATAATATGGTGAGCAGCCCCACCCTCTCCTGTGCTTGTTGGCTAGCCAGATTCGCCCGAGTCACTTTTTTTTTTTTGAACTAATTTACTAATTATCCGAGAGAATATCAGTTTTGCGTAAAACCCTTGTTCTTCATGAATTTAATAACTCACAAATGGTGCATCGGATTAAAATGTTTTATATATGTAATATGCTCAGAAAATTGTGTAGATTAATAATTTGCCACTTTCATCCCATGTTAAAATGTTTAACTTGCTGTTTATTTAAATATGCTAATATGCCATGCTAAAATGATTTATTCCATAACTAAATAACCGTAGCTCGGATTTAAATAAATTATATATGTAAATGGGGTAGAAAAATGCCTAGTTTAACATGGTGTACTTGTTTTGCATGTTTAACAACTCTAAAATATGCTTTAGGTCAGATCTGTACCGAATCCATAATTTGCATATGGGAATTTTCCGGAATTGTTGTTCGTTGTTTCCGGCCTCATTTAATCTTGCCTAAATAGTTAGTTTCATATGCTTCACCTCTTGCCATGTTTAACAACGTTTAATATTGTTGGGTAGCCTGAACAAGATAGAACTAAATAAGTGTTGTGGTGTTCCGTCAATATGCAACCCGTTGCATATTGAGCTCCACTTAATTTGTAGTGTTGTTTGTTGCACTTTGCCATGCCATGCTATTTAAAACCGGACATGCATCATACTCGCTTGTGCATCAGGCCATGTTCATGTGGTGGTTGTTTTACTATGTTGTTTGCTTCTTTCCGGGTTGCTTCTCTCGTTAGCTTCGGTTTCGTTCCGGAGTTGTGAGGATTCGTTCGACTTCGTCCGTTTGTCTTCTTCATGGACTCGTTCTTCTTCCTTGCGGATTTCGTGCAAGATGACCATACCCTCGAAATCACTACTATCTTTGCTTGCTAGTTGCTCGCTTTTTGCTATGCCTATGCTACGATGCCTACCACTTGCTTATCTTGCCACCCACATTGCCATGTCAAACCTCTAACCATCCTTTCCTAGCAAACCGTTGTTTGGCTATGTTACCGCTTTGCTCAGCCCTCTTATAGCGTTGTTAGTTGCAGGTGAAGATGAAGTTTGTTCCTTGTTGAACATGGAGATGTTGTTCCTTGTTGGAACATGTTGACTTGTTGGGATATCACAATATATCTTATTTAATTAATACATCTATATACTTGGTAAAGGGTGGAAGGCTCGGCCTTATGCCTGGTGTTTTGTTCCACTCTTGCCGCCTCTAGTTTCCGCCATACCGTGTTATGTTCCCGGATTTTATGCTCCTTACACGGTTGGGTGATTTATGGGACCCCTTGACAGTTCGCTTTGAATAAGACTCTCCAAAGAAGGCCCAACATTGGTTTTAACATTTGCCACCTAAGCCTTTTTCCCTTGGGTTCTGCAGACTCAAGGGTCATCTTTATTTTAACCCCGGACCAAAGCTCCTTCGAGTCTTGGCCCAAACCGAGCGATGTCCGCGCGCCGGCAATCAGGGTCTATGCCAACCCGACGCCTTGCTCATCCGGTGTGCCCCGAGACCGAGATATGTGCAGCTCCTATCAGGATTTGTCGGCACATCCGGGCGGCTTTGCTGGTCTTGTTTTATTGTCACGAAATGTCTTGTAGTCCGGGATTCCGAGATCGATCGGGTCTTCCCGTAGAAGGAATATCCTTCGCTGACCGTGAGAGCTTATAATGGGCTGTTGGGACACCCCTGCAGGTATTATCTTTCAAAGCCGTGCCATGGTTATGAGGCAGATGGGAATTTGTTAATGTCCGTTGTAGAAAACCCGGTTGATCTTATTTAAAATACACCAACGGCGTGTGTAACCGTGATGGTCTCTTCTCGGCAGAGTCCGGGAAGTGAACACGGTGTTGGAGTCATGTTTGACGTAAGTAGTTTCAGGATCACATCTTGATCATAGTTGTTCGACCGTGCTTTTGCCTTCTCTTCTCGCTCTCACTTCATGTATGTAGCCACCATATATGCTAGTCGCTGCTGCAGCTCCACCCCACTACCCTGTCCTACCTTTAAGCTTAAATAGTCTTGATCTCGCGGTGTGAGATTGCTGAGTCCCGTGACTCACGATACTTCCAAAACCAGTTTGCAGGTGCCGATGAAACCGCAGTGTGGCGTACCGAGCTCAAGGAGGAGCTCGATGAAGATCTTGTTCATTGTGTTGTTTCGCTTCAGCTTGATCAAGAGTGGAGCCAGCTTGGGACGATCGGGATCTGTGTAGCATTTGGGGTAGTCTTCTTTTATTTTGGTTCCGTAGTCGGACCTTGATTGTATCTGTATGATGTAATGTTTTACTCATGTACTGTGTGAAGTGGCGATTGTAAGCCAACTATGTATCTCTTTCCCTTATGTATTACATGGGTGGTGTGAAGATTACCTCACTTGCGACATTGCTTTCAATGCGGTTATGCCTCTAAGTCGTGCTTCGACACGTGGGAGATATAGCCGCATCGAGGGCGTTTTACCCAATGCCTCTGAGTGACCAACTGAAGCAGTTGGTCGAACTGCATAGGGCGGCCGAAGTAGCTATGAAAGATTTCATAGTCCGGATGTGGCCTGGTGAGCTCCTGCCCACTTGCTACTTTGGCCTGATCAAGCGAATGGTGGATGCATGTACGCGGCTTGAAGTGATCAAGCGATCCGTTTGCATTGAGGGTGCCCGCCGGGCCTTTGCCCGCGTCAAGGTGCATTGGGGCAAGCTAGATGCGGAGAAGCTGGTGAAGGATGGGCCGCCGGAGGGCAAGGCGCATTGCCATCCCGGGATGTACTATGATGGCGTTATGAAGGGTGCTCGTCTCGTGGCCGATGAATGTACCAAGGACACCATTTTAGAATGAATTCACTTCTGTCATGTTTGTAATTTAAAGATTTGTTACTTGCGCTTATGTAGCGCTTTTGTTATTTAAAATATTACCTTCGTGCGGCTGTTTATAAAATTCAAAAGTAGGCTAATCGTCGGCTTCCGCCCCACGTAATTAGTAATCGGGTGTTCATGGAAAACCCGGACACTCTTTATCCAAATGTTTGGTCCCTTAAGGAGGTGTCCGCGCAGCTAAACAAGGCAATCGGACTATGCGGCTTTATAACTTTCACTTAGCCATAGAAGTCTACAATTTTAAATTTCGCGAAGCCCCTAGAATCCGAAGGTTAATTGGGGCGCTTATACACGCCTAGATCGGACGGCCGATTTATCGCCTAAAGCGGAAAATCTTTAAGGATTTTAGGACCTCTTGAATAGCGACCAGCTCTCGCCACATCATGCCGGGCCGCTTCGCTTTCTATCGAGGTGCTCGCCCGTAAGAACCGGACACAATCGCAGAGTTCTCCCCGCTACCTTAGCCGATATAACGGAACGTAAGGTACCAAAACAAGGGAGCCGGGCTAACCCAACTGTAGACCCAAGACATGATTCGGAGCTGATGCATATAGTGCTATAAGTTCGGGGTGCCGCACTATTGAAAGTGTTCGGACTTGTATTGCCATATTATGGGGCGCCATAAGAAGCCCCTGGCAAACTGACCGCACCAAGGTGTACGGATGCAATATCAAATAAACATTTATGCGAAAAAATGCTCAAATAATAATAGTAAGCTGACGCTATATATGATCTCCCATTGATGAATAATACGTTTAACCGTATGTTTACAATGGATGCATTAATCGGAGATAAATAGGACTATTTGACATGTCCTATCAAGGGACAGGCTGTGTACAGATAGATAAAGCAGGTATAATGATCGTAAATAGATTCCACCTGGGTATTTCCTTCTATGCACAACGCCTGTTGCCTCCTTGGTTGTCTCTCCCATGTAAGTCCGGCAATCCGGCTCTTCTGAGGATGCTGCGCTAAAGCAATATCCTGAAAGGTAAAAGGGAAAGATTATGAAGGTATTTGGCGGTTACCCGCACTATTGACTGAGTTGTTGTTGCGCCTCCGCCTATGCCCATGGTATCTTGAGTGCGTAATTGTGCACGCGTGGCACGAATGTTGCTTTGATGGGGCTTGAGCGGAGGCCGGACTGCTAATCACACTCTTGGCGTTCCTAATGATCCTGTTGCCGGGTGCTCCGGACTCGCTTGACGGTGCTTGAGGTTGTCGTCGCCAGATTGGTGGTTTGCCGGAGGAGGCCGCATTGTACTTCTTCCGTTGACTGTTATGACCCCGCAGACCTCGCATCTTGAGCTTGAGGTATGCATAATGTGGTACCACGTTGAATCTAGCGAATACGGTTCGTCCGAGCAGTGCGTGGTAACCGCTATGGAAAGGGACGATATCGAAGATTAACTCTTCGCTCCGGAAGTTATCCAGGGATTCGAAGACCACTTCCAATGTTATAGAGCCCATACAGCGGGCCTCTACTCCAGGAATTACACCTTTAAAGGATGATCCCTACGATCAAAGGTGATCGGACAAGCTGACCATGGGTTGAATTTGGGGGCGACTGGCTCCATCGCATAGACGTCCCGTAGTGCTCGCTTCCGTTCCCGCTTGGGGATGTGAGTGGTGTAGATCATGTTGACCGTTTTCACCTGGGGGGGAAATTTCTTTTGTCCCCCCTTGTTCAGACGCCGGGGCTCTTCGTCATCGTCGTTGTGCAGCCCCTTGTTCTTGTTTTCGGCGTTTATTTTACCGACCTGCTTGAACACCCAACAGTCTCTGTTGGTGTGGTTAGTTGGCTTGTCCGGGGTGCCATGAATTTGGCATGAGCGCTCCAGTATGCGGTCCAGACTGGACGGTCCCTGATTATTTCTTTTGAACGGCTTTTTCCGCTGACCGGACTTGGATCCGCTGTATCCAGCATTTACTGCCGTGTCTTCAGTGTTGTCGCCGTTGTTCCGTCGCTTATGTCTGTTGCGTCGTGGATTGCCGTTGTTGTCGTGGACATTCGAAGTGCCGGAGTGTGGCGTGGTGCCACTGCGAGCCAACCAGCTGTCCTCGCCCACTCAAAAGTGGGTCATTACTGTTGTGAGAGCTGCCATGGACTTGGGTTTTTCCTGGCCGAGGTGTCGAGCAAGCCACTCGTCACGGATATTATGCTTAAAAGCCGCCAGGGCTTCGGCATCCGGGCAGTCAACTATTTGGTTCTTTTTAGTTAGGAACCGAGTCCAGATTTTCCTGGCTGACTCTCCGGGCTGTTGAGTAATGTGGCTCAGGTCATCAGCGTCCGGTGGTCACACATATGTGCCCTGGAAGTTGTCGAGGAATGTGTCTTCCAGGTTTTCCCAACTGCCAATGGAATTTGCTGGCAAGCTGTTTAGCCACTGCCGGGCTGGTCCTTTGAGCTTAAGGGGAAGATACTTGATGGCGTGTAGATTATCTCCGCGGGCCATGTGAATATGGAGAAGGAAATCTTCAATCCATAATGCATGGTCTGTTGTGCCACCGTTTGATTCAATGTTTACGGGTTTGAACCCTTCTGGGAATTCATGATCCATCACTTCATCAGTGAAGCAGAGGGGGTGTGCGGCGCCTCTGTGCCGGGCTATGTTGCTACCAATTCGAATTGGTCTGGGTTGCTGTGTTCGGCCCGGCCGGACTTGTTGATGATGTATCCGGCGCGACGATCATCGTCACGCGCTGGGGCACGCCCCCGCGATCCGTAGATCGATCTTGCCTGTCCTGCTTTGTTTTCCAGAATATCTTGCAAGTCTTGCGTGTTGCCCTGGGCCGTAGTGTATCGGCATGCGGGTGCGGCCTAGTATTCGGGCTGATATCCCATTTTATCCCGGCCACGGGGTGGCCGGTCAGCGGTTTGGCGCTCGAGTCTATATTCCTTGGCTGCCAGGACTTCAGTCCATCTGTCTGTGAGCAGGTCTTGATCAGCTTGGAGTTGCTGCTGCTTCTTCTTCAGGGATCTCGCAGGGGCTATAAGCCGACGCCAGCGCCTCCTGCCCACGGGATCTCGTGCACGCCAACTCGCTGCCGCCGAGGCTAATCTCGTCTTCGGAGGGGGGCATGTAGTTGTCCTCCTCCGGGTATCCGTCCGTCGCCTGTTCTTCTGGGTTGACCTGCTCATCTTCCTGTTCGGCCTGCTTGAAGGCGGGCTGGTCAGGGTTATATTCCTCTTCAGCGCCATCCGGATTGCTTTCGTCTCCGGGGCCGGTATTGCTGTGGCGGGGCTTGGAGCGGCGCCGATGACGCCCATGCTTTGCTTTTCTTCCCGAGGGGTTATCCTCCGTTGCCTCGTCGCCATTGGTTTCCTTCAGATTGTCCACCATATATATATCGTACGAGGAGGTGGCCGTCCACCGCCCTGTGAGCGGTGGCTCCTGTAATTCTCCTGCATCGTCGTCCATACCGTCGATGTCTTTGGAATCGAAGTCAAGCACGTCGGTTAAACCATCGACCATGGCAATGAAGTGGGTGGTGGGTGGGCAACGAATTCCCTCGTCGTCTGCTTCCCACTCAAGCCGGACATAGTTCGGCCCAGAGCCTCCTGACAAAGAGAGAGACTTCAATGAGTTCAGCATGTCGCCAAAGGGCGAGTGCTGAAAGATGTCCGCCGCGGTGAACTCCATTACCGGAGCCCAACCAGGCTCAGCGGGCTCACCAACGCGCGGAATGTAACCTACATACGGATACGAATCCGGGGGTCCAGAGTCACAGGCTTCCTCAGAAGTGAGGTCTGTGTTCGGGTCCACCGCCGATGAGGGTATGGTCTGTGGGGCGGGGTCCATCCCTCCGACCCTAGGCAACGCAGTCTGCTCCGGATTTGAGTCCAAGGCTGCTGCAGGGGTGATATCCCGAGTGTTGTCCGACAGCAGGTCCAGGCCATGCTCGTCATGACTGTCCGGTGCTCCTGGCGCGGGCCCGAATCCGTCGAAGATCAAGTCTCCGCGGATATCCGCCGTGTAGTTCAGGTTTCCGAACCTGATTTGATGGCCAGGGGCGTAGCTATCGATCTGCTCCGATGGCTGCCAATTGGCCCGCAGCAAGGCGGTCCGCCAACACGTAAGATCTGTCCGGAGAGGAAAGTCTCGCCGGACTGCTCGTTGATTTATGATTGAAGGAGCCATCGAGCCCGGCAGCGACGACACAAAGGAACTCTCGAAGAAAGCACCAATGTCGGTGTCAAACCGCGGATCTCGGTAGGGGGTCCCGATCCGTGTGTCAAGGCTGATGGTAACAGAAGCAAGGGACACAGATGTTTACCAGTGTTCGGGCCCTCTCGATGGAGGTAAAACCCTACTTCTTGCTTGATTAATATTGAAGATATGGGTAGTACAAGAGTAGATCTACCACGAGATCGTAGAGGCTAAACCCTAAGAGCTAGCCTATGATGGTATGATTGTAATTCTGATCGGCCTTCTAAGGACCAACCTCTCCGGTTTATATAGACACCGGAGAGGGCTAGGGTTTACATGGAGTCCGTTACAAGGAAGGAAACACAATATCCGGATCGCCAAGCTTGCCTTCCACGCCAAGGAGAATCCCATCCGGACACGGGACGAAGTCTTGAGTCTTGTATCTTCACACTTCAATAGTCCAGACATTGTACACAGTCCGGCTGCCCGGATACTCCCTAATCCAGGACTCCCTCAATGGGGGCTTGACAATCTAGATAGATCCTTCCCCGAAGGGGTCTTGATATCCCTCGGGATCTTCTCCGAGGAGGTCTTGGCCTCCAATGGAGTAGTCTCTCTCTCTCAAGAGGAGAAGGTAGGAGCAAAGCCCACATACAAATGAGCTATCACTTTTCTAACCCTAGAAAGAGGAAGGAGGAGGAGTATATATAGTCTGGGTGGGCGAAGGCGTAAACAGGCCTTGGCCCTTCAATGTGTGTAGACAGGCAGAGCCATATGTCCGGGCTTGCCGGCCGGATGTCCGGGCCTTCATGAGGAGCCGGATGTCCAGGCTTGCGGGCCAGATGTCCGGGCTGGCGGGAGGCGCCGGATGTCCGGGGCATGTTGCACTTCGGCTGCTGGGTTGCTGCTGTCGTTGACATTTCCAGGGGCCGGATGTCCGAGACCTGGGAACCTTCTATGGTTCCTCTACTGTCGTTACTTCCATGCTTCCCTCGCGGATGGTGTAGTTGTTCCTTGGCGCTTGCACTCCTCCTCAACATCCGTAAAGCTCCGACAATACCTATGCATGCACATGGGAGAAGTGTCAAGTAGTCTACCATCCTCGAAGGGGTCAAGTGAGCACGTGTAAAGGAGATGATTCACCTTTGTGTATGTGAAGTAGATGTCGCACTTGTCACTCGCCGAACGGACTATTGACATGGTGATGTCCATAGGATGCTCTGCATCACTAAGTGTGGAGCCTGCCAGTTCCATTCCAAGAAAACCCACTTGCCTGCCCAAGCGCTTCAAACAATCCTGGTCTGGGGGCTCGATATCCTTGGCCCCTTCCCCCCGAGCAATCATGGGCTTTTAATTCTTGTTCGTTGCCATTGACAAGTTTACAAAGTGGCCGGAAGTGACTGCCGTGAGAAAGCTGACTGCTCAGTCATCTATCAAGTTCTTGAAAGATCTTGTGTTTCGTTTTGGAGTTCCAGCAAGCACTACTAGGGAAAAGCCTAGCAGCAATGCTGGTTTTGCTTCCTCTCAAGAGCGCCAGGTACCGCGCTACTAATAAGGCGCTACAGCTAACGCATAGCAGTAGCGCCTGTTGACCCACGCTACTGCTACTGATGAATAGCTGTAGCGCTCTTTGGAAAAGGGCGCTACTAATATTATCTGCAGCGCTTTTCAGCAGGAAGCGCTACAGGTAAGTCGGCGCTACTGCTAAATTTCCCCCCTCGCTACTACTAGTTTTATTAGTTTTTTTCCTGCATATTTGTTTTTTATTTGTTTTGTATTTGAATAGGCTTTATACAATAATCTTTAGCATATCATCCACATACAAATGTAATCATAGCATATACATACGATTAGTCTCATCAAATCATGTCATCATCATAATCATCATCCAACACAAAGTGGTCTCTCGTCATCAATCTCGAAAATAGCGATACAAGTCTCGATTACTTGCAAATACATCATCATCCATCTAAACAATGATATACGTGAGAATAGCTATCACTTTGAGTACATGAGTTCGTATCCCTCTCTCGCATTAGCGTGAACCTAAACTAAGTATCAAGTGTCACTCGAAACCGAAAACCGGTACACTGGCCTCGACACTCCGGCCACTTGTCGATATATACTCCTCATGTAGCACTTCTTCGCCATCTATGATCTATGCACCTGCATCGTCACATGAGTCGATTTATATGCAACATATATAGTTGAGCAATGTAAAGAGACAGACTTGGCAAAAATAGAAACAACATATCATAAGCATAAATAACAAAGTTCATCATACCCAAAATGACCTAACTAGAGTGATTTTCGCTAGTCGAGGAGGAGGACGGTTTAATTACATCACAAATAAAGTTTCACCGTGCATAACTCAAAGTTTTGTCATAAAAGAAAGTATGGACTAAACAGACACATTGTCATATATCGACAATCACTCCATCATGTCGTGCCATCCATCCATGTCAGGGAGATAGTCATCGAGCTTAGTGAAAGGCTTCATGTTGAGACGTTGAGATGCTATCCATGTTCGGACGTCTTCCCGCGACATTTGTCGTTCTGCATGGAACATCCCTGTTTTTCCGACGACCTCATTCATGATGATTTGGGCAAGTTCGCGTCGGATGTTATAGAACTCAGCTCGAAGTCGATGATCCTCGATATCTCCTATGTCCTTTGCCCATTGCAGAATATGGGCATCGCCAGATCTAGGTGCCATGTGAAGGTTCTGGTGATCCCGTCTGTACTCCAAAGATGTGGTGTAGGACATAGAATCCATCATTAAGAGAATCGCTTTGGTTGCTGGATGCAGCAGAAGTCGGTCTTATGGCTGAAGGCGACCCTGCCGCCCCTTCTCTTCTTGTCCCTAACCTCTCCACCCCTTGCTTGGTAGTAAAACATAGCACTGTCGAGAACATCTTTGATGTGGGTGTAATCATTTTTGTGAATGTTCTTCGACGAGTCCAAGTAAAGAGCATGGGAGAATCGGGGGTAGAGGATGATGAGGACGGCGCGCCGCCCATGCCAAGCAAAATAAGTACACCTCAAATTAATTAGCCTCCACCGCAAATGAATTATTGAAATCGAAGGAAGGATAGCAGCGCGATGACTTACACGGATGATAAGGCACGAGAATCGCCTCCTTGTCCTTATTGGCAAGCGTGAAACCGACGATGTAATCCCTCGCCAGATTCACGATATGCGTGCACAGACTCCCAAGAAGCCCTCGTGCATGTAGTACGGGTCAGCGACACAGATAAAACGTATCTGCTCAACCCCAATGATGTAGTTCATGTGCAAGGCATAAAGGCGGACAAACGTAAAATCCATCTTCTTCACGTGGAACATGTCGAATATGTAATCGAATCGGAGGAAGAACTTATCCGCGGGAAGCCGCCGACGCATTTACATTTGCCGCGAACGTTAACCACATAGAGTGGGTATCCTGGATCTTTCGAGGCGATGAGGCCTTTCTCTACCCGCAGCACATCGTCATGAAGTCTCCTTAGATCGCCGAATCTGGCCCGTAGCGCTGTTTCAGGTAGGATTGGTCGACCGGGGATATGCCATTTATCCGCATCGGGGATATCTACACGGTCCTGAAGCCGAGGCTGCTGAGGCGGCTGGATCATAGAATCAGCTTTTTTGCCTTTCCTCGCTCTCTTCCTAGGCTTCTTTACCACCGGATGGTCGTCAATAATACGTTGAGATGGTAATTCAGGCACCGACTCATGATGCTCAAACCCTGAGGAGGCGCCAGTATAGACATACTGTTCAGCGCCATCGTCATCCCCATACTCATCCATGGCGACGTCATCAGCGACTAATGGAGCCACCTGCTTACCCCGTCCGCTATCACCCAACCCGACACCCGACGCAAATTGGGTAGGTGGGGTGTTGATGTTCATACCTTGCTGAGGCTGCGTGCTCGTGGGTCTGCTCACGGCCACCTCCGCACGGCGCACTCTTTGGCCACAACAGACCCACCCATTGCAACAATCACCAAGCCACCGCGGGTCTCGCGCCATCCCCCACTAGTATTAGAGGAGGAATTCTCGTGGCCCGGTTTGACACTGGCCACGGAAACCTTGAAGACGTTCGGGGGATCGACCGGCTGTGGAACAATGGTTCCTTCGGCTCCATTATCGTCCCGTTCCCCACGTCCACCTTCTGTTCGCCGATGGTGTACAATATGGTGCACGGGGTTTCGTCGGCCCGCAAGGAAAAGTCTGCGACGTGAGACATCTGAAAGGCGACGAAAACGGGAGATTATACATTTATATTGAAGGGGGCCGGTGTGGCAGATACCGTGAGGGCGTCGAGCTCAGCCAAAGAGGAGGCACCACCGAGCACGTCCGGTGCGGGAGCCGGTGCGGGAGGCAGAGCGGGAGCAGGTGCGGGAGCCGGTGCGGGAGCAGGTGCTCCCAAGAAGTCAGCAAGGGGAAAGTCCTCTGCATTTTTTTTGGATTTTGCCTTGTCCAAGTGTAAACGCCCGTCACCAAGGAAGTAGATATATCTGCAATCGCCTGTTTTGCGGCAGCTACCGCTGTTGCGACTGTCTAAGATGATTTCTTCTCAACCGCAATCTCAACCTTCCTGTCGATGCTTTCTTCAGTTAACCTCCGTCTTTCCTTTTTCTCCTCCGTGGTCTCACGGTAGTACTTCTTCCACGTGGCGCCGTCTCCGACACCGTGCACGCGTCCATACGACGGTCGAGTATCCACCGTTGTTGTTTCAATATGTTCAACGCCTCGTTGAATGGAGTGTCCCACTTGGCCTCGCCAATGCCTCGACGGCGAAGTCGCCGCCGCAATCCGGTGCTGCTCTCTCGCAAAAGGCACAAGGATCATTTACAAATATGACTAACGTGTGCAATGAATTGATCAAAACTAAAATTACCAGCAGTCTCATGAACTCCCTAATGACCGTGTTGTCTCAGAACCTTCTTCACTGGTCCCAACGGTGCCGGGCCCTCGGGGCGTCAAGGCGCTCCTGGACGGTGAAATCCGCCAGGGGTCTGATGCCTGCACTCATGGCTTCAAGGCCCTCCTTGGCCCATTTGGACCTCTTTCCCGTAACCACGGCTTCCGAGGTGGTGGGTCCCAATGTTCCTCTTTTGAAGCCCCTTCATGTACTTAGACTTTTCTTTGGCAGCTTCGGCCTCGCAAGCCTCCTTGAATATTTGAAACTGCTCTTCCGTGATTGTCGGACTATCCTTTACAATCTTGGAGTGGGTTCCCCGTCGTTGATCTTTGCTTTCACTCGATTTTTCCAGGCGGCCAACGCGTTGCTAAACTTGGTCATTGCGTGTTTGTTTATCTTCTTCATTGTCGGGTCCTTGTCTGGATCTTCATAATCCTTCTCATTCCGGCCCAAAAACAAGAATATCTGGTGAAACTTCTTTAGGAGGGAGCTCCTCATATTTTCTATCTTCTTTAGATTTTCATCGTTGATGGTGGCGGTTGTCCGTATGGTGCAGCCTATTTGATTGCCGTAGCACGCGCGCGCTTCCTCGGGCGCCTTTGGCTCAAAATTGCCGTTGTCCACCTCCGTGACCACCAGCCTAGTAGTCCTGAGTTTGTTAGGAACCCGCTGCCTCTTTGCTTTCGGTTCTACACGGCCCGCCCCCGAGGCAGCACCGGTCTCAGCCACGGTCTCGATGCCGGTCTGAATCTCAGCCGGTCTCAGCCTCAAGACCGGTCTCGTGTCGGTCTCAACCACCATGCGTGTCGGTCTCGTCCCCGATGCCACCGTGGGCCCAAAGAACAACATCTGTTGATCGTCGGTAAGGCTAAAAATTCGCCCGCCGCCTTGGTAGACGTCGTCGCAATCACCGTAACCCTGTCCTTCATCGTTGTTAGCCATGTTTCCAATGATTAAATCTAGTCAATTAATTTAGACCTAATAAAATGAATAATGACATAAAAGGACTATTGTTTTGCAGGAATGTTGACTCCTTCCAGTGCGGCAAATCTCGGCACTCGATATGTCCTAGTTTAGAAGAAGTCATGCCGAAATTCACGGAAATTTCGCATGACCTTTAAAAAGTGGACAAATCGAGAACCTGAAATTTGCTTTAACAGAAATGAATCAACATTCCGCAAAACATAGGCCACTCAAAGATCATTCCTCGAAACAACAAAGCCACTTGGGCACAATCGAACAACTTCAATGAAAAGATATAACATGACCACTTCAATGAAAAATAAAATTTGCCTAAATTCTTTTCCTTGAAAAATAGTGGTCTTTTCAAAAATCAAAAACCTTTGCCAATCTACTTAACCTAGCTTGTTAATCCAACGAACCTAATTAACCTACCTATTTAACCTAGTTAGTTAATCTAGTTTACCTAGATAATTAACCCTAATTAAACTAGTTAACGCAGCTAGTTCTCTGTCAAAGCCTAAAATAAATTTTTGCACTAATTAACATGGATAATTAACCTAATTAAACTAGTTAACCTGACTAGTTCTCTGTCAAAGCCCTAACTAAGTTTTTGCACTAACCTAGATAATTAACCTAATTAAACTAGTTAACCTAACTACTTCTCTGTCAAACACCTAACTAAATTTTTGCCCTAACCTAGATAATTAACCTAATTAAACTGGCTAACCTATGCATGAGAGAGAGAGGAGGGGTGGGGGCTTACAGATGATGGCTCCGGTGGTGGCGACGGAGGCAGTGGTGGCGAGGGAGGCAGGGGCGTCTCCGGTGAAGGCGAGGAAGGTGGCGTCGACGGCGGCTCCGGTGGCGTTTTAGGCAGCTGCTCACGTGGCCTTGGGGCGGCTCCGTGTCGCTGATAGCAAGACGGCTCTAGTGGCGTCGACGTCGGCGGCGAAGTGGGGAGACGGTGAACCGGGGAGACAGCGGTGCGCGGGGTGGGTTGAGGGATTTAGGGGAGAAGTGGTGGCCAGGGAGAAACGGTTTTTTGGTTAAGTCAAACTTAGCGGTAGCGCGTTTCGCAAAACGCGCTATAGCTAAGATAGCTATAGCGGTTTCTGCAAAACGCGCTGCCGCTATAGCTATGTAAATTTCTTCCTTTTTTAATTTCCTTATGTGTTTCTATAGCGGGGGTCTAGGACACGTGCTGCAGCTACGTTAGCTATAGCGCCTCTTACAAACAAACGCTGCTGCTATGCCTTCCTCCGATTTTTCGCTTTTTCGTTTATTTTGCTTTACATTTTATTTTTTCCTTTCTCCTTTTTCTATTTCTTTCATTTTCATTTACTTTTCTATTTGTTTTTCATCTTATTTTATTTCCGTTAGTAGTAGCGCTCTTCTCAGGAAACGCGCTGCTAATTATGCCCTAGCGGTAGCGCGTTTCTTCGCAACCCGCTACTGCTATGCGTAGCCTATCATTCTGCCAATGGGAATATTAGTAGTAGCGCTTTCTCGACCACAAGCGCTACTGCTAAGTTTGTATCTATAGCGCGGTTTTTCTTAAATCGCTACTGCTATATAGCACTAGCGCGCTTTTTTGACCCGCGTTGTTGCTAAATTTCTGTGTATAAGGTTTTCCCTAGTAGTGAAGGATCATCACAGACAAGGGCACCCAGTTCATGAGGAGCGCCTTCGTGCAATATGTTCATACCCTCGGATGCAAGATCTCATTTGCCTCTGTGGCACACCCGCGGAGCAATGGACAAACTGAGAGGGCGAACGCTGAAGTACTACGTGGACTCAAAACAAGAACCTTTGATACACTGCAGAAGCACAGTAGGCGGTGGATCGAGGAGCTGCTGGTAGTTCTCTGGTCCTCAGAATGACACCAAACCGAGCTACCGGGCAGACTCCCTTCTCCCTGGTCTACGGGGAAGAAGCAGTTATCCCCACGGTACTCATTTACGGGTCACCTCGAGTACTTGCTTATGATGAGATCGTGCAAGATCAGCACCGGCGTGACGATGCTGTGCTACTCGAGGAGAACCGTCTTCGGGTTGCTACGCGTGTTGCACGCCACCAGCAGGCCCTGCGTTGCTATCATAGCCGCAGGGTTCATGCCCGGAGTTTGTAGGAAGGTGACCTTGTCCTTAGGCGCGTTTAGTCCGCCAAGGGTACACACAAGCTGTCACCAAAGTGTGAAGGCCCTTACCGGGTAGTACGAGTCACCAGACCTGGCGCAGTCTGTTTGGAGACCGGAGAGGCACTTCGTTGCAAAACTCATGGAATATTGAGCATCTCCGCAAGTTCTACGCATAAGGTGGGCTCGGCAGTCACCCATTTGTACATGCATTGCCTCAGTTGCATGTAACCCCTTGTACAAAGCCGAGGCGATGACCCCTTACAATAATAAAGAAGCATTGTAGAGGGGCTCCAACCTAGATTGCATGCATGCATGAGCATTTCAGATTACTGCATAAGAATTTCATGAGCATCTGCATATGCATATACATAGGATTGCATCCTGCATTCACTCTCATCTGCATGAAGTTACAGGTTCTCACTATGGACTTGGCTTCGACAAAGGTGTGAGAAGATTGCCCGACACTGCGATCCCGACAAGCCAAACAGATAAGTTTTACCTCTTGTCTATTCATGTTCTATAAGCTATAACTTGTGCATTAGAAAGCCTCGCCACTAATTCTAGACTTGGGTGCTCCCATCCCTGGCCTCAACGCTGCTTAAGTCAGGTTGGTTGTAGTTGCCTTTGATAAAAGGAAGTCGGTGGGGGGCTGGTCCTTCTGTCTATAACTCGGCAGATAAAGTTCTCCGGCACACAAAAAGAAGGCCGACAAGATAGCCTGTCGGGGCAAACTCGTTTATTTACACTGAAGAGGCATCTCACCTCTGCATGGACGTATACATGCACGAGTTCTCGGCAAGGTTCACCTTTTTCATTAATATGCTTATACAAGTACAAGCATTACAGAACACAAACATGGGCATGAGAGATTACATTATTTGAATTAAAATTTGGTAAATGCCTACAAGTTTAAGATTGAAAAAAGATAAGTGCCCTGTGATGCCTTTGCCCTTGTCCATCTCTTAAAAGACGAGGTCGAAAAGGCAGAGAGCGGGCACGGCAAGAGTCCGGCGCCTCCCCAGGATCAGGACGATGCCATTCCCCAGCGCAGAAGGAGGGCCCAAAGGACGCGGATGGTGACGCTACTGGAGGCATGGGTGGAAGGCCACGGAGTCACCGGCGAACACGACTTGTTGGAACGGTCGCCCCCGTTCTTGACGCGTCATGGGTTGCCGCCGTCGGCCACATCACTACCACCCGAAGACCCCAGATCGTCAGCTACACCGAGCACCATGCTCTCTGGCTTCCCGCACAAAAAGCATGGTCATCCCCAGCGGACCTGACGTAAGAAATCACCGCATGTCCTGAAGAGGTGTACGAAGATGAGAAGCCCTCCTACATAGACAGAGGAGACGCCTGGAGGAGCTGGACCTGTCCCCGCCGACGGCAGGCCTCTTCCAAGGCCCCTCTTATGCGCCCCGCAGGAATGAAGAACGAGGAGTGACCGACTACCATGCCCTGCACCCACCGCGGGCCTCGACATGGTGTCGTTCACATCCCCTCCCACTAAAATAAAGGCTACGGGCGGCACGACGACAGATGAACCGGAGTTGCCACCCCTGGTGTTACCGCCACGCCGCCCGAGCATCCTCACGGCCGCAAAGGACTCGAAGCTAACGCCTGGAGGCCAACCCCAGGCTCCCCTTTCCAGCATATTCAAGAAGGAGCGAGATAGAAGAAGAAGAGGATGTCATTGGATGCCTCCGTCGTCCCCCACTCTTCCTTTTATAGGCGGACGGGGGGCTGGATCCACGGCGTGTGACCACCGCACTCCTCCATCAGTTCAAGGGAGTCGGGCCCTCGCCATCATGCTCTCCCACGACACGCGCCTCCGTTACCTACCACGCGCGATGCAAGGGGCATACGTGGCTAAGGATAAGGGCGCAATGGGAAGAGTAAATTGGTAGTTTCTATCCCATGTGTTAAAGTCATTCACGGGTCATTACTGGAGTGGTCCCACCATCATTGGCCTTGCTCGACGCATGGGAAAACCGGAAACTTGCCTGGAATCAAGACTATTGAAGAACCAAAGAAGATCTCAAAGGACCAGCCTCTTTAATCGTGCTGCACGTGCACTTGTTAGGCCCTACCCCGACGACGCTCGGCACCGTGTTCGGGGCAGGCCCGGGGGCTTTTGTCGGTGCAACAGACCCAGGGCTTTTTGACCTGACTGTGCATAGACACAAGATCAAGATTGAAGCCCAAGAGAGAGAGAGATCAAGAGACTCGAGGAACCAACTAACAGATCAGAAGGGACCAAAACTGAGGCAGAGGAGCCAGATATCATCAAGGTAGAAGCCTCCCTTGCCAGGCAGGCAAGCCCGGCAAAGGGCGAGGCCGTCCCTAGAAGAAGAAGACCAAAGCGTCCCGATAGGGCTGCCGAGACTCTTGGAGACCAGATCACCCCATCGACTTCTCCACCACGACCCACGTCATGGATCAGTGCGGTGTCAAGACGCAGGATGATTCAGTGGGAGCCATTCGCCAGATGGCGGTCACTTCCTACGAAGATCAGTCCACCAGACCGTAGAATACTTCGCACGTACATGACTGACTTGGGATGATTCCATAGGAAATGTCACACCCTGATTTTCATGCCACTACACTTAAGCTAACAATCATGATAAAATGTGGTTTGACAAAAACTTTTGAGTGTTTTGGACTTTGCCTTGATTGGATTTTTTCTGTTGTTTGCAAGTGCTCTAAAATAAAATAAATCCTCCAACTCTTATACTCCTTCTCCTTGATCCAAAAACCTTTCCCAATGATCATGCCATGTGTATAGAGCATAAAATAATTTCTTGCAAAATAATTTGGCCAAAAGTATTTTCAAAATTAGTTTTCCAAGAACCCTGAATTGAGGTTTGCAATGCAAGTACTTGATTTGGGGTATGAAAATATTTCAAAAGGTATATTTGACTCCTATTAGATATAGGATACCCAGAAACCACAAAATATAATTTTAAAAGTTATTTTCCCATTTTATTTAAAAGCTTTTTCTTAAGGCCAGAAATGGTCTTTAATAGGAAAAATTATTTTATTGTTTTAAAAATATTTGACAAAAATCAGGGAAACTCAGTGGACATATATTGTCCATATATAAGAGTTTCAACACATGGACATGTTCAAAATATTGGTCAAATCCCTCAAAAACCCTTTCTGGATATTTCAAGCTTTTGAAATATTTACAAAGGAAATATTCTCCAAAAATTCCAAGAAAATTCTATCATGTCACATATGCCATATTTGGTGATCTTGCCAAGTATCATGTCTTGGAGAACAAGATAACATCATCAAATCCCCTCAAAACCATTTCTTTCCATTTTGAAGTTTGAGCAACTTTACATTGCCAAACATGTCCAAATGTTCTCAAACCTTGTGAACATGCTCCAATGGTCTAATAATTCATCTAGACCAAATGGCACAAGATGGAGAACAAGTTAACTTGATCAAAGTGCCCCAAAACCCTTCCTGTCCAGAACCAAATTTGAACAACTCTACATTGGCAACTTTCTCCTTTTGATCTCAACTTTTGTGGACATGTTCAGAGCCTCTAATGCTGACACTACACCAAGTGGTGCATCAAGGAGAATAGATTTGCATGACTAAATCTTGGAGAATCCATTTCTGTTCATTTCTAGGGTTCACAAAAGTTGCATTGTCAACTTTGCCCAAATGGGCTCAATATTGGTGGAACCAATTATCTTATCATACCATATGACCCTGTCAATCCTCATGACAAATGGATGTCATCTACTTGCCCAAACCATTATCAAACACCTTCTGACACTTTACCAAAATGCCATTTTTGGTCTCTTCCACTCATCTCCATGAGCTGAACTTCTTCCCACAACCTCTCCTAGTCCCCCTCTACCTGTGGTGTGCTTCCCTGCCCGAGAGGCAATGATGAAGGGGTGCATGGATCCACTTTCTTTCTCTGGACAGCAGCATTTTCACTCTCTCTCCACCCCTCCTCTCCTCTACTGGCTCCCCAAGGCACCCAATGCCCTTGCCACATTTTTTTACTCCCCCCTGCAGCCACTAGACACAAGTGGACGCGCGAGTGCGCGCGGAAAAGCCGCGCATGCTGGCCAAAGACGCGCTCTGGAGCACGCTACCGTGCTCCCGACCGTTGACACGGCGCTCCCGTCCACCTCGAGCCTCCCCCTCATGCCAGTCGAGGTGCCTCGATGTCCGCAACACGCCACCGAGCTGGCCCCCTTCTCTCTCTTCCTCCTGCTGCCACCTCTCGCACGCGCACCGGCCGCCCGAGGGCTCCAATGGGCAGCCTCACACGCGCGATGCCTCTGACCTGTCCCCGCTCCTTCTCTCTCTTCCTGGCGCCCTAATCCACCCCCACTAACGCCGCAGACAAGTCCTCGCCCTCTCTCCTGGCCTCCCGGGCCGTTGCCGCGGCCACCCGTGCGCCGCGGCCACCGTGAGCTACGGGGAGGCTATTTAAGGCCACCCTCGAGCCCCCTCTCTACTCCTTTGGCCCTCTCTCCCTCCCAGCAACCGTCTCGGCCAACTCATTCTTCCTCCCATGCCCTCCATCCATCACAACAGCCGGAGCGCCGCCGTCGGGCTCCACCTAAATCCGGGCTATCCCGAGCCTCTCCTCTCTCCCTAGCCACTCCAGTACCCTCATACCACCACCTCGAGGCCCTCCATCACCGTCGTTCGTCCCGGGAACGCCACGCGCTCGTGGCCGAAGATGGCCGTTAGCCTCGTCCGCCGCGGCCGACGCCCTACTCGACCCGGTGCCCCTAGGCGACCGTGCCACCCATGGTTGGACGCAGCCGGACACCCTGAGCACGCCGGTGGCCAGCTCACCGAAAATGGTGGCCTGTGGCACCGGCAAGCCGCCGTCGACGCCGCCCCCTACCCCTACTCTGTTCGAGCGGGAGGTTGGGGATCAACCCGACCGATGGGCCCCGCGTGTCGGTGACCCTGAGGGCCGGGCCCGTGGGTTAAATGGACACGGCTTCTTCGGGAGCCGTCTCCCTGAGGCCAACGCAGACTCGGGCGGGCGCCGACGCCATCATTGTCGCCCGTGCGGCCGTGTAGCTGGGCCGCCCAAGCAGTGCTGCCCGCTATGCCCCGCCCAAGGCGCACCGCCGCCCAGATCCGGCCCATTTAGGTAGATCCTCTCCTTTTCTTTTTCTCAGAGACTTGTAAAATCCATAAACAATTCAAATGGACTCCAAATTTGATGATTCAAATTTCTAGTGACTCTATAAATCATGATCTACCCGGTGATGCAACATGCACATTTTTCCGAGACCTTTTCTTCACAAATATTTACTAAACCCTATTTTTCCTATTTCGTGATGAACTTTAGAAAATCACAGAGAGCCCATTTTTTATCCAAATTCCATGATTCAAATTCCTAGATGTTTATAAGTTCAAAACTTAGTTTTTGAACATTTTTACTAATACTTTCTGTATCACCTCAAATAATGGCCTATTTCTTCATGTATAGCCAACTTTGCAAAATCATGGGATATTCATTTGAACTCCAAATCCAGAGAAACCAACTCCTAGGTGCTTCTAAAATCAGGCCTTGTCAAATGGGTGCCTCTGCTCATTTTTGAAAATAATGTTTTTGTACACTTCTTGCAAATTCATTAATCCCTTGACTCCATCATATTGAAATGTTCAGAGATGTCCATTGATCAAATCCTAATGAAACCACTTTGGTCATCCCTCATATGACCAGAGGTATCCCAGAAAAGTCCAACTCATATTTTTAGAGCACTTTTATTTCCTGCCTTGTTGTGTTGCTTATTATGGTTGCTTTCGACGATAGTTGACGAAGTAGACGAAATGCTCGGAGTTGGACCAGAGATATTTGAAGACCTCAAAGACTTTGTTAAAACAGGCAAGCAACCCTTTGACCATGATGAACCCTTTTTATCATAGTAACATTTCTTTCCGTGATTGTTGAATGCATGATATCTTGAATGGCAACCTTGCTAGGTTTGCCTTCGTTGCATACCCCGTTGATACTTGCATTGATCATGACTCTATCCTTGTTTAGAGTTGTGTTGGTGGGTTGTAGAAATATGCTATAGTTGTTGGCTGAGCAAAAATGGGTCGGGGCTATGCATGGAAAGAAACCTAGTGTGGTTTGACATACTTGCAAATAGCCCAGTGGGTGCCACTAATGCCCCTGGGAGATGATGATGAACTAGGTCACTACTTGGGGGAGAGGTAGTGTACCGAGGCTTGATGAAAGTGTTGTTTACAGAGACGGATTAGATTTAAGATTTGTCGACTGTCCCGACCTTACATGCTCAACCACTCTACCCTTATATGGGAAAGGGCATTATTGATTACCTAGACCGATACTAGCTTGGAGCCCGCATTACTAGTGACGGAGAGTTGTTGGTGCGCTCTCTCGACGGGTCGTGCTGTAGGGCGGCCATGACTGTTTTCACGTGGCACGGACACACTGTTGGTACCCGTGCTTGTGGTATGTGATGAATATGGGAGCGAGGCTCCACAACTTTATGACGTGAAATGTTAGGCACGGGGTTACTACTGAATCGAGTGGACTCCATGTTAGTGTCGTCTAGGGAAAGATAGTGATCGGGTGCTTACCCCGGGTACTTGAGGTATCGCGGGTCGTGGATGACACGGAAGTTCCCCGGATCTTGTGGGTACAGTGTGCAACCTCTGTAGAGTGTAAAACTATTCGAATAGCCGTGTCCATGGTCAAGGACAGTTGGGCGGTGCTGCTTAGACTATGTCCATATGTTTCTGACAAACAACACCGTTTGGTGATATTGATGATGTGACTCGTGAGGAAGTCACGATGAGCTTGAGCATGAGTTGTTCATAACTCTTTATCGATGTTGAGGTCTATAACCTCCTGATGCTTGTTGCAGACGCATTCCTGTCCTTGATAAATGTTGATCATACTTACATGAGAAAAACTAGCTTTTCGCAACAATGCCAATTAAGAAATAGAGCTTTGCATAAATATTTTGTTATCACTCATGGGTTGCTTGCAAGTACATTCAAAGTACTCATTGGCTTGCCACTGGTTATTTTATTGGCCAGGCATGAAAGAACAGGATGTGATGAAGAATACTTCGGCGACGAACATGCAAACTAGGACGCTTTCCCAGTCAGAATGCCTGTAGGGTTAAGGCAGATGGCATGGGTCCAAGTTGTTATTGAATATTTCCGCTGCGATGATACACTCAAGACTTGACCATAATGGTCCTACTTGTGTAAAACGGTATGTATGGATGTAAGACTCTTGTTATTCAGCTTCTGTGTGTTCAGTGAGCATTGATCTCTGGGATCACTGTACACATGCATTCGGTGATCTCGACTTATGAGTCGGGGTCCCCACAGAGCTGGTATCAGAGCCATCCTGACTATAGGAAGCCTTAGTTAGCATGGTCGTTAGTTAGGGTAAGACTATTTCCAAAACTACTACTAGTTTTCAAAACTATCTATACTTCTCTCCCCTTCTCAGTTTTTCGAAAACTAAGGTATACTTTCTTTATTAATCTCTTCCCCTTCAAAACCTTTGGTCGCTAGAACCCTTATGCCTCTGACCACTTGATTCCTTGTAATCCTCATGGATAATCTAGAAGGAAGATGCCTTGCCAGACATTCACCCACATCTCCTGAACACAAGATTGGCGACATCACAACAAGATGATACCAACAGAAGATACATCCTCGACGAATGAGGACCCGAAGACCCAGGAGATGGTGACACCCTTGACACTGCCCCAAGATGATGCAACCTTAGCCCACGATGATCAGGGCATAGAATATGCAAGGTCATGATATACATCGCTAATAGAGTAACCCTGTCACCACCGTTGTTGTATCGGCAACCACCGATGGATGAGAACCTAGCCATATGGTCCGCCTCACCATAGTGAGCAGGAAAATGGTTCTCCTCATCCCCCGCTCTTGGTGTCGAAGTTGTCATCAATGTGTCCGACAGATTGGGCCTCTATTATGCCTTGTTAAATGTCATTGCATAAAGGAGTGCCACCCGGAACCGCCAACACCTTAAAAAGGCAAGAGTGATCGTCATGATTAAGAAGACAAGAGAAGATCAAGTCAATGCCAGCCACGAGGAGCCACCTTCACCCGATCACCTCATCAGGAGAGAAGTTGTTGAAGACTCTTCAGGCTCAACCCAGATTGTTTCATCGAACAACTACAAGAGACGTAGCAACACCTGAGGAAAACTCAGAAGACTGCATGAGGCACAAGGCACGACTACTGAGTCCGAGAACCCCTAGGGTAGGATGAGTCGTGTACCCCTTATTCGCAGTCGAGTCCGTATGATAGTTCGAATAGAACCATGACTGTGTGTTGCTTGTTTTTACTTGTTTGTGTTTTGATATAGGTCGCACTTTTGCCCTAGGCGACAAGTATGCGACTATATCACCTTCCTTACCTTGCTTCTTCTGTTTGGCCCTTTTTGCACCTGTTTGTTTGCACTGCACTATAGAACCCTCTTTAGGCACTCCCCTCCTCTATGCTACCTCTCCCTCTCATCTCTCTCCTCAACCAAAGACCGACAAGACAAGGTACACCGAGGATTCTACTTCGACAACCAACGAGCACTGGAGACTTTTGTTGCAGCGACCAAGTGCAACCCAGTAGCGTTATGTCTACTCGTCAAGATTAGGAACCCATTCCTAGACCCTTCGAGACTTCATAAGATACCCCATCTCGAATCCTTAACCATGTGCTTCCACAGAATTGCAAGAGAACCTGTTAAGCCTCCATCACCTTGCTTACCACTGGGTTCATTAGGGAACTAGTGGACATAGTTAACGAGCACATTATCATCCTAATATAGCACCAAAACTGACGATGCCATAGGGAGGACCAATCTGAGGATATAGGAACAGAAGACAGATGACTTGATGAGTTTATATCAATGACTTGAGGAATTATATGAGACTATTTGGTGGATTATGAGGCTTTGATGTTGGTAAATGAACTTGGTGGGATCATGAGTATAGATTAGCATAGCTTTCATTACCCCTGAGTAAATTGGATTTAGTAGGATAATTGTAAGTATTTGGATTTAACTTAGCCATGGGATATTGAAAGGAGACAGTTGATATTACGTAAATGACTTGGGGGAACATGTAGGAATTCTCGTTGGACAAGAGATTTGGATTTAAGTAGGTGATTATAGTTGAATATAGATGCTGAGTATGTCTACATGGTTCGGAGTAAATTAGATTTAGATTGATGATCTCGATCAGGATACCATGTTTCTCGGTGGACGATAAACTAGGAGATTGCACTAATTGTCGGAGTTTATTTAGGGTTCTATATAAGCTTGACCTTGGAGTTTACTTGACCATGATAATGGAAATTGGTGGACTGACTATAGTAAGTTAGCCTTCCCAGTATTTGTGGATTATAGGATATTAGAAGATCGTGTAGAATACCATAGAGATTGGATTTGAAGAACTAGTGGATCATGTAAAGATTGGTGTAGTTAATGGGTTGTTGGAGTTGATTCATAGGAAGGAAACAAGATTTTGGAGTGGCATACAACGTGTTTCCTTAGGATAGAGGTGCTTTATCTTAGACCTTGGAAGAATAGGCTGAGCACTTGGATTGTCACGTTCAAGCTTAGCAGCTTATATGTTCTACCCATTGATTTTTAGGGGTAGACATACATATGGGTTTGGGGATTGTAGACATATATGATTTTGTTAGACCTCCTCTCGAGAGTCATGAGGATATGAATCACATGAGTGATGATTGGAGTTGACCTATACGAAATGATACTATCAGTGATATGGTGTGATTTGTTTAAAGGACTAGATAGCACAATTGGCATCTCAGAAACTGTGCTCAAGGATGGGATGATAAACTTTCACTCGCACACTAGAATCCTTGAAACCCTTACGCCCTACCAAGCCACAACATGGTCGGATCCTGACCTTGGGCTTTGGCTGTAGATCGATAAGACCTTGGCCAATACTCAACCGTGACCACCACTAATTCCCCAGCCTACTTTATGTACCCCGTGAACAAAGTCTTCATGGAGTGCTTAGACAAGATAGTTTTCATCATCATTTGGTGACCTACTTGTCCACCTGAAGACGGAAGAAGAGCCGTTCAGCTAGTCCAGGAACATTTAAAGACCGCCATGCCAAGGAGGAAGAACTACCACCATCATCAAGAAGTAAACATCCGCGTCGAAGACCAGGTGTATCTACAAGCCACTCCTCTCTAAGGAACCAAGCATTTCCATGACAAGGAGACCCACACCAAGATTCATCGGCCCCCTTCGTGATCACTCCAAAATTTAACAACCCCTTCTGACATCACTACGAGACGAAAAGAAGACAGTTACCAGCTGGAGTTTCCACCTGAGTTACCTAATGTGCACAACTCTTTCCATGCATCACAACCCCGGAAGTGTTTCCAACTTCCTAACTTGCCCGATCCCTACGAGGGCATTGACCACCAAGCCATCGACCCCTAGCCCAATCTAACCTATCACGAGCTACCCATCAGCAACTTGGATCAAGAATAGCATCATACATGAAGCCACATCATCAAGTACTTCAAGCTCAATGGAGCACTACACGGAAGCAGAAGCAACATGAGGACTTGAAGACTACCCCAGATCCAAGTTTCTGTATCCCTTTCCGCTCCTAGTTTGGGAATCTCGGGGACGAGATTCTTGTAAGGGGGGTAGGTCTGTCACACCCTGATTTTCATGCCACTACACTTAAGCTAACAATCATGATAAAATGTGGTTTGACAAAAACTTATGAGTGTTTTGGACTTTGCCTTGATTGGATTTTGTCTGTTGTTTGCAAGTGCTCTAAAAATAAAATAAATCCTCCAACTCTTATACTCCTTCTCCTTGATCCAAAAACCTTTCCCAATGATCATGCCATGTGTATAGAACATAAAAATAATTTCTTGCAAAAATAATTTGGCCAAAAAGTATTTTCAAAAATTAGTTTTCCAAGAACCCCTGAATTGAGGTTTGCACTGCAAGTACTTGATTTGGGGTATGAAAAATATTTCAAAAGGTATATTTGACTCCTATTAGATATAGGATACCCAGAAACCACAAAAATATAATTTTAAAAGTTATTTTCCTATTTTATTTAAAAGCTTTTTCTTAAGGCCAGAATGGTCTTTAATAGGGAAAAATTATTTTATTGTTTTAAAAATATTTGACAAAAATCAGGGAAATTCAGTGGACATATATTGTCCATATATAAGAGTTTCAACACATGGTCATGTTCAAAATATTGGTCAAATCCCTCAAAAACCCTTTCTGGATATTTCAATCTTTTGAAATATTTACAAAGGAAATATTCTCCAAAAATTCCAAGAAAATTCTATCATGTCACATATGCCATATTTGGTGATCTTGCCAAGTATCATGTCTTGGAGAACAAGATAACATCATCAAATCCCCTCAAAACCATATCTTTCCATTTTGAAGTTTGAGCAACTTTACATTGCCAAACATGTCCAAATGTTCTCAAACCTTGTGAACATACTCCAATGGTATAATAATTCATCTAGACCAAATGGCACAAGTTGGAGAACAAGTTAACTTGATCAAAGTGCCCCAAAACCCTTCCTGTCCAGAACCAAATTTGAACAACTCTACATTGGCAACTTTCTCCTTTTGATCTCAACTTTTGTGGACATGTTCAGAGCCTCTAATGCTGACACTACACAAAGTGATGCATCAAGGAGAATAGATTTGCATGACTAAATCTTGGATAATCCATTTTTGTTCATTTCTAGGGTTCACAAAAGTTGGATTGTTAACTTTGCCCAAATGGGCTCAATATTGGTGGAACCTATTATCTTATCATACCATATGACCCTGTCAATCCTCATGACAAATGGATGTCATCTACTTGCCCAAACCATTATCAAACACCTTCTGACACTTTACCAAAATGCCATTTTTGATCTCTTCCACTCATCTCCATGAGCTGAACTTCTTCCCACAACCTCTCCTAGTCCCCCTCTACCTGTGGTGTGCTTCCCTGCCCGAGAGGCAATGATGAAGGGGTGCATGGATCCACTTTCTTTCTCTGGACAGCAGGATTTTCACTCTCTCTCCACCCCTCCTCTCCTCTACTGGCTCCCCAAGGCACCCAATGCCCTTGCCACATTTTTTTACTCCCCCTGCAGCCACTAGACACAAGTGGATCGCCTTGAAAGTCTGTGTGAAAAAGCCGCATGATGCCGTCCCAAAGACGCTCCTGAGCACGCTACCGTGCTCCCGACCGTTGACACGGCGTTCCCGTCCACCTCGAGCCTCCCCTCGCGCCAGTCGAGGTGCCTCGACATCCGCAACACGCCTCCGAGCTGGCCCCCTTCTCTCTCTTCCTCCTGCTGCCTCCTCTCGCACGCGCACCGGCCGCCCGAGGGCTCCAATGGGCAGCCTCACACGCGCGATGCCTCTGACCTGTCCCCGCTCCTTCTCTCTCTTCCTGGCACCCTAATCCACCCCCACTAACACCGCAGACAAGTCCTCGCACTCTCTCCTGGCCTCCCGGGCCGTTGCCGCGGCCACCCGTGCGTCGCGTCCACCGTGAGCTACGGGGCGGCTATTTAAGGCCACCCCCAAGCCCCCTCTCTACTCCTTTGGCCCTCTCTCCCTCCCAGCAACCGTCTCGGCCAACTCATTCTTCCTCTCGTGCCCTCCATCCATCACAACGGCCGGAGCGCCGCCGTCGGGCTCCACCTAAATCCGAGCTATCCCGAGCCTCTCCTCTCTCCCTAGCCACTCGAGTACCCTCATACCACCACCTCGAGGCCCTCCATCACCGTCGTTCGTCCCCGGGAACGCCACGCGCTCGTGGCTGAAGATGGCCGTCAGCCTCGTCCGCTGCGGCCGACGCACTGCTCGACACGGTGCCCCTAGGCGAACGTGCCACCCATGGTTGGACGCAGCCGGACCCCCTGAGCACGCCGGTGGCCAGCTCACCGGAAACGGTGGCCTGTGGCACCGGCAAGCCGCCGTCGACGCCGCCCCCTGCCCCTACTCTGTTCGAGCGGGAGGTTGGGGATTAACTCGACAGATGGGCCCCGCGTGTCGGCGACCCTGAGGGCCGGGCCCGCGGGTTAAATGGACACGGCTTCTTCGGGAGCCGTCTCCCTGAGGCCAACGCGTACTCCGGGCGGGCGCCTTCGACGTCACCGTTGTCGCCCGTGGCGGCGTGTAGCTGGGCGGCCCGTGTCTTGCCCGCTATGCCTCGCCCAGTGCGCGCCGCCGCCGCCCAGATCCGGCCAATTTAGGTAGATCCCTCTCCTGTTTCTTTTTCTGTAGACTTGTAAAATCCATAAACAATTCAAATGGACTCCAAATTTGATGATTCAAATTTCTAGTGACTCTATAAATCATGATCTACCTGGTGATGCAACATGCACATTTTTCCAGAGACCTTTTCTTCACAAATATTTACCAAACCCTATTTTTCCTATTTCTGTGATGAACTTTAGAAAATCACAGAGAGCCCATTTTTGATCCAAATTCCATGATTCAAATTCCTAGATGTTTATAAGTTCAAAACTTAGTTTTTGAACATTTTTAGTAATACTTTCTGTATCACCTCAAATAATGGCCTATTTCTTCATGTATAGACAACTTTGCAAAATCATGGGATATTCATTTGAACTCCAAATCCAGAGAAACCAACTCCTAGGTGCTTCTAAAATCATGCCTTGTCAAATGGGTGCCTCTGCTCATTTTTGAAAATAATGTTTCTGTACACTTCTTGCAAATCCATTAATCCCTTGACTCCATCATATTGAAATGTTCAGAGATGTCCATTGATCAAATCCTAATGAAACCACTTTGGTCATCCCTCATATGACCAGAAGTATCCCAGAAAAGTCCAACTCATATTTTTAGAGCACTTTTATTTCCTGCCTTGTTGTGTTGCTTATTATGGTTGCTTTCGACGATAGTTGACGAAGTAGACGAAATGCTCAGAGTTGGACCAGAGATATTTGAAGACCTCGAAGACTTTGTTAAAACAGGCAAGCAGCCCTTTGACCATGATGAACCCTTTTTATCATAGTAACATTTCTTTCCGTGATTGTTGAATGCATGATATCTTGAATGGCAACCTTGCTAGGTTTGCCTCCGTTGCATACCCCGTTGATACTTGCCTTGATCATGACTCTATCCTTGTTTAGAGTTGTGTTGGTGGGTTGTAGAAATATGCTATAGTTGTTGGCTGAGCAAAAATGGGTCGGGGCTATGCATGGAAAGAAACCAAATGTGGTTTGACATACTTGCAAATAGCCCAGTGGGTGCCACTAATGCCCCTGGGAGATGATGATGAACTAGGTCACTACTTGGGGGAGAGGTAGTGTACCGAGGCTTGATGAAACTGTTGTTTACAGAGAAGGATTAGATTTAAGATTTCTCGACTGTCCCAACCTTACATGCGCAACCACTCTACCCTTATATGGGAAAGGGCATTATTGATTACCTAGACCGATACTAGCTTGGAGCCCGCATTACTAGTGACGGAGAGTTGTTGGTGCGCTCTCTCGGGGCGGTCGTGCTGTAGGGCGGCCATGACTGTTTTCACAGGGCACCGGACACACCGCTGGTACCCGTGCTTGTGGTATGTGATGAATATGGGAGCGAGGCTCCACAACTTTATGATGTGAAATGTTAGGCACGGGGGTTACTACCAATCGAGTGGACTCCATGTTAGTGTCGTCTAGGGAAAGATAGTGATCGGGTGCTTACCCCGGGTACTTGAGGTATCGCGGGTCGTGGGTGACATGGAAGTTCCCCGGATCTTGTGGGTACAGTGTGCAACCTCTGTAGAGTGTAAAACTATTCGAATAGCCGTGTCCACGGTCAAGGACAGTTGGGCAGTGCTGCTTAGACTATGTCCATATGTTTCTGACAAACAACACCGTTTGGTGATATTGATGATGTGACTCGTGAGGAAGTCACGATGAGCTTGAGCATTAGTTTTTCATAACTCTTTCTCGATGTTGAGGTCTGTAACCTCCTGATGCTTGTTGCAGACGCATTCCTGTCCTTGATAAATGTTGATCATACTTATATGAGAAAAACTAGCTTTCCGCAACAATGCCAATTAAGCAATAGAGCTTTGCATAATTATTTGGTTATCACTCTTGGGTTGCTTGCGAGTACATTCAAAGTACTCATTGGCTTGCCACTGGTTATTTTATTGGCCAGGCATGAAAGAACAGGATGTGATGAAGAATACTTCGGCGACGAACATGCAAACTAGGACGCTTTCCCAGTCAGAATGCCTGTAGGGTTAAGGCAGATGGCATGGGTCCAAGTTGTTATTGAAGATTTCCGCTGCGATGATACACTCAAGACTTGACCATAATGGTCCTACTTGTGTAAAACAGTATGTATGGATGTAAGACTCTTGTGATTCAGCTTCTGTGTGTTCAGTGAGCATTGATCTCTGGGATCACTGTACACGTGCATTCGGTGATCTCGACTTATGAGTCGGGATCCCCATAGGAACAAAACAATCTTTCTCGAACTCACGGTGGCAACTTGCACCAAATGCACGTGAATTAGAGGCAGTCACTTCTTTCATCCAACATATGCTTCATGAACGGGAATGAATATAATGCTTATGAAAGTTTCCAACACTAGCTAGATGTTCAACACAAATCATGGAGAAGATAAAAATGTTGCTGATGGGCTCAAGAGCAATTCATCCAGGTTCCCATATAAGTGGAATTCCGCAATTACTTGAACAAGATGATAGCATTGGTCAGACCCAAAGGATATAATGGTGTATGCTCGAGGAAACAAAAAATGAGTAAGACAAAATTACGAATATCGTTGGTTCTGATTTGATTTGACTATAGCCCATAATCAAATCAAAGATTGGATAAGATGATAGGTCCATTAACTGATCACGAGGGTCAATCAATGAAAATACCATCTTCCTTCAACACACATACAAGATATCCCTTAAACAGAACTAAGTCGGACAAGATTTTATCTTCCAACTCTCCAAGTTATTGTTTAGCTTAATCAACTAGCTCAGGGACATCCAACACGGAATCTTGGAGAATGAGTGGTTTACAAGAAACCACCTTGATCACGAACTCAACATAATGGTCAGGGGACAGCCTGGTAATATTTTTGAGAGGATATTCAAAATATCACAAACCACTGGTATGCTATTAAGCTTGGGAGCAATCTTGCTTTTGAAGCAAGATGATATGATCAAAAGAGCAGGGGATTGTCAAAATCCTAACTCTTTGATCGAAGAATGCACCAAGGAAAATGGATTATGTGGCATGATCAACCTTAGGGTGATGATCCAATAATCACAACGCTAAGAATGAGATTATTGTCCATTAATTACCAAGCAACGGGGTTGCTAGGAGTATTGATGTCACACATCACAATTCACTTGTCAGTATTACGGTTACAATAACGCGGGAACCGAGGAATGAATAATGATGCCGAGAAGTATGACTGCATCAAGGATTCATAAGAGGTGGTGCATTTCTCATGATATTCCTGACATAAAGGGGGTAATACTCCAGGGTAGAATAGAACAAAAGCTGGATTGGCATTTTGATCTGCGGAGTACGACTACTTGACTCAATCCTGGATATGGATGGGGTATTGGAGTTTGTTTCTCCTGGTCATTCTGAAATAGAACGGCTTGACGGACCACAAGAATAATACGCACCTATGAACACGAAGGCACAACTATTCCTAACTATCACTTGATAGATGGAGGTCAGGATATAACTAAAGAGGGACAACTCATAGGAACATATGATTTTCTGAGTTGTGGATGCATAGATTAGTATGTCGAACAAGATCAATATATTTCTTTCAGATAACCCATGCAGAAAGGGAGGACTGGCAGGGTCACAATTTAGAACGTGGAAGTCACCGAGAGCACTCTTGTTGTGATCTTTTGGTTCCAAAAGTTCTGCCATAAGTAGTTCATGATATTTGGAAGAAGGATAAACCACAAACCTCGAGGACTATTTCAAAGGTTACTAATATCCTAATGGAACGATCAAGCACTATCAACAGGAGGTAGATGGGCTGAATCTCGGGTTCGAGAACCCAGAAATAGAATGCCTGCTAACTAAATGGCATCAGGGGATGCTTTCGAGGATGATGGCCGAAATTATCACACTGGGATATAAGAATTGCTAGGTTACTAGATGATCCCCTAGGACACCTATGGTCATAATAATAGCTCCAACATATATGTCGAGGCAATGGAGTACCTCAACTCACCGATTTAGTGCGGTTAACCTGGTCTAAAAGAACATCGAAACCAGAGGGAAAGGATTTTGCGAATGCATGAGATTGTTTGGAAACCTAGGATGACTCGGACAACATAACGATTGTAAATACTCAAAAAGATTTGAGACATCCTGAAAAAATGGTGGTATAACCACTCGATCATCACAATATCAAGGTTCCGAGACCAACAGTCAACATACGGAAGTAGTAGGAACTGAGCTGAGGCATAAATTAAACAATCTTATAAGTCTATGGATTGGTAACACGTGATCCTGATAGAAAGAAGAGAAAACCTAGTTCCTTAACTGCGTAGAAAAGATAGGATGACCTGGATCAGAAGGCACAAGGTATAAGGAGTAAAAGAGCCTTACATTCCCTTCGACAATCAATTCCCTTATATAACTAAAGAATTTCTAGACTCAACTTCGACCAGTTTGGTTTGGTAATCCTACAGGCAGGCAGGCTCTGATACCAAAACTGTCAGGACCCCAATCCTATGTCACACCGATCTAGCATGTAACACCTCATATCACTTTGTGGCCTCGCGCACAGTATTCCACGGGTGCCACCTTACCTGGCTCGGGATCGTTTGTGCATTTTGGATCATGTATATGATAGTGTCGCTAGCATCCATATGATACAGAACCCGGGCCGACATGACTAGTCGTGAACCCAAAGTGGCACTAACCTACAGGGACATGCTTACATGACCCAACAACGAACGTATCGATCATCAACATATGAACCCATGTTGTAGTAAGCTACAAGGACTTAAAGGAACAACACGTGACATTTTCCCAAAGGGACATACACATGAACAAAGAAGGACACATGTCGGCCAGCCTAAGTGTTCTGGAGCAGTAGCAAGCTACCATGGCTTAGTGGAAGCACTAGGGGACATTTCCCCATAAGAGAGGCTACCAAGGAAAAACAACTAGGTTGTCGGATCCCACACATACCAATACACGGTACACGTACGCATAACATGCACGATATGTGTAGATACAACATGGCATCACAACATAACTCAACAACTCATATAGATAAAGGCCCAGAACAGCCACATGACCCAACATACAGGGCATACAAGCAACGGAAGCATAACATGTCTGAGTACAGACATCTACAAATGAAAAAGGCTGAGAAGCTTGACTATCTACAAGACCCTCCCAAGGGTTCAAGAGCATAGCTAAGGTAACAAGCTAAACGTCGATGTCCATGCGGTACTACTAGTGAGGCTGAAGTCTCTCCACAAAAACATAAATTAAACAAACATGAGTACAAATGTACCCAGCAAGACTCACATCAGAACTAGCTACATATGCATCAGTATCAACAAAGGGATGGTGGAGTTTAACTGCAGCAAGCCAGCTTTGACTCAGTGGCTATCATGTACTACGAATGCTGGTAACTCTTTCGAGGTGGCGCACACGAGTCCACGTATTCACCATATAAATACACCATTATGGATCCGCTCCCGTCTCCCTACGAGAAGGCCATCCATAGCACTCACGCTTATCTTGCGCATTTTAGAGTATCCACTTTCACTTGTCTATGAACTGCACAAGCAACCCAGTAGTCCTTTATCGCAGACGCGGCTATTCGAATAGATGATGTTAACCCTGCATGGTGTACTTCTTCACACACGCTCTTGCCACTTACCGCCATGTACACGTCATGTATCTCGGCAGCCTTCAAGCGGAAGCCTGGCGAGGGTGTTGGCCTTGACCTGACTAACCACACAAGTCCATAGTCCAGGTTTATCGCCTATTCAGGTTCCATCCACAGGGAGTCCAGCCGACATTTCCACTACGGCCCCGAATGATGTGTGCTGGGTTCACGAGGCACCAAACAGGCGTCTCGGTACACCGGGCCACGTGCCTACCACATCACAGCCCACCCCTTGGGTCAGCACTGCGCACGGCCTCCAGCATACTACAAACACCAGAAACTACTTGCAAATCCAGGACAAAGACAAGGGCGGTTAATAAGTCGAGAGGTTCCATTGGTTTCGGGCCCAATGCGTGGTAGTAGCTGTTCTTGGATCACAAACATAGAACTCAGTCCCCGAGGATGATTTCAATGAGACAACCCACCATGTACTCCTACATGGCCTCTCATCGATACCTTCACCAAATCGTGTTCACACACTTAGATCTCAACAGTAGGACATGTTCACACCATTCCAATCCATCCCAAATGAATCAGACCTGATACAACTCTAAGCATAGCAGGCATAACAACAAGCATGAATGAGTAGGCACATCAGGGCACAAACAACTCCTACTCATGCTAGTGGGTTTCATCTATTTAGTGTGGCAATGACAGGTCATGCAGAGGAAAGGGGTTCAACTACCGCAACATATAACAGTTGAATCATTGTTGTCCTAATGCAGTAAAAGAGAGCAGGAGCGGGAGAGTAGGATTGTATTGGAATGAACAAGGGGGTTTTGCTTGCCTGGCACTTCTGAAGATAGTATAGCTTTTCATCGGTGTCATCGAACACATCGTCGGAACAACGTCTACTAAGAGGGGACAAACACTAGCAATAGAGAAACAACACAATCAATGCAATGAACAATATGATGCACGATCATGACATGGCAACATGCTGTGGTTTGAGCTAATGCAACTAGCAACAATTTAAATGGAGTTGGTTTGAACACAAGATTCAAATTCAAACCCCATATGTGGATATTCAAATGCCATTCATTCGATTTTCCCTAAACAGTAGTTACAAGTTGTTCTAGCATGCATGAAAATGGTACAGATGGATAGACTAGATTTTTCTGATCATTTTTCATATATAAATTATTTCATTTGGAGTAATAGATTAAATTTTATTAATTTTTGAAGTTTTAACATTTTCTGAAATTTAATGAATTATTTTAAATACAGAAATTATTTACTGCGTCATCATGACATTATCATGACATCAGCGGGTCAACGGGGTTAGTCCAGGTCAAACCTGACGTGTGGGGTCCACACGTCAGTGACACAGGGACTAATCCTGGTCAAACCCAGCACTGAGTGGGGTTTGACTAGGGTAGCACTACAAAAAAAGGACACATCCGTGACATTTTGGGCCAAACGGATTTTTGTGTGTCATGCTTATGACACTTCTATGACGATAATTGTGACAAAACTCGGTATCATCACAGATGTGGTGGGCTCCTACTTCTATGACAAAAAATCATGACAGAAAATGGGCTTTTCGTCCTCGGCGGGTCGGAGACGCAGCGGCATGACATTCTTTGGGTCGTGCATGACAAAAAAAACCATGGTAGAAGCGAGGGCGAGGAAAATATTGGGGAGTTCCCGGTTACGATGGGTGGTCGGGGGCCAAGTGATGCCCGTTTCTCTCGTACCCGTACGCGCGTGGGTGCGAGGCATTGGGCTCTAACTGAACCAGAGCGAGGCGTCGCCTAACTGAACCCGAGCGAGGCGTCGCCTAACTGAACCCAAGCGATTGCACTGCAGGCTACGCGTTACTGAACCCGAGCGATCGATCGATGGTTGTTAACTAAACCCGATCGAGCGATTCCTTCACTACTTCTACTAACTAAAACCAATTGATGCTGCCTCTGGATGAACAGTGAGCCTTGTTGGGGGGGGGGGGGTTGGATGAACAGTTTTCGGTGGGAGGATGGATGAACAGGACCACGTGGTGTTGCCGTTGGATGAACATGACCCCGATCGATCAAGCAGGTTAGGGGCTGGATGAACAGGACCCCGTGGAGGGCTGGATAAACAGGACCCCGTGGAGGGCTGGTTGAACAGTAGCCGGTGGAGGGCTGGATGAAAAGTAGCCCATGGAGGGGTGCTTGAACAGGACCCCGTGGAGAGGGCTGGTTGAACAGTAGCCGGTGGAGGAGCGCGTGGTGGAGGCTGGATGAACATGAGCCCGTGGATGAACAGTCGCAGGTGGAGGCTGGAGGAGGTCAATGGTGGATGAACAATAGCCCGTGGAGGCTAGAGGAGGTCGACGGTGGATATGAAGTGTATCCCGTAGAGTCCTGTTTTGCGGTACGCCACACCCCTCCCGATGAATAGGACCCCCGTTCGACCGTTTCGCTACAACACAAGTCTGTTTCCTCCGTTTTACGATACACAAAACCGCTCCCAATTAACAGGACCCCATTTCAACCATAGGAGGTCCAACAGAAGTCCGTTTACTCCATTTTGCGGTACGCCAGACCCCTCCCGATGAACAGGATCCCGTTTCGACTGTGGCCGGTCGAGCATAAGGCCGTTTCCTCCGTTCTGCGGTACGCCAGGCCTCGTTTACATTGACTGTTCCATCCAAGCCGGTTGGCTCCCAATGAACACGACCACGCATTCCCTTCCGACCTAGCCGGTTTGCTCCCCATGAACATGACGACGACGCAGTTTCTCCTTTCCGACCCAGCCATGTACACGAGCCCTGGCCGTACGTATGCACGAGTAGGCGTTCGAGACCCCGCCCGTATGTACGTACGTGGCCATATTTACTTTCTTGCACCCTGGCCGTTGTACGTACGTGTACATGCTACGTGTGCGCCTCAACTATGATACGTTCCCTTCCTTGCACTGCCACGGTTCATCGCTGCAGCCTGCAGACAGACCGATCGACTAGTATGTCCTTACACGTTCATGACCAGAATGACAACGCTACGTATGCTTCGACCAGGTGGGTCCCGACTGTCAGGCACTTCCTTGCGTGCGAAGATGTAGCTGGTGGGTCCCAGCAGTCAGGGGTGAATCGTTTTTTTGCCCGTAATATGGACGCACTTCCTTGCGTGCGAAGATGTAGCTGGTGGGTCCCAGCAGTTAGGGGGGAATTTTTTTTTCGTGAAATATGGTGGCCCGTCCGGTGGGTCCCTGCTGTCAGGTGGAGGAATAATTATTTTGCGCGTAATAAGGAGACACTTCCTTGCGGTTGCCGTGGACCCAGCTGTCAGTCTCTCCACGCACAGTACTCTTCCGATGGAAGTCGTTCCTTGACCACGTTGACCACACCGCGTCGAGAGCACCAGGACATTGGAGGACGGCGAGACCTAGGAAGGGGATGATGCGGAGCCGGGGAAGACGCGACAGTGGAAACCCACACGGAGAGGAGTACGAGGGTTCACTGGTTCGTCTGTGATGTGAGCCTGCCGTCGCCGTAGAATAATAAGGGGTGTGGGTGAGTAGAGGAATGGCCTGGCCAGCGGTGGGAGTAGTAGGGGCGGTAAGGCCTCCGCGACATCACAGCCGGCCACGGGAGGCAGGAGCACGCGGCACGACCGGCGCTGAGTTGGGCGGCTGGAGCAAGAAGACCAGAGGTTGAGGAAGCATTATGGCCATTGGATGGACATCATACGGTCACTAGATCTAGAATCGTTCATATTGATTAAGTTGACAAAGCCCTCCATCCCCGTCAACTTAGTAGGCCCACAATTCAGCCTCCCACTATGCTGGGTCCCAGCTAGCAGGGGGAGTATTCATTTTTTTGTGCGTAATAAGGAGGCACTTCCTTGCGTGCGAAGATATAGCTGGTGGGTCGGGCCTGTCAGCGGGGGGAACATTTTTTCACAAAATACAGAGGCCCTTCCGGTGGGTCCCAGATGTCAGGTGGAGGAATCATCATTTTGCGCGTAATAAGGAGGCATTTCCTTGTGTGCAGCCGTGGACCCAGCTGCCAGCCTCTCCATGTATAGTCCACGTCCAATTGATGTCATTCGTTGACCACGTTGACCAGGCCGCACCGAGAGCACCAGGGCGGTGGACGACGGCGAGGCCTGGGAACGACACGGAGCCGGGGAAGACTCGGCAGTGGTTGCCCACACGGTGGGGAGTACAAGGGTTTACTGGTCCGGCTTCCATCACCGTAAAATAACAGGAGGTGTGGGTGAGTAGAAGAATGGCCTGGCCAGCAATGAGTAGGATGGGGCGGTGCGGCCTGTGCGGCAGCACAGCCGGCCACGAGAGGCGGGAGCAGGCAGTCCCACCGGTGCTGGTTTGGGTGGCGGGAGCAAGAAGATCAGATATTGTAGAAGCAGCACGGCCGTTGGATTAACATCCAACAGTCACTGTTGTTAGAATCGTTTGTGGACTAAGTTGATAAAGCCTTTCCTACACATCAACCTAGTAGACCCACAAGTCAGCCTCCAAATCTGTCCCAAACAGCATACAACCCAAAATTTCAAGTCAGATTCAAATTAGTTTTAAAACTAAATATACCTTAATTTAAATCCAATAAAATTTTACCCGCACAAAAACATTGAAATTTAAAATATCAAAATCCGAAAGAAAAAAGTATTTTGGAACTAATTGCCTGTTTGTTGTATTTTTTCATTTTATAGCCCATCTATTATTACTTATAGCCCATTTCTTATTACTTATAGCCATTTTTGGGCAAAATGCATCCCTCCTCGTCGTGAAAGATTTCCAGCCCAGCAGGGCGTAGAAAAGCAAGTAGGCCTACGTTGGTTATTTTACATAAAATAAAATAGCTGGCTAGCCATTTTCAGAAAGGAAAAAACAAACTGGGTTGGTCATGTGCCAAATATATGAAATAAAAGCCTGGGCTAGACGGGCCACAGCTCCCGCACAACCTAGTTGATACCCTTCTCCTTCCCAAAAAGAAAATTATTGCACGCTGCTGGGTCCCTACTGTCATCCTCACCATGTACAAGCATCTCCTTATTCCTCTCGGTTGTTGACCATGTTGACAACACCGAAGGGCGGCGCCGCGGCGAGCGAACCAAGGCGGAGGATGATGGTGAGGCCTCAGACAGGAGCGAATAGGAGCCAGGAAAGATGCGCAGAGTTTTAGGGTGCGATGTAGCCAGATGCGTGCGCGGCAGCACAACCTGCCGTGGGAGGCGGGAGCAGGTGGTCCCGCTGGCATTGGTTTGGCTTTTGCGGCTGGAGGAAGAAGAGACTGAAGAAAAACGACAGACGTTGAATGTCAATCCAACGGTGAAGGTTGGTACAATCGTTTGTTGACCAAGCCGACACCAAGTAGCAAACTTTTTTATATACAGGAAGAAAAGAAAAACTGGGCTCGTTCGCCTGATAACATTCCCGAAACTGCGACCGTTCGATCTTGCATCGCAACTAAAACTACGAGAAAAATGCGTTCGTCTGCAGTCCTCCTCCCAGGGAACGTTCGCCACATAAGTGACTAGCACCCTTGGTTTCCAACCAAGAGGTCTTGGGTTCCAGTCCCAGGAACTCTCAATTTTGTCCTCCTTCCTTCCTCACAAAAAGAAAGAAATAAAATCAAAGACTTGAGAAGGCGTACAGAACAAGCTAGCGTACCAGTAAAGAGATGTTGCTGAGTTTTAGAAAAAAGAGAGACATGCTCATGTAGCTGGTTCGAATCCAGACCTAGACTATGACTATATATGGTGCTATGCTACTCTGCAAGTAATGAAACTGACATATCCAACGTTCTGTTCTCCTCGTCTCTACTTACTCTGCCTAGCATCAGAAGCTCTGGCCGCAACAACCATGTCCGCTAGCTGCTCGTCCACCTGCTCTTCAGCAGGCGACAACCAGATATGCGCCAAGTAGCCACCCGTACCATCGCCTGTGCATCTCATCACACCCCCGCCGGCACACGCACCGCTGCCGGTTGGTCATCGCAACCCGCTGCCGTTGATGTGGTGCCACTGCTGCAAATTACGTAGAGTCATCTGTCACGTCTCAACCACAATCCTCAACCCTGGTTGAGTCTTCTACAAATGCCCGATCACGGGGTAATAATATGTTTAAGTGTTGTTCTGCTGCTTTCAGTTGCTGATTTTTTAAATAGTTTGGTTGATGATCTCCCAATTTGATTCGTGCAGAAAAGGGAAGATTCGTGTGATTTGTATTTCTGGGAAGTTGCTGATGTGGGGGAATGCAACTATGCTGATTATTTGGTTAGCCGAGGAATCCCAATACCAGCAAGTTGGGGTGTTGGACAAGGAACAACAGAAGAGGAAGATGCAGAGCAGAAGGTTAAAGATGCAGTTGCTCTGATCATGGCCAAGCAACAACTGCTGAACGGCCTTGACAACAATGAGGAGATGAGAGAACTTGTGAAGATAATGGGAAAGATCGATGTGCTCTGTAGGATGATTGTCTCTATATTTGCAGTGTATGTAGCACTCGTGATGTATTCAGTGGCTATGACATGAGCATTTTGCTAAAACTAGTAATGAATGAAACATGTGTAGCAGGCTGGGCGTAGTGTTGTGAACATCTAATGATTTCTACTTTTGCTCATAAATAAATAAATAAATAGTAGAGGCCGTTTTGGTAATAAATAAATAAATTAGCAGAGGCCCTGTCGGGTCAGCTTTGTTCCCATTCAAAGACGTCGAGCAAATTGAACTCCAACAGCAAACTATGTCATCAAATACAAGTTTCCTAGCCAAATATGAGTACAACTAAACAACAATGTCATCATGTTTTAGTCGTCATGCAATCACAGAGGCCCCGTCGTCAACAATGTCAATGTTTCTTGGATCTTTCGACAGTAACTCCTTTTTGTAGATGCTGCACAACATAGTGATCGCGTCAAACATCTAAATATATAAGAACGTGCTGCAAGTTTAGCAGATTACGATGTATAAGCTGCAGTACTTAGCACTTACTTGATTTAAGGAAATATCTCAGGACAGTTATTTAACACATACCAAACCATTTTGTTCAAATCTTTAGGTTTGTCCTCCTGTCGACTCTTCCCTGTAACTCGAACAGAATAATCGAAAACATTGATCCCGGGATTGTCTTCACCCACCTCTTTGCTAAGCTGATCAGCTGTTTCAATGTATTTTGAGCAAATTGTCAACACTTCTGTAGCAATGTAGGCCTCTACAATGGAACCCTCGGGTCTAGCTCTGTTCCTAAAATAGCCCTTGAAAGTGCCTTGCCGCTTTCAATAGGGTACATCCAGCCATACTGTACTGGACCTCTAAGTAGTGCCTCATCAGGTAGATGAACAGTCAAATGCACCATCACATCAAAGAAGGCTGGAGGATATACCTTCTCAAGGTCGCATAGGATAGTTGGTATCTTGTCTCGAAGACGCTCCAAAGCATCTATCCTGATAGTTCTACTGCAAAGTTCCCTGAAGAATTGTCCCAACTCTACAACTGCTCTATATAAGTTAGGGCGGCCCAATCCTCTAAGGATAACTGGTAAAACCCTTTGAAGTAGGACGTGGCAGTCATGAGTTTTCAACCCATGTACCTATTTTCCATCTGCACTGACTCTCCTTTCAGGGTTGGAAGCAAATCCATGTGGGAATCTCACACGTGACAAGACCTCATAGAATTCTTTTCTTTTTACCTTGTCCAAGATGTACAAAGCTGGTGCCATATCCCGTAGGTTTACCTTCATCTGCACCTGCAATCCTGTCTGATACCCAGGTATGTAAAATCAATCCTAGATTTTAAGGTATATTTCGTCTTGCCTTCAATATTAAGAAGTGTGCCGATAATGGTGTCACATATATTTTTCTCGATGTGCATCACACCAAGATTATGCTGCAGATCAAAATCTTTCCAATACTCCAAGTCCCACAAAGTGGACATGTGGGTAGACAATAATATCTCTTCTACCTGCCATGCTTCCTTTTCCGCTACCATTACGGGATGGTTTCACGTGTAATATGCCTGACCTTCTCTAATTCCACTTGCAACTCATCGACGGTGAGCCTCTTTGGCGCATCACGGTTTTCATGCTTTGCATTGAACACATGTCTTTAGTATTTTCTAGAACGCAGCTTGTCCTTGCAAGGAAACGACGGTGTCCAATGTAACAGATCTTGCTAAGTATTTCGTATGACAGCGGATTCCTGTCACAGCGAACACATGCATTGTAACCATGTGTCGTTCGCCCTGCAATAGTGCCCAAAGCCGGATAATCATGGATGCACCAAATTATAACAGCACGCAGAAAGAAATCAGCTGGTGGGCTGCTATATAGGTCTCGACTGAGAAAACCCCTCCATAGCTATTGAAGTTCCTCCACAAGAGGCTCCATGAATAAATGAAAATCCTTTCCAGGACTTTTTGGACCTGGGATGAGCAAGGCCATCATGTAGTTTGATTCTTTGTTGCAGACATTTGGAGGCACGTTGTAAGGGATAACAAGCACTGGCCACATGCTATATGTGGCGCTCTGGTGGCCAAATGGGTTAAACCCATCCGAAGCTAAGCCAAGTCTAATGTTTCTCGGGTCAGCAGCAAACTTTTTGTGTTTCTGATTGAAGCATTTCCACTCACTACCATGAGATGGATGGCTCATTACATTCTGATCTCTGTACTCCCAGTTCCTAGAATGCCACAGTACATCCTCTCTTGTTTCCGCATCATGAAACAACCTTTGCAATCTTGGCATAATTGGAAAATGTCTCTGAACATTATGAGGAATCCTCTTCACAGCATCACCATCTTTCCATTTTGATGATTTGCATTTCGGGCATTCACTTAAGTTGGCATAATCCTTCCGGAACAGAACACAATTATTCTTACAAGCATGGATCATATCATATCCAATTCCAATTGCGCAAAGGAAATTCTTCATTTTACTATAGGTGTGTGACAGCTCAGACGCCTCTCAGAAAGATTTGTGGAAAGCAGCCAACATCGCATCGAATGATTTGTTGGTCATCCGCTCAGATGTCATCACCTGAAGAAAGGTGACCATAGCTGAGAATACTGATAGCTTATTTCCCGGGGTGACAGCCATGTTGCATTGTTCCAACATGTGGGCGCACCGTTTTTCTTCTGCAGGTGAAAGTTCACGAAATGCACGAGCATTTCATAGCATTGTTTCAATGTTGGTCAAACTCACTGGCTCCTCCACCACCACCTCCTCCTCCTCTTCCACCTGAGCATCAGGTAGATCAAGATGGTGCTCTGCTGCTTCCACATAGTCAATAACATTGATGTTCACAGCTTCACCATGATGAACCCACCTAGTATATGTGACCGACATCCCATACAAGTGTAGATGATTTTGCATAGTTGACTAGGGTCTTGTAACAGAATTCATACAACTGCTACACGGGCAGAGCACATCTGATTTCAGACCACCATACTCAGCTCTGATAAAGTTAATGAAGTTTTCAACCCCCTCGACATATGCAGCAGAGAATCTTCGAGCAGAATTTATCCAAGTGTTGTCCATCTGTTAGACATACAAATTAGTTCTTCTACTAGATATTACAGAAAAAACATATATGCTTTTTTACGAAGTCCAGAAGAAAAATACCTAGGTCGATGTCTAAAGCTATGGCAAGATATTTGGATGAGTAGATCTAAGTAACGAAGTATATGTAAAGCTAACTTAGCAAACAGATTTGAGTGATAAATTATGGCGGGCTGTTTCAGCAGTCAATGAGGCCAAGCACACAGCCATCAAACTATCGAAGGCCATCGCAGCAACAAAGATCGAGTATAAAATGGTGTAGAGCTATTTCACCTAACATATTGGCTACTAGACCATGGCAATGTACGTCACAATAAATATATGGTAGGATATTTTAGCAACTAATCGGCCTTGGCATGCCATCTCAGCTAAGTAGATTGAGTGCAAAATAGGGCAAGAAAGCTTCTTAACCAAAGCATATTGACTGTAAACTACTTCGGAAAACAGTGAGATTAATAGCGTCTATCAGCTAACATGCAGCGCTACACCGACATGCACGGGGCCACAGTCTAGAATGGGCGTACCGTGGGAGAAGCTGACCACCATGCGTATAAACACTAACGTCGCTAGCGGTGGCGGCGCTGACCGCCGTGCGCCTCCACAAGAACGTCGCCAGCGGCGGCGGTGCGACTAGAGGATGGCAGTCTATGAGAGCGTACTGTGGGAGCGAGAGGATCGCCGTGCATCCCCTCGACGAACCGCGGCGCCGATGTATTGGTGCGGCGGGGAGGGCGGCTTTGGCAGAGCGAATGGAGTGGAGGGGGACGGGGGGAACGGGGTGTGGGGAATATTATTGGCTAGTTGGCCGAAGGGTGGTTGAATTTGGCATTTGGGGGGAATTTTGGGGGAGGATTTTCGCGGTGGGCGGGGGGAGTTTGGTGCATTATCAGTTTCTCCAAGAGCAGTCCCACGTGTCAGTGAAGAGGCAAGGTGAAGCGCGTTCCGTTTGCGTGAGCCGTGTGCAGGACCGAACGTGTGTGCGGTGCAACGCGGCCGCGACAGGGGTGTTGTGAGTGTACCGCCTTTTTTCTTTTAAACTAGGTTCTTCGCCCCCTCAAAAAAACCCTTGGTGCTTCACGTGATCCATCGATACTACTACTAGTAATCCGGTAATCCCGACTAAAACGGCGTGGCCGGGTCTTTTCCCGCGCGATATGCTGGGAGGTTGGCTTAGTTGGGTTTTTTAGGACGAGTAATGCTACATAATCTCTAGTTACATAATTAATGTAATGTGAAACGTGTGAGGTGTTGATTGTAGATTGGGTAGTGGGGAAGGGGCCCGCCACCATGAAAATCAGGGAGGAGAGAGAGAGAGGCAATTTACGTTAACCCTTTCGTAGGTTCCCGTAGATGTAGAAAGATGTGAAATGCGTGAATGTGTAGTGGATGTACTATTGGAGTTCCTAAGATAAATTGTGTATGTAGACCCTATGTGTTTATTTACTTCGCATGTTAGCTTTTTCCCGGTTCTATAAAAAGGAGAGTTGGTGATGATGGTGTGCCTGTCATTCTGCAATATAGGCCGTCCGATCTATATCTAATGGATAGGAAGGAAACTATGTCAATTTACCTGCACTCCTCTCCACATTTGCAGATAAGGCCTTCCCTGAAGGAAATATGCCCTAGAGGCAATAATAAAGTTATTATTTATTTCCTCATATCATGATAAATGTTTATTATTCATGCTAGAATTGTATTAACCGGAAACATAATACATGTGTGAATACATAGACAAACATAGTGTCACTAGTATGCCTCTACTTGACTAGCTCGTTTATCAAAGATGGTTATATTTCCTAGCCATGGACAAAAGAGTTGTCATTTGATTAACGGGATCACATCATTAGTTTCACAGTTCACGCCACCTGGAGCACCACAACGTTATGGTGTGTCCGAACATCGTAACCGCACTTTATTGGATATGGTGCGATCTATGATGTCTCTTATTGATTTACCATTGTCGTTTTGGGGTTATGCATTAGAGACAGCTGCATTCACGTTAAAAGGGCACCATCTAAGTCCGTTGAGACGACACCATATGAACTGTGGTTTAGCAAGAAACCCAAGTTTTCGTTTCTTAAAGTTTCATCCTGATAAGCTCAAACCCAAATTGGAGAAGTGCGTCTTCATAGAATACCCAAAGGTAACTATTGGGTACACCTTCTATCACAGATCCAAAGGCAAATCATTCATTGCTAAGAATGGATCCTTTCTAGAGAAGGAGTTTCTCTCGAAAGAAGTGAGTGGGAGGAAAGTAGAACTTGATAAGGTAATTGTACCTTCTCCCGAATTGGAAAGTAGTTCATCACTGAAATCAGTTCCAGTGATTCCTACACCAATTAGTGAGGAAGCTAATGATGATGATCATCAAACTTCAGATCAAGTTACTACAGAACCTCGTAGGTCTTCCAAAGAACAGTCTGCACCAGAGTGGTACGGTAATCCTGTTCTGGAATTCATGTTACTAGACCATGATGAACCTATGAACTATGAGGAAGCGATGATGAGCCCAGATTCCGCAAAATGGCTGGAGGCCATGAAATCTGAGATAGGATCCATGTATGAGAACAAAGTGTGGACTTTGGTGGACTTGCCCAAAGATTGGCAAACCATAGAAAATAAATGGATCTTCAAGAGGAAAACGGATGTTGATAGTAGTGTTACTATCTACAAAGCTCGACTTGTCGCAAAAAGGTTTTTGACAAGTTCAAGATGTTGAATACAATGAGATTTTCTCACTCGTATCGATGCTTAAGTATGTCCGAATCATGTTAGCAATTGCCACATTTTATGAAATCTGGCAAATGGATGTCAAAACTGCATTCCTTAATGGATTTATTAAAGAAGAGTTGTATATGATGCAACCAGAAGGTTTTGTCAATCCTAAAGATGCTAACAAAGTGTGCAAGCTCCAGCAATCCACCAATGGACTGGTGCAAGCATCTCGGAGTTGGAATATACACTTTGATGAGTTGATCAAAGCATATGGTTTTATACAGACTTTTGGAAATGCCTGTATTTACAAGAAAGTGAGTGGGAGCACTACAGCATTTCTGATAAGTATATGTGAATGACATATTGTTGATCGGAAATAATGTAGAATTATTCTGCAAAGCATAAAGGAGTGTTTGACATGAGTTTTTTCAAAGAAAGACCTTGGTGAAGCTGCTTACACATTGAGCATCAAGATCTACATAGATAGATCAAGACGCTTGATAAGATTTTTTCAATAAGTACATACCTTGATAAATTTTTGAAATAGTTCAAAATAGAACAGTCAAAGAAGGAGTTCTTGCCTGTGATGCAAAGGTGTGAAGTTGAGTAAGACTCAAGACCCGACCATGGCAGAAAATAGAAAGAGAATGAAAAGTCATTCCCTATGCCTCAGTCATAGGTTCTATAAAGTATGCTATGCTGTGAACCAGACATATTGTATACCTTGCTCTGAGTTTGGCAAGGGAATACAATTTTGATCTAATAGTAGGTCATTGGACAGCGGTCAAGAATATCCTTAGTAAGGACTAAGGAGATGTTTCTCGATTATGGAGGTGATAAAAGAGTTTGTTGTAAAAGTTACATCAGTGCAAACTTTTACACTGATCCAGATGACTCTAAGTCTCAATCTGGATACATATTGAAAGTGGGAGCAATTAGCTAGAGTAGCTCCGTGCAGAGCATTGTGGACATAGAATATTTGCAAATACATACGGCTCTGAATGTGACAGACCCGTTGACTAAACTTCTCTCACAAGCAAAACATGATCACACCTTAGTACTCTTTGGGTGTTAATCACATAAGCGATGTGAACTAGATTATTGACTCTAGTAAACCCTTTGGGTGTTGATCACATGACGATGTGAAATATGGGTGTTAATCATATACAGATATGAATATTGGTGTTAAATCACATGGCGATGTGAACTAGATTATTGACTCTAGTGCAAGTGGGAGACTGAAGGAAATATGCCCTAGAGGCAATAATAAAGTTATTATTTATTTCCTCATATCATGATAAATGTTTATTATTCATGCTAGAATTGTATTAACCGGAAACATAATACATGTGTGAATACATAGACAAACATAGTGTCACTAGTATGCCTCTACTTGACTAGCTCGTTTATCAAAGATGGTTATGTTTCCTAGCCATGGACAAAAGAGTTGTCATTTGATTAACGGGATCACATCATTAGGAGAATGATGTGATTGACTTGACCCATTCCGTTAGCCGAGCACTTGATTGTTTAGTATGTTGCTATTGCTTTCTTCATGACTTATACATGTTCCTGCAACTATGAGATTGTGCAACTCCCGTTTATCGAAAGAACACTTTGTGTGCTACCAAACGTCACAACGTAACTGGGTGATTATAAAGGTGCTCTACAGGTGTTTCCGAAGGTACATGTTGGGTTGGCATAATTCGAGATTAGGTTTTGTCACTGCGATTGTCGGAGAGGTATCTCTGGGCCCTCTCGGTAATGCACATCATTATAAGCCTTGCAAGCAATGTGACCAATGAGTTGGTTACGGGATGATGCATTAGTAACGAGTAAAGAGACTTGCCGGTAACGAGATTGAACTAGGTATTGGATACCGACGATCGAATCTCGGGCAAGTAACATACCGATGACAAAGGGAACAACGTATTTTGTTATGCGGTTTGACAGATAAAGATCTTCGTAGAATATGTAGGAGCCAATATGGGCATCCAGGTCCCGCTGTTGGTTATTGACCAAGAATAGTTCTAGGTCATGTCTACATAGTTCTCGAACCCGTAGGGTCCGCACGCTTAAGGTTTCGATGACAGTTATATTATGAGTTTATGAGTTTTGATGTACCAAAGGAGTTCGGAGTCCCGGATGAGATCGGGGACATGACGAGGAGTCTCGAAATGGTCGAGACATAAAGATCGATATATTGGACGACTATATTCGGAGTTCGGAAAGGTTCCGAGTGATTCGGGTATTTTTCGGAGTACCGGAGAGTTACGGGAATTCGCCGGGGAGTATATGGGCCTTATTGGGCCATACGGGATTAGAGGAGAGAGGCCGAAAGGAAGGAGGCGCGCAGCCCCCCTCTGGTCCGAATTGGACAAGGGGTGCGGCCCCCCTTTCCTTCCTCCTCTCCCCCTCTTTCCCCCTTCTCCTACTCCAACAAGGAAGGAGGGAGTCCTACTCCCGGTGGGAGTAGGACTCCCCATGGCGCGCCCCCTCCTAGGCCGGCCGCCCCCTCCCCCTTGCTCCTTTATATACGGGGGCAGGGGGCACCCCAGAACACACAAGTTGATCTATGGATCGTTCCTTAGCCGTGTGCGGTGCCCCCCTCCACCATATTCCACCTCGGTCATATCGTCGCGGAGTTTAGGCGAAGCCCTGCGCCGGTAGAACATCATCATCGTGCTGACGGAACACCGTCGTGCTGAAGGAACTCATCTCCGGAGCTCGGCTGGATCGGAGGCCGGAGATCGTCATCGAGCTGAACGTGTGCTGAACTACGAGGCCCCGTACGTTCGGTGCTTGGATCGGTCAGATCGTGAAGACTTACGACTACATCAACCGCGTTGTGCTAACGCTTCCGCTTACGGTCTACGAGGGTACGTGGACATACACTCTCCCCTCTCGTTGCTATACCATCACCATGATCTTGCGTGTGCGTAGGAATTTTTTTGAAATTACTACGTTCCCCAACATTCCCTCATTCATCCTATTCTCCCACAAGATCTTGATGTTCCATGCAAAGCACGGGCATCTTGCTAGTACTCCTACAATATACTATATTCTTGTGAAAGTTCATATACACCGGCTGATACGACTCCAACATATCTATAATTTTTTATTGCTCCATGCTATTATATTACCCGTTTTGGATGTTTATGGGCTTTACTTTACACTTTTATATCATTTTTGGGACTAACCTACTAACCGGAGGCCCAGCCTGAATTGTTGTTTTTTTGCCTATTTCAGTGTTTCGAAGAAAAGGAATATCAAACGGAGTCCAAACGGAATGAAACCATCGAGAGCGATCTTTTTGGAACAAACGCAACCCAGGAGACTTGGAGTGGACGTCAAGAAGCAGCCGAGGCTGCCACGAGGCAGGAGGGCGCGCCCTGGGGGATGGGCGCGCCCCCCACCCTCGTGGCTCCCCTCACCGACCTCCTTCGCCTATATATACCTCCATGCCCTGAAAATATCCAGGAGCACCACGAAACCCTATTTCCACCGCTGCAACCTTCTGTATCCGCGAGATCTCATCTTGGAGCCTTCGTCGGCGCTCCGCCGGAAGGGGAATCGACCATGGAGGGCTTCTACATCAACACCATAGCCTCTTCGATGAGTTGTGAGTAGTTTACCACAGACCTTCGGGTCCATAGTTATTAGCTCGATGGCTTCTTCTCTCTCTTTGATTCTCAATACAAAGTTCTCCTCGATCTTCTTGGAGATCTATTCGATATAACTCATTTTGCGATGTGTTTGTCGAGATCCGATGAATTGTGGGTTTATGATCAAGTTTATCTATGAGAAATATTTGAATCTCCTCTGAATTCTTTTATGTATGATTTTTTATCTTTGCAAGTCTCTTCGAATTATCAGTTTGGTTTGGCCTACTAGATCGATCTTTCTTGCAATGGGAGAAGTGCTTAGCTTTGGGTTCAACCTTGCGGTGTCCTTTCCGAGTGACAGCAGGGGCAGCAAGGCACGTATTGTATTGTTGCCATCGAGGATAAAAAGATGGGGTTTATATCATATTGCTTGAGTTTATCCCTCTACATCATGTCATCTTGCCTAATGCGTTACTCTATTATTATGAACTTAATACTCTAGAAGCATGCTGGATAGCGGTCGATGTGTGGAGTAATAGTAGTGGATGCAGGCAGGAGTCGATCTACTTGTTGCGGACGTGATGCGTATAAACATGATCATGCCTAGATATTCTCATAATTATGCACTTTTCTATCAATTGCTCAACAGTAATTAGTTCACCCACCGTAATACTTATGCTATCTTGAGAGAAGCCACTAGTCAAACCTATGGCCCCCGGGTCTATCTTTTATCATATAAGTTTCCTATCTTCTTTATTTGCAATCTTTACTTTCCAATCTATATCATAAAAATACCAAAAATATTTATCTTATCTTATTATCTCTATCAGATCTCACTTTCGCAAGTTACAGCGAAGGGATTGACAACTCCTTTATCACGTTGGTTGCAAGGTTCTTGTTTGTTTGTGTAGGTGCGAGGGACTTGTGAGGAGCCTCCTACTGGATTGATATCTTGGTTCTGAAAAACTGAGGGAAATACTTACGCTACTTTGCTGCATCACCCTTCCCTCTTCAAAGGAAAACCAACGCAGTGCTCAAGAGGTAGCAAGAAGGATTTCTGGCGCCATTGCAGGGGAGATCTTCGCTCAAGTCAAGATATACCAAGTACCCATCACAAACTCATCTCCCTCGCATTACTTTATTTGCCATTTGCCTCTCGTTTTCCTCTCCCCCACTTCACCTTGTCATTTTATTCGCCCTCTCTTTTTCGTTCGCCTCCTCTCTTTCGCTTGCCTTTTTGTGTGGTTGTGTGTTGGATTGCTTGTCACGATGGCTCAAGATAATACTAAATTGTGTGACTTTTCCAATACCAATAATAATGATTTCTTAGCACTCCGATTGCTCCTCTTAATGATGTTGAATCTTGTGAAATCAATGCTGCTTTGTTGAATCTTGTTATGAAAGATCAATTCTCTGGCATTCCTAGTGAAGATGCCGCTACTCATCTGAACAACTTTGTTGATTTGTGTGATATGGAAAAGAAGAAAGACATGGATAATGATATTGTTAAATTGAAGTTATTTCCGTTTTCACTTAGAGATCGTGCTTTAACTTGGTTTTCGTCTTTGCCTAAAAATAGTATTGATTCATGGAATAAGTGCAAAGATGCTTTTATCTCTAAGTATTTTCCTCCCGATAAGATCATCTACCTTAAGAATGATATTATGAATTTTAAGCAACTAGATCATGAGATTGTGGCCCAATCTTGGGAAAGGATGAAATTAATGATTCACAATTGCCCTACACATGGTTTGAATTTATGGATGATCATACAAACTTTTATGCTGGATTGAATTTTGCTTCTAGAAATCTTTTAGATTCGGCCGCATGAGGCACTTTTATGGAAATCACTTAGGAGAAGCTACTAAACTCCCAGATAACATTATGGTTAATTATTCTCAATGGCACACCGAAAGATCTACTAGTAAAAAAGTTCATGCGGTAGAAGAGATTAGTGTTTTGAGTGGAAAGATGGATGAACTTATGAAATTGTTTGCTAATAAGAGTGCTCCTATTGATCCTAATGATATGCCTTTGTCTACTTTGATTTAGAATAATAATGAATCTATGGATGTGGATTTTGTTGGTAGGAATAATTTTGGTAACAATGCGTATAGAGGAAACTTTAATCCTAGGTCATACCCTAGAAATTACTCTAATAATTATGGTAATTCCTACAACAATTCTTATGGAAATTTTAATAATATGCCCTCTGATATTGAGAATAGTGTTAAAGAATTTATGATCTCTCAAAAGAATTTCAATGCTTCGCTTGAAGAAAAATTGCTTAAAGTTGATGAATTGGCTAGGAACATTGATAGAACTTCTCTTGATGTTGATTCTTTGAAACTTAGATCTATTCCACCTAAGCATGATATCAGTGAGTCTCTCAAAGCCATGAGATTTTCATTGATGAGTGCAAAGAAAGAACCGCTAGGATGCGTGCTAAGAAAGATTGCTTTGTAAAAGCGCGTTCTTCTAGTTTCCATGAAAATAATGATGAAGATCTAAAAGTTATTGATGTGTCCCCTATTAAATCTTTGTTTTGCAATATGAATCTTGATAATGATGGGATTGGAGATGAGTCAACTTTAGTTAAAAGGTGTCCCAATGATTTGGAGTTTTTAGATCTTGATGCTAAAATTGGTAAAAGTGGGATTGGAGAGGTCAAACCTTTACATAGCATTGAACCCACTATTTTGGATTACAAGGAGTTTAATTATGATAATTGTTCTTTAATAGATTGTATTTCCTTGTTGCAATCTCTATTGAATTCTCCTCATGCTTATAGTCAAAATAAAGCTTTTACCAAACATATTGTTGATGCCTTGATGCAATATTATGACGAAAAACTTGAATTGTAAGTTTCTATCCCTACAAAACTTATGATGATTGGAACCTACTATTAAAATCAAAATTAAAGATCATGAATGCTATGCTTTGTGTGATTTGGGTGCTAGTGTTTCCACGATTCCAAAAACTTTATGTGGCGTGCTAGGTTTCCGTGATTTTGATGATTGCTCTTTAAACTTGCACCTTGCGGATTCCACTATTAAGAAACCTATGGGAAGGATTAATGATGTCTTATTATTGCAAATAGGAATTATGTGCCCGTAGATTTTATCGTTCTTGATATAGATTGCAATCTTTCATGTCCTATTATTCTTGGTAAACCTTTCCTTAGAACGATTGGTGCACTTATTGATATGAAGGCAGGAAATATTAGATTCCAATTTCCATTAAGGAAAGGCATGGAACACTTTCCTAGAAAGAAAATCAAATTACCTTATGCCTCTTTTATGCGAGCCACTTATGAATTGAATACCAAAGATGGCAATACTTAGATCTATTCTCGCTTTTATGCCTACCTAGGAGCGTCAAACAATAGCGCTTGTTGGGAGGCAACCCAATTTTATTTTTGCTCCTTGATTTTTGCTTCTGTTTGGTAATAAATAATTCATCTAGCCTCTGTTTAGATGTGGTTTTATGTTTTAATTAGTGTTTGTGCCAAGTAGAACCTATAGGATCATCTTGGGTGAAAGTTAATTTGATTCTACTGAAAAACAGAAATTTTACGCACACGAGAATAATTTTATTAAATCACATAAACGTGATTTTTAGTTGATTCATTTTGCAGTATATTTATAGATAAAGTTCCTAGGACTTCCTATTTTTTAGGATTGTTAGAGTTCATAAGTATTCGAAAGTTACAGATTGCTACAGACTGTTCTGTTTTTGACAGATTCTATTTTTCGTGTGTTGTTTGCCTGTTTTGATGAATCTATGGCTAGTATAGGGGAGGTATGAACCATAGAGAAGTTGGAGTACAGTAGGTTTAACACCAATATAAATAAAGAGTGAGTTCATTACAGTAACTTATGTGGTGGTTTTTCTTTCTTGCACTAACAGAGCTCACGAGATTTCCTGTTGGGTTTTGTGTTGTGAAGTTTTCAAGTTTTGGCTAAAGATTTGATGGACTATGGAATAAGGAGTGGCAAGAGCCTAAGCTTGGGGATGCCCATGGCACCCCAAGATAATCCAACGACAACCAAAAGCCTAAGCTTGGGGATGCCCTGGAAGGCATCCCTCTTTAAATCTTAAATCTCATCGGTAACTTTACTTGGAGCTATATTTTTATTCGCCACATGATATGTGTTTTGCTTGGAGCGTCTTGTATAATATGAGTCTTTGCTTTTTAGTTTACCACAATCATCCTTGCTGTACACACCTTTTGAGAGAGACATACATGATTTGGAATTTGTTAGAATACTTTATGTGCTTCACTTATATCTTTTGAGCTAGACAGTTTTGCTCTATGTGCTTCACTTATATCTTTTAGAGCACGGCGGTGGTTTTATTTTGTAGAAATTATTGATCTCTCATGCTTCAGTTATATTATTTTGAGAGTCTTTTAGAACAGCCTGGTATTTTCTATGGTTATAAAATTGGTCCTAGAATGATGAGCATCCAAGTTGGGTATAATAAAAACTATCATAGGAAGTGAATTGGATGCTATGATCAATTTGATGCTTGATAATTGTTTTGAGATATAAAGGTGGTAATATTAGGGTCATGCTAGTTGGGTAATTATGAAATTGAGAAATACTTGTGTTGAAGTTGGTAAGTCCCGTAGCGTGCACGTATGGTAAAAGTTGTGTAGCAAATTTGTTGCATGGGGTGCTTTTTTGATTGCCTTCCTTATGTGTGGAAGTCGGGGGCGCGCGATGGTTAACTCCTACCAACCTCCCCCCTAGGAGCATGCGTAGTAGTACTTTGCTTCAAGGGCTAATAAAACTTTTGCAATAAGTATATGAGTTCTTTATGACTAATGTGAGTCCATGGATTATATGCACTCTTACCCTTCATCATTGCTAGCCTCTTCGGTACCGTGCATTGCCCTTTCTCACCTTGAGAGTTGATGCAAACTTCGCTGGTGCATCCAAACCCCGTGATAAGATACACTCTATCACACATAAACCTCCTTATATATTCCTCAAAACAGCCACCATACCTACTGTCGGATTTCGGGTTCCGGCAGACCCTTGAGGTTCGAACACTGGGGTGCGAGCGGAGATTTCGCCCTCTACCTACCTGCTCCTCGCCGACTCGCTAGGATCTAAACTACGAGAGGAACAACACAAGAGACACAGAGTTTATACTGGTTCAGGCCACCATTGCGGTGTAATACCCTACTCCAGTGTGTGGTGTGGTGGATTGCCTCTTGGGCTGATGATGAACAATACAAGGAAGAACAACCTCGCGAGGGTCTGTTCTTGGCTGGGACGATGAACTGCTAGGAGGAGTTCATCCGCCCTTCTCTCTCTCTCTCTCCCTCTCTTGATTCAGGTGCCTCTACCCTGGGGGTGGCTAGTCCTATTTATAGGCAAAGGCCCTGGGCCTCTTCCCAAATATTGAGCGGGAAGGGCGCCAACAATTGGCCATTTTGAAGGGAAACATCGGGTACACTTATCCTGACTAAAGTTGGTTCTCGCCTATCAAAGGCTCTGGTGGTGACGCCTGCTTGGGCTCCACAATGACTTCCTCCCTGCCGTTGGGCTGGTCTTGGTCTTGTTGCACCAAAATGGATGCCTTTGCTTGATGCTCTCGCCTGCGCTTGCTCCCTTTGCACCAAAGAGGAAAGGAGGACACTGCGCGGGCTGGCGCCCGACTGGCGCCCTTGGTCATCATGGCTTGCGTCATGGGCACCTCGCGAGGTACCCCGCCTTGAACTCTCCGCCTCCTCGTGAGCCAGCCTGATGAGGCCGTGCCTGAGGAAGCTCCTGGTCATCCGCCCCGCGAGGCTTGGCCCCTCGCGAGGGTCTTGAGCTTGTGTTGATGAAGATGGGCCATGTCGGGCCCCCCTTTGAGCCACGCCGCAGGCCGCAGGCAGGCAAGTCTGGGGACCCCCGTTCCCAGAACACCGACAGTACCCCCCGGGCCCAAGGCACGCCAGGACTTGGCCAAGCAGAGAGGCGAAAGGGCAAGTGCGAAGCGCCGCGGGCCCTAACAGCCTGCGGCCTTGGGCGCCGCGTGGCGGTTGATTGGACGTGGGCGCCTCAGCAACCGCGTGAGTTGATAAAGGAGCGACATCTGTCTAGGCTTTTCCTCCTTTGCTTTCTCCGGTTGCTGCTCAGATCCCCTTTCTTGCGCCTCTCCTTCCTGCCTCGGAAATCTTCAGATCTACTCCGTCCGCGCGCCCTAGCAAGACATGGCGCCTCGCCAGGCCCCGGCAGGAGCTTGGTATTCGTCCGCCTTGGACTCGCCGAACGTGTCGGAGGCGAGCCTTGTCCGGGTGCGCCAGATGGCGGCGGCGCAGGGCATCGACAGAGCGAAGGTGTTCAAGGCCGGCTCTGCCCTCCCTGAGGGCCAAGGGAGCACCTTCTATCAGCTCTTTGTGAGTGCCATTGTTGCCGGTCTGGTGCCTTCCTTTTCTGAGTTCTTCTTCTCTGTCCTCTGCCATTACAAGCTGCAAGCTCTGCATCTCCACCCCAACTCTGTCCTTCTTCTGGCAATCTTCGCCTATTATTGCGAGGCTCACGTAGGGGTGAAACCCTTAGTGGCCTTGCTGCGCCACTACTTCTCCCTCCAGACCTCTCGTGGTCCCGTCTCTGCGTGCGCGAGCTTCGTCGCGTACGGTAGCTCCATCCCATTTCGAACCCCGGAAAAGGATTGAGGGCTTCAGGAGTAAGTGGGTCTTGCTAGATGTTGGGCGCATCCACCCTCGGCTGATCTTGCCCACGGGGCACCCCTCGAGCTCCGACGACTGGTCTCGAGTGGAGCTTGTGGACCCCCACGCAAGGCTGGTGTTGGAGAAGATGGACGCGGATCTGAGGCCGGCCAGCATGGCAGCGGCGAAGCTGACTGGCGCATCGCTGCTGAGACAATTCCTGGAGAACCAGCTAGCGCCGCTTCGTCAGTACTCACTTCCGATGTGGAGGCCCCACCCAAGCCCCGCGTTCTTGGCCGACGAGGACCTGGCTACGGTTCTCCAGTCTTTGGTCGGGGGCGACGTGGCGAGGTTGGAGGGCGCTCCTACGCCCCCGTTCCTCCGCGAGGACTGGGAGCAGGTAGTGGAGTCCATGCCCATCTTCAACGGGGACGGGCCCGTGCCCGCGGAGGCTCCCGAGGACCCGGTGGACGTGTCCTCCGGCGACTCCAGTGAAGAGAAGGAAGAAGGGGAGCGGAAAAAAGGGCCTGACTACGAGGCGACCGATTGAGAGTCGAGGGCTCCCCCCCTTCGGCGCAGGTCCCGCGCTCTCCGCCTCTCTCTGAGCGATGACGACGAGGATGATGACGAGCAGGGCGGCGGGAGCCTGCCCCCGATCCCGAAGAAGGACCGGACCGGGCTGATCACCCGCGGGTCTGCCCCGGCCCCGAGGCGATCCGCGTACGCGCCTCCTGCTCCCGAGCTCCTTGAGGCTGATCATTGCAGCCGGCTCTCGGGCTTCAAGTACGGCTGGAGGCTGCTCGAGCCCGCGAGCGACGACCTGTAAGTGCTTGACTCCTGTCTTATTTCTTGTTCTGTTGCTGAGGGTTGACGTTCGTATCTCCCGGCTAGGCTGGCGCCCGCGGCAAAGAAGTCGAAGGGAGCTCCTGAGGTTCTATCCGGGGCAGCGCCTCTGCCCGCGAAAGAAGGTGGCCGTGACGCACGGGCCTCTCCTGCCCGGGCGTCCTCGCAAGGTCTGGCCGAGCCGGCTGGGGCGAGCTCAGCCCCCACGGCCCAAGCGACTCCTGAGGTGCCCTTGCCTGATGCCGCCACCACAGCCGTTGGGGCGCAGTAGGCTCCACCTCAGGATACTGTGGTCACGCTGCCGTCTTCTCCTCCTACTCCACCGACTGCTATTTCCCCGACTCCTCCTACTGTTCTGGATCGTGCTGCTGCCGAACTGGACCATCTGCGGCAGGATCTTCTGGGCGCCGACCCTCGTTTAGTGGCCGGGCGCTTGGAGCTGGCTTCTGGCTGGATTCGCTCCGATGCTTCGATTCGGGCGGCGCTGGTCCAGGCCTCGACGGCTTGCGACAAGGAGAAGCAGGCCGTCCTTGGGGCGAAGGCTGCTCGCGACGCCGCCTTGGGGGAGGAAGCTAATGTCCGAGGTCGCTGCAAGGCGCTGGAGAGCGAGCTGCAGGGCCTGCAGGACCAGCTCGCCGAGGAGACCCGCCTTCGCCAAGAGTAGGAGGAAGGCATGGAGGCTCGCGAGGCAGCCGTCAAGGACCGGGACGCCAAGCTCAAGAAGCGCCGTGACCGCCTAGGCGTGCTGGAGCAAGAGTTGGAGGCGAGGAAGGTCGAGCTGGACGGCAAGGCACGGGTTCTTGCCGAGGATCACGTGGCCTTCACGGAGATGGAGGAGAAGGCTCACACTTCGCTGAAGACGCTTTATGAGAGCGGCCTGGAGAGCCCGCTGGCCGGCGACGAGGACGGCCCCGCCAAGCTGCTTCCCTTCCTGGTTCGTGCTCTTGAAGATGTCACCCTTGGCCTTGGCCCTACAGCTGAGGCCGAGGCGCGTGCCTTGTCTTCTGCAGCGCTGAGGCGGGTCCTTACCCACATCTATCTTCGCGACCCCAACGTCGACCTCGACAGCCTGCTGGAGCCAGTGAGCGGCGAGCTTGCCGCTGCCGCTGCTGAGGCCGTGAAGGGTCATGCAGAGGCTCTACTGGGGAAGTTCCGGGCCTTCAGCACCAAGCCGAAGCGGGGCGCTGCCGACCCTGCAGCTCCACGAGGCAAACCTGCTCCGCGCAGCTCCACCGCCGGCAAGTGACTCCGTTATGGCTCCCGTCCTGCTTTTAATTCCTGCACATGTACCATGCCTTGGGGAGGCGTTAAGACTTGCATTTGGTGCTGTGATAACAGTATGGACTGTAATATTTGCTTTTGAATTCCTTGAAATTTGCGCTATTTCCTTCCTACTTGCTTATGTTCTACGCCGGCAGAGCCCGGCCCCGCGCATACCTCAGCCGCCGTTAGCCCCGACCGGAAACCAGGACGGGACCAAGGAGTGAGGGGCTACGTGACAAGTTAGGCTCCTGAGTCGCGATGCTCAGGAGTCCCCCTTGGCGTTCGAACAACAAGTAGGGAGGTGATATGTGGGGGTGGCTAGTCCTATTTATAGGCAAAGGCCCTGGGCCTCTTCCCAAATATTGAGCGGGAAGGGCGCCAACAATCAGGTACGCTTATCCTGACTAAAGTTGGTCCTCGCCTGTCAAAGGCTCTGGTGGTGACGCCTGCTTGGCCTACACAATGACTTCCTCCCTACCGTTGGGCTGGTCTTGGTCTTGTTGCACCGAAATGGATGCCTTTGCTTGATGCTCTCGCCTGCGCTTGCTCCCTTTGCACCAAATAGGAAAGGAGGACATGCACGGCTGGCGCCTCGATCGCGCCCTTGGTCGTCATGGCTTGCGTCATGGGCACCTCGCGAGGTACCCCGCCTTGAACTCTCCGCCTCCTCGTGAGCCAGCCTGATGAGGCCATGCCTAAGGAAGCTCCTGGTCGTCCGCCCCGCGAGGCTTGGCCCCTCGCGAGGGTCTTGAGCTTGTGTTGATGAAGATGGGCCGTGCTGGGCCCCCCTTTGAGCCACGCCGCAGGCCGCAGGCAGGCAAGTCTGGGGACCCCCGTTCCCAGAACGCCGACACCTACCTATTATGGCATTTTTATAGCCATTCCGAGATATATTGCCATGCAACTTTCCATCGTTCCGTTTATCATGACACGCATCATCATTGTCATATTGCCTTGCATGATCATGTAGTTGACATGGTATTTGTGGCAAAGCCACCTTGCATAATTTTTTATACATGTCACTCTCGATTCATTGCCCATCTCGGTACACCGCCGGAGGCATTCATATAGATTCATATCTTGTTCTAGTATCGAGTTGTAATTCATGAGTTGTAAATAAATAGAAGTGTGATGATCATCATTATTAGAGCATTGTCCCCTATAAAAAAAGAAAGGCCAAATAAAAAAAGTCCCAAAAAAGCCAAATAAAAAAGGCCCAAAAAAGAAGAAAAAATAAAATAAAAAAGGGAGACAATGTTACTATCATTTTCCACACTTCTGCTTCAAAGTAGCACCATGATCTTCATGATAGAGAGTCTCTTATGTTGTCACTTTCATAAACTAGTGGGAATTTTTCATTATAGAACTTGGCTTGTATATTCCAACGATGGGCTCCCTCAAAATGCCCTAGGTCTTGTGAGCAAGCAAGTTTCTTTTGTTGAGCTTTCATACATTTATAACTCTAGTGCATCTATCGCATGGCAATCCCTACCATGTTGACATCAATTGATGGGCATCTCCATAGCCCGTTGATTAGCCCGTCAATGTGAGACTATCTCCTTTTTTGTCTTCTCCACACAACCTCCATCATCATATTCTATTCCACCCATAGTGCTATATCCATGGCTCATGCTCATGTATTGCATGAGAGTTTTAAAAAGCTGAAGCGCGTTAAAAAGTATGAACCAATTGCTTGGCTCAAATCGGGGTTGTGCATGATGGGAGTATTTTGTGTGATGAAAATGAAACATAGCCTAACTATATGATTTTGTAGGGATGAACTTTCTTTAGCCATGTTATTTTGAGAAGACATGATTGCTTTGCTAGTATGCTTGAAGTATTACTATTTCTTATGTCAATATGAACTTTTATTTTGAATCATTTGGATATGAACATCCATGCCACAATAAAGAAAATTACATTGAGAAATATGCTAGGTAGCATTCCACATCAAAAATTCTGTTTTTATCATTTACCTACTCGAGGATGAACAAGAATTAAGCTGGGGGATGCTTGATACGTCTCCAAAGTCTCTATAATTTTTGACTGCTCCATGCTATTATATTACCTGTTTTGGATGTTTATGAGCTTTACTTTACACTTTTATATCATTTTTGGGACTAACCTACTAACCGGAGGCCTAGCTCGAATTGTTGTTTTTTTTGCCTATTTTAGTGTTTCGAAGAAAAGGAATATCAAGCGGAGTCCAAATGGAATGAAACCTTTGGGAGCGATCTTTTTGGAACAAACGCAATCTAGGAGACTTGGAGTGGACGTCAAGAAGCAGCCGAGGTGGCCACGAGGCAGGAGGGCACGCCCCAGGGGGGTGGGCGCGCCCCCACTATCGTGGGCCCCTTGTGGCTCCCCTGACCGACCTCCTTCGCCTATATATACCTCCATACCCTGAAAACATCTAGGAGCACCACGGAACCCTATTTCCACCGCCGCAACCTTCTGTATCCGTGAGATCCCATCTTGGAGCCTTCGTCGGTGCTCCGCCGGAGGGGAATCGATCATGGAGGGCTTCTACATCAACACCATAGCCTCTCCGATGAGTTGTGAGTAGTTTACCACAGAACTTCGGGTCCATAGTTATTAGCTAGATGGCTTATTCTCTCTCTTTGAATCACAATACAAAGTTCTCCTCGATCTTCTTGGAGATCTATTCGAAGTAACTCTTTTTGCGGTGTGTTTGTCGAGATCCGATGAATTGTTGGTTTATGATCAAGTTTATCTATGAGAAATATTTGAATCTCCTCTGAATTCTTTTATGTATGATTTGTTATCTTTGCAAGTCTCTTCGAATTATCAGTTTGGTTTGGCCTACTAGATTGATCTTTCTTGCAATGGGAGAAGTGCTTAGCTTTGGGTTCAATCTTGCGTTGTCCTTTTCCAGTGACAGCAGGGCCAGCAAGGCACGTATTGTATTGTTGCCATCGAGGATAAAAAGATGGGGTTTATATCATATTGCTTGGGTTTATCCCTCTACATCATGTCATCTTGCCTAATGTGTTACTCTGTTCTTATGAACTTAATACTCTAGATGCATGCTGGATAGCGGTCGATGTGTGGAGTAATAGTAGTAGATGCAGGCAGGAGTCGGTCTACTTGTTGCGGACGTGATGCCTATATACATGATCATGCCTAGATATTCTCATAACTATGCACTTCTATAGCAATTGTTCGACAGTAATTTGTTCGCCCACCGTAATAATTATGCTATCTTGAGAGAAGCTACTAGTGAAACCTATGGACCCTGGGTCTATCTTTTATCATATAAGTTTCATATCTTCTTTATTTGCAATCTTTACTTTCCAATCTATATCATAAAAATACCAAAAAATATTTATCTTATCTTATTATCTCTATCAGATCTCACTTTTGCAAGTTACCGTGAAGGGATTGACAACCCCTTTATCGCGTTGGTTGCGAGGTTCTTGTTTGTTTGTGTACGTGCGAGGGACTTGTGAGGATCCTCGTACTGGATTGATACCTTGGTTCTCAAAAACTGAAGAAAATACTTACGCTACTTTGCTGCATCACCCTTTCCTCTTCAAGGGAAAACCAACGCAGTGCTCAAGCGGTAGCACCGGCCGAGATTAATGCAAACACGACAGATTTTCATTACATTTCAAACTTTTATAGGACAGAAAAATAAAAGAAACCCGACCCTAAACCTATTCTACAGCGGCGATCGACGTCCCCCATCTGCGATCTCTATGTATGGGGGCAGGGTTCAAGACCCGTGAAGTGAAGGTACGGTCTCCGGCGAGGAAGAGTAGAATATGGGATACAGACCGGCCAGTTGGCACACGATACCCTGCCGCCTCCCATGCCCTACTCATCCTCGGAGGAGCCCCCGACCTCGGCGGTGCCGGACGTTGGACGGCGGCAAGTAGGACGCGTGGCTGACGGTGCTCCTGTCGTCGGCCGCTAGCGTGGCCACCGCTTGTGCGGTTGCGTCAGCGTCCGGCTATGCCGTTATTGCATCACGAGTGGCGACTTGAGCGAGGGTAGCAACCTCGAGCTTCATCCCCGAAGACAAGCTCTCCCGCAGAGCGTTCACGCTCGCGGTCATGGCGGATGTGGTGCCAGGTAGCAAGACGATGCGCTATGGTGTTGAGGTTAGTTGGGTGTTGCCGCTTTAAGTAGCGCATTCCGGTGAGGCCAAGCGTCCGGGTGCGTCATTAAGTCGCCGGAGTTGGTTCCTCAAGCACCAAGCCTCTTAACAACGGCATATGGATGGACGGAATGAATGCGGGCAGCTAGCGCCGGCTGGGAACGCACCGTGCGACGGTGCGAGGGATGATGGTTTTTGGTGTGCCAGGGTAGTCAGCTGCGATCGTGGCAACGTTGTAGATGCCCTTAGCTCACATGCGATCCCCACATGTCATTGAAAAAGCAAGACGACCCGGCATGGTCTCAGGTCCTGGGGATGCAGTTGGATGTGCTACACCACTCCGCGGACGCGTCGTGGCGCGCGCGCACTTCGGCGCCCCGTGCATCGTCGACGAGCCGGGTGTTGATCTGTTGGTCATGCCACAGCGCTAACGCCACCCTCGGCACACTGAAATCGACCGTGTCCAGTGACGATGAGCGTGCCGCTCACCGTGGACGCCGTGCCCAGAGGTGGTTCTGGAGCTATGCCACGTTGCTGGCCCCCACGACCCACATGAACGGTTGCGAGGAGGTCATGGGCTAGCTCCTCCATTGGACTAGTCTGCGCTACGTCGTCCCGATAGGTGTGCCCCACATGTCGGTTTCCCTATTTTCCCGGCCATATTCGAGCGTCAGTGCTCCACGTTGCGCATTAGGCCTTTCACTATGTAGGCCAAACGAGACAACTTATTGTTTATTTGAGCCGTTCAAGTATAATCATGTGGCATTTGCTTATTTCTCATTCCTCTCCAACCCTCTTCTCCATCGATCATGCCACCATCCGGTAGATTCCATCCTCTCGCATGCCTCATTTGAACATTACGCCGAGTATCATTCGCATGTAGGCCTAGACCATGATTCTATTTCCAATGTTGTAATTTGTCTAACATGCATACAAACAAACGGTTCGTTTAAAGTTTCACTTTGCCTCCACTAGGTGTCGCTTCCCATCTTAGTTTTGACATCCCATTCGGGTCCTACCCCGACATATGTTGACAAGATCGATTGATGTTGAGAGATCAATTGTGTTTCATCCAAGGAGATAAAGTTTTGGTCTGTTTCTATGAAAAAAATGACCCGCGGGGTCTGTGGGGATCGGAGGGAGTATATTGTACATTCATAAGCGAAATGAACATATTGTACCCGCCCTAGTCCTGATGTAGGGCGGACCCCTATGGGGCCGATCTTTCACGTTTGGAGTGGATCCTACGGGGAAACACGAAGAACGCGCGGAAGAACACAAGGGAAATCATGGGGAGAAACGAGAGAAACACTCAACCGACAAGTGATTGATCACACAAGGCTAGATCACCGAAAACATAAGGTAACACAAGATCCAAAGTCAACAAAGGACGATACATGAGTAACCGTTCTTCTCCGTGCGGAGGTCTTGATTGTCTTCTCCAGATAGAGGCCTTGAATCCGAATGGATCTTCTCCGAAGAGGCATGATCCCTCACGTGACTAGATCCGGTACGGATGAGCAGAGCTCTATCTCAAAATGAGCTATCACAATGTTAACCCTAGCTATGAGGTGGGAGAGGCCTATTTATAGTCATAGTGAAAATGGGGGTCAAAGTGAAGGGGTACAAGGGCATAAGCCCGAGGCTGCGGTCACTCAGGCGTCCGACGTCCGGTCGCTCGCGGAGGTCCGGACGTCCGGTAGGATCGGACATCCGCTGTTTTGGCTCAGGTGCAGGTTTGACGCACGTCCGGTGGCTTCGATCTTCCGTTACTTTCCTCTCAGGTGTCCAGTTGCCGGACGTCCGGGGTGGCCAGTCGTCCGCTCGCTGGGAGTCGCCGGCCGTCCGGACTGGGCCGGTCATCCGGTTCCTGGAGCTTGGGCTGGCCTTCCTTCTCTCGGTTGTAGCAACCTTCAGGGGTCGGACGTCCGGGCCCGGCCGGTCGTCCGGTGCCTGTAGCTTCCCAAGTAGCTCTTCTTCTTGATGTTCATGCTTGGTGTCCTTGCCACCTTGCCATTGGGTGTAGTTGTCTCGTGGCTCTCATCCAAGTACCTGATCCCACACAGAGTCTCCGTATGAGGTAGTGACCAAGTCTCGTGAGTAGAGAGAGGGAGTTCGAAGAGGAGCGAGTTCACCTTATCTTCAATAGCCTTTGCTCTAGCTCTTGTCAGGGGTCCAAGTGGTGTTGAGGGAGATGTAGGTACGTCCATTGGGGATGAGCGAGGGATGCTCCGCATCATCTCTCCCCCCTTGGGAGAGATCCGACCTCGGATCAAAATTTTCATCTCCATGGTATGGCGCGAGGTCCTTGACGTTGAAGATGTTGCTCACATTGTACTTGCCTCGTGGGAGGTCTATCTTGTAGGCGTTGTCATTTTAGCGTGCTAGCACCTTGAAGGGTCCATCGGCTCGAGGGAGATGTTTGGACTTGCGTTCGTTGGGGAAGCGGTACTTGCGAAGGTGTAGCCACACGAGATCTCCGATGTTGAATATCATGGGTTGCTTGTTGACGTTGAGCTTGGTCACTAGTCGTTGTACTTGGCGCTCGATGGTGTGCCTTGTATCCTCATGCGTCTTCTTGATGTAGCTTGCCCGTGCACTCGCATCCATGTTGGTGCGCTCTTGTAGAGGATGAGGTAGAATGTCCAATGGTGACAACGGGTTGAAGCCGTAGACGACCTCGAAGGGGGACTTGCCGGTAGTCGAATGTCTTGCACGGTTGTAGGTGTAATCGGCGATGGGTAGACATGCTTACCACTCCTTGATGTTCTTCTTGATCAACACGCGAAGTAGAGTGGAGAGAGTCCGGTTCGTCACCTCCGTTTGGCCGTTGGTTTGAGGATGGTATGCGGATGAGAACAAGAGCTTGATTCCGAGCTTGGCGCATAGCGTCCTCCAAAAGTAGCTCAAGAACTTGACGTCACGGTCGGAGACGATTGTCTTTGGTACTCCATGGAGTCGCAAGATTTCCCTACAAAAGAGATTTGCAATGTGTGAAGCATCGTCTATCTTGTTGCAAGAAATGAAATGTGCCGTCTTAGAAAATTGGTCCACAACAACAAACACGGAATCCTTGCCATTTTGAGTTCTAATCAAACCAGGTACAAAATCCATGCTAATGTCTTCCCAAGGTTGATAAGGAATAGGAAGAGGCATGTAAATGCAATGGGATTGAGCTTTAGACTTAGCTTTGCAACATGCAGAGCATCGGTTGGTGAAACGTGAGACGTCGCGGAACATCTTGGGCCAAAAGTAGTTCTTGGAGAGCATGGCGAATGTCTTGTCGCGTCCAAAATGTCCCATGAGTCCGCCTCCTTGAGCCTCTTGCAAAAATAGCAAATGAAGAGAAGACTCGGGAATGCATAGTTTGTTAGCTCTCATAAGATAACCATCCATGATGTAATATTGTTCCCAAGATGTATGCGTCAAACATTTAGCATAAGGAGTAGCAAAAGATGGATGATTAGCAAACAAGTCTTTTATGTGCTCAAAGCCAATAACATTCAACTCAAGTTTAGTGACAAGCATGCATATGCATGAAAGTGCATCCGCAACTACATTTTATTTACCCTTAATGTACTTGATCACATAGGGGAAAGATTCGATAAATTCACTCCATTTGGCATGACGCTTGTTCAACTTAGTTTGACCTTTTAAGTACTTAAGCGTTTCATGATCGGTATGGATGACAAACTCATGAGGTCTAAGATAATGTTCCCAAACATGTAGCACACAAACTAAAGCATACAATTCTTTGTCATAGATGGGGTAGTTAAGTTGAGCACCGGAGAGTTTTTCAGTAAAATATGCAATGGCTCTTTTTTCTTGCATCAAAACTCCGCCAATTCCGGTACCACTTGCATCACAATGAACCTCAAAAGTTTTGTAAAAGTTGGGCAAAGCAAGAATAGGAGCATGAGTAAGCAAAGATTTGAGCTCATCAAAAGCGGTGGATTGTAAAGATCCCCAAACAAAAGGAGCATTCTTCTTACTCAAGGCATGCATATGAGCGGCAATAGTGCTAAAATCTTTCACAAAGCGACGATAAAAACCTGCAAGACCAAGAAAGCTACGCACTTGTTGCAAATTGGTGGGTTGGGGCCAAGTTTTAATTGCTTCAATTTTAGATTCATCAGCATGGACACCCTTGGAAGAGACAACAAAACCCAATAAAACAAGTTTGTCAACACCAAACGTGCATTTTTTCAAGTTGGCATAAAAGACGTTCCTTGCAAAGTGTTTGCAAAACAGCCCTAACATGATTAAGATGTTCTTTCATGGTTTTTCTAAACACAAGAATATCATCAAAGTAAACAACAACAAATACTCCTATATAGGGGCGAAGCACATAATGCATAAGACGCATGAAAGTACCGGGAGCTTCCGATAAACCCATAGGCATAACTAACCACTCATATAAGCCAAATTTAGTTTTGAAAGAAGTTTTCCATTCATCACCCTCTTGTATGAGGATTTGATAATAGCCACTTCTAAGATCAATTTTTGAGAAAAAGGCGGCGCCGCTAAGTTCATCAAGCATATCATCTAGGCGAGGAATGGGATGCCTATAGCGAACGGTAATAGCATTTATAGGTCTACAATCGGAACACATGCGGAAACTTCCATCTTGCTTAGGCACAAGTATAACGGGAACGGCACAAGGACTTAATCTTTCACGTACATGACCGTTGTCGATTAGTTGTTGTACTTGCTGTTGCATCTCCTTAGTTTCTTCAGGGTTGACGCGGTATGGAGCTTTGTTTGGGAGAGGCGCTCCGGGGATGAGGTCGATTTTATGCTCAATGACTCGTAAAGGAGGTAGACCCGGAGGTAGCTCATCGGGGAAAACATCTTGGAATTCCTGCAAAAGAGATTGAAACACTAAAGGTAGCTCGTGAGAGGTGTTAGTTTTTGGTTCCCCATCCTTGCACACAAGGACAAAGTGCATCACACTCGATGGGTTCTCACACACTTCTCTCATCTCACTTTTTGTGGCAAATAGGACTAGGTTTTTGTCTCTAGGCGAAGAGGCGCTCAAGTTTGGCTTGTGGCTCTCACTCACTTTTTGGTGGATCACTTTCTCACTCTTCTCTCCATGTTGGGTGGAATGCTTGTCGGCTATCACTTGACTAGAAGACATAGGTCGTAGCACATACTCCTTCCCTTTCATCTTGAAGGTATAGTGATTGGTACGCCCATTGTGGATGACACCACGGTCGAATTGCCATGGTTAACCAAGAAGGAGGTGGCAAACGGTCATTGGGACCACATCACACTCCAAAGTGTCCTCATATGCACCAATTTTGAAGGAGACTTGGACCATATGCTCAACTCGTATAGTGCCGGAGTCACTTAGCCATTGAACCTTGTAGGGGTGCGGGTGCTTCCTCTTGACCAATTGAAGCTTGGAGCATAGTTCTTCACTTGCCAAGTTGTGACAACTACCTCCATCGATGATGACCTTGAAGGACCTTCCATTAATGCCGGCCTTTGTGTGGAAGATGTGGCATCTTTGGTCTTCTTCTTGTTAATGTTGAAGAGTCAAGACCTTGGAGACAACGAGAGCGGGGCTCGAATCCTCATCACAAAAGACTTGATCATCTTCATCCTCGTTCATGCGCCGGTGCATGGCTACTTGCTCAAGAGCTTCCATCTCCTCATCACTCATGGAGTCGTAGGTGTCATCGTCGTTGAGGATCATGGTGTGCTTGTTTGTGCATTCATAGGACTTGTGGCCTCGGCCGCCGCAAGTGAAACACTTGAAGGAGCTTGTCTTGGCGGTCTCATCGGTCGGAGTAGATGATGAAGCACGCGGCTTGAAGTTGCTTGTAGTAGGAGGAAGACGACTTGAACTTGACGAAATTTTCTTGTAACTTGGCTTGTCGTCGTTGCTTGGAGAAGGCTTTGTTGATGTAGAGGTTGGAGTTGTTGAAGCTTGGTTGTTGGAGAAGCCGTAGGTCTTGGACGAGTACTTGGCGTACTTGAAGTCATATTGCACTTGACGTTCCGCCTTTGTAGCTTGATGCACGAGCTCAATGAGGTTGGCATAGGGTTGGAAGTCAACGATCTTCTTGATGGGATGATTGAGTCCATTCAATAAACATGCCATTTTTTGCTCCTCATCTTCCGTGACATTGGCTCGAATCATGGCTATCTCTATTTCCTTGTAGTATTCTTCAACAATCTGTGTTCCTTGCTTGAGGAGTTGGAGTTTCTTGAAGGGAACGCAGTTGTAGTAGGTGGGCACAAAACATGCTCGCATGACTTCCTTCATTTGAGCCCAAGTGGTGATAGGTGGTTCACCTCTTGCTTCTCGGCGCTCAAGGACTTGTTCCCACCATATGAGCACATAGTCTTGGAACTCAAGTGATGCCATAGAGATCTTCTTCTCTTCCTCATAGTTGTGCAAACGAAAGATTTTGTCGACCTTCAATGCCCATGATAGGTATTCTTCGGGATCATTTCTTCCATTGAACTTGGGCATGGTGAATTTAAGCTTGCCATAGCGTTGCTCTTCATTTTGTTGTTGGCGATGGTGATGATGACACCCTTGACGTGGAGGGTAATCATCCTCATGTTGCTCTTGTCGTGGAGGAAGTCCATGATCAACTTGCTCTTGTTGAACTTGAGTTTGAGGTGGAGCTTGACGAGCTTGTGAAGGAGCTTGAGGAACTTGACGTTGCACTCACGGTTGGTAGTTCCTCTCTTGGATTTCTTCTTGAAGGGCTTCCTCTTGATTGCGCCGTTCGCGATTGCGGTTGGCGATGGCTCGATTTGATTCTTGAAGGGCACGTTGCGCCTCAAGAGCTTGCGCTTCTCGTTGTTGTTGTTGAAGACGTTGAGCCTCGACGTCTTGTTCCTCTTGGTGTAGACACGCTCGTTCTTCTTCTTGGCACCGTATTCGTTGTCGTTCTTGAGCTTGAGCAAAAGCGACTTGGATTGAGTGAGGATGGGGGACTTGCTCATCGACTTGCACTTGTGAATGCTTGACGTGTAGCGGGTTGCGAGATGCATGACAGACTTGACGCGCGGCTCGTCGAAGGGTGTTTGATGACGGTGTACTTGAGCCTGAGAAGGAGTCGTCGGAGTGTCGACTTGAGTGGCTCTGTATTGAGTATGAAGAAGTTGAAGGAGGCTAGTTCACCAACAAGGCGCGGATCTCGTCCATCCTTGCATTGTTCTCTTGCTTGTGCGCGTCGAGCTTGTTGTCGAAGTAGTCCTTGGTACGTTGCTCGGAGAGTCGCAAGTCGGTGGCGAGGTTGTCGATGCGTTCGTTCATAACTTGTTGCTCTTGATGCAACGCTTGTTGTGCACTAAAGAGGTGGCTCTTGGTGACATATGAGGTGTCATTGTCTTGCTCGATGAAGAGTGGGTAGGTAGAAGTACTCGGCCTATCCATCATTCCAAGCAAAATGTGAGTGGTCGAAAGAGAAGAACTTATACCAATGTACCTTGACCGATGTTGATGATGAATCAAGTTCACTCAAATGCGGACAATGAAATAGCACTATTGGTACCAATTCTTGCCGGTTCTCACACTTACACAAGTAAAAGCTTATGGTGGAGCTTCATTAGGATGGTGGCACAAAATTTGATGCAATCGTAAGTGAGCTTCAATAATGTTGGAAAAGATACACAAATTTGCAAATGCAACAAGTAGACCAAGCAAATAGGGGCACACGGAAACACACACGCAAATAGATTAATGGGATTGTGCAAACCAAAAGTGAGCCAAAATGTGGAATCCACGAAAATGCTATTGTTGCACAATACACGAGAGACGCTAGCATGATTGCACAATAGGCAGATACGGAACTTGTGCACAACCTACTAGGCAAAAATGCAACGATCTCTATCCCAAGTATGCTATATGTATGGTATTTCAGTGGTATGATCCAAGATGATCGAGTATGACAATCTTAATGTAGTATGATGTTATTGTCGGATTTCGGGTTCCGGCAGACCCTTGAGGTTCGAACACTGGGGTGCACGCGGAGATCACACCCCCAGCCTACCCATGTCTCACCGCCTCACCAGGATCTAAAGCTACACGAAGAACAACTCAAGGGACACGAGATTTATACTGGTTCAGGCCACCATTGTGGTGTAATACCCTACTCCAGTTTGTGTGTGGTGGATTGCCTCTGGGGCTGATGAGGAACAGTACAAGGGGAGAACAGCCTCACGAGGGTCTGTTATTAGTTGGTGCGATGAACTGCTAGGGGGAGTTCAGTCGCCTCTCTCTCTGTGTCTCAGATGCGGATCCAATCTCTCTACCCTGTGGGTGGCTAGTCCTATTTATAGGCGAAGGCCCCGGGCCTCTTCCCAAATATTGAGCGGGAAGGGCGCCAACAACTGGCCATTTTGAAGGGGAACATCTAGTACACTTATCCTGACTAAAGTTGGTCCTCGCCTGCCATAGACCCTGACGATGACACCGGCTTGGGCTCCACGATGACCTCCATTCTGCCGTCCTGCTAGTCTTGGTCTTGTTGCACCGAAATGGTTGCCTTTGCTTGATACCCTTGCCTGCGCTTGCCCCCTTTGCACCAAAGGGGAAACAAGGACTCTGCGCAGGCCGACGCCCGCCTGGCGCCCGCCTGGCCTTGGTCGTCATGGCTTGCGTCACGGGTACCTCGTGAGGTACCCCGCCTTGATCTCTCCGCCTCCTCGCGAGCCAGCCTGACGAGGCCGTGCTCGAGAAGCCTCACGTAAATCCGCCCATGAGGCTTGCCCCTCGCGAGGGTCTTGAGCATGTGCTGATGAAGATGGGTCATACTGGGCCACTCCTTGAGCCATGCCGCAGGCCGCAGGCAGGCAAGTCTGGGTACCCCCGTTCCCAGAACGCCGACAGTTATGGTTCTTGCTCATAAGCTCTTTGCTTATCTTTCCTCTTTGCTTAAAAGCTTGGGTGGCTTTTTCACTTTTGAGCTCTTTTCTCATGCAAAACTTCAGGAACCAAGATATCAATTGTGTATGCGATGACAACTTTGTGACACACAAGTTGATGCCAAGATATGCACCACTATGGTATGGTATGTATGCTATGGAGTATGATCACTAATGTGCACAAGTCACGTTGCCGGCAACACTCAATGGCTAGTCTCGATGGGTAAGCTATGCAAAAGTAAGGCCATGTGGGTATCAATGCAATTGCAAGGTATGACAAAGATGCCGTCGAGGTTACCGTCCTTGGCGATGATGAGACCCTTGCGAAGATGAGCCGTGGTGATGATGATGTCGAACCGTACCTATATGGCCGAAACACAATAGGACACGGGAGCCGCAACTCAAAATCTCAAAGACCAAAACGTGTCAAAATCGTCATAGGAGGTACTGGGGATGATGGTGGTGTATGTGGGTTTGGAAGATGTGGTGGAAGGTAGGGTTGTGGTGGTGGCCGAACTGAACAGAATTCAGTTTCGTCAAAGTTGCACGGACGTCCGGCTGGTCACGGTCGTCCGGTCGTCAGACGTCCGGCAGGGTCCGGTCGTCCGAAATCTGGGCGAAAATCGGGCACGGGATGAACAGCACGATTTCGGGTTTGAGGAAGATGGTGAGGTCGAAATCGAGCAGATTAGTGGATGGAAAAGGGTGGGGAAAGCTAGATCCACACGTGGCAACACAAATCCAACAAAATTTCAACTCACCAACAAATCACAAAAAAAATTGGGGCTATTTTTGGTGGGGAATTTTCGGATTTAGGACGAAAACAACAAAATCAAGCTAGAAAACACGGGGTAAGGGCTCCAAAAACATGATCAACGTGGCTCATGATACCAAGATGATGTAGCGCAGAACCCTATGAGGCCGATCTTTCACGTTTGGAGTGGATCCTACGGGGAAACACGAAGAACGCGCGGAAGAACACAAGGGAAATCACGGGGAGAAACGAGAGACACACTCAACCGACAAGTGATTGATCACACAAGGGCTAGCTCACCGAAAACATAAGGTAACACAAGATCCAAAGTCAACAAAGGACGATACACGAGTAACCGTTCTTCTCCATGCGGAGGTCTTGATTGTCTTCTCCGGATGGAGGCCTTGAATCCAAATGGATCTCCTCCGAAGAGGCACGGTCCCTCACGTGGAGTAGATCCGGTACGGATGAGCAGAGCTCTATCTCAAAATGAGATATCACAATGCTAACCCTAGCTAGGAGGTGGGAGAGGCTTATTTATAGTCATAGTGCAAATGGGGGTCAAAGTGAAGGGGTACAAGGGCATCGGCCCGAGGCTGCGGTCACTCAGGCATCGGACGTCTGGTCTCTACCGGTCGTCCGGTCGCTCGCGCAGGTCCGGATGTAGCGACCAGACCCGAATGGATCAAGTCTCTGTGCTCAGTGTCATCCCTGGATCAGTAATGCTGACACCACACAGTACTTCGAAGGATTTATAGCAGAGTAGCAATCACACACTTATTACAACGTTGTCCACAAGGGAACTTATTACAATAAAGTGGCTTAACGCCATCTAATAACGATAACAGCGGAAGGCTTAGAAGATAAGTGAGTCCATCAACTCCAGTGACATCATCGAGTATAGAACCACGACCTAACACCTTACTGTAAATTCGAAAAGTCTCGCAACATGAAAGTTGCAGCCAACAATTCACACATGGAATATCTTGGCAATGTAACACATAGAGAATAATGAAGGAATAAGCCTATACTACATGCATATATGGCTGGTGGTAAAGCTCTCTGATTCTGAGTTTTGCATAAAGCTATTTTTCCCTACAACAAAGGAATAATTTTATTTAACTATCATGGTGGTTGTTAAACATTGAGAATGGTTGATGACATCCTCAATCCCAATTAAAAAGTACTTTATCAAAACCCAATAACATTTATTAGAAGTAACATGTTGAGATTCACATGATATTCAAATACTAGATACTCAAGACGTCCATAACCGGGGACACGGCTAATCATGATTAGTTTATACACTCTGCAGAGGTTTGCGACTTTTCCCCACAAGACTCGATCGCCTCGCTTGGTTCTCGCACTACATGGTGTTTGAGAAGCGGATGGCCGAGACACGCCTTTCGAAGCACTAGCACCTTACATGTGGGTAGACCGTACCAACCTACATCCCCTACATCAGCTAGCCTACCCGTGAGAGTTCGCACAACTTACTCAACTATGCCAGAGCCCATATTGGCTTGTGGCTGCACACGGAAGTTTCTAGTTTAAATAATCTCATGATCCCTTAGAGCACAGGTGGCGGTCCAAGAAATCTGAGCAAGTCTGATAGAAACCAGGTGCCTCAATCCACCCAGGATGTGTGTTTAGGTTGCCACCTTAGATAAACCATTAATTAACAATCTCACATCTCTCATGGATATTCACTCACCCAATCCACGTCTACTAGCATAGCATGGCATAATAAGCAAATGTAGAAATAACTCCCAAGGTTTCATAAGTAAAACAGGTAATAGGTACTACCTCAATCTACTTCCCATCCCACAATTTAATTAGATCCTAATCATGCAAGTGTTTGAGGATTGATCTAATGCATAAAACTGGGTAGTAGAAAAAATATGATCAAGTGTTACTTGCCTTGCTGATGATCCGCGAGACCTAGAGATTCGAAGTAACAAGCGGCGCACTCCGGGTGATCTAACACAGACAAACAACAAGCATACAATAAGTACTCATCTAATGCACAGGGAAATCTCGAATAAAAGATCTAACCAGAGAGTTCAACTTAAGAACCCTGGTTGCAAAAGAATCGAATCAAATAAAGCATCGAAACTCGAAAGTCGAGAGAAAACAACTCGGTTTTAGCAATTTGAAACTAGGTCAAAATTTACAGTAGCAAAACTTTGTTTAAGTAGGTTAGTCGGAACGGCGGTTTGAAACGAAACTCCAGCGCTTGAATCACTGATTCCGATAAGCGAGCGAGAAAATAAACTGATTTGAAGATTGGATCGGAAATTGAATTCAGAAAATAACGGATTAAATCCGATTAAAAGAAAAACGACGAGCGGTTAACGAGCGGGCGTTCGTTAACAGAAACTAACGGCGAACACGTTCATTAAAACGAGCGGGTCGGTGAGCGTTCACTAGTTAATAAAACCGAAAAAATTAACCAATCTAGGGTTTTTTAAAAACCGAATAACGAAAGAAAACCGAACGTTTTTTAACAAAACCGGACCGGGGTGGCGCGGCAGTGGCTACCTCCGGCGCGATCGCCGGCGGGCTCAGCGCTCGGCGGGCGGGCGGCGGGCTTCAAGGGGTCGGCGGGTGGCGGGCGACGGCGACGTCGGGCGGCTCTGGCGGCGGCTCGGCGGGCGGCGGCGGCTCGGTTAGGGCGGGCGGCAGGGTGAGGAGGAGAGAGGGGGCTCGGGTTATAAGGAGGGTGGTGCCTTGGGGAGGGGGCACGACGGCGGCGTGGCGTGTGGCCGAGCCGGACTTCGGCGGCAGTGGCGGCGGGACTCTTCCCGAGCGGGAGCGCTTGTGAGGGGAGGGTGGCTGGGCAGGCGGTGGGCTTGGTGGGCCCTTGGCCCAAAGGGCGCTGCATTTTTTTAAATAAAACGAAACGATTTAAAAATAAAACCAAACAAACTTCAAATTAAATAAAATTAATTTTCCCCGACTCTTAAAAATGAGTCGAACAAAATGAACTTTAAAACGGGGCAAAAATGCATATTTTTAATATACTCATTTTTTTCCCTAAAGTAAATAAACTTTCAAAAGCCAAAATTTGATTTATTTATTAAATCTTCATTTTTCCTAAATGTTGGGAAAGTCATATTATTCCCTCTCTTATTTTTTTTATTGGAAAAACTTTTGAAGATAAATAAATAAATCCAAATGATCCTATTTTCAAAATTTGAGAAATCCCAAATATGAAAATAATGAAATCTCCAACTCTCTCCGAGGGTCCTTGAGTTGCGTGAAATTTTCTAGGATCGGAAAATGCGAGAAAATATGATATGCATGATGACTTAATGTATAACATTCCAAATTGAAAATTTGGGATATTACACCGGACGTCTGGTAGGATCGGACATCCGCTGTTTTGGCTCGGGTGCAGGTTTGACGGACGTCCGGTGGCTTCGGTCTTCCGTTAATTTCCTCTCGAGTGTCTAGTTGTCGAACGTCCGGGGCGGCCGGTCGTCCGCTCGCTGGGAGTCGCCGGTCGTCCGGACTGGGCCGGTCGTCCGGTGCCTGGAGCTCGGGCTAGCCTTCCTTCTCTCGGCTGTAGCAACCTTCAGGGGTCGGACGTCCGAGCCCGACCGGTCGTCCGTTGCCTATAGCTTCCCAAGTAGCTCTTCTTCTTGATGTTCATGCTTGGTGTCTTTGCCACCTTGGCCATTGGGTGTAGCTGTCCCGTGGCTCTCCTCCAAGTACCTTATCACACACAAAGTCTCCGTATGAGGTAGTAACCAAGTCTCGTGAGTAGAGAGAGGGAGTTTGGAAAGGAGCGAGTTCACCTTATCTTCAATAGCCTTTGCTCTAGCTCTTGTCATGGGTCCAAGTGGTATTGAGGGAGATGTAGGTACATCCATGGGGATGAGCGAGGGATGCTCCGCATCAAGTCCTCTTTCAATCGATCTCCGGACCCTGAGATGAAATCGAGAGAGAACGAGTGGGTGCATGTGTGATACCTAAGGCGGATTCAAAATTTTGAACCGGTGATCATAGCATCTGCAAATCATATATAAAGGGTATTCAATGTTCGTTTCGCTTTTGAACGCACAATATACTCCCTCCGATCCTTTCTAGTTTACATATAAGTTTTATGTGTAGTCAAAGTATCTCTACTTTGATCAAACTTACAGAAAAAAGTATCAACATTCAACAACGCCCAATCAATATTGTTAGATTAGTACGTACTCCTAGATTTGTATTCAAACAGAGATGGTTTCCAATTTTTTTCAACCACATGAATGTGCTTGTTCTCGTGCATGCTCTTCCTACTACGATTTTGCCTCGTATAGCCAGTCCAATAGTAACTTTTCTTAAGCTCCCTGTCCAATAGTACTAGTGGAGTACTGACAACATCTGTAGTAGAGTATGCAATGCTCATCGTACTCCCTACTTCCATTTATATAGGGCCTATGTGGAGGAGAGAGATGTGAAAAAGTAACGGGAGTGAGCTCTCATGCAAGAGCCTAGCTATATACGCATTCCTAGTTAAATACAATAAATATGAAGAAAGAGATAGAAAAAAGTACTAATACAATAGCCAACCTTATATTTTTTTGCGGGAAATAGCCAACCTTATAGCCCACACTACTGTATGAGTGCATATAGATGATGGCTATAGATGACATGGCAGTTCCTTATAGCCATTGGCTCGCTATATTATTAACCATGCTCTAATGCGTTTTTCAAAACCGCCTTTGACAATTGAAAAGATTAATAGTAGATGAGATGTATAATGTGAAAATTATATCATTGGAAGCTCCTTTCACATACGAATTTGACTATATGCTTTGTGTAAGTTGCATGTCATATATTATTACTCTAACATTTGGTCAAAATTAGCCTCGAAAAATGCATTGGGCCCTGTATAGTAGATGGAAGGAGGGAGTAGTAGGGGAAGTGGATCCTCTGACGTAGGTATCCCTGCCTTATGCTCACTTTCGGTCACTTACTGCTGGACCCCATGCTTGCTAGGCCCCGCATGTCAGTTACTCAATGGGTTTGGCTATGTCAGGGGATCGTCGTTTGTAGTATACTCCCTCTGTTTTTATTTACTCCGCATAAAACCGAGGGAGTGGTAGTATAAATGACATGGGCGAGGGATGGGGAGGGACGTCGGTTTGCTCTCAACTATGGTCCCTGGCGGCAAAACGCAAGGCGGCGCGTTCCATTCGGTGAGCGACGTGGAGGGTCCAACGTGCCGGGGTGCAACGCGAACGCGACAAGAGCGATGTACAGTCAAAACCGATTGACCGGTCGTCACCAGAAGCACTATTCACACCAGAACCTTCGCTACTCAGCCTACGCCCGCCACTGCCCCAAACCACACCTCCTCTCTAGCCCATTCCCCCACCTTTCAATCCCCTAGCCCGCATCAAGCGTCCCCTAGTTCGCCGGAATGCCATGGTGCGCCGCAAAATCACGTACTACAAGATGTTGATGCCGGAGCGCCACGCAGAAATCGCGGTGGCGATCAGCGCCACAGACCTCCGTTCCCAAGCTCTCTTTGCAGCGGGCCAATCCCCGAGTTCTCTGGAGCCAAGCTACGAGGAGGAGGAAGCCGATCCAATGTTCATGGCGGAGGTCGCGGCGCAAAAGGCCCCCGATGGGTATGAGACGATGGAAGTCGACTTCGTGCTGGCGTCCGGGTCCCCCAGTGCAGGCGGACCAGTGGTTCAACCTGGCAATACTAAAGGAGGACCAGGAGGCAGAGGCTCAACTCGACGTGAAGCGCGCGCATGCCGCTGCCATCGAGGCTCTCCTGCAGGCGGAACCGGATGTCATGGATGTGAACCGGGCGGCGGAGGCTCAAGTTGAGGCGGAGCGCGTGGATGCCGCTGCCATCCAGGCCCTCCTGCAGGCGGAACCGGACGTCCTGGACTTGAACCGGGCGGCAGAGGCTCAACTCGATGCGGAGCGCGCGGATGCCTCTGCCATCGAGGCCCTCCTGTTGGCGGAACCGGGCGTCCTAGACTTGAACCGGGCAGCAGAGGCTCAACTCGACGCGGGGCGCGCGGATGTCGCTGCCATCGAGGCCCTCCTGCAGGCGGAACTGGACGTCCTCGACTTGAACCGGGCGGTGCTCTCGTCCGTGCAGAGCGCCCACACGCTCCACGTGAATGAGTAGCTGGAGGCCGAGGAAAACCACGGTGCAGAGACACACATCGGCAGCTATGGCTGGTCCGCGCCGGCAGCCAAAGACAACGAGGCCGTCTCGTTCCAAGACTAGTGATAGTTTTTCTTTATGTTGTTGTTTTTAGAGATCTTTTGCTGTGTAAAAATATATATTGTTATGCAAGTCGCCTGACTTTCATCATTTGGGTCAGTCTACCATTTTCAGGCGGTTGGATGAATATCCTACGTCTCCTAACCCTTCTTCCTCACCTCTTCTTCTTCCCTAATAGACCAGCGCACAGGCGGTACGGATCATCCCCAACATGCGGTTGGATGAACATACTATATGAATGAAAATTATGTGTCAGCGGTAGGATGGCTTAGTTTGGTTTGTTCACATGCGGTAGCACGTGTTAGTGAGGGTGCGTTCCCTTGGTTGGGTTTGCGGAGTGCAGGAGCGACTGTGTGAGGGTACGGTGCGACCACAGCGTGCAGGAGCGACCGTGTGAGGGTGCGGTGCGACCGCAACAGCCGTGTGCAAGTGTACCTCCTTTTCATTTTGAAAACTTTAGGCAAGCATGGCAAAAATGTGTGGCGAAGTAGGGCAATGCAAGACCTAAACCCAAACAGGATAAGTACATACGTACTAGGAGTACTAGTGTTAAAAAAGAAAGGCGGGGTTTTCCTTCGTGGGATTAATCGATACAAATCCTCGTTTGACATGTCAATTAATGCGTATTTTTTTCTCCAAAGAACAAAGAGCTAACAATCTCACTCATCATCGCTTGATTCATGCAGCGCCATTCAAACCGACCTTCTCACTTTCGCATGCATGCAAGGGTATATTAATGTCCTTGGTTGCTAGTACAAGGCAAACCCTATCAATTTTGCCTCGATTAGTGTTAGTGGCCTTTTGCAAATTGTAATTTTGATATAATGGCCTTGTGTACAAAAAAATGGAGGTAGTAACTTATTGACTTCCTTCCCCATTGCGGTGACGTCGACGATATCTCGAACATTGTGGTTTGGCGAAGAGCGTTCAACGGAGAACACCATTGAGGGAGACCACGGTAAGTTGTTCGCAAGTGCCGCCTGCAAGCCGAGACAACCGCCTTATTTGCATCCAGGAAGTCCGTTGAACCAAAGGACGTGTAAATGTACTACTACTACTAGTACATAATAGCATCGTCCGTCCAGCTTAGTGCGGTGAGGTGGTTTCTCGAAGAAAACAATGGAGAAGCGGAGTCAGCAAAGAGTGAAATGATGGTTGCTTCGTCCGTGCTTTGTGATTTGACGCCTCACTGCTTTTTGATTTGTGATAGAAGGGACAGGTGAGTAGACTCTGTGTTCTATACTATACATGCGTCCAAGAACGGGAGCAAGAGGAGAGACGTTGCATTTTTCTATTCCTTCAATCAATCAATTAGGGAGCTACGGTTCCATCTTTTTGGCTTTGGCAGCACCATCCACAATGGTTCCCATCGATGCCAAAAGCTATTTTCACATTTGGCTACACATTGTGGATGCCCTTAACTGTACCACTTGGTTTTGCTCCTGTGTGCTATCTATACAAATCCCAATTATACTGATCTAAAAAATTATAGAATCAAGATTAGTAAAAAGGAGGTGATTTTGCCGTGCGGATGGCAGGGGAGGTTTCTTTTTTTAGAGGACGTTGGCCTGGCGGTTTGCTAACATGCGGTCCCACATGTCAGTGCATTTCCAAGCTGATCCACGTCTCACATGTGGCAGAACAACGGCAGAAGCAACACGTCATAAACTTGAAGAAGATGAGGGAGAAGCAGATTCAGTAACAAGTGAAATGATGGTTGCTTCGTCCCTCCAACTTCTTTTTTTAGCATTATTACTTTGTCCCTCCAACTTAACTGCGGGAAAGGTGCAACTTTGTGATTTGACGCCTCATTGCTCATTACTACGCCGACGCCATGACCGGGGTGCTTCACCCCTGCTGCTCTGCACTGTGTTTTGGTATGGCATGTGGACCTGGTAGCTTGATGTCCCAAATGTCGGTGAAAGGGACTAGAACATTAATGAAAGCAAGTGCTCCACTCGTACGACGGAGGAGCACACGACACGGCGGCCTAGTGAATTGTCACTTGTACTATATAGTACTATAGTTTTGCTGTTTCGCACAATCCATCGATACAAACCCGATTAAACAGGAAAGGGCGAGATTTTTCCTGCGCGGTAGATGATACTGGCCATACATTTCAAAGGCAATTTTAATGTATGCAAACTGAATAATTAAGTAACAATATGATATCTAGTAAAACTAAAAACACATATGATCTATTGTGTTAGAGTGTAGTAGTAGTGTTGTATTGCATAGTTGTTAGATGTAACATGCGATAACGTGTAGAGATGCAGTTTTGGAGGGCCTATAGAGGGAAAAGCGTAATACGGTCACTGAACTTTAGAATACACTGATTACGGTCACTATATATGTTTTCTGGTGATTATACGGTCACTTGCTCATGGTTCAACATCAGATTGCGTGGCACAATGTTGACTAGTTAAATTGACCACGTTCCTTGTGGGTCCCAACTGTCAGTTCGCATAGGAAAAAGGTCAGATAAACACAAATTTACGCAGGCGTGACAAGACGCCAACCCGTGCACGGGAATCACCTGGTTGTGTATGTCTCTGTCAGGGCCTGATGTGTGCGCATGCACGTGTATGTTGAGCACTTGAGCGTGAGAGTGTGTGTTGGTCGTGTGGTGTGTGCACGCATTCGTGCGTGCGTGCGTGTGAGTGTTGTGTAAGTGCGTGGCTACGTGTGTACGTGTGAGTGTTGCGTGAGTGCGTGGCTGCATGTGTTCGTGTGAGTGCTGCGTGCATGCAGTTCATGTGCATGCGTGCATGTGTTTATAATCACCACACCAGCTCATGTGTGTTAAAACAAACGGCTCAGCATACCAATACAATGACACCTTTTCCATTGTGCCCGCGGTCATGCCTTCGAACCACCGTCCAATATTTTTTTGTCGTTTGTTTTCATTCTTACTGGCAAGATGCCCGTGCGTTGCACGTAACATCAAGATGCATTTGTATGACTAGTTTATCTTGTGAGAGAAAAGGATGAACGAGGGAAGGCCTTATTTGGAAATGTGGAGAGGTGTGTGGGTACCTTTTTGCAAAATTGCCATAGTTTCCTTCCTATCCGTTAGATATAAATCGGACGGCCTATATTGCAGAATGGTAGGCACACCATCGTCACCAACTCTGTTTTTCATAAGAGTGTAGAGTAGATACAAGCCGACAGGTGGGGCCAATGATAGTGAGATAATGTGATGCGACACTAGAGGTGCCACGTGGAGCACTTAACTGGTAAACTAGTCGTGTCTTGAGAAAATACAGAGCTGTACGGTGAGCCCATGATTGTATAATAACCACAAAACATAAATGGTGACCGTAATGAGTGGATTCTGAAGTCCAATGTACGTATCGTGCTTTTGCTACAAATACAATGATCGTCACTATATATATCGCGAGAGAAAGATGAAACATGCGTGAATGTGCTGGGGGCTTACTTTTAGAGGACCTGGAGATAGTTTGTGTGCGTACGTGAAAGGGGCGTAGAGGGGGTGTATGCAATGGAGAGAGATATGCTCTTCGTTTCTCTTTATTTTGACTAACTTTATATATAGTATAAAAATATCCAAATTCATAGTGCAAAATAAATATCATTGTGGGCACCATGCAATGCAAATTAACATTCATACTCCTCCATATAAGTTTGTAATGTTGTATATATGTAGAAATTTTAAAATAATTTTTTGGCCACACTTTGTTCAAAAGGAATGTTGTATGCGAAATAAACGTGAAGAGAGGGCTTTTTAGATCAATGGGGTATGTGATGTAACATTTGTGAATGTGTAGTTGATGTATTTGGCAGGGCCTAGAGAGGTATGTGTGTGTATTACATATTCGAGAGAGGCATGGATAGAGGGGCCGGCGAGGGGGCGTGGGAGAGATAGCACGAGAAATGAGAGTGGTCTTGGGAGAGAGAGACAAATATGATGTAACGGTGAGAGATTCCCTTGAGTGTGTATATGCAAGGGGGAGGGGATAGAGGCACTAGGAGAATTTTTTTGTGTGGTGTCTGTGTGGGTGTGAGAAGATAACGAGACTTGGGTGCAGAGGGTGTATCACCGCATAAGGTCCTATGGGTCGAGGTGAGGCCCTTGGTTCAGTTCCGTCCTGCGCCACATTGGTCGGCCCGTAATGCATTTAGGGAGACCCATGGATGACTAGTCGTACAAGAGAAAGATAGCAGAATTGTGAAGGACTCTGTGTCCACTGATAAAGTCGGCTAGGATTTGTAACCCTAGGTTCTCGGACTAAGGTAACCCCTTATCTCTGATATTACTATTCATCCAACCTAACTTTAAGGGGCATCCTACAGAATGCTCTGCTAGAATCATACTCGTCGATTAGGAAGAGAGGTGTGAGACAAGCATGAGACACAGGCCTAAAGATAATGTGCGTACAGGAGACACATAGGTAGGTCTATGTATATAGAAAGGGTTGATGGGGATTGTGCGTGTGTATGCTTGTGATAAAGGTTAGTGAAAATAGTCGTAAATGGTTACATGAGGGAGGGAGGGTTATATCGAGAGCATGTCTGCGAGAAAGACACCTCGGGAGAGAGTGTGTGAGCATGTGTGAGAGACCACTGATGGAGAGTGAAACTCCACGTAAAAGACTGATGTACACATTGATTAAAGATATAAATTGTATCCAAATATTAGGATGGGATCATGATATTTGCAATTCGCATAAGGAACGGTCATTGATCCGTCAGACATATAGATTCCATCGAATTTGAGCATGTCTATTTTATTATTCGACATAATTGATCCACATAGTTAGTATTTTGAACTCCAGACAATGCATCGCTTTAGCAATCGAATATAAACGTGAGTATAGTTCATGTTGTGTGTGTAAAGCACATTATACATACGAAAGTTACACAATGAACATTATAATAGCTACCTATGAACTAGCATACATTTGAATTCAACTTAAGGTGGTTTAAAAAAATCGAATTCAACCTGAAGTCCATTCAATTATTTGAATTCGGTATCATGGCATTTGTAAATCAGACCTAAATTAACGGGGCACCAATCTTTGCTCTGATTTTGTACATAATAGCATATGTAGTCATGTAGAAAATAGATTCAAATTTACCTCCTCCATGCCAAAATAATTGTAGTTATAGGATTTTCAAGTGTCGAAATTTCAAAAAGAAGCGGATAATTTAATGAGGTTTTCAAACGTACAAGGTCAAATTTTTAACATTGTCTATTTAGGTCAATCCTCAAAGTTCAAGAGTACTCTAAAGGTGAATGCTTCTGTTTCAAAATTTCGAACGAAGCGCCAAAAGAGCCTCTACATGCCCGAAACTGCACGAGACCAATGTTTGGTAGTACAAGGAAATTACTTTTCTAACTCCGACCCGTGAAACCTAGCGGCCCGACGTCCAAAGGTCTAAACCGAGTAGGTTTGTAGCTTCATCTAGACGCCACGCAACCGCCTCCGAAAAACATTCATACACAATGGCCGCCTAAGCACACATGTGCGTGGCCAAAATCACTCTCGCCCACTATTTGGGACACCTGGGATTACCATCCTACCCCCGACCCGCATTAGGTCCGAAATTTAAGAGGGGGGCAAAGTTTGTACTTTCCCCAAATTTCAAACAAGCGTGTACCATCTATTCAAAAAAAAATCCAAAAACAAGCGTGTCCCAGACCGAAAAATGGTTCTCCTTAGCTCCCCCCCGCCCGCCCACCCGTCCAATTCCCCATTCGTACTCCATGGGCGCCAAAATTACCTCTCCACATGCTGCGAAACCCCGGCGTCCTCCGTCCGCCACCCCATCCCACCCATCAACTGCCGCCCTCCTCCATCACACCGGAGCCGATACCCCGACGTCGTCGTCCACCGCAACCTCAACCGCAATTCCCTCCACGACTAGTAGTTGATGCCGAGGCCGAGCCGTCCATACCCGAGCCAAATCAACCATGCTGTCCTACGCCTCACCGTTGCCGCTCCAACTTCGCCACCATCCACCGCACCAGAGTTGTTCCTAGTACGCCGTCCTTCGCTGTCTCGGATCTACTTCCCCTCCGCTGACATACGGCCACGGCAACACAACCAACAATTTGGCCATGGGTTCGTCCAAGGCTCCACCATCCTCCAAAACATTGGTTCCCCCGGAAAAAAGAAGAAGATTGCCGCGACATATGGAGGAGATCACACTCGCAACCAGAAATGGTACTCCTGTTCCCTTATTCGTGCAAATCTTACGTGTCTGCTTGCACGGTACTCATCCCATAGAAGACACTAGTTGACCGCTTCTTCTTGATATTAGATGTTCCTAGTAACTCGCGATGCACAAGGTTTATCCTCATATACTATTTCACCTTAGCTAGAGGTCCGTCGCCCCCCTAGATTTCAATTCCTGGTCAGTTGATTCAGAATTAACGGAATCATTCCCCTGCGTAATAGGCGGTAGTCCGCCTATTACGCCGGGGAAGCAGTGCCTCGGTGTTTATCTTAGGGGAGTGTGGGGCCTAGGGCTGCTGGCGCCTGATCTGGAGGTTGGCCGGGATTAAATGGATGGCCTAGGGGCGCTGCCAAGCATGGTGGTGGTGTGAGGTCGAGGGGAGGGCAGGGCGGCGGAGGTAGGGGTTTGGGCCGGTGGTCGCCGGCGGTTCGTGAAAGATTGTCAACAATGACTGGCGGGAGGTAGACGAAGGTCGTCTGCCCGTTCCTTATAGATCGGACGGTTCATAAAAAATCGAATAACCTATTTATATTCAGTCGACTGTTATCTTGATATGACCACATGTGGTGGTGTGCTGGAGGAGTACCTGCATTTCCTGTGCTCATATATTACAAAATCATACGGAGTAGAATCTAATTTTTTTGACATGCAATGTTGTAGAGCTATTATAAGTCTCCTGTCATTTATTTTTCAGCCACCTGCTATCTGCTACTTTCATAGTGCACTAGTTCTGCACACACTTCACCCTTACTCTCACTATTGTGTTTTTATGCAAGGGTATTTCAGACTCAGCTGCCATGAGAGAATCAAAAAAGAAAAGAGAGAAGTCACTCCGGCATCGTACGCGGATAGGCCAGACACGTTTGAGCCTTATAAAGGGCGCAGTGCCATTAGATGGAGACGATAAACATAGCTATGGAGTTGATGACCTCGCTCGCAATGAACCACCATCCCAGGTGCTTTCTTTAACTTCTCAGTGTCATATGTGGTTGCATGTTGCATATGGTGTCTAGCTTGTATTCAAAAGGCCGAAGTCGGTCTTTACTAAGATAAGGAAAGATATTTTTTACATGAACCACCATCCCGTGAGCACCAGAAGACAAATAGCTAGTCACAGCACTTGCCGAGCCAGTGACAAGCCCAGCACAGACAGGCATCACCTGGAAGCCAACTAAAAAGCCACGATGGTGGTGAAGCAGCCCTTCTCCCACCAGGCTCTCAGGTCCTAGAAGATCATTCTCACCACTCCAGCCGGATGTCTAGCTTGTATTGCTTCCAATTTGGTTAAATTGCATCTCCTTAGCTTACACATTATACCTTTGAATATGACATGCCTTCCTGTTTTTGGTACATACTAGTACATCTATCTATTAACCATGTTCTTACATCAAACTAATGTTCTTGTGTATCCCTCATCAATCACTTATGATGACGCAGTCAGGCTAGTGGACTACTGTGAGTAAAGATCTTCATTTAAAGAATACAGCAAGGCTAGATGAAGATAGTGAACATAGCTCTATAGTTGATTACCGCATTTCCCCTACACTAGTATCGCAAGTGCTTGCTCTAACTTGGCAGCGTGATATGTGGTTGCATGTTGCATATGGTGTCTAGATTGTAATTCTTCCAATCTGGTTAAATTGCATGTGCTATTCTGCTTAGTTTATACATTATACCTGTTAATGTGACATGCCTTCCTGTTTTTAGTACATAGTACATCTATTTATTAAGCATGTCATTACATAAAACTATTGTTATTTTGTATCCCGCTCAATCAATATGATGAGACACCTTTAGTATATGCAGTGCGATATTAGTTGCATCTTTCATATGATTTTTAGTATATGCTTTTAACTTGGCAGAGTCATATTGGTTGCATCTTTCATGTGGTGTCTAGCTTGCATTGCTTCTTATTTGTTGGAATGGTTTCTGCTTAGTTTACACAAACAGTTGTGAATATGCCATGTCGTCCTGTTTTTCGTACATATTCCATCCTGGTATAATGTGTTTGCCTTACATCAAAGTAGTGATTGTTAGTATCATGCACGAATGAGTTCTAAAGAGAGAATTTTATTGCTTTTTCTTGTCGGTTTTACTTGACAATTCAAAATCAATAAAGCGGAAGGAAGTTAGCAAGGAAGCGGGTAAAGGTGTTCCTTCCAAATGGAGGGCCTCTACAGATTCTACTCCTCCATCCCCCCAAGATGATTTGCAAGACAACACATGCATAGACACTCAACATAGCTGTGTTGATGATGAGCACGTCTCCCCTAGTGCACCATCACAGGTGCTCCCTCTAACTTGGCACTGTTATATGTGGTTGCATGTTATGTATGATGTCTAGCTTGTATTGCTTATAATTTTGTTGAATTCCATATGCTTACTTTACACATTATACTTGTGAATAAGACACGTGGTCCTGTTTCTAGAACATACAATATATGTCTATCACACCATGTTCTTACATCAAAGTACGACTATTGTGTAACCTGCAACAATCACTTATCATACGACACGTTTGACTTGGGAGTGTGATATAGGTTACATATCACATTCTTTTCTAGCTTGTACTACTTCTAATTTGTTGAAATGACACTTATGACGAGACAGTTTTAACTTGGTAGAGTGATATTCGTTGCATCTTTCATATGGTGTCTAGCTTTCATTGCATCTAGTTTGTTGAAATGCCTTCTCCTTAGTTTACACATCATAAGCTGTGAATATGCAATGATGTGAATATGAAATGGCACTAATGATGAGAGACCTTTAACTTGGTAGTGTGATGTTGTTTGCATCTTGCATATGATTTATTTCTTGTACTGCTTCACATTTGGTTGAACGCCATTTATGATGAGACACTGTTAACTTGGCAAAGCGATATTTGTAGCATCTTTCATATGGTGTCTACCTTCCATTGCATTGCTTCTAATTTAGTGAAATGTCTTCTGCTTAGTTTACACATCATAGTTCTGGTTATCTCATGTCGTCTTTTTTTCGTACATATTACATCCTCCTATCATGTGGTTGTCTAACATCAAAGTTCAGTTTGTTTGTATCACGCATCAATTTGTTCTAAAGAACTAAATTGTTATTCGTTTTTCTTGTCGGCTTGACTTAACAAGGCACAGAGAAAGAGGAAGCAACACAGAATGATAGGGAAAGGGAAGCGGAAGAATCGTGCAGATTCTACTGGTACTGATGGTGCAATAGAAGGTCAAAGTCCGGCGGAAAATTATGCAAATAGGGTATCCCGTGCTACACGAGCTGCAGAACAAGCCAAACAGAAACAAATAGCTGCCACGAAACAAGCAGAGACAACCCTAGTTGTTGTAACACCTTCCATAGTACCACCAGCTGCACGAGTTACTCGTTGGTCAACTCAGCTAGCAGCACATTCTCAACCTCCCTTGCCACCTGACACTACTTCCGAAGCACTCTTGACACAAGATGAGTTGGCAAGATCAGATGAACTTTGTGAGCTTCAATAGCAAGAAGGTACTTGCTGGAGTCAAGTTACAGTTGCATGCTTCTTTATATGTAGTCTCACAGTTTTATGTACACTAACACTTCCTATGTTCGTTGTTGGACTAGCACCTAGGCGCAAGAGGAAACAAACATCAGGTATAATGCTTGATAGGTTTACTAAATCTAGCGGAGGAAGAATGGAGATCCGTTTTGAGGAAGGTTTAAAAAGGCCACGTGATGCTACAGAGTCAGCCAAGTTAGTATCAGAGGCAGTGGTTGCCGTTAGGTGTCATGTACGTATCCTCCCAACAAGGATTCAGTACAGATATGACAAAGACGAAACCCAGTTCAACACCTTCCTCGACCATTTATCTGTAAGTATGGTTATGTATGGAAACTAGTAATGCTCTGTCCCATACTTTCTAGTTTGCTGATAATGAGACTCCCATAATTTTCAATAGACGAGGTTCAAGTTGGATAGCCTAGATGATGCAACGAGACAAGCTTGCACCCATGTTTTCAAGTCTACTCTGCGACAGTATTGGTATAACTTGAGGAAAACTCACTTTGAAGGCAAGGCTAACAGTGAACTTCCCCAAACATCTCCAGTGGAAAATATATCAGATGAAGACTGGAGACGACTCGTTAAACACTGGTCTGATCCGAAGTATCAGGTACATTATATATATGTGATCAGATCACATGTTGAAGTCCTATTTACGCATGTGCCACACAAATCTATCTTCTTGTAGGTGAACTGTTCAAAGAACAAGGCCAACCGTACGAAAGTGAAATTCCAACAGATGACAGGATCTCGTAGCTATATTGCACACTGCGAGGCTCTTGTAGTTAGCTGCTATTTCACTCTTTTTGCTGTACCATATTATCGGATCTATATTGACTTGTTCCAAATGTAGAGGAAAGCCCGCAAGGACCAGAAAGTACCTGAACCAAATGTTGTGGAAATCTTCAAGGACTGTCACACCAGCAAGAAGAAGGGCATGACTACACCAGTCAAAGCCACTATTGTAAGTCCTTAATCCTCATGCCTTTTAACTACTATTACTCTAACTTGTTCCTTGAACTGCATGGTTGGCAGCCAATGTCTATTACTCTTTTCAATTTTATACACAATTGTCTTAGCTTATCATTGCACCTTACAAGGTTTAACAGAGAGGAGTGATGTTCCTTTGATCTTGACTTGTAATCTAGTTCCGTGCTGGACTTGCCCACACAATGTTACAATTGCCTGTTTGTCTGTTCTCAGTTGTTTTGTGATATGAATGATGTCATATTATGCTTACCGTATTATAAACTTTGTCTCTTTATCCTTAGCTATCAATACAATGTGAAGAAATAGACAATACATTAGTGATGGTACATGGTCATATGTTTGGAACCTGGTTTTATTATGTACTTTGCAGTAAAATACAACTAATATTTTACATGGGTTCACCAGAATAAGTTTTGTATATAGACCAAAGCTATTTTGTTTAGTTTTGCTGCCTCCTTGATATCTTCTGTTCTGGTACTACTAATGTGAAACTCAACTTTTCTGCAAGCTATGGAAACAATGGTGGAACCGCCACCGTCTGAAGGTGGCGAGGCAACTATAACCGTAATGTCAGCTCTTGCTGCAGTGGGTCAGTACCTGTCCACTAACAGTGCCAAAAGCACGTTCCCGCGTAATAGTGGGTCAGTTGTTAAGGCAATCTCGTCCAAACTGCCTCTATGCAAGCTCAAAACAATGGTATATCTGTGCTTCAAACACAAGTCCATTCCCTAACAAAGACCCTTTGTGAAACAAGGACAGACATTGTTCGATGTCGTCAAGATATGCATGGTTTTGAAACCAGACTATCAGACATTTGCTATGTTGTTCAGGAGCCTAGGAGAAATGAAGGAGAAGGTTATGGTGCTCCATCGGACAATACAACATGAAAACATAATAGTCAGGTCAAATGAACTGAGCTTCTGAACTTCTGGTGGTGCATTTATCTGCTAGACTGTTGAATTTTATGCCAACTTGCCTTTTTTTATAGTTGTAATTTGTTTTGTTGCGATACAGAATTTGTTCTTAACGTGCAGCCACCGGCTGAAGAAAACAGCAAGCCATTTTTGTATAGTGTAGGGTGTTCCCTATATTTGCACTGGTGGCGATCTTTGATGCCGAGTGGATGTAATCTATGCTATCGCCTTAATAGCCTAGCGTTAGTTTTAGGCTTATTTATTTCCTAGTCTTCTTTTCCCTGGTTTGCTAGTGGCCGCAACAACCATGGGCCATATACGGACCGTGGTAACCTTGACCCTGCTATGGGTCGTCGGATCCATGGGTTCCCTATGGGCCATGATAAATGGGCCTCCAACAGGGCCGTAGAGACGGTGGGCCTTGGGCCGTCGGATAAATGGGTCTGCATGGGCCGTAAACGGGCGTAATTGGTATCGTCCCAGCACGGTAATGGGCCGTTAACAGGCTGGAGGATAGCAAAGGCTTAATTCTATCACAGGCATAACGAGTCGTTAATGGGCCAGAATATAGGACGGGCTGGAAACGGTGCAATGGGTTAACAGGCCAGAAATGGACCGACTCTTGCCACGGGCCGAATTTGGCCCATTAGGGGAACATGCCAGTAACGGTCCGGAAGTAATCGAGGGCCGGAAAGGAGCCCAGGAACGTATGGGCCGTGAGTAGGCCGAAAGCTAACATGGGCTGGAGACGGCCCATGTGAATCATGGGCCATTAACAGGTACAAAGAAATTTACTGTTTATTATGGGCTAGAGTCACCGTGGGCCTCTAAAGGGCCTAAAGATACGAAGGCCTCATATGGGCCGAAAGACGTCAAGGGCCATACATGGGCCGAGAGTGAAACGGGCTGGTGTTATATTCGACGGCCCACATGACGTTGTTGGCCGATTTTGGGTAGGCCCTAACGGGCCGCGAGTTACCAGGCCATAAAATGGGCTATTTGCAAAGAGACCATTAACAGGCTTTTCATGGGCCAGCCCGCTAACTTTTGACCAAGTCAAACGAGCCAACCTTTGTAAGCTAAATGGGCTAGTGGTGGGCCGTCGCACGTGTCAACATATCATAGACGCCTATCTGACCAACTGACGAGCTAACACGTGTTTCCTCCGGCCAATCAGAATTTTACACGTGGAAATTTCACATTGGTCCTGGCTGTTAACGGGTTATCGGATCCAAAACCGGACCCCATAGCTTAACGGCGTCCCGTTATGGTGGATGCCACGTGTCAGTCACCCTTGACGAAAGCACTTCTATGTCGCGCTATTTATGGTCATGGAAGTGGACACTTCTATGATGATAATTTTGGTAATGTCATGGAACACTTCTATGACAGCACATGCATGACTATATTGATTCTGTCATAAAACCATCATGGACGTACATGCATGACAAAAACGCGACCTACTGTGACAAAAACGTATCATCATGGAAGTGTATTTTTTTGTAGTGTAGGGCCTGCTGTCAGTGACCTAGTGTTAAACCAACGAGGTAATTAGCCTAAGCTAATCACTGCCACGTCGGCAATTGCCCGAGTTCTATTGGTGGCGACCTCAAACTGTAGCGGCGTCCACTCGGGATTGAGCTACGGGCGATGGTTTGGAGCAGTGTCTGGAGCTACGGGACGCTCGGACTCGCGCTCATCCGTTTGAGCAGGCGGAAGTAGCTGAGGTGGCCGGAGCTCGCCGGAAATGAGCTCGCGGCAGCGGACGGAGTTCGGGCGGGGTTGGGTTTGGCGCTATGGTGCACGGGAGGAGGAGCTGGTGGGTGCGTGGGCTTGCTGGGAAGCTGCTGAGCATGCTGAAGTGCTCGGACATGAGCTACGGTTGCAGGTGCCACGGCGGCGACATGGCCGGCGGTGATGGATCCTCGGCTTCGGCGGTGGAGCTAGTTAGCGGGAGCGAGCGACATGGAAAGAAGAGGGGAACGACAGTGGGGCTCACAGCGAGGTCGGCGACGGTCTTAGCGGGCTCGGGGAGGCGCGGACGGTGTTGAATCAATGGTGGCGGTGGTCTGCTCTTGAGTTGGAAGACGGTGGTGATGATGATGCTACGATGCATCCTGGCTCGCTTGGCTCAGTGGAGATGACGAGGACGATGTCACGGAGCTCGTGGACCGGTCGGGGAAGCAAGGGGGATGCAATGGACACGACAACGGCGAGCGGTGGAGACGAGGTTCGCTTGGTGGGAGAGAGAGAGAGAGAGCCAGAGGAGGGGGAAAGGCACGGGAGAGAGGGAGAGGGGCTTAGGGGTGAGTGGCATCTCCAGGGGGGTCGAGGCACAGGCACGTAGCCTGGAGGTGGCCGTGCACGTGTTGGCGCGCGATGCCCACACGCCTCGCGTCCTTCTAGCGCGAGGTGGAAGACGGTGGCGACACTGATGGGCTGGGCTAGGTAAGTGGGCCGCCAGGTGGGCTGCACAGGTAAACTCTTTCTCTCTGTCCTTTTCTAATTTTCTATCTGTTTTTCTATTTTCTGTTGTATGTTTTGAATTTGGTTTCAAAACAACTTATTTTAGTTGCTCCTGGAAAATATTGTGTGGGTGCAAAATAGGATATTCCAAAGCCCCATAACAAGTTCTAGAATTAACAGAGCATTAAAAGTATTTATAGCATTTAATTTCCCTAATTCGAATACAATATGATTTAATTCAAAAATCTAGGAATGACCTAGAAATATGTTGATCTTGGCAGGGGTTTTCACCTTTATCAAAAATCATGAACATTTTTAAAGGGCATTTTGGTTTCACTGAGAATGATTTTATTTGATCCTATTGAATTCATTTGGTGCTATGGTTCGGATCAATCCCCATTTTCAAGTTCATCTGAAATATTTAGACATGATGCAACAAACAAGTGCTAGCCTAGTGCAAGGAAGAGCTAGGGCTGTGACAATTCACCCCCACTAAACAAGAATCTCGTCCCGAGATTCAAGACGAGAGGTAATAAGACAGAGAGGACACAAGCTAGCACAATCTTCACGATCCAATTTCCCTTCTCAAAGATGTTGATTCCTTGCAACATCTTATTCTTGACGTCTTTGCTATCGAGATCTTCATCCAACATGATGACAAAAAGAACGAGGAACCCTACAAGAATTGATCTTCCCAAAGATTGAGCAACTCACGAGGAACTCGCTAAATGAGGCGTTGAAACATCTCTTTAGTTGAGAAACTAAACACACGTTAGGTGCAGTGAAAAGAAGTAGGTGACAAGGGTTCAACTGGGTAAGAAAAAATTCCACACTTAAGAAGGTGGTAAATGGGTGTCAACGTAGCGAGGAGTTGATTGCCCTTCATATCAAACGGGGCACCTTGGAGAAGGTGACTAATAGATTATTTCCTTAAGTGGCAAAAAGAATTACTTTTGATATAGAGATCATTGAGACTCTTTATACCAGCCTAAGGCAAATCAAAATCGATTGTTCGAAAGAGTTTGAAGGAATGGCATACTCATACTAGAATGGATGATGTGGACTACCTTGTTGAAGACAATGCAATGGATGATTTCTGCTTATCATCAAGAAATGATAGGGCCTAGGTTAATCCCACTTTTGAAGATGTTCGTGAATAGCATTTACCGAGAAGGGCAGCCCATGGTAGAATGGCACAAAGGCGGGTGCAAGCTGGGAACAAAATGCAAATGCTGGTAATGATTCTGGTAACTGGGGAAAAGCTCAAGAGAGTGAATCCACTGTTTGAATGGTTATAGCATAACCGAAGAAACTGGGAGCACAAATATCCATAAGGAACAACATCTAGAATAAGTCGCACGAAATCCTCATTGAGAAGATGGTCAAATTGCTCAATCAAGAAATTGCAATAATAGATCTTCCAGCCAGGTGCACCCACTTTACCAGAAGCTACATCATAGATCTAGGGAGAATTCCAACCATCATATCCGCCTAAGATTTAGATCTGGTTGGTGGTAAGATGTTTGAGACTCAGCATGTCTAAAAAAGAAAGGTTGCAACACAAATCGACGAGATGACGTTGCGAGATTCTCGGGAGATGAACTACGATAGCAAGCTCCAAAACATGAGCTGGCTCTGCTACACACATGTGAACATGCTGTCCCAAACAAGCATGACCACATGGTAGTCTTACAACAAAACACTATCGAGTTCCGGTTGGGAACCATCATTTTGGATACAGAGTCCTTGCATAAGTCATATGACTAGCTCTTATGAAGGAACCATGACTGACTTGGGATGATTCCATATGGAATGAGGATGATCAGTCCACCAGACCGTAGAATACTTCGCACGTACATGACAGACTTGGGATGATTCCATAGGAACAAAACAATCTTTCTCGAACTCAGGGCGGCAACTTGCACGAAATGCACGAGAACCAGAGGCAGTCACCTTTTTCATCCAACATATGCTTCATGAATGGGAATGAAGATAATGCTTATGAAAGTTTCCAACACTAGCTGGATGTTCAATATGAATCGTGGAGAAGATAAAAATGTTGCTGATGGGCTCAACAACAATTCATCCATGTTCCCATATGTCACATCCCTAATTCTGGTCGGACCTATGCTAGTTTCCATGTGAGCATCATGTTTAAATTCAAATGAAACTTGAATTGAGGAATTTTCGAAAGCCTCAGAAAAACCTCTAAAAATAACCAACATTTAAATCTCATCAAATGAGTCCAAGAAAATGTTCCTCTTAGTATCTGAAAATATTGGCAAGAGGTAAAATTCAAACCAATATTTTTGGTATCTCAGAAACATTTATTTTGGTCCTTTGAATTAATCCAATAACTATTTGCATTGGATATATGTTTCTTATATATAATTAATGTATGTCCAATATTCTGGAACATTTTATGTGGTTTGGTATATTCTAGTTCTAGCCACATAATTATTTTCAGGATTTTATAAAATGGTTTGGTGTTAAAACTAAACCCAAAACAAATTGCAGAAAAAAGAAAATAGAAAACAGAGAAGAGAGAGAGAGAAGAGGCCCCAGGCCACTTACCTGGACTAGGCCGCCCCACCTGGCCCATGCCAGTCACCACCTACCTTTGCCAGTAGGCAGAGGAGGGGGACAGCGCACCGCCGCCGAGCACGCGCGAGGCCACCTCCTGATTCACGCTGTCGACGCCTCCTGCGCCTCATCTTGCGTCGTGGAGCTGCTCGAGACGCCCCGTGACCCCTCTCTCGCCTCCCTCACTCGCTGCTCTCTCTCCCCTCCCCTTCTTCCCTTACGCGCAGCCATCGAGTGCAGCCATCGCCGCCGTTCGCTGCCGCCGTGACCACTGGCCTCCCCTTGCCTCCCCACTTCTATGGAAGCTCCGCACTCGTCGCGTACGTAGTCTCCGTCAGCACACACGACACCGGGAGCCCTGCAGTGACGCCATCGTCGTCGTCTTCATCTATGGGCACCGAAGATCGCCGGCTCCGATTCACCGTCTCCAAGTCGTCCCCGAGCTCGCCGACTATCTCCTCTGCCTCCCTGTGAGCTCCTGCACCTCTCGCCCCTCTCCCCGTTGGCGTGTTCCTCCTCTAGCTGCCGCCCTATGAGCAACCGAGGCCGTCGTCCTCCATGGCCAGCGAGCCCACACTCCCGAGCTTCCCCTGCTTGCCCCCGTGGCACAGGTGTGACTCTGCTGCCCCTAGATGCCTCTCGTGCCGCCCCGTTCACCCGTACGCGAGCTGCAGCCCTGCGCCCACAGGAACCCGAGCTCCGGCCGTCGCGGTGGTCATCGCCGGCGCCGTTCCCGGCCATCTCGAGCTCAGCCACCACCACCAGCCGATGCGGCTCACTCCCAGGAGCGCGTAGGAGCAAACCGCGTGGCAAATAGCACCCTGAGCAGCGTTTCCGCAGCTCACCGCCGCGTCTGGCCTCGCCGGCGTCATGTCACCGGTGGGTTTGACCCATTTGACCATGTGGGCCCCGCCCCTGGTCAAAGCTAGATTAGGAGTTAAACTAATACTAATTTAGTTAGTTTAGATAACCACTGACACGTGTAACCCACTGGTCAGTTTGACCTGGACCGGCCCCGTTGACCGCTGACATCATAGTGACGCAATGCTGACGCAGTAGGTAATTTTCTGTATTTAAAATAATTCAGAAAATCCCAGAAAATTGTATAAACTTCTAAAATTCATAGAAATTCAACCGTAACTCTAAATGAAATAATTTATATATGCAAAATGATCAGAAAATCCAATCTATCCATCTGCTCTGGTTTCATGCATGTTTAAACAATTTAACGTTGCTGTTTAGATCAAAACATGATAATGAACTATTTGAATTCATAGTTTGAGTTTGAAGTTGAATCTTTGGTTCAAAATGACTCAAACCACCCTGGTTATAGTTGCATTAGGCCAACACGCTCATTTTGCCATGTCATGATCATGCATCATATTGTGCATTGCATTGATTGTGTTCCCTCTTGTTTGTCGGTGTTTGTCCCCTCTCGATAGACGTGGTTCCGACGATGAGTTCGATGACACCGATGAAGAGCTATTATTATCTTCAGAAGTGCCAGGCAAGCAAAACCCCCTTGTTCATTCCGATACAATCCCACTCTCTCGCTCCTGCTCTCTTTTACTGCATTAGGACAACAATGATTCAACTGTTACTTGCTGCGGTAGTTGAACCCCTTTATCCTCTGCATGACCTGTCATTCCACAGTAAATAGATGAAACCCACTAGCATGAGTAGGAGTTGTTTGAGCCCTGATGTGCCTACTCATTCATGCTTGTTTGTCATGCCTGCTACTGCTTAGAATTAAGTTAGGTCTGATTCATGGGGATGAATTGGAATGTGGTGAACATGTCCTACTGTTGAGAGCTAAGTGTGTGAACACGATTTGGTAAAGGTAGCGGTGAGAGGCCATGTAGGAGTACATGGTGGGTTGTCTCATTATAGCCGTCCTCAGGAACTGAGTTCTGTGTTTGTGATCCATGAATAGTTACTACCACACATTGGGTTCCGGTAACTCGACCCCTCTCGACTTATTAACCAACTTGATCTCTGTCCAGGAGTCGCAACTAGTTTCTGGTGTTTGTAGGTAGTGCTATTTTTCTACCAAGTGGCACCCGGCAGGGTGGGCTTGGGACAGACTAGGCACACGTGGCCTGGTGTACCGAGTGGCACCCGGATGGTGGGATCGGGAACCCTGCAGACATCGTTTGGGGCGTGAGCTACACCCCGGCCGGATCTCCTTGCGGATGGAACCCGAATAGGCGATAAACCTGGATTAGAGTCTTGTGTGGTTAGTCAGGTCGTGGCCGACACCCTCGCCAGGCTTCCGCTTGAAGGTTGACGAGATACATGATGTGTACATGGCGGTAAGTGGCGAGAGCGTGTGTGAAGAAGTACTCCCCTGCAGGGTTAACATCATCTATTCGAATAGCCGTGTCCGCGGTAAAGGACTTCTGGGTTGCCTGTATAGTTCATAGACAAGTGAAAGTGGATACTCTAAAATACGCAAGATAAGCGTGAGGGCTATGGATGGCGTTCTCGTAGGGAGACGGGAGCGGATCCATAGTGGAGTATTGATATGGTGAATATGTGGACTCGTGTGCGCCACCTCAAAAGAGTTACTTGCAGTCGTAGTTCGGGATAGCCACCGAGTCAAAGCTGGCTTGCTGCAGTTAAACCCTACCATCCCCTTTGTTGATAATGATGCATATGTAGTTAGTTCTGATGTAAGTCTTGCTGGGTACATTTGTACTCACGTTTGCCTATTTTATGTTTTTGCATAGAGACTTCGGTCTCACTAGCAGTTTCACATGGACTTTGACGTTTAGCTTGTTACCTCAGCTATGATCTTGTGCCCTCAGCAGGATCTAGTAGATAGTCAGGCTTCTCATCCTTTTTCATTTGTAGATGTCTATACTCAGACATGTTGAGCTTCCGTTTGTGCTTTGACTTGTATGCTCTGAATGTTGGGTCATGAGACCCATGTTTGTAATATCTCGCTCCTCGGAGCCTATTGAATAAAATACTTGAGTTGTAGAGTCATGTTGTGATGCCATGTTGTATTTACACATATCGAGCATATTGTGTGTATGTTATTGAAATGCTTGGTATGTGTGGGATCTGACTATCTAGTTGTTTATCCTTAGTAGCCTCTCTTACCGGGAAATGTCTCCTAGTGCTTTCACTGAGCCATGGTAGCTTGCTACTGCTCCGGAACACTTAGGCTGGCCGGCATGTGTCCTTCTTCGTTCCTGAGTCTGTCCCTTCGGGGAAATGTCACGCGATGAATACCGGAGTCCTGTTAGCCCTTCAGCCCAGTTCACGAAGTCTGCTAGCCCAATGCTACAGCCTGGATTCACTTTCGATGACCGACACGTTCGATCTTTGGGTCATGGATGCTGTCCCTGTAAGTTTGTGCCACTTTGGGTTTACAACTAGCCATGTCAGCCCGGGCTCCTTATCATATGGATGCTAGCAACACTGTCATATACGTGTGCCAAAAGGCGCAAACGGTCCCGGGCAAAGGTAAGGCGACACCCGTGGGAATACCGTGCATGAGGCCGCAAAGTGATATGAGGTGTTACATGCTAGATCGATGTGGCATTGAGTCGGGGTCCTGACAGCGTTGGTATCAGAGCCTGACTGCCTGTAGGATTACCAAGCCAAACTGGTCGAAGTTGAGTCTAGAAATTCTTTAGTTATATAAGGGAATTGATTGTGGGATGGAACGTAAGGCTCTTTTTACTCCTTTACCTTATGCCTTCTGATCTGAGTCATCCTCTTCCTTTCTACGGGGTTTAAGAAATAGGCTTCGCATCTATCTATCAGGATGACGTGTTACTAATCCATAGACTTATAGAATTGTTGGACTTAAGCCTCGGTTCAGTTCCTACTACTTCCGTATGTTAACTGTTGATCTCGAAAACCTTGATATTGTGCTTCTGAGTGGCTAAGCCACCATTTTTGTAGGATGTCTCAAATCATTTTGAGCATTTACAGCCGTTATGTTGTCCGAGTCATCCCAGGTTTCTGAATAGTCTGATGCATTTGCAAATCCTTTCTTTCCGTTCCCGATATCCTTTATGGTCAGAATAAGCACACTAACTGGTGCGTTGAGGTAATTTATTGCCTTGACATATATGTTGGAGCTATTATTATGACCCTAGGTGTTTTAGGGAGTCACCTAGTAATCTAACAATGTTTTGTGTTCCCAGTGTGAAGATTCTGGCCATCATTCTCGAAAGCATCCCGTGATGCCACCTAGTTAGTAGGCATTCTATTCCTAGGTTCTTGAACCCGAGATTCATCCTACTTAATTCATGTTGATAGTGTTTGCTAGTTCCTTTAGGTTATTAGTAACCTTGCGATAGTTCTCGAGGTTCGTGGTATATCGTTCTCCAAATACCATGAACTGTTTATGGCAGAAGTTCCCCGCTAAACCAAAAGATCACAATAAGAGTGCTCTTGACGAGTTCTCCATTCTATATTGTGACTCTGCCAGTTCTAACCTTCTACATGGGTTATCCGGAAGAAATATGTTGAACTCGTTCGACATGCTAATCCATGCATCCACAACTCAGAAAATCATATGTTCCTTTGAGTTGTCCCTCTTTACTTGTCTTCTGACCTTCGTCTATCAATTGATAGTCAAGAGTAAGTATGCATTCGTTCATCGATGCTTATTACCCTTGTGGTCTATCAAACCATTCTATTCCGGAATGACTAGGAGAAACAAACTCCAGTACCTCATCCATATCCAGGATTGGGTCAAAGTAGTTGTACTCCGCAGATCAAACTGCAATTCTAGATTTTGTTCTGTTCTACCTTGGAGTATTACCATCTTTACATCAAGAATGCCATGGGAACTGCACACCATCCTATGAACTCTTGATATAGTGATACTTCTTGCCATCATTGTTCATCCCTCGGTTCCGTGTTCTTGTAACCGGAATGCCGACAAGTGAATCGTGATGTGTGAAATCAGTACTCCTAGCAACTCCGTTGCTTGGTAGTTAATGGACAATACTCTCACTCTTAGCGTGTTGGTTATCGAATCACTATTCTAGGATTGATTGTGCTAACTTGTCCTTATTTATGGTGCACTCTTCGATCTTGAGTTAGGATTGAATCCCTTGCTCTTCTGATCATGTCGTCTTGCCTTGAAAAGCAAGATTGTTCTCGAGCTTAGTAACATACCGGTGGTTCGTGATTTTCCGAATATCCTCTCGGAGGTATCACCAGGTCGTCACCTGACCGCTATGTTGAGTTCGTGAGCAAGTTGGTTGCTTGTAACCACCCCTTCTCTAAGAATCTGTGTTGGGTACCCCTGAGCTAGTTGGTTAAGCTGAACGACAACTTGGAGAGTTGGAAGATAGAAGCTTGTTCGATTTAGTTCATTTAATGGGGATATCTTGTATGTGTGTTGAAGAAAGATGATATCTTCATCGATTGATCCTTGTGATCAGTTGTTGGACCTATTGTCTTACCAAAGCTTTGATTTGAGAGTGGGCTATCCTCAAATCAAATCAGAACCAACGATGTTCTTAATGTTGTCTTACTCGTGGTTGATCCCTCGAGCATACACCATTATTTCCTTAGGTTTGACCAATACTATCACTTGTTCTCATAATTATGGAGTTCCAATTTTATGGAAACCAGGATGAATTGTTGTTGATTGAGCCCATCGACAACATCCTTGCCTTCTCCATAATTTTGTTGAACATTAAGCTAGTGTTGGAAAATTTTGAAAGCATTTGCTCATGCTAGCTCATGAAGCATATGTTCGGATGTAAGAAGTGACTTCCTCCAGTTCATGTGCATTTGATGTAAGTTGCCGCCGTGGATTCGAGAAAGACAATGTTGCTTCCTTTGGAATCATCCCAAATCGGTCATGCATACGTGCGAAGTATTCTGTGGTTCGGAGACTTGCAACCTTCATTCTATATGTATCCCTAGCACACCAAGCCACTGATTGATTTGTTCAAGGAGAAGAAGTTCCTTCTTAAGAGTATACCTTATGCAAGGACTTTGATATCCTCGATGATGGTTCCCCTCCTGAACTCGGTAGTGTTTTATTATAAGACTACTATTTGGTCATGCTTGCCTGAGGCAGCGTGTCCACATGTTTGTAGCAGAAGCAGATCGTGTTTTGGAGCTTACTACCGTAGTTCATTCCCCGAGAATCTCGCAACGTTATCTCATCGATTTGTGTTGCAAACTTTCATTTTTCTCTCTAGACTCGACGAGTCTGGATTATCCTGACACCAACCAGATCTGAATCTCAGGAAGATATGATGGTTGGAGCATTTCCCAATAACTGTAATATCGGTCTCTCTGTAACCCGGTAAGTGGATGTCTTGGGCAACACACCCAGCCGGAATACCTATTATTGTAGTATCTTGATTGAGGAAGTTGGTCACCGCCCCCTAAGGACTTCGTAGGATTTACTCCCTAGTTGTGCCTTATGGATTTTTGTGTTTCCGAAGTCCGACCTTTTACTTGATGTTCTAGATATCAAATCATATCTATGAATGGGATATGCTAGCACATCAAGGAGAACATTAGAAGATGAGTGCTAAATGTCTCTCGGTCGATCATCCAGATTCTGTTCCTTGGCCTCGCTAAGGTGAAATCTGAGAAGGTGTTATCTTCCTTTGCATCTGCATCATCCATCACTATTCATCATAGTAGTATGTTGTATTGCCAGGATCCTTGACATGGATATTGGTAAAACCTTGATGAATATGGAAATGCTCAAGTTCTTGAGAGCACGCACAAGTGCTAGATTTTATCGTCGGCATTAATTGCATAGTGCTCTCAGTTTCTTTGGTTATGCTATAACCATTCCAATAGTGGAATCACTCTCTGTTGTTGGGTTTCTCCCCAGTTACTAGAATCATTCCCAGCATTTGTGTTTTGCTCCCAGCTTGCACCGTCATTGTGCCATCCTATCTTGGGTCCCATCCATTTCCGATGATAAGCAAAATCATCCCTTGTGTTGTCTTCAACAAGGTAATCCACATCATCCATTCTGGCCCGAGAATGTCATTCTTTCGGACTCCTTCAAATGATCGATTTTGATTTGCCTTAAGATGGTATGAAGAGTTTCAATGATCTATGGATCAAAAGTAATTTTGTTTGCCACTTAAGGGAACAGTTCAACGAGTCACTTTTTCCAAGGTGCCCCGTTAAGGAATCATGGCAATTATTTCCTCGCTACCTTGAGACCATCCACCATCTTTTCTAAGCATGGAATTGTTGCCCACCAAATCAAACCCCGTCGTTTGTTCTTCCATCCCTCTCGACGTGTTTTGTGTCTCAACTCAAGATGTTTCAACAGCTCATTCCATGAGTTGATCTTGTGATCACTAAGATGACCCATCCATGTGGACATGTTTCGCTCTTTTTTCTTCGTGCTGGATGAAGATCTCGAAAGCAAAGACGCCAAGATCAATTTGAGTCGACAAATCAACAACCTCGAGAATTCAGTTGGCTCATGAAGTTTGTGTTACTTAGCGTTCCCTTTGTCTTCTTACCTCACATCTGGAATCTCGGGACGAGATTCTTGTTTAGTGGGGGTGAGTTGTCATATCCCTAATTCTGGTCGGACCTATGCTAGTTTCCATGTGAGCGTCATGTTTAAATTCAAATGAAACTTGAATTGAGGAATTTTCAAAAGCCTCAGAAAAACCTCTAAAAATAACCAACATTTAAATCTCATCAAATGAGTCCAAGAAAATGTTCCTCTTAGTCTCTGAAAATATTGGCAAGAGGTAAAATTCAAACCAATATTTTTGGTATCTCAGAAACATTTAGTTTGGGCCTTTGAATTAATCCAATAACTATTTGCATTGGATATATGTTTTCTTATATATAATTAATGTATGTCCAATAATTCTGGAACATTTTATGTGGTTTGGTATATTCTAGTTCTAGCAACATAATTATTTTCAGGATTTTATAAAATGGTTTGGTGTTAAAACTAAACCCAAAACAAATTGCAGAAAAGAAAATAGAAAACAGAGAAGAGAGAGAGAGAGAAGAGGCCCCAGGCCACTTACCTGGACTGGGCCGGCCCACCTGGCCCATGCCAGTCACCACCTACCTTTGCCAGTAGGCAGAGGAGCGGGACAACGCACCGCCGCCGAGCACGCGCGAGGCCACCTCCTGCTTCGCGCTGTCGACGCCTCCTGCGCCTAATCTTGCGCCGTGGAGCTGCTCGAGACGCCCCGTGACCCCTCTCTCGCCTCCCTCACTCGCTGCTCTCTCTCCCCTCCCCTGCTTCCCTTGCGCGCAGCCACCGAGCGCAGCCATCGCCGCCGTTCGCTGCCGCCGTGACCACTGGCCTCCCCTTGCCTCCCCACTTCTATGGAAGCTCCGCACTCGTCGCGTACGTCGTCTCCGTCAGCACACACGACGCCGGGAGCCCTGCAGTGACGCCATCGTCGTCGTCTTCATCGACGGGCACAGAAGATCACCGGCTCCAATTCACCGTCTCCAAGTCGTCCCCGAGCTCGCCGACCATCTCCTCTGCCTCCCTGTGAGCTCCTGCACCTCTCGCCCCTCTCCCCGTTGGCGTGTTCCTCCTCTAGCTGCCGCCCTATGAGCAACCAAGGCCGCCGTCCTCCATGGCCAGCGAGCCCGCACTCCCGAGCTTCCCCTGCTTGCCCCCGTGGCACAGGTGTGACTCTGCTGCCCCTAGATGCCTCTCGTGCCGCCCCGTTCACCCGTACGCGAGCTATAGCCCTGCGCTCGCAGGAACCCGAGCTCCGGCCGCCGCGGTGGTCATCGCCGGCGCCGTTCCCGGCCATCTCGAGCTCAGCCACCACCACCAGCCGATGTGGCTCACTCCCAGGAGCGCGTAGGAGCAAACCGCGTGGCAAATAGCACCCTGAGCAGCGTTTCCGCAGCTCACCGCCGCGTCTGGCCTCGCCGGCGTCATGTCGCCGGTGGGTTTGACCCATTTGACCATGTGGGCCCCGCCCCTGGTCAAAGCTAGATTAGGAGTTAAACTAATACTAATTTAGTTAGTTTAGATAACCACTGACACGTGTGACCCATCGGGTCGATTTGACTGGACCGCCCGTTGACGGCGACGTCATAGTGGCGCAATCTTGACGCGATGAGGTAATTTTCGTATTTAAAATAATTCAGAAAATCCCAGAAAATTGTATAAACTTCTAAAATTCATAGAAATTCAACCGTAACTCTAAATGAAATAATTTATATATGAAAATGATCGAGAAAATCCAATCTATCCATCTCTTTGGTTTCATGCATGTTTAAACAACTTAACGTTGTCTGTTTAGATCAAAACATGATAATGAACTATTTGAATTCATAGTTTGAGTTTGAAGTTGAATCTTTGGTTCAAAATGACTCAAACCACCCTGGTTATAGTTGCATTAGGCCAACACACTCATTTTGCCATGTCATGATCATGCATCATATTGTGCATTGCATTGATTGTGTTCCCTCTTGTTTGTCGGTGTTTGTCCCCTCTCGATAGACGTGGTTCCGACGATGAGTTTGATGACACCGATGAAGAGCTATTACTATCTTCAGAAGTGCCACGCAAGCAAAACCCCCTTGTTCATTCCGATACAATCCCACTCTCTCGCTCCTGCTCTCTTTTACTGCATTAGGACAATAACGATTCAACTGTTACTTGCTGCGGTAGTTGAACCCCTTTATCCTCTGCATGACCTATCATTGCCACAGTAAATAGATGAAAACCACTAGCATGAGTAGGAGTTGTTTGAGCCCTGATGTGCCTACTCATTCATGCTTGTTTGTCGTGTCTGCTACTGCTTAGAGTTAAGTCAGGTCTGATTCATGGGGATGAATTGGAATGTGGTGAACATGTCCTACTGTTGAGAGCTAAGTGTGTGAACACGATTTGGTAAAGGTAGCGGTGAGAGGCCATGTAGGAGTACATGGTGGGTTGTCTCATTACAGCCGTCCTCAGGAACTGAGTTCTGTGTTTGTGATCCATGAACAGTTACTACCACACATTGGGTTCCGGTAACTCAACCCCTCTCGACTTATTAACCAACTTGATCTCTGTCCAGGAGTCGCAACTAGTTTCTGGTGTTTGTAGGTAGTGCTATTTTTCTACCAAGTGGCACCCGGAAGGGTGGGCTTGGGACAGACTAGGCACCGTGGCCTGGTTTACAGTGGCACCGGATGGTGGGCTCGGGAACCACACACATCGTTTGGGGCCGTGGCGACACCCGGGCGGATCTCCTTGCGGATGGATAGGCGATAAACCGGATTAGAGTCTTGTGTGGTTAATCGGTCGTGGCCGACACCCTCGCCAGCTTCCGCTTGAAGGTTGCGAGATACATAGCGTGTACATGGCGGTAAGTGGCGAGGCGTGTGTGAAGAAGTACACCCTGCAGGTTAACATCATCTATTGAATAGCCGTGTCATGATAAAGGACTTCGGGTTGCTGTGCAGTTCATAGACAAGTGAAAGTGGATACTCTAAAATACGCAAGATAAGCGTGAGTGCTATGGATGGCGTTCTCGTAGGGAGGCGGGGCGGATCCATAATGGAGTATTGATATGGTGAATATGTGGACTCGTGCGCCACCTCAAAGAGTTACTTGCGATCGTAGTTCGGGATAGCCACCGAGTCAAAGCTGGCTTGCTGCAGTTAAACCCTTCCATCCCCTTTGTTGATAATGATGCATATGTAGTTAGTTCTGATGTAAGTCTTGCTGGGTACATTTGTACTCATGTTTGCCTATTTTATGTTTTTGCATAGAGACTTCAGTCTCACTAGCAGTTTCACGTGGACTTTGACGTTTAGCTTGTTACCTCAGTTATGATCTTGTGCCCTCAGCAGGATCTAGTAGATAGTCAGGCTTCTCAGCCTTTTTCATTTGTAGATGTCTATACTTAGACATGTTGAGCTTCGTTTGTGCTTTGACTTGTATGCTCTGAATGTTGGGTCATGAGACCCATGTTTGTAATATCTCGCTCCTCCGAGCCTATTGAATAAAATACTTGAGTTGTAGAGTCATGTTGTGATGCCATGTTGTATTTGCACATATCGAGCATATTGTGTGTATGTTATTGAAATGCTTGGTATGTGTGGGATCTGACTATCTAGTTGTTTATCCTTAGTAGCCTCTCTTACCGGGAAATGCCTCCTAGTGCTTTCACTGAGCCATGGTAGCTTGCTACTGCTCCGGAACACTTAGGCTGGCCGGCATGTGTCCTTCTTCGTTCTGAGTCATCCCTTGAAAATGTCACGATGAATACGGAGTCTGTTAGCTCGCTACAGCCCGGTTCACGAAGTCTGCTAGCCCGGTGCTACAGACTGGATTCACTCGTGATGACCGACACGTTCGATCTTTGGTCATGGATGCTGTCCTGTAAGTTTGTGCCACTTTGGGTTTACAACTAGCCATGTCAGCCGGGCTCCTTATCATATGGATGCTAGCGACACTATCATATCGTGTGCCAAAAGGCATAAGCGGTCCCGCAAAGGTAAGGTGACACCCGTGGGAATACCGTGCGTGAGGCCGCAAAGTGATATGAGGTGTTACATGCTAGATCGATGTGGCATTGAGTCGGGGTCCTGACACCATATAAGTGCAATGATGGTTCACTTCATAAGAGCTAGTTATATGACTTATGGAAGGATTAAATAACGTGGGAACCGAGGAATGAACAATGATGCCGAGAAGTATCACTGCATGAAGGGTTCATAAGAGGTGGTGCATTTCTCATGATATTCCTGACATAAAGGGGGTAATACTCCAGGGTAGAATAGAACAAAAGCTGGATTGGCATTTTGATCTGCGGAGTATGACTACTTGACTCAATCCTGGATATGGATGAGGTATTGGAGTTTGTTTCTCCTAGTCATTCTGAATTAGAATGACTTGACGGACCACAAGAATAATAGGCACCGATGAACACGAAGGCACAACTATTCCTGACTATCACTTGATAGACGGAGGTCAGTATATAACTAAAGAGGGACAACTCAAAGGAACATACGATTTTCTGAGTTGTGGATGCATAGATTAGTATGTCGAACAAGTTCAACATATTTATTCCAAATAGCCCATACAGAAAGGGAGGACTGGCAGAGTCACAATTTAGAACGTGGAAGTCATCGAGAGCGCTCTTCTGGTTCCAGAACTTCTGCCATAAGTAGTTCATGGTATTTGGAAGAACGATATACCACAGACCTCGAGGACTATTTCAAAGGTTACTAATATCCTAAAGGAACAAGCAAACACTATCAATAGGAGGTGAATGGAGTGAACCTTGGGTTTGAGAACCCAGAAATAGAATGCCTACTAACTAAATGGCATCACGGGATGCTTTCGAGGATGATGGCCAGAGTTATCACACTGGGATATAAGCATTGCTAGGTTACTAGATGGTCCCATAAGACACCTAGGGTCATAATAGTAGCTCCAAAATTTATGTCGAGGCAATGGAGTACCTCAACTCACCGATTTAGTGTGGTTAACCTGGTCTAAAAGAACATCGAAACCAGAGGGAAAGGATTTTGCGAATGCATCAATTGTTTGGAAACCTGGGATGACTCAGACAACATAACGACTGTAAATGCTCAAAAAGATTTGAGACATCCTGCCAAAATGGTGGTATAACCACTCGATCATCACAATATCAAGGTTCCGAGACCAACAGTCAACATACGGAAGTAGTAGGACCTGAGCTGAGGCTTAAATCAAACAATCTTATAAGTCTATGGATTGGTAACACGTGATCTTGATAGAAAGAAGATAAAACCTAGTTCGTTAACCCCGTAGGAAAGATAGTGTAGCGACCCGACCTCAGGCGGTCAAGTCTCTGTGCTTCAGTGTCATCCCTGGATCAGTAATGCTGACACACACAGTACTCGAAGGATTTATAACAGAGTAGCAATCACACACTTATTACATCGAATGTCTCAAAAGAGAACTTATTACAATAATATGGGTTAAAGCCATCTAATGCGATAACAGCGGAAGGCTTGGAAGATAAAGTGAGACCATCAACTCCAACGGCATAGCTGAGCTGTACGGCAATGACCTAACGAACCTTACTCCTCATCTGAAAAGTCTGCTACATAATACGTTGCAGCCCGAAAACGGGTCAGCACATAGAATATGCTGGCAATATAACAGAGTAGAGCAAGAACAGGATAATACTATCACTACACGCATATTTGGCTGATGGAAAGCTCTATGGTTATAGTTTTGCGAAAAGAAATTTTTCCCTACAACAAAGGAATAAACTTTAATTTAACTATCATTGTGGTTGAAACATTGAGAAGGTATAACCCCAACTCAATCCCAAGTTAAAGTAATTAACAACCCAACAATATTAATTAAGAGTGATGAGATACATGTGATAACCCCAGTACTAGATACTCAAGATTGTCCATAACCGAGGACACGGCTAACCATGATTAGATTATACACTCTGCAGAGGTTTGCGCACTTTTCCCCACAAGACTCGATCGCTTCCGTTGGATTTCTCGCATTGCACGGTGTTTGAGAAACGGATGACCGAGACATAGTCTTTCAGAAACATTAACTCCCTACTCCGGGTAGACCATACCAAACCTACAAAACCCACTACCTGCTGATCTACCTCTTCAAGAGCTTCACGTAACTTACTCAACTATGCTAGAGCCCATAATAGCTTGTGGCTGCACACGGAAGTTTCTAGCATGAATCATCTCAGTTCCCTTTAAGCCTGGGTGGCGGTCCATAGGAAGATCATACGGGTACCCCGGGATTTCCAGAAAAAAAAATACAGACAACACTGAGTTCACCAGGTGCCTCAATACACCCAGATGTTAATTTAAGTTGCCACCTTAAGTTGAACCATTAATTAACAATTTCACATCTGTCATGGATTCACTCAAAGCCAAACCACGTCTACGAGCATAGCATAGCAATATAAGCAACGCGTAGAAGTAACTCCCAAGGTTTGATAGTAACAGGGCAATAGGTTCTACCTCAATAACTACTTCCCAACCCACAAGTTAATGACATCCTAATCATGCAATGTTTGAGGATCGAACTAATGCATAAAAACTGGATATGAAAAGAGTATGATCAATGTGTTACTTGCCTTGCTGACGATCCGCGAATCCTAGAGACTCGTAGTAACACGCTTCGCACTTCGGGAATTCTATCGCAATCAAACAATAACATACAGAAGCAACAATCAAAGATGCACAAGCAAAACTTCAAATAAAAAGAGGTTGACCAGAAAGTTCAACTTAAGAACTCCGGTTAGCAAAAAGAATCAAATCAAACGGAGCAACGAAACTCAAACGGCGAAAGAAACAAGATCCGTTTACTAATCTGAACTAAGGTCAAATTTTACAATATCAAAATCTTCTTTAAGTTGATTAAACAGAAAGAGGGTCTCGAGACAAAACTCTAGGCGTTTGAATCGCCTGATTCCGACTAACGAGCGAAAAGATAAACAGAAACTAAGATCGGATCAGGAATCACGATCGAATAATAATCACAGATAAATCCGATAAAAGAAAACTGATGAACAGACTAACGAACGAGCGTTCGTTATCTGTAACTAACGGAAGCAAACCGTTCGTTTAAACGAATGTACGGACGAACGTCCGCTAATTAGAAGAATCGAGAAAAAACGGCGAACTGATCTAAAAAAACAGAACTAGGGTTTCTAAAAAAATGAACTAGGGTTTCTAAAAAACCGGCGGCTCGGATCCGGCGCGGTACCTCCAGCGAGGCGGCGGGGTCGGGCGGCGGGCGGCGGCTCGGTTGGCGGCGCTGGGCGGCAAGTGGCGGCGGGGCGTGGCTGTGGCAATGGCGGCGACGGCGAGGCGCAGCGGCGGGAGGCGGCACGGCTCGAGGCGGGCTGCAGCAGCAGTGGTGGTTAGTGGTGGTGGCGGCTCGGGGAGTATATAAGGAGGTGGCGGCGGCTTGGAGGAGGGGCCAAGGCGGCGGTGGAGTCCGCTCGTACTCCTCGTCCGAGTCGGCGGCGGCGCGTGAGGAAGAAGCGGCGTGGCGGTTGGGCCGGCCTGGGTCCGCTGGGCTTCGGCCCAGTCGGGCGCGGGAGAGTTTTTTTTAATAATTTCACTGACAGAAATAAAATCCTAGAAAATAAAATAAAAACCTAAAAATACCAAAACAAATTTTCACCGTCTAAATAAAATATTTACAACAAGATGAACATTTTCTTGGCCCTAAAATGCAATTTTGAAAACGTGCAATTTTTCTAATGCAAATAAAATCCAAATAAACTCAAATAAAATCAAATAAATGATTTTAACATTTTTCCTCCAATATTTCAATTGTTTTTGGAGAAATCATATTATCTCCTCTCATATATTTTAATAAGAAATATTTTTCAGATCGAAAAATAATTAAAATCAAAAATTCTCGTTTTACTATTTGATAGGAATCAAATATGAAAACCGGGAAATCCCCAACTCTCTCCGAGGGTCCTTGAGTTGCTTAGGATTTCAGGATTGCGGAACGAAAATGCAATAAAATATGATGTGCAAGAATGACCTATGTACAACATTCCAAATTGAAAATTTGGGATGTTACAAACCTACCCCCCCCTTAAGATGAATCTCGCCCTCGAGATTCGGGTTGGTTAGAAAATAGGTGCGGGTGGTCTTTGCGAAGATCGTCCTCTCGTTCCCAGGTGGCTTCATCCTCGGTATGGTGGCTCCACTGAACTTTGGAAAACTTAATAACCTTGCTGCGGGTGACTCGGCTGGCAAACTCAAGAATCTTCACAGGCTTTTCCTCATAAGTCAAATCACTATCCAGTTGAATTGCCTCCAAGGGTACTGTATCTCTTAACGGTATATGGGCCATCTCAGCATGACACTTCTTTAGCTATGAGACGTGGAACACATCATGAACTCCTGACAGTCCTTCAGGTAACTCCAACTTGTAGGCAACTTCTCCCATCCGTTCCAAAACACAATACGGTCCTACAAATCTCGGAGCTAACTTTCCCTTAACTCCAAAACGTTTCACTCCTCGCAAGGGTGATACTCGCAGGTATGCTTTTCTCCAATTTCATAAGTTACCTCCTTGCGTTTCGAGTCTGCATAACTTTTCTGCCTGGACTGAGCAATCTTCAGTCTATCTCGAATCAGCTTAACCTTCTCTTCAGACTCCTTGATCAGGTCTGGTCCAAACAGCTGACAGTCTCCTACCTCATCCCACATCAACGGCGTTCTGCACCTCCATCCATACAGGGCTTCGAACGGTGCCATCTTCAAACTGGCCTGGTAGCTATTGTTGTATGAGAACTCTGCGTAAGGCAAATTGCCATCCCAACTAGATCCATAATCTAGCGCACAGGCTCTCAACATATCTTCCAGTATCTGGTTGACTCTCTCGGTCTGTCCATCTGTCTGCGGGTGGAATGTTGTACTGAACTCCAATCTCGTACCCAAGGTCTGGTGTAACTGATGCCAAAACTTTGAATTAAACTGTGTTGCTCTATCTGATACGATGGTCCTCGGAACTCCATGCAGACATGCAATCCTGGACATATATATCTTGGCCAACTTTGCACTTGTATAGGTGGTTTTCACTGGGATAAAGTGAGCCACTTTGGTCAAGCGATCAACTACTACCCATATGGAGTCATATCCTGCTTTGGTCCTAGGTAGTCCGGTGATAAAGTCCATGCCAAGTTTATCCCACAGCCATTCGGGTATCGGCATAGGCTGTAACAGTCCTGCTGGCTTCTGATGCTCTGCCTTCACTCTCTGACATACATCACATACGGCTACATACTCGGTGATATCGTTCTTCATACCAGTCCACCAGAAACGTTCCTTCAAATCCAAATACATCTTGGTGTTTCCGGGGTGTATCGAGTATGGTGAGTCATGAGCCTCCTGAAGTATTAACTTCCTGATCTCTGGGTTATTGGGCACATAAACTCGGTCCTCAAACCATAAGGTATCGTTCTCATCCTCGCGAAAACCTTTGGCCTTTCCTTTCCTCATCTTCTCCTTTATCTCGGCAATTTCTTTGTCCTCCTTGTGAGCTTCTCGAATCTTGTTCAACAATGTCGACTGAACCTCCATTGTTGCAATGAAACCTCTAGGAACAATCTCCAGTTGAAGTTCCATGATATCCTCAGCTAACTCCTTCGGCAATCCCTTACTTTCAAGGATATTAGCATAACTCTTCCGGTTCAGAGCGTCTGCTACAACATTGGCTTTTCCTGGATGATAGTGTAGCTTCATATCGTAATCCTTTATAAGTTCCAACCATCTCCTCTGCCTAAGGTTCAGCTCCTTTTGCGTGAAAATGTACTTCAAACTCTTATGATCCGTGTACACATCACAACGGTTTCCAATAAGATAATGTCTCCAAGTCTTCAATGCATGCACTACGGCTGCTAGCTCCAAATCATGCGTGGCATAGTTCAACTCATGGGGTTTTAGTTGTCGTGAGGCATACGAAACAACTCTTCCGTCCTGCATAAGCACACATCCAAGTCCCAAGCGAGAGGCGTCACAATACACTTGAAACTCCTTATGTATATCTGGCAGTGTTAGTACTGGGGCTGTAGTCAAACGTTTCATCAACTCCTGAAAACTTGCCTCGCAATCTTCTGTCCATTAAAACTTAGTATCCTTCTTCAATAATTCAGTCATTGGCTTTGCAATCTTGGAAAAATTCTCAATGAATCTCCGACAGTATCCTGCGAGTCCAAGGAAACTGCGGATCTCGCTAACTGAAGTGGGTGCCAACCATTCAGTGACTGACTGAACCTTGCTGGGGTCTACTACTATACCTTCTCCTGATATAACATGCCCAAGAAATCCAACTTCCTTCAACCAAAACTCGCACTTGCTGAACTTGGCCTATAACTGGTGTTCCCTGAGTTTCTCGAGAACTAAACGCAAATGCTCCTTGTGCTCCTCTTCATTCTGCGAGTATACCATAATATCATCGATAAACACCACAACAAACTTGTCCAAATACTCCATGAACACCTTCTTCATCATGCTCATGAAATAGGCAGGGGCGTTAGTCAGTCCAAACGACATGACCGTATACTCATATAATCCATACCGCATGGTGAACGCTATTTTCGGTATATCCTTTTCTCGGATCTTCAACTGATGGTATCCTGATCATAGATCAATCTTTGAAAACACCTTAGCTCCTTGCAGCTGATCAAACAGATCATTGATCATCGGTAGTGGGTACTTGTTCTTAATCGTTACCTCATTCAAGGCTCGATAATCAACAACCATCCTTATGGATTTCTCATTCTTCTCGACCAAAAGTACTGGAGCTCCCCAAGGTGATGAACTCCTTCGAATGTAACCTTTCTCCAATAACTCCTTGATCTGTTTCTTAATTTCCTCCAGATCATTTGCGGGCATCCGATAGGGTCTCTTGGATATTGGCCCTATACCTGGCAATAGTTCTATCAAAAACTCGATGTCTCGATCTGGTGGCATGCCTGGTAACTCTTCTGGGAAAACATCCGGGTAATCCTTTACTACAGGCACTTCCTCCTGCACAACTCCTGTGAGGGTATTCACTTGGCTCCTCCTAGGCACATGCCTAGATACGTACTTAATCCTTTTCCCCTCCGGGGTGGTGAGATAAATCGACTTACTAGCACAATCAATACTTCATCCATACTTTGACATCCAGTCCATACCTAATATCACATCCAATCCTTGTGACTCCAAGATAATTAGGTCAGACGGAAAAACATGCATACCGATGGTTAGGGGTATCTGGTTGCACCATCGGCTCGCCATATACTCTGCTCCAGGCGAGCTCACTAAAAGAGGGGTCCTAAGGGTTTGGGTTGGTAGTTTAAACTTATTCACGAATCCCCTTGATATGTATGAATGCGATGCACCAGTATCGAAAAGAACAAGAGCGGTAAATGACTTACCCAAAAACTTACCTATTACCGCGTCCGGCTGCTCTTCAACCTCCTCCACGTTAACGTGGTTCACTTGTCCTTTGTTGAATGGATTAGGCATTTTCCCAGCGCTCCCATTTCCGGTTCCATTCCTTCCTTCAGGGCAATCATTGGCATAGTGCCCTGTCTTCCCGCACTTAAAGCAAGTAACTTGGCTTAGGTCCCTTTTGGCGGGTGTGGCTGGATTGGAGCGATTCTGATTGTTGTTAGCTCCGTTCCCATTTCCATTTTTAGCACCATTGTGGTTATGCGATCCTCCTCCAGTGTGGGTGTGACCTCCATGATTATGAACAAGTCCTCCCAAATTCGGGGTTAAGTGAGGCTTCTGTTGAGCTCCTGATTTATACTTCCCTTGTCCATAATTCCCCTTACGGTTCTCAATCTGCTGATGCTTCCCTTCGATCATAAGACCCTTATCTACCAACTCCTGGTAGTTGTTGAAGGTTGCTACAATCAACTACATGCTCATCTCATCATTCAGCCCTTCCATAAACTTCTCCTGCTTCGCGGCATCTGTGGCCACATCATCAGGGGCATAGCATGATAGCTTGCTAAAATCATCCACGTACTGAGCCACAGTACGGTTCCCCTGGCGTAAGTTGCGTAACTCCCGCTTCTTCATCTGCATAGCTCCAGTTGAGACATGGGCTGTGCGGAAAGCTTGTTGAAACTGGTCCAAGTGACATTGGCTATAGGAAAAGTAGCCCTGTAATTCTCCCACCATGAGGCTGCTGGTCCATCCAATTGGTGTGCGGCAAAGTGCACCTTCTCCGCATCTATGCAACCTGCGGTGGTCAACTCCCTTCCAATACGACATAGCCAATCATCAACAACTATTGGCTTAGTGCTACTGGAAAACACCGGCGGCTGTAACCTTAGAAAACGGGCTAGGTTGTCCACTAGCGGCGGGTTATTGTTGTTGTTGTTGTTGCCCTGGTTTTGAACTAGCAATTGCATCAAAGCATTCTACTGCTGGATCAACTGGGTGAGCTCCGGTGGGAAAGCAAAACCGGTGTCACGTCTCAGAGGCATCTGATGGGTTTAGATGGAAGAGATTAGAATAGAAAAACGTCTACCGAGAAAGCACTACCCATATGCACATGAGACAAACACAATCATTTCACTCAATCAAGCAAGCAAGGGCATACAAACGGTCTAGAACTATCGCAAAAGTGCTCAACTACTACTAAATACATGGGGAAATACTACAAATATATGGTGGTCATCTAGAAATTTTGATCGGTGGAAGACTCCATGTTGTCTGCTCCAGCTTCGTCTTCAAAGTCATCATCTCTAGGATTAGAATCGGTGTCGTCGATGATGATGTAGTTGTCCGGGCAAGTGGGGTCGTCGTCTTGTTCTCCCGGTGCTGGCCCTCCCATGAATACTCCGATCTTCTTAACCAGGTCGTCGTTCTTCTCCTGTAGTGTCTTGATTTCCTCCTCATATCCATCGCGTGTAAACTTGAGTTCTTCCTCCAGATCGATGATCCTAGTCTTCGCCTTCTTCAACTCCATCATGTCTATGCACATCTGGTTCTCCTGACGTCGAATGTGCTGGTTTAGCTCCTGGATAAAAGCTGCAATGGATCTATCCTTCCTGGTGCTGATTATTTCCCATTGCTCATCTCGGCGCTCACATATTTGATAGATAGTGTCCTTAAGTTCCCTGTTGTAGATTTCTCCAATGCGTACCATGGTAATGTGGGCTGCCATGCTCTTGCCTAGACTCCAGGTGGGTGCTTTGAAGGAAAATTCTATGGGTTTAGAAGTTGGCGAGAACGTCCTTCCTGGAATTTGTACTTGAATCATCCAGCGCTCCTCTTCTGGTAAGGTGGCGTTGTACGTCCCGGTGAAACTTGGTATTCCAATATTCAAGTACCTAGTGACTTCCTTCAAGTGGCATCCAAAAGGTGTGTCCTCATCCGGTTGCGCAAACTTGTTCTTCATCTCCGCCATCCTAAAGAGAAGAAAATGGAGAGGAGTCAGAAATGAGTAGAGAAGAGTGACCTATGGTTTATCTTAGTGGTCGTGTCCTACACTCAGCGTGTGCTCTGATACCATCTTGTAGCGACCCGACCTCAGGCGGTCAAGTCTCTGTGCTTCAGTGTCATCCTGGATCGATAATCTTGACACACACGATACTCGAAGGATTTATAACAGAGTAGCAATCACACACTTATTACATCGAATGTCTCAAAAGAGAACTTATTACAATAATATGGCTTAAGGCCATCTAATGCAATAACAGCGGAAGGCTTGGAAGATAAAGTGAGTCCATCAACTCCAACGACATAGCCGAGCTGCACGGCAACGACCTAACAAACTTTACTCCTCGTCTGAAAAGTCTGCAACATAATACGTTGCAGCCCGAAAACGGGTCAGCACATGGAATATGCTGGCAATATAACACAGTAGAGCAAGAACGGGATAATACTATCACTACATGCATATTTGGCTGATGGAAATCTCTATGGTTATAGTTTTGCGAAAAGCCAATTTTTCCCTACAACAAAGGCATAAACTTTAATTTAACTATCATGGTGGTTGAAACATTGAGAAGGTACAACCCCAACTCAATCCCAAGTTAAAGTAATTAACAACCCAACAATATTAATTAAGAGTGATGAGATACATGTGATAACCCAAGTAGTAGATAATCAAGATTGTCCATAACCGGGGACACGGCTAACCATGATTAGATTATACACTCTGCAGAGGTTTGCGCACTTCTCCCCACAAGACTCGATCGCTTCCGTTGGATTTCTCGCACTGCACGGTGTTCGAGAAACGGATGACCGAGACATAGTCTTTCAGAAACATTAACTCCCTACTCCGGGTAGACCATACCAAACCTACAAAACCCACTACCTGCTGATCTACCTCTTCAAGAGCTTCACGTAACTTACTCAACTATGCTAGAGCCAATAATAGCTTGTGGCTGCACACGGAAGTTTCTAGCATGAATCATCTCAGTTCCCTTTAAGCCTGGGTGGCGGTCCATAGGAAGATCACACGGGTACCCCGGGATTTCCAAAAAAAAAAATACAGACAACACTTGGTTCCCCAGGTGCCTCAATCCACCTAGATGTTAATTTAAGTTGCCACCTTAAGTTGAACCATTAATTAACAATCTCACATCTGTCATGGATTCAATCAAACCCAAACCACGTCTACGAGCATAGCATAGCAATATAAGCAACGCGTAGAAGTAACTCCCAAGGTTTGATAGTAACAGGGCAATAGGTTCTACCTCAATAACTACTTCCCAACCCACAAGTTAATGACATCCTAATCATACAATGTTTGAGGATTGAACTAATGCATAAAAACTGGGTATGAAAAGAGTATGATCAATGTGTTACTTGCCTTGCCGACGATCCGCGAATCCTAGAGACTCGTAGTAACACGCTTCGCACTCCGGGAATTCTATCGCAAACAAACAATAACATACATAAGCAACAAGCAAAGATGCACAAGCAAAACTTCAAATAAAAAGAGGTTGACCAGAAAGTTCAACTTAAGAACAACGGTTCGCAAAAAGAATCAAATCAAACGGAGCAACGAAACTCAAACGGCGAAAGAAACAACATCCATTTACTAATCTGAACTAAGGTCAAATTTTAGAATATCAAATTCTTGTTTAAGTTGATTAAACAGAAAGAGGGTCTCGAGACGAAACTCTAGGCGTTTGAATCGTCTGATTCCGACTAACGAGCGAAAAGATAAACATAAACTAAGATCGGATCAGGAATCACGATCGAAAAAAATCACAGATAAATCCGATAAAAGAAAACTGACGAACAGACTAACGAACGAGCGTTCGTTATCTATAACTAACAGAAGAAAACCGTTCATTCAAACGAACGTATGGACGAACGTCCACTAATTAGAAGAATCGAGAAAAATCGGCGAACCGATCAAAAAAACCAAACTAGGGTTTCTAAAAAAACGAACGGTTTTTAGAAAAAAAATCGGCGGCTCGGATCCGTGCGGTACCACCGGCGAGGAGCTCCGGCGAGGCGGGTCGGGCGGCGGGCGGCGGCTTATGGGCGGGGGCTCGGCAGCTGCATGCTGATGGCGGCAGCGAGGCGGCGCGGCGGGAGGCGGCGCGGCTTAGAGGCGGCTGCAAGCAGCGTGGTTAGTGGTGGTGGGGGCTCGAGGCGAGTATATAAGGAGGCGCGTCTTGGAGGAGGGCCAAGGCGGCGGTGGAGTCCGCTCGGACTCCTCGTCCAGTCGGCGGCGGCGGTGCCTGTGAGGGGCGGCGGCCAAGGCGGTTGGGCGGCTGGCTCGACTGGGCTTGACCCAGTCGGTATGAGAGACTTTTTAAATAATTTCACGACGAAATAAAATCCTAGAAAATAAAATAAAAACCTAAAATGCCAAAACAAATTTTCACCGCCTAAATAAAATATTTAGAACGAGATGAACATTTTCTTGGCCCTAAAATGCAATTTTGAAAACGTGCAATTTTTCTAATGCAAATAAAATCCAAATAAACTCAAATAAAATCAAATAAATGATTTTAAAATTTTTCCTCCAATATTTCAATTTTTTTTGGAGAAGTCATATTATCTCCTCTCATATATTTTAATAAGAAATATTTTTCAGAGAGAAAAAAAATTAAAATCAAAAATCCTCGTTTTACTATTTGATAGGAATCAAATATGAAAACCGGGAAATCCCCAACTCTCTCCGAGGGTCCTTGAGTTGCTTAGGATTTCGAGGATTGTGAAACGAAAATGCAATAAAATATGATGTGCAAGAATGACCTATGTACAACATTCCAAATTGCAAATTTGGGATGTTACAGATAGGATGCCTCGGATCAGAAGGCATAAGGTATAAGGAGTAAAAGAGCCTTACGTTCCCTTCCACAATAAATTCCCTTATATAACTATAGAATTTCTAGACTCAACTTCGACCAGTTTGGCTTGGTAATCCTACAGGCAGTCAGGCTCTGATACCAAAACTATCAGGACCTCGATCCTAAGTCACACCGGTCTATCATGTAACACATCATATCACTTTGCGACTTCACACACAGTATTCCCACGGGTGCCACCTTACCTGGCCCGGGACTGTTTGTGCATTTTGGCTCACGTATATGATAGTGTCGCTCGCACCCATATAATAGAGAACCCAGGCCGACACGACTAGTCGTGAACCCAAAGTGGCACTAACCTACAGGGGACATGCTTACATGACCCAACAACGAATGTGTCGATCATCAACATATGAACCCAAGTCGTATCAAGCTACAAGGACTAAAAGGAACAACGCATGACATTTTCCCGAAGGGACAGACACATGAACTAAGAAGGACACATGCCGGCCAGTCTAAGTGTTCTGGAGCAGTAGCAAGCTACCATGGCTCAGTGCAAGCACTAGGAGACATTTCCCCATAAGAGAGGCTACCAAGGATAAACAACTAGGTTGTCAGATCCGACACATACCAATACATGGTACACGTACGCATAACATGCACGATATGCATAGATACAACATGGCATCACAACATAACTCAACAACCCATATATATAAAGGCCTAGAAGAGCAACATAGCATTTATTACAAACAGGGGTCACATGACCCAACATATAGGGCATACAAGCGATGGAAGCATAACATGTCTGAGTATAGACATCTACAAATGAAAAACGCTGAGAAGCGTGACTATCTACAAGACCCTCCCAAGGGTTCAACATCGTAGCTGAGGTAACACTGGTACGCGTCGGTGCTATACAAATGGTCTTTAACCCCTTTCCGCGATGGCACTTGGAACCGTTGCCAAGTGAGTGTGGGCAATAGGGGGGTCCTTCTCACACGACCCAGAAACTGTCGGGGTTAGGCCCTCCTAGCACACAGGCTGGGGCAAAATGAGCTCGTGTGCGATCGGGTGAGGCATCGAAACCCAATTGTTTCTGTTCGTATGTACATCCAACACGGTGAATCCCAGAAAAATATTTCCGTTCGTATGTATATCACACACAGTCAATCGAAGAAGTAAGCTTTCATTCTTATGTACATCCAACACAGTCAATCCAAGGAAAACCTTTCCATTCGTATGTACATCCCACACAGTCAATCCAGGGAAAACGTTTTCGTTCGTATGTACATCCCAAATGATTAGGCTGCTATAGTCGTGTGAAAAAGGTGAACACCAACATTTAATCTGCCGATATGTTTATGATAGGTACGTTATCGCACATGGTTCAAGAGTTTAAAATGTGTGCGGTGCCTCTATTAACGCCAACATGTACATTTTCATAACTGTGTGCAATTAGTATTCCTATCAAACACGCACACTGGTTTGAAACGTTTGTCGTATTACCATCGCACACGATTATGAGACGAAACCGTGCGTGCGTCCGACGGGCATCGCAAACATTTCATTTCAAAGAACCGTCTGTTTTTTTTTCATCACAAACGTTGTTTTCTTTCTAACCGTGTGCACATTATTTTATTCGCTCCTGTACAATTTTTTGGCTATAATTTATTATTCGAATTGGAAATTTTGAAATATGAAACGTGCAATTCAAATTATCAGCACAATGGTTCAACACGAATCCATAAATAAAATTGCCAGTACAATATGTTCAGTAACTACAGGATTAGACATCAATTAACTATGACGAACCACAATATTTAAAGGCGGTAAAGGTGACGAGACAAGTGTAAATCATTTTGACTGCCGATGTTGTTGAAGAAGCGGAATGCCCATATTGTGCCTTCCCGCGTGCCATAGGCACGAACAACTTTTGTCCAACCCCTTGTGACGATCACCCGCTCATCCTTTACTGCCTTCAGGAAGACTTCTAGAGCATTATCATGGTAGCATGAATTATATACTTTACCCTTAGTTGCCCCCACTCCGGTCATGTAGTTTGCAAGGTAATCATCAGTAAATAGCTTTGGAAACCACTGAAAAGAGAAAGATATTAAATCATGAGGTCTAGTAGAGTAACTTGTTGTGGGCAGGGGGAAAAGGCAATAGATTAATTACTATACTAAAGTTCACTAATGTCTTGGACAAAATGTAAATAAAGAGCTTAATTCCCATCAGTTGTTTCTTTCGCCTAACAATGTTTCCTAGTTTCCTCACTTGACGCTTGTTCATGAATATCTCATTGCACCATACGCAAAAGGGATCGAAGCGTGGATTAGTACCACTCATATACGTACCTACAAGCAACCAGTAAATGTTACAAGCTAAATGAGATTGCGCAAATGATGTAAAATACAACTACCTACATTCCTAAGTACAAGTATTTTTAGAGATTTCAATATGAACTACATACAGATGTATATAGAATTATAGATATAGTTTAGATTAGAATCTAGATTCACTCATTTTGCTCCTTATGTAGTCTACATTGGAATCTCTAAAAATATTTAAATTTAGGAATAGATGGTGTATAAGAAATGGGATGCAGCTAACCTCAATGGAAAACAACAACATCACCCATTGTAGCCCTGTGTAAGTACATGGAAAGCGAATGTTAACTACAACAAGGTTAACATCCACCAAAAATAGCAAATGGTAATAAAACGGCAACATCCGTATTGATATCTTCATTGCGAAAGAGTAGCACGGTAGCAAAGGGATGGATTAAAAAATGGATACAACTGTTAATTGCAACAGGCTTAACAACATCCTAATTCATGTTCTGTAAGATTGTAGCCATTGAAATACAAATGTTTACAAATGGATACAACTGTTAATTGCAACAGGCTTAATGGCCATTGGTAGAGTTAAACATCACAAGGAAGGTGTTGCCAGAGCAGATAATGGCCCAGTTATCAATAAAAAGGTAGGGAAAATAGCTAAAACGTGTTTACTACAAGATGCTTAAGACATTGACCGTACAAAACATAGCCATTAATTGCAACAGGTATTGGTAAGATTGAACTGGTGAGTTCATACTTGGTAAGTCCTGAGAGGTAGTTGCTAGGGCACTCCATCTTGGCGAGAGCCCGCCCAAAGTCAGCGGCGGCGGAGGCGAGCTCTTCCTCCGGGTCGAAGTGTGGATCAGTGCCCCCGACATGTGTACCTACAAGAAGCAAGTAAATGTTAGAAGCCAAACTGCAATTGCACAAATGATGTAAAATACTGTAAGACATGGGATGCAGCTAACCTCGACGGCAAACAATAGCTTCGCCCGTTATGGCCATGCGTAAGTTCATGGATAGGCATGTTAAGTACAACAGGGTTAGCATCCACCAAAAATAGCAAATGGGCAGCATCTCTAGTATATCTTCATTGCAAAGAGTAGCATGATAGCAACGTTTGTTGCTGGCATTGGTGAAATTGAACTAAACAGTTAATACTTGAACATCACACAGTGTGCAGTACTAAAATAAACAAGGCATGAACCTGCTTAATATATCAACCGTACAAAACATAGCCATTGCAAGTGGTATTGGTAAGATTTAGCTGGTCAGATCATACCTGATATGTCCTGGGGGTAGTCGCCGGGACACTTCTTCTGGGCTAGAGCCTGCACCATGTCGGCGACGACAGAGGCGAGGTGTTCCTCCAGGTCAACACGCACAGCGGCCATCTGTAGGACCTTGAAGTATGTCTAGAGGGGGGTGATTAGACTACTTGACCAATTAAAAACTTAATCTTCTCCCAATTTTAGAGTTTGGCAGATTTTAGCTACTTTAGGACAAGTCAAGCAATCATCACACTATTCATGCAAGCATGCAAAGAGTATATAGGCAGCGGAAATTAAAGCATGCAACTTGCAAGAAAGTAAAGGGAAGGGTTTGGAGGATTCAAGCGCAATTGGAGACACGGATGTTTTTGGCGTGGTTCCGATAGGTGGTGCTATCGTACATCCATGTTGATGGAGACTTCAACCCACGAAGGGTAACAGTTCTTGTGAGTCCACGGAGGGCTCCACCCACGAAGGGTCCACGAAGAAGCAACCTTGTCTATCCCACCATGGCTGTCGCCCACGAAGGACTTGCCTCACTAGCGGTAGATCTTCACGAAGTAGGCGATCTCCTTGCCCTTACAAACTCCTTGGTTCAACTCCACAATCTTGTTGGAGGCTCCCAAGAGACACCTAGCCAATCTAGGAGACACCACTCTCCAAGAAGTAATAAATGGTGCGTTGATGATGAACTCCTTGCTCTTGTGCTTCAAATGATAGTATCCCCAACACTCAACTCTCTCTCATAGGTTTTGGATCTGGTGGAAAGAAGATTTGAGTGGAAAGCAACTTGGGGAAGGCTAGAGATCAAGATTCATATGGTAGGAATGGAATATCTTGGCCTCAACACATGAGTAGGTGGTTCTCTCTCAGAAATGGTAAGTTGGAAGTGTAGGTTTGTTCTGATGGCTCTCTCCACGAATGAAGAGGAGGTGGAGGGGTATATATAGCCTCCACACAAAATCCAAATCTAACCGTTACACACAATTTACCAAACTCGTGGGACCGATTCAATGACTCTCGGTCGACCGATTTAGTAAACCTAGTGACCGTTAGTGATTTTCGTGGATCGACATGCATCTCGGTGAGACCGATTCGGTTAGGGTTAGGGCATAACGTAATCTCGGTAAGACCGATTGCACAAACTCGGTGAGACCGATTTGGTAAAAGCTTTCAGAGAGTTGGTCGTAAACTTCGGTGGGACCGATTTGCTCTTTTCGTGAGACCGAAATGTTACAAAAGGGAAACAGAGAGTTTACATTGCAATCTCGGTGGGACCGATCGCTCACTTCGGTTAGACCGAAACGTTACGAAGGGAAACAGAGATATTACAATCCCATCTCGGTGAGACCGAGATCCCTATCGGTAAGACCGATTTGCTTAGGGTTTGTGGCAGTGGCTATAACTTTTGGAATCGGTGGCGCCGGATAGGAAGAATCGGTGTGACCGATTTTGGCTTTGGGTTTAGGTCATTTGTGGATGTGGGAAAGTAGCTGAGGGTTTTGGAGCATATCACAAAGCACATGAAGCAAGAGGCTCATTAAGCAACACCTCATCCCTCCTTAATAGTATTGGCTTTTCCTATAGACTCAATGTGATCTTGGATCACTAAAATATAAAATGAAGAGTCTTGAGCTTTTGAGGTTGAGCCAATCCTTTGTCCTTAGTATTTTGAGGGATCCACTTTCATCATCCATGCCATGCCATTCATTGAGCTTTCCTGAAATAATAGTCTTGGAATAGCATTAGCTCAATGAGCTATATGTTGTTATGAATTACTAAAACCACCTAGGGATAGTTGCACTTTCAAGCTTCCCCTTTTTGGTAATTGATGACAACATATAGATCAAAGCTTCGACAAATGATAATAAGATTGAATAACATCGTCGCTTTGAGAAGTATGTGATAAGCAAGAGCTCCCCCTAAATTTGTGCATAGTTTAAGATTTGCTTTGGACTGCAAATGCACAATGAATTAGGCTCATGGGTTACTCTTCCGTGTCACATACATCTTGGTGGAGCGCTCAAAATAATAAACATTCAATACATGCACTCATCACCAAGCAAAGTGAATGATCACATAAGATAGATAGGATAATATCATCAAACATGCATAAGTGTAGCTTATGATCAAACACATGATCATCAATGTCTCACAAGCATAGTATCTCAAACGATCAAAAGCAAACAAGTTTAACCACCAAATAAAGCAAGAGAGAACAAAAGCAACTCTCTCTCTCTCTCTCTCTCTCTCTCTCTCTCTCTCTCTCTCTCAGCCTATGATCTATACATTTTTCTCCCCCTTTGGCAACAAGTTACCAAAAAGTTCATAGAAAATGCATAGTGCTAGATCGACTCTCAGGCTTGATCTTCAGGTGGTGGTGTCCGGATAACTCCAAGGACGAAGGCTTCAGTTGAAGTAAAGTGTGCTGGAGTTGATGCTGGAGCTGGTTGCACTGGAGCTGAAGGGGCTATAGCTGGTGCTGAAGATGTTGCTCTAGTGTCTGTCACAGGCACTGCAACTGACCTCTGGACTCTGGGCACTCTGGCAAACACATTTGTGGTAGTCTTGCCCTGCCTCTCCTGCATATCATCCTATAGCTGCTCCACAACTGACTGTATCTCAGTTACTTTGACATCAAGGTCATGGAATTTGAGTTCCATGATTCTTTCCAGGCTCTCCTGATTGTGAGTGAGGGTGGCCAGTCCCTTCTCAATCCTCAGTGTAGATGCTATTAAGTAACCAAGCTGCTCCTGCTTGTTCTTCAAGAAATATTCAGATGCCTCCTCTTAAGTTGGCATCCTCACAGCCTTCTCCTTCTTTGCCTTCTCCTTCTTCTCTTGAGCTTGAACTGATGATGGATCATTCTCATTCATAACAACCTCATTGTCCTCAAAGTCTGGATAAAGTGGAAAATGTTCCTTATCCAATTGATATTTTCCCTATGCCCATCTTTGAGTTTATCAACTCCTGAATCTGAGGTGCATATCCATAGCTCCTCTTCTGATCTGCTGCAGTCCTTTTAATGGTTTCAATCATCAGGCTCATGACTTTAAACTTTTGTGGCACATCAAACACATGCAACATGTTGATGGCATGCCCTCTGATCATGTTATGGTCACCAGACTTGGGCAACAGAGTGTGCCTCAGAATCCAATTGATGGTTGGTAGCCCTGACAGCAGAAAATGGACTGATCCAAACTTGTGTGTCTCAACTGCCTTGTCTGGGATCTCCTTGTACATGTGAGCCATGGAATTGTGATCCATCTTCTTCTTTGCATAGATATCCAGGTCATCCTCATTTTCCTTTGGGGCATTTATCAGACTTGCCCATTCTTCAACAGTGGATTGGTACCTTGTACCTTCAGACATCCAAACAATTCTTCCATCTTGATAAATGTGTGTTGTGGAGTAGAATTGCATGATAAGCTCATCATTCCAGTGGGTGAACTTTTGCCCAACAAAATCAGCAACTCCACAAGCAACAAAGCTTTCTTGCACTCTAGGATAGTGCTCTTCATTGTCCTTGATGTAGGTCCAGTCGACCCACCTCATGTAACAAACTATGGGCTTCTTATCCAACAGAATTGTCTCATAGAAGTCGTGATGTTCCTTTGTATGGAACCTGTAGTCAACAACAGTTCTTCTCCTTGATGCATATGGATCTTCCATCCTCCACAGCCTCAAACCTGAGTCCTTCCTGATCCTCATGTCCTCAGCCACAGGATGGGCATCATTGTGGTCTGGTATCTTGGGCTTGAGCTTCCTTAGGACCTGACCTTCTTCATCTTCTTCTTCAGCAACATTTGGCACTGGGGCCTTGTTCTTCTCAGCAGCTGGAATACTCCTAGTATTCCTCTTGGGTACTTGGTTGGCCTTGGAGGCAGCTTTGGGTGCTTCCTTGGGCTTAGATGTTGTAGCCCCTGACCTTGGGCATTGGTGTCCTCTTGGCAGGAACTTTCTTTTTCAGTCCAGGCTTTGTGCTATGTGCAGAGCCATATTCCTTCTTGAGCACTACTTTCTTGGAAGTAGCCTCATCTTCTTCAGCTTTGTAGTCCTCATCCTCTGAGTCTAAGGTTCTGTTCCTCCTTTGCCTGGTAGCAGCCTTGGGCAAGTTGCTAGGAGTGCTTCTGCTCCCTTCATCTGTAGAGCTTGAGGGACTAGTGCCCTTTCTCATGTCAATCTGCTCTTCTGACCTGTTCTGGCTGCCACTCTGGTCTGACATGCTGCTAACACTGACTGCTGACCCCTAGCTTGGCGATGAACTCGCTACGGCGACAACAGCGGGGGAGAAATCCGTTGATGGCGGCGGAGACCAGCTACAGGAGGCTACTGGCGATGAGGAGACGATTCGGAGACCTTCGATGGCAGAGCGAGCTATTGCGCGGGCGAAGGGTTTCGGAGAAATTTCCAAAATTTTGCCCGTGACTATATATAGCTCGACCCTGTCGGTGTGACCGAGTGGAACAACTCGGTGGCACCGAGATGCATAACTGTGTACAGTTACAGCAAATCGGTGTGACCGAAAAGTTCAAATCGATTGCACCGAGATTGAAAACTCAGATCAACTTAATGATCTCGGTAGGACCGAAATGGAGGAATCGGTCAGACCGAGAGTCACAAAGAGGTTTTGGAAGTTTAAGTCTATGACGAATCGGGGACTCCGAGTGCTCCTCACACAGAGTGGTTCGAATCTGACTTGATCAAATTTTGTGATGTAGCATCAATAGAGTTTGAGATGAGGAAAGCATATATAGCTAAAGAAGGTTCTTAGGCATTCTTGTCCATCCACTTGGCAAAAAGAAAGGAACCCAAACAATCAAAACAACAAGTGGATGTCCTTAAATGAGTAAAATATGCACCAACATGCTCACACAATAAAATGGCAAATGAAATATGTGGCAAAGCATGCACAACCAATTCTAGCATCTATCAAACAATTGGCGATGACTAGGTCATCTATATATGAGTATATTGACTTAGGAGTCAAATGAGAACATTTGATCATAGGTCATACTCGTCGTTTAAGCTCAAGTTGGGTTACCACTTTTACATAATGCATTGATATGTTCACACCATTAGAGTTGCTTTGACTCAATTCTTAGAGTTAAGCTCCCCCTAGATGTGAGATCCCCCCCTTTGAGGGATGAACTAACCTTGGGTTTTGTCGATGATGACTTCATGTAGGTGTTGAAGATGTGGATGCTCAATGTTGATGTAGATCATTTGGAGCAATCCTTTGAAGTGAGTTGCACTTTCAACTTACCTACATGGGTTAGTCCCACAAGGAACAAACAAGAATATCCATAGACATAGAGTGATGCACACACAAGATGATGTCCATGAAATCATTAGGTTACCTTGTCCCTTGCCTTACCAACATGAGGGTTTGTGACTCCTTGAACTAGTGCAAGATGTGGAAGTTGATTGCACTTTTTCTTGCCATAATGATATGAGTGAAGAATGTTGGCGGAGTCACCCTCAAGAACTCTCTAGTTCTTCTTCTTCGGGATCCACATCATCTTGATGGGAATCCTTGGAGTTGTAGTTGTACTTGATGAAGTAGAACTTGACGTAGTCTTGGGAACCCACTTGAACGAGGCTTTAGGTGCTTCTTCAAATGCATCAATCTCTTCTTGAAGCTTGTCCTTGCCTTTGTTCTTATGGTCTTGTGGTGGAAGATCATCTTGAGCTTGTGTTCCCTTGAAGGAAGTAGGATCATACTTCTCTTGTTGAGGAACAAACTTCGTCTTGGGGTATTGATCTTCTTCCCACTCAACTCCATTGGCATTGAACTTTCGTTCAAAACCAACACCTTGATTCTTCCGGTGCCTTCCTTGCTTGCATACAATTTCCTCGAACTGCTTACTCCCGGCAAGGATCTTGTAAACACCTTTCTCTATAATTCCCTTCAATAAGCTATTTTCTTGCTCAAGTGTAACTTGGCTAAGAGAATCATTAGTGGAATCAAGAGAACTACTAGAAGCAACAATATTAGATTTGACATTATTATTGCTACTACTAGAGGAAGTATCTTTCTTGTACTTGTTACTAGACTTGACTTGAGGCATGTAAGTAGATAAGAGTAAACGCTTGGCAATGTAAGAAGAACTGCGAAGATCATCATTGTTGCTTTTAAGAACTCATGCTCTTGCTCAAGATTGAGCTTTTCAAAGCGTAACTTCTCATGAGCCCTTAAAAGTTCTCGATGATCTTCGAAGATAGTTTCATGAGCCAACTTAAGAGTGTTTAGTTCTTTAGTTAGAATCTCAATCTTCTCCTTATCATTGTCATTCATTTTATCTTGATTAGCATGATTAATTGATTTTTCATCATAGTATTCATCACTAGAGTTGTCAACAAGTAAATCATCATCCACAAGCAAGTCATCTTCATCACTACTGAAATCAACATACTCAAGATGTGTTACCTTTGGACCTTTGGCCATGAAGCAACTTCCAATTCCTTCATTTGGTGAATCAAATATGTCGTAGGAGTTGGTTGACACAAGTGCTAGACCGGCAACACCTTCATCTTGAGTATATTCGGAGTCGGAGTGATAGCTTCTCTCGGAGTGATTGTCAGAGTCGGAGCCGGATACCCATTCACCAACATGAGCATGATGTCTTCGTTTTGTGTAGCTCCTTGATGACTTGTCCTTCCTTTATGAATCCTTGCTTCTCCGTGAGGGTCTTCGTTCATAATGATCATCTCTACTCCTCCTCTCTCTTGGTGGTGATTCTTCTCTTTTGCTTCTTCTTCTTGGATAATCTTCTCTTCTTTTGTAGGGTGCCGTACACTCATTGGAATAGTGTCCGGGTCTCCCACAATTGTAGAAATTGCGCTCTCAACTAGAAGATCTTTTGTCATTGTAAGACCTTCACTTGGAGCTTCTTTCTTTGCTTCTACTCTTGTAGAATTTGTTGAAGTTCTTCACCATTAAGCTCAATTCTTCATTGAAGGTTTATTTCTCACTTGATGATGTGGGGGCTTCACTTGAGGCTTTGTAAACACCACTTGACTTGTTGTGAAGTTCCTCCTTATCCTTGAGTGACATCTCATGAGCAACAATTCTACCAATGACTTCCGTTGGCTTGAGATCTTTATAGTTTGGCATCATTTGGATCAATGTGCACACGGTATCATACTTTCCATCCAATGCTCTTAGGATCTTCTTGATGATGAATTTGTCGGTCATCTCTTCACTCCCCAAGCCGGCAATCTCATTTGTGATAAGAGCAAGCCTAGAGTACATTTCAGCGACACCTTCACCATCCTTCATTTTGAACTTGTCAAGCTGACTTTGGAGCACATCCAACTTGGATTCCTTGAAGGATTAGGTACCTTCATGCATATCAATAAAAGTATCCCAAATTTCCTTTGCATTCTCAAGACAGCCGATTTTGTTGAATTCTTCGGGGCACAATCCGTTGAAGATGATATCACAAGTTTGAGCGTTGTATTGCAGCATCTTCGATTCTTCCGCATTTGCTTCACGGTTCGGTTCTCTCCCATCAAAGAATTCACCTTGCAAGCCAATACAAATAATTGCCCAAACGTCGGGGTTATGTCCAAGAATATGCATTTTCATCTTATGCTTCCAACTAGCAAAATTAGTACCATCAAAGTAAGGACCTCTATGATGATAATTTCCCTCGCTAGACGCCATACTCTCCTAGGTTGTGAAACCAAGGCTATGACCACCAAAAGCTATGGAAATCAAAGCAAATGGAGACCAAAGCTCTGATACCACTTGTAGGACCTTGAAGTATGTCTAGAGGGGGGTGATTAGACTACTTGACCAATTAAAAACTTAAGCTTTTCCCAATTTTAGAGTTTGGCAGATTTTAGCTACTTTAGGACAAGTCAAGCAATCATCACACTATTCAAGCAAGCATGCAAAGAGTATATCGGCAGCGGAAATTAAAGCATGCAACTTGCAAGAAAGTAAAGGGAAGGGTTTGGAGGATTCAAGCGCAATTGGAGACACGGATGTTTTTGGCATGGTTAGGATAGGTGGTGCTATCGTACATCCACGTTGATGGAGACTTCAACCCACGAAGGGTAACGGTTGCGCGAGTCCACGGAGGGCTCCACCCACGAAGGGTCCACGAAGAAGCAACCTTGTCTATCCCACCATGGCCGTCGCCCACGAAGGACTTGCCTCACTAGCGGTAGATCTTCATGAAGTAGGCGATCTCCTTGCCCTTACAAACTCCTTGGTTCAACACAATCTTGTCGGAGGCTCCCAAGTGACACCTAGCCAATCTAGGAGACACCACTCTCCAAGAAGTAACAAATGGTGCGTTGATGATGAACTCCTTGCCCTTGTGCTTCAAATGATAGTCTCCCCAATACTCAACTCTCTCTCATAGGTTTTGGATCTGGTGGAAAGAAGATTTGAGTGGAAAGCAACTTGGGGAAGGCTAGAGATAAAGATTCATATGGTAGGAATGGAATATCTTGGCCTATACACATGAGTAGGTGGTTCTCTCTCAGAAATGGTAAGTTGGAAGTGTAGGTTTGTTCTGATGGCTCTCTCCACGAATGAAGAGGAGGTGAAGGGGTATATATATCCTCCACACAAAATCTAATTACACACAATTTACCAAACTCGGTGGGACCGATTCAACAGACTCGGTCGGACCGATTTAGTAAACCTAGTGACCGTTAGAGATTTTCGGTGGGACTGACATGCATCTCGCTGAGACCGATTCGGTTAGGGTTAGGGCATAACGTAATCTCGGTAAGACCGATTACACAAACTCGGTGAGACCGATTTGGTAAAAAGCTTTCCAGAGAGTTGGTCAGGTAAACTCGGTGGGACCGATTTGCTCTTTTCGGTGAGACCGAAATGTTACAAAAGGGAAACAGAGAGTTTACATTGCAATCTCGCTGGGACCGATCGCTCACTTCGGTTTGACCGAAACGTTACGAAGGGAAACAGAGAGATTACAATCCCATCTCGGTGAGACCGAGATCCCTATCGGTAAGACCGATTTGCTTAGGGTTTGTGGCAGTGGCTATGACTTTTGGAATCGGTGGCGCCGGATAGGAAGAATTGGTGTGACCAATTTTGGCTTTGGGTTTAGGTCATTTGTGGATCTGGGAAAGTAGCTGAGGGTTTTGGAGCATATCACAAAGCACATGAAGCAAGAGGCTCATTAAGCAACACCTCATCCCTCCTTGATAGTATTGGCTTTTCCTATAGACTCAATGTGATCTTGGATCACTAAAATATAAAATGAAGAGTCTTGAGCTTTTGAGGTTGAGCCAATCCTTTGTCCTTAGTATTTTGAGGGATCCACTTTCATCATCCATGCCATGCCATTCATTGAGATTTCCTGAAATAATAGTCTTGGAATAGCATTAGCTCAATGAGCTATATGTTGTTATGAATTACCAAAACCACCTAGGGATAATTGCACTTTCACCATCACGCCATGGACCGCCATCAGCTCCTCGACCTCCACGTGATATGGGGTTGGAATTGCGCGGTGATGCTCTGGAGGTAGGTGTTGACGCTCAAAAAGGGCATGATCACAAAGAGTGACTTGAGGCTATGGCAAGATGAGGTCAAATTTATGTGTTCATGTCACCATTTTATGGCTCTCTTCAAAATAATCAAAGTAAATGTGAAGATGGATCAAAACGGAGCTCAAGTGCAAAAGATATGCCAACTTCAGAGATACTCGTGCTGACATCAGATTAGAGAATGACATGAAACCTAATTAATATGGCATCTGATGGAAAAAGTTACAACTGCAAAGTTCTTCGTCTCGTCGAAACAGACGATTTTGGTATAAAGATCGTCCCCATCTAAGGTCGTATACAAAAGTTATAGGCAAAACCGTGCGCTGCATCAATGTTGGCCGAATCATCCGGGCCGGGGTCCGGATCATCCGGGTAATTAAAGCACTAAGATTTCAGAAGGTTGGCGCTGAAGCCGGATGATCTGGGTCAAGTCCCGGATGATCCGGGTAAAGGCCGTACAATTTGGGCAATCGTCCGGACGTCCGGACAAGTTTTTCTGCTGCAGACTTTAGAAAACGGCCCGAAACCCCCTCAATATGGCCTCAGATCAAAACGTGTTCAACATGAAAGTTGTGCGTCTCGTCGAGGCGGTTGATTTCGATATAAAGAGCGTCCAAATCCGAGGTCGTATGTGTATTCTAGAGGCAAAACAGTAAGCTGCTGTCAGAAAACTGTGCTAGGCCGGATCATCCAGGCCTTGAGCCGGACATCCGGGCCGGGGGTCGTGAATAGTCCGTGTTTTATTAGGTTTTGGTGATTTGGACGGCTAGGCAAGTCCTTTTCTTGTACGGGAAGTCCATCCACCTCTTATATAGATAAGAGGTGACGGCCGATTGAACAACAACACACAATCGCAAAACTCATCTATTTTTTACCCTAGTTTTACATCCCTCCCTTGTTCTTTCTCTCTCGTTCTTCATTCGTTCTTCGTGTTGAAGGGTAGCGATCCTCGAGGCTCTAGGGGCGGGCGAACCGACCTAGGGCAGCCCATAGCCGTCGTGCGTCCAGACGGGGTCCCTCCCGGGCGCGTGGGGTTTCGGGTCCTGAAAAACACCCGCCGGATTGTCTTGCGTACCGCATTTCCGGCGGGTCTCCTTCGACGTGAGCTGCGGTGCATCACCCTCGGCGTTGGAGGTACATGGTGACGTTCGTGTGCGAACACACTTTTTGGCGACTCCGCTGCGGAAGAAAGATCAAGAATCATCATCAACCATGTCTAATCTCCCCAAGCCCTCAGAAGTTGACGCCGATAACATCATTAAGCCCGGTCTTGATGAACTATCGGATGAACATCGCCAAGCCTACGAAGCACGCAAGAAGCAGCATGAAGAGGCTTTTGAAGCGCTCAAGAAGAAGCACGAGGAGGATGTTTTGGAAGCGTTTCTTTCAAGTTTCAAGAAGGACCGTCAAGGCAACATCACTCTGGTTGGAAACGTCAATTTTCCTCCCCTCATCGACGAACAAGATGTAATCACTATGAGTAAAGTTTTTTCTCCAGAGCAAGTGGCTGTGATTGAAAGTCTTGTTAGTAAGGGTAATGTGATGGCATCCAATTCTTTTGTGGCTAGTGCTAATGCTCAGAAAAATATGCCTCCATCATCTAGTGGTACTGTTGGTATATCTGAAAACCCTAGTCCAATTTTACCTATTTCATCGGCACCACCTATGCAACAACAATATAATATGCCGTTGAATTCTTACCCTACTCAAATCAACCAGCTTTTGGCTGCAACTACATACCCTAATCCTATTATGAGTGTGCCCAATTCGGCGTCAACGCCGAATCACTTTGCCACACCACCCATAGGCGCAAGCATGTTTGTTCTTCCGCCGAATTATGGTTCGGCACCCATCCCACAAGTTGCACCAATAGCTAGTACTCAGGTTGCTCCTATGTCATTGCCACAAACATCTTCATCTACCTCGGATCCAATTTTAGCTAAATTAAGGGAGGATTTGCATAAGATGTTTCTAGAAACTTTCGAAAACGAGCCGAAAGTAAAGAGTCGTGTGTATCAAAAGCCTTATCCTGAACACTTCGATGCAATTTCTTACCCTCAAGGTTATAAGGTTCCTGATTTTGTTAAATTTAGTGGTGAGGGTACGAAAACAACTTGGGAGCATGTGAGTCAGTATCTAGCACAGTTGGGTGAAGCAGGTTCCATAGAAGAGTTGAAAGTGCGTTTATTTCCCTTGTCTTTAACTGGCACCGCATTTTCATGGTTTGCTGCTTTACCACATGGCTCAATTCTTTTATGGTCGCAATTAGAGCAAAAGTTTCATGATCATTTTTATAGCGGCAATAATGAGCTAAAGTTGTCACATCTTACATCGGTTAGGCAAAAACATGATGAATCGGTGACCGATTATGTCAAGAGATTTAGAGACATAAAACCGATGTTATAGCTTAGTGATAACTGAGAGAGACTTGGCAGATCCTGTTTTTAATGCTTTGAAAACTCACATTAAAGAGAGGCTAGAAAGTTATGAGTTTTTGAGCATTAATCAAGTCTTACAAGAAGCTTTGGCTCAAGAGAGTCGAAGTAAAGAGATTCATAGGTCTGCAACCGATCGTCCTAGAATGCATATGGTTGAACACAATGATGATAATTCGGACGATGAGGTTGATGTTTATACTACTGAGTTTGTTTGGTCCTCAAAGGCCAAACCCTATACATGCAATGCTCTTAAGCCGATTCGCAAGAATCGTGATGAGGAGATGAGGTTTACATTTGATATATCTAAGTGTGATAAGAGATTTGATGCTCTCTTGCAAGATAAGATGATTAGAATATCACACACCATACCGCTGTTTAACGAGCTGAAACGGCGTGCTTATTGCAAATACCATAATTCATTTTCTCATGCTACTAACGATTGCAATGTTTTTCGACGACAGATACAATCGGCCATTAATGATGGACGATTGAATTTTGATGAGATCCAAGTTGATAAACAACCCTTTCCGATAAACACCATGGACTTGGAGGGAAAGAAAATGTTAATTCGGCCTAGCATAGCCGAATCTGCTAATAGAGATAATGTTGTTATTGGTGAACCCAGGAAAGGCAAGGATGGCGACAAAGTCTTGGGAAGAGAGGTTGTGCTTGATAAGAAACCCGATGGCAAGGAAGTATTGAAGATCACCATAAAAAATCCCGCACTCAGGGGGCAACCACAAGTACAAGAAGATACTCATGTTAAATTTATCAAGCCCAAGAATTCAGAAGTTGGCAAGTGTGGAAAGAGTGAAGCTAAGCGCAAGCGAATCAAGCCGACTTTTGATATGCTGCTATCCAAATATGCAAGTCAAGCAGCCGGTTCTAGCTCTAATCGGCCATCACATTCAAAGCGTTCGAGATTGCTTTCGGAGCAAGAGTTTCGACGCTATGAAAGGCCATACGGGTCATGGGCCCCGACACCATGGATGTCACAACCCTCCTATATGCCATATTACATGAGATACTTCAATGGAGGATGGGGGCAGCCCCCAATGGCTCCTTATGCTTTCCATATGGGGTGGACATCACCTAGAAGGCCTGCTCGCGAGAGGCTTTATTATCCCACCCAAGGCCATTTGAGTTATGATGCTAATCGGCCAACAAAAAATTCTCCAAGTAAGGCCAATAAAAAAGTGTGGCATGTTAAGTCACCTAATGTGGAAATTTTAGAATGCGATAAGCAAAAGGAGATCAAAAAGGCGGTTGTTGGTAATCCGGCTACTTCTAATGGTGATATTGTTATTGTTCAGCAGGGTTCCATGGTTGATGATCATGAGGCGAGCACAAGCAAGGCCAAACCAAGGGATCCCAAATATACTCAACCTAAGTGGTGTCCTCCCGGTTTAACTAAGACCATGAAAAGGAGATTACAACGCATGAGGAACCACGAGAAGGTAAAACACAAAGAGGAGAGGCAAAAGGACGAATTGTTTAGTGAAATTCGACCCATTGCACTCACAAAACAAGTGTGGAGGCCTAAACAAAAACAAAACACAGATGCTTCTACATTAGCTGCAGCAACACCTTCACCACCAAAGGAGGATGATGCGACCCCTATTACATCGTCCACACTACCTGAAACATCCCCTTCAATTGAGGAATCTTTAAGCCCAATATACACATTGGGAGATGAAGATGAGATGGTGGATTATGAATCTATGCCGGTTCGGGAAGGTATGGATATTAATATGGTATATTACTTACCTGCCGAGTTTCGTGCTATATGTGAAGAAGGGGAGGTAGCCCAGCTGAATTTTGGTCCTAAGAATGCTATTTTCGAGAAGCCAAGAGAACCGGTGAAACACTTGATGCCATTGTACCTCAAAGGTCATATTAACGGATCGCCGGTTGCTAGGATGCTCGTTGATGGTGGTGCTGTGGTAAATCTTATGCCCTACTCGGTCTTCAAAAATTTGGGGGTAGATGATGATGCATTGATGAAGACCAATATGGTACTTAATGGATCCGAGGGTAAAGAAAAGACAGAGGCCAAAGGTGTGATGTGCATGAAACTCACCGTGGGAAGCAAAACTTTGGCCACCACATTCTTCATCGCCGAGGTGCAAGGTAACTATAATGTTATATTAGGTCGTGATTGGGTTCATGCTAACCAATGTGTGCCATCTACCATGCATCAATTTTTAATACAATGGATCGATGATGAGGTAGATATCATTCACGCGGATAATTCGGCTTGTGTTGCTTTGGCCGATGCATCGGTGGATTGGAATCATCCCGATGTTACTTGCTTAACAGGGCATGACCTCTCGTAATTTGATTTCCTTAGTGCTACAAGGAACGGGTTCATTCCCATCTCTTTAAAGCCGGTTGGTGGTAATCGGTTACAAGGTATGATGTGAACCAGAAATAAAAATCAACGGACGATATAAAGTTATCGCCCTAAGCATAAACATGGCCGATATAGAGATTATCTCCCTAAGCGCATATAAATGGCCGATGGAGTGTTGACATCGTCCTTAGACAAACGTTTTGCAAGTTATTTTTCGGCGCGCTAGCTTTGCCGAAAACAGGGGGCATGTGTTGACGCTCAAAAAGGGCATGATCGCACAGAGTGACTTGAGGCTGTGGCAAGATGAGGTCAAATTTATGAGTTCATGTCACCATTTGATGGCTCTCTTCAAGATAATCAAAGTAAATGTGGATCAAAACGGGGCTCAAGTGCAAAAGATATGCCAACTTCAGAGATACTCGTGCTGACATCAGATTAGAGAATGACATGGAACCTAATTAATATGGCTTCTGATGGAAAAAGTTACAACTGCAAAGTTCTTCGTCTCGTCGAAACGGACGATTTTGATATAAAGATCATCCCCATCCGAGGTCGTATACAGAAGTTATAGGCAAAACCGTGCGCTGCACCAATGTTGGCCGGATCATCCGGGCCGGGTCCGGATCATCCGGGTAATTGAAGCACTAAGATTCCAAAAGGTTGGTGCTGAAGCCGGATGATCTGGGTCAAGTCCCGGATGATCCGGGTAAAGGCCGGACAATCCGGGCAATCGTCCGGACGTCCGGACAAGTTTTTCTGCTGCAGACTTTAGATAACGGCCCGAAACCCCGCAAGATGGCCTCAGATCAAAACGTGTTCAACAAGAAAGTTGTGCGTCTCGTCGAGGCGGTTGATTTTGATATAAAGAACGTCCAAATCCGAGGTCGTATGTGTATTCTAGAGCCAAAACAGTAAGCTGCTGTCAGAAAACTATGCTAGGCCGGATCATCCTCGCCTTGAGCCGGGCATCCGGGCCGGGGGTCGTGAATAGTCCGTGTTTTATTAGTTTTTGGTGATTTGGATGGCTAGGCAAGTCCTTTGCTTGTACGGTAAGTCCATCCGCCTCTTATATAGATAAGAGGTGACGGCCGATTGAACAACAACACACAATCGCAAAACTCAACTACTTTTTACCCTAGTTTTACATCCCTCCCTTGTTCTTTCTCTCTCGTTCTTCGTTCGTTCTTCGTGTTGAAGGGCAGCGATCCTCGAGGCTCTAGGGGCGGGTGAACCGACCTAGGGCAGCCCATAGCCGTCACGCATCCAGACGGGGTCCCTCCCGGGCGCGTGGGGTTTCAGGTCCTGAAAAGCACCCGCCGGATTGTCTTGCGTACCGCGTTTCCGGCGGGTCTCCTTCGACATGAGCTGCGGTGCATCACCCTCGGCGTTGGAGGTACACGGTGACGTGTTCGTGTGTGAACAGTCGGGACGGTGGGATTTGGAGGCATGAGGATGTTTCGCAGGCGCCATTTACACAATCAGGCCGGGACCGTGATAGAGATCAGTGGGTTACCTAACTGGATCTGAGGAGAATGTAGATGTGGTTGAAGCTGTGGTTGCAACGGAGACGGTTTGAGCTGCCGGTAGGGGAGGCGGGGGGGTGGGGGTGGGGAGATCTTGAGGAAATTTGACGAGTGGGGACGTGGTTGGAGGAATAAATTCTGAAATCGCGCGCCTAATGAAAATTTTGCTGCGAAACTTGAAACTTGGGAGGGGGAAACACATAACAGAGACGAAGCACGTAAAATACTCGTGTGCAAGAAAACAGAAAATTGGCAGTTCCCGTCTCCAAAAAAATGTAAACGTGTAGTAGATTTTTTTCGGTTAATGGTATGCCTGGTTTATTAGGAACCATCACACAGGTAACAGACTTATGGATCATTAATGCAAAAAAATGCACACGGGTATGGTATGGAAACCGTGTGTTTTGTGATCTTCTAATGATTAACGCAAAAAACGCAGACGGTCACACATGCTAATCAATGCTCAAAGCCCTCAAAGGATGCTCTTACCGACATTGTACGTTAATACTACAAACTTAAAGTACTACTGGTAATTTGCTCTAATACTACAAACTTAAACTACTTCTCACATGCTGCCATCGGGACATGCTGGCCAGACGCCGGTGTTCTCCTTCCCGGCCTTGTAGGCGGCAACCGACCGTGCTTTGATCTTCGCCAAGCTCTCCTCACCACGGCGTGCGGACCTCTTCTTTCTTGCGGCCGCGGGACTCTCTTTTCTTGAATGCTTTCTTCCTTTTTCCGATCCTCCTGTGCGGCTTTGGCCACCTCTAGATCCACCGCCCATTCGGCCATGTCAGCCTCAAAGTCTGACCACGTAACTGTGTGGCCGCCGGCGGCGATGAACTCGGCGCGGCGAGATGCCATCGCTTCCTTACCATGTGTGCGGTCGCGGGCAGCGAGGAACGCGGTGCGGCGGGATGCCATCGCTTCCTTATCAGTTACTGTGCGCCCTGGTGCCATGAACGACACTTGGAGAGAGCTCTGGAACGGAGGGGCCGGGCAGCCGTACAGTGCAGTGGTTTTTAAGAGCTCAACAACAAACGACAAAGGAAATTTGGCTTCCCTTACAATTTTGCTCGTTCATTATCGCACACGGTTCATCTCGGTCGCTTCCCGAAATAGTGTGCGTAGAGGCTATTGTGTGTTGCGTTATGATTGGCCAGAACCCTAGCCACGCGGACCGCGCATGTGCACCGTAGGATGCGCCGCGATCGAATGGCAATCCATGTCCCTCACATCACATTCCTGCAGCTATAGCTGGATTGGTTTTATATGCGCCAAATGCCTAGAAAATGCACATAATCCCTTAAATATTGTAAATGAGCCCATAAAAATGCAAAATTTGAACACTGTGATTTGCAGGGTGTATGTTATTCGTAGAAAAAAACTCCAGGGCAAAGAACAAAGAAAATTTGGATTCCCCTTCAATTCTGGTGATTTCCCTCTCGAAAGCATGGAACTTCCCCGGCGATGGTTCGATTTATGAAGGGCGTGCATGATGATATAAGCCACACCTCAAAATTTCACCAGGGCATGGTGAGGTCATACCATGGAACCATGCCAGGCGTCATGTTTTTCAATCATTTATTTCATTTTTTCAATAGTTGAAAACCCAATAAAAACGTTTGTGGTTGAATATTGCCACACATTTCATCGAAATATCTGTCCATTCCTTGTAAAAGGCATGAGAATTTACTAAATGGCACGAGCATCATTTTCCAGATTGTTATTGTGCACCCTTTCATGCACCGATTGTCTGAACTTGAATTATGTGCATTAATGCCTAGAAAATGCACATAATCCCCTAAATATGGTAAATGAACCCGGAAAAGTGTCAAATTTGAACATGGTGATTTGCAGGGTGTATGTTCATCGTAGAAAAAAACTCATGGACAAAGGACAAAGGAAATTTGGACCCCCCCCCCTTCAATCTTGGTGATTTCCCTCTCGAAACCATGAAACTTCCGCAGTGATGGGTCAATATATGAAAGGCGTGCATGACGACATAAGGATAACCTTCTAAAAATTTTACCAGGGCATGATGAGGCCATACCATGGCACCACGCCAGGCATCGTGTTTTTCAAGCATTTATTTCATTTTTTTGTAGTTGTTAACCCAGTAAACGACGCGTTTATGGTTGACTATTGCCACACATTTCCTCCAAATATCTGTCCATTCCTTGTAAAAGGCATGAAAATTTACTAAATGGCACGAGGATAGTTTTCCAGACCGTTCTTGTGAACCTTTTCATGCACCGATTGTTCAAATTTGAATTATGTGCATTAATGCCTAGAGAATGCAAATAATCCCCTAAATATGGTAAATGAACACGGAAAAGTGTCAAATTTGAACGTGGTGATTTGCAGGGTGTATGTTCATCATAGAGAAAAACTCATGGACAAAGGACAAAGGAAATTTGGATCCCCCTTCAATCTTGGTGATTTCCCCCTCGAAAACATGGAACTTCCTCGGTGATGGTTCAGTTTATGAAAGGCGTCCATGATGACATAAGGAAAACATTCTCAATTTTTTACCAGGGCATGATGAGGCCATACCATGGCCCCATGCCAGGCGTCATTTTTTCCAAGCATGCATTTCAATTTTTGTATAGTTTTTAACCGAGTAAAGGACGCGTTTATGGTTGACTATTGCCACACATTTCCTTGAAATATCTGCCTATTCCTTGTAAAAGGCATGAGAATGTACTAAATAGCATGAGGATGGTTTTCCAGACCGTCCTTGTGCAGCTTTTCATGCACCGATTGTTCGAATTTGAATAATGTGCATTAATGCCTAGAAAATGCAAATAACCCCCTCAAAATGGTAAATGAGCCCGGAAAAATGTCAAATTTGAGCATGTTGCATCTGAGGCAGTATGTTGATCGTTGGAAAAAACTAAATGACAAACTAGGACGGAAATTTGGATTCCCCTTCAATCTTGTTGATTTCCCTCTCGAAAGCATGGAACATCCTCGGTGATGGTTCGATTTGTGAAGGGCGTGCATGATGACATTAATCAAACCTTCTCGACTTTTAACCAGGGCAAGGTGAGGCTATACCATGATGGCACCATGCTAGGCGTCATGTTTTTCAAGCACGTATTTCATTTTTCTATAGTTGCTAACCCAGTAAATGACGTGTTTTGGTTGACTATTGCCACGCATTCCCTTGAAATCTCTTCCCGTTCCCGTTAAAAGGATTGAGAATTTACTAAATACCACGAGTATGGTTTTTTCAGACTGTTCGTGTGCACCTTTTCCTGCACCGATTGTTTGAATTTGAATTATGTGGATTAATGCCTAGAAAATGAACATAATCCCCTACTATGGTAAATGAGCACGTTGCATTCGAGCGGGTATGTTGATTATAGAAAAAACTGAATGACAAGCTAGGGAGGAAATTTGGATTCCCGGCCCCTTCAATCTTGCTGATTCCCCTCAAAACCATGAAATTTCCTAGGTGATGCTTCGATTTATGAATGGCGTGCATGACGACATAAGACAAACATTCTCAATTTTTTACCAGGGCATGGTGAGGCCACACATTTCCTTGAAATATCTGCCCATTTCCGTGAAGGGCGACAAAATCTAGACCGACAACCTCGCCGACGTCGCCAACAGGATCACCAAGCAGCTGGCCGACATGAAGATGCCAGAAGTAAGGTATGCCCCGGAGCCGGGGCATGAGCCCCCACGTGAAGCTGACCTTGTTCTTCGAGGGTGTTCTTGGTGCCCTGGAACGGCTCGACTCATACCGGGTGAGTTCCTTGGCCAACAAGTCCCGGATAATTTGCCAGGGTGCCATGACCAAGGTTCTCACCAAGCTGGCATACTGGAACCCCGACCTCGACTTCGACGCCGCGCTGGACAGCTTGCCGGGTGATGCAGACCTCTCGGAGATCAAGGAGCACATCGAGCCCATCATCAGCCTCATCGGCAGAATCCAGAGGTTGGAGGGCCAGCGCCAGGACTAGGCGCCCCATTTCTTGTTGCCGCTGCAGGTTCATGACCAAGACAATTCACATCTTTAGTTAGAACCGCAGCAACAATTGGTGTAATATAACTCTGCAGTACTTTTAATATGATGCATGTTATTTCCCTGTTTAACCTTTTTCCGTGCGTCCACCCTACGCTTACCGGGTAGGCTTGCTGGCGCTTAAACCCAAACTGCTACGCTTCGAAGAACAGATCCTTTAGCGGCCGGCAGGGCGTGCTTGCCGCCGTGTGAACCACCTTGCCGTTCTCAGCGTGGCCGCTCGAATTGCCGAGCAAACTCGAGGTAGAGCGAGAGCATTGCCGATAATGGAAGGCCACCCTGCCGCTCTCGACGCAGCCACTTGATCTGTTGAGCGGACTTGAAACAAACCAAGAGTGTTGCCAATGACGGAAGGGACCCACTGCATGCAGGCTTCCCATACAAAGGAAAGATCTTCGAGGTAGATAACCTTATATAAGAAGGAATTATTCGAAGTTTTTGCATGACTTAGTGTTGGGGATATAACTACTGAGTGTAAACCGCCCCGAAGGGGCCGGGTTACCCTCGTCCATGATCAGGGCCCACGAAGGAGGCCCAGAGCCCAGAGGCGGATTAGGGTCCATTCATGTAAACCGCCTTAGTCTTGTGACTTGTGCTGTAAGATAAGAGAGAAGAGACCGAGCCGGACACTTGTATGAGCCGGATCGGGACTTTGTAGACCGGCCGGGCGTCAACCCGTGTATATAAGGGGACGACCCGGCGGCGGTTTAAAGACGTATAATTCGAGGCTTAGGCGGCTATTGCTCCCTAGTCGCCAAATCACATCCATCCCATCACAACTAGACGTAGGCTTTACCTTCATCGAAGGGCCAACTAGTATAACTCCCGTGTCTTGTGTCCGCTTTAACCCTCTAAGTTAACCCGCTCGATGGCCCCGCGACTAAGTCCTTTCACGAGGACATCCGCCGTGACAATTCCACGACAGCTTGGCGCCACCGTGGGGCTATCGCACGATGGTTTGATGATCTTAGAGGGCAAGTTCGAAGGACTCGAAGGCTATGCTGTGGGCCGGATGACTAAGAGTCGTCGCGGCAAGCTCTACATCGACGATGCGGACTGGGGCCCCGAGGCCGGCTCGATCGAGTACGGGTACCGGGTCCCCTTTGGTGGCATACACGTATTCATCGGCAAGATCGGCGAGCCAGGGCCTGGACCGGACATCTGCACCGACCTCGTCGAGACGGCTCGGCGGGCGAAGAAGAGTCCTGCCCTGGCTAAACCGGCCGTCAAGCGTGCTTTCGTGGGAGTCGTCCACGGAGACTATGAGGGCGGATCAGCATCTGACGGCGAAACCGTTGTCCACTCTGGTGACGAAGTCGTCCGCGGAGAAACCGAAGTCTTTGTACCAGCTGCAAGATGGCCAGATCGGGGCTGTTCCGACGGTGAGAGTATTCCGACCCTTTGATCTACCCAGACGGGTTGGAATTTTCATGGCGGTACACAAGCGACGCTTCACTTCGACCACGGCGCCCATCGCCGCCGGTTCAGCAGCCGTGGTGGCAGCCGAAGGAGGCCCCGTCGCCCACCGCTCAAGTTTTATCGAGTTATTCGACGCATTGGCTGCGCCATGGCGAGGCTAATCCGCGGATCAGGACCTGCACAACGCAGATTGCAAAGGTGAAGGAACAAATCGCTAAAGCTAAAGCGGATCCGCAGCCACGGACGTGAGGATGGCGGCGAACGGGCCGCTGGATGCACAGCTTATAGGCTCATGCTTTGATCGAAAAGGCCACATGAAGTCATGAAAAGGAAGTACAGATCCCGCTTACCTTCGGTTTTCGAGGAAGAGAGCTCTTTAATACCCCGGGGCAGGGACCAGAATCCGCCGCGGTGGTGAACCGCCGAAGCACTGGGACGGGCGCGCCGTTCAGCCCGTGTGATAGATCTGCCTCGCCATCATACCGCGCGCGCCCAGTTTGTGCAGACACCTCCGGTCACTACTCCAACCCGATGGATAATCTTGTTGTGGCTGCGCACGGTTGGAGGCGATTCCAATTGAAGGTGATTCACCACAGCGCGATAGAAACACGCCGGGTTAAGGAGCTCCTCAGACGGCCCTCGCTCAACAGAAGCGATTCATACAATCCGGGATAGGATCCACTCCACCCCCGCCCAAGCCGGAGCTATAGCCGACGCTACCGACGAACCGCCAGATCAAGCAATGCGCAGCGCTGCCCGCCGAGGCAACAACCCGGCGGGTGGCTTCAAGACGCCAAGTGGTGGTGGACCGGCCAGGCACGAGGGAGGCCGAAGTTAGCAGCACAACATGAGGATCATCAGCTCGCGCCGTTCGTCCGACCATCTTCGAACCGGGGTCACGCCTGCTCATTGGGGTGCCTTGCCTCGTCCCCCGCTTTACGCAATGTGCGCTGCCCAAGGACTTCAAAGGGCCACGCAAGGTGCCCAATTATACCGCCGATTTGGCTCGTAAGCGTGGATAGAAAGCTATGAGATGCCCATGGAGATTTTGGATGTGGATGAAGCTGCGTGCGAAGTATTTCACCATGATGTTGGAAGGTACGCCCGTGCATTGGTTGAAGAACTTGCCGCCTAACTCGGTTAGTTCATGGACCCGCTATGGACCCGGTTCATTCAAAATTTCAAAGACACCGTAAACAGCCCATGTCTGTGGTGGATTTGGCGGCTTGTGTCCAAAGCGCGGGCTTAATCCACAACCCATTGGGCGCGCCAGCTTGAGGTTCTACATTCGCCGACCGATCAACCCTGATTCCGCGATCTTAACCCTAGAAGTCAACCGCCGGTTCGAACCGCTGAAGTTGAAGCTGGGTCGCATGAAGCGTTTTGCAATGACATGGGCACTCTCATGGGCGCTTTGGTAAAGTATGCTGATTCGATAGTACCAAGGATCCCGAGTCCGAGGATGACGAAGTAGGGAAGGGAAAACAGAATAACAACTCCAGAGGCCAGCAGCATCATTCGGCGCAATGGGGAAACAAGCATAAAGCAAACGGTAACATGGGCTTCAGAGCTAACACCAACGCTAGCAGGACAAGGGTCAGCGCGCAAGGGTAAGCAATCAAACCGGGCGGTGCGCAAGGTCACAATCCGGATCGCTTGAATTACCTATTGAATCAACCTTGTCCAAAGCATGGGACGAAGGAGGCACCAGAAACCACCTCGGAAGGATTGTTATATCATGCAGAGTTCAAAAACTCTAATGCCTTCCAAGATGATCAAGGGCCCGGCGGCGGTTCGTGGTCCGCCCGGTTACGGTGGGGAAACTCCGCCCAGGTTCGTGGTAATCCGGGCGGCAAGGCAATCAAGGCAATCGAGCAATCGTAACAATCGTAACAATCGAAACCAAGGGGTTACAATCAACAACAATGGCGATCGGGTTACCAAAGTAATCCAAAGTAGTTGAATGGTGGATGTACCATGTCTTTACCACCAGCTTGGACAGACGAGACCGGAAACTTCAGAAGCGGGCGGTCAGTGTTGTTGAACCGGCCGCACCACATTACCTGCGCTGGTCGGAACAGCCTATTGTATGGAGCAGAGAGGATCATCCTCCCCGGGTTTACAATCCGGGTCAGCTAGCCCTAGTAGTGGCACCTCAGGTGGGAGGATACAAGTTTACCAAAGTGCTTATGGATGGAGGAAGCAGCATCAACATCCTGTACTACGAGACCTTCCGACGTATGGGGTTGATGGATAGGCATCTCAGGCCGTCCAGCACAGTGTTTCACGGTGTGGTGCCTGGCAAGTCAGCATACCCGGTCGGTAAGATAGCTTTGGAGGTAGCCTTTGGAGATGAACATTACTCCAGATCGGAAACATTGACGTTTGAGGTGGTGAAAATCCAAAGCCCTTACCACGCCCTGTTCGGGCGGCCGGCTTATGCTAAGTTTATGGTATGGCCTTGTTATGTTTATTTGCAGCTGAAAATGCCGGGTCACAAAGGGACGATAACGGTTCATGGGAGCCGCCGGATTGCGTTGGAGTGCGAGGAAGGTGATGCGGCTTATGCAGAGTCGGTTTGTGCCACCGAAGAGTTAAAGTATTATAAAGACAATGTTGATCCGGCGGACATGACCCCGTTGAAGAAGCCAACTACAGAGCACGATCCGGAATTGAAGTTCAAGTCGGCGGCTGAGACTAAACTTGTTGATTTTGTGCCCGGCGATTCATCCAAGCAGTTCACCATCAGTGCTAACTTGGATCCTAAATAGGAAAGCGCGCTCATCGAGTTCATCCGTGAGAACCGGACATTTTGCATGGAAACCTTCCGACATGCCAGTGTACCGAGGGAACTCGCTGAGCACACCCTTAATGTTGATCCCAAGTACAGACCGATAAAGCGTTTCTTCGCGGTTTAACGAGGAAAGGCGCAAGGCCATCGGAGAGGAGGTTGCCGTGCTCTTAGCGGCAGGGTTTATCATTGAAGTTTTCCATCCGAGTGGCTTGCTAATCCGGTGTTGGTCCTTAAGAAGAATGGCACTTGGCGATGTGTGGATTACACAGATCTTAACAAGGCTTGTCCAAGAGATCCTTTCGCCTCCCCGCATTGATCAGATTATTGACGCTACGGCGGGTTGTGAGCGCTTGAGCTTTTTAGATGCATATTCGGATATCATCGATTAAGATGGCGGTTAAGGACCAGGAGAAGACGGCGTTTATCACCCTTTGGAGCCTTCGCTATGTATCTATGCCTTTGGGCTCAAGAGCGCCAAGCAACTTATCAACGCTATGTCAGAATTGCTTGCATGAACAAATCGGCCGTAATGTGCATGCTTATGTGGATGATATTGTGGTTAAGTCAAGGAGGAAGGAAACGTTGATTGAGGATCTAAAGGAAACTTTTGACAACTTGCGGGTGTACAAGATGATGCTCAACCCGCTAAGTGTGTCTTCGGTGTTCCGCAGCAAGTTATTGGGTTTTCTTGTGTCCAACAGAGGGATTGAAGCTAATCCGGATAAGATTACAGCTATCACCTCCTTGGCTAAGCCAAAGTGCATCAATGATGTCCAGCGATTGGCGGGTCGGATTGCCGCTAAGCCGGTTTATCACCGCTTAGGAGAAAAGGCCATTCCTTTGTACCAGATGTCAAGAAGACGGATCAGTTAAATCCGAGTTCAGCTGCCGATGAAGCATTGAGGATTTAAAGCGGCGGTTGGCCAACCCGCCGGTTCTCGCCGCCCCATTGACAAAGAGCCGCTTCGTTATATGTTGCTGCTAATGCCGGGCGATTAAGCGTTGCCATCGTAGTGGAGCGGAAAGAGGCAGGGAAGGAATATCCGGTTCAACGACCGGTTTATTACATCAGCGAGGTCCTCATTGAGTCTAAGCAGAGATATCCGCATTGGCAGAAGCTGGTATATGGAGTTTTTATGGCAAGCCGGAAACTGAAGCAATATTTTCAGGGGCACCCCATCACGATGGTCAGTTCAGCTCCTTTGGGCGATATCATACAGAACCGGGAAGCAACTGGCCGGATTGCTAAGTGGGCTATAGAACTTGGGCCGCACGGTTTAAGGTATGTGCCTCAGGCGGCAATAAAGTCTCAGGCACTTGTGGATTTCATTAATGATTGGACGGAGTTGCAAGCGCCTGAAGAAAAGCCGGATCATACTTATTGGACCATCCACTTTGATGGGTCCAGGCAATTGGAGGGCTCGGGGGCTGGAGTCGTGTTAACTTCCCCGCGAGGTGACAAGTTCTGTTACGTTCTCCGCTTAATGTTCCCTTGTACTAACAATGCAACTGAGTATGAAGCTTTTCTCCACGGTCTCCGGATGGCTAAGGAGATGAATCTCAGCCGGGTTAAATGCTTTGGTGACTCGGACTTGGTGGCTCAGCAAGTATCAGGTACTTGGGATTCCAAAGATCCGCTCATGGCTGCGTACCATCGGGAGGTGGATGTTGTTGCAGGACACTTTAAAGGGTATCAGGTGGATCATGTGGATCGTTGGAAGAACGAAGCGGCGGATGCTCTAAGCCGGCTGGGCTCTCAACGTAAACCGTCCCGCCTAATGTCTTCCTTGACGATCGCACAATCCGCCGCTTAAGCTTCCCGATGAAGTAGATTTGGCTATTCCTGATCCGGAGGCTCGCTGGTGGCAGCCTTGCATGTCATTCCGGATTGACGCTCCTTATTTGGCATACATGAACCGGGCGAAGTTACCGAAGATGAGACGCTGGCCCGACAGATAATTCGCGGTCTAAGTCTATGACCATATATAATGGCGAAGTTGCATCATTGCAGCGTGTCGTATGCGTTCAGCGCCAGTGTCCCCGAGGAAGGCCGTGAGATATTGCGGAGATCCATGAAGGGATCGTGGTCACCACGCCGGTTCAAAATCCTTGGTGGCCAAAGCGCCCGCCACGGTTTCTATTGGTTGACTGCCCATGCCGATGCGTAAGATCTGGTCGACGATGTGATGGTTGCCAAAAGTTTTCCAGACGTGCTCATGTACCGCCCAAGAATTGAGGATGATTCCAATCACTTGGCCGCTTGCACTTGGGGTTGGATATGGTTGGACCTTTCAAAAGGTCCAAGGACAAGAAGACCCACCTGTTGGTGGCGGTCGATAAATTTACGAAGTGGGTAGAGGCAGAGCCTGTTAGCAAGTGTGATGCGGCCACGGCGGTTCAGTTCATCAAAAAGGTGATTTTCCGGTTTGGGTTTCCACACAGCATCATCACGGACAATGGCACCAATTTGTCCAAGGGAGCCATGAAGGGTTTTTGTGAACGAGAGCACATCCGCTTGACGCTTTCTTCAAGGCCCACCCGCAGTCCAATGGTCAAGCGGAACGAGCTAATCAGGAGATCTTGAGAGGTATTAAACCCCGGCTTATGGTCCCTTTAGAAAGGACGCCGGGTTGTTGGGTAGAAGAGCTACCATCTGTGATATGGAGTATCAATACCACCCCCAACAGATCCACTGGATACACACCGTTCTTTATGGTCTATGGAGCGGAGGCGGTCCTTCCCTGCGATATCCGTCATGACTCGCCCCGCGTGGCAGCCTATGTTGAGGCCGATAGCGAGGCAGCACGGCAGGACGCTTTGGATCGACTGGATGAAGAGCGAGATATGGCGGCTGCTCGTTCGGCGATTTACCAACAGGATCTTCGCTCGGTATCACAATCGGCGGGTTAGAACAAGAACCTTTCAGAAGGAGACTTGGTGCTTTGGCTCATTCAAGACCGCATGATATGCACAAGCTATCCCCCCTTGGGAAGGGCCCTTTGTGGTCAGCAAGAATCTGCACAACAGGTCATACTATCTCGATTGATGTTCGAGAGCGAAAAGACTCACGCACGCCGAAGAGGAGACCAACAGCCGTGGAACATAGCTCATCTTCGCCTTATTATACCGAGCCATTGGCTCCACTTATGTACATATTAAGACAATGTATATATTATGAATAAAAGCAATAAACCGGAGCCCCGGCTAAAGCGGGTATCCGCTCAGATAAGGTCCGGTTTGGGTACATGGAGTTGTTGTTGCAAAGCAGCCTCCGGTTTAGCCCTCGATCTTCCTTTTCGAAGTTTTATGTCACTTGGGGGCTTGGTCGTGTCCAACCAATGCAACACCTTTTGATGGGCGAAAGCCACCAGATCACTTGGGGACATGGTCACATCTGAACCAGTCACGCCTCTTGGTCGGCCTAAGGCCATAGAATCACTTGGGGGCTTGGTCGAACCCGAACCATTGCCATGCCACTTGATCGGCATAATGCCACGATTTCAGTTGGGGGCCTGGCTGACTTGAACCATAGCTACGCCTTATGGGGGGCTTGGTCCTGTCCGACCATGGTAACACCATCTGATCGGCTCAGTAAAGCCTCTTTTTGCAAACGGTCTTATCATTGCCCTTGCTTCCATATGGTTTTCATAACTGTTATTTGGTTTTTATTGGCCTTTTTAAACCGATAACCCTTTTTGATCCGGAAATATTTGTTTCGGTTTGATTTTTTCTGTTCACATCCTATCATGGAGTAACAGGGGGCTTGTTATGACCCGACACGGTTTACACGGTAAACCGGCGTTATAAACACAGGAGTTGTTTTCTCCTTTGACGGTAATGGTTGATACAACCTCCGCCTCAAGATTGGCTAAGCCGACTGCATGCCCAAAGCTGGCAGGTATTTGTGTATCGCAGTTTTGATCATATACATCACTATTTTCTTATATAAATATATCGGCATCACAAGCCGGCTGGCGACACAAGCCGCCGTGGCGGTTTAAGAATTTGTGATTGCAGGCAAAACGCATTGAAGGTTTCAATTCTTCAGACCAAGGTATCAGCACCTCCGCGCAAAGGTTACAGACTGAGGGCATAAAAGCATGTTCAAAAATAAAGTGCTAGCTATTCTATTACAAAGCCTTCCAAGGTCTTGTGTTTCGCGTGGCGTTATGACTAGCAGCTTCGATGCATCACCCGCTTGACGGATTAAGCTTCTTCGCCGGGTTGACATGAGGAAGAGGGGCGCTCAAGCGCCGGTTCAACTTCTTCCTCTTCATCACCCAAAGCCCTAAGTCATTGGTAGACCAATAATCCGGTTAAGGCCCGAAGACAGCCTCTTCACTTATAAGCTCAGCCGGATCAACGCCAGGGCATAAGTGTGCTTACGGATTGGCGGAACAAGGCTCAGACTTCGGAATGACAAACCCACCCGCTTGTTGCTTGCATCATAAAAGAGCGGTGAACCGCCAGTTGGCTTCGCTGCCGCTTGACTCGCCAATGACGATCTCCTTTGTTATTCGCTTGTATGCCATTGTCAAAGGCTTCACCGTTCTCTTGAGCGCTGGGAAACCCTTGGCTATGTCACCGGATCAAGATCTGCTATCCACGCCTTGGCGCGAAGTTAGAGCCGAGAGAGTGCCAGCCGGCCGCGGATCGTTTCAACTCTTCAAGCTGCCCCGAACCATGGACAGCCGGTCCAAAGGTGTCTTTGATCAAGGATGGAGCTGTGTTGTCGTATGATGTGGCACATATGACTCGCTGGGCGCCGGTATACAGCTTCTCAATCAGCGTGTAAGCGGCCTTGAGCTTCTTCCGCACATCAGAGCCCAGATGAGCAATACGCTTGCCTGCACCGGTTTCAGGCAGCTCATGTTAAACCGGCGGAAATATCAAAGCAAGGGTAATGAGTGCAAATTTTCTTACCAAAGATGGCGGAGGTCATGGCATGAACTTGGCGCTTTAGTCTGGTAAGTTCTTCAGTCACTGGTTTAAGGGCTGATTCGGCATCTTCCGCCCGTTTTTTTAAATCGCCTTCTCGGTGTCCCAGCTTGGCCCGCCGGATTTATACCACTCCTTCAACTGTTCCATAGTGGCCAAGGCAGTTTTCAATTCGCCCTTGGCCTTGGTGGTTTCTCGCTTGTTGAGTTTCCAGATTGGCTCAAGGTCCTTAAGTTGCACGGTTTGTCGGTATATCTCGCTCGATAACAAAGGGAGCACGTTAGTTGTTTCATTATAAAGTCCCAAGCTCAATACAAATATTCAACTTGGCACTTGGGGGCTAATGGCTAGTTGATCTGAGTTTGCTATGGGGATACAGAATCAAATTCGGTTTAACTATGCTAAGTTAAACCGCCCTTGGGGGCTACAAACCTCAAGTTTAAAGCATATGGTTTCTATACAAAGTTAAGTCCCGTTTAACTCGCCAAGTTGAACTGCCCTTGGGGGCTACTATGCAGCAAGAGTACAAGAAAAGCATAACTCCTTACCTCATAGCGGTCCTTCATGCGATTTAACAGACCGGCTTCAAAGTCACGGCTTGTATAGAGCCGGCTCAGAAAGCCGGAATGAAGTTCTTGAGCGGAGAGGTTGTCATAAGCCGACAGATCAGTTTTCCCCTTATCTTTGCTCATAGTTGATTCTTCTTTGGCGCTGTGTTTTGCTAAAGCGACCGGTTGGCTAGGAGTGGTGTAACCAGTGCCGACGGTCTTCTTTGGGCTTGGTGTCTTCGTACTTTGGTTCGGCGGTTCAACAGTCACGACCCGCTCTGTGGCCGGACTCGGTGGAGCAGGATGTGAGGTTTCCACTTGGGCCTCCGGTTCAGTTTCGCGGATCAGCAGGTCGCTCTCGGTACAACTCGCCAGAGCTATTTTTAGCGACCTCGGATTTTCGCCATGCTGCTCCGGGGTCTTCTCCGGATCAACATCCGCAGAGGGTCAAGGGTTTTCGCTTTTTTACTCAAGCGCCTTTGGTGCTGCAGATTCAGAATTAGAATAAGATAAACCGACCAGCGCAAATATAAACCGAAGTTGGCGGGATGTAAGTATGGTGCTTACCCCGCAGCAACTTTCAGCGGAGGCGCTTGCGGGTTGATGAACCGCCAGAGGAGTTGGAAGAGGCCCGATAATTCGGTCGACGGATTGAGAGGGCATCGGAAGAAACCTTTAAAGGGTAACACTTTTCAGAGAACAAATCACCTCGGGCGGCGTTTCCGGTTGGTGTCCGTAAACCGGAGGAGGTAATCTGTTGGCCACTATGCCGGGTAGTACGGGCGCTTCACCTGATGTGTCTTCAAGGAAAGGTTTGGATTCAGATGAGCATAGGAATGAGATTTTTTCACTTTCCGGATCACGGGCGAAGTTCTTTTAACCGGTATGAGGTCGGATTCGGAAGAAAGAAAGATTACCTCAACAGGGTCGGCTTGACTGGCTTCAGCGTCATCCTGGGGTTAAAATTGTCAGTAAAAGAAGGAATACAAAGGGACAAGTTACAAGCAGGAAGAAATATGAAGAGGAGAGCCGGTTTACGGCGACTCCCTCGTAAGGATATCAAGTTTTACCTCAGCTTCTGATTCTTCTTCCTCCGGCGGATCAGAAGACTCGGCGGTTTTCTTCTTGCCAGCCTTCTTGGTGGCCTTGGACTTTACACGCGGGGCCCGGGCCGGTTTGGTACGTTTCCAGAAGGAGCTGTTAGCCTGGGAAGCAATAAGGATTAATATATATCAACAAGGCGTTAATGTCAGAGAGGCGGTGAGTAGAGCCTACCGCAGGCGGTTTGTTGGCAACACAGAATGGAGCCAACCCGGTTTGGCTGCAGACAGAGATTGGTTCATCAAGCATCCGCTTCACTCGCCTCTATGACTTCAAGCTCGTTATTGGAAGCTCGTGGACGCCTTTGAGGGTCTTGAGGCTGCCAGTGTATTCGCATCAATCCGGCCGGGCGGCTTAGTGGCAAGACGCCCCAAGAAACCCAACACCGCACAAGGTCCACACCGCTTAAGCCATTGGCCATTAAAGCCCGGAGCTTGATAATTTGAGGCGCAAAGTTCTTCCGTTCAAGGGCGGTCAAGCATAAGGGCAACGGATGATGGTTGCCGAGCGGTGAGGGCGATAACCCGCAAAGGATTCTCGTTGTCGAGCAGTGTTCGGCAAAGAGAACCAGGTTTGGTTCCAATATTTTGATGGCTATGGTGTTTGGCGTGAGGAAAGTCCACTTCCTTCCTTTTCGATTGAAACGCCGCCCAACTCGTGTTCGGACCATCGAAAATTCTGACGACGGTTCAAGTGAAAGAAATCCTTAATAGCTCCACAGATGGTTCTTCTTGAAGATAGACTTCACGTAAAACTTGAAAATTGCATATGTTTGACACGAGTTCGGGCCAATATCCTGCGGATGGAGTTGAAAACTTGCAAGGACATCCCGAAGAATTTTGATCCGGCGGCTGAATCCCGGTCTAAGTGCTGCATAAACACAATTACTTCTCCTTCTTGCGGATCGGGAGGAATTCGAATCCGAACACGCCAAATGGAGGACATTTTTGAAGCCAAAGCGCCCGTGGTGACGATCCGCTGAGTTGCGCTTTCAGTGATCTTGGACCGACCCAATTGCAAGCTGAGAATTGCTTGGCCATTCCGAAGACTAAAATCTGCGAAAGAAAGGGAAAGCGATTCACCGTTAAACGGTTTAGACACATTATAAAATGTTAAACCGGCGATTCGACAACCAGTTTCCAATTCCGGTTTAACTGAGGACTAATGGAGTGACGGATTAGCTATCAAAAGTCAAACCGCCGAGAGAGAGACAGAACTGGAAAATCTACTAAGTGTGGACAGAAACAGATTTCACATGCGAAATGGAAGTAATTTAGATCTACCGAAGGTTCAGTGAGAAAAATTTCTGCGACCTATGCAAGCCTCATAGAGGGCAGGAAGGTTCGTGCGTCCTAAACAAGAAGATCTGAATAAAATGAAAGATGAACAAGGAGTGAAACTGATGGCGGAGCGGTCGCCGCACAGGATGTGTACTACGGCTGAATCATACGGCCATGGCAGGGCAGGTATAAGGACACTACGACGAACACCTATGAGCTACAAGACAAACAGGGACCTTCAGATGCGGATCTAGGGATCAAAGAGGAGCCTTACCTGATGCACCGAGCGGCGGAGGAGCGCTAAAGAGCTTCTGGTCCAGTCAGGTTGATGCAGCGGCCTGAGCCGACGCTGCGGTCGAAGGTCGGCGGCGGCGGCGGAGCTTCAAGAGCGGAATGTCGCGAGGAAGAAGAAGCGCGAAGAAGAAGAGAAAGAGCCCGGCGGTCTATTTATAAGGAACAGGGCAATTAACGAGCGAGAATCGAGGAGTCAAAACGGCGGACGGCGCAGCGGTCGCCTCGATTTCGGGATAGTATTAAATGAAGGAATCTTACTGTTTGGATTTCTTTATTAAAGATGACGCTAAGGCGCCCCATCGCGTGGTTGGAAGATGACGCCACGGCGGTTCAAGCAGATGGCGGTTTACTTAAATATGAAGGGAGATTGAGTTTCTTGAAGATGTTGAAGATTAACATGAACCGTTCAAGTCAATCTGGGCCTAATGTTGGGGATATAACTACTAAGTGTAAACCGCCTCAAGGGGCCAGTTACCTCGCTCCATGATCGGGGCCACTTAAGGAGGCCCAGAGCCCAGAGGCGGATTAGTGTCCATTCATGTAAACCGCCTTAGTCTTGTGACTTGTGTTGTAAGATAAGAGAGAAGAGACCGAGCGGACACTTGTATGAGCCGGATCGACTCAGAGACCGGCCAAGGCCAACCCGTGTATATAAGGGGACGACCCGGGCGGTTTAAGGACGTATAATTCGAGGCTTAGGCGGCTATTGCTCCCTAGTCGCCAAATCACATCCATCCCATCACAACTAGACGTAGGCTTTACCTTCATCGAAGGGGCCGAACTAGTATAACTCCCGTGTCTTGTGTCCGCTTTAACCCCTCTAAGTTAACCCGTTCGATGGCCCTGCGACTAAGTCCTTTCACGAGGACATCTGCCGTGACAATTCCACGACACTTAGCTTTATTTTGTCGTCGCACGAACGCTTGCCGCATCCGCCGATGGGGCTGCTCGCCTTGTCGCCTTCTTCCTCGGAAGCCATGGTGATGAAGAGCTGCACTACTAGCTGCTAAACCAGATGCTCACCACTGCTCCCCCTACCTAGCGCGCCAAAGATGTCGGTGGGAAACGACACCTATGGGATCACAAGGATCCCTACTGCGGTTGCGGGGCGCTGGGTGGTGAGAAGAGCAGGATCAACAGTCAGTACAAGCATGCGGGTCGTTTACCCAGGTTCGGGCCGCAGAGATGCGTAGTACCCTAGTCCTGCTTTGATGTGTATATTTGTGTTCTTGAGGTTCTTGAACTAGCTACAATGAGCGTAACTTGTCCAAAAGTCCGACCCCTTCTCCTGGATGCCTTGGGCCTCCTTTTATAGGCAAGGGGGTCGCCACAGTGGCACCCAGGAGGTGGCATCGGGTACTGTGATTAAGCCTATCCCTTGCCATTACGGGACAAGGTGCATTTAATGTGCCCCTAACATGTCCCCTTCACTTTACCGCCGCTTCGCCCTGCCTCGACACGCGCCTGGGCCAGCGAGCCGGTAGTGCCATGTAGGCTGGCAGGCTGCTGAGGTGGCGCGGTGGTAGGGTCTTCACGAAGATTTGCATGCCACAACATAGGCATGCGCTGAGTTGGCCGAGAAGCCTAGTGCCGACAAGCAGGTGCCTGCCCAGCTGGTGGGCTGGCAGCTGCATGGGGGCGGTGGCAAAAGCTTGGAGGGTGCGGGCCTGGCTGTGGCCTCACGGACGTCCCCGGCAAGGGCCTTGCCGGGGCCCCGGCAAGGGTCTTGCCATGGTGCTGCTGTTGTCCCCGGCAAGGATCTTGCCGGGGGTCTTGTGGGCTTCCTCGGCAAGGATTTCGCCGAGGTTCGTTGTCTTCTACTCTTCTTATTTGGAGTATTATCCTTGTCTTCACAAAGATCTGCATGCCATCATGGTGGCGCCTCCCGAGCCTTGGTCCCAACGCGGTTGGTGGCGCTGGAGAAACCAAGGCTCAAGGGTGGCGTGCTCTGCTGGCGTCAGGTAGGCTGCCCCAGCAAGGTCCTTGCCGGGGCCGTGGAGTTCGCCCCGGCAAGGATCTTACCGGGGGAAACCACCTCGCCTTGTTGCTCTTCATGCCTCTGTCTTGGCGTTGCTTTGGCCGTCCCGCGGCTTTGATTTCCTATCTCTGTCCTGCTTAAGTGTGGTCGCGAGCGCGGCTCGGACTGTCCATGCACAAATAAGGGGTACAAAAGAGCGCCCCTATTTTAGTACACCAACACTGAAATAGGCAAAAAAAAACAGCAATTTGGGTTGGGCCTCCGATTAATAGGTTAGTCCCAAAAATAATATAAAAGTGTACAGTAAAGCCCATTAAACATCCAAACCAGATAATATAATAGCATGGAACAGTCAAAAATTATAGATAGGTTGGAGACGTATTAGGCGGTTACTGTATTTCAAGTGAAGAGCGTAATACTGTCACCGGACTCTAGAATACGCTCATTATGGTCACTATATACATTTTGCGGTGATTCTACAGTCATTTGCTCATCGTTCAGCATCGGATTGCACTATGTTGAGCGGCCAAATAGTCTGTGTGGCACTATGTTGACTTTTTAAATTGACCACATTCCTTGTGGGTCCCACCAGTCAGCTCGCATAGGAAAAAGGTAAGATAAACACAAATTTATGCAGGCGCGACAAGACTCCAACCCGTGCGTGGGAACCACCTGGTTGTGTATGTGTCTGTCAGGGCCTGATGTGTGTGCATGCATGTTGTAGGTTGAACACTCAATTGTACGTGTCGGTGCTATACAAACGGTTTTTAACCCCTTTCCACGATGGCATTTGGAACCGTCGCCAAGTGAGTGTGGGCGATAGGGGGGTCCTTCCCACACGACCCAGAAACCGTCGGGGATAGGCCCTCCTGGCACACAGGCTGGGGAAAAATGAGCTCATGTGTGATCGGGCGAGGCATCAAAACCCAATCGTTTCCGTTTGTATGTGCATCCCACATGGTGAATCCCAGAAAAACATTTCTCTTCGTATGTATATCACACACAGTCAATCCAAGGAGTACGTTTCTGTTCTTATGTACATCCCACACAGTCAATCCAGGGAAAACGTTTTCGTTCATATGTACATCCCACACAGTCAATCCAGGGAAAACGTTTTCGTTCATATGTACATCCCACACAGTCAATCCAGGGAAAGTGTTTCCATTTGTATGTACACCCTGAGGACGCTCACTTTAAGGGCAGCGACGAGGACCCCTACGTGTCACCGGACGAGGTTGCGCTGGAGCCCCCAACTTTGGATTGGTTTTAGGGCCAGTAGGATATTTGTCTTTGGGAGTTGCTGCCGCCGGCTGAGAAATCCAGGCAGGTGGCTTTCAAGAAGGAGATAGCGGAGGAGGATGCCAAGAACCAGGCGGCATGTGAAGCCCATGATACCGCCTGGAAAAAGGAGGCGGCTGAGCTTTGGGGGCGGGCGCGTCGTTGTGCGGAGGAGGTGTACGAAGATGGTACTTCACGAGGAAGGCAAAAGGCGCTAGGCGCCTTGTCGCTGCGTGGAGGTGGGCCAGTAAGCTCCAGCGTGCCACCGACAAGGAGCTCTGGTGGGCGCCCAACGAAATGGGAAGATCATTCGCGCTCGTTCACCTGCAATAGGCAGATCGGTACGTCAAGCGCTGCGAGGCGGAGGAGGCGGAGTACTACCTCCGTGATGGGAAGACACCACGCACCAGGGAGCTGCTAGAGAGGGGCTGCCGGAATACTGGCCCAAGAGGGATTATTAGTTTTAGTATTGTTCGTTTTCAATTTTATGCATTGTACCTAGTAGTTAAGTATCATCACGTATATGTGATGATATTATATATATTCTGTGATGAACTAATGAACAATTAATATTATATATATTATGAATTCCATTTTCTATCTGTTTTTGTATACTAATTTGAATCTACCTGTTATCATCCACATATATAGAATGGAATGCGTATAAACACACATTGAAACGGAACATATAAGAACCGAAAACAGAGTACACACATTGAAACAGAGCAATAAATAGAGCAATACTATGATTGCTGTGAATACATAGCTATCCACGTCGAAATGACTCAACAAAATAAAACGCGTCCATGAGACCATGACCAGCAGCCCTTGCCTGCAGTAGCTCTCGGCTCTGCCTGAACTCGTGTAGGAGTTCGTCCAAGCGGTCGACGTGGTACATCTAGAGCGTGATCTCGAGCTCCAAGTTCGCTCTTTCATCAGAGATCACCACCTTGAGGATGCGACGGTCATATTCCTCTATTGTGCCCAGGTGGAAACTTGGGCCAAGGAGGCGGTTGAGCCTACCAACCAGCACGTTGGCATCGAGCGAGCCGCGGACAAGGTGAACAGCGCGACCCATGCGAATGGCGCGGCGGGCATCAGGTTCAAGTACGGCGTGGCCGCCCTCTAGTGCAGGTACGGTGCAGTGGGCCTATTCCCACTCCTGGCAAGGAATGGGGGTACTGACGGGACGTGTACCCAGCTGGGACGCCCTGTCGACAGCAGGAAAGCACCGATGGATCCGCTCTTGTTGTGCGGTGCGCCGCGCCTCTCGCTCTGCGGTGCTCCAACAGTCTCGTCGTGCCGCGAGCCGCAGCCTATCGGTGCAGACGCACCTAGCTTGCTCTACGGCGCGCCAGCGATCATGTTGTGCGTCGAGCTGCAGCCTGTCGGCGCTGACATGCCTATCTTGATTCGCGGCGCTGAAGCACCATGCGCCAAGGGTCTGCTCAACCCTGGCGATGACGCGCATCACGCCGTCGTCCATCGCGTTGCCGGGGAGCGTCGCAGCCTCGACGGGCCGTGGCGCCTTCTGGTTTTCCTCATCAACGAGGTTGATGGCAGAGGCGGTGCTTTGGTGGGTTGGGATGCTTGGAAAAAGTGGATGTGTTACAGGCTATGCTTGTAGCCTCCGCGCGTCATACACCTCCTAGGTTTATGCGCAATATCACTGGGTGGCGGGAAACAGGTGAGGAAATGGCGGGAAACGGTGGTGTGTTCATAAAAGGACACCATTTAATGGAAACTTAGCATATAAGGAACATTGAGCTAGCACAAGAAGTAGATGATGATGAGATGAACACGGCCGCACTAGGGAACCCGTCAGTGATGAATTCATCACTCGCAAACGGTTGTACACTAGCAAGTGTTTGCTCACAACACACACGGCTTATTCCATCACAAACAGGTCGGATGGATCAACTATATGCCATGTATCGTACATTGTCAGAAAGTAATGCGGTAGACCTTCTTTAACATGTGTTAAAAAATAAAAATAAAACAAGGACCTCGAGGTTAAATTAACTCATGGGATGGGTCATATCAGTCATTTACAGATATGAACCATCCTATCAGTTAATTTAACATCAACACAACTTCCCATCCAGTCATCCATCTGATGGTTGCTCCAGCCTGAGCACACTTAACTTGAGAGTTCTCTTACATGAGCTACTGGTGGAACAGCTAGTCCTTGCTGATATAGGATGCCTCTTCACATCCTTATGGCGTATCCGGATGACCGCCTGTCCCCCAATGGCCAATAGATGTTGTATAGACAGAGCATATCACATACGTCTTATTAGAAGCAATCGTCTGTGTTATTATCGGTCTTCGCACACATTTCTGATTACAGTCATGTTTGCCGCGTATCACACACATCTTGTTCTATTGAACCATTTCTGTTCTCTTGTCTCAACGCAAACCGTTCATCCGAGTGAACCACGTGTCGTATATCGCACACACCTTGACCTAGCGGACCATTTCTTTTGTTTTTCCTAATCACAAACATTTCATCCGAGTGAAGCGTATGCTGCATATTGCACAGACATTCATCTGGCAGCCCGTTTCTTTTGTTCCTCCTCATCACACACACAACAAAAATCTGAACCATATTTGATGCATCCGTCATCGTAAACATTTTGCACCTTTGTTGACGATTTTTTTACACCACCGTTTGCGATTATTGCATCGCACACGATTTCGTCGAAGGGTCTCTGATCGTAGTGTCACATTACCAGCATCCTGCAGTAGTGACTTGAGTGTGAGAGTGTGTGTTGGTCGTGTGGTGTGTGCATGCATGCGTGCGTGTGTGCGTGTGCGTATTATGTGTGTGCGTGGCAGTCTGTGTATGTGTGAGTGCTGCGTGCGTGTGTGGCTGTGTGTGTTCATGTGAGTGTTGCGTTCATGCAGTTCGTGTGCATGCTGCGTGTGTGTATAATCACCACACTAGCTCGTGTGTGTTAAAACAAACGGCTCAGCATACCAATACAAGGCCACCTCTGTTGTGCCCACGGTCATGACTTCGAACCACCGTCCAATACTTTTATTGTTTGTTTTCATTCTTATACACGCCGACAGGTGGACCTAATGGTAGTGAGATAATGGGATGCAACACTAGAGGTGCCACGTGGAGCGTTTAACAGGTCAACTAGTCGTGTTTTGAGCAAATACAGAGCTGTATGGTGAGCCCGTGACTGTATAATAACCAAAAAACATAAATGGTGACCATAATGAGTAGATTCTGAAGTCCAATGTATGTATTGTGCTTTCGCTTCAAATACAATGACCGTCACTGTATATATCGTGAGAGAAAGATAAAACATGTGTGAATGTGTCGGGGGCGTACTTTTAGAGGACCTGGATATAGTTTGTGTGCGTACATGAAAGGGGCGTAGAGGGGTGTATGTGATGGAGAGAAAGACTCTCTTCGTTTCTATTTATTATGACTAACTTTATATATAGTATAAAAATATAAAAATTCATAGTGCGGAATAAATATCATTGGGTGCACCGTGCAATGCAAATTAACGTTCATACTCCTCCATATAACTTTGTAATGTGTTATATATATAGAAATTCTAAAATAATTTTTTTGCCACACTTAGTGTGTTTTTAATCAAAAGTAATGTTGTATGCGAAATAAGTGTGAAGAGAGGGCTTTTTAGATTAATGGGGTACGTGATGTAACATGTGTGAATGTGTAGTTGGCGTATTTGGCAGGGCCTAGAGAGGTATGTGTATGTATTACGTATTCGAGAGAGGCATGGATAGAGGGGCCGGCGAGGGGACGTGGGAGAAATAGCACGAGAAATGAGAGAGGTCTAGAGAGAGAGAGAGAGGGAGAGAGGTCTAGAGAGAGAGAGAGAGAGAGGGAGAGAGAGAGAGATGAATAGGTTGTCACGACGAGAGAAGCCCTTGAGTGTGTATATATAGGGGGAGGGGATGGAGGCATGAGGAGAAAATATTTTATGTGGTGTCTGTGTTGGTATGTGTGGGTGTGACAAGATAACGAGACCTGGGGCAGAAGGTGTGCCACCGTGTGAGGTCCGGTGGGCCGAGGTGAGGCCCTTGGTTCAGTTCCATCTTGCACCACATTGGTCGACCCATTACACATTTAGGGGACCCATGGAGGACTAGTCGTACAAGACAAAGATACCAGAGTCGTGAAGGACTCTGTGTCCACTGACAAAGCCGTCTAGGATTTGTAACTCTAGGTCCTCGGACTAAGGTAACCCCTTATCTCTGATATCACCATTCATCCAACCTAACTTTAAGGGGCATCCTATAGAATGCTCTGCTAGAATCATACTCGTCAATTAGGAAGAGAGGTGGAGATGATGTGTGCGAGACAGGCCTACAAATAATGAGCGTGCGGGAGACACATAGCAAGGTCTATGTATATATAAAGGGTCGATGGGGATTGTGCGTGTGTATGCTTGTGAGAGGAAGAGTGCTTGTGATAAAGGTTAGTGAAAACAGTCGTAAATGGTCGCGAGAGGGAGGGAGGGTTATATCGAGAGCATGTATGCGAGAAAGACACCTCGGGAGAGAGTGTGTGAGCATGTATGAGAGACCACCAATGGATATACACCGTGTGTGCTATGTGAGAGAGAGAAAGTCAGCATGTGTGTGAGGAGGGGTCTATGGAGAGTCAAACTACACGTAAAAGATTGATGTACACATTGGTTAAAAATTTAAATTGTATCCAAATATTAGGATCGGATCATGATGTTTGCAATTCGCATAAGAAACGGTCATTGATCCAACATACATCTATATTCTATCAATATTGAGCATGTCTATTTTATTATTCGGCATAATTGATCCACAGAGTTAGTATTTTGAACTCCAGACAATGCATCGCTTTAGCAATCGAATATAAATGTGAGTATAGTTCATGTTGTGTGTGTAAAGCACATTATACATACAAAAGTTACACAATGAACATTATAAATAGCTAGCTATGAACTAGCATACATTTGAATTCAATGTAAGGTAGTTTAAAAAATTCGAATTCAACATGAAGTCCATTCAATTATTTGAATTTGAGATCATGGCATTTGTAAATCATACCAAAATTATGGCGGCACCAATTTTTGCTCTGCTTTTGAACATAATAGCATTTATAGTCATGTACAAAATAGTTTCAAATTTACCTCCTCTATTCCAAAATAATCGTAGTTATAGGATTTTAAAGTGTCAAAATTTCAAAAATAAGCGCATAATTTAATGAGGTTTTCAAACATATAAGGTCAAATTTAACGTTGACTATTTAGGTCAATCCTCAAAGTTCAAGAGTCCTCTAAATGTGAATGCTTCTATTTCAAAATTTTGAACGAAGCGCCAAAAGAGCCTCTACTCGCCCGAAACCGCGTGAGACCAATGTTTGGTAGAAGCAAATTACTTTTCTAACTCTGACCTGTGAAGCCTGCTGGCTCCACGTCTATAGGTCTAAACCGGGGTAGGTCTACAACTTCATCTAGATGCCACGCAACCGCCTCCGAAAAACATTCATACATTGTGGCCGCCTAAACACACATTCGCTTGGTCGAAATAGCTCCTGCCCACTATTTGGAACATCTAGGACTACCATCCTACCCCCGACCCGCAGTAGGTCCGAAATTTAAGAGGGGGCAAATTTGTACTTACCCCAAATTTCAAGCAAGCGCATCCCATCTGTTAAAAAAACAAAAACAAGGGCGTCCCATACCGAAACATGGTTCCTCCTTAGCTCTCCTCGCCACCCCCGCCCCCCGTACGATTCCCCATTCGTACTCCATGGGCGCCAAAACTACCTCTCCACCAGCCGCGAAACCTCGACGTCCTCGGTCCGCCACCCCATCCCACCCATCAACCGCCTTCTCCTCCATCACGCCGGAGCCGATACCCCGACGTCGTCATCCACCGCAACCGCAACCGCAACACCCTCCATGGCTAGTAGTTGAAGCCGAGGCCATGCTGCCTCCAGGATGCCGACGTGCGCCGTACCCGAGCCAATTCAACCACGTTGTCCTATGCCTCACCGCTGCCTCTCTAACATTGCCAGCATCCACCGCACCAAAGTTGTTCCCGCTACACCGTCCTTCGCCGCCTCGAATCTGTTTCCCCTCCACCGACAGACCGCCACCACAACACAGTCAACAATTTGGCCATGGGTTCGTCCAAGGCTCCACTCTCCTCAAAACATCAGTTCCTCCGGTAAAAATAAGAACATCGCCGCTATATCAGGAGGACTAGCAACGACAATGGGAAATGGTACCCCTCTTCCCTTATTCGTGCAAATCTTACGTGTCTGCTTGCATGGTATTCATCTTACAGAAGACACTAGTTGACCGTTTCTTCCTACACCTTCTTCCTAATACTAGATGTTCGTAGTAACTCACGATGCACAAGGTTTATCCTCATATACTATTTCACCTTATCTAGAGGTCTGTCGCCCCCCTGGATTTCAATTCCTGGTCAGTTGATTCCCAATTAAAGGAAGCACTCCCTGGCATAACAGGCGCTACTACACCTATTACACCTGGGAAGCAGCGCCTCAGTGTTCATCTTAGGGGTGTGTGGGGCCTAGTAGCTGCCGGCACCCGATCTGGATGTCGGCCGGGCTTAAAGGGATGGCCGGGGGCGCTCCCAAGCACGGCGGTGGTGCGAGGTCGAGGGGAGGGCGGGGCGGCGGAGGCAGGGGTCTAGGTCGATGGTCGCTGGCGGTTTGAGAAAGATCGTCAACAGTGACTGGCGGGAGGTAGACGAAGGCCATTTGCCCGTTCCTTGTAGATCGGACGGTTCATAAAAAAATCGTCTGACCTATTTATTTTCAGTCGACTGTTATTTTGATAGGACCACATGTGGTGGTGTGCTAGAGGAGTACCTTTATTTCCCAGCCATCCCTATGCTCATATATTACAAAATCATACGAAGTAAAATCTAATTTTGTTTGCCATGCAATTTTGTAGAGCTATCATATGTCTCATGTCATTTATTTTTCAGCCACCTGCTATCTGCTACTTTTACAGTGCACTAGTTCTGCACACACTTAACCCATACTCTCACTATTGTTTTTTTATGCATGGGTATTTCAGCCTCTGCCAACCGGTTGATAGAAGCATGAAATAAAAGAGAGAAGCAGCTCAGCTTTCTTCGAGCTTAGGCAAGACACGTTTCATTGCTATAAAGGGTGCAGTGTCAGCAGATGGAGACGGTAAACGTAGCTATGGAGTTGATGATCTCGCTCGCCATGAACCACCATCCCAGGTGCTTGCTTTAACTTTGCGGTGTCATATGTGGTTGCATGCTGTATGTGGTGTCTAGCTTGTATTCGAAAGGCCGAAGTCGGTCTTTATTAAGATAAGGACAGATATTTTTTACCTAAACCACTATCCTGGGAGCACTAGAAGACAAATAGCTAGTCGTAGCATCGGGCGAGCCAAGTGACAAGCCCAACCTGAGCATGAGCATCACCAGAAGCCAACTAAAAAGCCACGATGGTGGCGAAGCAGCCCGCCTCCCACCAGGCTCTCAGGTCCTCGATGATTATGCTCACCACTCCAGCCAGATGTCTAGCTTGTATTACTTCCAATTTGGTTAAATTGCATCTGCTTAGCTTACACATTATACCTTTGAATATGACATTCCTTCCTGTTTTTGGTACATACTAGTACATCTGTCTAATAACCATGTTCTTACATCAAACTAATGTTCTTGTGTATCCCTCATCAATCACTTATGATGAGACAGTCACCCCAGTGGGTTACTGTGAGAAAAGTTCCTCTTTTAAAGAATGCAGTGTCAGCCTCCCCACATGATTCTCAAGAAACAGCAATGCTAGATGAAGATAGTGAACGTAGATCTGTAGTTGATGACCGCATTTCCTCTACACCGCCATCGCAGGTGCTTGCTCTAACTTGGCAGTGTGATATGTGGTTGCATGTTGCATATGGTGTCTAGATTGTAATTCTTCCAATCTGGTTAAATTGCATGTGCTATTCTTCTTAGTTTATACATTATACCTGTTAATGTGACATGCCTTCCTGTTTTTAGTACATAGTACATCTGTCTATTAAGCATGTCCTTACATAAAACTATTGTCTTTTTTGTATCCCACATTAATCAATATGACGATACACCTATAGTATATGCAGTGTGATATTGGTTGCATCTTTCATATCATTTATAGCATGCGCTGCTTCTAATTTGTTGAAATGTCATTTATGATGGGACACTTTTAACTTGGCAGAGTCATATATATTGGTTGCATCTTTCATGTGGTGTCTAGCTTTTATTGCTTCTTATTTGTTGAAATGGCTTCTGCTTAGTTTACACAAATAGTTGTCAATATGCCATGCCATCCTATTTTTCGTACATATTCCATCCTGGTATCATGTGTTTGCTTTACATCAAAGTAGTGATTGTCGGTATCATGCATGAATGAGTTCTGAAGAGTGAATTTTATTGCTTTTTCTTGTCAATTTTACTTGACAATTCAAAATCAATAAAGCGGAAGGAAATTAGCATGGCAGTGGATAAAGGTGCTCCTTCCAAATGGAGGGCCTCTACAGATTCTACTCCGCCACCCCCCCCCCCCCCCCAAGAAGATTTGCAAGACAACATATGCATAGACACTCAACGTAGCTGTGTTGATGATGAGCACGTCTCCCCTAGTGCACCATCGTAGGTGCTCCCTCAAACCTGGCACTGTTATATGTGGTTGCATGTTATGTATGATGTCTACCTTGTATTGCCTCTAATTTTGTTGAATTCCATATGCTTACTTTACACATTATACTCGTGAATAAGACACGTGTTCCTGTTTCTAGAACATACAATATATGTCTATCACACCTTGTTCTTACATCAAAATGCTATTGTTGTGTAACCTGCAACAATCACTTTTCACAAGACACGTTTAACTTGGGAGTCTGACATAGTTTACATCTCGTATTATTTTCTAGCTTGTACTACTAATTTGTTGAAATAGCACTAATGATGAGAAAGTTTTAACTTGGTAGAGTGATATTCGTTGTGTCTTACATATGGTGTCTAGCTTTCATTGCTTCTAATTTGTTGAAATGCCTTCTGCTTAGTTTACACATCATAAGTTGTGAATATGCAATGGCACTAATGATGAGAGACCTTTAACTTGGTAGTGTGGTGTTGTTTGCATCTTGCATAAAAATTATTTCTTGTACTGATCACATTTGTTTAAATGCTAGTTATGACGAGACACTGTTAACTTGGCAGAGCGATATTTTTAGCATATTTCATATGGTGTCTACCTTCCATTGCATCGCTTCTAATTTATTGAAATGCCTTCTGCTTAGTTTACACATCATAGTTCTGATTATCTCATGTCGTCCTGTTTTTCATACATATTACATCCTCCTATCATGTGGTTGTCTAACATCAAATTTCAGTTCGTCTGTATCAGGCATCAATTTGTTCCGAAGAACTAAATTTTTATTTCTTTTTCTTGTCGGCTTGACTTGACATGGCACAGAGAAAGAGGAAGGAACACAGAATGGCAGGGGATGGTGTTAGTACTGAGGACACACAGAAATGGGAGCGGGAGAATTATGCAAATTCTGCTGGTATTGATGGTGCAATAGAAGGTCAAAGTCCACCAGAAAATTGTACAAACGCGGTATCCCGTGCTACACGAGCTGCAAAACGAGCCAAACAGAAACTAGTAGCTGCCACCAAACAAGCAGTGACAACCCTAGTTGTTGCAACACCTTCCACAGTACCACCAGCTGCATGAGTTACTCGTTTGTCAACTCAGCTAGCAGCACATTCCCAAGCTCCCTTACCACATGACACTACTTCTGAAGCACTCTTGACACAAGACGAGTTGGCAATATCACATGAACCTTGTGAGTTTGCAAGAAGGTAGTTGTTGGAGTCAAGTTACAGTTGCATGCTTATTTATATGTAGTCTCACAGTTTGATGTACAATAACACATGCTATGTTCGTTGTTGGACTAGCACCTAGATGCTAGAGGAAACAAACATCAGGGATAATGCTCGATAGGTTAACTAAATCTAGAGGAGGAAGAATGGAGATCCGTTTTGAGGCAGGTTTAAAATAGCCACGTGATGCTACACAGTCAGCCAAGTTAGTATCAGAGGTAGTGGTTGCAGTTAGGTGTCATGCATGTATCCTCCCAACATGGATTCAGTACAGGAATGACAAATACGAAAACCAGTTCAACACCTTCCTCGACCATTTATCTGTAAGTATTGTTATGTATGGAAACTAGCAATATTGTCTTGCTTTGTCCCATACTTTCTAGATTGTTGATAATGAGACTCCCATAATTTTCAACATATGAGGTTCAAGTTGGATAGCCAAGATGATGCAACAAGACAAGCTTGCACCCATGTTTTCAAGTCTGCTCTACGTAAGTATCGGTATAACTTGAGGAAAACTCACTTTGAAGGCAAGGCTAATAGTGAACTTGCCCAAACACCTCTAGTGGAAAATATATTGGATGAAGACTGGAGAGGCCTCATTAAACACTAGTCTGATCCAAAGTATCAAGTACGTTATTTATATATATATATATATATATATATATATATATATATATGTGTGTGTGTGTGTGTGTGTGTGTGTGTGTGTGTGTGTGTGTGTGTGTGTGTGTGTGTGTGTGTGTGTGTGTGTGTGTGTGTGTGTGTGTGTGTGTGTGTGTGTGTGTGTGTGTGTGTGTGTGTGTGTGTGTGTGTGTGTGTGTGTGTGTGTGTGTGTGTGTGTGTGTGATCAGATCACATATTGAACTCCTATTTACACATGTGCCTCACAAATCTATCTTCTTGTAGGTCAACTGTTCAAACAACAAGGCCAACCGTACGAAAGTGAAATTCCAATATACGACAGAATCTCGTAGCTATATTGCACACTGTGAGGCAACTGTAATTAGTTTTTGTTTCACACTTTTCGTTGTGCCATATTATCGTATCTATATTGACTTGTTCCAAATGCATAGGAAAGCCCGCAAGGACCAAAAAGTACCTGAACCAAATGTTGTGGAAATCTTCAAGAACTGTCACACCAGCAAGACGAAGGGCATGACTACACCAGTCAAAGCCGCTGTTGTAAGTCCTTAATCCTCATGCCTTTTAACTACTACTTACTCTGACTTGTGCATTGAACTGCATGGGTTTGCAGCCAATGTCTATTACACTTTTCAGTTTTATACACAATTGTCTTAGCCTATCATTGCACCTTACAAGGTTTAAAAGATAGGAGTGATGTTCCTTTGATCTTGATCTGTAATCTAGTTCCATGCTGGACTTGCCCACACAATGTTACAATTGCTTGTTTGTCTGTTCTCGGTTGTTTTGTGATATGAATGTTGTCATACTATGCTTATCGTATAATAAACTTTGTCTCTTTATCCTTAGCTGTTAATACAATGTGAAGAAATAGACAATACATTAGCCATGGTACGTGGTCATATGTTTGGAACCTGGTTTTGTTATGTACTTTGCAGTAAAATACAACTAATATTTTACACGGGTTCACCAGAATATGTTCTGTATATAGACCAAAGCTATTTTTTTTGGTTTTGCTGCCTCCTTAATATCTTCTGTTTGGGAACTACTAATGTAAAAACTCAAGTTTTCAGCAAGCTATGGAACAAATGGTGGAACCGCCACCTTCTAAAGGTGACGAGGCAACTATAACTGCAATGTCACCTCTTGCTGCAGTGGGTCAGTACATGTCCACTAACAGTGCCAAAAGCACATTCCTGCGTAATACTGGGTTGGTCATTAAGGCAATCTCGTCCAAACTGCCTCGTGATCAAGATATGAAAGCTCAAAACAATGTTATATCTATGCTCCAGACACAAGTCCATTCCCTAACAGAGACCCTTTGTGAAACAAGGACAGCCATTGTTTGATGTCGTCAAGATATGCATGGTTTTGAAACTAGATTATCAGACATTTGCTATGTTGTTCATGAGCCTAGGAGAAATGAAGGCGAATGTTATGGTGCTCCATCGGACAGTACAGCATGAAAACATAACAGTCAGGTCAAATGAACTGAGCTTCTGAACTTCTGGTGGTGCATTTATCTGTCGGACTGTTAACTTTTTTGTCAACCTTCCTTTTGTTTTATGGTTGTAATTTTTTTTGTTGTGATACCAAATTGTTCTTAACATGCAGCCACCGGCGGAAGAAAACAGCAACCCATTTTTGTATAGTGTAGGGTGTTCCTTATATTTGCACTATTGGCGAACTTTGATGCCCAATGGATGTAATCTATGCAATCGCCTTAATAGCCTAGCGTTAATTTCTGGCTTATTTATTTCCTAGTCTTCTTTTTCCTTGGTTTGCTAGTGACTGCAACAACCATGGGCCATATACAGACCATGCTAACCTTGAGCCTACTACAGACCGTAGGATCCATCGGCCTCCTACGGGCCGTCGGATAAATGGGCCTCCAACGGGCCGTAGAATTAGTGGGCCTCGGGCCGTCGGCTAATTGGACCCACATGGGCCGTAAACGTGCGTAATTGGTATCGTGCCAGCACGGTAACGGGCCGTTAATAGGCTGAATATAGGAAAGGCTTAATTCTGCCACAGGCATAACGGGTCGTTAATGGGCCAGAATATAGGACGGGTTGGAAACGGCGCAACAGGTTAACAGGCCACAAATGGGCTGATTCTAACCACGGGCCAAATTTGGCCCATTAGGGGAACAGGCCAGTAACGGGCCGGAAGTAATCGAGGGCCGGAAAAGAGCCAAGAACGTATGGGTCATCAGTAGGCCGAAAGCTAACACGGGCTAGAAACGACCCATGTCAATCGTGGGCCATTAATGCGTACAAAGAAATTTACTGTTCATTATGGGCCAGAGTCACCGTGGGCCACTAAAGGGCCCAAAGATACGAAAGGCCTCGTATGGGTTGAAAGACGTCGTGGGCCATACATGGGCCGAAAGTGAAATGGCCTGGTGTTATATTCGAGAGCCCACATGACGCTGTTGGGCTGATTTCGGGAATGCCCTAACGGGTCGTGAGTTACCGGGCTGTAAAATGGGCTATATGCTAACAGACCATTAACAGGCTTTTCATGGGCCGGCCCACTAGCTTTTGACCAAGTCAAATGGGCCGGCCTTTGTAAGCTAAATGGCCCAGTGTTGGGCTGTCGCACATGTCGACATATCATAGGCGCCTATCTGACCCAATAACGAGATGACACGTGTTTCCTTCAGCCAATGAGAATTTTACATGTGGAAAATCCCCATTGGTCTGGGCTGTTAACGGGTTATCGGATCCCAAACCGGACCCGATAGATTAACGGCGACGCATTATGGTGGATGCCATGTGTCGGTTACCCTTGACGAAAGCACTTCCATGACACGTCATCTATCATCATGGAAGTGAACACTTCTGTGATGATAATTTTGGTATTTTCATGGAACACTTCTATGACAGCACAAGTATGACTTCTTGTTTCTTTCATAAAATCGTCATGGATGTACATGCATGACAGAAAATGTGACCTACTGTGACAAACATGTATCATCACAGAAGTGTATTTTTTTGTAGTGTCCGGATGTTGTATCTGATAAGATTTAGTGGGATTACTTCTTCTATTAGTGGGTTGTTATCTAATTTTCTATTGTTGTTATAAACTTGACGTACGCTGCTCTATTCACTCATATGCATTTCTTTTACATATGTGAGCTGCATAGTTTTACATTTGTGAGCTTTAGTCTTTGACATAAGTGAACTATGGTTCTTTTTGCATATGTGGGCTGAAGTGTTTGACATAAGTGAATTGCAGTTCTTTTATATATGTGGACTGCAGTTTTTTGACATATGTGGGATGCAGTCTTTGACATTAGTGAAATGCATATGTTTTACATACGTGGAATGTAGTCTTTGACATAAGTGAACTATGTGTTGTTGTGTTAATTATCCCCTCGATGATTTGTGTCATTGTGTCTTTTTAAAACTTTTTACAGCCTAGAGATGAAAATGTAGAAGTATGTCAAGGTTGGCATTGTTCATGATGATGTGAACCATGTGGATTGTGTTGATGCTGGTGGTGGTAGTGTGGATGCTTCTGTATCGGTTGTCGTTGACAGTGCAGAACCTTCTGTATCTCAGGAATCCCACCATGATGTTGCCCCTAGTCAGCATGAAGATTCTGATGTTGGCGTTGAAAAGCCACTAGAGAATGTCGTTCTTGCTAGTAGTGTTGCGGCTTCTCCTGTTTGTCTGGCGTCCAACGATGTTGCTGATGTATTCAGAGTGGAGCCTCATGTAGCTGAAGTATCTATGGACGTTGCGGTTGACTGGACTGTTGTAAATCCAGAGAATGCTGATGTTGCTACAGTAGGGCAGTCCAGTAAGGGTGCGGTGGTTTCGTCACACCCTAGCCAAGAAAATGTTTTGGTCAGCTCTGAAGAACAACAGCATGAAGTCTCTGACAGTCAAGGCAAGTGTTTTGTTTTCAAACAGTGAAGTTGAAGTTTCTCTCATTCATTTTTTATTTACTATGGTAGCTGCATTAGATGTCTAATGATAACTGAAAGTTCTTCCTCTTTTGGTGATTTTCAAAATAGCTAGCAGAATTTCCTGATCTTACAATTGATCTTCATTTTTTAGATAAGTGAACTTCATCTTTTATTTGATCCCTTTTTCCTTTTTATTATAGATGACGAACTTCATGTTGTGAGACCGTCGAGCATTGATCCAGCTCTTCTCAAAAGATACAATGAGTTGTACACTGCTGTTACGAGGGCTCGGAGGAATAAAAAGAAGATGTATGGCTTTTTAAAAATTGTTTTGTTCCTATGTATTTTCTAATCGCGGTCTTTACTCTTTCTCATTCTTGTTATTTTTGGTATCTTATGTTTCATTTTTCAAAGAAAATTCAGGGACATGATTGCTTTCAAAACTGAGGTGGCCGATATTACCATTGGCGAATTGGTCCATCTTTTTGGGATAAAGGGATGCTCACTACAGGCCTTGTAGATCTCGAGGTTTCTTTGTTGGTAGATGAGTTAAAGGGATCTCCGACGATGGTTGTCCCGTACCATATTTGTGTAAGCATGCATAAATTTTTCTTTTGTTTTTTGATTCTCTTTTCTGATTTTGTGTGATGACCTGTTTGCTTGAGCGCTATTCCTTGTTTGATTTTGTTTTGGCAGACAAGTATTTGGCATGGTGGTAGTGTACGCAGGTGTGTGAAATTGATGTTCTCTTCAAAAGCCGACGAGCGTGTCAATAAAAAAGATATGGTGAGAAATGATTTTATCTGTCAAAAACCATTTTTTGTGTGTTGGTTTTATAGTGTTCTGTTTCTTGTTCATGTAATACTTTTATTTATTTATTACTTTCCAACAGGTCATGTTTGCAACATTTGATCCGGCAGAGACGAGGGATGGCGTTGGTCATTATTGTGTAGTTGCCTTGAATGTGAAGGAAAGGCGGTTTGAATTTCTTGATTGGCTCAATAAACCTGGCAGCTCTGAAGCGAAGTGGATTTTGAGGAGAATGGTTAAAAATCTCAAGCGTGCATGGAAAGAAGGTAGCTCAAGTTCTGATGAGCCACTAAATCCTCCTACACTTGATGGATTTGTGTTGAATGATACGTCTCCAACGTATCTATAATTTTTTATTGTTCCATGCTATTATATTATCATTGTTGGGTGTTTTACAATCATTTTATAGCAACTTTATATCATTTTTTGGGACTAACCTATTGATATAGTGCCCAGTGCCAGTTGCTGTTTTTTGCTTGTTTTTTACTTCGCAAGAAATCAATACCAAATGGATTCCAAACGCAGGGAAACTTTTTGGTGATTTTTTCTGGACCAGAAGACACCTGTTGGGCCAAAGAATTACTAGAGGGGGGCTCCGAGGGGAGCACAACCCACCTGGGCACGCCGGGGGGCCCAGGCGTGCCCTAGTGGGTTGTGCCCATCTCGGCCACGTCCCACACCGCCTCTTTGCTCTATAAATACCCCAATATTCTAGAAACCCTAGGGGAGTCGACGAAAAATAATTCCAGCTGCCGCAAGTTCTAGAACCACCAGATCCAATCTAGACACCATCATAGAGGGGTTCATCATCCTCATTGGTTCCTCTCCGATGATGGGTGAGTAGTTCATTATATACCTACGGGTCCGTAGTTAGTAGCTAGATGGCTTCATCTGTCTCTTTTGATTCTCAATACAATGGTCTCTTGGAAATCTATTTGATGTAACTCTTTTTGCGGTGTGTTTGTTGGGATCCCATGAACTTTGAGTTTATGATTAGATCTATGTTTTTATCCATGAAAGTTATTTGAGTCTTTTGATCTCTTATATGCATGATTACTTATACCCTCGCATTTCTTCTTTGAATCTTTGGTTTAGTTAGGCCAACTAGATCGATTTTCTTGCCATGGGAAGAGATGCTTTGTGATGGGTTCGATCTTATGGTGCTTGATCCCAGTGACAGAAGGGGAAACAACACATATGTATCGTTGCTATTAAGGATACCAAGATGGGGTCTATTTCTACATAAATAGATCTTGTCTACATCATGTCATCATTCTTATTGCATTACTCCGTTTCTCCATGAACTTAATACACTAGATGCATGCTGGATAGCGGTCAACGTGTGGAGTAATAGTAGTAGATGCAGGCAGGAGTCAGTCTACTAATCTTGGATGTGATGCCTATATAATTATCATTGCCTGGATATCGTCATGATTATTTGAAGTTCTATCAATTGCCCAACAGTAATTTGTTTACCCACCGTATGCTATTTTTCTTGAGAGAAGCCACTAGTGTAATCTACGGGCCCCGGGTCTCTTCTTTATCATATTTGCCTTCGAGATCTATTTTCATTCACTTTTATTTTCAGATCTATATTTCCGAAAACCAAAAAATAACTTGCTGCACTTTATTTTATTTTGCGTTTATTTGTGATCTATTTATCCAATCTATCATATTTTTATCCCGTCAGCTCGACAACTTCTGGCACCGTTACCCGAAAGGGATTGACAACCCCTTTAACACGTCGGATTGGAAGTATTTGTTCTTTTTGTGCAGGTACTGTTTACAAAGTGTTGTGTGATTCTCCTACTGGTTCGATAACCTTGGTCTCATCACTCAGGGAAATACCTACCATCGTTGTGCTGCATCATCCCTTCCTCTTTGGGGAAACACTGACGTAGTTCAAGCCGCATCAAAAGGAATTTCTGGCGCTGTTGTGGGGGAGACATCATCAACATCTACCAGGTTCCTAATCACAAATCTCATCTCCTTGCAATTTACATTATTTGACATTTGCCTCTCGTTTTCATCTCCCCCACTTCACAAAAATTTGTCGTTTTATTCGCCTTCTTTTTCGTTCGTCGTTTTCTCGTCAGATCTGTTTTTGAGTGCATTGTTTCTTGCGTAGTCATGATTCCTCAAAGAAAATATTATGATGTTCCTTACCCCAATATTTTGCTTGAAATTGAGAAGAGTACTAAGGAATATATGACTACACAATTTGAGCACAATAAATATTTTACCGGGGAACTTTAGGAACACTCTGTTGTGCTGGAAGCTATATAAAACAACTTGATGATATTAGTAGAGAAGTTTGTAATCTCCAATCTAAGTATGTTTTTGCCGAAAGTTTGCTAGGCAAAATATCCGATGCACAAGCTACCCTAGTAAATCAAATGGCTGCTAACCCAATCTCATTAGACGATAAAAATGATGAAGATCTTGAAGTGATTTGCGTTTCTTCTATTGATTCTTTGTTTAGTAAATTTAAGATTGGTGAAAAAGGGATTGAAGAAGAGTCAACTTTAGTTAGAAGGCGTCCCGATAATTTGGACGGTGAAAATCTTGTTGAGAAAATTTATAAAAGTCGGTTTGGAGAGGTCAAAACTTTAGCTAGTGATGTGCCCGCTCTTTTGGATTACAAAAAATTTAATTATGATAATTGCTCTTTGATTGATTGTATTTCTTTGTTGCAATCCATGATAAATTCACCCCATGCTTATGAACAAAATAAAGCTTTTACTAAACATATTGTTGATGCTATGATGAAAGCTGTGGAAAAAAGTTGGAATTAGATATTTCAATTCCTAGAAAATTACATGATGAATGGGAACCTACTACCAAAGTCAAGATTAAAAATTATGAGTGTTTTCCTTTATGTGACTTGGGTGCTAGTGTTTCTACAATTCCGAAATCTTTATGTGATGTGCTTGGTCTTACCGATATTGAAGAATGTTCTTTCAATTTGTAAGTGGCGAGTTGCCCTATTAAAAATCCTATGGGAAGAACTAATGATGTTCTTATTCTCACAAATAGTAGTTATGTTACCATATATTTTATTGTTCTTGATATTGATTGCAATCTATCTTGTCCAATTATTCTTGGTAGACCGTTTTTACGCACTATTGGTGCCGTGATTGATATGAAAGAAGGCAATATTAAATTTCAATTTCCACTAAGGAAGGGTATGAAACACTTCCCTAGAACAAGAATTAAGCCACCATATGAATCAATCATGAGGGAATCTTATGGATCAAGAAGTAAAGATGACAACACTTAGATCTTTGCATTATGCCTAGCTAGGGGCGTAAAACGATAGCGCTTGTTGGGAGGCAACCCAATGAATAAATTTTATTTTTGTATTTTTCTTTCACCTATTGAGTGTTTGCACAATTATGCCTCTGTTATGGTTGTGTTTTTTATGTTTAATTTAGTGTTTGTGCCAAGCAAAGACTTTGGTATCATGTTGGGTAATAGTTGATTTGATCTTATTGGAAAACAGAAACTTTAGTGTCCAGAAAAACTATTTTACAAAATAACAGAATTGACGAATGCTTCTGAATTTTTTACACAAGATTGATATACAAATTTCCTACATCTTCCTAATTGTTCAGAATTTTTGGAGTTTTAGAAGTATACAAAGTTTTCAGATTGCTACAGACTATTCTGTTTTTGATAGATTCTATTTTCTTTGCGTTGTGTGCTTTTTTTTGATGAATCTATGGACTATATCGGGGGGTTTGAGACATAGAAAAGTTGGAATATAGTATATATAATGCAAAAATAAAATATGAATGGGTTTGCAACAGTACTTTGAGTAGTGATTTGCTTTGTTATACTAACGGATCTTACAAAGGTTTTGTTGAGTTTTGTGTGATTGAAGTTTTCAAGTTCTGGGTGAGATCAAGATGGATGAAGGAATAAGGAGTAAGAAGAGCCTAATCTCGGGGATGCCCACGGCACCCCAAGTTATTATCCACAGAGAAGCAAGCAACTAAGCTTGGGGATGCCCGAGTGGCATCCCCTCTGTCTTCTAACGACCATCGGTATTTTGCTTGGAGCTATATGTGTATTCATCACATATCATGAGTTTGGTTTGGAGCGTCTTGTATGTTATGATTCTTTGCTTGTTTTTCCTTTTAATTTGAGTCATGAGTCCTTGCTTCACTTCTATTATTTTGAGAGAAGAAAAAATTTCATGCTCATGTTCTTCACTTAGATTTGTTTGAGCTATCAAAAGCAACATATGAAACTAGTCCCAAAGTGATAGATATTCAAGAGGGATATAATAAAAACTTTCATGAAGATCATTGGACAAAATAAACTTTATTCCTTGTAATAGTTTTGCGATATGATGATATAATATGTGAGCAACGTTGATGAGTAATTATGCTTCAGTAAAAATATTGATGTTAAGGTTTGTGATTCCCTATGCAAGCACGAAAGTCGATAATTATTCTATGAAATTACATCCTACTTGTGGTGCATTATTCGGTGTTAATTATGCTCAATGCTCGCTTATGGGATTTTTAGTTTCTTTGTTGGATGCTTCTTAATCTTTAGCTAGCCTTCATTTGCACTAAGTATGATCACTACTTGTGCATCCAAAATCCTTAAACCAGTTTTGCCATATGAGTCCACTATACCTACCTATGTGCGGTATTCTTTTGTTGTTCTAAGCAAATTTGTATGTGCCATATCTAATTTTTTCAAAATAAATTTCTCTTTTGTGTGCTCGTACCACTCATGAAACGGTAGGGGGTGGCTGATATATTTCCATGCTAGATGTGTTATTCTCAAGATGAATGTTTATTCACTTGTAATTGCACGAGAGTATGGCAAAGGTTTTAGGGATGCCCGGTCCAGAAATGAAAAATGAATTTACTTTATGTTGTCAAATAATAAATTCCTTGGAAAGTGTTGGTATGGACGGCACCCGTGGATTCGGTTAGCCGTGGAATGTGAAAGTATGGTGGAAAAAGGAATAAACTTTATTTTCTGTTTGGGAACCGCCTATGATATATCTATCATGGAAAGTAATGGGAACTACTCGATCATTTTCGTAGACAGGAAAATCATGCCACCCAAAATGTTTTTATCTCTATCTTTTCGCTTTGAGCTCTAGCACCTCTACAAATCCCTACTTCCCTCTGCGAAGGGCCTTTCTATTTACTTTATGCAATTTTTATTTTGAGTCTCCATCTTCTATTATAAAGCACCAACTAACGGGCACTATGATCGTACTTGAGCATTGGGTGTAGCTAATATGCGAGTGTGTTTCATGAATGGATCAATGACTGTGAAGGAAATATGCCCTAGAGGCAATAATAAAATTGTTATTTTATATTTCCTTATTCATGATAAAAGTTTATTATTCATGCTAGAATCGTATTGATCGGAAACCTTAATACATGTGTGAATACATAAACAAACACCGTGTCCCTAGTGAGCCTCTACTAGACTAGCTCGTTGATCAAAGATGGTTAAGGTTTCCTAACCATTAACATGAGTTGTCATTTGATAACGGGATCGCGTCATTAGGAGAATGATGTGATGGACAAGACCCATCCGTTAGCTTAGCATAATGATCGTTCAGTTTTTATTGCTATTGCTTTCTTCATGTCAAATACATATTCCTTCGACTATGAGATTATGCAACTCCCGGATACCGGAGGAATGCATTGTGTGCTATCAAACATCACAACAAAACTGGGTGATTATAAAGATGCTCTACAGGTATCTTCGAAGGTGTTTGTTGAGTTGGCATAGATCAAGATTAGGATTTGTCACTCCGAGTATCGGAGAGGTATCTCCGGGCCCTCTCCATTATGCACATCATAAGCTTGCAAGCAAATGACTAAGGAGTTAGTCACAAGGTGATGTATTACGGAACGAGTAAAGGGACTTGCCGGTAACGAGATAGAACTAGGTATGAAAATACCAATGATTGAATCTCGGGCAAGTAACATACCGATGGACAAAGGGAATTACGTATGTTGTCATAACAGTTTGACCGATAAAGATCTTCGTAGGATATGTAGGAGCCAATATGGGCATCCAGCTTCGGCTATTGGTTATTAACCGGAGAGGTGTCTCGGTCATGTCTACATAGTTCTCGAACCCGTAAGGTCCGCACACTTAACATTCGTTGACAATATAGTATTATATGAGTTATGTGATTTGGTGACCGATTGCTGTTTGGAGTCCCGGATGAGATCACAGACATGACAAGGAGTCTCGAAATGGTCGAGAGATAAAGATTGATATATAGGACGACAGTATTCGGACACCGGAAGTGTTTCAGAGGGTATTGGGTACTTATCGGGTCACCAGAAAGGAGTTTCGGGCACCCCCGGCAAAGATATGGGCCTTATGGGCCAAGAGAGGGAACACACTAGCCCACAAGGGGCTGGTGCGGCCCTATAGTAGTCGGCCCTATGAGGAGGAGAAGGAAAGATGGGAGGGAAAGGAAAGTGTGGAGGAGGACTCCCCTTCCTTCCCTCCCCCCCCCCCTCTTCTCCCCCCCCCCCCTTCTTCTTACAAGGAAAGGGGGGCGCAGGGCTAGGCAGCAGCCCTAGGGCTCCCGCCAGGTCTCTTGGGGAACCCTAGGGGCTGCCTCGTCCCCTCCCACCTATATATACATGGGTAGTGGACGCCGCACAAGGACACAACATTGTCTTAGCCGTGTGCGGCGCCCCCGTCCACTGTTTACTCCCTCGATCATATTTTCATAGTGCTTAGGTGAAGCCCTGTGGAGATCACATCACCATCACCGTCACCATGTAGTTGTGCTGCCGAAACTCATCTACTACCTCTCCGTCTTGCTGGATCAAGAATGCAGAGGACGTCACCGAGCTGAACGTGTGCAGAACGCAGAGGTGTCGTGCGTTCGGTACTAGATCGGTTGGAGCGCGAAGAAAGTTCGATTACATCAACCGCATTGTGAAATGCTTCCGCTTACGGTCAACGAGGGTACGTAGACACACTCTCCTCCTCTTTGCTATGCATCTCCATGGATAGATCATTGCGTGTGCGTAGAAAAAAAATTGTTTTCCATGCAATGTTCCCAAAAGTGGCATCATGAGCCAGGTCTATGCGTAGATGATATGCATGATTAGAACACAAAGAGTTGTGGGCAGTGATAGTCATACTGCTTACCACCAAAGTCTTATTTTGATTCGGTGGTATTGTGGGATGAAGCGCCCAGACTAACCTTACATGTCCATGCACATGAGACCTATTCCACCGACAGACATGCAACTAGTTTTGCATAAAGGTGGCTGGCGGGTGTCTGTTTCTCCTACTTTAGTTGAATCGAATTTGACTAAGGCCGGTCCTTGAAGAAAGTTAAAATAGAAAACTTGATGAATCACCGTTGTAGTTTTGCCGTAGGTAAGAACGTTTCTTGCTAGAAGCTCGTAGCAGCCACGTAAAACTTGCAACAACAAAGTAGAGGACGTCTAACTTGTTTTGCGGGGTATGTTGTGATGTGATATGGTCAATACATGATATATATACGTTATTTTATGAGATGATCATGTTTTGTAAGTTATCGGCAACCGGCAGGAGCCTTATGGTTGTCTCTTTATTGTATGAAATGCAAACACCATGTAATTGCTTTACTTTATCACTATGCGTTAGCGATAGTTGTAGAAGCAATAGTTGGCGAGACAACCACGATGCAACGATGGAGATCAAGGTGTCGAGCCGGTGACAATGGAGATCATGATGATGCTTTGGAGATGGAGATCAAAAGCACAAGATGATTATGGCCATATCATGTCACATATTTTGATTGCATGTGATGTTTATGCTTTATGCATCTTATTTTTCATAGAACAGCGGTAGCATTATAAGATGGATCCCTTCACTAAATTTCAAGGTAAAAGTGTTCTCCCGAAGTATGCACTGTTGCTACAGTTCGTCGTGTTGAGACACCACGTGATGATCGGGTGTGATAGACTCTAGGTTCACATACAACGGGTGCAAGACAGTTTTGCACATGTGGAATACTTGGGTTAAACTTGACGAGCCTAGCATGTACAGACATGGTCTCGGAACACTGGAGACTGAAATTTCGAACATGAGTCATATAGTAGATATGATCAACATAGAGATGTTCACCATTGATGACTACCCCATCTCACTTGATGATCGTACATGGGTTAGTTGATTTGCATCATGTATCACTTAAATAACATGAGGGATGTTAATTTAAGTGGGAGTTCATTAGTAATTTGATTAATTGAACTTAATTTATCATGAACTTATTCTTTATAGTTTTTGCATATATATGTTGTAGATTAATAGCTCGCAATATAGCTCCCTATTTTTTGATATGTTCCGAGAGAAAACTAAGTTGAAAGATGATAGTAGCAATGATGCGGACTCGGTCCGTGATTTGAGGATTATCCTCATTGCTGCAGAAAAGAATTGTGTCCTTGATGCATCACTAGGTGACAGACCTCTTGCAGGAGCAGATGCAAACGTTATGAATGTTTGACAAGCTCAATATGATGACTACTTAATAGTTTAGTGCGCCATGCTTTACGGCTTAGAACCGAGACTTCAAAAACGTTTTGAACACCATGGAACATATGAGATGTTACAAGAAATGAAAATTGGTATTTCAGACTCATGCCCGTGTCGAGAGGTATGAGACATCTGACAAGTACTTTTCCTACAAGATGGAGGAGAATAGCTCAGCCAGTGAGCATGTGAAATCGCTTGAATCAAGTGGGAGTTAATCTTCAAGATAAGATAGTGATTGACAAAGTTATCTAGTCACTATCACCAAGCTACTAGAACTTTGTGATGAACTATAATATGCAAGGGATGACGAAAACGATTCTCGAGCTCTTTACGATGCTGAAATCAGCGAAGGTGGAATCAAGAAAGAGCATCAAGTGTTGATGGTTGACAAGACTACTTGTCGGTGTCAAAACCGGCGGATCTCGGGTAGGGGATCCCGATCTGTGCGTCTAAGGCTAATGGTAACAGGAGGCAAGGGACACGATGTTTTACCCAGGTTCAGGCCCTCTTGATGGAGGTAAAACCCTACTTCCTTCTTGAATGATATTGATGATATGGGTATTACAAGAGTTGATCTACCACGAGATCGTAGAGGCTAAACCCTAGGAGCTAGCCTATGATGATTATGATTCTGTCTCTAAGGACTAAACCCTCCGGTTTATATAGACACCGGAGAGGGCTAGGGTTTACATGGAGTCGGTTACAAAGAAGGAAATATAATATCCGGATCGCCAAGCTTATCTTCCACGCAAAGGAGAGTCCGATCCGGACACGGGACGAAGTCTTGAGTCTTATATCTTCACGGTCTAACAGTCCGGCCAAAGCATATAGTCCGGCTGTCCGGATACCCCCTAATCCAGGACTCCCTCAGTAGCCCATGAACCAGGCTTCAATGACGATGAGTCTGGCGCGCAGTTTTCTCTTCGGCATTGCAAGGCGGGTTCCATCTCCGAATACTCCAAAGTACCTGTTGCAACGAACAGTGTCCGGCTTCTCATCAATGTTGTACTCCTCGGCTTCTGTGCTTCAATAATGACCATCTCCACGTGTCGAGCGAATAGGAGGAGCCGAGGCATTTTTGCATTTTCCACCCCCGGTCCGGCAGGAAAACCGTCTATTGAAGAGACAGGGATTCTCAGATCCAAACCTCACCCTCTTCCCTCGAGCAAGCATCTAACAGAGTGCTTCGGAAAAAACCATTCCAGCATGGCCGGTCGCCACAGCTCTTCTTCTCATTCCAAGCCAGGTGACTGGGAAGAGTATTCAGTTCCTCAAAGCCGTTTGATAGAGTTACAGACCCAAGGGTTTCTCCCACCGGCATTCATGGTCCCCGTCCGAGACGGACTAACCACCTATAATGGCGGGGAGCAAGCGGAGAGATCTCCTAATCCATCCCCAGAGGAGCGAATATGCCTCATCCCGCATCTGCTAAGGGGCGTCGGGTTTCCAGTTCACCCATTCCTTCGCGGGCTCTTGGAGTTCTACGGCCTCCAGTTGCACAACTTCACCCCTTCCTCCATGCTGCATATAGCAGGATATGTTGCCCTTTGTGAACTATTTCTAGGCTGCGAGGCTCACTTTGGGTTATGGAAGAAGTTGTTCTGCCTCATCCCTCGCAACCAGGGGGAATCCCTATGTCAAGTGGGCGGAGCCGAAGTATGGCGCATCGCCGAGACCGGATACCTATCCGGTACTCCCAGGAAGGCACCTGAGAACTGGCCTTCGGAGTGGTTTTATGTTGATGATGTTCCCCTTCCGGATCCAATGCGGGCTGGTCTCCTGGAGTTCAGTAATGCTCCGCCGAAGGCACGCTGAAGTTGGCGCCCTCAGGGCCCTCAAGAGGAGGATACCAGAGAAGTACACTTCCTGATGAGCAGGATAAAGATACTGGCCAAATCAGGGCTGACAATAGTCGAGGTTATGGCGATATGCATAATGCGGGGAGTGCAGCCGCTTCAATATTGGGGAAAGCCCATGTGGCATTACAACGGGGAAGATGATGCCACCCGCTGTGGTCGTAAAGGTCTGGACTCTGCCGCTGCTCTGGCGAGGATATTATCCGATTTGTATAAAGGAGAAGAAGAAGAATTCCTTCATATTAAATCGCGGGATGGGTTTTCTATGTACAACCCCCCCAAGCTGGGTAAGTCGCCACTCCTTCCCCCCGCTCCATTCATTCCGGCATCCTTCGTCATGATTATTTACCCCAACATTTCCGAGCAGGAACTGAGGAGGGCCGTAGAAGGGTTCAACAACCCCTCCCCGCAGCCAGAGGACCCCGGAAGGGTCTTCGATGCCGGACTTGAAGAAGATCCGGATATTACTGTGGAGCTTATCAACGGGACATTTTATCGGGCCAGCTGTGATGGTGCCTCGGTGGCTATTGTCGCTGACTATCCCGGACTACTGCCTTCATCGCGAGTAAGCAAGGCCAAAACCCTATCCCTCGAAGAGGACTCCTTTCTGATGTCATGCCTGAAATATCGTATTTTTTGTAGAGACGACCGACGAAACGCAGCGCCGAGCCCCTGGGGGCTCATTGGCAAAGGGCGTCTGGGTCGGGCAGGCTTAAGAGGAAGGCAGTTAGGGCCGAAACGCCGCTACAGAGGTATGGTAAAAACCTGCTCCGTGATTATTGTGTTTGAAATGTAACAGCGTCCTTCGTGTCCTGGTAGAAAGAGGAGTAGTCGGACTATGTCCGTAGATCCTGCCAACCACGCCTCCACCAGCCGGATTCCAGAACTGGTTTCAAGAGAGGAGGCGGTCGCGGGGCCGATGATGAATTGTCCTCCGACAGAGGATGCGGATATGCTCTCCGCCACGAATTATGAAGTAGAGAGCGCCATGAATCACCAGCGCCGATGGGCCGTACTTCGCAACAACATCTTTTCCGAAGAGGCATTTAATGCTTTCAATTCGGGAGACGCATACATCCGAGCTGCTCAAGGCGGGCTTGCCCGAGCGACGGACCAGTATGCCAAAGACAAACGGGTAAGGAAATTTGATACGCATGTATAGCAGTAGCCCCTGAGACTTGAAACTGTTGGAACAACTGTTTTAAGGATCAATTTATGCGCAGGTCCTTGTAGATAAGAATGCCCAATTGTCTCGAGAGCTGGAGGAGTGCAAGACCCAGCTGAGGGCCACAGTTGCTAAGTTAGAGGAATCCCAGAAGGCCTCATCTAGTAACATTTGTCTCAATTGTACGGAAATGTACCAGTTAGTAAGTGGCTTGTATGATAAGTCTAACAGGAAATTCTGCAGACAATCCCGGCGTGAATCCGGAGGTCGTAAGAGATAACGAGTCGCATCTCCAAAGGCAGCTAAAAGCTGGAGAGTGCGTTCTTACGCAGGTTAGGCAGGAGAAGAAGAGTCTTCAAGATTCCAATGTCCAGCTGGGCGTCGAATTAAAAGATGTTCGCGCTCAGCTAGCAGCTCCGTAAAGGAGACAGAAGGCTTCGTCGCGGCATTTATGGTGAGTGCCTAGACGAACTGTAGTACAGCTCGGCTAGGAAGCCTATTGAAAAAAGTTTACGTCTGTAGGTATGTTGACGGGCCGCCCTGAAGAGGAGATGCCCGCGTCCCCAGGTGATATGCTGCAAGACCTCTCACAGCTGCACGAGCGAGCTCGGCAGGTGATGCAGGGTATTGCCCAGGCCTTGTGGCCATCCAACTCCCTGCCCAAAGGCATGGGGGAGCTCGTGGATGTGCTCCAAGGAGCACGGCAGCGCTTCCGATTGTGGAAGATGTCAGCCTGCCAACAAGGTGCAAGAGAAGCCTGGGCCATGGTGAAGACGCGCTACACCAAGCTTGACCCGAACCATATGGCCGAAGTTGGACCGGCAGGGCCAGATGGGCAAGAAATTCCCGTTAGTCTGGTGTACGACCAGGTAGCATTAGCCGCAAATTATTCCCAACAGGATTGCAAGCGAGATAGCCTGTTGGACGGTATAGAGGAAGAATATAGTCAGTCCAAGTGACTATGTAATTCAATGGACATATGTAGTCCCTAGCTGGATTAAAAATCAATTGTCATGGCGACCTTTTCGCTTCAGCCCCTGGATCCGATAGTCTGGAGTGTATCCGAATACCCGCTCGCTATGCGTAACTGGGTATGCGTGGAAACCAGCGTGGGGTCATAAGTGCTTGAGCAGACAAGTACCCAACTAGCTATGTTATATTACATGGATAGTAAGAAACATCTTCCAGGGAGAATAGTTCCGTTAGGGGTTCCTTTCCCTGGGTACGCATGCATCGATGTACATGTCCGGACTGCGAACAGATGCAGGATACAAAACTTCTGAGGATTTACGTTGTAATAAACGAAAGGAACATCTTTTGTTCACCGACCGAATATTCCCTTAAGAACGCTAGCTTTCGGCTTCACCCAGTCTGAGGTACACATCCGGCTGAACTGGCAGTAACAATCGTAGAGGTGATCCCCTTATGCCCTAGCCGAATTAACGGGAACGTAGGGCATAAACACAAGAGCTAGGCAACCCAGCATGGCCACATCTTAAGTCATATCGATGCATATAATGGTGAAGAAAAGGCACATATAGAAAAAGAACGCATATGTGATAGGCAAAAAGCCATTAAAGTAGTTATATTTAGCTTCTGTATAGGAAGCCCCCAGGTTTGGCTTACACACATAGTGCGGCCGGAGTGATCCGTGTTGGGGAACATAGTAATTTCAAAAAAATTCCTACGCACACGCAAGATCATGGTGATGGTATAGCAACGAGAGGGGAGAGTGCTGTCTACGTACCCTCGTAGACCGTAAGCGGAAGCGTTAGCACAACGCGGTTGATGTAGTCATACGTCTTCACGATCCGACCGATCCAAGCACCGAACATATGGAGCCTCCGAGTTCAGCACACGTTCAGCTCGATGACGATCTCCGGCCTCCAATCCAGCAGAGCTCCAGAGATGAGTTCCATCAGCACGACGGCATGGTGACGATGATGATGTTCTACCGGCGCAGGGCTTCGCCTAAACTCCGCGACGATATGACCGAGGTGGAATATGGTGGAGGGGGGCACCGCACACGGCTAAGGAACGATCCGTAGATCAACTTGTGTGTCTATGGGGTGCCCCCCCCCCCGCCCCCGTATATAAAGGAGCCAGGGGGGAGGAGGAGGCCGGCCAAGGAGGGCGCACCAAGGGGGGAGTCCTACTCCCACCGGGAGTAGGACTCCCTTCTTTCCAAGTAGGAGTAGGAGAAGGGGAGAAAGAGGAGGAAGAGGGGAAGGAAAGGGGGGGCGCCGCCCCCCTTCCCTTGTCCTATTCAGACTAGGAGGGGGAGGGGCGTGCGGCCCCCTCCAGGCTCCTTCCCTCTTCTCCCTCGTGGCCCATGTAGGCCCAATAACCCCCTGGGGGGTTCCGGTAACCTCCCGGTACTCCGGTAAAATGCCGATTTCACCCGGAACGATTCCGATGTCCAAATATAGGCTTCCAATATATCGATCTTTATGTCTCGACCATTTTGAGACTCCTCGTCATGTCCGTGATCATATCCGGGACTCCGAACAAACTTCGGTACATCAAAACTTATAAACTCATAATAAAACTGTCATCGTAACGTTAAGCGTGCGGACCCTACGGGTTCGAGAACTATGTAGACATGACCTAGAACCATTCTTGGTCAATAACCAATAGCGGGACCTGGATGCCCATATTGGTTCCTACATATTCTACGAAGATCTTTATCGGTCAAACCGCATAACAACATACGTTGTTCCCTTTGACATCGGTATGTTACTTGCCCGAGATTTGATCGTCGGTATCCAATACCTAGTTCAATCTCGCTACTGCAAGTCTCTTTACTCGCTCGTAATGCATCATCTCGTAACCAACTCATTGGTCACATTGCTTGCAAGGCTTATAATGATGTGCATTACCGAGAGGGCCCAGAGATACCTCTCCGACGATCGGAGTGACAAAACCTAATCTCGAAATACGCCAACTCAACATGTACCTTCGGAGACACCTGTAGTACTCCTTTATAATCACCCAGTTACATTGTGACGTTTGGTAGCACCCAAAGTGTTCCTCCGTAAACAGGAGTTGCATAATTCTCATAGTTACCAGGAACATGTATAAGTCATGAAGAAAGCAATAGCAATATACTAAACGATCAAGTGCTAGGCTAACGGAATGGGTCATGTCAATCACATCATTCTTCTAATGATGTGATCCCACTAATCAAATGACAACACATGTCTACGGTTAGGAAACATAACCATCTTTGATTAATGAGCTAGTCAAGTAGAGGCATACTAGTGACTATAGTTTTGTCTATGTATTCACACATGTATCATGTTTCCGGTTAATACAATTCTAGCATCAATAATAAACATTTATCATGATATGAGGAAATAAATAATAACTTTATTATTGCCTCTAGGGCATATTTCCTTCAGTCTCCCACTTGCACTAGAGTCAATAATCTAGATTACATAGTAATGATTCTAACACCCATGGAGTCTTGGTGCTGATCATGTTTTGCTCGTGAGAGAGGCTTAGTCAACGGGTCTGCAATATTCAGATCCGTATGTATCTTGCAAATATCTATGTCTCCCACTTGGACTTGGTCCCGAATGGAATTGAAGCGTCTCTTGATGTGCTTGGTCCTCTTGTGAAATCTGGATTCCTTTGCCAAGGCAATTGCACCAGTATTGTCACAGAAGATCTTCATTGGTCCCGATGCACTAGGTATGACACCTAGATCGGAAATGAACTCCTTCATCCAGACTCCTTCATTTGCTGCTTCAGAAGCAGCTATGTACTCCGCTTCACATGTAGATCCCGCCACGACGCTTTGTTTAGAACTGCACCAACTTACAGCTCCACCGTTTAATAAAAACACGTATCCGGTTTGCGATTTAGAATCGTCCGGATCAGTGTCAAAGCTTGCATCGACATAACCATTTACGACTAGCTCTTTGTCACCTCCATATACGAGAAACATATCCTTATTCCTTTTCAGGTATTTCAGGATGTTCTTGACCGCTGTCCAAAGATCCACACTGGATTACTTTGGTACCTTCCTGCCAAGCTTATTGCTAAGCATACATCAGGTCTGGTACACAGCATTGCATACATGATAGAGCCTATGGCTGAAGCATAGGGAACATCTTTCATTTTCTCTCTATCTTCTGTTGTGGTCGGGAATTGAGTTTGACTCAACTTCACACCTTGTAGCACAGGCAAGAAACCTTTCTTTGCCTGATCCATTTTGAAATTTTTCAAAATTTTGTCAAGGTATGTGCTTTGTGAAAGTCCAATATGTAAGCAGCTTCACCGAGGTCTTTCATTGAAAAACTTTTATTCAAGTATCCCTTTATGCTATCCAGAAATTCTATATCATTTCCAATTAATAATATGTCATCTACATATAAAATCAGAAATGCTCTGAGCTCCCACTCACTTTCTTGTAAATCTGAGGCTTCTCCAAAAGTCTGTATAAAACCATATGCTTTGATCACACTATCAAAACGTTTATTCCAACTCCGAGATGCTTGCACCAGTCCATAAATGGATCGCTGGAGTTTGCACACTTTGTTAGCACCTTTTGGATCAACAAAACCTTCTGGCTGCATCATATACAACTCTTCTTCTAGAAATCCATTCAAGAATGCAGTTTTGACATCCATTTGCCAAATTTCATAATCATGAAATGCAGCAATAGCTAACATGATTCGGACGGACTTAAGCATCGCTACGGGTGAGAAAGTCTCATCGTAGTCAACCCCTTGAACTTGTCGAAAACCTTTCGCAACAAGTCGAGCTTTATAGACAGTTACATTACCATCAGCGTCAGTCTTCTTCTTAAAGATCCATTTATTCTCAATGGCTTGCCGATCATCGGGCAAGTCAACCAAAGTCCATACTTTGTTTTTATACATGGAGCCCATCTCAGATTTCATGGCTCTAGCCATTTTGCGGAATCTGGGCTCATCATCGCTTCCTCATAGTTCGTAGGTTCATCATGGTCAAGTAACATGACTTCCAGAATAGGATTACCGTACCACTCTGGTGCGGATCTTACTCTGGTAGACCTACGAGGTTCAGTAGAAACTTGATCTGAAGTTAGCTTCCTCACTAATTGGTGTAGTTGTCACAGGAACCGGTTCTTGTGATGAACTACTCTCCAATAAGGGAGTAGATACAGTTATCTCATCAAGTTCTACTTTCCTCCCACTCACTTCTTTCGAGAGAAACTCCTTCTCTAGAAAGGATCCATTCTTAGCAACCAATGTTTTGCCTTCGGATCTGTGACAGAAGGTGTACCCAACAGTCTCTTTTGGGTATCCTATGAAGACACATTTCTCCGATTTGGGTTTGAGCTTATCTGGTTGAAGTTTCTTTACATAAGCATCGCAGCCCCAAACTTTAAGAAACGACAACTTTGGTTTCTTGCCAAACCACAGTTCATAAGGTGTCGTCTCAACGGATTTTGATGGTGCCCTATTTAATGTGAATGCGGCCGTCTCTAAAGCATAACCCCAAAACGATAGCGGTAAATCAGTAAGAGACATCATAGATCGCACCATATCTAGTAAAGTACGATTACGACGTTCGGACACACCATTTCGTTGTGGTGTTCCAGGTGGCGTGAGTTGCGAAACTATTCCACATTGTTTCAAGTGTAGACCAAACTCGTAACTCAAATATTCTCCTCCACGATCAAATCGTAGAAACTTTATTTTTTTTATTACGATGATTTTCCACTTCACTCTGAAATTCTTTGAACTTTTCAAATGTTTCATACTTGTGTTTCATTAATTAGATATACCCATATCTGCTCAAATCATCTGTGAAGGTGAGAAAATAACGATACCCGTCGCGAGCCTCAACATTCATTGGACCACAAACATCAGTATGTATGATTTCCAACAAGTCAGTTGCTCGCTCCATAGTTCCGAAGAACGGCATTTTAGTCATCTTGCCCATAAGGCACGGTTCGCAAGTACCAAGTGATTCATAATCAAGTGATTCCAAAAGCCCATCAGTATGGAGTTTCTTCATGCGCTTTACACCGATATGACCCAAACGGCAGTGCCACAAATAAGTTGCACTATCGTTATCAACTCTGCATCTTTTGGTTTCAACACTATGAATATGTGCATCACTACTATCGAGATTCAATAAAAATAGACCACTCTTCAAGGGTGCATGACCATAAAAGATATTACTCATATAAATAGAACAACCATTATTCTCTGATTTAAATGAATAACCGTCTCGCATCAAACAAGATCCAGATATAATGTTCATGCTCAACGCGGCACCAAATAACAATTATTCAGGTCTAAAACTAATCCCGAAGGTAGATGTAGAGGTAGCGTGCCGATCGCGATCACATCGACTCTGGAACCGCTTCCCACGCGCATCGTCACCTCGCCCTGGCCGATGCTCGCTTATTCCGTAGTCCCTGTTCGAGTTGCAAATATTAGCAATGTAACCAAGATGAAATACCAGTGCTACTACGAGCTCTAGTTAGGTACACATCAATAACATGTATATCACATATACCTTTGTTCACTTTGCCATCCTTCTTATCCGCCAAATACTTGGGGCAGTTCGCTTCAAAGGACCGATGCGCTTGCGTTAGAAGCACTCGATTTCAGGCTTAGGTCCAGACTTGGGTTTCTTCTCTTGAGCAGCAACTTGCTTGCCGTTCTTTTTGAATTTCCCCTTCTTCTTCCCTTTGCCCTTTTTCTTGAAACTAGTGGTCTTGTTGACCATCAACACTTGATGCTCCTTCTTGATTTCTACCTCCGCAGCTTTTAGCATTGCGAAGAGCTCGGGAATAGTCTTGTTCATCCCTTGCATATTATAGTTCATCACAAAGCTCTTGTAGCTTGGTGGAAGTGATTGGAGAATTCTGTCAATGACGCTATCATCCGGAAGATTAACTCCCAGTTGAATAAAGTGATTATTATACCCAGACATTTTGAGTATATGCTCACTGACAGAACTATTCTCCTCCATCTTGCAGCTGTAGAACTTATTGGAGACTTCATATCTCTCAATCCGGGCATTTGCTTGAAATATTAACTTCAACTCCTGCAACATCTCATATGCTCCATGACGTTCAAAACGTCGTTGAGGACCTGGTTCTAAGCTGTAAAGCATGGCACACTGAACTATAGAGTAGTCATCAGCTTTGCTCTGCCAGACGTTCTTAACGTCGTCGGTTGCATCAGCAAGAAGAGCACGGCACCCAGCGGTGCTTCCAGGCGTAACTTTTACGTGCAGCAATGAGGATAATCCTCGAGTTACGGACCCGATCCGTGTAATTGCTACCATCATCTCTCAACTTTGCTTTCTCAAGGAACGCATTAAAATTCAACGGAACAACAAAGACGAGCCATCTATCTACAAACAAACATAGACAAGCAAAATACTATCGGTACTAAGTTCATGATAAATTTAAGTTCAATTAATCATATTACTTAAGAACTCCCACTTAGATGGACATCTCTCTAGTCATCTAAGTGATCACGTGATCCAAATCAACTAAACCATAACCGATCATCACGTGAGATGGAGTAGTTTTCAATGGTGAACATCACTATGTTGATCATATCTACTATATGATTCACGCTTGACCTTTCGGTCTCCGTGTTCGAGGCCATATCTGCATATGCTAGGCTCGTCAAGTTTAACCTGAGTATTCCGCGTGTGCAAAACTGGCTTGCACCCGTTGTAGATGGACGTAGAGCTTATCACACCCGATCATCACGTGGTGTCTGGGCACGACGAACTTTGGCAACGGTGCATACTCAGGGAGAACACTTCTTGATAATTTTAGTGAGAGATCATCTTAAAATGCTACCGTCAATCAAAGCAAGATAAGATGCATAAAGGATAAACATCACATGCAATCAATATAAGTGATATGATATGGCCATCATCATCTTGTGCTTGTGATCTCCATCTCCGAAGCACCGTCGTGATCACCATCGTCACCGGCACGACACCTTGATCTCCATCGTAGCATCATTGTCGTTACGCCATCTATTGCTTCTACGACTATCGCTACCGCTTAGTGATAAAGTAAAGCAATTACGAGCGTTGCATTTCATACAATAAAGCGACAACCATATGGCGCATGCCAGTTGCCGATAACTTTGGTTACAAAACATGATCATCTCATACAATAAAATATAGCATCACGTCTTGACCATATCACATCACAACATGCCCTGCAAAAACAAGTTAGACGTCCTCTACTTTGTTGTTGCAAATTTTACGTGGCTGCTACGGGCTTAGCAAGAACCGTTCTTACCTACGCATCAAAAAAACCACAACGATAGTTCGTCAAGTTGGTGCTGTTTTAACCTTCACAAGGACCGGGCGTAGCCACACTCGATTCAGCTAAAGTGAGAGAGACACACACCCGCCAGCCACCTTTAAGCACGAGTGCTCATAACGGTGAAACCAGTCTCGCGAAAGCGTATGCGTAATGTCGGTCCGGGCCACTTCATCTCACAATACCGCCGAACCAAAGTATGACATGTTGGTAAGCAGTATGACTTGTATCGCCCACAACTCACTTGTGTTCTACTCGTGCATATAACATCAACGCATAAAACCTAGGCTCTGATACCACTGTTGGGGAACGTAGTAATTTCAAAAAAATTCCTACGCACACGGAAGATCATGGTGATGGTATAGCAACGAGAGGGGAGAGTGCTGTCTACGTACCCTCGTAGACCGTAAGCGGAAGCGTTAGCACAACGCGGTTGATGTAGTCGTACGTCTTCACGATTCGACCGATCCAAGCACCGAACGTACGGAGCCTCCGAGTTCAGCACACGTTTAGCTCGATGACGATCTCCGGCCTCCAATCCAGCAGAGCTCCGGAGATGAGTTCCGTCAGCACGACGGCGTGGTGACGATGATGATCTTCTACCGGCGCAGGGCTTCGCTAAACTTCGCGACGATATGACCGAGGTGGAATATGGTGGAGGGGGGCACCGCACACGGCTAAGGAACGATCCGTAGATCAACTTGTGTGTCTATGGGGTGCCCCCCCCCCCCCGCCCACGTATATAAAGGAGCCAGGGGGAGGAGGCGGCCGGCCAAGGAGGGCGCGCCAGGGGGGAGTCCTACTCCCACCGGGAGTAGGACTCCCTTCTTTCCAAGTAGGAGTAGGAGAAGGGGGGAAAGAGGAGGAAGAGGGGAAGGAAAGGGGGGGCGCCGCCCCCCTTCCCTTGTCCTATTCGGACTAGGAGGGGGAGGGGCGCGCGGCCCCCTCCAGGCTCCTTCCCTCTTCTCCCTCGTGGCCCATGTAGGCCCAATAACCCCCCGGGGGGTTCCGTAACCTCCCTAGTACTCGGTAAATGCCGATTTCACCCGGAACGATTCCGATGTCCAAATATAGGCTTCCAATATATCGATCTTTATGTCTCGACCATTTCGAGACTCCTCGTCATGTCCGTGATCACATCCTGGACTCCGAACAAACTTCGGTACATCAAAACTTATAAACTCATAATAAAACTGTCATCATAACGTTAAGCGTGCGGACCCTACGGGTTCGAGAACTATGTAGACATGACCTAGAACCATTCTTGGTCAATAACCAATAGCGGGACCTGGATGCCCGTATTGGTTCCTACATATTCTACGAAGATCTTTATCGATCAAACCGCATAACAACATACGTTGTTCCCTTTGTCATCGGTATGTTACTTGCCCGAGATTTGATCGTCGGTATCCAATACCTAGTTCAATCTCGTTACCGGCAAGTCTCTTTACTCGTTCTGTAATGCATCATCTCGTAACCAACTCATTGGTCACATTGCTTGCAAGGCTTATAATGATGTGCATTACCGAGAGGGCCCAGAGATACCTCTCCAATGATCGGAGTGACAAAACCTAATCTCGAAATACGCCAACTCAACATGTACCTTCGGAGACACCTTTAGTACTCCTTTATAATCACCCAGTTACATTGTGACGTTTGGTAGCACCCAAAGTGTTCCTCCGGTAAACAGGAGTTGCATAATTCTCATAGTTACAGGAACATGTATAAGTCATGAAGAAAGCAATAGCAGTATACTAAACGATCAAGTGCTAGGCTAACGGAATGGGTCATGTCAATCACATCATTCTTCTAATGATGTGATCCCACTAATCAAATGACAACACATGTCTATGGTTAGGAAACATAACCATCTTTGATTAATGAGCTAGTCAAGTAGAGGCATACTAGTGACTATAGTTTTGTCTATGTATTCACACATGTATCATGTTTCCGGTTAATACAATTCTAGCATGAATAATAAACAGTTATCATGATATGAGGAAATAAATAATAACTTTATTATTGCCTCTAGGGCATATTTCCTTCAATCCGGGCGTCCACACTGTATTGAGTACTTTGTGTGATGAAGGAAAAAGGTCGAGAAAGGAAAAAGGAGGGAACATAATTAAAAAGGAGGGGGTAAGGAGACGAACACTGAGTTCGGCGCTAGGCGTAGAATCTCCGGAGTCTGGCCGCGTTCCATGGGTTTTGCTCGAGTCTATTATCGGATGCATTACGTAAGCGCCACGCTCCTCCGGTGAGAAATTTATCAATAACGAAGGGACCCTCCCACTTAGGTTTGAGCTTGTCCTTCTTCTTCTCCGGTAGGCGTAGAACGAGTTCGCCAATATTATAAGTTTTGGCCCGCACTTCTCTGCTTTGGTACCGTCGAGCCTGCTGCTGATAGAATGCGGAATGGGCTTTTGCGACGTCGCGCTCCTCCTCCAGGGCATCTAAGCTGTCCTACCGATCTAACTCGGCTTCCTTCTCTTCATACATGCGCACGCGAGGCGAATCATGTATTATGTCGCAGGGTAGTACTGCTTCTGTGCCGTACACCATAAAAATGGTGTGTATCCGGTGGTGCGATTCGGCGTGGTCCGCAGCCCCCAGAGTACGGAGTCGAGCTCCTCGACCCAGTGCGTGTCCGATTCTTTCAAGGATCGCACTAGTCTGGGTTTGATGCCGCTCATGATGAGACCGTTTGCACGTTCGACCTGGCCGTTTGTTTGGGGATGGTAGACGGAGGCGTAATCGAGCTTAATGCCCATGTTGCTGCACCAAGTTTTTACTTCATCGGCTGTGAAGTTTGAGCCATTGTCAGTCATGATGCTGTGGGGGACGCCGTATCGGTGTACAACCCCGGATATGAAATCTATCACTGGTCCGGATTCGGCCGTTTTGACTGGTTTGGCTTCTATCCATTTGGTGAACTTGTCTACCATGACCAATAAGTATTTTTTCTTGTGGCTTCCCCCCTTAAGGGGTCCGACCATATCCAGCCCCCAGACCGCGAAGGGCCATGTGATGGGGATTGTTTGGAGAGCGGTAGGGGGCATGTGGCTCTGATTGGCAAAGAGCTGGCAACCGACACAGTGTTGGGCAAGGTCCTGTGCGTCTGCTCGGGCTGTAGGCCAATAAAAGCCTGTGCGGAAGGCCTTGCTGACAAGCACCCGAGCCGCAGCGTGGTGTCTGCCGAGTCCGGCATGGATTTCAACCAAGAGCTGCCGCCCTTCCTCTTCGGAGATGCACCTTTGGAGCACTCCGGTCGCACTTTTCTTATGGAGTTCCCCTTCATGGACTTTGTAAGCTTTAGAACGCCGCACGATGCAACGTGCTTCATTTTGGTCCTCGGGGAGCTCCTGCCTATTTAGGTAGTCCAAGAAAGGCTCAGTCCACGAGGCGATTACAGCCATGATTTCGTGGGCCGAAGGTGTTATTTCGATGGCGGAGCCTCCGATTATGTCTGATGGTTCGGCATCTGGGGGTGTATTCGGATCCGTGCTAGTGTTGCCAGACTCCCCTTCCCATACCACGGATGGCTTGAACAGCCTTTCCAGGAATATGTTAGGTGGGACAGGGTCGCGTTAGCGCCGATGCGGGCTAGGATATCCGCCGCTTGATTGTTTTCTCGAGCCACATAGTGGAATTCGAGCCCCTCGAACCGAGCTAACATTTTGAGGACGACACTATGGTAGGCCGCCATTTTCGGATCCTTGGCATCAAAGTCTCCGTTTATTTGTGATATTGCGAGGTTTGAATCCCCGCGCACCTCCAGGCGTTGAATGCCCATAGAGACTGCCATCCGAAAACCGTGCAATAGAGCCTCGTATTCGGCTGCGTTGTTGGAGTTTGTGTATAATATTTGGAGTACGTATTGGACCGTGTCTCCGGTGGGAGACGTCAGGACTACACCTGCTCCCAATCCGGCCAGCATTTTAGAGCCGTCGAAGTGCATGATCCAGTTAGAGTACGCGCTGTACTCTTTAGGGAGTTCGGCTTCTGTCCATTCGGCGACAAAGTCAGCCAGTACTTGCGACTTGATGGCCCGCGATGGCTTGTATGTTATGTCGAACGGAAGGAGCTCGATGGCCCATTTAGCAATCCGGCCCGTAGCGTTGCGGTTATTTATTATGTCGTTGAGTGGTACTTCGGAGGCCACCGTAATCGAACACTCTTGAAAGTAGTGTCGTAGCTTCCGGGATGCCATGAAGACCGCGTATGCTATCTTTTGATAGTGTGGGTATCGGGATTTGCATGGGGTGAGGAACGTGGATACGTAATATACCGGCTTCTGGAGCGGGAATTTGTATCTGTCAGCCTCTCGTTCGACGACGAGCACTGCGCTTACAACTTGATGTATTGCGGCTATGTACAATAGCATAGGTTTGCCAGTATTTGGTGTTGTTAGGACTGGATTACTGGCCAATAAGGTCTTTATTTCATCCAGTCCGGCCGCGGTCGCATCCGTCCACACGAAGTGTTCGGTGCGCCGAAGAAGGCGGTAAAGAGGTAATGCCTTTTCTCCTAACCAGGAGATAAAGCGGCTTAAGGCAGCCACGCATCCAGCTAGTTTCTGGATATGCTTGAGGTTTGTTGGTATAGCCAACTGCGACAGAGCTCGGATTTTTTCCGGATTCACTTCAATTCCTCTATTGGAAATAATGAAGCCGAGCAGTTTCCCAGAGGGCACGCCGAAAACATATTTTTTCCGGGTTTAGCTTGATATCGTATGTTCGGAGGTTATCGAACGTAAGCCTCAAGTCGTCTATTAGGGTTTCGACGTGTCTTATTTTTATGACCATGTCGTCCACATATGCCTCCACTGTTTTGCCGATTTTCTTTGCCAGGCATGTTTGAATCATGCGTTGATAGGTTGCGCTGGCTTTTTAAGCCCGAAAGGCATACTGTTGAAGCAGAAAGGACCATATGGCATTATGAAAGCTGTTGCAGCTTGGTCGGACTCTGCCATCTTTATTTGATGGTATCGAGAGTATGCGTCGAGAAAACACAGTGAGTCGTGTCCTGCGGTGGCGTCGATGATTTGGTCGATGCGAGGGAGGGGGAGGGATCCTTGGGGCAAGCCTTGTTGAGGTCTTTGAAGTCGACGCATAAGCGCCAAGATTTGTCCTTCTTTGGTACCATTACTAGATTTGCCAGCCAATCCGGATGCTTGATATCTCTGATGAATCCGGCCTCGAGTAGCTTGGCTAGCTCTTCCCCCATGGCTTGCCGCTCTGAGAAGCGCCTAAGAGTCTAATTGACAGGCTTGTATCCTTTCAGTATATTGAGGCTGTGTTCGGCCAGTCTGCGTGGGATGCCCGGCATGTCTAAAGGGTGCCAGGCGAAGATGTCCCAATTCTCACATAGGAATTCTCGTAGTGCTGCGTCCATTGTGGGGCTCAACTATGTCCCGATGGAAGCTGTCTTCGTGGGGTCTGTTGGGTGGACCTGGAATTTGGCTATCTCGTTTGCGAGTTTGAATGAGGTGGACTTGGGTCGCTTGTCGAGTATCACGTTGTCTCTATCCACGGTGGCACGCAGCGTTGTTAGTTCTTCGGCCGCTAGAGCTTCGGATAATGCTTCTAGGGCTAGTGTTGCGGTTTTATTTTTAGCGCGAAGTGCGATGTCCGGATCACTGGCTAGAGTGATGATACCATTGGGTCCGGGCATCTTAAGCTTCATGTACCCGTAATGGGGTATAGCTTGAAAGCTTGTGAACGCGTCCCGCCCTAAAAGGGTCTGGTATCCGCTGCTGAAAGGAGACACTTGGAATGTGATTTCTTCGGACCTGTAATTCTCCGGAGTGCCGAATACCACATCGAGTGTGATTTTTCCCGCACACCGTGCTTCCCGACTAGGGATGATTCCCCTGAAGGTTGTGCCGCTTTGCTTAATGCGACTTTTATCAATTTCCATCTTGTTGAGTGTTTCTTCGTAGATCAAGTTTAATCCGCTTCCGCCGTCCATGAGTACTTTAGTGAGCCGAAAGCCATCCACGATTGGGCTAAGGACCAAAGCTGCTGGTGCCCGGACTGTCCAGAATTGAGGTTCATCACTGGCATTGAAAGTTATAGCAGTGTCGTTCCACGGATTTATTTTTGCCACGTGGAAGATTTCAGCGGAGCTTCGATGAGCTCACTTGCGCCTATTGTTTGAGGCGAAAGTCTCGAAGACTGTTAGTACCGTATTGTTTTCTTTGGCGGGATGTTGTTATGCTTTATGGCTTACAAGAAGATCCTCGCCACTTTTTGCTACCTGTCGGAGTATCCAACATGCTCTAAGGCTATGTGTTGGTGTAGTGTCCGGCGTGCTGTGGAGTTTACACGGCCCATTGAGCCATTCTTCCAATACGGTTCCACGCCCTGGGGTGGGCTTTGGTTTCTTGGGGATTGGATCGGCTGACTTACGAGAGTTCGCCCGTTTAGCTCGGACAAAGGTTTTAGTGAGAGCCGGACTATCCCAAAATTCTGTTTGGGTTTTCCAGGCGCTTTCCATCGCACAGTACTTCTGTACTATGGCTGCTAGGTTAGCAAAGTGTACTATGTCACGGCGGCTTATAGCATTAAGGATCCCTTTGTTCGTGCAATTTTTGCAGAAAAGTGAGATTGCATCTTCCTCACGACAGTCCTTGATCTTGTTTAACACAAGGAGGAATCTGGCCCAGTAGCGATGTACAGTCTCTTGGGGATCTTGTCTGATATGGGAGAGACGGTTTAAGTCCGGGTGGGTGGGTTTAGCTGAATCTGGACCCTGATCCGATCTAACACCCAGGGGCAGAGGAGCTTCCCGGCTTGATAGCTCGGGATCCGGGGTGCTGCTCGATTTTTTCGGCCCGATACCCGACTCTAGGTCCGGGGTCTGGGCCATGTCCTCCCGTGAGCGGGTGTCTGGCTCAGGGAGCTCGGTGATCCGGACATAATTCGTCCTCAAAATAGAGGGATAATCCGTATGTGGCTCCTCCACTACCGCTATCTCCTGGGTGACCGCGGGGATTTAATTATCCCTTTGGTCGGGTTTAAGCCCAATCCGGTCATAGTCTGTGGCGACTCCTAAAGCAGCAATGCGATCCAAGAGCTCATTAAGGGAGGAGATCTCCATTGGATCCACTGTTTGGCGAGTTCCGAATTGACGTGGAGGCTATTCGTGATGACCCGAGAGGTCATCATCGGCGCGGCAGCCGATTAGGTGACCATGATGAAGCCGCCTAGTCGGAGAGTTTGGCCTACACCCAGCGCTCCCCCAGAGGTGACATTGTCCTTGACAACGAGACAGGCCATCGAGCCTTGCAGCGACGACACAAAGGAACCCTCAATGAAAGCACCAATGTCGGTGTCAAAACCGGCGGATCTCGGGTAGGGGGTCCCGATCTGTGCGTCTAAGGCTAATGGTAACAGGAGGCAAGGGACACGATGTTTTACCCAGGTTCGGGGCCTCTCGATGGAGGTAAAACCCTACTTCCTGCTTGATTGATATTGATGATATGGGTATTACAAGAGTTGATCTACCACGAGATCGTAGAGGCTAAACCCTAGGAGCTAGCCTATGATGATTATGATTCTGTCTCTAAGGAATAAACCCTCCGGTTTATATAGACACCGGAGAGGGCTAGGGTTTACATGGAGTCAGTTACAAAGAAGGAAATATAATATCCGGATCACCAAGCTTGTCTTCCACGCAAAGGAGAGTCCCATCCGAAAACGGGACAAAGTCTTGAGTCTTGTATCTTCAGGTCCAACAGTCCGGCCAAAGAATATAGTCCGGCTGTCCGGATACCCCTAATCCAGGACTCCCTCACCACTAGTTTCAAGTAAAAGGGCAAGGAAAGAAAGGGAACTTCAAGAAGAATGGCAAGCAAGTTGCCACTCCCATGAAGAAGCCCAAAGCAAGACCCAAGCATGAAACTGAGTGCTTCTACTGCAAAGGAAATGGTCACTAGAAGCAGAACCGCCCCAAATACTTGGCGGGTAAGAAGGATGGAAAAGTGAACAAAGGTATATATGATGTACATGTTATTGATGTGTAATTTACTAGTGTTCATAGCAACCCCTGGGTATTTGATACCGGTTCAGTTGCTCAGATTAGTAACTCGAAATAGGAGTTGCAGAATGAACAGAGACTAGTTAAGAGCAAAGTGACGATGTGTGTTGGAAGTGATTCCAAGGTTGATACGATCACCATCGCACACTCCCTCTACCTTCGGGATTAGTGTTGAACCTAAAATAAATATTATTTGGTGTTTGCGTTAAGCTTGAATATGATTAGATCTAGTTTATTGCAATACAGTTATTCATTTAAGTCGGAGAATAATTGTTTTTCTGTTTAAATGAATAAAACCTTATGTGGTCTTACACCCAATGTGAATGGTTTATTTAATCTCGATCGTAGTGATACACATATTCATAATATTAATGCCAAAAGATGCAAAGTTGATAATGATAGTGCAATGTACTTGTGGCACTGCAGTTTAGGCCATATTGGTGTAAAGCCCATGAGGAAACTCCATGCAGATGGATTTTTGGAATCACTTGATTATGAATCATTTGATACTTGTGAACCATGCCTCATGGGAAAGATGACTAATACTCTGTTCCCCGGAACAATGGAATGAGATAATGACTTATTGGAAATAATACATACCGATGTATGCGGTCTGATGAGTGTTGAGGCATGCGGCGGGTATCCTTATTTTCTGACCTTCACAGATGATTTGAGTAGGTATGGGTATATCTAGTTGATGAAACACAAGTCTAAAACATTTGAAAAGTTCAAAGAATTTTAGAGTGAAGTGGAGAATTATCGTAACAAGAAAATAAAATTTCTACGATCTGATCGCGGAGGCAAATATTTGAGTTATGAGTTTGGCCTTCATTTAAAACAATGTGGAATTGTTTCACAACTCACGCCACCTGGAACACCACAGCGTAATGATAACCCACAAGTATAGGGGATCGCAACAGTTTTCGAGGGTAGAGTATTCAACCCAAATTTATTGATTCGACACAAGGGGAGCCAAAGAATATTCTCAAGTATTAGCAGCTGAGTTGTCAATTCAACCACACCTGGAAACTTAGTATCTACAGCAAGGAGTTTAGTAGCAAAGTAATATGATAGTGGTGGTAACGGTAACAAAAGTAAAGATAGTAAAAGTGATGTTTTTGGTATTTTGTAGTGATTGTAACAGTAGCAACGGAAAAGTAAATAAGCAAGAACTAGTATATGGAAAACTCGTAGGCACCGGATTAGCGATGGATAATTATGCCGGATGCGGTTCGTCATGTAACAGCTATAACATAGGGTGACACAGAACTAGCTCCAGTTCATCAATGTAATGTAGGCATGTATTCCGTATATAGTCATATGTGCTTATGGAAAAGAACTTGCATGACATCTTTTGTCCTACCCTCCCACGGCAGCGGGGTCCTATTGGAAACTAAGGGATATTAAGGCCTCCTTTTAATAGAGAACCGGAACAAAGCATTAGCACATAGTGAATACATGAACTCCTCAAACTATGGTCATCACCGGGAGTGGTCCCGATTATTGTCACTTCGGGGTTGCCGGATCATAACACATAGTAGGTGACTCTAGACTTGCAAGATAGGATCTAAAAGACACATATATTCATGAAAACATAATAGGTTCAGATCTGAAATCATGGCACTCGGGCCCTAGTGACAAGCATTAAGCATAGCAAAGTCATAGCAACATCAATCTCAGAACATAATGGATACTAGGGATCAAACCCTAACAAAACTAACTCGATTACATGATAAATCTCATCCAACCCATCACCGTCCAGCAAGCCTACGATGCAATTACTCACGCACGGCGGTGAGCATCATGAAATTGGTGATGGAGGATGGTTGATGATGACGACAGCGATGAATCCCCCTCTACGGAGCCCCGAACGGACTCCAGATCAGCCCTCCCGAGAGAGATTAGGGCTTGGCGGCGGCTCCGTATCGTAAAACACGATGATTTATTCTCTCTGATTTTTTCTCCCAAAGCCAATATATGGAGTTGGAGTTGGCGTCGGAGGGCCACCAGGGCCCCACGAGGTGAGGCGCCAGGCGCGCCCCCTCTCGTGAGTAGGGTGGGCCCCCGGTCTTCATCTTTTGAGGATTTTTCTTTATTTTTTCTAAGGTGTTCCGTGGAGTTTCAGGACATTCCGAGAATTTTTATTTTCTGCACAAAAAACAACACCATGGTAGTTCTGCTGAAAACAGCGTCAATCCGGGTTAGTTCCATTCAAATCATACAAGTTAGAGTCCAAAACAAGGGCAAAAGTGTTTGGAAAAGTAGATACGACGGAGACGTATCAACTCCCCCAAGCTTAAACCCTTGCTTATCCTCAAGCAATTCAGTTGACAAACTGAAAGAGAAAAAGAAAAACTTTTACAAACTCTGTTTGCTCTTGTTGTTGTAAACATGAAAAGCCAGCATTCAAGTCTTAGCATTTATTATGAACTAACCATACTCACAATGACACGTAGGTCTCACAATTACTCATAACAATAGCATAATCAGCTAGCGAGCTATAATAGCAAAACTTGGATGACAACACTTTCTCAAAATAATCATAACACGATATAACAAAATGGTATCTCGCTAGCCCTTTCTGAGACCGCAAAACATAAATGCAGAGCACCTTAAAGATCAAGGACTGACTAAACATTATAATTCATGGTAAAAGAGATCTAGTCAAGTCATACCCAATATAAACCAATAATAATGAATGCAAACGACAGCGTGTTCTCCAAATGGTGCTTTTAATAAGAAGGGTGATGACTCAACATAAAAGTAAATAGATAGGCCCTTCAGAGAGGGAAGCGAGGATTTGTAGAGATGCGTGGCTCGATTTTGAAATAGAGATAAATTATATTTTGAGCGGCATACTTTCATTGTCAACATAACAACTAAAAGACGATTTATATCTTCCATGCTAAACAGATTATAGGCGGTTCCCAAACAGAATGGTAAAGTTTATACTCCCCTTCCTCCACAAGCATCAATCCATGGCTTGCTTGAAACAACGAGTGCCTCCAACATTCAACGGGTCCCAAGGGGAGTTTTGTTTGCAGTTATTTTGATTTAGTTTGCACAAAGCATGGGACTGGGCATCCCGGATACCAGCCATTTTCTCGTGAATGAGGAGCGGAGTCCACTCCTCTTGAGAATAACCCGCCTAACACGGAAGATAAGGGCAGCTCTAGTTGACATATGAGCTATTCGAGCATGCAAAATGTAATGTTTATTTGAAGGTTTAGAGTTTGGCACATACAAATTTACTTGGAACGCAGGTAAATACCGCATATAGGTAGGTATAGTGGACTCATATGGAACAACTTTGGGGTTTAAGGAGTTTGGATGCACAAGCAGTATTCCCACTTAGTACAGTGAAGGCTAGCAAAAGACTGGAAGCGACCAATCGAGAGAGCGACAACGATCGTAAACATGCATTAAAATTAATTCACACCGAATACAAGCATGAGTAGGATATAATCCACCATGAACATAAATATCATGAAGGCTATGTTGATTGGATTCAACTACATGCGTGAACATGTGCCAAGTCGAGTCACTCAATGCATTTAAAGGAGGATACCATCCCATCATACCACATCATAATCATTCTAATAGCATGTTGGCACGCAAGGTAAACCATTATAACTCATAGCTAATCAAGCATGGCACAAGCAACTATAATCTCTAAAGGTCATTGCAAATATGTTTACTTCATAATAGCTGAATCAGGAACGATGAATCATCATATTTACAAAAACAAGAGAGATCGAGTTCATACCAACTTTTCTCTTCCCAATAAGTCCATCATATATCATCATTATTGCCTTTCACTTGCACGACCGAACGGTGTGTATAATAATAAGAGTGCACATGAATTGGACTAAGCTGGAATCTGCAAGCATTCAACTCAAGAGAGAAGACAAGTATTATGGGCTCTAAGTTTAAATAATCAATCATGCATATAAGAGCCACTAAGCATTTTCAATATGGTCTTCTCGACCCCCAAAGAAAGGAAAAGAAAATAAATACTATTTACACGGGAAAGCTCCCAACAAGTAAAAGAAGAACGGGAAATATTTTTGGGTTTTCTTTTTTTAATTCTACTACAAGCATGGAAAGTAAACTAACTAATTTTTTTGGTTTTTCTTGAAGTTTATCAAACACACGAGAAAGCTAGAAAAATAAATTTAAACTAGCATGGATAATACAGTGAAAGAGTATGAGCACCGACATCTAGCAATGAGTGTGTGTGAACATAAATGTAATGTCGGTGGGAAATACGTACTCCCCCAAGCTTAGGCTTTTTGGCCTAAGTTGGTCTAATGCCAAGGATGGCCTGGCGGATATCCGTAGGTGAAGCTGGGGTCGTACTGTGACACAGCGGCTATTGCCGCCTGAGCTGTAGCGTGGAGTCAAGCAGCCTCCACTCTCCTTTCGTACTCATCTGCCTCCTCTCTGGTAATAATATATCTTCTTTTTGCCTGTGAATCAAAGAAAGCAGGAGCAGGAAGAGCAACACGGACTACACGACGTCTGTCAAAGATTAGTTGATACTGGAGAGGTTGTTCAGTCCTCTCAACAAACTGGTGGGAAACCATAGAATCAAAATCTAAATAAGAAGGGGGTAACTCCATGTCACCCTCACGAATGTCTACCTCAAGAAAATTAGCTAAGCGGGTTGCATAAATTCCTCCAAAGAAATCTCCGCTACTATGGCTCCCAAATGATAAGATTGGTCTCCTAACACAGCACTCCTGAGAATACTGAGATCAGGGACGCACATGTGACATGCTTCATCCTTAGCATTTATGCATCTACCTATGAAGAGAGCAAAGTAATGTATAGCAGGAAAGTGAATGCTCCCTATAGTAGCTTGCGTTATATCTCTAGATTCCCCCACAGTTATTCTAGCAAGAAACTCTCTATATTCAGATTTAGGGGGATCCCTGACATTACCCCAAGATGGAAGTTTGCAAGCAGAAGTAAAATCCTCTAAGTCCATGGTACAAGATTTATCATAAAGGTCAAACATGACTGAAGGAGAATTTCGCGAAGTTGAAAACTCAAACCTCCTCACAAATGAACTTGTGAGATCATGATACTGGGGGCATTTGTCAGCTTCAAAGTCCTCAAGACCGGCGTTACTCAAATATGCGCTAAATTCTTCTTTGATTCCCACTTGATTCATAAAATTTTCCGACGGCCATTCACAAGGCCTCACAGGAGCGTCTCTTGGTGGTTCCTCGTCAGCATCACGTATTGCAAGTCTGGGACCTTGCTTCCTTGAAGGACCACCTTGGAACATCCTCCTAAGCATATTGTTTCCTCTGAAAAATTTCTGAAATTTTTAGTAACTTCAAATAAAAGTGAACCAACTTCAATAAGATTGATAGTAACAACTCCCACAAGTGCCGAGGGCCTATATAAAGCATTGGAACTACTTAGAACCATATAAATATGTCATGCAAGCTCAAGAACACGGTTGCCTATGCAGCACAAATTTGCAATGAATAAAGCACTAGAACAAAAACTAATTGGACCAATGGAGGAGTCACATACCAAGGAACAATCTCCCCAAGCAGTTTTGCGAGAGGTGCTTTGAGCAAGGAGATCGAAAATCACAGCAACGGGGGCTGGAACTCGTGCTTGAGTTGGTTTTTTATGTTTATGTGAGGCAGAGGAAGAAGATGGGTGCAGGAATAAGTGGAGGGCCACCGTGGGCCCACGAGGCAGGGGGCGCGCCCAGGGGGTAGGCCGCGCCCTCCACCCTCGTGGCCAGGTGGCAGCTCCCCCCGTGGTAATTTTTGCATAGTAAATTCTCAAATATTCCCAAAAAAATCATATTAAATTGGCATGGCATTCTGAGGACTTTTATTTTTGGGATATTTTTATATTGCACGGATAAGTCAGGAGACAGACAAAAAAATATTATTTTACTTTATTTCTACTAAATAACAGAAAATATAAAGAGGGTACAGAAGGTTGTGCTTCTAGTTTCATCCATCTCATGATCATCAAAATGAACCCACTAACAAGGTTGATCAAGTCTTGTTAACAAACTCATTCTGAATAATCACGGAACCGGAGAAATATCGAATAACACTAAGTTACCTCGACGGGGATATGAAAATCCCCAACAATAAGAATATCATACTTTTTCTTGACAGTAGGGAGAGGAAATTCGAAACCTCCAAATATAATCGATGGAACTTTTCCAATAGAGTTGATACTATAAACTTGAGGTTGTTTCCTCGGAAAATGTACTGTGTGCTCATTGCCATTAACATGAAACGTGACATTGCCTTTGGTGCAATCAATAACGGCCCCTGCAGTGTTAAGGAAAGGTCTTCCAAGAATAATAGACATGCTATCATCCTCGGGAATATCAAGAATAACAAAGTTCGTTAAAATAGTAACATTTGCAACCACAACAGGCACATCCTCACAAATACCGACAGGTATAGCAGTTGATTTATCAGCCATTTGCAAAGATATTTCAGTAGGTGTCAACTTATTCAAGTCAAGTCTACGATATAAAGAGAGAGGCATAACACTGACACCGGCTCCAAGATCACATAAAGCAATTTTAACATAATTTATTTTAATGGAGCAAGGTATAGTAGGTACTCCGGGATCTCCAAGTTTCTTTGGTACTCCACCTTTAAAAGTGTAATTAGCAAGCATGGTGGAAATTTCAGCTTCAGGTATCTTTCTTTTATTAGTAATAATATCCTTCATGTACTTAGCATAAGGATTTGTTTTGAGCACATCGATTAATCGCATACATAAAAAGATGGGTCTAATCATTTCAACAAAGCGCTCAAAATCCTCATCATCCTTTTTCTTGGATGGTTTGGAGGAAAAGGCATGGGTTTCGAACCCATGGTTCCCTTTCTTTACCATGTTTCCTAGCAACAAAATCTCTTTTATCATAACGTTGATTCTTTGATTGTGGGTTATCAAGATCAACAGCTGTAACATCCCAAATTTCCTATTTGGAATGTTTTACAATTATAGCTAAGCATCTATGCATCTTGTTTGAATTTGAATGCCATTTGAAGTTTCAGAAGAGTTTTGAGTTTTCATATTTGAATTCAAACTATGGCAAGTGGGAATCATTTCAAAAACTATGCCTGATAAATACTTGAGCAAAAGTATGAGAGGAGTAAACATGACACTCCAAAAATATCAGAGGAAAATAATGCCAAAAGTTTTGAATTCAAACTTGAGTTTTATTTTGAATTTGAAAAAATGAATTTTATAAGTTTGGATTTTGCCTTTGGAAAATGTTCAAATGATAGGAATATTCCCCGATCATTTTGGTATATATATGTCCTATATAAAATATTTATATTTTATAAGTTATCTCTGTTTTGTTTTTATTAAAAAATAAATTTAAAAAAGGAAAAACCCCAGCAGCGCCAGCCAAAGCATCGCCCACCCAAGCCCACCAGTGACCCACCAGCTTGCCAAATGAACCAGTGAGCCGGCCCAGCCCAACCGACGCCCCTCGCCCGAATCCGCTTGGCTCGATGCCCGCACGTTCGCCCTCCCTCTCTCTCTGCAGCGGACCCCACCCCGTCTTCAACCCCTCGCCCGCCTCGCCCGCGCCGCCGCGATCGCCGGATCCCGACGAATCCGGGATTCGATCCTCCCGATTGCCCCCCCCCCCAAGCCGAGGCACCCCCTATATAAACCCTCCTCGCACCCCATTCCCCCTCGCCCCTCGCGAACCTCTCCTCTCCCCTCACGCTGTCGCCGAGCCCGAGCTCACCTCCGCCGCCATTCGCCTCGCCGCCGTCGCCCTAGACCCCCGAGCCTCGTCGACTCCACCAAGACCCCCCTCGTCTTCCCGACCACGGACGACTCCGCCGACCTCCCGACGACCGGAGCCGTCGGCACACACTCGCCACCGAGCCGCCGCCGCCGTCCAAACTCCGGTGAGCCACCGGAGCTCTTCTCCCCGTCCGATGCGTTTTGTACGGTTAGGATTAGAACACCCCCGAAGGGGTAAGTTCTTTTAATAAAAACCCGGTTCGGCCGGTTTAGTTCCGGTTTAAATTTAGTTAGGTTTTTTTTTATTTAGCCCGGCCCGACTCGTTTAACCCTAGGGCCCGTTTAGTTTATATTACGCTCAGTGCGTAGGTTAGGCCCATTAGGCCATTTTTCATTTATTTTCGTTTTCTGTTTTAACAGAATAGTTCCAGATTTGAAAAATTCATATCTTTTATTCTGTTTAATATTTTTAGGTGATTCTTTTTTTGTTGGTTTGCAAATTTCTTATAGTTTCTGTAGAAAATATAATTAGCTATGTTAAAATTAATTAAAATTGCTTTAATTTAGTATTAGTCAGAATAGTAAATCTGTTATAACATGAGTTAGGAAAATTATTTTTATATGATTCTTTTTGTCCCAACTTTGTTTTGACATTGCCAAACCATAGAAATAAATTTGGGCATTAGGATTAATAAAAATTAGTTTTAAGCAGAATCTTGTTAATCCTAATTAATTAACTAGCTACTGTTTTCCTATTATTTTAATTAGTAAATAAATTTATTTTTCACATGTGATTGATTATTCTAGGATAGTTTCTGTCACCTTAAGGGATGAACTTTTATTTATAATAAATAAAAGTTTTATTTTATTTTCTTAATAGAAATTGAATTAGGCCTAATAGGAGTTTCATAATAGATTTTAAGTTAATTCTTTTTGCTCCTAATTGCTTAATGCATTCTTTTCTGTTAAGTTAACAAAAACTCATGCTTAGGTTATGTTGAGAAAATTTTTGTTATATAAAACTATTTTTAGTTGTTGCTTGAAGTAGGAAAAACTTGAGTTGGTTTTTCTTTGAGTTTTCCCTTTGGGTTTTGACTTGTTTGTTTTGGTGTGTCATGTTACTATGCTATTGTATTATGTGATCCTATGCTATATGATTATTTGTGATTATTGTTTGTCTCGGTAGAGTTTCCGGAGTGCGAAGCTTGCTACCACGAGTCTTTAGCTTACGAGGATCATCAGCAAGGCAAGTCTTGATCATGTTATTTCCATACCTATGATTTTGTGCATTAGAAACTATACCACCCCACCATGCATGCAGTAGTTGAAATTTTGAAGTTATTAATCTTGAGTAGTATCATGTGATAGGATGAACCAATCCCCTTGTTACCATGACCCCGGACGAAGTAGTTTATTTTGCTATGCTCGTGAGACGGTTTTGGTTGAGTGAAATTCATAAGCAAGATGTGAGAGTCAATGATGATGACAACCCCATGAACTACAAGAATCAAGATGGACTTGAATTCACTCTTTGGGTGGAGGACGGTTGACGGGCACCTGGAGAACCCGGTGGTTGGCGGGATGCATGGAGAAGTGCCATGACATCTTGCGAAAGCTTCACCCAGCCACGAAGAGATGGATGGATGCCCCATTGACCGGAAGCTTACATGCAGCCGCAAGCCATTATGGGCTCGCTGGGTCAACCCTAGTAGTGACGCTGGCTGGGCGGTACTACGATATGTAGAAGAACGGTAGGATTGGATGGGTACGGCGGTAGCTGAAGAACTCTTTGGAAGACCCTGTTTCATTCGTCCCGTCTTCAAACACCATGAAGTGCGAAGACTTAAAAGGAGGGAATGATTCTTGCGGGTAAAGTGCACAAACCTCTACAGAGTTAAAGATCTAATCGATTAACCGTGTCCCCGGTTACGGACAATTTGAGCCTCTGGAACCTGGAAGTATTCGGAAATCTCAACACTAAAACTAATGAATTAATTTGAGGGGTTATGACTTAATAATTTGGGAATGAGATTTTGGTTGGCGGAACCATCTCAATAACTACCAACAATTTGTAGTAATTTGCAAGCAAGTCCACTGTAGTAGGAGAAAATTGGCTTTTCGCAAAATGATGAAACTTAGAGCCCCACAACCAAAATGCATATAGTATTAGAAATTTTATTATTGTTATTCTCTTCATGACTTGCCAGCTTATTCAAAAAGCTGACCTACACGGCTGCAACGTCTTATGTTGCAGAGATTTATTCCGATTAGGAGTGAGGCTACGCTCCGCGCTTGGCGATTGCCCTTTGGAGTCGGATGGACTCGCTATACTTCTACGCTTCCGCAGCATTAGTAGTTTATTTCTCATGAGTTGGCCTTGAGCCAAATTTATTCTCTTGTAATAAAGACTCTATATGATAATCGTAATAAATTCAGGTGTGATTGAACTTTGATTATTTCATCGATGTCTTGTGAGTACCAAATGATCTTGGGATGGTATGCACCACGTAGATTTGACCGATTTTGGGTCAGGTCGCTCAGAGATGGTATCGAGCACACGCCGACCGTGGGATCGTAACCCCTAGGATCGGAAAGCCATAGGAAGAGACTATTTACTTTATATCCTTATCATTCGTAATTCTCCCTGTTCAATTCTCGACTCCTCTCCGATTTTGAACATTCTAGATGGCCGTCGAGTTCACCCCGTTTTGCTACGGAGTTTTGCCACCCGATGAGGCGATGCCCTTTGGCGGAAGCTGGTCCAGATGGTGAAGAAGCTGAAGATTGCTCGCCCTCGATCACCGGGAAGCCAACCAATGCACTTCCGACGGACACCCGCTACCGGATTGAAGTGCATATCCCAGGGAGAACCTTCGGAGGACATACGGAGCCTATTGACTTTGAGTTCACCGACTTCAACTGGATCATCGGAAGGGACATGGCGATCTATCGTGCCCTTGGACATCTCCGAGAGGAGTCTGGCGAGCTCGATCCTCGACCTCGCCATGGTTTCTCGCAGAGCAAGGAATGGAGATATCATCCGTACCGTAGAGGACGACTCCACTCTCTCGTACATCCAGGACTTGGAGTGTCTCCTCAGGAAACGGGAGATCCAGACTCGCCGTAACTCGAAGGCACACCGGAGGCTATTGTTCCGTGAACTGGAACTGGAGGAGAAGGCACACGCAGACTTCCTTAACCATGAGGAAGAAGTCGCGGACTTCATGGAGACAGTCGACGAACTGAAGATGAAGCTTGCCGCAATAGAGGAAAAGATGGACTTGGGAGAGGACCTTTTTCCGAGTGGAGATGATGGACCCCTCGTGAGCAATGATCAGGATTATGAAGGGAGTTCCACTGGAGGAAGCCGCAAGAGGAGGCGCCACAACAGAGGACATTGCACCAGAGGACGCAAGGATTATTGATGAAGACTTTTTAGTCGACCACCATGTTATTTTACTTTTTCGTCGATCAGTTAGGTCGTTATTTTCGATTAGTCATGAGCTTTTGTAATCGAGATTGAACCATGTTTGAGTGGATGAATAAATGATTGTTGTGTTTATGTTTGTGCATTCATATGGGTAGTGTTATTTCTCATTAGACCATTGTTCTATTCTAATTGTCTCATCCACTCCAAAAACACCAGATGCCTCCGAGACGTGACCCCGGTCTCAACTTCCCGCCGGAGCTCACCCAGCTGCTCCAGCAGCAGAATGCCATTATGCAGATGCTCATCCAGAATCAGAACAACAACAATCCACCGCCACCACCACCACCCCCTGTTGACAACTTGACTCGATTCCTGAGGCTGAATCCGCCGGTGTTCTCTAGCAGCACTGAGCCAATTGTGGCCGATGATTGGCTCCGCAAGATCGGAAGAGAGTTAATCACTGTTGGGAGCACTGATGCAGAGAAGGTGCGCTTTGCCGCATCAACTTGATGGACCTGCAGCTTCTTGGTGGGAGAACTACACGCCACTTATCCCATCGCCACCATCACGTGGGATCAGTTCAGCGAGCCTTCCGCACCGCTCATGTTTCAGCTGGAGCCATGAGTCGAAGAAGCGTGAGTTCCGCAACTTACGCCAGGGAACCGTCTTGTGGCACGATGCGTGGATGAATTCAGCAAGCTAGCCCGTTATGCCCCGGATGATGTGGCCACGATGCATAAGCGGGAGAAGTTTCTCGAGGACTCAACGATGAACTGGGCATGCAGCTTATGGTGGCTACTTTAGCCAACTACCAGCAGCTGGTAAACAAGGCCATCGTGCTTGAAGGCAAGCAGCAGCAGATTGAAAGCGCATAGCGGAAGTACAGCCAGGGAAGCACAACTCAGGAGCTCAGCAGAAGCCCCGTTATGCCCCATACTCAGGAGGGCATATCCATCACAACCATGGAGGACATAACCATGGAGGCAATGGGAACAATCGCAACCAGGACAACAGGTCTAGCAATGGCAATGGTAATGGAAACGGTAATGGTAATCAGCATCGTCCTGCCCCGGCTCCGAAGGATCTGAGCCACATCACCTGCTTCAAGTGCCAGAAAACAGGGCACTATGCTACCGACTGCCCGGAGGCCAAGCAGAGGAATGGAAACGGCAATGGAAGCTCAGTGAAGAAGCCCAACCCTTTCCCTCGTGCTCAGGTGAACCACATTGACGTGGAGGATGTCTATGATCAGCCGGACAATCGTGGTTGGTAAGTTTTATTGAATTCACGTTCAGTTTGGTACTCTTTGATTACGGTGCAACGCATTCATTCATATCAAGGGTAGTTGTGGAAAAGTACGGGTTGCCCACTAAAACCCTTAGAAACCCCTTCACGTCGGTTCGCGGAGGAGAAATGATGGCGGCTTAGGCTGTCATGCAACCCTCAACATCGGGAACCATAAATTTCCCGCAGACCTCATAGTGTTGGAAACCCAGACCTTGGATGTAATCCTAGGCATGGATTGGTTGACGAAGTTTGAAGGGAACATAGACTGTGCCCGCAAGTCTATTCTGCTCACCACCCCGGAGCAGAAGAGGATCAAGTATGTATCCGGACGTAGCCAGATGAAGAATCAGGTGAATTCCCTCACGGGAGTTGTCCAGGAGGAAGTGCCAGTAGTGCAAGACTTTCCCGATGTTTTTCCGAAGGAATTACCAGGAATGCCACCGGACAGGGACATTGAATTTCTGATTGAGTTATTGCCCGGCACAGCCCCAATATCCAAGAGACCTTATCGATGCCCCCGAACGAGTTGAAAGAGATCAAGGATCAAATTAATGAGTTATTGGAGAAAGGATATATTCGGCCAAGCTCATCACCTTGGGGAGCTCCAGTTCTTTTGGTAGAGAAGAAGGATGGAAGCTTGAGGATGGTTGTGGATTATCGTGCGTTGAACGAAGTAACCATCAAGAACAAGTACCCTCTGCCGATGATTAATGATCTGTTTGATCAGCTAGTTGGAGCCAAGGTATTCTCTAAGATCGATCTTGATCGGTATCATCGATTGAAGATCCGTGAAAAGGATATACCCAAAACAGCATTCACTACGGTATGGTTTATATGAGTATACCGTCATGTCATTTGGATTGACTAATGCTCCTGCATACTTCATGAATTTGATGAACAAGGTGTTTATGGAATATCTGGACAAGTTTGTCGTGGTGTTCATCGATGATATATTGATTTTCTCCAAGAGCGAGGAAGAGCATAAGGAACATTTGCGTCTAGTTCGAGAAACTTCGAGAACATCAGTTGTATGCCAAGTTCAGCAAATGTGAATTTTGGCTGAAGGAAGTCGGATTCCTCGGACATGTTATTTCAGGGAAGGAATAGCAGTTGACCCGCCAAGGTTGAATCACCACCGATTGGCGGCCACCCACCTCGATCAAGGAGATCCGCAGATTTTCTCGGACTCGCGAGGATATTATCGGAGGTTTATTGAGAACTTCTCGAAGATTGCCAAGCCCATGACTGAGATGTTGAAGAAGGAAGCCAAGTATGTTTGGACCGAGGATTGTGAAGCCAGTTTTCAGGAATTGAAGAAACGTTTGGTTACAGCCCTAGTGCTGATTTTGCCGGACATACACAAGGAATACCGGGTTTATTGTGACGCTTCTCGTCAAGGACTCAGAGGAGTATTAATGCAGGAAGGTAAAGTTGTAGCTTATGCCTCCAGACAGCTACGACCTCACGAGATGAATTATGCCACACATGATTTGGAGTTAGCAGCCGTTGTGCATGCACTCAAAACCTGGAGACATTTCCTCATCGGAAACCGTTGTGATGTCTACACAGATCACAAGAGTTTAAAGTATATTTTCACGCAGAAAGAGTTGAACCTCGGCGAGAAGATGGCTAGAGTTAATCAAGGACTATGACATGAGATTGCATTACCACCCGGTAAAGCTAATGTTGTAGCAGATGCTTTGAGCCGTAAGAGTTATGTGAATACTCTTACAAGCAGGAGGATTACCCCAGAGTTAGTCGATGACCTCGAGATCTCCGAATGGAGATAGTTCCAGAGGATTTGTTGCAACTCGGAAGTTCAGTCCACTTTGGCGAAAGGATTCGTGAAGCCGAAGTCGGACAAGGAAATTGATGAGATAAAGCAAAAGATGAATGAAGGAAAAGCTAAAGGATTTCGTAAGGATGAACACGGAACTATATGGTTCGAGGATCGTATTTATGTGCCCAATGATCCCGAACTCGAAAGCTAATTCTTCAGAGGCTCATGATTCACCGTACTCGATTCACCCGGTAACACCAAGATGTACCGGATTTGAAGGAAAGTTTCGGTGGGCGGTATGAAGAAGTATATTGCCGAGTACGTAGCAAGATGCGATGTTTGTCAACGAGTAAAGGCGTAACATCGAAGCCAGCAGGTTACTTCAACCTTTGCGATTCCGATTGGAAATGGGAAAAACTTGGAATGGATTTCATCACAGGATTACCCAGACCCGTTCAGGTTATGATTCTATCTGGGTAGTGGTTGATCGTTTGACCAAGGTAGCTCACTTCATTCCGTGAAGACTACCTATACTAGTGCTAAGTTGGCCAAGATATACATGACCAGGATCGTATGTCTGCATGGAGTTCCGAGGAGTATCGTGTCGATAGAGGAACACAGTTTACCTCAAAGTTTTGGAAGCGATTGCATGAAACTTTGGAGTGCGAGGCTGGAATTGAAGACAACTTTTCATCCATGAGATGATGGACAGACCGAGAGAGTCAACCAGATTACGGAGGACATGTTGAGAGCTTGTGTGCTAGACTATGGGTCTAGCTGGGATGATAATTTGCCATACGCAGAGTTTTCATACAACAACAGTTATCAATCCAGTCTGAAGATGGCCCCTTTCGAAGCTCTATACGGAAGGAGGTGCGAACACCATTGTTTGTGGGATAGTGTTGGGGATCGATCACTTTTCGGTTCCGATCTTATCGAGGATTCGAGAGAAAGTCAAGCTGATTCGAGACAGACTCAAGATAGCACAGTCGAGACAGAAGAGTTATGCCGACAGTAAACACAAGGAAGTAACTTACGAAGCGGGAGACCGAGCATATCTTCGTGTGTCTCCACTTCGTGGGATCAAGAGGTTTGGTGTCAAAGGAAAGTTAGCACCTCGATTCATTGGCCCCTACAAAATCCTCGAACGTCGTGGAGAAGTTGCTTACAAGTTGGAATTGCCGGAAGGATTGTCCGGAGTTCATGATGTCTTCCATGTTTCTCAGCTGAAGAAGTGTCATGCCGACATGGCCGATATTCCGTTGAGAGACACAGTGCCCCTAGAGGCCATACAGCTCGACAATGATCTGACTTATAAGGAGAAACCCGTCCGAATTCTTGAGACTGCGAGCAGAGTCACCCGCAGCAAGGTCATCAAGTTTTGCAAGGTGTTGTGGAGTCATCACTCCGAGGAAGAAGCCACACAGGGCGCCAAGAAGACCTTCTTGAGACCACCCGCACCTATTTGCTAGCCAACCCGAATCTCGAGGGCTAGATTCATCTTAAGGTGGTAGGTTTGTAACATCCCAAATTTCCTATTTGGAATGTTTTACAATTATAGCTAAGCATCTATGCATCCTGTTTGAATTTGAATGCCATTTGAAGTTTCGAAGAGTTTTGAGTTTTCATATTTGAATTCAAACTATGGCAAGTGGGAATCATTTCAAAAACTATGCCCGATAAATACTTGAGCAAAATTATGAGAGGAGTAAACATGACACTCCAAAAATATCAGAGGAAAATAATGCCAAAAGTTTTGAATTCAAACTTGAGTTTTATTTGAATTTGAAAAATGAATTTTTATAAGTTTGGATTTTGCCTTTGGAAAAATGTTCAAATGATAGGAATATTCCCGATCATTTTGGTATATATATGTCCTATATAAAATATTTATATTTTATAAGTTATCTCTGTTTTGTTTTTATTAAAAAATAAATTTAAAAAAGGAAACCCCCAGCGCCAGCCAAGAACTGCCTTGCCACCCGGCCCACCAGCCCCACCCGGCCACCAATGAGCCAGTGAGCCAGCCAGCATACCAACCAAACCCGCCTCGCCCGAATCCGCTTGGCTCGGTCGCCCGCACCGTTCGCCCTCCCTCTCTCTCTGCAGGTGGACCCCACCCGTCTTCAACCCTCGCCCGCCTCGCCCAGCGCCGCCATCGATCGCGGATCCCGACGAATCCGGATTCGATCCTCCCGATGCCCCCCCCTGCCCAAGCCGAGGCACCCCCTATATAAACCCTCCCACCCCATTCCCCCTCGCCCCTCATGAACCTCTCCTCTCCCCTCACGCCGTCGCCGGGCCCGAGCTCACCTCCGCCGCCATTCGCCTCGCCGTCGTCGCCCTAGACCCCCGAGCCTCGTCGACTCCACCAAGACCCCTCGTCGCCTCAAGACCACGGACGACTCCGCCGACCTCCCGGCGACCGGAGCCGTCGGCACACTCGCCACCGAGCCGCCGCCGCCCAAACTCCGTGAGCCACCGAGCTCTTCTTCCCGTCCGATCGTTTTATGCGGTTAGGATTAGAACACCCCAAGGGGTAAGTTCTTTTAATAAAAACCCGGTTCGGCCGGTTTAGTTCCGGTTTAAATTTAGTTAGGTTTTTTTTTATTTAGCCCGGCCCGACTCGTTTAACCCTAGGGCCCGTTTAGTTTATATTACGCTCAGTGCGTAGGTTAGGCCCATTAGGCCATTTTTCATTTATTTTCGTTTTCTGTTTTAACAGAATAGTTCCAGATTTGAAAAATTCATATCTTTTATTCTGTTTAATATTTTTAGGTGATTCTTTTTTTGTTGGTTTGAAAATTTCTTATAGTTTCTGTAGAAAATATAATTAGCTATGTTAAAATTAATTAAAATTGCTTTAATTTAGTTTTAGTCAGAATAGTAAATCTGTTATAACATGAGTTAGGAAAATTATTTTTATATGATTCTTTTTGTCCCAACTTTGTTTTGACATTGCCAAACCATAGAAATTAATTTGGGCATTAGGATTAATAAAAATTAGTTTTAAGCAGAATCTTGTTAATCCTAATTAATTAACTAGCTACTGTTTTCCTATTATTTTAATTAGTAAATAAATTTATTTTTCACATGTGATTGATTATTCTAGGATAGTTTCTGTCACTTTAAGGGATGAACTTTTATTTATAATAAATAAAAGTTTTATTTTATTTTTCTTAATAGAAATTGAATTAGTCCTAATAGGAGTTTCATAATAGATTTTAAGTTAATTCTTTTTGCTCCTAATTGCTTAATGCATTCTTTTCTGTTAAGTTAACAAAAACTCATGCTTAGGTTATGTTGAGAAAATTTTTGTTATATAAAACTATTTTTAGTTGTTGCTTGAAGTAGGAAAAACTTGAGTTGGTTTTTCTTTGAGTTTTCCCTTTGGGTTTTGACTTGTTTGTTTTGGTGTGTCATGTTACTATGCTATTGTATTATGTGATCCTATGCTATATGCTTATTTGTGATTATTGTTTGTCTCGGTAGAGTTTCCGGAGTGCGAAGCTTGCTACCACGAGTCTTTAGCTTACGAGGATCATCAGCAAGGCAAGTCTTGATCATGTTATTTCCATACCTATGATTTTGTGCATTAGAAACTATACCACCCCACCATGCATGCAGTAGTTGAAATTTTGAAGTTATTAATCTTGAGTAGTATCATGTGGTAGGATGAACCAATCCCTTGTTACCATGACCCCGGACTAAGTAGTTTATTTTGCTATGCTCGTGACGGGTTTTGGTTGAGTGAAATTCATAAGCAAGATGTGAGAGTCAATGATGATGACAACCCCATGAACTACAAGAATCAAGATGGACTTGAATTCACTCTTTGGGTGGAGGACGGTTGACGGGCACCTGGAGAACCCAGTGGTTGGTCGGGATGCATGGAGAAGTGCCATGACATCTTGCGAAAGCTTCACCCAGCCACGAAGAGACGGATGGATGCCCCATTGACCGGAAGCTTACACATGCAGCCGCAAGCCATTATGGGCTCGCTGGGTCAACCCTAGTAGTGACGCTGGCTGGGCGGTACTACGAGATGTAGAAGAACGGTAGGATTGGATGGGTACCGGCAGTAGCGCGAAGAACTCTTTGGAAGACCCTATTTCATTCGTCCGTCTTCAAACACCATGAAGTGCGAATACTTAAAAGGAGGAATGATTCTTGCGGGTAAAGTGCAAACCTCTGCAGAGTTAAAGATCTAATCGATTAGCCGTGTCCCGATTACGGACAATTTGAGCCTCTGGAACTTGGAAGTATTCGAAATCTCAACACTAAAACTAATGAATTAATTTGAGGGTTATGACTTAATAATTTGGGAATGAGATTTTGGTTGGCGGAACCATCTCAATAACTACCAACAATTTGTAGTAATTTGCAAGCAAGTCCACTTTGTAGTAGGAGAAAATTGGCTTTTAGCAAAATGATGAAACTTAGAGCCCCACAACCAAAATGCATATAGTATTAGAAATTTTATTATTGTTATTCTCTTCATGACTTGCCAGCTTATTCAAAAAGCTGACCTACACGGCTGCAACGTCTTATGTTGCAGAGATTTATTCCGATCAGGAGTGAGGCTACGCTCCGCGCTTGGCGATTGCCCTTTGGAGTCGGATGGACTCGCTATACTTCTACGCTTCCGCAGCATTAGTAGTTTATTTCTCATGAGTTGGCCTTGAGCCGAATTTATTCTCTTGTAATAAAGACTCTATATGAGAATCGTGTAATAAATTCAGGTGTGATTGAACTTTGATTATTTCATCGATGTACTGTGAGTACCAGCATGATCTTGGGATGGTACAGACACAGAGATTTGACCGATTTTAGGTCAGGTCGCTACAACAGCAGGTTCAACTTCTACATCATTATCATTACTAGGTTGAGCATCAACATGAATATTATCATTAACATTACCACTAGGTTCATGTTCATCACCTGGTTGTGTTTCAGCATCAGTAAAAGAGATATCATTTGGATTCTCAGGTGGTTCGACGATAGGTTCACTAGAAGTTTGCAAAGTCCTATCATTTTTCTTTTTATTCCTCTTAGAAGAACTAGGTATATCAATATTGTTTCTCTAAGAATCTTGCTCGATTCTCTTACGGTGGCCTTCAGGATACAAAGGTTCCTGAGTCATTCTACCAGTTCTAGTAGCCACTCTAACAGCATAATCATTTTTCTTACTATTCATTTCAGCAAGCACTTCTTTCTGAGCCTTAAGTACTTGTTCTACTTGAGTGGTAACCATAGAAGCATGTTTGCTAACAAGTTTAAGTTCGCCTCTAATATCAGCCATATAATCACCCAAGTGTTTAATCATAAAGGTATTATGTTTTAATTGTCTACCAAAATAAGCATTAAAGTCATCTTGCTTAAACATAAAGTCATCAAACTCATCCAAGCACTGACTAGCAATTTTAGTAGGAGGGACTTCAGCTCTATCATATCTATATAGAGAATTTACCTTTACTACCTATGTTAGTATATCGGGAGGTTCTTCATTAAATAAGTAATTGAGATCATATACTTCTTCAACAGGCGGTAAATGAAGACCATGTATTTCTTCAATAGGAGGTAAATTCTTAACATCTTCAGCTTTAATACCTTTTTCTTTCATAGATTTCTTTGCCTCTTGCATATCTTCGGGACTAAGAAATAGAACACCTCTCTTCTTCGGAGTTGGTTTAGGAATAGGCTCAGTAATTGGCTCAGGAGCTAGCTCAGGAGGTAGCTCGGGAGGTGCCCAATTATTTTCATTAGCCAACATATTATTCAATAGAAGTTCAGCGTCATCCGGTGTTCTTTCCCTGAAAAGAGAACCAGCACAACTATCCAGGTAATCTCTGGAAGCATCAGTTAGTCCATTATAAAAGATATCAAATATTTTAGGTTTCTTAAGAGGATGATCGGGCAAAGCATTAAGTAACTTGAGAAGCCTCCCCCAAGCTTGTGGGAGACTCTCTTCTTCAATTTGCACAAAATTGTATATTTCCCTCAAAGCAGCTTGTTTCTTATGAGTAGGGAAATATTTAGCAGAGAAGTAATAAATCATATCCTGGGGACTTTGCACACAACCAGGATCAAGAGAATTATACCATATCTTAGCATCACCCTTTAATGAGAATGGAAATATCTTAAGTAAATAAAGGTAGCGCGATCTCTCATTATTAGTAAACAGGGCAGCTATATCATTTAACTTAGTAAGATGTGCCACAACAGTTTCAGATTCATAGCCATAAAAAGGATCAGACTCAACCAAAGTAATTATATCTGGATCAACAGAAAAATCATAATAATCCTGATCAGGCACACAGATAGGTGAAGTAGCAAAAGCAGGGTCGGGTTTCATCCTATCTCTAAAAGATTCTTTACTCCATTTAATTATCAACCTCTTAAGTTCATATCTATCCTGGCAAGCAAAAATAGCTGCAGAAGATTCAGCATCAAAAAGATAACCCTCAGGAATAGAAGGCATAGGTTCATTATCACTAACATCATCGTGTTCAGGTTCAATAATTTCTCTTTCTCTAGACCTAGCAATTTGCTCATCAAGATATTCACCAAATGGCACAGTAGTATCAAGCATAGAAGTAGTTTCATCATAAGTATCATGCATAGCAGAAGTGGCATCATCAATAACATGCGACATATCAAAATCAATAGCAGTAGTAGGTTTAGGTGTCGCAAACTTACTCATAACAGAAGGAGAATCTAGTGCAAGGCTAGATGGCAATCCCTTACCTCCCCTCATAGTTGAGGGCAAAATAGTAGTTCGATCATCTTTCAAGTTCTTCATAGTGTCCAGCAGATATAAATCCCAAGTGACTCAAAGAATAGAGCTATGCTCCCCGGCAACGGCGCCAGAAAATAGTCTTGATAACCCACAAGTATAGGGGATCGCAACAGTTTTCGAGGGTAGAGTATTCAACCCAAATTTATTGATTCGACACAAGGGGAGCCAAAGAATATTCTCAAGTATTAGCACCTGAGTTGTCAATTCAACCACACCTGGAAACTTAGTATCTGCAGCAAGGTGTTTAGTAGCAAAGTACTATGATAGTGGTGGTAACGGTAACAAAAGTAAAGACAGTAAAAGTGATGTTTCTGGTATTTTGTAGTGATTGTAACAGTAATAACAGAAAATTAAATAAGCGAGAACCAGTATATGGAAAACTCGTAAGCACCGGATTAGCGATGGATAATTATGCCGGATGCGGTTCGTCATGTAACAGCTGTAACATAGGGTGACACAGAACTAGCTCCAGATCATCAATGTAATGTAGGCATGTATTCCGTATATAGTCATACGTGCTTATGGAAAAGAACTTGCATGACATCTTTTGTCCTACCCTCCCGTGGCAGCGGGGTCCTATTGGAAACTAAGGGATATTAAGGCCTCCTTTTAATAGAGAACCGGAACAAAGCATTAGCACATAGTGAATACATGAACTCCTCAAACTATGGTCATCACTGGGAGTGGTCCCGATTATTGTCACTTCGGGGTTGCCGGAACATAACACATAGTAGGTGACTATAGACTTGCAAGATAGGATCTAGAACACACATATATTCATGAAAACATAATAGGTTCAGATCTGAAATCATGGCACTCGGGCCCTAGTGACAAGCATTAAGCATAGCAAAGTCATAGCAACATCAATCTCAGAACATAATGGATACTAGAGATCAAACCCTAACAAAACTAACTCGATTACATGCTAAATCTCATCCAACCCATCCCGTCCAGCAAGCCTACGATGCAATTACTCACGCACGGCGATGAGCATCATGAAATTGGTGATGGGGGATGGTTGATGATGACGACGGCGACGAATCCCCTCTCCGGGCCCCGAGCGGACTCGAGATCAGCCCTCCCGAGAGAGATTAGGGCTTGGCGGCGGCTCCGTGTCGTAAAATGTGATGATTTCTTCTCTCGATTTTTTCTCCCAAAGCCAATATATGGAGTTGGAGTTGGCGTGGGAGGGCCACCAGGGGCCCACAAGGTAGAGGTGCGCCCCCACCCTCGTGAGCGGTGTGGGCCCCTGGTCTTCATCTTTTGAGGATTTTCTTTATTTTTCTAAGGTGTTCCGTGGAGTTTCAGGACATTCCGAGAATTTTTATTTTCTGCACAAAAAACAACAGCATGGCAGTTCTGCTGAAAACAGCGTCAATCCGGGTTAGTTCCATTCAAATCATACAAGTTAGAGTCCAAAACAAGGGCAAAAGTGTTTGGAAAAGTAGATACAACGGAGACGTATCACGTAATGGTGTGTCCAAATGTCAAAACCGTACTTTATTAGATATGGTGCGATCTATGATGTCTCGTACCGATTTACCACTATCGTTCTGGGGTTATGCATTAGAGACAGCCGCATTCACGTTAAACATGGCACTGTCTAAATCCGTTGAGACGACATTGTATGAACTATGGTTTGGCAAGAAACCTAAGATGTCGTTTCTTAAAGTTTGGGGTTGCACTTATGTCAAAAGGCTTCAGCCTGATAAGCTCAAACCCAAATCGGAGAAGTGCGTCTTCATAGGATACCCTAAGGAAAAAATTAGGTACACCTTCTACCATAGATCTGAAGGCAAGATCTTTGTTGCTAAGAATTGATCCTTTCTAGAGAAGGAGTTTCTCTTGAAAGAAGTGAGTGGGAGGAAAATAGAACTTGATGGGGTAATTGTACTTTCTGTCAAATTGGAAAGTAGCACATCAGAGAAAATCGTTCCCGTGATGCCTACACCAACTAGTGAGGAAGCTAATGATGATGATCATAAAACTTCAAATCAAATTACTACTGAATTTCGTAGGTCAACCAGAACATGTTCCACACTAGAGTGGTACGGTAATCCTGTCCTGTAAGTCATGTTACTAGACCAAGGAAAACTTATGAACTATGAAGAAGCTATGATGAGCCCAGATTCCAACAGATGGCTTGAGGCCATGAAATCTGAGATAGGATCCATGTATGAGAACAAAGTGTGGACTTTGGTGGACTTACCCGATGATCGGCAATCCATTGAGAATAAATAGATCTTCAAGAAGAAGACAGACGCTAATGGTAATGTCACCATCTACAAAGCTCGACTTGTCGCGAAAGGTTTTCAACAAGTTCAAGGGGTTGACTACGATGAGACTTTCTTACCTGTAGTGATGCTTAAGTCTGTCTGAATCATGTTAGCAGTCGCCACATTTTATGATTATGAAATCTGTCAAATGGACATCAAAATTGCATTCTTTAATGGATATCATAAAGAAGAGTTGTATATGATGCAATTAGAAGATTTCGTTGATCCTAAAGGTGCTAACAAAGAATGCAAGCTCCAGCGATCCATCTATGGACTGGTGCAAGCATCTCGGAGCCGAAATATACGCTTTGATGAGGTGATCAACGCATATGGTTTTATACAGACTTATGGTGAAGCCTGTATTTACAAGAAAGTGAGTGGGAGCTCTGTAGCATTTTTGATATTACATGTAGATGACATATTGTTGATTGGAAATGATGTAGAGTTTTCGGAAAGCATAAAAAGATACTTGAATAAGAGATTTTCAATGAAAGACCTTGGTGAAGCTGCTTAAATATATTGGGCATCAAGATCTATAGAGATAGGTAAACACGCTTAATAGGACTTTAACAAAGCACATACTGATACGTCTCCAACTTATCTACTTTTCCTAACGATTTTCCTCTTGTTTTGGACTCTAATTTGCATGATATGAATGAAACTAACCCCGGCCTGACGCTGTTTACAGCAGAACTACCATGGTGTTGTTTTTGTGCAGAAATAAAAGTTCTCGGAATGGAACGAAACTTTGCAAGGATTTTTATATCAATAAAGAGAATTTTTGGAGCCAAGAGGCACCTGAGGGGGGCACCTGGGTGGGCACAACCCACCAGGGCACGCCTGGCCCCCAGGCGCGCCCCGGTTGGTTGTCCCCACCTGGTGGCCCCGCTGACCCTGCAACCGACGCTATAAAATCACATTATTCCAGAAAAAATCAGGGAGAAAGAATTATCACATTTCACGAGACGGAGCTGCTGCCGTATCCTGTTCTTCATCTGGAGGCCAGATCTGGAGTCCGTTTGGGGCTCCGGAGAGGGGGGTCTTCGATCTTCGTCATCACCAACACATCTCCATCGCCAATTCCGTGATGCTCCCCATTGGGAGTGAGTAATTCCTTTGTAGGCTCACTGGTCGGTGAGGAGTTGGATGAGATTCATCATGTAATCGAGTTAGTTTTGTTAGGGCCTGATCCCTAGTATCCACTACGTTCTGAGATTGATGTTGCTATGACTTTGCCATGCTTAGTGTTGGGCCCGTGTGCCATGATTTTAGATCTGAACCGTTTATGTTATCACCATTATGTCCATGTTCTAGATCGGATCTTGCAAGTTATAGTCACCTACTACGCGTTATGATCCGGCAACCCCGAAGTGACAATAGTCGGGACCACTCCCGGTGATGACCGTAGTTTGAGGAGTTCATGTATTCACCGTGTGCTAATGCTTTGTTCCGGTTCTCTCTTAAAAGGAGGCCTTAATATCCCTTAGTTTCCAATAGGACCCCGCGGCCACGGGAGGGTAGGACAAAAGATGTCATGCAAGTTCTTTCTATAAGCACGTATGACTATTTACGGAATACATGCCTACATTATATTTATGAACTGGAGCTAGTGCCATATGTCCCTAGGTTATAACCACATGATGAATATCATCCAATGAGTCACTGATCCAATGCCTACGAATTTATCTTATATTGTTTCTGCTAAGTTAGTATTGCTACTGCTATCGTTACTACTACAAAATCACTTCTATCACTGTTACTGTTACAATTGCTACTGCTGCTATCATCAAAACTGTCATATTACTGTGCTACTAATCACTTTGCTGTAGATAATTAATCTCCAGGTGTGGTTGAATTGACAACTCAGCTGCTAATACCTTCAAATATTCTTTGGCTCCCCTCGTGTCGAATCTATGCATTTGGGTCGAATACTCTACCCTCAAAAAATGTTGCGATCCCTTATACTTGTGGGTTATCAAGACCTTTTTCTGGCGTCGTTGCCGGGGAGCATAGCTATATTTGTTGAGTCACTTGGGATTATTATCATATTATCACTATGAAGAATCTAAAGGATGTTAATACTAAGATTTTTCCATCAAAAACGAGGGGAGGTAAGGATCTGCCATCCAGCTCCACTTTAGATTCGCCTTCTGTTATAAGTAAACTTGCAACACCACCACATGCTATTAATTCTGATATGTCGCAACTTATAGATGATGCTACTCATGATGATGCTAGTACCTTGCTTGATGGTGATGTGCCACTAGGTGAATTTCTTGGTGAACAAATTGCTAGAGTAAGACAGCATGATATTGTTGTATATGATGATGAACTTGCAACTGAAAATCTTGAAACACCTACTAGAACTAGTCCTCCTAGATATGAATTGCCAAAGGTACTGGAAGGTTATCCAATGAGTGAGGAGGCTGTCGGATTTCGGGTTCCAGCAAACCCTTGAGGTTCGAACACTGGGGTGCACGCGGAAATCACACCTCCAGCCTACCCATGTCTCACCGCCTCTCCAGAATCTAAACTACACGAAGAACAACACAAGGGACACGAGATTTATACTGGTTCGGGCCACCATTGTGGTGTAATACCCTACTCCAGTTTGTGGTGTGGTGGATTGCCTCTGGGGCTTATGAGGAACAGTAGAACGGGAGAACAGCCTCGCGAGGGTCTGTTCTTGGTTGGTGCGATGAACTGCTAGGGGGAGTTCAGTCGCCTCTCTCTCTGTGTCTCAGATGCGGATCCCCTTCCCTCTACCCTGTGGGTGGCTAGTCCTATTTATAGGCGAAGGCCCCGGGCCTCTTCCCAAATATTGAGCGGGAAGGGCGCCAACAACTGGCCATTTTGAAGGGGAACATCTAGTACACTTATCCTGACTAAAGTTGGTCCTCGCCTGCCAAAGACCCTGACGATGACGCCGGCTTGGGCTCCATGATGACCTCCGTTCTGCAGTCCTGCTGGTCTTGGTCTTGTCGCACCGAAATGGTTGCCTTTGCTTGATACCCTTGCCTGCGCTTGCCCCCTTTACACCAAAGGGGAAACAAGGACTCTACGCAGGCCGGCGCCCGCCTAGCGCCCGCTTGGCCTTGGTTGTCATGGCTTGCGTCACGGCACCTCGTGAGGTACCCCGCCTTGATCTCTCCGCCTCCTCGCGAGCCAGCCTGACGAGGCCGTGCTGAGAAGCCTCATCATCCGCCCAGCAATCTGGCCCCTCGCGAGGGTCTTGAGCATGTGTTGATGGAGATGGGCCTACTGGGCCACTCCTTGAGCCACGCCGCAGGCCACAGGCAGGCAAGTCTGGGTACCCCCGTTCCCAGAACGCCGACAGTAGCCCCCGGGCCCAAGGCGCGCTTGGACCTGGCTTAGCAGAGAAGCGAAGAGGCAAGTGCGAAGCGCCACGGGCCCCAATAGCCCACGGCCTTGGGCGCCGCGTGGCGGTTGATTGGACGTGGGCGTCCTGGCTCCCCCACGACACCTCGCTAACTGCATGAATTGACAAGTCCCTGCATGCAAAACGGGTCATGATTACCTGTGATCGTGGAGGCCGTCGGTTGGCCTCCCTCGGCTATATGAACGGAACGGCGCGAGCCCTTCCAATCCATCTCTTCACGCTACTCTTCGTCTTCCTCTTCGTCCTTGCTCCTCCCTTCGCCCATGGCACCAATCCATCGGTTTTCTGCCGAAGAGAAGGGGAAGGCACCCCGAGAGGGTCCTGTCCCGCTTCCTCCGAAGAAACGGCTCGTCTCTTGCCACGGGGAAGGAGGTGCTTGGCAGGAGGTGTCGAGGCCATGGTTCGAGCGGCCGCCGCCAGGATTCCCACTGCCCTTGTACGCCCGGATTGAGGGCCCTGAAGGTGCTGGCGCCAAGCGGCATCGCCAGAGGCACCGTCGCCGCCAGCTGGTCACGGCGATGCGCGTCGTTCCTCCAGGAGTTCATACCGAAGGCTCTTCTCGCGAGCTCGTGCTTCATGCCGCCGTGCCTCCTCGGTCCTGGATTCGCCTCCCTCCTTCCTTCGCCTTCGAGATCCCACCGAGGGGGCTATCAAGCTTTGGCTGCAGCATGCTGACTGCAGTGCCCCTGCGACCTAAGCGGAGGTTGAGGTCGTCGCTCCGGGCAGGGTCTACCTGACCCGTGGCTTGGGCGAGATCGCCTGGGTCGGCAGGACGGGTGGCGCCCTCGCAATCCACCTCGAGTACGATGGCGCCTCCCTGATGTTCTTCAAGGTCTTCGACGCGGAGGGACGCCGGCTAGAGTGCTGCCCTGAGAAAGGCGGTCGGGGCCCTGCTGCGCCGAGGACTAGGCTCGTCAACCGCTTCCCCAGCAGCTCCTCAGGTAGCGGAGGTGTCGGAGGATCCAGCGACTCTGTCGAGCTCCTCGCGACCCCGGAAACGAGCGATGACAGCTACGAGCCCCCGAGCTTGCGTCGCTCCCGGAGCAGGGCGGGCTCGTCGGGCCACTGTCGCCACTGATCTGTATGGGGTTGGCGCCGGTGGCTGACGGCCCATTGTTGATGATGGCGTCTCTTGTGGAGGCGCATGTAGTTAGCACTCTTTAGGATCTGCTCCTTTTGTTCCCAGCGAGGAATCAAAGAACACACCCCGCGGGGGTTTGTAAGGTGCTTGTAGTTCCATTTGTTAATATGATCCTTATCATGAAGTGGTGAGGGGTGCTCGTCCCGTCTTAGCTTAGTTCCTCCTTTCGAACCTCGCGAGGACTTGACGCTCTGTGTTGACAGTCCAGTCCCAAAGGCGAGCTTCGGCCGTCGCTGGTATCTGGTCGCGATGCCGTGGTCAAGGCCAGGAGGTGAGCGGCCCGGGGTCGAGTAAGAGCCCCTGAGTCGCGATGCTCAGGAGGTCCCCTTTAGCGCTCAAGCAGCCATCGTCTGGTGAGAAAGGAGCGCGACGTCGCCAAAGCGGGATTGCATTAGGTGCGAGGTTGGTGCTGTGACAACTAGTGTTTCCGGAGGATGACTTATCTCGGGGTCAGAAACCACTCCTTGGCGCGGCACCGGGCCCGCGCGTTGGCAGCCGAGGAGTTGCCTGGCGAGGTCCCCACGGGCCTCTTCCCTCTCGCCTTTGCTCCCCTTCGTGCTCTACGTCCTCAGGTCCCAGCCCTCAAGCGGGCTCAGCGTCGCTGGTATGCCAGGTCGCAATACCGTGGACAAGGCCAGAGGGTGAGGGCTGGAGAGCCAGTAAGAGCCCATGAGTCGCGATGCTCAGGTACCCCCCATTTAACGTGCAAGCGGTTCGCGTGGACGAGAGCGAAGGAGACGCCGCGGAGGCCTCGCCGAACGTTGCTCCTTAAAACAATCCTGCGAGTTCATCATGAGAAAAGTGAGGGTTTGCCATTTAAATTGCCGGCCAGCTGCTGGTTGCTCTAGGAAGGTGACGAGACACTGAAGGCTTGGTGAGGTGGCGCCCTGCGGGGTTGCCGCGGCCAGAGCTCAGCCGTCCAGGTTTGTCGACGTTGCAGGGACGGACCCATGCGAAAGCATCGTGCCGTGAGGGAGCAGCTCCATCAGTTGGTGTCAATCGAGCGGCCGATTAGGTCAAGCACGTTAGCCATGAAGGAGTTAATCCATTTAGATAGACGCAGAAAGAGATGATCACCGCTGGGTCGGGCCCGAGCGACTTTGGGGATGATGTGGCCGAGGCGCCCGATAAAATGGTGAAAACATGAACTAAAGGGATACATGCGCGAGGGCGGACCCACTCGGCACAGGAATGATGCAGCCACAGGCGCTCCCAGCTGAAAATGAAACTCGAAGGATGTCACCTGATGATGCTGAAGATGGAGGGATGCTGAAGTAGCGGACGGCATGCGCTGCGGGAGACGATCTTCACGAGCCCCCAGGCCCAGGGGCCTCGGGAGGCTCTGGAGGCGCTGGCGGCTCCTCGCGGACCATCTCCATCTCCGCCAGGACTGCGGAATGCCTGACCGCGTGAGCCTCCAAGATGCCCCTCATGAGGCGCTGGCGCACAGCAACCGTGTTCGGTAGGCCGTAAGGCATGCGAACATAGTTGTGGGGTGGGCCTTCGCAGCGCCCCATGCGTGAGGGCCAGAGGCAGCTCGTGTGAGTCCTCGTATGTCGATGCAGACGCGCAGCCCACCATCCTTGCCTGGATGGGGAGCTACGGCGGGCAAGCGGCGGCTGCCACTCATGACTCTTGACTCCTCCAGCTCCTGAATGATCTTGCTGACGAATTCCTGAGGGTTTGACCCTCCTTGCTTTGCTCCTTCCTGAGGGAAACGCGCGTTGAAGCACGCCTCCAAGTGGTGCCCGAGCGCCTCCCTCGTGATCTTAGCAAAGTCAATGGCCCTCCAGAAGGGAGCCCCCGAGCCCTGCTCGAGGAGGCGCGCCGGCGCGCCTTCCTATCTGACGAAGGAGGTGCCCCCTGAGCAGCGCGACCACGAGGGCCTGCCCCACGAGGTCGGGCCAGGCGATGTCTTCTTCTTCTTGGGAGCAGCCTCGAGAAGCCTCCCGTTCCTGTGATCTGGGTCTTCAATTGATGCGGCTTGGAAAGCACGTTCCAGAGAACACACAGCGTCTCTGTCTTCACAGGGCACCGTCATGACTCCACCGCTTCCTGGCATCTTGAGGACATTGTAGCCGTGATGGGTCACGGCCATGAACTTGGCCAGGGCTGGGTACCCAAGGATGGCATTGTACGGCAGGCGGATGTGAGCGACATCGAAGTCAATGAGCTCGGTGCGGTAGTTGTCGTGCTTGCCGAAGGTAACAGGAAGGCGGACCTGCCCTATCGGAACCGTGGAACCATCAGTGACTCCTGAGAAAGGCTTGGTTGGCTGCAGCTGATTGTATGGCACTTGGAGATTGTTGAATGTCTCGATGGATAGGACATTGAGCCCTGCTCCGCCATCGATGAGGGTCCTGGTGACTTGCACATTGCTGATGATTGGGGAACAAAACATCGAGAGGGCTCCTGCTGTGGCCGCGCACTTGAGCTGATCCGCTGAGCTGAACGTGATAGCGCACGCTGACCACCTGAGAGGGCGTGTGGCCTCAAGCTTGGCGAGGACTGCATTCACTTCGCGAGCAAACTGCTTGAAGATGCGCTGAGAGGCCGGGGCTTGTGCGTCGCCCAAGATGCAAGCAACTAAGTGCGGCTCCTGGAAGCCTCCAACCCCCTCGTCCTGGTGATGGTCTTCATTCCTTCTTGGTCGTGGTGGCAGAGGAGGGAGGCCCGCGTTGCCTTGTGGGCGATCCTCGCGAGGCTGAGCCCTCCAACCCCCCTCGCGAGGTGGGTCCCTCCAACCTCTCTCACGAGGCTGGTCCTGCCAGCGGTCCTCGCGAGGTCGGTCACGCCACCCTTGGCGAGGGCCACGGTCTTCCCATTGTCCTCCACCTCTTCCTCCTCCTCGGCCATAGCCCCTGTCGTTGCGCTCGGGGCGTCGGCCGGCACGCACGTCTCGCACGGCCCTGAGCTCTTGGCATTCGTTGGTGTTGTGGGTGTGAAGGTCGTGGTACACGCAGTACCGGCTGCCCTTGGATGACTCAGGCCGATCCCTGCCTCGCTTGGTGTCTGGCTCTGCTGCAAGCACGGCAGCCCCCTTGCGCTTCACGTCCTTGGTCTTGGGCTTCTTCTCTTCTCGGTCAGCAGCTGGCAGCTCGAGGAGGGAAAGGTGCCCTTCCTTAGCCCTAGCGCACTTGGTCCCCAGATTGAACAGCTCCAGGGAGGTGCACAAGTCTTCATGGATCGCGAGCTCCTCCTTCATCTTGACGTCACGCACGCCGTCGGAGAAGGCTGAGATGATGGCCTCCTCAGACACCTTGGGGATCTTAAGGCGAGCGTTGTTGAAGCGCTGGATGAACTTCTGCAGGGTCTCTCCCGGCTGCTGCTTGATCTTGGCGCAAATCGCTCATGGCGAGGGCGATCGCGGAGTGCCTTGGAAGTTGGCGATGAATCGGGTGCCGAGGAGCCAGTTCAGAGCAGTCGGCGCCGTCCTTGGCGCCATAGGGAACCAGTTCGCCATGACCTTCTCGTCCCGTTGGCGGCGATGCCCAGCTCCTAGAGCTGGAGGAACTCAGCAGGGTCAGCCGTGCCATCGTAGCGCGGGGGCAGGTCTGGCTTGAACTTGCCCGGCCAAGCCACGCTGCGCAGCTCGGCGGAGAAGGCACGACAGCCTGCGGTGGCCGCGGGAGCCCTTTGGTGACGGAGAGCTTGATCTTGCGGGTCTCTGTGCGCTGCAACCAGTGCGATCTTGAGGTCTGATCGCTGGAGCAGTGCGGCGTTAAATGCGGGTCGGTGCGGGGAGTACACGGGCGGCTTCTTGGGGACGAGGGATCTCTTGGCAGCTCTTCTCTTGATGTGCTGGCGCCGGACGGAGTGGGTTCCGCCCAGGGGCCACGCGCCTTGGGGCCAAGGTGTCTTCTTGAGGGGGAGGCAGCCCGCGTAGGGCGGGGCGCGGTGCAATGAGAGGGATGGTGCAGGGGAGCCCCCAGCGGCGCTGACGAGCTCGGTGATGCGGGCGAGCCACTCGTTGTCGAGGTCGTCGACGGGACAGTAGTGCAGGAGCTCCCGCGCCAAGAGCAGCGCGCCGTGCGCGTCCATAGGATCGCGACGGGCGTGGGATGAGGAGCCGGCCGGAGTCAGCGACAGGGTGGCGATGCGGCCTTCTCACCGCACTGAAGGATGCAGGGACGACGCCTGCTGCTCGTTTCCCGCCGGGCCGGTGGCGGCGTTGACGGCAGGCGACAGGGAACGGCAGGGGCGCCCACCGATGGGGGCCGTCTGAGCGACGCGAGTGGCGAGAGCGGCCCGGCGCTCAGCGCGGGCGCGACGTGCATCTGACATGGATGGGACGGGCGGTGAAACACGAGGCGACGAAAGGCAGATTCCGGCACACCCCTACCTGGCGCGCCAAATGTCGGATTTCGGGTTCCGGCAGACCCTTGAGGTTCGAACACTGGGGTGCACACGGAGATCACACCCCCAGCCTACCCATGTCTCACCGCCTTGCCCGGATCTAAAGCTGCATGAAGAACAACTCAAGGGACACGAGATTTATACTAGTTCAGGCCACCATTGTGGTGTAATACCCTACTCCAGTTTGTGGTGTGGTGGATTGCCTCTGGGGCTGATGAGGAACAGTACAAGGGGAGAACAGCCTCGCGAGGGTCTGTTCTTAGTTGGTGCGATGAACTGCTAGGGGGAGTTCAGTCGCCTCTCTCTGTGTGTCTCAGATGCGGATCCCCCTCCCTCTACCCTGTGGGTGGCTAGTCCTATTTATAGGCGAAGGCCCTGGGCCTCTTCCCAAATATTGAGCGGGAAGGGCGCCAACAACTTGCACATTTTGAAGGGGAACATCTAGTACACTTATCCTGACTAAAGTTGGTCCTCGCCTGCCAAAGACCCTGACGATGACGCCGGCTTGGGCTCGTCGATGACCTCCGTTCTGCAGTCCTGCTGGTCTTGGTCTTGTTGCACCGAAATGGTTGCCTTTGCTTGATACCCTTGCCTATGCTTGCCCCCATTGCACCAAAGGTGAAACAAGGACTCTGCGCAGGCCGGCGCCTGCCTGGCGCCCTCCTGGCCTTGGTCGTCACGGCTTGCGTCACGGGCACCTCGTGAGGTACCCCACCTTGATCTCTCCGCCTCCTCGCGAGCCAGCCTGACGAGGCCGTGCCTGAGGAAGCCTCCTGTCGTCCGCCCCGCGAGGCTTGGCCCCTCGCGAGGGTCTTGAGCATGTGTTGATGGAGGTGGGCCGTACTGGGCCACTCCTTGAGCCACGCCGCAGGCCGCAGGCAGACAAGTCTGGGTACCCCCATTCCCAGAACACCGACAGAGGCAACTAGAGATATTGTTGCTTGTAAGGATAGAGATAATCTAGAGAAATTATTATGCAAGTATAAAGAAAGACCTCTAAATGCTATGATGAAATGTGATCCTGAGTTTGCTACTTCACCTATCTTTATTGATGATAAGGATTATGAATTCTCTGTCGACCCAGAGTAAATTACTTTGGTTGAATCTGATCCTTTCCATGGTTATGAAACTGAAACTGTTGTGGCACATCTTACTAAGTTGGATGATATAGCCACCCCTTTTGCTCATGATGAGAAGATTCGTTATTACTATATTCTCAAGTTATTTTTGTTCTCATTACATGGTGATGCTAAAGCTTGGTACAACACTCTTGCTCCTGGTTGTGTGCGTAGTCCCCAGGATATGATTTATTACTTCTCTGAAAAATATTTCCCTGCTCATGAGAAATAAGTTACTTTGCAGGAAATATTTAACTTTGTGCAAATTGAAGAAGAGAGTCTCCCACAAGCTTAGGGGAGGCTTCTCCAATTGCTTAATGATTTGCCTGATCATCCTCTTAAGAAAAATGAAATACTTGATATCTTCTATAATGGACTAACTGATGCTTCTCGGGATTTCCTAGATAGTTGTGCTGGTTGTGTTTTCAAGGAACAAACTATTGGGCAAGCTGAAGAATTATTGAATAACATATTGAACAATTTGATGATTGGACTCCTCCTGAAACACCTAATAAACCCACTCCGAAGAAGAGGGGTATCTTATATCTTAGTCCTGAAGATATGCAAGAGGCAAAGAAATCTATGAAGGAAAGAGGTATTGAAGCCGAGGATGTTAAAAATTTACCACCTATCGAAGAAATACATGGGCTTGAAGCACCACCACCAACTAAGGTGGTAGAGGTAAAATATTTAATGAAATTCAATGATAGTGATGATCCTCGTAGTAAACATCCAAGTCAATGCCTTTATGAGTTTGACAATTACATTAGAGAGCAAGATCACTTCAATCTGGTATTGAACACTCACCTTCTGATAATGAAAAATATAATGATGAGGTTTATGAAGACACTCAAGTAAATAATAAAGAACTAGATATGTTGAGATAGAACCAACTGTTGATCTAGATAACCCACAACCTAAGAATAAAAGATATGACAAAATAGACTTTGTTGCTAGAAAACACGGTAAGGAAAGAGAACCATGGGTTCAAAAGCCTATGCCCTTTCCACCTAAGTCAATAAAAAGAAAGATGATGAAGAATTTGAACGCTTTGCTGAAATGGTAAGGCCGGTATTTCTGCGAACTCGCTTAATTGATATCTTAAAAATGCCTCCTTATGGAAAGTATATGAAAGACATCATCACTAATAAGAGAAAAATACCGGAAGCTGGAATTTCCACTATGCTTGCTAATTATACTTTTAAAGATGGAGTACCTCAAAAACTTGGAGATCCCAGAATACCAACTATACCTTGCTCCATTAAAAGGAATTATGTGAAAACTGCTTTATGTGATCTGGGAGCTGGTGTTAGTGTTATGCCTTTCTCTTTATATAAAAGACTTGATTTGCAAATGGCAGACAAATCAACTGCCATACCTATCGGTATTTGTGAGGATGTGCCCGTTGTTGTTGCTAATGTTACTATTTTGACTGACTTTGTTATACTTGAGATGCCCGAGGACGACAACATGTCGATCATCCTCGGTAGGCCCTTCTTGAATACTGCAGGGGCTGTTATTGGTTGCAATAAAACAAGGTCACTTTTCATATCAATGGTAATGAGCATACGGTGCACTTTTTGAAGAAACAATTCCAAGTGAATGGTATTAATATTATTGAAAAATCTCCGACAATCACTATTGGAAAGTTTCAACTACCTCTACCTACTGTTAAAAAGAAATATGAAATGCTTAATCCCCATTGAGGTAACTTAGTGATTTATGAAAGTTCTTCGGTTTCATGCTAATCGAAAGTGGTTGTTAATAAGACTTGATCAACCTTATTAATGGATCATTTTTTTAGAGGTATGAAGTTGATGAATTTAGTGAGCACTACCTTATGTCCCTACCTTTTGTTTTCTGTTTTTCTTAGTTAATTAAAATAAAATGTCATACTTTGTCTGTTTTCTGAGTTTTTGTGCAATAAAAAAATGACCCAGAAATAAAAGTTCTCGGAATGCTCTGAAAATTTAACAATTTTTTCTGAAATTTCTGAATTTCTGGTGCAAATAATATCAGAGGGAGGTGCACCAGGTGGGCACAACCCACCTGGGCGCGGCAGGACCCCCAGGCGTGCCCTGGTGGGCTGTGGTCCCCACGTGGGCCCCCTCACTTACTTCTTCTTCCCACATCTCTCCATTCACCCAGAAAAAAATCACTATCACTCTCTCTCGTGTTCTTGCTCCCGAAACCGCGGATTTCGATCTCCTTGCTCAAAGCTCCATTTCCGAAACTATTTCAGGGATTTGTTGCTTGGTATGTGACTCCTCCATGTGTCCAATTAGTTTTTGTTTTAGTGGTTTATATTTAGAATAATTAGCTACTCTTGGTGCTGCTGTAGATGAGCTTGCATGTTGAAGTATTAGAGTTCTAAGTAGTTTGAATGCTTGCTATGGCCTCCATACATCCCTATGAGTAGTTGCTATCATTTTGTGAAGTTTTGTTGAGAAACATTTTGTGGACTAAAAATTTCAGAATTTTGTTCATAGGAAAAAGATGAGTTTCTTTAGGAAGTTTGCTTCCAGGAAGAACTCCAAGGGGGTTATTGGGGAGTCATCTGAGAATGATCTCCATAACCGGAGGTTGGCGGAGCTACGGCTGTGCGAGTGGACGCATAATGCGTTCATGGAAGGGGTCGGAATCCTTCAAGAGTTCACACAATATGCTGCTAATGCCGGCCTCATCGACTTCATCGCAGCTGTGCGAACCATATCATCTCCTCACAAATTCCTTTCTGCAAAACTTCCATTTTCATTCTAGGAATAATCTCCCTGAGGTGCAGTTTAATTTGTATGCTGAAACTCGCCAGATCCCACTTACTGAATTTTGTGACATATGCAAGCTTCCTTCTGATGGGGATTTGGTAGAGCCTAAGCCCTCAGATTTTGAAGGGTTTTACCGTACTCTGACAGTGGGAGATGAGAGATGAGTATCTGTCACCATCGTCGTTAGCTTGTAGTTTCCTGCGGTGCATTATTTTGCTATATTTATTGCAAATTGCTTGCTAGCAAGAGAGAAGGTGGGTGCACTTAGCGCCCCAGACTTTGCCGTTTTGCGCCGCGCACTTTATGGCGACAACACTTATAGCTTGGGAGCTATTGTGGCACGTCACCTTCACCTTAACAGATCCAAGGGTAAAATACATGGGGGCATTTACGCTACTCGCTTGGTGACTCACTTCAATGTGCATATACGCCAGCATGATCATCCTTTGCCCAAAGCTTATTTAGATAGAGCACCTACGGAGGACCACCATTTTATTGCTACTAATTACCCTGATATTGATATGCCTTACAACTTAGTTTTTAGTGTGGATACTCGTGATATTATCCCCTTGCCTGCACCTGCATTGTTTGATCATGTTGCCTGGGGCGGATATAGGATTATGCCTGAGGACATTGTCGCTTACCGGAACAACCAGGCTGCGACACAGGAGGAGCCTCATCAATGGGACCCTGTGGTGCCTGCTCCCTGGCACTTCAACATTGGACCTCACGGCTTCTTCGAGTGGCCCTAGACCAAGTTAGGCCAAAAGCCTAAGCTTGGGGGAGTACGTATTCCCACCGACATTATATTCATGTTCCCACATTTCATTCCAGTTGTAAGTGTCCACACTTTTTCATTGTATCATACATGTTTGATTTATTTTCTCGCTTTCTTCTTGTGTGTTTGAAAAACTTCGAGAAAATCCAAAAATATGTTCTCGCTTCTTTTTTGATTTTTCTTCCTAGTTTAAATTGTTGTAGCACTAAAAAGAAAACCCAAAAAGATTCCCTTTGCTTGTTGGGAGCTTTCCCGTGTAAATAGTTTTTCTTGTTTTTGCTTTTCTCTTTTTGTTTGCTTGTTTACAAAAAAAAAACTCCAAAAACATTTCAGTGTGTTTCTCTGAATTTCTTTTCCTTTTGTTGAGTCCTACCAAGGAGAAGACCACGATGAAAATGTTGAGTGGCTCTCATTTGCATTACTGATCTAATAAAGAGTCCATATTGCCTTGTCTTCTCCTCTTGAATAAAATGTTTGCAAATTCCAGCTTAGTCCACGGCACTCTTGCACTATTATTATTATTTTCAAATCGTTCGGTCGTGCAAGTGAAAGGCAATAATGACGATATTAGATGAACTGGTTGTGGCAGAGAGAAACAGGTATGAACTCTACTTGTTCTGTTTTTGTAAATATGTTTAACCTATTATCCATGATTCAGCCTATTATGATCAAACATGTTTGCAATGACAATTAGAGATTATAGTTTCTCATGCCATCCGTAAGTAGCTAGGAGTGAATAATGACTTATCTTGGATATCAACATTGCGTTAAAATGATTGTGATATAGTATGATGATATGGTGTCCTCCTCTGAATGTTCGAGTGGCTTGACTTGGCACATGTTCATGCATGTAGTTGAATCAAAACCAACATAGCCTCTATGATATTTATGTCCATGGTGTTCATATCCTACTCAGGATAGTATCCAATGTTACTTATGCATAATGCATGTTCATGACCGTTGTTGCTCTCTAGCTGGCCGCTTCTCAACCTATTTGCTAGCCTTCGCCTGTACTAAGTGAGAACTCTGCTTGTACATCAAAAACCTAAAACCCAAGTCATTCCAGATGAGTCCACCATACCTACCTATATGCGGCATTACCCTGGCGTCCTAAGCAAATTTGCATGTGCCATCTCTAAAAACTTCAAATAAATATCCTTTTTGTGTGCCTGGATCATTCATGGAACAACAGGAGGTAGTCGGTATCTTCCATGCTAAGCGGGTTATTCTCAGGTCGAGTGTTTATTCACTCGCCGCCATGAAAAAGAAGCGTGTAACAGAGGATGCCAGTCCCAAACTGCAAAAAGGAAAGAGCTTACAAATAATCAAATAAAAACTCCCAATGGAGTCATAACCTTTACATTTCCACTCGGGAACCGCCACTAGCGTGTTTAGCATGGAAGATATTGATAACTGATAGTCGTTAATTAAATGAGTTTGACGCCCTCGACTCAACCGTACACTAATCATGCACGCAAATGTGTACGATCAAGATCAGCGACTCACGGGAAAATATCACAACACAACTCCAAAAGTAAAATAAGTCATGCAAGCATCATATTAAAAGCTAGGGGCCTCGAGAGCTCGAATACAAGTGCTCGATCATAAACGAGTCAGCAGAAGCAACAAAATCTGGGTACAGACATAAGTTAAACAAGTTGCCATAAGATGGCTAGCACAAACTGGGATATAGATCGAAAGAGGCGCAGGCCTCCTGCCTGGGATCCTCCTAACCTACTCCCGGTCATCATTAGTGGCTTGCACGTAGTAGTAGGAACCTCCGATTATAGTAGGATTAAATAAATCAGCGGTGGCGTCGGCTCACAGGCTCCAACGTCTGGTTGCGGCATCCGGGAAGAAGAGAAAAAAGGGGGGAAAGATGGAGCAAAGCAACCGTGAGTACTCATCCAAAGTACTCTCAAGCAAGGATCTACACTACATATGCATGGGTATATGTGTAAAGAGGCAATATCGGTGGACTGAACTGCAGAATGCCAGAATAAGAGGCGGATAGCTAGTCCTATCGAAGACTACGCTTCAGGCATCCTTCGTCTTGCAGCATGTAGAAGAGAGCAGATTGAAGTCCTCCAAGTAGCATCGCATAGCATAATCCTACCCGGGATCCTCCCCTCGTCGCCCTGTGGGAAAGCGATCACTGGGTTGTCTCTGGAACTTGTCTGGATGTGTTTTATTAAGTATCCGGTTCTAGTTGTCATAAGGTCAAGGTACAACTCCGGGTCGTCCTTTTACCGAGGGACACGCCTATTCAGATAGATCAACTTCCCTGCAGGGATGCACCGTACATAACCCAACATGCTTGATCCCCTTTGGCCGGACACACTTTTCTGGGTCATGCCCGGCCTCGAAAAATCAACACGTCGCCGCCCTACCTAGGCTGTGAGAGAGGTCAACCGCGGTCTAAATCCTATCTTGGCAGGTGCAGGCCCATCGCCCATTGCACACCTGCACATTGCGTACGCGGCAGGTGAGTAGACCTAGCCTCCCTTATACAAGGGCAGGCGTTCCAGTCCAACCCGGCGCGTGCAGCTCAGTCGCTGACGTCAAGAAGGCTTTGGCTGATACCATGACGTCGAGTGCCCATAACTGTTCCCGCGTAGTTGGTTAGTGCGTATAGGCGAGTGGCGAGACTCAGATCAAATACCAAGATCTTGTTAAGCGTGTTATTTTGAAGTAACCGCGAACGCCGACTAGGGCCAGGCCCACCTATCTCCTTGGTGGTCTCAACCTTCCTTGTCGCTCCGCCACAAAGTAACAGTCGGGGGCCATGGGGAACCCAGGCCCACCTCTATCAGGATGGAGCCACCTGTCCTTCCAGCCCCCACATCGAAATCACTTGCCGGTACTCTACGAGCCGACCCGACTTTAGTCACCATATGTATAGTATATATATATATATGTATAGTATAAACCTGTGATCACCTCCCGAGTGATCACGGCCCGATAGTATAGCAAGGCAGACTAACAAGAATGTAGGGCCACTAATGATAAACTAGCATCCTATACTAAGCATTTAGGATTGCAGGTAAGGTATCAACAACTATAGCAACAATGACAGGCTATGCAACAGAATATGATTAACCGAACAGTAACATGCTACACTACTCTAATGCACGCAATAGAGAGAAGAATAGGCGATATCTGGTGATCAAGGGGGGCTTGCTGGTTGCTTTAATAAAAGAAGAATTAAATCAAGCTGCGTGAGTCGAGCTGGGTAGCAGCGATGTCGGTCTCGTAATCTCTTGGAGAGAGGGAAGAAACAATAAATACAATGCAAACATAAGCATGATGATGCATGACATGACAATGGCGATGCTAAATTGTGCCCTAACTTGTGACGATGGGTGGTACCGTGAAATGAAACATCCGGAAAGTATCCCGGTGTTTGGCGTTTTGAACGAGATGAACGGTGAGATATTGCAGGTTCACTATGCTAGGACGCGTGGCGGACGAACGGGCTGCATATCCGAATTCGTCTCGTCGTTCTGAGCAACTTTCATGTACAAAGTTTTTCCATCTGAGTTATGGATTATTTTATATTGATTTTTAAAGTTTTAGGCATTTTTGAAATTTATTTAATTATTTAAATTGAAAATTATCCAGAATAGTGAAAGGTGATGTCAGCATGACATCACCATGACATCAGCAGGTCAAACCCAGCTGACCAGAGTCAAACCTGGCCTATGGGTCCAATGGGACCCACCTGTCATAGACTAAGGCTACTAAAAAGGTTTAATTATTTTGGTTAATGGATTAAGTTAATCTAAACAGGATTAATTAAGTTAATTAATTATTATTTTTAATTATATATTTTTTATTCTTTTTTTAAAACGTTTCAGGCGGGGCCCCTTTGTCATTGGCTAAGGGGCCTTAGCGGGTCGTCTTGACGAGCAGGTCTCGGACGGGTGTGGCGCTTCGTTAATGGGCGAACACAGGCATCGGCCTTAGCCACAGCAAGGCGCCCGGCCTGGCGCCAGCCGGGCGAGGCGGCGGGATGACAGGCGCCTGGGATAGGCGGCGGCGGGAGGAGGAGAGGCGCTTGGCGGAGCAGATGGGGAGGCGGCCTGAGGGGCAGGAGAGGCGGCCAGCGAGGTGGCGTCTGGCGGGCTCGGCAAGGAAAGCGCGAGAGAGGCGAGGCCGGGCAGCCGAGTGCGCCCGGCGAGGAAACAGCAGCAATAGTAAACAAGGCGGCGGGCAAGCGGGCTGCAGCGGCATCGGCAGCAACACCACAGGCCTGAGGTAGGGGTAAGCGAACGCAGGGGCACGGCCACGGCGCCTTGAGGAGGGGCAGCGCAGCAGCAGCGAGCAGCGAGCGTCAGCGAGGGCAAATAGGGGCTCAGCGGCGTGGTGGTGCTCGGGCGAGGCGGCGCGAGGCTCGGCCACAGGCGCAGGGGCCTTGACGAGGCGCGAGCAGCGAACTCAGTATGACGTATGTGGCCAGTCAGTGAGGAGAGAGGAGGAGATGGGCGCTCACTTGGGTAGTAGGGTATGGGCAATGGGGCGCAGGGAGGAGGACGGGGACGACGCGTCGCAAGGGAGGTAGTCCGGCGAGGAGGGGCTCCGGTGACGTGGCCTCCGGTGAGGTCCGGTGTCGGCGTCCGGGACGTCGAGCGGCGATGCGGTCGTAGCCCCGATCCAGATCGGATCGGGAGGGGGAATCGAGAGGGAGTGGGGGAAGTGGGGTGGTTCGATCTAGAGTTTCCTAGATAGGGGGAATATGGGGGCTGGGCCAAGTGGGTTGGCCAGCCAGCTGGGCCAGTGGGCCGTGGGGGGAAGGTTCTCCTTTTTTTTGTTAGTTATAGTTTTTGTTTTTGTTTTTCCCTTTTATCTTCTTTCTATTCTGTTTTAATTCCTTTCAAATATTTAGACCTTTTATAAAAGCACGGTTCCTTCACCATAAATACCTAGGCATTTATTTGCACACTCCGAACATTTTAGTTAGACATTTTGAAAACTTTTGTTGTTTGATAAAAAAACTCAAAGTTGAACTTGAACAGTTTTGATCCGATGTGAGATTAGCAACAGCAACTAAGGTGACATGGCATCGTTAACGTGGGATCACTGTAGCCTAATTATCCGGGCGTCACAAATCTCCTCCACTACAAGAAATCTCGTCTCGAGATTTAAGCGGGGGAGTAGGGGGGAAGGTGCTGGTAGCGAAAAACCTAACGAGTCTTCTCGGACTTGGCTGCCCTTTTGAAGAGGTTGATCCCTTTCGTTGATGTCTTCACTTCTCTGCTTCAAACCACCATGATCAAGTCGTCATCCTTTCTCCGGGATCTCCATCGTCCTACGAACGCGACCAAGGGGAAAAACTTCGGAAGAACGCATCTCCACAAAGCTAGGCATCTAACGGTGAACTCAATGGGAAATACACAAGGTACCCCACGAGTTGTATTGCAGTGAATTCGTTGAGTGCAATATAAGATGGTACCAATGTTTCAAACGGGTAGGCAATCATTCGATGACTAGACAGAAGCTGGAATGGGGGTTTGAACAATGAGAATAACATGGTGTTTGATTCCAGGATGAATAATGGTATAGATTTTAGCTTGTGAATGACATACGAAGCCAGGTGCACATGATACATTAGAATCCGGGTTGTAAAGAAGAGTCAGGTTTCTATCCAGTGGACCTGTGGGTTATGGGCCCACCATGTGGGTTCAAACTAGGAAGGGTGGTGACATCTTGCATAGCCGCGACAGGGAGGCATGTCGGTGAATAGCTTGTCAGCTATGCCGGCAACAATGTCGGTACCAAGGACGGGGAACTAAGAGAGAAATTTTCTCGCTCGTTGAACGAGGTGAACCAATTGGCAAAGTTCTCACCCATTGGTGGTTACCAGAATGTCATCAACAATAGTAGCAGGGTCTTTCAGACAGAGTGGTACAACAAGGTGCCTACCTAAGCAGGGAATTATCTCCGCTCAGTTAAGTCAGATTCAGGAAAGGTTAAACAAAAGAATGGAAAGGAAAACGCGACTATCAGATTAAACAGAACAATGGAAAGGAAAATTGTGATTACACACAATTATTAGGAGTATATCCTTCCCATGGACAAGCAGAACATGGCATACAGGGTAGGAGAGCAAGTACCTAACCATTTAGATAAGAGGCAAGGATTAATCAAGATGTTACCCATACAACGGTGTTTGGATAACTGACCAAGAAACATTTAGTATCGCGCCTCCAATGTTCTTGTTGATGGGCAGGGTATCATAGTCATGCTTCGAGGTAGCAATGATATGGTGTTCCAATCAAGGGCCAGACTTTGGATACACAAATGATCCATCGGGAGCAACTTATAAATTAAGTCTTACAATTTCCTCTAGGAAGAATGGTTATCATTGCAAAAGAAATTATAATGATAGGTCCTCCAGCTAGGGGTGCTAGGCATGACATCACATTACCGGGTCATCAAAGGACCAACATCATAACTCCTGGAAAGTTGTCCCAACCATCATATTTGACCGAGATTCAAATCCGATTGGTGTCATGATACCTCAGACTCGGGATGTCTGAGAAGAAAAGGTGCGACACAAATCAACAAAATGACATTGCAAGATTCTCGGGACATGAACTATGGGAGCGGGTTCCTGAAACAATAGTTCAACATTAAACCAAGGAGGGGATGAGGAGGTGGCTGATGGGCTCAGCGACAATTCATCGAGAATTCCAAATGGATGGATTTCCACAATAATGTGAACAAGAAGATGACACTTGTTAATTCAAATGATATAATGTTGTATGCTCGAGGAAAACATACACCATCAATCACAAGTTGAAAGGTGTGCCCGAAATATGACCTTAGGAAGCAAGATCAATGTTAGAGTGATGATTCAATAACCAACAGTCTAAGAACGAACTGTCGATCGTTAACTTCAAAGCAATAGGGTTGCTAGAACTACAGAACTCAAGCAGCACCGTTAGCATATTGGTATCCTGGTTAAAAACAACACGGGGACCAAGGAAGAATGGTGATGGTGAGAAGTATCATCATACCAAGAATTTCTAAGAGGTGGAGCAATCCTTGCAACATCCTTGACATAAAGGATAGTAATACTTCAAGGTAGAACATAATTCAAACTGAATAGCAAGTTGCATCCATAACATGAACAAGTTTGTGACGAAAGGAAGGTAAAGATGTTGGCGATGGTAAGTCAAATTACCAAGGGACGAGGATGGCACTTACCATCATGAAGTTGATTGATATCCTGGAAGGAATCAAAATGTTGATGATGATCACGACAAATTTTGTCGAGAGGCTCCACGAAGATGTAATCGATCAATGACGACATCAAGCCAAGGGAATGGTGAAGCAAAAGGCTATTATAAACATAGATAAGATATCATCTTGGGATTCAGAGTTGTCTCTCAAGACAAACAATATGATAGTGAAAGTTCAATGTAAGCTTAGAGCACTGTCGAGAATGTGTCCCGGGGATGAAGGACATAGGTAGAATGGTCAAGCAGTTAGCCTGACGATGATGATGTAGTCAATCAGCTGGGAATGACACGATCGAGTACAAACTCGTAAGCAATGAAGATTACTAATAGTTGTTGCATCACAGTGCGGACTCGATTCAGTTGTCGGTGTCCTTGAGGGGTTCTAACAACTCAGAATCCATTGGGAAAATGGAATCTGCAAGAATATTAGTTGATGAGAACTCATAAGAAGTTATGTAGTTCCGTGGTATTCTCGAGATACCAGAGGGTAATACTCGAAGGCAGATCAGAATAGAAACTGAACTGGAGTGTTAACTTGCAATAGCAGATACTTTAATCTTGTCATAATAGACGAGGCAATGGAATGGTTTCCTTTCACATGTATTGAATAAGGTTAGCATGGTCGAAACCATAACTGCAAGGGATCCAATTTACTACACCAGAAGAATTATTCGAATGATTAAATATTCTTGCAAGAAGCTTTCATGATAAGTTCTACATCGTGTCCATGGGCATGAACACACATGTTCAAGGTCGACTCCCACTTCTGCAATGCATAACCTTTCATTCACTTCTCGTTTACGAAGAAGTTGTAGTGTTGAAATTTTATCTGGTGAAGCACCAGAAGAGTATGACTCGTGAAAACTTTCGGGTTCACACGGATTAAGGAAGGCATAGGTTCAACCCGTCGGGCATTTAGAAACATATACCACAAGCTTCAAGAGTAAATATCACCAGCTCGAGAGCAGAGCATGGTTGGCCAGATCAGATAATAGGATTTATCAATGGCATTATGTATCAGGTAAAGAACTTCTCGAGGTTTTAGTATACAACGGACACTATCGGATGATAATTCAACAAATGACCTGATGGTCCGTAATGGAGCTGATGTGAGTATCACCACACAACCAGCAAAAGAATCAATGGAAAGGCATTGGACTATAGAAACAACTGACTAACTCAAAGCTCCAATGCAAATGAATTGTGATTTCCAATTCAAGGGATCAGAAGCAAACGCTCTGATTAATGATGGATAAGTTGAGTAGGCTTAGGGGTACAATTGACGGCAATTTGATTGGTTGAGATCCAGCTCGTGTTTAAAATGACGTCTGATCCGGATGGGTGAATTATAGGATCTGACTGAGGTTTGCGAGTCTTCGCAACTTATTGAATCAATGGACTCAAAATGATAGTGACAAAGGATGCCAATAAGATTACTATACTTATGGGATTAACCATAATGCAAGCAAGCAAGAATTTCAAGAGCAATAAGTTGTTGAGTATTTTCGGAAGATCGAATGGTATTTTGAAGACTTTTGTGAAACACATGAACAACTAGGGATGAGCGGATACTCGACAAGTGCGAGGATTTATTTGTAGGGATATTCGTGTGGCAAAGAACTGCAAGGCAGTAGGCACAAAGTATTCTCGAAACAATAGAGAAAACTTCGGGGTATCTTGTAATAACAAGATCAACGGGAGATGATTGCATGAATGGCAAGTGTACTTGGTTATCCATTGGGGTTTATCGACGGAATGGAATTGCAAAAGCGATGGCACAAAGTATCGAGGGAACATCAGAGAGTAACTTCGAAATCTTGTAGTGCACTAAGCAATCATCTAAAGCGAGGGCTCTCCGAGAGGAAGTAGTTACGAGAACCTAGAGTCGGTGTTAGTAAAATCATTTAACCCGAATAGAGGAGAGATCAGAGTCCCAGAGTAAAGGTCGAGGAGTAAAAGATCCTAATACCACCCAAATGACGACGTGGGCCCGTAAGACTCACAGCCATGTTAGTAAAAGTTTTGTAGTGACTAGACTCGACTTCAGCCAAGGACTGTGGAAGGGGATTCCTACAGGCAGTCGGCTCTGATACCAACTTGAGACGCCCACGCTTCAACCGTACACTAATCATGCACACAAATGTGTACGATCAAGATCAGGGACTCACGAGAAGATATCACAACACAACTCTAAAAGTAAAATACGTCATACAAGCATCATATTACAAGCCAAGGGCCTCGAGGGCTCAAATACAAGTGCTCGATCATAAACGAGTCAGTGGAAGCAACAAAATCTAGGTACAGACATAAGTTAAACAAGTTACCATAAGATGGCTAGCACAAACTAGGATACAGATCGAAAGAGGCGGAGGCCTCCTGCCTGGGATCCTCCTAAACTACTCTCGGTCGTCGTCAGCGGCTTGCACACAGTAGTAGGCACCTCTAGTATAGTACGAGTCATCGTCGACGGTGGCATCTGGCTCCTGGGCTCCAACGTCTGGTTGCGGCATCCGGGAAGAAGAGAAAAAAGGGGGAAAGATGGAGCAAAGCAACTGTGAGTACTCATCCAAAGTACTCGCAAGCAAGGATCTACACTACATATGCATGGGTATATGTGTAAAGAGGCAATATCGATGGACTGAACTGCAGAATGCCAGAATAAGAGGGGGATAGCTAGTCCTATCGAAGACTACGCTTCTGGCAGCCTCCGTCCTGCAGCATGTAGAAGAGAGTAGATTGAAGTCCTCCAAGTAGCATCGCATAGCATAAACCTACCCGGCGATCCTCCCCTCATCGCCTTGTGGGAAAGCGACCACAGGGTTGTCTATGGAACTTGTCTGGGTGTGTTTTATTAAGTATCCGGTTCTAGTTGTCATAAGGTCAAGGTACAACTTCGGGTCGTCCTTTTACCGAGAGACACGCCTATTCGGATAGATCAACTTCCCTGCAGGGGTGCATCGTACATAACCCAACATGCTCGATCCCCTTTGGCCGGACACACTTTTCTGGGTCATGCCCGGCCTCAGAAGATAAACACATCGCTGCCCTACCTAGGCACAACAGAGAGGTCAGCACGCCGGTCTAAATCCTATGCGCGCAGGGGTCTAGGACCATCGCCCATTGCACACACACGCGTTGCGTCTGTGACGATGAAGCAGACCCTAGCCTCCCTTATACAAGGCGGCGTTCCGATCAACCAGCGTGCACCGCTCGATCGGCGTCAAGAAGGCTTCGACTGATACCACAACGTCGGGTGCCCATAACTGTTCCCGTGTAGTTGGTTAGTGCGTATAGGCTAGTGGCCAGACTCGGATCAAATACCAAGATCTTGTTAAGCGTGTTATTTTGAAGTAACCGCGGACGCCGACCAGGGCCAGGCCCACCTCTCTCCTAGGTGGTCTCAACCTGCCATGTCGCTCCGCCGCAAAGTAACAGTCGGGGGCCGTCGGGAACCCAGGCCCACCTCTACCGGGATGGAGCCACCTGTCCTTCCAGCCCTCACATCGAAATCACTTGCGGGTACTCTACGAGCCGACCCGTCTTTAGTCAACAATATGTATAGTATATATATGTATACTATAAACCCGTGATCACCTTCCGAGTGATCATGGCCCGATAGTATAGCAAGGCAGACTGACAAGAATGTAGGGCCATTGATGATAAACTAGCATCCTATACTAAGCATTTAGGATTGCGGGTAAGGTACAACAACTGTAGCAACAATGACAGGCTATGCAACAGAATAGGATTAACCGAACAGTAGCATGCTACACTACTCTAATGCAAGCAGTAGAGAGAAGAATAGGCGATACCTGGTGATCAAGGGGGGGGGCTTGCCTGCTTGCTTTGGCAAGAAGGAGGGGACGTCAACTCCGTAGTCGAACTGGGTAGCAGCAGCATCGGTCTCGTAGTCTACCAGAGAGAAGAGGGGGAAGAAACAATAAATACGATGCAAACATAAGCATGACGATGCATGACATGACAATGAGCGATGCTAGGTGTGCCCTAACGCAGCAGTAGGTGGTACCGCTGAAAGGGGGAAACATCCGGGAAAGTATCCCCGGTGTTTCGTGTTTTCGGACAGATGAACCGGAGGTGAAATGTTGCAGGTTCACTATGCTAGGGACACGTGGCGTACGGACGGGTTGCGTATCCGAATTCGTCTCGTCGTTCTGAGCAACTTTCATGTACAGAGTTTTTCCATCCGAGTTATGGATTATTTTATATTAACTTTTAAAGTTTTACGCATTCTTGAAATTTATTTAATTATTTAAATCGAACATTATCCAAAATAGGGAAAGGTGATGTCAGCATGACATCACAATGATGTCAGCAGGTCAAACCCAGCTGACCAGAGTCAAACCTGGCCTATGGGTCCAATGGGACCCACCTGTCATAGACTAAGGCTACTAAACAGGTTTAATTATTTTGGTTAATTGATTAAGTTAATCTAAACATGATTAATTAAGTTAATTAATTATTATTTTTAATTGTATAATTTTTTATTCTTTTTTAAATGTTTCTGGGGGCGGGGCCCCTTTGTCATTGGCTAAGGGGGCCTTAGCGGGTCGTGCGGGCAGGCAGGTCTCAGACGACGGGTGGGCACCCGTTAACGGGCGAACCCGGGCATCGGCCTCGGCACGGCGGGGCGCCGGCCCCACGCCAACCGGGCGGAGGATGGCGGGATGACGACGGCGCACGGGATAGGGGCGGCCGGCATGAGGAGCGGGGCGCGGCAAAGCAGTGGGGAGGCGGCGCGGGAGAGCGGCCAGCGCGGGGTGGCATACGGCGGACTCGGCGGGGAAAGGCGCAGGGGAGAGCGAGGCCGGGCGGCCGGAGGTGCACCGGCGATGGGAAGGCAGCAGCAGCAAACAAGGTGGCGGGCAAGAGGGCTGCAGCGGCATCGGCAAGCAGCACCACCAGGGGCGCGTGGGGTAGGGGGTTGGCGAACAGGGGCACGACCACAGGCGGCCTTGGCGGAGGGCGGGGCGGGCAGCGGCGGCGAGACACGTCGCTTGAGGAGCAAGCAGGGCGCGACGTGGTGGTGCCGGCGGCGCGCGCGCTGAGGCTCAGCCATAGGGGTGCAGGGAGCGGACGGGCGCGGCACAGCGAACTCAGCCTTGAGACAGCGTGGCGGTCTGATGAGGAGAGAGGAGGAGAGGGAGGCGCTCACTGGGGTAGTAGGGTATGGGCAGTGAGGCGCAGGGAGGAGGACGGGGACGGCGCGTCGTAGGGGAGGCAGTCCGGCGAGGAGGGGCTCCGGCGACGTGGCCTCTGGAAAGGTCTGGTATCGGTGTCCGGGCCGTCGAGCGGCGACGGGGTCGCAGCCCCGATCCAGATCGGATCGGGAGGGGGAAGCGATAGGGAGTGGGGGAAGTGGGGTGGTTCGATCTAGGGTTTCCTAGACAGGGGGATATGGGGGAGTGGAGTGAGCCGGCTAGGCCAGGTGGGCTGGCCGGCCAGCTAGGCCAGTGGGCCGTGGGGGCAAGGTTCCCCTTTTTTTGTTAGTTTTAGTTTCTGTTTTTGTTTTTCCCTTTTATCTTATTGTTGGGGAACGTAGTAATTTCAAAAAAAAATCCTACGCACATGCAAGATCATGGTGATGCATAGCAACGAGAGGGGAGAGTGTTGTCCACGTACCCTCGTAGACCGAAAGCTGAAGCATTAGAACAACGCGGTTGATGTAGTCGTACGTCTTCACGGCCCGACCGATCAAGCACTGAAACTACGGCACCTCCGAGTTCTAGCACACGTTCTGCTCGATGACGATCCCCGGACTCCGATCCAGTAGAATGTCGGGGAAGAGTTCCGTCAGCACGACGGCGTGGTGACGATCTTGATGTTCTACCGTCGCTGGGCTTCGCCTAAGCACCGCTACAATATTATCGAGGACTATGGTGGAGGGGGGCACCGCACACGGCTAAGAGATCCAGAGATCAATTGTTGTGTCTAGAGGTGCCCCCCTGCCCCTATATATAAAGGAGCCAAGGGGGAGGGGGCGGCCGGCCAAGGAGGGGCGCGCCAAGGGGAGTCCTACACCCACCGGGAGTAGGACTCCCTTCTTTCCTAGTTGGAATAGGAGAAGGGGCGAGGAGGAGGGAGAGAGGAAGGAAAGGGGGGCGCCGCCCCCCTCTCCTTGTCCTATTTGGACTAGGGGGAGGGGGCTTGGCCCAGCCCTTGCTTCCTCTCTTCCTCTCCACTAGGGCCCATGTAGGCCCATTAAGCCTCCGGGGGGTTCCAGTAACCTCCGGGTACTCCGGTAAAATCCCGATTTCACCCGGAACACTTCCGATAACCAAATATAGGCTTCCAATATATCAATCTTCATGTATCGACCATTTCGAGACTCCTCGTCATGTCCGTAATCACATCCGGGACTCCGAACAAACTTCGGTACATTAAAACTCATAAACTCATAATAAAACTTTCAACAAAACCTTAAGCGTGTGGACCCTACGGGTTCGAGAACTATGTAGACATGACCTAGAACTGTTTCCGGTCAATAACCAATAGCGGAACCTGGATGCTCATATTGGCTCCTACATATTCTACGAAGATCTTTATCGGTCAAACCGCATAACAAGCTATGGCCTTGGGTAGTTAGGCTCTGATAAAACCACTGCTAATGATGCCATGTCACCCTTGTCACTGTTGCTAAACGCAGGTTAGATCGAAACGTTTCAAAATTAAATTTGGATTTAGGCAAACAATACAGTTTTTAGATATTAAAACCTAAAATGTTCATTAAATATTAGATGAGTCAGAGGCTATGATAAAATTGTAAACAACATTATTGAAATTTGATAAGTGACTTAAACAACCTCAAACAGTGGCTGAAAACATTATTTAATAACCTTTCTATTAATACAAAATAAATATGAAATGATACTTAACCCAAACTAGTTTTTGGTGGTAGGATATATTGTCTTTGTGAATTATGGTCCAACTCTCATATTTTACCAAACTCATGTGGTGCCCAAAACAAATAGCAAAAGAGAAAAGAAAATAAAGAAAAGGAAAAGAATAAAACAGAAAACAAAACTTACAAAGGAAAAAAACCTTCCCCCAGTAGGGTCGTGGCCCAGGTGGCCCTAAACCACCAGGCCGCCCAACCGCCCATCGCCCCATCGCCTCACCTTATCGCCAGACCGACCGAACCCTAGCGGTTCAACCCTCCCCACTCACCCCCACTCGCTCCCCGCCCTCCTCCCCTCTCCCGATCCGATCTGGATCGAGATGGCTCTCCCGACCCGTTCCCTCCCTCGGCCTTGCGTTACCTTTGCAACACCACCGGCCGCCGCCATCATCGCCACCTCCGCCGTCGCCCAAAGTCGTCCCCGACGGCCTCGTTCCGAAAACCCCCCCACCACTCCCCCTCTACTTCAACCCCGATCGAGAACTGGATCGGGCAATTCAAATCACCGCGCCCGATTCAGCGCCCACCCCCAGCGTCTCCCGCGCCCCATCCGCCGGGCGCCGCATCCCAGCAGCCTCCTCCTCGACACTACGGGCGCCGTCGACAACGCGCCCGCCCTTGGCTGGACCCTCTCCGAGCCTCTCCGCCTTGCCGCGTTATTACTGGCGCTTCGTCCCGCCGAACTGCGTCATCCTCGCGCCGTCGTCTTGGACTGCCCGTCCCGCCTCTCGCCGTCGGTCCTCCCAGCGCGCCGCGCCGCTTCTCGTCAGCGGGTGAGCTCCCCATCGGGCCCGTCCGTCTCCCCCCTCGACAGCATGCCCCCCTAACCCGTCCGCGCCAGCGCCGCTTCGCTGGTAGCGCGTCCGCCGATAGCTCCGCCCGTTTCCTCCGCCCGTCGTGCCTTCGGCCGGCCGTAGCCACCGACCGCTGCTAGCGCGCAGCGCCAGAGCTGCGCCTTGCCCACACCCTTGCCCGGCTACCTCTGCCGTGGCGGCGTCGCCCCGATGGCTCGGGAACACACGGTTGCCACGCCCGATGCCATTTACGCCCGCCCACTAAGGCCCTTGTGCCCTTTGCCATGCAGGGCCCATCCACGAATGTTAAAAAATATAAAAAAAAATTAAAAATATATATATATTAATTAATTAATTAACTAACTAAATTAATTAAGTTAATTAAGTCTGATTAATTGACTAGTTAAATTTACTTAACACGCTAATTAAACTAAATGGCGATAACTAGATATCGATCAATGATGAATGGACCCACGCGTCAGATTGACCAAGTCAACTGACTGTTGACTGCTGACATCACCCTGATGTCATGCTGGCGTCATAATGACATTTCCTAATTAAATTAATTTTGCTAATTCAAAAAAAAGGGATTTAAATCTTTAGAAAATCATATCTTTTAATCCGTAACCGGATGAAAATACTTTCTACATGAAAGTTGCTCGAGCGGCGAGGCGAATCCGGATCGCGATCCGTTAAATCGCCACACACCTAACCTATCGAACCTGCAAACTTTCCTCTCGGTTCATCATCGTGAGACGTCCGGGCAAGGAAAACTTTCCGATGTTTCCCCTTCGCCATGTCGCCTAGTGCTGCGTTAGAACACGTCTAGCTCGATGCATTGTCTGTTATGCACTTGCTGCTATGTATTTACTGTTTCTTCCCCTCTTCTCTCCGGTGACCCCGAGACCGATCTTGATGTCCACTGTGATCGACTCGTCACCGCGACCCCTCTCTCTTGCCCGAGCAACCAGGCAAGCCCCCCCTTGATCACGGATATCGCTTACTCTTCTCTATCTGCTTGCATTAGAATAGTGTAGCATATTCTTTTTTTCGAGATACTCCTATCTTTGCTGCATAGCTTTGTCCTTGTAACCATTGTTACCTTACGCAATCCTATATGCTTAGTATAGGATGCTAGTACTTTCATCTGTGGCCCTACATACTTGCCCGTCTGCCGTGCTATACTATCGGGCCGTGATCACTCGGGAGGTGATCACGGTATATACTATATCTTGTACACTATTACATTACCTGTGGTACTTTGTTAGGAGATGGGGCTGAAAGGACGGGTGGCTCCATCCCGGTAGAGGTGGGCTGGGTTCCCGACGGACCCCGATTGTTACGTTGTGGCGGAGCGGCAGGCAGGTTGAGACCGCCTAGGAGAGAGTGGGCACAGCCTGTTCGGCGTTCGCGGTTACTTAACACAACTTAACGAGGTCTTGGTATTTGATCTGGGTTGGCTCTGAGCTTATCGCACTAACCATCTCTGGGGAGTAGTTATGGGTATCCGGCGTCGTGGTATCGGCCAAAATACTTGAGGCGTCGGCGACGAGCGGCGCGCGCGGATTGGTGGAACGCTTTCTTGGGCTAGATGCGCTTCCGGCCACGTCACATAACGTCTTGAGTGTGCTTTCGAGGCGATGGGCCCAGACCCTGCGGCGCTTAGGTTTAGACCGGCGTGTTGGCCTCTCTGTTGTGCCTAGGTGGGGCTGCGGCGTGTTGATCTTCAGCGGCGGGCATGACCCAGAAAGTGTGTCGGCCAAATGGGATCAAGCGTCTTTGGGTAAGATGGTGCACCCTGCGGTGATTAATCTATTCGGATAGCCGTGATCTTGATAACAGGGCGACTTGGAGTTGTACCTTGAGCTTATGACAACTAGAACCGGATACTTGATAAAACACACCCTTCAAGTGCGGATACAACGGTGGTCGCTCTCGCTCGGGGTTATGAGCGAGGATTGCGGGTAGGATTATTGCTATATGATGTTACTTGGAGGACTTCCGTTGTCCTCTTACATGCATTGCGGGACCGGTGTCGAAGCGTAGTCTTCGTTAAGACTAGCTATCCCCTCTTATTACGGCTTTCTGATTCAGTCCACGATATGGCCTTTACACATATATCCATGCATATGTAGTGTAGCTCCTTGCTTGCAGTACTTTGGATGAGTACTCACGGTTGCCTTGTTCCCCTTTTCCCCTACCTCTACTCGATTGCTGCAACCAGGCGATGGAGCCGGGAGCGACGTCACCGCCTATGGCGACTACTACTGCGGAGGTGCCTACTACTACGTGCAGCCCGGCGGCGGCGACCAGGAGTGACCTAGGAGGATCCTGGCGGAGGCTGCTCCTCTTCGTCTGTATCGGTTTGTGCTAGCCATCTTATGGCACCTTGTTTAACTTATGTACGTACTCGAGATATTGTTGCTTCCGCTGACTTCGTCTATGATCGAGCACTTGTATTCGAGCCCTCGAGGCCCCGGCTTGTATTATGATGCTTGTATGACTTATTTTATTGTAGAGTTGTGTTGTGATATCTTCCGTGAGTCCTTGATCTTGATCGTACACATTTGCGTGCATGATTAGTGTCACGATTTAATCGAGGCGTCTGAGTTAATATCGAGCCGATTGCTGTAGGAATCCCCCTTCCACACTCCTTGGCCGAAGTCGAGTCTAGACTTTACAAAACTTTTACTAACATGGCTGTGCGGCCCACGGGCCCACGTCGCCATTGGGTGGTATTAGGATCTTTTACTCCTCGATCTTTGCTCTGGGATTCTGAACTCTTTTCTATTCGGGTTAAATGAATTTGCTAAAAACAAAACTAACTTTAGGTTCTCGCAAGTACTTTATCCGGAGAGCCCTCACTTGAGATGATGATACGCTAATCAGAAGATTCCGGAGATACTCTCTGATGATCTCTCGAGACTTTGTGCCCATCACTTTTGCTATTCCTGGCCACCGATAAATCCGTATGGATAACTACTTACACTTGCCATTCATACGATCATCCCCCATTGATCTTGTTATTACAAGATACCCCGAAGTTTTCTCTATTGTTAGAATACTTTGTGCCTCTGCCTAGCAGTTCCTTACTACATGAATACCCCTCAAATAAATACTCGCACTTGTCGGTATCCGCTCATCCTGTTGTTCATGTGTTACACAAAATTCTTCAAAATACTATTCGATCTTCGAGAATCCTCTGGAGCCTTTGGCTCTTGAAATTCTTAACTTGCTTGCATTATGGTTAATCCCATAAGTCTCGTAGTCATATTGACATTCCTTGTCATTATCATTTTGAGTCTGTTGACTCAATATGTTTCTGAATACCATAATCATCATTGATCCTTATAAATTACCTTTACGGCTGAGCTGCCATTCTTTTAAGCTGGAATTGGTTCTCGACCAATCCAATTGCCATTGATTGTACCCTAAGGCTATTCAACTTATCCTCCCTAATCGAGCATTGCTTGATCCCTTGATTTAGGAATCATAATTCCTTTACATTTGACAATTGAGTTAGTCGGTTGTTTCTATAATTTGATCTCCTTGCATTCTTCTACCTCTAGTTGAGTCTTGATGCTCACATCGGATCCCTAGTGGACCACCGGATCCTTTGTTGGATTTTATCGACAACGCCCTTCATATACAATAACCTTGTGAGCCTTTCCTCGATACATAATGCCTTTGGTAAATTGTATCCTCTGCTTTCTCAACCATGCTCGCCTTGAGCTTGAGTTAATTATTTCTAAAGATTACGGTATATGATTCCAAGAAGCCCTATGGGTTGGACATATGCCTTCACTAAACCGTGTGAACCGAAAGTTTTCACGAATCATACTCTTCGGTGCTTGGCGGATAAAATTTTCAACACTTGCAACTTCATCGAGCGTGAGAAGTGAATGAAGGGTTATGCATTGGAGAAGTGGAGTCGACCTTGAACTTGTGTTCATGCCCATGGACACGATGTAGATCTTATCATTGAAGCTTCTCTTAAATTAATTATTCCTTTGGTATAAGTTCATCTTATATCATTTGATCGGCCTTTTGCAATCGTGGTTCCGACCATGTTCTCTTTTAAATACCATTTCTCGTGCAAGTTTTAGCACTTGTCTTACGTAGAGCAATAACCCCGTCCAACCTCTACTTTGATATGTCATCGAGTATTACCCACGGTATCTCGAGATTATCATGGAACTGCATAACCTCTTATGAGTTCTTCATCAAGTGCTACCTTCCCACTTTGTTTCCAAATTTTCACGGGCTCTGAGTTATTAAACACTCAAAGGCGCCGATAAATGAATCGAATCCGCTCTACGGTTCAACAACTCTTGATAGCTTCTATAAGTGCGAGTTGTACCCGATCCGCCATTCCTAGCCTGTTTGGCTATATCATTGTCGTGATGATTTTATCTGTACTACCCGTTCCTTCTTCACGGAGCACAATTTTCGACGAGGAACTGACCTTACGTCGATCCTCATCGACATATCATTTCGCCTTGAACAACAAGCTTGGTTTCGAGTTTGTGTCGTACCCTTGGTTCTAATAACCTTTCACTTCATCATTACTTTGACTTGATGTCGTCACTGTTTGATTACATCTGCATGAAATCTCTCGACAATTGTGTCGTGATCATCATCAACCTTATGAGCTCTTCCAGGAATTCAATTGAATTCATGATGGGTAATACCATCCTTGCCCTCGATGATTCCTGTTTTCATCGACCACTTTATTGCCTTCCGTTCAACACAAGTTGTTCGTGTTTTGTGTAAACCTTGAGATCCCTGCTATCCAGCATTTGTTCTTCTTTACCTTGGAGTATTACCATCTGTTAATATCAAGGATGTTGTGAGGACTGCTCCACCTCTTAAGAAATTCTTGGTATTGAGATGCTTCTCACCATCACCATTCTTTCTTGGTCCCGTGTTGCTTCCAACGGTGTACCAACAAGTGAACAGTGCTGTTTGAATTCTGCCCTTCTAGCAAGCCTCTTGCTTTGAAGTGAAATTCTTAGACTATCGATTATTGAATCACCATTACGACATTGGTCGTGCAACCCAACCCATCAGGCGCACCTTTCAACCAATTTTTACTTGTGTATGTTTTCCTCGAGCATATTTCCTAGTATCATTTGTTCCGACAAATGTTATCTCCTATTCACTTAAATGTGGGAGTCTATCTCTTGGGAATCTCGGTGAATTGCCGTTGAGTTCACAGACACCCCTTGTCCTCTCCTTGGGTTAATGATGGACTCTTGTTAGCGGAAATCACATCATAGTTCATTTCCCGAGAATCTTACATTGCCATCTCGTCAATTTCGTTGCACCTTTTCTTCTCGGGTATCCTAAGTCGAGGTATCTTTACACCAATCGGATCTGAATCTCGGTCAGATATGATGGTTGGGACCATTTCCAAGATTTATGTTATTGGTCCTTTAATGAACCGGTAGCATGATGTCATGCCTAGCACCCCAATTGGAGGACCTATCATTATAGATTCCTTTTCAGCGGGGTTATCCATTCATCCATGAGGAATTGTAATCTGATTCTACAAGTTATTCGGATGGATCCTTCGTGATTCAAAGTCTGATCTTCACACGAAGGCCATGTCAATGCTATCTCGTAGCATGTCTGTGATACTTTGATTTTCAACAAGAACATTCGAAGCCCAACGCTAAATGTTTCTTGCTCAATTATCCGAACACCGTTGTATGGGTAATGTCATGGAATTTCTCTCCCCTTACCTAAAGGGTTTTCTACATTATCTCCTATCGTGGATATCTTGCTCTGCTTGTCCTTGGGAAGGATATGCCCTTGAATTATGTGTTTAAACACATTTTCCTTTCCATTGTTCTGTTTAATATGATAATCATATTTTACTTTCCATTGGTTGTTTGAACCTTTCTTGGGATATATATAATCTAAGCAGTGATAATCCCCTGCTTAGGTAAGCACCTCGTTGTACCACTCTGTAAGTAAGACCCTATTACTATTTGTTGATGACATTCCGGTAACCACCGATGGACAAGAACCTTGCCTATTGGTCGCCTCGTTCAACGAGCGGAAAATGGTTCTCTTCGTCCCTCGCCCTTGGTACCTATGTTGTTGCCGACATGACCCTCGACTCTCCTCCTCGACTTGCCTTGCTTACATGATCGTGCAGGATGTCAACAACCTTCTACTTTTAACCACATGGTGGGCCCATAACCCACAGTCACGGATCGAAACGACTATCTGTACACCCCGATTTCAAAGTTATTCCTTGCCGTGGCCTCGTATGTAATTCACGGGCCACCGTCATAATGATCTATTACGGTATCGACGCGATACTTACTCTCGCTACTCTGAACCCCTTTCTCACTCTGGTTCGGGCTTGAGCCGCTACCTACCGCTTGGAGCCTATTATGGTACCTTCGTACCTTACTCTCGAGGTATTTCATATGTTCAACTCGAGATATAATCTTATACTAATTCATGGGTTAGCCCAGTTGTTTCCCTTAAGAGCATTATGTCGTAGTGAGCTGCCTTATCTTTCGTAAGTCGATGGAGTTCGAAGAAATGATGACCAGTTATCATGATGCGTCGGAATAAAGGATTGAAGACATCAACGAAAGGATTAACTTCTTGAGGAGATCCGTTAGAATTTAAGTAACGGACATTCCCCTTACTCCCCTCTTAAATCTCGGGGCGAGATTTCTTGTAGTGGAGGAGAATTGTGGCCTTGGGTAGTTAGGCTACAGTAAAACCCTGCTAATGATGCCATGTCACCCTTGTCACTTGTTGCTAAGCATGAGTTAGATCGAAAGCGTTTCAAAATTAAATTTGGATTTAGGCAAACAATACAGTTTTAGATATTAAAACCTAAAATGTTCATTAAATATTAGATGAGTCGGAGGCTATGATAAAATTGTAAACAACATTATTGAAATTTGATAAGTGACTTAAACAACCTCAAGCAGTGGCTGAAAACATTATTTAATAACCTTTCTATTAATACAAAATAAATATGAAATGATACTTAACCCAAACTAGTTTTTGGTGGTAGGATATATTGTCTTTGTGAATTATGGTCCAACTCTCATATTTTACCAAACTCATGTGGTGCCCAAAACAATTAGCAAAAGAAAAGAAAATAAATAAAAGGAAAAGAATAAAACAGAAAACAAAACTTACAAAAGGAAAAACCTTCCCCCACGGCCGGGTGGTGGCCCAGTGGCCCCTAAACCACCAGGCCATTAACCGCCCCATCGCCCCATCGCCTCACCTTATCGCCCGACCGGCCGAACCCTAGCGGTTCAACCCTCCCCTCACCCCCACTCGCTCCCCGCCCCTCCTCCCTCTCCCAGATCCGATCTGGATCGGGATGGCTCTCCCGACCCCATTCCTCCCGGCCTCGCGCGTTGCACTTTGCAACCTTTACCACCGCCGCCATCATCGCCACCTCCGCCGTCGCCCAAAGTCGTCCCCGACGGCCTCGTTCCGAAAACCCCCCCCACTCCCCTCTACTTCAACCCCGATCCAGGCTGGATCGGGCAATCCGTCACCGCGCCCGATTCGGCGCCCACCCCAGCGTCTCCCGCGCCCCATGCCGCCCGGGACGCCGCATCCCCGACGGCCTCCTCCTCGACACTACCGGACGCCGTCGACAAACGCCGCCCCGCCGCTGGACCCTCGCCGGAGCCTCTCCGCCTTGACCGCGTCGTCACCGTCGCTCGTCCCCGCCGGACTGCGTCATCCTCGCGCCCGTCGTGCCGGACTGCCCCGTCCCCGCCTCTCCTTCGTCGGTCCTCCCCGCGCATCGCCGCCCGCTTCTCGTCAACGGGGGTGAGCTCCCCATCGGGCCCCGTCCGTCTCCCCCCCTCCGAACGTTGTGCCCCTACCCCGTCCGCGCCGACGCCGCTTCGCCTGGCTGGCCGCGTCCGCCAGCGGCTCCACCCCGTTTCCTCCGCCCCGTCGTGCCTTCCCGGCCGGCCGTGGCCACCGACCGCGCTGCTAGCCGCGCCAGGCGCCAGGGCTGCGCCTTGCCCACACCCCGCACCGCCGGCTACCTCTGTCGTGGCCGGCGTCGCCCCCCGGTGGCTCGGGAACACACGGTTGCCCATGCCCGGTGCCATTTCGCCCGCCCCACTAAGGCCCTTGTGCCACTGCCATGCGGGGCCCATCCCTGGAATGTTAAAAAAAATATAAAAAAAAGAATTAAAAAAATATATATATTAATTAATTAATTAACTAACTAAATTAATTAAGTTAATTAAGTCCTGATTAATTGACTAGTTAAATTTACTTAACCTGCTAATTAAACTAAGTAACTGATAACTAGATATCAGTCAATGACAGAATGGACCCACGCGTCAGATTGACCAAGTCAACTGACTGTTGACTGCTGACATCACCCTGATGTCATGCTGGCGTCATAATGACATTTCCTAATTAAATTAATTTTGCTAATTCAAAAAAAAGGGATTTAAATCTTTAGAAAATCATATCTTTTAATCCGTAACCCGGATGAAAATACTTTCTACATGAAAGTTGCTCGAGCAGCGAGGCGAATCCGGATCGCATCCGTTCGTCGCCACACACCCCTAACCTATCGAACCTGCAAACTTTCCTCTCGGTTCATCACATCGTGAGACGTCCGGAACAGGAAAACTTTCCGGATGTTTCCCCCTTCGCGATATCACCTAGTGCTGCGTTAGAACACGTCTAGCTCGATGCATTGTCTGTTATGCACTTGCCTGCTATGTATTTACTGTTTCTTCCCCTCTTCTCTCCGGTAGACCCGAGACCGATCTTTGATGTCCTGTGATCGACTCGTCACCGGCGACCCTCTCTCTTGCGAGCAACCAGGCAAGCCCCCCCTGATCACGGATATCGCCTACTCTTCTCTATCTTGCTTGCATTAGAATAGTGTAGCATATTCTTGTTTTGAGATACTCCTATCTTTGCATAGCTTTGTCCTTGTAACCATTTGTTACCTTACGCAATCCTATATGCTTAGTATAGGATGCTAGTACTTTCATCTGTGGCCCTACATACTTGTCCGTGCTGCCGTGCTATACTATCGGGCCATTATCACTCGGGAGGTGATCACGGTATATACTATATCTTGTACACTATTACATTACACGTGGTACTGTTGTTAGGAGATGGGGCTGAAAGGGCGGGTGGCTCCATCCGGTAGAGGTGGGCTGGGTTCCCGGGCCCCATTTGTTACATTAATGGCGGAGCGGCAGGGCAGGTTGAGACCGCCTAGGAGAGAGTGGGCACTGCCTGTTCGGCGTTCATGGTTACTTAACACGCAACGAGGTCTTGGTATTTGATCTGGGTTGGCTCTGAGCTTATCGCACTAACCATCTGGCAGGAGTAGTTATGGGTATCTGGCGTCGTGGTATCGGCCGAAATACTTGACGTCGGCGGACGGGCGGCGCGGATTGGTGGAACGCTGCTGGGCTAGAGTGCGCTTCGGCGCGTCGCATAGCGTCTGCGAGTGTGCTTTCGAGGCGATGGGCGGACCCTGCGCGCTTAGGTTTGAACCGGCGTGTTGGCCTCTGTTGTGCCTAGGTGGGGCTGCGGCGTGTTGATCTTCATGGCGGGCATGACCGGAAAAGTGTGTCCGGCCAAATGGGATCAAGTGTCTTTGGGTAAGATGGTGCACCCTGCGGTGATTAATCTATTCGGATAGCCGTGATCTTGATAACAGGGCGACTTGGAGTTGTACCTTGAGCTTATGACAACTAGAACCGGATACTTGATAAAACACACCTTCCAAGTGCGGATACAACCGGTGGTCGCTCTCGCTCGGGGTTATGAGCGGGGATTGCGGGTAGGATTATGCTATATGATGTTACTTGGAGGACTTCCGTTGTCCTCTTACATGCATTGCCGGACGGTGTCGAAGCGTAGTCTTCGTTAAGACTAACTATCCCCTCTTATTACGGCTTTCTGATTCGGTCCATGATATGGCCTTTACACATATATCCATGCATATGTAGTGTAGCTCCTTGCTTGCAGTACTTTGGATGAGTACTCACGGTTGCCTTGTTCCCCTTTTCCCCTACCTCTACTCGATTGCTGCAACAGCGATGGAGCCCAGGGCAGACGTCACCGCCTATGGCGACTACTACTGGAGGTGCCTACTACTACGTGCAGCCCGGCGGCGACCGGGGAGTGACCTAGGAGGATCCCGGCGGGAGGCTGCTCCTCTTCGATCTGTATCGGTTTGTGCTAGCCATCTTATGGCACCTTGTTTAACTTATGTATGTACTCAGATATTGTTGCTTCCGCTGACTCGTCTATGATCGAGCACTTGTATTCGAGCCCTCGAGGCCCCTGGCTTGTATTATGATGCTTGTATGACTTATTTTATTGTAGAGTTGTGTTGTGATATCTTCCCGTGAGTCCTTGATCTTGATCGTACACATTTGCGTGCATGATTAGTGTACGATTTAATCGAGGGCGTCACAACAACATACATTGTTCCCTTTGTCATCGGTATGTTACTTGCCCGAGATTCGATCGTCGGTATCTCAATACCTAGTTTAATCTCGTTACCGGCAAGTCTCTTTACTCGTTACTTAATGCATCATTCCGTAACTAACTCATTAGCTACATTGCTTGCAAGGCTTATAGTGATGTGCATTACAAGAGGGCCGGAGATACCTCTCCGACAATCGGTGACAAAACCTAATCTCGAAATCGCCAACTCAACATGTACCTTTGGAGACACTTGTAGAGCTCCTTTATAATCACCCGATTCGTTGTGACATTTGGTAGCACACAAAGTGTTCCTCCGATAAGCAGAGTTGCATAATCTCATAGTTATAGGAACTTTGTATAAGTCATGAAGAAAGCAATAGCAACATACTAAACGATCAAGTGCTAAGCTAACGGAATGGGTCAAGTCAATCACATCATTCTCCTAATGATGTGATCCCGTTAATCAAATGACAACACGTGTCTATGGTTAGGAAACATAACCATCTTTGATTAATGAGCTAGTCAAGTAGAGGCATACTAGTGACATTAAGTTTGTCTATGTATTCACACATGTATCATGTTTCGGTTAATACAATTATAGCATGAATAATAAACATTTATCATGATATGAGGAAATAAATAATAACTTTATTATTTCCTCTAGGGAATATTTGCTTCAGTCTCTCACTTGCACTAGAGTCAATAATCTAGATTACACAGTAATGATTCTAACACCCTTGGAGTCTTGGTGCTGATCATGTTTTGCTTGTGGAAGAGGCTTAGTCAGCGTGTACGCAACATTCAGATCTGTATGTATCTTGCAAATCTCTATGTCTCCCACGGACTTGGTCCTGATGGAATTGAGGCGTCTCTTGATATCCTTGGTCCTCTTGTGAAATCTGGATTCCTTTGCCAAGGCAATTGCACCAGTATTGTCACAGAAGATCTTCATTGGTCCCGATGCACTAGGTATGACACCTAGATTGGAAATGAACTCTTTCGTCCAGACTCCTTCATTTGCTGCTTCCGAAGAAGCTATGTACTCCGCTTCGCATGTAGATCCCGCCACGACGCTTTGTTTAGAACTGCACCAACGGACAGCTCCACCTTTCAATATAAACACGTATCGGGTTTGCGATTTAGAATCGTCTATATCAGTGTCAAAGCTTGCATCGACATAACCATTTACGACTAGCTCTTTGTCACCTCCATAAATGAGAAACATATCCTTAGTCCTTTTCAGGTATTTCAGGATATTCTTGACCGCTGTCCAGTGATCCACTCCTGGATTACTTTGGTACCTCCTGCCAAACTTATTGCTAAGCATACATCAGTGCAGTACACAGCATTGCATACATCATAGAGCCTATGGTGAAGCATAGGGAACATCTTTCATTTTCTCTCTATCTTCGATGTGGTGGGGCATTGAGTCGACTCAACTTCACACCTTATAATCTGAGCAAGAACCCTTTCTTTGCACGATCCATTTGAACTTTTCAAAACTTTATCAAGGTATGTGCTTTGTGAAAGTCAATTAAGCGCCTTGATCTATCTCTATAGATCTTGATGCCCAATATGTAAGGAGCTTCACGAGGTCTTTCATCGAAAACTTTTATTCAAGTATCCTTTATGCTATCCAGAAATTTGATATCATTTCCAATTAACAATATGTCATCTACATATAATATCGAAATGCTCTGAGCTCCCACTCACTTTCTTGTAAATCTGGGCTTCTCCAAAAGTCATATAAAACCATATCTTTGATCACACTATCAAAGCGTTTATTCCAACTCCGAGATGCTTGCACCAGTCCATAATTGGATCGCTGGAGCTTGCACACTTTGTTAGCACCTTTTGGATCGATAAAACCTTCCGGTTGCATTATATACAACTCCTCTTCCAGAAATCCATTCAGGAATGCAGCCTTGACATCCATTTGCCAAATTTCATAATCATAAAATGCGGCAATTGCTAACATGATTCGGACAGACTTAAGCATCGCTACGGGTGAGAAAGTCTCATCGTAGTCAATCCCTTGAACTTGTCAAAAACCTTTCGCGACAAGTCAAGCTTTGTAGACAGTAACATTACCGTTAGCGTCAGTCTTCTTCTTGAAGATCCATTTATTCTCGATGGCTTGCCGATCATCGGGCAAGTCAATCAAAGTCCATACTTTGTTCTCATACATGGATCCCATCTCAGATTTCATGGCCTCAAGCCATTTTGCGGAATCTGGGCTCGTCATCGCTTCCTCATAGTTCATAGGTTCGGCATGGTCAAGTAACATGACTTCCAGAATAGGATTACCGTACCACTCTGGTGCGGATCTTACTCTGGTAGACCTATGAGGTTCGGTAGTAACTTGATCTGAAGTTTCATGATCAATATCATTAGCTTCCTCACTGATTGGTGTAGTTGTCACAGGAACCGGTTCTTGTGATGAACTACTTTCCAATAAGGGAGCAGGTATAGTTACCTCATCAAGTTCTACTTTCCTCCCACTCACTTCTTTCGAGAGAAACTCCTTCTCTAGAAAGGATCCGAATTTAGCAACAAAAATCTTGCCCTCAGATCTATGATAGAAGGTGTACCCAATATTCTCTTTTGGGTATCCTATGAAGACACATTTCTCCGATTTGGGTTTGAGCTTATCTGGTTGAAGTTTCTTCACATAAGCATCGCAGCCCCAAACTTTAAGAAACGACAACTTTGATTTCTTGCCAAACCATAGTTCATAAGGCGTCGTCTCAACGGATTTTGATGGTGCCCTATTTAACGTGAATGCGGCCGTCTCTAAAGCATAACCCCAAAACGATAGCGGTAAATCAGTAAGAGACATCATAGATCGCACCATATCTAGTAAAGTACCATTACGACGTTCGGACACACCATTTCGTTGTGGTGTTCGGGTGGCGTGAGTTAATGAAACTATTCGCATTGCTTCAAATGTAAACCAAACTCGTAACTCAAATATTCTCCTCCACGATCAGATCGTAGAAATTTTATTTTCTTGTTACGATGATTTTCCACTTCACTCTGAAATTCATTGAACTTCTCAAATGTTTCAGACTTGTGTTTCATCAAGTATATATACCCATATCTGCTCAAATCATCTGTGAAGGTGAGAAAATAACGATACCCGCCGTGAGCCTAAATATTCATTGGACCACATACATCAGTATGTATGATTTCCAACAAATCAGTTGCTCGCTCCATAGTTCCGGAGAACGGTGTTTTAGTCATCTTGCCCATGAGGCACGGTTCCGCAAGTACCAAGTGATTCATCATCAAGTGATTCCAGAAGTCCATCGGTATGGAGTTTCTTCATGCGCTTTACACCAATATGACCCAAACGGCAGTGCCACAAATAAGTTGCACTATCAACTCTGCATCTTTTGGCTTCAACATTATGAATATGTGCATCACTACTATCGAGATTTAATAAAAGTAGACCACTCCTCAAGGGTGCATGACCATAAAAGATATTACTCATATAAATAGAACAACCATTATTCTCTGATTTAAATGAATAACCGTCTCGCATCAAACAAGATCCAGATATAATGTTCATGCTCAACGCTGGCACCAAATAACAATTATTTAGGTCTAAAACTAATCCCGATGGTAGATGTAGAGGTAGCGTGCCGACTGCGATCACATCGACTTTGGAACCATTTCCCACGCGCATCGTCACCTCGTCCTTAGCCAATCTTTGCTTAATCCATAGCCTGTTTCGAGTTGCAAATATTAGCAACAGAACCAGTATCAAATACCCAGGTGCTACTGCGAGCATTAGTAAGGTGCACATCAATAACATGTATATCACATATACCTTTGTTCACATTGCCATCCTTCTTATCCGCCAAATACTTGGGGCAGTTCCGCTTCCGGTGTCGGTCGCTTGCGGTAGAAGCACTCGAGTCTCGTGCTTAGGTCCAGATTTGGGTTTCTTCTCTTGAGCAGCAACTTGTTTGTTGTTCTTCTGAAGTTCCCTTCTTCTTCCCTTTGCCCTTTTCTCTAAACGGTGTTCTTATTGACCATCAACACTTGATGCTCATTCTTGATTTCTACCTCCGCAGCTTTCAGCATTGCGAAGAGCTCGGGAATAGTCTTGTCCATCCCTTGCATATTATAGTTCATCACGAAGCTCTTATAGCTTGGTGGCGGTGATTGAAGAATTACATCAATGACACTACCATCGTGAAGATTAACTCCAGCTTGAATCAAGTGATTATTATACCCGGACATTTTGACTATGTTTTCACCGATGAACTATTCTCCTCCATCTTACAGCTATAGAACTTCTTGGAGACTTCATATCTCTCAATCCGGGCATTTGCTTGAAATATTAACTTCAACTCTGGAACATCTCATATGCTCCATGACGTTCAAAACGTCGTTGAAGACCCGGTTCCAAGCCGTAAAGCATGGCACACTGAACTATCGAGTAGTCATCGACTTTGCTCGCGAGCGTTCTCAATGTCATCGATTGCATCTGCAGCAGGCACGGCAACTAGCGGTGCTTCGGGGCGTAATTCTTACGTGGAGCAATGAGGATAATCCTCAAATTCGGACCCAGTCCGTGTAATTGCTACCATCATCTTTCAACTTAGCTTTCTCAAGGAACGCATTCAACGGAACAACAACACGAGCCATCTATCTACAGCAAACATAGACAAGCAAAATACTATCAGGTACTAAGTTCATGATAAATTTAAGTTCAATTAATCATATTACTTAAGAACTCCCACTTAGACAGACATCTCTCTAGTCATCTAAGTGATCACGTGATCCAAATCAACTAAACCATGTCCGATCATCACGTGAGATGGAGTAGTTTCAATGGTGAACATCACTATGTTGATCATATCTACTATATGATTCACGTTCGACCTTTCGGTCTCCATGTTCCGAGACCATATCTGTATATGCTAGGCTCGTCAAGTTTAACCTGAGTATTCCGCGTGTGCAACTGTTTTGCACCCGTTGTATTTGAACGTAGAGCCTATCACACCCGATCATCATGTGGTGTCTCAGCGCGAAGAACTTTCGCAAGGGTGCATACTCAGGGAGAACACTTCTTGATAATTTAGTGAGAGATCATCTTAAAATGCTACCATCAATCAAAGCAAGATAAGATGCATAAAGGATAAACATCACATGCAATCAATATAAGTGATATGATATGGCCATCATCATCTTGTGCTTGTGATCTCCATCTCCAAAGCACCGTCGTGATCACCATCATCACCGGCGCGACACCTTGATCTCCATCGTACCATCGTTGTCATTTACGCCATCTATTGCTTCTACGACTATCACTACCGCTTAGTGATAAAGTAAAGCAATTACATTGCGTTTGCATTTCATACAATAAAGCGACAACCATATGGCTCCTGCCAGTTGCCGATAACTTCGGTTACAAAACATGATCATCTCATACAATAAAATATAGCATCACGTCTTGACCATATCACATCACAACATGCCCTGCAAAAACAAGTTAGACGTCCTCTACTTTGTTGTTGCAAATTTTACGTGGCTGCTATGGGCTGAGCAAGAACCGTTCTTACCTACGCATCAAAACAACAACGATAGTTCATCAAGTTAGTGCTGTTTTAACCTTCGCAAGGACCGGGTTCAACTAAAGTTGGAGAAACAAACACCCGCCAGCCACCTATGTGCAAAGCACGTTAGTAGAACCAGTCTCGCGTAAGCGTACGCGTAATGTCGGTCCGGGCCGCTTCATCCAACAATACCGCCGAACCAAAGTATGACATGCTGGTAAGCAGTATGACTTGTATCGCCCACAACTCACTTGTGTTCTACTCGTGCATATAACATCTACACATAAAACCAGGCTCGGATGCCACTGTTGGGGAAAGTAGTAATTTCAAAAAAAATCCTACGCACACACAAGATCATGGTGATGCGTAGCAACGAGAGGGGAGAGTGTTGTCCACGTACCCTCGTAGACCGAAAGCGGAAGCATTAGAACAACGCGGTTGATGTAGTCGTATGTCTTCACGGCCCGACCGATCAAGCACCGAAACTACGGCACCTCCGAGTTCTAGCACACGTTCAGCTCGATGACGATCCCCGGACTCCAATCCAGCAGAATGTCGGGGAAGAGTTCCATCAGAACGACGGCGTGGTGACGATCTTGATGTTCTACCATCGCAGGGCTTCGCCTAAGCACCGCTACAATATTATCGAGGACTATGGTGGAGGGGGGCACCGCACACGGCTAAGAGATCCAGAGATCAATTGTAGTGTCTAGAGGTGCCCCCCTGCCCTCGTATATAAAGGAGCCAAGGGGGAGGGGGCGGCCGCCCAAGGAGGGGCGCGCCAAGGGGAGTCCTACTCCCACCGGGGGTAGGACTCCCTTCTTTCCTAGTTGCAATAGGAGAAGGGGGAAGGAGGAGGGAGAGAGGAAGGAAAGGGGGGCGCTGCCCTCCTCTCCTTGTCCTATTCGGACTAGGGGGGAGGGGGCGCGGCCCAGCCCTTGCCTCCTCTCTTCCTATCCACTAGGGCCCATGTAGGCCCATTAAGCCTCCGAGGGGTTCCGGTAACCTCTTGGTACTCCGGTAAAATCCTAATTTCATCCGGAACACTTCCGATATCTAAATATAGGCTTCCAATATATCAATCTTCATGTCTCGACCATTTCGAGACTCCTCGTCATGTCTGTAATCACATCCGGGACTCTGAACAAACTTCGGTACATCAAAACTCATAAATTCATAATAAAATTGTCAACGAAACCTTAAGCGTGCGGACCCTACGGGTTCGAGAACTATGTAGACATGACCTAGAACTGTTTCCGATCAATAACCAATAGCGGAACCTGGATGCTCATATTGGCTCCTACATATTCTACGAAGATCTTTATCGGTCAAACCGCATAACAACATACATTGTTCCCTTTGTCATCGGTATGTTACTTGCCCGAGATTCGATCGTCGGTATCTCAATACCTAGTTTAATCTCGTTACCGGCAAGTCTCTTTACTCGTTACGTAATGCATCATTCCGTAACTAACTCATTAGCTACATTGCTTGCAAGGCTTATAGTGATGTGCATTACCGAGAGGGCCCAGAGATACCTCTCCGACAATCGGAGTGACAAAACCTAATCTCGAAATACGCCAACTCAACATGTACCTTTGGAGACACCTGTAGAGCTCCTTTATAATCACCCGATTCGTTGTGGACGTTTGGTAGCACACAAAGTGTTCCTCCGTAAACCGGAGTTGCATAATCTCATAGTTATAGGAACTTTGTATAAGTCATGAAGAAAGCAATAGCAACATACTAAACGATCAAGTGCTAAGCTAACGGAATGGGTCAAGTCAATCACATCATTCTCCTAATGATGTGATCCCGTTAATCAAATGACAACACGTGTCTATGGTTAGGAAACATAACCATCTTTGATTAATGAGCTAGTCATGTAGAGGCATAGTAGTGACATTAAGCTTGTCTATGTATTCACACATGTATCATGTTTCCGGTTAATACAATTATAGCATGAATAAAAAACATTTATCATGATATGAGGAAATAAATAATAACTTTATTATTGCCTCTAGGGCATATTTCCTTCACTTATTTCTTTTCTGTTTTAATTCCTTTCAAATATCTAGACCTTTTATAAAAGTACGGTTCCTTCACCATAAATACCTAGGCATTTATTTGCACACTCCAAACATTTTAGTTACACATTTTGAAAACTTTTGTTGTTTGATAAAAAAACTCAAAGTTGAACTTGAACAGTTTTGATTCGACGTGAGATTAGCAACAGTAACCGAGGTGACGTGGCATCGTTAACGTGGGATCACTGTAGCCTAATTATCCAGGCGTCACAATGAAAAGGGTGCAAGTCTCAAAATTTCATTTACCTCTGTTTTAAAATTTTGAGCTCTGGCACCTCTGCAAATCACTGCTTCTCTCCGTGAAGGGACTATCTATTTACTTTTATGTTGTGTCATCACCTTCTCAAATAAGCGCCAGAACCTGAGAGCACTGTTGTCATGCTAACGCATTGTGTGTAGCTAATGTTGGGTGCATCATGACTGGATGCTTTCTACCATGAATTACAATGTTTAGTCACGACTTAAACTTTGGGAGTGCTCTGCATTTATGTTTTGTCATCTCAGAAAGGGCTAGTGAGATACCACTATTGTCATATTGTATCATGGTTGTTTTGACAACGTGTTGCTATTTGAGATATCTTATTATTGCTCTCTAGTTGATTATGTCATTGATATGAGTTAATATAATTTTTAAGAGTTTTGTTGACATTGTTGGTTATAATCTTTGCTTAAAACCTGGGTGTTGTTTAAGCTTACTTATGAAACAACAGCAAAAGATTTTGTAAAAGCTTTTCTTTTTCACTTTCAGTTTATCAACTGAATTGCTTGAGGACAAGCAAAGGTTTAAGCTTGGGGGAGTTGATACGTCTCCAACGTATCTACTTTTCCTAATGCTTTTCCTCTTGTTTTGGACTCTAATTTGCATGATTTGAATGAAACTAACCCCAGACTGACGCTGTTTTCAGCAGAACTACCATGGTGTTGTTTTTGTGCAGAAATAAAAGTTCTCGGAATGGAACGAAACTTTGCGAGGATTTTTTATATCAATAAACAGAATTTCTAGAGCCAAGAGCCACCTGAGGGGGGCACCTGGGTGGGCACAACCCACCAGGGCGCGCCTGCCCCCTAGGCGTTCCCCGGTGGGTTGTCCCCACCTGGTGGCCCCGCTGACCCTAAAACCGACGCTATAAAATCACATTATTCCAGAAAAAAATTAGGGAGAAAGAATTATCGTGTTTCATGAGACGGAACCGCCGCCGTCTCCTGTTCTTCATCGAGAGGCCAGATCTGGAGTCCGTTTGGTGCTCCCGAGAGGGGGGTCTTCGATCTTCCTCATCACCAACACATTTCCATCGCCAATTCCATGATGCTCCCCACCGGGAGTGAGTAATTCCTTCGTAGGCTCGCTGGTCGGTGAGGAGTTGGATGAGATTCATCATGTAATCGAGTTAGTTTTGTTAGGGCCTGATCCCTAGTATCCACTATGTTCTGAGATTGATGTTGCTATGACTTTGCCATGCTTAGTGCTTGCCACTTTGAGCCCGTGTGCCATGATTTCAGATCTGAACCGTTTATGTTATCACCATTATATCCATTTTCTAGATCGGATCTTGCAAGTTATAGTCACCTACTACGTGTTATGATCCGGCAACCCCGGAGTGACAATAGTCGGGACCACTCCCGGTGATATGACCGTAGTTTGAGGAGTTCATGTATTCACCGTGTGCTAATGCTTTGTTCCGGTTCTCTATTAAAAGGAGGCCTTAATATCCCTTAGTTTCCAATAGGACCCCGCGGCCACGGGAGGGTAGGACAAAAGATGTCATGCAAGTTCTTTCCATAAGCACGTATGACTATTTACGAAATACATGCCTACATTATATTTATGAACTGGAGCTAGTGCCATATCGCCCTAGGTTATAACCACATGATGAATATCATCCAACGAGTCACCGATCCAATGCCTACGAATTTATCTTATATTGTTTCTGCTAAGTTACTATTACTACTGCTATGTTTACTACTACAAAATCACTGCTATCACTGTTACCGTTACCATTGCTACTGTTGCTATCATCAAAACTTTCATATTACTGTGCTACTAATCACTTTGCTGCAGACAATTAATCTCCAGGTGTGGTTGAATTGACAACTCAACTGCTAATACCTTCAAATATTCTTTGGCTCCCCTTGTTTCGAATCTATAAATTTGGGTTGAATACTCTACCCTCGAAAACTGTTGTGATCCCCTATGCTTGTGGGTTATCACATACCTTGACAAAGTTTTGAAGAAGTTCAAAATGGATCAGTCAAAGAAAGGGTTCTTGCCTGTGTTACAAGGTGTGAAGTTGAGTAAGACTCAAAACCCGACCACGGCAGAAGATAGAGAGACAATGAAAGTCATTCCCTATGCCTCAGCCATAGGTTCTATAAAGTATGCCATGCTATGTACCAGACCTATTATGTACCTTGCCATGAGTTTGGCAAGGGGGTACAATAGTGATCCAGGAGTAGATTACTGGACAGCGGTCAAAATTATCCTTAGGTACCTAAAGAGGACTAACGAAATGTTTCTCGGTTATGGAGGTGACAAAGAGTTCGTCATAAAGGATTACATCAATGCAAGCTTTGACACTGATCCGGATGACTCTGAGTCCCAATCTGGATACATATTGAAAGTGAGAGCAATTATCTAGAGTAGCTCCATGCAGAGCATTGTAGACATAGAAATTTGCAAAATACATACGGATCTGAATATGGCAGACCCGTTGACTAAACCTCTCTCACAAGCAAAACATGATCACACCTTAATACTCTTTGAGTGTTAATCACATGGCGATGTGAACTATATTATTGACTGTAGTAAACTCTTTGGGTGTTAGTCACATGGCGATGTGAACTATGGGTATTAATCACATGGCGATGTGAGCTAGATTATTGACTCTAGTGCAAGTGGGAGACTGAAGGAAATATGCCCTAGAGGCAATAATAAAGTTGTTATTTTATATTTCCTTATTCATGATAAAGGTTTATTATTCATGCCATGATTGTATTGATCGAAAACCTTAATACATGTGTGAATACATAAACAAACACCGTGTCCCTAGTGAGCCTCTACTAGACTAGCTCGTTGATCAAAGATGGTTAACGTTTCCTAACCATTGACATGAGTTGTCATTTGATAACGGGATCAGATCATTAGGAGAATGATGTGATGGACAAGACCCATCTGTTAGCTTAGCATAATGATCGTTCAGTTTTTATTGCTATTGCTTTCTTCATGCCAAATACATATTCCTTCGACTATGAGATTATGCAACTCCTGGATACCATAGGAATACCTTATGTGCTATCAAACATCACAATGTAACTGGGTGATTATAAAGATGCTCTATAGGTATCTCCGAAGGTGTTTGTTGATTTGGCATAGATCGAGATTAGGATTTGTCACTCCGAGTATCGGAGAAGTATCTCAGGGCCCTCTCGGTAATGCACATCATAAGCTTGCAAGCAAATGACTAAGGAGTTAGTTACGAGGTGATGTATTACGGAATGAGTAAAGAGACTTGCCGGTAACGAGATTCAACTAGGTATGAAGATACCGACGATCGAATCTCAGGCAAGTAACATACCGATGGACAAAGGGAATTACGTATGTTGTCATAATGGCTCGACCGATAAAGATCTTCGTAGGATATGTAGGATCCAATATGGGCGTCCAGGTTCCGCTATTGGTTATTGACCGGAGAGGTGTCTCGGTCATGTCTACATAGTTCTCGAACCCGTAGGGTCTGCACACTTGACGTTCATTGACCATATTGTATTATATGAGTTATGTTATTTGGTGACCGAATGTTGTTTGGAGTCCCGGATGAGATCATGGACATGACAAGGAGTCTCGAAGTGGTCGAGAGGTAAAGATTGATATATATATATATATATATATATATATATATATATATATATATATATATATATATATATATATATATATATATATATATATATATATATATAGGACGATGGTATTCGGACACGGGAGTGTTTCGGAGGATACCGGGTACTTATCGGGTCACCGGAAAGGAGTTTCGGGCATTGTCGGTGAAGATATGGGCCTTATGGGCCAAGAGAGGGAACACACCAGCCCACAAGGGGCTGGTACGCCCCTATAGTAGCCGGCCCTACGAGGAGGAGAAGGAAAGAGGGGAGGGAAAGGAAAGTGTGGAGTAGGACTCCCCCTTCCTTCCCTCCCCCCCCCCCCCCTCTTTCCTTCCCTGATGAGGACATGACTACCTTGGATATGACCAAACATATTGCATACATGTATATTTGTGAGGTGATTTCTAATGCAAACTATGCAATAATTTATTTATGTCATCCAGGACAAAAATACATCACAAACTTCTGTGCTGTGTCTAATTGCAGGTGTATGGGACATCTGTACAATCCACATATGAAGATAAGGGAGAAAGAGATGTTTACTTGTTGTTCAAAAAGTTCACTCATGTCACTTCTAGCCCAAGAGAAGATGGAGTCCAAGTCTCTCACGTTCTGGACTTAGATTCGGACTGCACAGACATACCTGACTCAAAACGACACTGCTGCCGATGCCCCTGTGATCGACTACGTGACGACGACCCTTCTTCCCTTTAAGCGGAGATTCCAGGCAAGCCCCCCCTTTGATCATCCCAATATCGCCCATTCCATTCTCTCATGCTTGCATTAGATTTTGCTACTATTATCGTTTGCTCCCATTCTGATGCATAGCCTGCTTTTGTAACCTGCTTATTGTTACCTTACCTGCTTATCCTAAACTGCTTAGTATAGGTTGGTTAGTGATCCATCAGTGACCCCACCTTGTCCTTGTTGCCACTTCTTCATCATCGAAGACCCGATCAACGAGATCGAAGACCAGGCCCCGGCACCGCACATCACTTCCCCTTAGTTGCTTGAATCTACTGGGTTACTATCGAGTGCCGACGGTGAGACCTCATCAGCACTTCTGATGTTAACCCGTTGGTGTAGTTACCTGGTCGTGGTCATCGAGGGTGATTCCGCCTTAACCACTTCCAATACGACTCTGTCGTGCAACCCCTCAAGTGTGAACCTCGAGGGTGGATCCTCTTACGTTCACCTTGATGATTACATTGAGTGGAATCCGTTGAGGGTGACTCCTCAGGTTTTCCTCTTGGTGTTAGACACACGGTTACTATGGTTACTATGACTTTACACTGAACCATGTTACTAAAGATGGGTCGGCCCTGAGGGGTACCCGCGCGAGAATATTTGCGAGTGATGTGGAGTCGGGTTGACCTAGAAGGTGCCCGCGACATACTTACGAGGCGTGGCCGGGCATTCCTAGCCCTTGCCGCAAGTCCTCGAGACGGGGCAATGGGGTCACATCTTTCGTGAGCCCCTGCTTGTTACCGCGCGTTCCTAATCCACTACGGTTTGGATATTTGATCTGAGGGGCCTCTGGCCTGATAGCACTAACCATCACGTGGGAATAGTATGGGCGTTCTGCGTCGTATGCATTAGCCAAAGCTTAATAGACGTCAGCGACTGAGCGGTGCACGCTGGGTTGGACTGCATAAGCACCTGCCTTTTTAAGGAGGTAGCTAGGTCTGCTCAGCGGCCGCGTTCTCAACGTGCAGGAGTTCCCGGGGCTATGGCCCATGACCCCTGGGGGCATAGGTTTAGTCCGATGTGCTGACCTCTCTATTAAGCCTAGGTCGGGTTGCGGCGTATTGTTTGGCCGAGGACGGCCATGACCCAGTAAAGTGTGTCCGGCCGGAGTTAAGCGAGCGTGGTGGGTAAATTGGTGCACCCCTGCAGGTAAGAAAACAATTATCGATAGCATGTCCTACGGTAACGGACACTTGGAGTTGTATCCCGATCGATACAACTAGAACTAGATACTTGAGGTGATAACTGGATAGTATGGATCTAGGATTGCTTTCTCGCAGGGGGTCGAGGAAGAATCTCTGGGCGAGGTTGATAACACCACTGCTACTTTATATTATTCTATGCTTACGGGCCCACGTTGCCATTGGGTGGTGTTAGGGTCTTTTACTTCTTGATCTTTACTCTGGAACTCTGACCTCTCTTCTATTTGGGTTAACTGATTTTGCTAACTCTAACTCTAGGTTCTCATAAATAATTCCTCCCGGAGAGCCCCTTATTATAGATGATCGCCTGCTACACCAGAAGATTTCGGAGATACTCTCCGATGTTTCCCCGAAACCCTTGTGCCTTCGGCATTGCAATTCCATATCACCGATAAATCCCTAGGGATAGCTGCATACACTTGTCGTCCATACCTTCATTTCCAATTGTTCTTGTTATTACAAGATACCCTGAAATAATTCGGATATTCCGAGAACCCTTTGTGCCTGCTGCCTTGCAGATCCTTTTCCGCATGAATACATTTATGAATAATTCCTCACACTTACCGGGGATCCGTTCATCCCATTTGTTCATGTGTTTCACAAAAGTCTTTGAAACACTATTCAATCTTCCGAGAATCCCCTGCAACCTATTGCTCTGGAAAGTCTTGCCTGCCTGCATTATGGGTACTTCCATATGTGTAGCAATATTCATTAGTATCCTTTGTCATCGTTATATTGAGCCTTTGGTTCGATATGTTTGTGAATCTTCTCAATCATCAGTCGCAATTGGAATTCTTCCTCTCAGCTCGGATGTCACTCCGGACATGAGCTGGTTCTGAGTCAATCAAACCTTGATTGCTGTCCATCTAGTTCTATTCAACTTACTCATATCTTGATCAGAGCTTTTGCTTCTGAACCCCTGATATAGAAATCGCAATCCCTTTGTATTTTATATACTTCAAATTATCCATATGTTTCTATAATCCGATGCCTTTGCATTCTTTCTTCCTCTGATCGAGTACTGATACTCACATCAGATTCATCGCGATCCGCCAATTCCTTTGAGGGATTATTATCCGACATTGTCCTTCATATCCAATAACCTTGTGAGTTCTTCTCGTGATACATAATGCCTTTGGTAAATGGTAACCTCTCCTTCTGTCAACCATGCTTTACCTTCGATCTTGCGTTCATTACTCTTGAAGTTTGTGGTATATGTTCCTAAGATGCCTTGATGGGTTGAACCTATGCCTTCCATAAATCCGTGTGAACCCACGAGTTTTCACGGGTCATACTCTTTCGATGTTTTTCCATATACAACACTACAACTTCTTCGAAGACGAGAAGTGAATGAAAGGTTAGGCATTGAAGAAGTGGGAGTCTACCTTGAACTTTGCGTTCATGCCCATGGACACGATGTAGATCCTATCATGAAAGCTTCTTGTAATCATAACTATTTCCTTAGTAAAGTATCATCTGGTATCTGTGAATTGATCATTTTTAGTCGTGATTCCGACCATATTTTCTCCTTCATTCCATTTCTCAAACAAGTTAAAACACTTGTCTCCTGCAGATCAATACATCTCTGCAACCTCTATTTTTATCTTCCTTCAAGTATTACCCTCCGGTATCTCGAGAATATCAAAGAACTGTGTTGCTTTCTATGAGCTTTCATATAGTATTGCTTCTCATTGATTTCAATTTTCCCCCAGGTTCTGAGTTATTAGTCGCTCAAGAACACCAATGAGTGAATCGATTGCGCACTCCGAATTCAATAACTCTTAAGTAATTTTCGTTGCTTACGAGTTTAATAATCCTTCAAGTCATTCCTAACATGTTTGGTTATATCATTATCGTGCTAAATTTTAACTATGCTACCTGGTCCTTCTTCCTGGAGCATAATTTTCAATGATGAGCTAAGCTTACATCGACCTTCCTCATCATATCATTTTGCCTGGAACAACAAACTTAATTTTGAGTTTGTGTCTGTGGCTCCAATAACCTTTCGCTTCATCATTCCTTTGACTTGGTGTCATCACCGATCGATTACATCTTAATGAAACCTCTCGACAAATATGTCATGATCATCATCAATATTCTGAGCTCTTCCAGGTTATCAATCGAATTCATGATGAGAAATATCATCCTTGCCCCCTCGATGAATTGTTACTGAGCCTGTGGGCCCTATCCTCATCATTTTTTCTTGCTAAAATTGTATGACTTAATTTATAAGTTGTTTCCGATGGATCCTTTGTGAATCCAAAGTCTGGCCTTTACCCGAGTCTGGCCTTTACCCGATGACCATGTCGATGCTATCCCGAAGCATGACTGTGGTACTCCGATCATCAACAAGAACATTCAAAGCACAATGATAAATGTTTCATGATCGATTATCCAAACACCATTGTATGGGTAACGTCATGAATTTCCTCGCCCCTTTACTGTAGTGGTTAACTACATGCCGTCCTATCTTGTATATCCTGCTCCGCTTGTTCTTGTGGAGGATATACTCCTAATACTTGTGTTTAAACACATTTCCTTTCCAATGTTCTGATTAATCTAATGATCATCTTTTCTTTTCCATTGTTTTGTTTAACCTTTCTTGTGGTTTATGATATCTAAGAAGTATAGTTCCCTGTTTATGAAAACACCTCGGTGTACAATTTGTCAGTAAGACCTTGTTATTATTGTTGTTGACATTCCTGTAACCACCGATGGACGAGAACTTTGCCTATTGGTCCGCCTCGTTCCAACGAGTAGGAAAATGTTTCTCTTCATCCCTCGCCCTTGGTACCGACGTTGTTGCTGACATAACTGACACACTATCCTTTGACACACCTTGATGTCGTGGCCGTTAAGATGTCACTATTCTCCCTACTTTTGATCGACACCCCCCTCACAGTTCCATAGGATCGAAACCTGACTCTCCTTTATATCCTTGAGTTCGAAGTATCATATGCTCCTAGATTTGGGAGTTATCACGAGCCACCCTCCGAGAGATGATCTATACCTGATACTCTGAACCCCCTTCTCACACGCTCTTCAGGTATCGATCATTTGTTCATTCGCTTGAAACTTCTTATTGTACCTTCTTACCTTGCTCTTGATGTTTTCTTAAGTTTAAACTCGAGAGATACTTCTGTCACACATCCTGAATTTTCGACCAGATAATCAACCCTACAAGGTTCCGTTCTCCCGAAGTTACCCTTACTTCCCCACTTAAATCTTGTGACGAGATTTCTTATAGTGGGGGAGATTTGTAACACCCCTAGTGTCATGCTACAGTAACCTCACCCTAATGTGTCATGTCATCATGTTTATTAAGCCTTTTTGCCACTTGGTAAAAATCAAAGTCATTTTCAAATTTAAATCGCAAGTCAAATTTTAGTTCTTCAAACTGTCCAACAAAAATGTTCATTAGGTTGCAAATATTCATTAGCTATTTTTTGCATTAATAAACGTTTTTGTAAAGGTTTAAAATGCCCATGGATATGAAAGTAGTACCCGAACCAGCCCCATTTAAGTCATTTTCACTTAATCAAAATACAAACAGCTTCAAATCACTCCGAAACTTTTTGTGGCAGTGAGGTATGTTAATACTAACTATTGAGACCAGCCACACATTTTACAAAAGTGATTTATTGTTAAAAGAAAGTGCAAACAGGAAATAAGATAGAGAGCAGAAAGAAAGAGGAAATACCTAAAGCCTACTGTGCTACTTAGCCCCAATTGAACTACAGTTGAGGCCCAGCCCAGCTCCTCCTTATCCCCTTCCTCTGTTCATTGAGCAGAGGCGTGGCGGCCATCCACCGGCGCCATAGCCGGCATGGTGCACGCGTCGGGCATCCACTACCTACCCGCTGTCTATAAAGACCACCCCGACGCCCTGGACGAAACGTAGTTGTCCTCCCCCTTTCCCCCGCGCCGTTTTCTTCCTCTCCCGCACACGCCCGAGCTCCACCCGCCATGTCCATCGTCGTCCTCGTGTCCATCGTCCACCTCATCGGCTAAGGCCTCTGCAGGAGCTGTGTCTGCTTCTCTACATCGACTCCGAGGAGCAGCTCGAGCAGAAGATCGCCACAACGCAGGATCGACGTCGTCTTCTACCTCCGGCCACCGCGGCTCCATCGACGAATTTGTCACCTCCACTGCATCCCCGACCTCCTCGAGCTCCTCTTCCGACTCGCGGTGAGCTGCGCTACGTTTCCCCTTCCTAAACGCTCTCGATCCATAGCCACAGTCCCGTTGTCGTCTTTGTTTTGCTCCGGCCAAAACGCGCCGCGGCTGTGGTGCTCCCCGCCGTGGCTACCGGCCGTCCCGGGGCCAGCTAGGCACATTGGAGTGCTCCCGTGCCCATGTAGATGCTGACTAGCCTCTAGGTTCGCTCGATCTTGTGCTATAGTGCTGCGCCCGATCAAACCAATGCTCGCTGTTGCAATGTCCGGTGCTTCGTGCTCGCGACCCCCTGACCGAGCCCAGCCCCGCGTCCGCCGAACCCCGGTCCCGATCAAGCCCGTGGCGCGTGCCCTGGCCCGCCCTTGCCGGCGCCCGCTCACTTGCCGCTTACATTGCTCTGCTCCGCTGCTACTTTGCTCTGTCATTGCTCTCTCTGCTGTTATCACGCCCAGGCCACGCCCGGCCGTGCCCACACTCCTCCTCCCAGCTGCTGCTTCTGCTGCTTGGCTAGTGCAACCGCCGCCCTAACTGAATCGCCACTGGTCATGCGTTCTTCTTTGGCGCTGCGTATGGCTGCTAGTTGTTGCTGTTCAGGCCACTAAATTAGTATACTAAGAAATGACATGTGGGCCACCACCTTCACTTTTGACCAGTCAAGTTGACTTGGTCAATTCGGATTAAAAAAATTAATTACAAAATTTCAGAATATTGTTAAAACTTTAAAAATCATAGGAATTAAACCGTAACTCGAATGAAAAAGTTTTCTACATGAAAGTTGCTCAGATAGACGAGACAAATCCGAATTCGCGGTCTGTTTGTCTGCCACGCGTCCCTAGGATAGCGAACATCGAACCTTTCCTCTCCGGTTCGTTTGTCCGAAAATGCCAAACTTCGAGAAAACTTTCCCGGATGTTATCCCCCTTCGCCGGTATCATGTAGCCCTGCGCTAGAACACCCCTAGCACCGTGTTTCGTCATGTCATGCTTAGTGTTTCATTTGAGTGCTTTGTATTTACTGTTTCTTCCCCCTCTTCTTCTCCGGTAGACCCCGACACTGCTGTCCATGCCCCTGTGATCGACTACGTCGACGACGACCCTTCTTCCCTTTCAGCGGAGCTTCCAGGAAAGCCTACCCTTTTATCATCCCGATATCGCCCATTCCATTCTCTCATGCTTGCATTAGATTTTGCTACTGTTATTGTTTGCTCCTATTCTGATGCATAGCCTGCTTTTGTAACCTGCTTATTGTTACCTTACCTGCTTATCCTAAACTGCTTAGTATAGGTTGGTTAGTGATCCATCAGTGACCCCTACCTTGTTCTTGTTGCCCCTGCTTCATCATCGAAGACCTGATCAACGGGATCGAAGACCAGGCCCCGGCATCGCACATCACTTCCCCTTAGTTGCTCGACGCTACTGGGTTACTATCGAGTGCCGAGGGTGACACCTCATCAGCACTTCTGGTGTTAACCCGGTGGTGTAGTTATTTGGTCGTGGTTATCGAGGGTGATTCCGCCTTCACCACTTCCGATACGACTCTGTCATGCAACCGCTCAAGTGTGAACCTCGAGGGTGGATCCTCTTATGTTCACCTTGATGATTACATCGAGTGGAATCCGTTGAGGGTGACTCCTCTGGTTTTCCTCTTGGTGTTAGACACACGATTACTATGGTTACTATGACTTTACACTGAACCATGTTACTAAAGATGGGTCGGCCCTGAGGGGTACCCGCGCGAGCATATTTGCGAGTGATGTGGAGTCGGGTTGACCTGGAAGGTGCCCGCGAGATATTTACGAGGCATGGCTGGGCATTCCTAGCCCTTGCCGCTAGTCCTCGAGACGGTGCAACAGGGTCGCATCTTTCGTGAGTCTCTGCTTGTTACCGCGCGTTCCTAATCCACTACGGTTTGGATATTTGATCTGAGGGGCCTCTGGCCTGATAGCACTAACCATCACGTGGGCATAGTATGGGTGTTCTGCGTCGTATGCATCAGCCGAAGCTTAATAGACGTCAGCGACTGAGCGGCGCGTGCCGGGTTGGACTACGTAAGCACCTGCCTTTTTAAGGAGGTAGCTAGGTCTGCTCACCGGCCGCGTTCGCAACGTGCAGGAGTTCCCGGGGCGATGGCCCATGACCCCTGGGGGCATAGGTTTAGTCCGGCATGCTGACCTCCCTATTAAGTTTAGGTCGGGTTGCGGCGTATTGTTTGACCGAGGCCGGGCATGACCTAGTACAGTGTGTCCGAACGGAGTTAAGCGATGGTGGGTAAGTTGGTGCACCCCTGCAGGGAAGAAAACATCTATAGATAGCATGTCCTACGGTAATGGACACTTGGAGTTGTATCCAGATCGATACAACTAGAGCTGGATACTTGAGGTGATAACTGGATAGTATGGCTCTGGGATTGCTTTCTCGTAGGGGGTCAAGGAAGAATCTCTGGGCGAGGTTGATAACACCACTGCTACTTTATATTATGCTATTCTATACTCTTCTAATGCTGCAAGACCATTGGAGATGCTTGAAGATGTTGAAGATGCTCTTCGATAGGACTAGCTTCTCCCCCTCTTATTCTGGCATTTCTGCAGCCCAGTCCACATATACAGCCTTCCTTTGATAATCTTGCATATGTAGTGTAGATCCTTGCTTGCTGAGTACTTCGGATGAGTACTCACGGTTGCTTTGCTTCCTCTTTTCCCCATTTTTCCATTCTTCTCGGATGTCGCAACCAGATGTCGGAGCCCAGGAGCCAGATGCCGCCGTTGATGCCTACTACTACGTGGAGACCGCCGACGACCAGGAGTAGTTAGGAGGCTCCCATGCAGGAGGCCTTGCCTTTTCGATCGTAGATGCTTTTGTACTGGCCTTCTTAAGGCAAACTTGTTCAACTTATGTTTGTACTCAGATATTGTTGCTTCCGTTGACTCTTGTGTATTCGAGCTTATGTATTCGAGCCCTCGAGGCCTCCGGCTTGTAATATAAAGCTTGTATTATTTTAATTTGTGTCTAGAGTTGTGTTGTGATATCTTCCCATGAGTCCTTGATCTTGATCGTACACATTTGCGTGTATGATTAGTGTATGATTGAATCGAGGGCGTCACAAAAGTCATCTTCACCAAATCGATAGTTATCATTTCATCAAAAGATCGAGACACCTCTGCCTCTATCAAGTGGTATCAGAGCCTAGGACTAGCACATTATCGTCACTGAGCGTTTATTTAACATTGCATCTCTGAATTGATTATTGTTAATTTTTTGCTACCATATATAGCCAACCCAGCTCCACATATTTCTACACCATGTATACTTACGTTCTCCTTGCAATCGCTTTACTCAATCTTCGGAGTTATTTGACACCGTTGGTTGCCTATCACCACCTGCTGCATGGTAAGAACTTGTAAGATATTGATATTTGCTCTATATTGTGAGCGTTACCACATCCTAGTAGTTCATAGGAACATTATTCTCGGATTTTGTTTCTTGTTTTCTACTAACTATGGCAGGTTCCGGAGTTGTTAGTTCTTGGGCTTCATCGATCGTGGGAGATTTGCCATCACCTAAGAAAATACAACAACCGTCACAAGAGGAGCAACAACATCAGAATGCACATAATCAGGTTAATGTTTCCATGCCACCATTTACTGGTCGTTTTAGGCCTGATTTATATATTGAATGGGAGTACAAAATAAATGCTATATTTGCTTCCCACACTTTTGATGAGCATGGAAAATTTCAAGCTACGGTTAGTACTTTCAGTAGCTTTGCTTTAGTTTGGTGGAGTGAATATTGTCGCTTAAACCCTGATTATATACCTACTACTTGCGATGGTTTAAAACATATCATGAGAGATAGATTCGTCGATATTTATTATACCCGTGGCATGATTAAAAAACTAGAACATTTAAAACAAGTAGTGACACCGTAACAAAATATTATGATGATTTACAAACTACCTTGTTGCACTCATTTTTAGAAGAAAGTGAAGAAGATTTTATGGATAAATTTTGGGGAGGATTAAAGCATGATATTCAGGAGATACTAATTCGTGAAGAGTGTTATCCTATGGACCATTTGTTTTGTCTTGCTTGAAAAGCTGAACAGGAAATAAAACGATGTGTTGCCCACAAGGAGAACAAGCGCGCGGTGCACATTCCAACTGTTGATACATATGTTTCTTCAACTAATAGGCATACTATGACAACCACATCCATTGTTGCGAGAACTACGTCATCTCCACCATGTGACACATCACCATCGAGAGTGCATGCATCATCTGAGTTGATCATAAGAGGTAATGACAAAGGTACAGATTTTCCACTTTCACATGAGAATGATGCATGCCTAGTTAACTTGAATACCTCATGTGTTGAGTTACCTATTGATTTAAGCACATCACCTATTTTAGAGACTCATTTTACTGTCATGAATGCGTCATGTGATCAAACAACTGAAATACCAACAATTTTGAGTGCACCCATTAAATTAACTGTTGATGCAAAAGAACCAATGTTTAATCATTTTGATATGACCTCTAATCTTGGTGATGATTCCGTGTCAAATGACGTATTTCATGTTTGCTTATTTAAGCATATTGTAGCATGTAAATTTGATTCAAGTAAGGTTTATTCACCAATGTTGGGATGGTTTAATGATGAACATTGTCAATCATTTGATATGAATAAGAGCTTCACTTATATGTGCAAATTGACTTGCAATATTTTCATTCCTTCTAATACTTGTGATAATATTTTGGCTTTACATTTTATGAACTATGAAAGTTACTCATGTATACATGTGTCATATGTGCAAAAATTAAGGGAAGTAAAAATGGATGACATATACATATACAACATGTACACCTTGTCTTTTTTGTTAGCCACATTTCAGATTAAGCAACGCCAAGGACGGATTTGTTTTCAAAAAGGGGAGGATGATGAGGACATGACTACCTTGGATATGACCAAACATATTGCATACATGTATATTTGTGAGGTGATTTCTAATGCAAACTATGCAATAATTTATTTATGTCATCCAGGACGAAAATACTTCACAAACTTTTGTGCCATGTCTAATTGCAGGTGTATGGGACATTTGTACAATCCACATATGAAGATAAGGGAGAAAGAGATGTTTACTTGCTGTTCAAAACGTTCTCTCACGTCACTTCTGGATAGAGTCCAAGTCTCTCACGTTCTGGACTCAGATTCGGACTGCACAGACATACCTGACTCAAAACGTCAATAACTTTTTCATCCGGACTCTGAATTGGGTGATTCTTTTTTTGTTGGAAAATAGATTTCATGCACTTTCTAACCCAATTGTGCTCACCTTCAAATTCGTCCGGGGCATTGAGTTATGGACGAAACAATCTGATGCTGCAGCAGAATCTGAGTCAAACTACAAGTCCAAAGGTGTTACGTCACCTCCACTTGGGCCCATTGGCCTTGTACAACCTAGGGTTAGTGTCAGGCTCCCTTGGGACGTCCTCCCACCTCCTTGGCCGGCACCCCTTGCTCCTATATAAGTAGATCCATCAAGTAGCTTTTTCCTTCGCATTTGTTTAGTTAAAAGTTAGTCATTGCAACTTCGTGTACTTCGTTTGTATCCAACGACAAGACCAAGACCGCTTATGGATCCCCACCTTTATCAATACTTCATATATACTCGTAATATTCAGATTGCTTTTATCATATTCTTGCTTGTTCTTCGATTGCTTGCAGGAATAGACCTTTGTGGTCAGGTTGATTGTGCTCCGGCGTGGTCAATAACCTCTTGGAGTTGGTTTAGTGATTGTTAAGGCGCAACGTCATGCACGTTTGTAGTCGGATCATCAAAGTCATCTTCACCAAATCGATAGTTATCATTTCATTGAAAGATCGCGACACCTCCGCCTCTATCATTCCCCCTTCTTCTTACAAGGAAAGGGGGGCGCAGGGCAACAGAGCAGCCCTAGGGCTGCAGCTAGGTCTCTTGGGGCGCCCTAGGGGCTGCCTCCTCCCCTCCCACCTGATGGAAATATGCCCTAGAGGCAATAATAAAATGGTTATTATTATATTTCCTTAATCATGATAAAGGTTTTTTATTCATGATAGATTTGTATTGCCCGAAAACTTAAATACATGTGTGGATACATAAACAAATACCATGTCCCCAGTGGGCCTCTACTAAACTAGCTTGTTAATTAAAGATGGTTAAGGTTTCCTAACCATAGGCATGAGTTGTTATTTGATAACGGGATCACATCATTAGGAGAATGATGTGATGGACAAGACCCAACCATTAGCATAGCATATGATCGTTCAGTTTATTGCTACTGCTTTATTAATGTCAAATACATATTACTTCGACCATAAAGATGCTCTATAGGTATCTCTGAAGGTGTATGTTGAGTTGGTGTGAATCAAGATTGGGATTTGTCACTCCATGTATCGGAGAGGTATCTCTGGGCCCTCTCGGTAATACACATCACAAGAAGCTTGCAAGCAAAGTGACTAAGGAGTTAGTTGCAAGATGATGTATTACAGAATGAGTAAAGAGACTTGTCGGTAACGAGATTGAAGTAGGTATAGAGATACCGATGATCGAATCTCGGGCAAGTAACATACCGACAGACAAACGGAATTGCGTATGTTGTCATAAAGGTTCAATCGATAAAAATCTTCGTGGAATATGTAGGAATCAATATGGGCATCCAGGTCCTGCTATTGGTTATTGACCGGAGAGGTGTCTCGGTCATGACTACATAATTCCCGAACCCGTAGGGTCCCACGCTTAACGTTCGTTGACGATGGAGTAGTACTGGGATATTTGATGAGTGGTAACCAAATGTTGTTCAGAGTCCCGGATGAGATCCCGGACGTCACGAGGAGTCTCGAAATGGTCAAGAGGAAAAGATTTATATATGGGAAGTCATATTTTGGGTTCCTGAAAAAGGTGTAGTTTTTTTGGTATTGTACTGGGAAGCTTCCAGAAGGTTCCGGAGGATTCCGGAGGGGTCTGGAAGTCCACAAGTGGGTTCACCACGACTCAAGGTCTAGCATGGGCTGCGGGAAGGCGCCCTAGCCTTATTGGGCTAGGCGCACCAAGTCCTAAAAAGCCCATGTGGCTAGGGAAGGCAAAAAAAAAAGAAGGAGTCCTAGTAGGAATAGGATTGGACTTGGAATCCAAGTCCACTCCCCCTTAGCTGCGCCCCAGGGCTTGGAGGGGCTGTTTTCCACGCCCCTCTACATATATATATATAGAGGGGAGGGGCGCCCCAAGAGGATACACCAAGCCCTTGGCGCCCCTCTCGCTCCCGTTACTCTGTAGTTCCATCGCCTCGTCCCGGCTCCATCACCACCATGTCGTCGTGTTAGTTGTGATCCCATCTATTTCTCCCCTCCTGCTTGCTGGATCAAGAAGGAGGATACGTCATCGAGCCGCACGTGTGCTAAACTTAGAGGTCTCGTCCGTTCGGCACTAGATCGGTTGGATCGTGATCGGATCATGAAGAGTACGACTACATCAACCGCGTGATAAATGCTTCCGCTTAGCGATCTACAAGGGTATGTAGCTGCTCTCCTCCTCTTGTAGCTATGCATCTCCATGGATAGATCTTGCGTGTGCGTAGAATTTTTTTTGTTTTCCATGCAATGTTTCCCAACACCACCTATATATACATGGGTAGGGGGCGCCACACAAGGACACAACATTGTCTTAGCCGTGTGCGGTGCCTTCGTCCACCGTTTACTCCCTCGGTCATATTTTCATAGTGCTTAGGCGAAGCCCTACGAAGATCACATCACCATCACCGTCACCATGTCGTCGTGCTGCCGGAACTCATCTACTACCTCGCCATCTTGCTGGATCAAGAAGGCGGAGGACGTCACCAAGCTGAACGTGTGCAGAATACGGAGGTGCCATGCGCTTGGTACTAGATCGGTTGGAGCGCGAAGAAAGTTCGACTACATCAACCGCGTTGTGAAACGCTTCCGCTTACGGTCTATGAGGGTACGTAGTCACACTCTCCTCCTCGTTGCTATGCATCTCCATGGATAGATCATTGCGTGTGCGTATAATTTTTTTTGTTTTCCATGCAATGTTTCCCAATAGATCGAGCATAATGGGCTAGGGATAACTTGCTTTAGTGTTGATATTTCATGGTTGCTTGTTGATATGCTTGAGTACGGGAATCTTCATGTCAAAACTAGACTATTGCTTTGAATCATATAAAAGTCCAAATGTCCATGCTATAAAGAAAACAATATGCGATGAACATGTTAGGCAGCATTCCACATCAAAAATTCTATTTTTATCATTAACTTACTCGAGGACGAGCAGGAATTAAGCTTGGGGATGCTGATACGTCTCCAAAGTAACTGTAATTTTTTTTATTGTTCCAAGCTGTTATATAATCATTCTTGGATGTTTTACAATCATTTTATAGCAACTTTACATCATTTTTTGGGACTAACCTATTGACATAGTGGCCAGTGCCAGTTGTTGTTTTTTGCTTGTTTTTACTTCACAGGAAATCAATACCAAACGGAGTCCAAACGCAGCAAAACTTTTTGGTGATTTTTTCTGGACCAGAAGACACTTGTTGGGCCAAAGAAGTACGTGGGGGCTCCGAGGGGAGCACAACCCACCTGAGCGCGCCTGGGGGCCCAGGCGCACCCTGGTGGGTCATGCCCACCTCGGACGCCTCTCGCACCGCCTCTTTTCTCTATAAATATCCCAATATTCTAGAAACCCTAGGGGAGTCGACAAAAAATAATTCCAGCCGCCGCAAGTTCCAAAACCATCAGATCCAATCTAGACACCATCATGGAGGGGTTCATCATCCTCACTGGTGCCTCTCCGATGATGTGTGAGCAGTTCATTATAGACCTACGGGTCCGTAGTTAGTAGCTAGATGGCTTCCTCTCTCTCTCTCTTTTGATTCTCAATACAATGGTCTCTTGGAGATCTATTTGATGTAACTCTTTTTGCGGTGTGTTTGTTGGGATCCGATGAAGTTTGAGTTTATGATCAGATCTGTGTTTTTATCCATGAAAGTTATTTGAGTCTTTTGATCTCTTATATGCATGATTGCTTATAGCCTCGTATTTCTTCTTCGAATCTTTGGTTTAGTTAGGCTGACTAGATCGATATTTCTTGCCATGGGAAGAGGTGCTTTGCGATGGGTTTGATCTTACAGTGCTTGATCCCAGTGACAGAAGGGGAAACGAAACGTATGTATCGTTGCTATTAAGGATAACAAGATGGGGTCTATTTCTACATAAATAGATCTTGTCTACATCATGCCATCGTTCTTATTGCATTACTCCGTTTCTCCATGAACTTAATACACTAGATGCATGTTGGATAGCAATCGATGTGTGGAGTAATAGTAGTAGATGCAGGCAGGAGTCGGTCTACTAATCTTGGACGTGATGCCTATATAATGATCATTGCCTAGATATCCTCATGATTATTTGAAGTTCTATCAATTGCCCAACAGTAATTTGTTTACCCACCGTATGCTAATTTTCATGAGAGAAGCCACTAGTGAAATCTACGGGCCCCGGGTCTCTTCTTTATCATATTTACCCAAAAATACCTTGTTGCACTTTATTTTGTTTTGCATTTATTCGTGATCTATTTATCCAATCTATCGTATATTTATCCCGTCAACTCGACGATTTCTGGCATCGTTACCCGAAAGGGATTGACAAGCCCTTTAACACGTCGGGTTGCTAGTATTTGTTCTTTGTGTGTAGGTACCATTTATGTAGTGTTGCGTGATTCTCCTACTGGTTCAATAACCTTAGTCTCATCACTGAGGGACATACCTACCATCGCTGCGGTGCATCCTCCATTCCTCTTTGGGGAAATACCGACGTAGTTCAAGCCGCATCATTGAAACATGTGGTTGTCCCAGTTCAGCCAAATGGGTGTGTTCCTTGTAGCCCCTCTCCACCATACTGCACAACTGTTCTTTTTATATTTCATTATGTGAAACTGATGTTTTGTTCTTTTATTGCAAGCATGATTGTGGATTCTATATGTTTCAATTCTTGTAGACTTGGGAAGGTGTCCGTGTTGCTCAGTTTGGGGTGGAGCACATTGGCTACATCAGAAAGGCCATGCTCTATAGCTGGCTCACATCGACAAAGTGTTCCCTTGAGTTATCGTCACTTTTAATTTTTGCAGATAAAGGTTGTGTTAGTGAACATCTTTATTTTCCTTATTTTTTGTCTACTGCTTGCTTCCGCTTCTTAAGGTCTTTTTTTATTAGTGTGTTTAGTGAAATGCATGATTTAAAGTGGAGGGCTATGTATTGTTGTGTAAGTGAGCTGCTTTGTTGTAGACTAGTGAGCTGCATTTTATTCGGGGTAAGTGAGTTGCATTGTTCTAGACAAGTGGGCTGCATTGCTCTAGATAAGTGAGCTGCATTGTTCTAGATAAGTGAGCTGCATTGTTCTAGACAAGTGGGCTGCATTGTTGTAGACAAGTGGGTTGCATTGTTCTAGATAAGTGGGTTGCATTCTCTTCTTTAGTGAACTGCATTTTTTATATTATTGAGATGCATTTAATGTTTTGGTTTTGTATTTGGGCTGAGTGTTCCCATGTTTTTTCTCCTCGTTATCAGGTTTTGATGGGGGTCTTCATGGAGGTTGTACATCATTGTTTGAGTCACAGGGTTCTAAGGTAGTTAATGAGGATTGTGCCATTGAAATTTCTCCAGAGAATTCTGGTTCTTTTGCTGGAGATGGTTTGAACACAGATGTGGCATCTGGACCTGGTGGTGGAAAGGTTGCTCAACTCGGCTCTCCGCATGAGGTAGTTGATGTTGATGATGATGATTTTGTTACGTCGGTGCCACACATCACTAGGACTAGGAGTGCAGCAATCAATCGTCCTCCTATAGATGAGGCTCAAGTATTTTCGAACAAGAGGGCAGGTGAGAGGGATTTTAAGTTGAGAGGCTCTTTAGAGAAATGTAGGCCTCCGAGGTTCAGATATATTGATGAGGCGAGGATAATAAAGGATCTCGTTCTCAGCCAAGATTTTGTAACCAAATACAACGAGTAAGTTTTATGTGTGTGCCCTTCATCCTTTTTGTGTGTTTTGTTCTTAACTTTATTTTTTAATCCCATATGTGTATGTTTACTAAGTAACGCGTTCTAGATGGTGAATAATGCTTTTAGTGATATCGAAACAGTCAAAGTTGACTATATCTATAATACATTTGGCAAAGGAGCTTCCATGGACTCGTATCTCATGGATTTTGTCATTAAGAACTGAAAGCAAGATCCTGAAATGAGTTTAGTTTATGGTTCTGGTGAACGTGTGCTACTTTCAGCTTTATTTATCACGGTAAATGTGTCTACTGTCATGTTTTTTTTTTTTGCTTTGGTGCATTTTTGTCTTGTACTAAATTTTTTATGTCCATGTGTGCATGCATGTTTTATTCCTTTTTTCATGTCCCGTTTGTTCTTTTTCTATGTAGTATGTTGTTCAAATGGAAACCGATGTGAAGAAAAATGAGGAAGGATACCCTGTGTTGCCAGTTGTGCATAACCCATTTGTTCTAGAAGATGCAGTTAAGTAGTTCAAGGTTTTTTTTGCGACAAAAACATGTTGGACGCAAAACTAGTAAGGCCATTGTTTTCCATCATTTATTTCTTCTTTGTTGCATTTCTTTTTATAGTTATTTGAAGCAGTGGTCCTAATGCTATGTGTCGAATGAACTTTCATTTCATTTGTTTTTTTATTAGACAGATTATGATGTCGCGCTCCAAGGATGATCATTATGCCCTATAGACGGTGAACCAACATCGCCAGACCATTGGTATCCATGACACCAGGAAGTACACTGGCCATCCTGATTTCACAACAAAGTGGCGCAGGACTGACTACCACTCAGATCGCACTGAAGTGGTATGTTATATTTTTTTAGCCAACTTCAAAGTTTTTTTGTGTTTCTCCTACTGCATATATTTTTTAAACTGCACATGCATTGTTAGTACACATAGCACCAAACTTGTTAATACAGTGCCTTGCAACATATGCAACACAGAACTGCATTTCTCCCACACACACCCAATCTGTGTAAAAGAGTGACAAAACGAAATGACCTCACATGCAAAAGAGGGACCGTCTAGACGTTGTGAAGAACTTGTATTTTTACATCGTCTGATAGTTATTGATCTGTAACGTGTGTTTTTTACTTTGTGTTGCCTTTCCACCTTTTGCCAGATGAGAAGGATGACTCAGCTGTTGAAGATGATTTATGGTGAAAAGTTGTATAACTCTAAGAATCACCCTGATTGGGTTAAATTGGCAGAGAAACCCTCTTACCCGGTCTATGTTCTGAGGTTGACGCAGGTGTATAACGGCGTGCGTCTAGTCGACAGAATTGTCCAATCCGATGTAATACCTTCTCTATTTCTTCTTTTTGTTACCCTTTATTTTTTAATGTTTTCACTTCTCGTTCTTACGACAACCTTTTTTTAATCACTGATTTGCATTTTTTAAATTTTTTCAGACTGCTATTGAAGATTGGAAGGCGGAGTACATTTTCCAGCTGTTGTTCAATCCTTTGAACATGTTGTATTACGAAGACATGTCGCCTGAGCTACGAGATCTGATTGCAAGCCTCGGGCTTACTTCCCTGTCGCAGTCGTAGTCGCAGTAACAATCATTGGCATATTTCTGGTTAAAGTCTTGTGTTTGGACAAGAGCTATGGTTATGGTGTGTATTGTGTGCTGTCTAAGGTAGATAATGTGTATGAAAAGGCTACTTTTTCTGTCCTTGTGTAGCGTCTGCTTTTGCAACAGTGCATATGGTTGAAACTGCATGTCTTTTATTTTATATAAATAATATATATATACATATGCGAACCCTGGTTTTTTTGTGTTACGTGTGTTTTTGTTTTTTTGCTTCTGCTCTGTTTGTAGGTGTTTCTTTTTTCACCCTTTTTATCTGAGCAAAAACATTTTTGCTAAATGGCACTTCATTCATGTGTATAACTGAACTGCATCATGGCTAAGTTCCTTTCCAGGACAACTTTTCCTTTTTTATCGGGCTCTCAAGGGGTCGTGATACCCCATGTGTATAACGAGCCAGAGCAGGCGACGACGGGGCGTGTCACAGCGTCGCATGCGGAGGAGAGTCTGTCACACCCTGTCGCCCCACTATCTATCTTAGGGGTGTGGCTCTGGGGTTGCATGTGTGTTTGGAGTTGGAAACAGAATAGCCGCACTGCGCCTATCAACCAAGTGCAATGCATGCGTTAGCACGATGCCGAGCATGAGGGGAGGGGGCGTGCCTGGGGCCGAGCCTGGAACGAGCCGGAGCAGGTGACGATGCGGCGTGCCGCGGCGTAGCATGCGGAGGCGAGTCCGTCACAACCCGTCACCCCACTATCGATCTTAGGGGTGTGCCTCTGGGGTTGCGTGCGTGTTTGGGGTTGAAAATAGAATAGTCGCCCTGCGCCTGTAACCAAGCACACTGCATGCGTTAGCGCGAGGCCGAGCAGGGGGAGGGGGTCGTGATCCCCTCCCTTCCCTCCCCCTTGCGTGGCCGAGCCTGGAACGAGCCGGAGCAGGCGACAACGCGGCGTGCTGCGGCGTCGCATGCGGAGGCGAGTCCGTTACACCCCGTCGCCCCACTATCTATCTTAGGGGTGTGGCTCTGGGGTTGTGTGCGTGTTTGGGGTTGAAAACAGAATAGCTGCATTGCGCCTGTCAACCAAGTGCACTGCGTTCGTTAGCGCGAGGTCGAGCAGGGGGACCCCCCAAAGGGTGTTACCAAAATACCTACACAGTACCCATAACATTTACTGAGAGCCGACACAAACATTGTGCAGAGTTGAGTTATTTATCCATGAAAACTTCGGTGGCATTACTATTGGGGAAGGCTAGCTAAGGTCAATCGTCCAGTGCATCTACTTCCAACAAGTTCATGTTTTCCACTATAGTTTCAAGTTTCAACACATGCAACATGGGAACCATAAGAGAAAATTAGTGATGAAAGAAAATATATTATGGTAAACAGTATATAATGCCTTAATAATCAAGTCTGTAATAGGCAAATATATGGAAACACATCACAATACTTTGATATCGTCTTCTTTAATCATAATCAAGCACACTAAAAGAAGCTAACCTCTTCTCATATAGCAATATTTCTAAACCTTAAAGAATTCTAAGTATAGTCACAAAGTTACCAATTATGTACGGTAAGAACATGAGGGGCGGACTTTTTTTTCTCTGCTATTGTTCTGCCAACGACTTTAGTATTTTTGTTGTTCCGCCGCCTACAGAAAATATCATCAGAGCTGAACGTAGACTGCATAAGTTCTCCAAATATTTAAAAATGATGACTTTTCTTTGTTGAAACATGACTGACTCTATTAGGTTTGCGATGAGATCGAGGATGGAGAAGATTACATAGTTGGAATAGATTAATCAACTTCTCATAGCTTGATTAATTGGATGTTGTTGGTGCCTTTTTATTTTAGTGGAGATGGTATGTCACTAAAATTTATAATATAATCCTAACTATCCTGAAAGATGATGCAGAGGCTTACATGAAAACAATTGCAAGTATTCTCTACAATCATGGTTACTTAATACTGAGAACTAGGTGTAGATTAACCAAGCTCAAAGAAGAAAGATGATACGGGGATAACCCGGTGTAGGCTGATATTTCACGATTGGAGATGATTCCCACGAAGAACACGAGGGGAACGAGAGGAAACACTCAAGAACAAGTCCAATCACACATCCACTAGACTAATAAACACATAGATCCACAAGGTACATGAACAACAAAGGGAAAGATACAATGTGAAGTTCATCTTCAAGAGGAGGTCTTGAATCTGTGACGGGTCTTCCCATGAGGGGTCTTGAATCCCGTAGGATCTTCTCACATGCTCACATGGAGGTCTTGAGCTCCATGGGAGTGGTAGTCTCTCTCTCGCTTTCTCTCAAGAGTAGAGTGGTAGGAGCAAAGCTCACATACAAATGAGCTATCATATTTGCTAACTCTAGCTAGGGATGGGGAGGAGTATATATAGTCTTAGCCACGAAGGGGTAAGTGGGAGAGGTATACAAGGCCAAAGGACCGGCTGCGCACAGGCAGGATCGGACGTACGGTGGTTACCGAATATCCGGTCGCTCGCGGGGGTCCGGACGTCCGGAGGGCGTCGGACTTCTGACAGTTTGCTTCTGGATAGGTGGCACCGGATATCCAGTAGGCGTCGGACGTCCAGTGGCTGGGACTTGTCGGACGTCCGGAGGTCGTGGACCGTCCGGCCGTTGTAGCACTCGTTGGCTGGAGATCTTTTGGTCGTCTGGTCTGCGGGTGGCCGGACGTCCGGTGGTTGTAGCTTTGCTGCAGCTTCGTCTTCTTCCATCTTCGCTTCCAAGCTTCCCTCACGGATGATGTAGGTGATCCTTGGCTCTTGCACTCCTCCTCGTCATCCATGAAGCTCCGGCAATACCTATGTATGCACACGAGAGGAATGTCAAGTAGTATACCGTCCTCGAAGGGGTCAAGTGGACATGTATAAAGGAGATGATTCACCTTTAAGTATGTGAAGTAGATGCCGCACGTATCACTTGCCATACGGACTCTTGACATGGTGATGTTTGTAGGATGCTCCACGTCAAAAGAACTTGAGACATTGGAATGTCGCAATAGAAAAATATAAGCTAGGTTTCTTGTTATGCAAAATTGAAGATGAATGATTCTCATCTAATCCTAGATAACATCTGTTGAAATGCAACATTCATCAGCTTATTCAAGAAATGTAAATACATTAAGTCAAGCAAAACAGAATCACCGATGGTACTAAAAGATTTTGAGGAAGTAAAGAAACATCAGATAAGCTTAGTGGCCATCCTCAAATTTCTGGAAATCGAGTCAGATCGGATTAATGACCGACATACATCATAAATCATGCAAACTTGCATATTTTGTATCCTATCCTGAGATAAATTTTGGATTCGGCAAGTACTCAATTGGAAAACAACCTTTTTGTACTTTATTGATGTACTATAGTGTCATGAAATTAGAATTATCACAAGTTATCATTTATAGGAGAAGCGACAATCATATATCTTCATAATGACTCAACAACAAGATTTGGTCCCAGGTAGCTGCAGAATCATGTATAGGAGAAGTGGCAGATCATATTATTGTGAAATATGTTCAAAGTCATCCACCATCACTTCAGGTTGAATAGCATAATGTTAGGTTTATTGAATATGGAACAATCATGAGGGATACATAAAGAAGGAAGTAATTTGTTACATGAACAACAATCAGCTGGTTCGCGTCTAAGTCAAGTTAATGTAGCCTCTAATTAACACGATTGAGCTAACGTGTTAAATCAAACATAGTGTGTGGAGCAGATATTTTCACTGCAAGCAAAAAAATCCATAAAAGTTGAACCAAGCGTAGTATCTCAAAGTAGCATCACACGAACCTGTATATGTGGAATACTTAATCTTCTCTAGCTCGTCCGCCTCACCCTTTGTTCGATTATCTGCCCCTGGAGCAGCAGTAGCAGCTCTGACACAAACAGCATAATACAGAGTTAGTAACCAACCAATCTAAATCTACGGCATGAGAGAGTGTTGGCTGCTCACTTGCTTGAGGTCAGTTAGGGAGAGGATAGAGACAAAAGAATGGTTGGCATTAGCGTCAGGTCATTTCCATCCACAAAGCATCATAAAGTAGTGAGGCATGGAATGCTGCCTAATTCCCTCATTGGAGATAGCCACGTTGACTGTCAGGTGCAGGATGGGAGGCTGCTGCTGGAGGAGGAATCACCTACGGACGTCGACCTGGGCGACCTCCGAGTAGAGGGCACTACGACCCCAGCCAGTGGTGGCCAACGTCGGGGCAGCGGCCTGCTCGGCGGATTCCAACATTATTGTTGTCCAACCTGTAGTTTAACACTTCTAAGGTCACTCGGCAAACGCAACCACAGGGCAAAGCCCGACGGAGGATCTGGGCGGAGGAAATCAAACCTGGGCGGTGGAAGCAGTCCCTCGGCGAGAAAAAAAAAAAAGGAGCAACATCGTGTAACTCTGTACTCATCATCTGACCCATCTGTCCACGACGGCACTGCCCCATGGCTCGAGGACAACATCACCTTGCTCTGCTTCAACATGACACCATCTACCGGAGAATCAGGCACGACGGACAGCAGCACCAGGCCGTCACCAAAATAGCAACCAAAGCACAAGAAATTGAAGGAGAAAAGAAAAGGGCCAAACCCTGGAACTAACAGAGGAGGAAAACGATACGGAATAGTGGCAGTGGCGCAGGGATGCCTCCCTTCGGCAACCACCTCGCGGGAACGCCCTCATCCCGCGGACACACCGCTGCCCTGCCAGAACCATCGACTGCCGCCTGAGCGCCCCCTTCACGAGATGGGTGATGGCGACCGCCGACCTCGCTAGCGCTTCCCCTAAATCGCGTTCCCTCTGGAGACGAAGAGAACATGGCCCAATTTTGACCAATGCGAGGCCGTCGGTTGGGCTGCGGTGACAAACGGGCCTAACACTGACATCCGGGGGCCGCTAGAGAAAAACAACCGAGCTCTGAGGGGGCTTGATTTCGTGGGAGCTTAGTAACTGTAACGATACTCAATGTGCAGTACACCTATACTCGGCGCGATTAGTGACTACACCCTAAGACCCATATGTGCACAAACTCTGCAATACATGAATAAACAAGAAGGTGAGAAAAACTAAAAGGAAGGAGAACTAGGAAAAAATGAAGTGATGAAGTTCTCCCACATCCGGTGATCGCATGCCTCCACACACAATATGAGCGCAACTATTCTTCCCTGCAGCCTAGGTTTACTCTCCTACTCCCTCCTTAAAGAAACTAGTCAATGTGTACGTACAATGCACGTTAATTTGGAAGTATATTAAGTGCATGCGGATATTAGGTAGGATATTATTTGCGTGTTATTATGTGCTTAGCACTATTTTAGGCATGAAATTAACTGCACGCTGAACGTGTTGACCACTCGACATTGAAGCAGCCTTGGTCATTGGATTGACATGATTTGATGCCCGAGATTAATTGGATCTGCCCCTTTGGGTCTTTTTATATTGGTATAGATAAGAGAGTTTAGATCACAATTTTAATAATCTAAACGCTCTTATATTTTCTTATAGAGGGAGTACAACACAATTTGTACTTCCGTAACTTCAGCCCGCAAAATGCACATGTACTTGGTGGAGGAAGTATCAGGTGCAAATAGGCCAGGAACAAAGTAATCCAGTCACAATTTTCCACAGGATTTGATGAGTATTGATTTCAAAGCATGCAATCTGACAGATGAGTTTTGATATCAAAGCAGGCCATCTGACAAAAGAACATCGTAAAGTTGCTACGGTCTATTTGGATGGGGTTGGCATTGCATTGGCTCGAATGCCAATTATTGGCGACATTGATATTAAGCTCAGTACCAGTTTTAGTGTTTGGATGTTCATGTATTTGGAACATGGAAAAAAATGACAAGACTTCTCCTCCTTTATTCACTTAGCAAAATAGTGGCGTCGTTTACAAGTAATGGAAGCAGTATGTCCGGTGTCGAATCCATCCAGATAGAAGGAGAAAACTTAACTATCTTAGCGAGTGCATGAGCTACTTTATTACTCTCTCTATTACAATGATCATAAATTACATGATTAAAATCTGATGACATGAAATAGCAATCATCAATAATTGCACTTGCCACCGAAGAGGAGTTGCCTTCTCTCAAAACTTCCACAACCTCCATGTTATCCGAGTTGATCACGATCTTGCTGCATCCAATGGTTCTAGCTAGATTCAAGCCAAATCTGACGGCCAATGCCTCTGTAGTGAAGTATCATAGCATATGTCCACTCATTCATTTGAAACTTGGAATTTAAGGAGAGCTCCATACAAATTCATGTTTGGATGGCGAAAATATTGAACTACAAATGATCATTGTCGATTCCCCTGCCCCATGCTCATGGACGTCCACCAAGCGAATCCCCCTTGCTCCATGGCCTCGACCTCCGCCCCGCCGTTGTGGACCATTGCATCGTTGTCGGCCAGGAAGTGGCCTTCTCATGCGTCTACTGCTACCGCAAGTTATTTTTTTCGAAACGGAGGAAAAAGATTAGCCTCATCCATTAAATAAGTAAATAATAGAGTTTAGAGTTTTACAACACACCCACAAAAGCGGCATGACAATTACTCACCTAACAACAAGTTCCCTAGTCTCTTAGCGCTTGCGGTTACCCAAAGTTTGGCCTCGTCCAGGATGGTGGTAAGGATAATAGGCGGTGGCATTAGCCTTCTCCTTCCTTCAGTTCGTCTCTTTCCCCATCTCATGCTTTGCTAATCCCCATCCCATACTCTGATTCTTCTGATTTCTCACCCCATTTCCTGTTGTATCCGAGTGCACCATCATGTTCTCGGACATGGCTAGGCAGCGCCCGTGCGTACGGTGGTTCGTTTGGGCGCCCCTTCCATAAAAGGGAAGTATAGTTTAATGACACGCCTCACATGATAAAATAGAAAAAGCACCTGTTTCGTGTCTACTCGCACCCTCCCGCCTCATGATTCCCCAGCAAGATCCCACATGCATGCATTTAATTGGGGTTTCAACCTTTTTAAAAGCTATTATTCGAGCATCGGAATTCAGAACCGTTTTCACAGTTGGGTTTCTCGCGACGAATTCTTTCAAACTATATCTCATATGTGTAGGCAACTTTAGAAAATCACACGAAAACATGAGGCATCTTTAGTTTACATGCAAGCAACTTCACCACACTATGTGTACCTATGAATTTTGCTAACATTATCCCAACTTGCCTATCATGTCTGTTGAGTTATCTATCGTTGATCGTTAGTTGCCTACGGTGGATGCTCGGTTGCCTACAAATCTAACATTCTTAAGAAGATGATCCGCACTACTAGGCATTCTCTCAACATGCAAACACTCCACCTCAACATGCATGCCACATCAGTCATTCAGTTTAACAAAGCAGCCAATATATCGACACCTACTATCTCTCTATATATCTCTATGACCGCCCCTCTCCGGCTCTCCCTAGCGGTTTCCCATGAGGAAAAACAAAAGCTAATTTCCCCTATTTATGGTACCCACTAACTAATTTTTCTGTGATTTCCACAAGTCACGTCAACTTCAGTTACAACACCATTATCTCACGTTATTGTTACCTCGGGTAAGGCGCTGCGGTCCTCTCATCTCCGAAATTAACTCCCCTGCCCGATTGGTTTTTCATGGCCCTCTTCATCTTCTCCAAGATACAAATACGAGGGTGACATATGAAGCTGGTCTCCCCTAAGCAATGGATCTGCACCTTCCTGTGTTCACCACTAGGAGCACCCCTGCTCAAGAGATTCCTGGAGGTGACGAATTTGAAGCCCTCACCATTGATGCCCATCGGCTGCTGGTACAACTCCCACATCTTTGCCGCTATCGTGTTGCACACCATGAATTATATCTCAGCATCTCTGTGCAGTTACTTTGCTTCACGCATGTATGTTTCCGTTCTTTTTTTTCCAAAAAGGATGCATGTTTCCGTTCATACAAGTTATATTGCTGGTCAATATTTTTGAGCTCCTTTGGCACCTCCCTAACAACATAACAACATCCTCTTCGTATCAAATTGTTCCAGATTCCTCATTGGCTCTATTCCAAATCCTCCACTGATATATTCCTACTATATTCTGAGTTTATCCCAAATGATTCATCTATTGTTTTATGCCATACCTCTGTTTATAAATAGATGAATGATTGTTTGTATTTTCTATGCACAAAAACAGAATGTATTATTTTCCGTCCCAATGATGCATGTTCAATGGTTGTTCTTTTGGGTTGCTCCCAACTTGTGCTATCTAATTTTTTACATGAAAAGAACGAAGCATAGATGGTTAATTTGTTGACATGCACAACATCAAACAATGAAGAAAATATCATCAGATTGTCAAACGATTCTTTTTTCGAGAAAACGCAAAAGGCTTTTGTGTTTCATTTCATTGAAAAGGGAGGTGGAAAAAGCCTCCTAGGAGGTGAGTTTTACAGCGGCATTGGCCGATCAGTGTACATCCCAGGATGTCGGCAGAACAACCCTAAGCCCCTGGGCGCTAGCCCAGCAGCGGGCCTCTTCTTTAATCTTATCTGCTAGCAAATCGATCGAGGGTGTCGCATTGTCGAAGACGCACGCGTTCCTGTGCTTCCAGAGCATCCAAGGAACAAGCAAGGCGATTGACCTGAGGGCCTTGCGATGCGTTGCCAGTGTGTGAGTTCGCTTGCTGCCACCATGCCATGACAGTGGTCTCTTGGGCCTGTGCACGGATCGGCAGGCGCAGCCAGGACAGGATGGCATGCCATGTTTGGCGAGCGAAGGGGCAGCTCAAGAGCAGGTGCTGGATTGTTTCTGTGGCTTGGTCGCATAGAAGAAACCTGGGGTGATGCTGCAGTCCGCGACGAGCGAGCCTTTCCGCCGTCCAGCAGCGATCCTGATTCGCCAACCAGTGGAAAAATTTGACTCGTGGTGGCGCCCAGCTTTTCCAAGTCAGCTTCCAGGAAGTGCATCGCGTGGAGACTTGGAAGGTGACCGCATAACAGGACTGCGACGAGTAGATGCCGTTGGCCGTCCACCTCCATAGCAGCCGGTCTGGGTCGTTTGATAGGACGGTTCTCGAGCACTGAAGCTTGTGTTCTTAGCTTTATGGGACATCATTGATAGTTCATGTTTAAAAGTTTCGTTCTGTTATCCAAACACATGTTATCTCACTGTTGTGCCTCAGCTTTACCAGAGATCCTGCAGCATCTGCCCATTGGCGATGTTGATGGTTTTGTTATGAACCATATCCAGAGTAAATAGGAAAAGTTTAATGTTCAAACAATTTCAATTATTTCGAACAAATTTATTCTTTGTTTCAGTTTCTTTCAAGAACCCAAGACTGCCAAGGATAGCACAGGTAAGTAATTAACAAGCAGTTGTGTTTCAGTGTTGTAAGCATAAAGTGTAGGCTGCATATTGTCATAAAAATCAATGACTAGGTAGCTCTGTCTATAGTTAGTTAGTCGGTCCCTCCCATGAACTATTAACTTTTATTTTTTCCAGATTTTTTCTTATTTTAATCCTTTCCGTCCTCGCGGCTCTGTATAATTTTACCAACTTATGAAATGCAAAGTGAGCACCTGCAGTGTTTAAAAAAAAAGTAATGTCTACTGTGTCCGTAGTTTACTGTTATGTCCGCATTTTATTTTTCATGTGTTCTAAAACTTGGCTACACGAATTTCAGCATTTGCGTACAGGTGAACGAAGCCTCTTTTCAAGTTACTATAAGCCAACCAAGTATATTAGAGTTATTTCAGGACTCTTACAGGCCAACCTAACAACTGAGGATTGGAATGCATGTTCGTTAGTGCTAATTCTCTTTACATTTATACAACATACAATATTGTTCGAAATTTCAAATGTACATCGATACCTTATTGGACCTTAAGTTGATGCAAGATTTCCTATTTATTTAGCTGGCACAACTTTTCTTCAAATATATTTGAAGGGTATTAGTAAAGTCCCGCAGCAACGCACGGGGAATCATCTAGTACTATGAAATAGCCTACCATTAATTCTCAGTTGCCCGCTATTGATGATTAGTTGCCTACTATTGTTGCTCAGTTGCCTAACTTTGCAAAATTGCTTGCTTACAATATTCTGAAGTTGCTTATCATAATTTTTCAAAGTTGCCTACAAACACTATAAAGTTGCCTACAATACACTCGAAAGTTGCCCATTAGTGTTATCAAGTTGCCTATCTATATGAAACTAAGTTTCTTACCATAGCAAACGTCATTGGATGCAACTAAAGATGAGCTCTCCTCTCCCTCCCTCCCTCCCTCCCTCTCTCTCTCTCTCGACAGTAAAGTTACTTCTGCTAGACTACTCTCTTGACTAGTCACTCAACTTGTAATTCATTACAAGGCCTTGCTTACCATACTTGCTATGGTGGAGGCCATATTCCAACAACCACTAGCTACTACATGTCATACCATACTTATACTTACTATCTAAGAAGCACCGATACGTGGATACGAACACGGGGACACGAGGTTTGGCTTTTTCCAAAAACAGACATTGGGGGATACGGCAGCATATATAAGTATTTAGAAAAATAAACAACATGCAATAAAGATTAAATGATAATTCTCAGATGACAGATCTTTTTAGTTAAAGAGTACTGCATATATGTTGCCCCATTCTCATCTATATCTACATCTATATCTATACCAATATAAATAACCCTAAGGGGCGGATCCAATTAATCTCAGCCATCAAACAAGGTCCAACCAACGACCCAAACTGCTTCAATGGTGAGCGCTCAACATGTTTAACGTGCAACTAATATCCTACCAAATATCATGGTCAGCACTAATCACATAATTAACACAAAAATCATATCTTACCTAATATCTTTCTGCAATTAATATACTGTGCAATGTTAACATGCATTGCACGCACGTACGCATTTACTTGTTGATGAAAGGCTTTGAGCAGTCCGTTCACATAAGACTCTCCACCCAAAGCTCATGTATATGTAATTCTTCACTCAAGGCTTATATAAGGCCCAACCTTAAAACCTAGACTAGGTCAAGCTCCTCCAGCCCTTCCTATTCTCATGCTCTTTCTCCACTTCCTCTAGCTGCCAGAAAAAAATTGTAGCCGCCAGAGAACTACAGAACAGGAGATGAGACAACTGCCGCCGCCTGTACCTTCTTGCTTGCCGGCGTCATCCATGTCTGCGACCACAGTCCCAATCTTTCTTGAGCTTCTTCCTCGCCGGCGGCCACCTTCCTATCTTCTTCCCTGCCTGGCTCTTCTTCCTGGCCAGTGGCTAACGTTCCCGTCTCCCTCCATGCCGTATCTGTCTAGTATCCCTGTCATATCCCTATTTCTTTTAAACCCAAAAGGAAAGGGATAATCCTGTCGTGTACGACCATATCACCATGTCCTGCCATAGTAGGATGGCTATTCGGCTATATCTGCTGTGTCCGTGCTTTTTAGCTTACTATTGAGCAAGTTGCCGCATGTCTGCTACTCATAGCTACTACTGCCTGCCTACCATGTCAACACACGGGACTAAAATGGCAATGTGTGCTTAAGACAGAAATTAGGCAAAACATATTAAGCACAAGACTTACACTATCAATAAACACCTGTCTAGAAGAATTATCACTTTACCTCACCCTGCTTCAAAACTCCAAAGCGCGCTACGGCTTTGACCTATGACCTAACGTAAATAAATACAACATATTTCTTACTAATTATGATGTAAACTCAATTGATACCGAAATACTTTTTTATTAATCCAGACAAAGGTCATTGTTTCGTGTCTCCGACGACATACCAAAAAAGGATTTGAGACTGGCAGTCTGACAACTAGCACTCAACACTTCTACGCGTGGACCAAGTAGCCACACTATCATAGCATGTCATAATTTTCTTGGTTTTATAGTTCAATTTTGTAACTTAACGACTCTTCCCGAGAGTAGTTAAGCCTTGAGGCATCCATAAAAGATATGCATGAGTAGTGTAATGCAGAAGATAAAACAAATTTCCACGACAATTTAAAATTAAGGCTTGTACCTGAAATGATCCCACTTTTGTCCTAAACATGCGAACAGCCATTTTGAAGTGTGAGAGAGTTTGAAAAGACCTGAAAGACCACAGAAGATTGTCACATGTAGACTTAGCCACTAAAATAATTGTGATGAAACAAAGGCATATAGATACAAGTGCAACATATTCATAGTTCCTGTTACACAAATCCAGTTGACGCACATGCAGTTCAACATATTCAAAAATTTGTGTTCCCCCTCTATTCTCTTTTGACAGAAAGCATAGACCTATAGAATCATCCAAACAACATAAGCGATAGGAAGAGAATGGAAGGTCCTTCCAATAGCTTATTTTCCGTGTATTATGAATATATGTGTCTCCTTACCATAGTAGAGTAGCGGAGCCAGCTCACAAGTAGAGCATAGGCATAAGTAAATAAGTAATAATGCCCCCGGCTGACAATCATTTACCCATAAAAAAATACTACTCACTTCCTAACTTATTGTTGCAATGCAGCTGTGATTGCTGGGCAGAGACCGGACACCTGCCCAGGGCCGCCGGGTCGTGCCTCCGCCACTGGTATACTATCACTTGTTAATGTGAATGCTATTTCAGCTATTACACATTGTACCAATTGCAGCCATACCTTGTTACAGGCAACAATATAGCTATTCAAACTGATAACCTGACCTGATCTAAATTGCAATAGGCAAAACAACTCACCATTGCAGTAATGCCATTATTAAGCTAGAAAATTTCAGATGAGAAAATAAATGCCGACCCCAAAAGGAAAAGGTTGCTTAGCCCAATCTCCACCAGGTTCACAGCATCTATTATTATGTCTACAGAAAGTAACTCACTAACAGATGGATCCCCTACATCAAGTAAGTCTTCAATGTAACAATACTCGTCACGATTAATTAATAATATAAAAATATTTAGTGTGGATCTCAATTAATAATATAATTTGGCTCTGGTGGGCTGCTAATATACTCAGATAATATATGTAGTTCACAATAAAAAATCAGCGCTTCATTTTCAGTTTTTCACACATACAAATTTACACAACTATTAGTACTATATCATAACCGAACCCCAGATCAACAATTCTAAAGTACTAAAGCTAGAGTAAACACACAAGCCCAAGATCAAATGGCCCCAAACCAAACAACAATACATCATCTCAATTAGCCATAAATCGATAAATCATATCAGAAGGGAGACCTTCCTCGAGTTCAATTTCGGCCAAACGTTATGAGAAGTACCAACCATAAAGGTGAAATTTATCACGGAGACAACCCTACTAAGGCCATTATACCTCCCCCTACGGACGACCCCCGTGCAACCCTGCCTCCCCCCGGCGGCGATCGATACGGGATGAGCGGCTACTGCTGTTGGTCCTCTCCCCGATCTGCTTCCCGGCCAGTCGCGCTTTTTTGCACTCTGTCTCTGTTTCTTCACTGGCCGGCGGCCATTTGAGGGTGGACGGCGGCGGATAGTGGGTCGGGACAGAGAGGGTTATAGGAGCTTCTTTCTTTTTATTTTGGATTGGAGGGCTATAGGGTTAGGGTTAGAGCTTCGGTACCTCCTATGTGGCGCTTTAGGGGCTCCAGCGCTCACGCGCGTCTTGGTTTGGGCCGGCCTATCGCTCGCTGGCCGCGCCAGGGAAAAACCTATTTGCCGCTTTGGCAAAAATGAAGTGTGTTTGGTTCGTGACCTGGTCTCGACGCCAGGCAAAAATAAATGCCTGACTTGCGCCTGAAAAGCGAACGATTTTTGCCAGGCTAAGGCATTTGGTTTCCTCCCTGGACGTGAAGGATTTTTTTTCTAACACAATACAGACACAAGCGTTCATATACACGTGCATACACTCACCTTTATAAACGAACACATGCACACCCTAACTCTGTGAGCGCCTCCAAAATACTGTGCCGGCATATCATCTTGAAATTTACGAGTCACTGTTAAAATAGTACTATGATGCGTCAGAGTTCTTTAATTACTCCAGCCCCTTATTTGCATTAGCTAGGCACCTTGATTTTTGTGTCCAGGCTTAACTTTCCGGTCGCCTGGGTGAGGCTAATTATAAGCCTACATGTTGGCCAGGCTAATCATCCATTCAGGCCAGACTAACAGAGAATATACCAGGCAGCGACCAAACAAGGTCCAGGCAGCCTTCAGGGACCCCTCCAGGCCAGGCAACTTTGTGCGAGGACAGCAACCGAACACATTGATATTGCGTCAACGCACACGCAGAACGCCCGCATCGCTAGAAAATGAGCCGACCCAATTTACCACGGCTAACCAGCCGGTTTTGGGACCTTTCTAGAAGGTTCCTTGACTGGTTTTTTATTCCTTTATAGGTTTTCCTGTTTTCTTATTGTTTTTTATGTTTTCCGGTTTTTACATTTTTCCTTTTTTGTGTTTCTTTTCTCTTTTTCTTTTTCTCTTTTCTTTTCGTTTTCTGTTTTTTGTTTGTTTCTTATTTTTATTTTTATTTTAAAAGGTTCATGTTTGAAAAATGATCCGGATTTTCAAAAAAGATCGTGATTTGAAAAAACATTCAAAATTCAAAAATTGTTCATGATTTCAGAAATTGTTTAACAAAATCAAAAAATGTTTGAATTTTAACACGACGTTCGCATTTTTCAAATTTGTTGCTGTTTGAGAAAGTGTTTGCATTTTTTTCAAAAAGTTGTTCGTGGTTTCAAAAAAGTTGTTCCGGAGTTAAAATAGTTTCATTAACCATATGAGGTAGTGAGTCTACCAAATCTATCATAGCATTATAAGCATCCAAAGTGTGGCTTCCCAAGAAATTTCCCCCGGTAATGGTATCTAGAACATATCTATTTCAAGAAGTAACACCCACATGAAAATTGCGAAGGAGAACGATAGTAGATTGCTTACGAGTGGATCTATTTTGAGCATTGCAAATTCTATACCAAGCATCTTTTATTTTTCTCCCTCCCTTTGCTTAAAATTAAGAACATCACTCTCGGGAGTGCTAGCAATGGTAGGGGGATTAGCCATGAGAGCAAATCAAACGATCTAGCACACGAGCAAACAAAAAGCGAATGAAAAGACGAACGGGAGAAGGGCGAATAAAAAGGCAAATCTTTTTGTATTTTTCTGAAAACGTTTTAGAAGTGGGGGAGAGGAAAACGAGAGGCAAATGGAAAATAATGTAATGCAAGAGATGAGAGTTTATGATGGGTACTTGGTAGGCTTGATGTAGATCTCCCCGGCAACGGCGCCAGAAATTATTCAAGCTACTTCTTGAGCTTTGTGTTGGTTTTTTCCTTGAAGAGGAAAGGGTGATGCAGCAAAGTAGAGATAAATATTTACCTCGGTTAAGAACCAAGGTATCAATCCAGTAGGAGAAACACGCAAGTCCCCAATATATGCACCTACACAAACAATCAAACACTTGCACCCAATGCGAAAAAGGGGTTGTCAACCCCTTCATGGTCACTTGCAAAGGTGAGATATGATAGAGATAGATATAAAAGATTACTAAAATGTAAAAGTAAATAAATTGCAGCAAGGTATTTTTGTATATATATCTGAAAATATATGAAGGAAAATAGACCCGGTGGCCATAGGTTTCACTAGAGGCTTCTCTCTTGAAGGCAAATAATACGGTGGGTGAACAAATTACTGTCGAGCAATTGACAGAAAAGCGCAAAGTTGTGACGATATCCAACGCAATGATTATGAATATAGGCATCACATCTGTGTCAAGTAAACAGACTCCTGCCTGCATCTACTACTATTACTCCACACATGGACCGCTATCCAGCATGCATCTAGAGTATTAAGTTCATAAAGAATGTTGTAGCGCCTTAAGTAAGATGACATGATGTAGAGGGATAAACTCAAGCAATATGATGAAAAACCTGTCTTTTTACCCTTGATGGCAACAATACAATACGTGTCTCGCTACCCCTACTTTGTCACTGGGTGAAATCAGCAAGATTGAACCCAAAACTAAGCACCTCTCTCATTGCAAGAAAAACCAATCTAGTTGGCCAAACCAAACCGATAATTAGAAGAGAAATACAAAGATAGCAAATCATGCATATAAGAATACAGAGAAGATTCAAATAATATTCATAGATAAGCTGATCATAAATCCACAATTCATCGATCTCGATAAACACACCACAAAAGAAGATTACACGGGATAGATCTCCAAGAACATCGAGGAGAACATGGTATTGAGAATCAAAGAGAAAGAAGAAGTCATCTAGCTACTAACTACTCACGCTTCATCGGAAGGGCAATAGGGTTGATGTAGATGCCCTCCATGATCGGATCCCCCTCCGACAGGATGCCGAAAAAGGCCCCAAGATGGGATCTCATGGGAACAGAAGGTTACGGCGGCGGAAAAGTATTTTGGTGGACACTTCTGTTGATAATGGAATATTTGAGGATTTATAGAATTCAGAGGGAGGTCGGTGAACTCCCGAGGGGCCCACTAGCCAGCCCCCCCCCCCCTAGAGCGCGCTCTGGTGGCTTGTGGAGTCCTCAGGACTCTTCTGACTTGGCCTCCAAGCTTCGTGGATATCTTCTAGTCCAAGAAAAATCATCGTAAAGTTTTATTCCGTTTGGACTCCGTTTGATATTCCTTTTGTGTAAAACTAAAAAACAAGGAAAAAACAGAAACTGGCACTGGGCTCTAGGTTAAGAAGTTAGTCCCAAAAATAATATAAAATAATATTAATGCATATAAAACATCCAAAACAGATAATATAATAGCATGGAACAATAAAAAAATTATAGATACATTGGAGACATATCATTACCTTCTGATTTCCAGCCTAGCCCAGGAGCTAAATCGTACTCGTGCAGCTCTAGCTCCCGCTAGATCCACTTTCGCTCCACCTTCACTTGTTTTTACTTCGCTTGTTGCCCCATCTACTATTCCGCTACCCACTCTGATTACCCTCAGAGTAACTCGGATACTTCGACAGTGATTCCTCACAAGTCCCTTGCCGAGTGGAATTTACTTCTCGCTACTCCCGCCGCCCCTATGCTTGACCCCCACCCAGCACCTACCCCTGAGGGAGAGCCCTTGAGGCAGCTTCGTCGTGTTTCCATTGCTCCGGAGGTTTCTGTTAACGTGGTCAGTTTCAGATCAGAGTCTGAGACTGAGGAGACCCCCGCAGGATCGTCAGTGGACCAGTGTGGTCATTTCCTTCAGGAGTGGACGAGGTTGTCATGATGCTTGGTTGTATGAGTGTAGTAGTACTTTCCCTGTTGTTTTCCTGTCATGTATGATGCGGAGTCTATGTATAATTATGTTGGAACTTTTATTTTCCTTGGTTTTTCATCATTTTTCTTGGATTTGTCGATTGCCTTTTCTTCCCTTTTTATGGATGTTGCTCATCTCGATGCTTCGTACTGGGAAACAAATATAAGATGACAAGATGCGGTAGCAGCAGCCATGGTGGTGATGATGCCCCTGTTCGTTGCTCCACCGGACAGGCAAGACATTCCCCAGAACCATATCAACCACCACCACCTCCTATGCAGCATCTACCTACAATAGAACATATTATGCGTATGTTTGAAGAAAATATAAACCAAGATTTGCTTGAACTTCTGAGAAGTATGTAGGCTATGGTTGGGCAGAACAATAATCAGAATGGCAATCACTCCAAGCTGTTAGATTTCCAGAGGGCCAAGCCTCCCAGCTTCAGTCAAGTTGTTGATCCTATGGAGGCCGACGGTTGGCCGAGGACAATTGGCAAGAAATTGGAGATTGCTCGCATAGAATAAATCGACAAGGTTCCATTTGCCACTCACTACCTTGAAGGCCCTGCTGCTATATGGTGGGATAATACCAAAGCCATGTGGCCCGCTGTAAGTGCATCTAGTGCCCCTTAGTGATTTTGGTGTATTGAAGACTTATAGGTTAAGTAACTAATGCGTTTGTGAGTGTACACAGGTCTATAAGTCTATGAGGAGTTTGATATTTACAGAGAAAGTCGACCCTTAAAAATGAATTTCTTCAATCAAGAATTTGATATTCTGAAGACTTTCTGAAGACTTTGAAAGTGAAGAAATTGGTGTGACCTTGAAGACTTGGTATTCATATGAGGAATATGAAGCGTGAAGACTTTTGTTTTCGTAGTTTCATTTTCTCTTTCTTGAGTCATAGGAAACATCGTCTTTGTTAAAGGGGTCGAGGAAATACTAAGGAGAAATTTCCATTTGATGCTCAACTCAAAATCCTCACCTACCAATCCCTTCGAGTGAAGCCTTTGAAATCTCATACAGATTCAGTCAATTTCTTGATGTGATGTAGACGAAGCTCTTACAGTCACTTTGAGGAATTTGTTCGGCCGAGGAGTTAGGAATTCGCCAGTCTTGAATCGCCTACACAAATGAGGAACATGATAGCCCCGAGGAATTTGATATTCCAATTTCCGACCGTTCTTTGTCTTCTTGCCAACCGTCCCCAAAATATCTCCACCTAACGGTCATATCATTTAAGGGCATTTATGTCTTATCATGTCGGGCTGCTCCTAGGCTATAAATAGCCGCCCCACAACCACTAGTTGGTTGGCTGCTCCGAAGAACTTGACACTTGTCATTTGAGAGCAACCCATCCTCCGAGGAATTTGAGCGAAAATCATCAAGTGAGGAAAAACCCAAAGTGAGGAAAATCCCAAAACCAAACCCCACAAACCCAAAGTGATTGAGCATCATCAAGAAATTGATCCCGCGTGGATCCGACGCTTTTACCTTTGAAGACTGTGCTTCTTCCAGACGGTTAGGCGTCACGGTCTAGAGCATCCAAGAGAAATTGTGGATCGCCGAGTGACCAAGTATGTGAAGGTTTGGAAGTCGCTCAAGACTTACCACGAGTGATTGGACGAGGTCTGCGTGGCCTTAGTTCAAGGAGAATCGGTGAGGACTTGGTGTCCCGAGCTGCGTGCTCAAGGATCGGGTGTCCGGATCATGTGTCCTCGAGTTTAAATACTCACCGCTCCAACCAGACGCATAACCGAGACAGCAGTTGAACTGGTCTACCAAATCATTGTCTTCACCAACCTAATCGGTTCTATTTCCTCAACCCTTTCATTTCCTCATTCTTGTGTTGAGTGTTTGTCATATCTGTGTTTGAAGACTTTGATCAAGACTTTCTCAATTTCCTCGCCCAATTTCTTCATCGTTTGTCTTCATCTTGTGTTATCCTGTGATTACGCTTTCGGTACTCTGTGATTGTCTTCATTTCATCATGATGACTATGCTTGTAATCTGTTATGCTTACTTCGAGTACTTATTCCATTGCATGTATTTCTTCGCTAAGGAATTTCCTCACCGCAAATTCCTCGGTGAAGAATTTGTAAATTCATAAAATCGCCTATTCACCCCCTCTAGTCGATATAACGACTTTCAATTGGTATCGAGCAAGGTACTCCCTTGTTACGTGTGATTTTGGTTTAACCACCGGAGTTTTAGTTATGTCGACCGCAGGTATGATCAAGGTCTCAACAGGTGTCCTACCTTGATGGGACGGACTACCCCTCTCGGAAGAACAAAATGCGAATGCATCTTGAAGCAATTGACAACGATCTACGGTATGTTGTGACAAAGGTGTTTCCTCACCACACCCTCTCGAATGATGCTGATGTGAAGAGATTCAAGCAACTCGATTCTCAAGCGAAGAATATCATATGTGGCCATCCGAGCAAAGGCCAATATGGAAGAGTGAGTGCTTTGGAATCGCCAAACTCATTTGGGACAGTCTGTCCAAAGTAAATGAAGGTGTTTCAACTCAGCGTGACTCTCGAGTTGATGTTCTTCGAATCTCTTCAACCGCTTCAAAAGACTCGACAACGAAAATGTTCAACAAACCTTCGATCGCCTCACCGACATCTCAAATGAGCTTCAAGCACTTGGGTGCCACCGACATCACCGACCATGAGGTGGTGAAGAAATTGCTAAGATCGCTGATTCCTCATTTGACACTCGCACCGATGATACAAGAACGAGCTGACTACAAGTCTCTTGATCCTGCTGATATCCTCGAAGGCTAAATACTCACGAGTTCCAGCTTGTCAAAAGAGAGATCTCTATGGTTACGGCTATGGAAGAACACGTGCCTCAAGGCCAAGGCTGAATCTGAATCAAAGTGAAGAATCTGGTAGTAGCCTTGGAGATCTGAAGAATTTGGCGAGAGCTAGCACTTGCTCGTGAAGAAATTCCAGAAATTCACAAGACGTGGTCGTTTTGGAAAATCCTCAAGAAGCGGTGATTCCTCATCTAGTGATTATAAGCGAAGACTTTGCCACAAATGCAAGAAACCTGGTCACTATATCCAAGATTGTCCTCGATGGGAAAAGGAATTGAAGAAGAAGAAACACAAGGATTACAGCTTACGATGACGTGAAGAAGAAGAAGAAATCATCAAAATCTTCATCACCAAAATCCTCAAAACCTTCTTCTCACAAGAAGAGCAGCTCCAAAAGGCTCGGGCATTCATTGGCAAGGAAATGGACTCAAGCTGAATCTGAGGAAAATGAGGAAGAGGAGGAGTCCAAGAATCAATCTGGTGTGGCTAGTCCGGCTCTTGCTATCGCTTATGTTAGCAAGTCCATCTTCAACATCAAGAAACTGACTCCACCAACAAACCCGATGAGGAAAATGATGACTACGCTCCCACCTATTGCTTCATGGCAAAAGGTGCTAAGGTACTCAATTTCACCTCCTCTGAATCTAGTGAAAATGAATCGATGAGGATCTCAAGCCCAGCTACTCTAAACTTGCTAAAATTGCTATAAAGCAACAAAGGGCTTTTGAAAAGGTTCAAAAATGCTAGATAAGAGTGATGATATGTTAGGTGAAGAAATGGATCGCACTCAAGCCCCGATGAAAATCTTGAGAGAGTTCGATCTAGGCTTGACAACCTTCAAGGTCATCATAACACTCTCTTATCGATCATGAGAAACTTTCTTATGAATTTCTTCAAAGAAAGCAAGATCTTGAGAAGCTAAGAGCGAGTTATGAAGATCTTCGAAGGAGCGCGATTCATTACTTGCTCAACAAATCAGCTCTTCTCAAGAAGAATTTGTTCCTCCATGCTTAAAGTGCATTGAACGTGAATCGCTAATTCTTCACCAATGTTCAAATGCTTCAACATTTACAAATTCTTCACCGCCTCTGCTATCACTAATTCCTCATCCGAGGACATTGCTAGTATCACCGACGATGCAGGTTGAAGGAATTGTACATGACAGGCATGTACAAAAGCCTCAAAGGGCATCGACTCTTTGTGATGTGCTTAAAAGCAGATCCTCAACGAAACCCTAGGAAAGAGGGTATTGCCTTTGAGAGGAAACTCAATCTTGATGGAACGTCTTCGAAGCCCGAGCGATCCCAAAACCTCATGGGTTGCTGCAAAGGGACCTCCATTGATCCATCTACCTTATCTGGTTTTACATGTGAATTTCCTCATTCGATGATGAGTCATTTGACTCAAACTATAAACTGTTCAAAAATCGAATGGTGAAGTATTTGCTAGATATGTTGGCACTAATCTGCAGAACGGTCCCCTATGAAGAAAATCTAGGTTCCCAAGCGAAGCCTTGAAAATCTTCAAATGAATGTCCTCATGACACCACACGTGAAGAAAAGGAACCCCAGATCAAATTCTTCATATGGACAAAATTCTTCATATGGATCCAAGTCCTCATACGGACCAAATTCCTCACGTGGATCAAATTCCTCAAAAGGATCAAAGTCCTCATATGATTATCATCGTGCTAATAACTCTGCTTTGCAGGTAGAGCTAAGGGCTATGAATATGTGCATTATTCTTCAAACCAATATGTTCATAAGTCCTCAAGAATTTCTCTTTATTCATATGCTTACCCTAACCCTCTTATGTGAAACGAAATGGTTTGGCCTCTATACCACCATTCTCATATGGTGCTCGCAGAATGATGAACTCTTTGCCACCCCTTCGATGTGGGTGGTGAAGAAAAGAACTAATCTCTTCTGCGGGTCAGGTCTCCAGACGCGTGCCTCAACGTCTGAAGAATTTGTTTGGGGCCCGACAAAATTGCTCGAAAGGACGCAGAGCTAATCATGATGAAATGAACTTTCATTTCACACGTCCTCATACTACTTATCTGAATACTGACTGATGAAATTCATCTGATGAATTTGTTATCATATTCTTCATCGATGAAGTATATGAGAGCGTAAGTTGTACTAATTCATCTGCAGGATGATCAACCCAAAGCCACCGAGTGGGTTCTCGATAGTGGATGTACAAATCACATGATTGGTGACAAGAATCTATTGATGGATGCTCCTTATCACCGTCACATCTCAAGCATATCATCTTTGCTTGACAAAGGCAAAAGTCGTATTGGGTCTTGGTAAGGTTGCTATCTCTAAGGACATGCACATGGACAAAGTCATGCTTGTTGAGTCTTTAGGATATAACCTCATGTCGATCTCAATGCTTTGTGATCTTGATATGGTTGTTATCTTTGGCAAGTATCGTTGTGTTGTGATTATGGAAGTCGACAATTCCAAAGTCTTCAAGGCTTTAGGAGAGGAGACTTGTATATTGTTGATTTTTCCACAGACCACAACCAGCCATGTGTCTACTTGCAAAAGCTTCGAAGGCTGGCTATGGCATCGACGACTTGGTCACGCAGCATGAGGAATTTACACGCTTGCGAAGAAGAAGCATGTCATTGGCATTGAGAATGTCAAATTCCTCAAGAATCACTTATGCGAGCTGTGAAGTGGAAAAATGACCAAGGCCAAGCATCCAAATAAGACTATCATGACCACTACTCGTCCCTTTGAATTGCTTCACATGGACCTCTTTGGTCCCAATCATTACTCACCGTCACTAATGATGCATCTCTTTATGGCTTTGTTATTGTTGATGATTACTCTCGTTACACTTGGGTACACATTATTACTTACAAAAATCAAGTGCGTGAAATCTTCAAACGATTTTCCTCGAGGGCTTCAACCAACTTTGGTGTGAAGATCAAGCACATCGAAGTGACAATGGAACCGAGTTCAAGAATTCGGTCTTGATGATTATCTTGATGAACTTGGTATTACTCATGAGTTATCTGCTCCCTATACTCCTCAAAGAAATGGCGTCGTGGGCGCAAGAACGAGAACTCTTGTTGAGATGGCTCGCACTATGCTTGATGAATACAAAACGCCTAGTTGTTTCGGATTGAAGCAATTGACATCGCGTGCCACATCATCAACAGAGTATATCTTCACAAATTCTTCAAGAAGACTGCCTATGAACTCCTCAACGACAAGAAACCCAATGTAAGTTATTTCAAAGTCTTGATGCTAAATGCTGGATTAGAGATCCTCACCACCACTCTAAATTTGCACCAAAAGCACATGAAGGTTTTATGCTTGGTTACGGAAAGGACTCGCACACCTACAGAGTCTTCAACATCGCACTTCACAAGATTGTTGACCTTTGAGATGTGCGGTTCGATGAAACTAATGGCTCGCAAAGAGAGCACCTACCTTCGTGTTAGATTTAACCAGACCGAGGATTCCATCAGTTCAAGGCAACCGAGGATGTCATTCCTCTCAAGAAACTGTCAAGAATTCATTCTCAGACTGCGAAGAACGCCGAAATGATGCACCAAGATAATGTCAAGAAAATGGTGCCGAGGAAAATGATCAAATTCCTCAAGACAACCAGCTCATCCTCGCGTTGCAAAAGAAGTGCAAGTTGACAAGATCATCGATGACATTGAAGCGCCAGTCCTCTCACTCGCTCAAAAGCTTCACACTTATCTAACTTTTGTGGGCACTATGCTTTTGTCTCTATCACAGAGCCCACTAAGGTAGATGAAGCATTTCGAGCCGGAGTGGATTCAGGCCATGCAAGAAGAATTACATCGATTCGAGCTCAACAACGTCAGGGAACTGGTCAAACGTCCAGATCCTCGCAAGCATAATATCATTGGCACAAAGTGGATCTACCGCAACAAGCAAGATGAAAATGGTCTTGTGGTGAGGAATAAGGCACGACTAGTAGCTCAAGGCTACACGCAGTTGAAGGAATTGATTTCGATGAAACTTTTGCACTGTTGCTAGACTTGAGTCTATTCGCAGATATTACTCGCCTATGCTAACCATCACAATATCACTTTATATCAAATGGATGTGAAAAGTGCATTCCTCAATGGTAAGCTTGAGGAAGAAGTATATGTTGCTCAACCCCGTGTTTTGAAGATCCAAAGAATCCTCGACAAAGTCTTCAGACTAAATAAGGCCCTCTATGGCCTCAAGCAAGCCCCTCAAGCGTGGTATGATACATTGAAGGAATTCTTCGTGAAGAATGGCTTCACACCCGGTTCACTCGACCCTACTCTCTTTACTAAATCTTATGATGGTGAACTGTTTGTGTGCCAAATATATGTTGATGATATTATCTTTGGCTGTACTAACCAACGTTATAGTGATGAATTTGCCTATATGATGAGTGAAGAATATCAAATGTCTATGATGGGAGAGTTGAAATTCTTCTTAGGTCTTCAAATTAAATCAACAACACAATGGCATATTCATATCTCAGAGAAATACCTCAAAGATGTCCTCAAGAAATTCGCATGCAAGATTGCAAAGGCGTCAAAATTCCTATGCCCACAAATGGCCATCTATGCAATCGATGAAAATGGTATTGACTTCGATCACAAGGTATACCGCCCATGATTGGTTCTTTATTGTACTTATGTGCATCTAGGCGGATATAATGCTTAGTGTTTGCATGTGTGCCCGATTTCAAGCTACACCAAGGAATCACACCATAAGGCTGTGAAGCATATTCTTCGATATCTAGCTCACACACCAACACTAGGATTATGGTACCCCAAGGGCTCTACTTTTGATCTCATTGGATATTACGACTCGACTATCTTTGGTGATCGTGTGGACCGCAAGTCAACATCTGGTACTTGTCATTTCCTCGGACGATCTTTGGTCCATTGGTCCTCGAAGAAACAGAATGTATCACCGCCCATCGCGGAAGCTGAATACATTCTTCTGGCTCGTGTTGTGCTCAATTACTATGGATGAAGCAAACCCTCAAGGACTACGGCATCAACGTGAAGAATGTGCCTCTCTCTCGTGACAATGAGAGTGCCATCAAGATTGCTCACAACCCGCTTCAGCACTCGAAGACAAAGCACATTCAAATTCGTCATCATTTTCTTCGTGATCATGTGTTGAAGGGCGACATCTCCATCGAGCATGTGAAGATCAAGAACAGCTAGCTGATATCTTCACTAAGCCCTTGGATGAGAAGAGATTTAGCAAGTTGCGATGTGAGCTAAATATCTTAGAATCTTCAATGTTCTTTGAAAAGGACACACATCCTAACACTTATGCAAAATTGATGACTTAGATGTGCAACACATGAAGAAACGTTTTCTTCAATCAATGAAGAATAACACTCTAAATGTGAAGAAATTAATGAAGAATTTGATTCTCGAGAACCCTCGACAATTGTAAGCGGTGTCTGAAATCATCATTCTTATACTGATGGGTCACGCCACCACCAAAGTTGAAAATCTTCAATTTGAGTTTTTCCTCGCTTTTGAAATTCTTGAGTTTTGAAATTCTTCAGTTTTTCAAATTCTTCAACTTTGCAAAATCTTCACTGCTTCGTCGTCTTTCTTCATTGGCTATATATATATATGGATTTATGTCCTCTACAGATTCACTTATGGCTAATTCTTCAAGTCGCTTTTTACGCTAAGTGAATGTGATCGGACCCTTCCCCTCTATGCTATACTCAACCCAATCCATTCACAAATTCTTCATGTGCGTTCTACTTTGAAACTCGCTCAAATTCTTCATTTGTGTCCTTGCACATGAAGAAATTGCGAACGGAACTTTAAAACAAATCTTATCCAAACTTCTATTTTACCATTAAACCGCTCCGCATCCCACGATGCATTATTATATCCACCCACGATCGCACATGATCTCCACTACATCAGACGTGGGTGACACATGTCGTGAGAAGGAAGCGGTCGAGGGCATGTTCGTCCTAATTCTTGGACGAGCCGTTTTTCACCGTGGCTATAAATACCCCTCTCTCTCTTCCTTACTCTTTTACTCCGCTCGATCTCTCTCCGCCGAGCTCCTCAAAACCCTAGCGCCGCCGCTTCTCCATCGTCACGCCGGTGAGGAAAAGCTTCACCGCCTTGACCTCTTCGCCGACGTATCTCGCTACCGACAGTGGAATTTCTTCACTCCGCCGTCGCCGTAGCTGATTTCCTCTGCCAAGTTAGGGCGGAGAAGATCTGAACAGACGAACTTCTAAATTGTTCATCTCAGTTAAATCGTGTTCTTCACTTGAGTAAATTAAAAGTTACTTTTATTTACTCGCTTTGATTCTCAAATTTTCTTCAAATTCTTCAAAGGTGTTTATTTCAAATTCCTCACACATATGAACACCTCAAATCTCTTGACTCATTTCTCTAAGCTATGATTTTCTTCAAGATTCCTCAATTGTGTGGATCTTCGATCTATACAACTCGAACCTAAGATAAAGAACGCTTATTGAAATTCTTCAAGGCTCATCCGTCAAAATCCTCAAACTTGTTCTTTTGAAAACCCTCCGAGAACGCATATGACCTCTTCAAATTCCTCGCACCTATACTCTGCTCACAGGTACAAATGTCTGCTGTTGAATCCCTAGGTTCTCATCAACTTAACTCATTTGCAGCGTTCCTCGAAGAAAAACTGCACACTTCTTGAGAGAACTCAATTGTTCAATTTCCTCACAAGAAAATGGCGATGGTAAGAAGCCGCAGAAGGAGGAAAGAAACCCGAGGTCATGACAGATTCAAATCCCCGAGGAAATATATGCTTGACTATTGCACACCGATGAGGAAAGCAAAACCAACGCAAGGTGCGATATCTAAGATTGAACGGAGATGGGCACGGAATGGAAGGAATACCGCTATGTTACACCTAAGTACATGAAGAAATTAGCGTTAAATCCTCCATGCCCAAGAGCTCCTTTGGCACCAGTGTCAAATAGTTGATCCCACTAGCGTCAAACGCGGTGAGGACTTTCCGAGGAATGGGCTAAACGCCAAGCTAAGTTGGCTAAGCAAGCAAAGGAAGCGTGAAGAAATTCAATGAGGATTCTGCCACGCTGCTTTGCATCGAGGTCTCGGTCAAACCAAGGAAATCGATGCAAAAGAAGTCTGCAAATAAGCCAAGTGCATCTTCATCTATGCCCTCACGGCCAAGTTCCTCAAAGAGCTCCTTCCAGCAAATTCCTCGTGACAAATTCCTCACACCGCTTTGTTCCATCAAAGTCCTCACTGTTCCGTCCAAACCTTCGGTTCTCGTGCATCTCGCCACTTGTCAAAGGACTGCTGGATTTTCAATTGCCTCGAGCACCTCTGCAAATTCCTCACCGCTTTCAATTCTTCATCGGCCCGACGCTGCTTTGAAGACAAAAGCTACAATGGGCGTGGTCCTCGCCCAGCCAAGGAAGAAACAGCTTGTCGTCCACGTGCCAACCGATGATGAGGCATCGATGAAGAACTTGAAGAAATCATCGAGACCGCTGTTAGAGCCGCAAGAGCCAAGGAATCAGTGTGCCCTTGCTTTTGGACCGAAGAAAGTCCTCGATTTCATCGATCTCGCACAACGATCCCAATACCCTCTGCTGATCTTCCTTTGACACCTGGTCAAAGTCATATGTTGACTCACTTCATTGTCAAGAAAATGGAAGTTCGAGAAGGCAAAGGAAATCAAGAAGGCTCAATATAAGAAGGAGAGGTTTCAAGAAAATGTTGTCAAGATGACACCGAGGAACTTCTTCAAGCTCAAACTGAAATTCGAACCTCGGCAAGAACTTTGACACGTACTATGCTGATTGGCAAGTTGTCAAGACCAGATTCGCTCAATCGACGAAGAATCTCACAAGTGTTTCGCACCGAGCAACATGAAAATCCTCAGTGAAGCATCCGCTCAGCCTAATGAAGAAAATGCCAAGAACGCTCAAGCTCACTTCTTGAAGAAAATGCTGATTCGTATGATGAAGAAATTCCAGCCACCGAAGAATCGCGGGGCACCCACTAGTGGTGCGCTGAAGAGATTGCTCAAGACAGGGAACTGCATCGCTTGCTCTCAAGAAACTGCCCCAAATTCCTCACCTGCTCTGCGCCAACTCCAACTCCTATTCTTCCATCGGCTTCGGATGTGAAGAAACCAAGGCTGAACGAGCTGTTTGAAGAAGAGAAAAGCATCACCACGTCGATTCTTCACCGCGAAGAAATTGAAGCCCATGACCAGCTCGATTGAAAACCCGATTGATGCTATTCCAATTTCCTCCATACCTTCAAAGGAAGTGGTTCCTTTTGGAGAAGAATATGAAGTACCAACCGATCGATGAAGAACATCAATCTCCCTTCGTTCGAGAAAATTGATGAAGAAATTGAAGTGGAAGCTGTCCCTTCAACCCCAGCCATTCCCTCATCGGACCATGAAATTCCTCAAGATGGTGCCGAGGAAATTGAAAATGAAGATGTGGATATTGGATGCACCACTCCAAAGAATCAATGATGACTTTTGGGAAAATCAACATCACAATACTCCGCTCTTCACCCCACTTCAACAAGTTCCTCACTCCCCGCATGCATCGGATCGACGACTCAAGAAAATCAACCCACGGGTCCTGCATGAAGAAATTCCAGCCACTAGCGCCGATGAAACTGCTGCTGCTTTGAAAATCCTCGATCGCAAGTTGAGGATCAAGAAATTCCTCAAGTCAAGAACTGAACTTATGATTCCAGAGGTGGTGATGCAACCGATCGACACCCTCTCGCCAAAACAGAAGAATCCGTTCTCAACCAAACAAAAGTTCAAGGTCAAGATTTCTTTCTTTGAGCATGTGTTCTTCATCAATATAATCCCTATGATTACGCTCGGATTAGGAAGAGGCGCTTACGACTGCCACCAAGCCAACTTCTATTCCTCGGTGCTTTTCAACAAGGACAAAATCTTCGATCATGCTCATATTCCTCATGTGGATATGGAGTCACCGCCAGCTTTGAGCCCGTTCTAAGTGTTCTTCACGATGCAGGTCTTCTCAACTTTTGCACCGATATATGTGATTGGAATGAAGAGCTAATTCTTCAGTTCTATGCAACACTTCACATCACGGAGACGCTCAAGATGTGACTTCATGGGTCTTGGATTGGATGACGAAAACACCCACTACAAGGCACCGAAGAAGTGAATTGCTTCGTGCCCTTCCACTCGATCCTCCAGCTTGATGGTGCACGTCGCATCTATGAAGAAAAGGAACTTTCAAATCACTATATGCAAGTGTTGATGAAGCCATTGAAACCAAGGCAAGCTCCAAGGACCAAATTCCTCGTCAAGGAATTGCTCTATGTGCCTCGAATAGTCTATCGAATTTTGTCAAGACTATGAGTCCTATCAAGGGCCACGACTCGAATGATGAAGAAGTCGTTGGCATCATGAAGAATATGCTTTTCAACATCATCCATGGTGTTCCGTCAATTTCCATGATTTCTTCATGAGGACTCGCTAACATTGCCATGTCACCTTTTGAGCTGAAACCTTATGCGCCTTGGATTATGAGATTCATCGGTCAAGATCTTCATCAATTACAAGGTCGACACCTTGAACCACCGCAGCTACCGCCCGATTGAAGTCCTCAAACGGCCAATTGCCTCGGTGATGAAAAGGGAAAGGCTGCTGCTGTGATAGATGAAGGCATTCGTCCATTGGATGGACAGTTTAAAGCAGATCCTACTCCACCAATGATGACTCGCCACCCATGACTCAAAGAAGAATACCTCGCTTAAGCAAAATCCTCAAGGAATCGCACCTGTGGTAATGACTGATCGTGAGTTACTCCTCGCCTTCATCGGAAGGTTGATCGCAATCACAAGTGGGTCAAACGTCGGTTTGGTACTATTCTTTACAACATGACCTCAACTCACAATGCAAAGAAGAAAACCACTACTATCTTCATGAAACCTTCAAGCGCACTGGGCTGTTCTTTCACATGTATACAATGAAGAAGAACTGCAATCAATGGGACTCAAGGAAGAATTTGACTGGTCTGCACCTCCTCCAAGAAATTCAAGAAAGTCAAAGTTCCTTCCTTGGTGGCTAGCTCTTATTCTTCATCTCGTGACACCGATGAAAATGAAGATTTGGAAGACATCGCTGCTGGTCCTACCTCAACGAACAACCCCGACAATGTTTGGCGCTCCGCCTTCAACTTGAATTTCTTCAAGAGCGTTAGTCCTCGCCGATCCTTTTGGTCATTCGATGACAAAGGGGAGAAATTTGAGTTAGTCTTCAAGCGGGTCTCGCTTTTGTCTATATACAATATTTTATTAAGTTACAACTCTCGTTCTTCCAAACCTTTTATTGGATCGAGTTGTAATCTTAAACCCGATGGTGCTTTGATACTTTTGATGCATTATGCTTCGCTCTATGCTCGACTACGATGAGTATTGATATGCGTTGATCCTTGTTATGCTCTGATCCTCATGAGCTCGGTGAAAATCTTCAAATCGATTTGGGATCTGACACTCATGAAAAGTTTCAAATTCCTCATACGCATTGGGCTCTGATACTCTTTATGCATTATTTTGCATGCTCTGCATATCTTCAAGCACCATATTTCATCATGCATTTCGAATTCCTCATATTATATGTCAAATGCGTGTATGAATTACAAGATATAGGGGGAGATCTCCATGATTCAATTCCTCAAATGTGCATTGCCTCAAAAGCAATTTCCTCACTATGCACACCTTCAGGGGGAGTTCTTCTATATCTTGCAATCAAAATCCTCATTATCGATTTACACTTCATATGTTTATCCCGTTGAAAACTTAACCTATGTTGTCATCAATCACCAAAAGGGGAGATTGTAAGTGCATCTAGTGCCCTTAGTGATTTTGGTGTATTGAAGACTTATAGGTTAAGTAACTAATGCGCTTGTGAGTGTACACAGGTCTATAAGTCTATGAGGAGTTTGATATTTACAGAGAAAGTCGACCCTAAAATGAATTTCTTCAATCAAGAATTTGATATTCAAGACTTTACAAGACTTTGAAAGTGAAGAAATTGGTGTGACCTTGAAGACTTGGTATTCATATGAGGAATATGAAGCGTGAAGACTTTTGTTTTCGTAGTTTCATTTTCTCTTTCTTGAGTCATAGGAAACATCGTACTGTTAAAGGGGGTCGAGGAAATACTAAGGAGAAATTTCCATTTGATGCTCAACTCAAAATCCTCACCTACCAATCCCTTCGAGTGAAGCCTTTGAAATCTCATACGTTCAGTCAATTTCTTGATGGATGAGACGAAGCTCTTCCGTCACCGAGGAATTTGTTCGGATCGAGGAGTTAGGAATTCGCCATCTGAATCGCCTACACAAAGATGAGGAACATGATAGCCCCGAGGAATTTGATATTCCAATTTCCGATCGTTCTTTGTCTTCTGCCACCTGTCCCCAAAATATCTCCACCTAACGGTCATATCATTTAAGGGCATTTATGTCTTATCATGTCGGGCTGCTCCCTAGGCTATAAATAGCCGCCCCCTACAACCACTAGTTGGTTGGCTGCTCCGAGAGAACTTGACACTTGTCATTTGAGAGCAACCCATCCTCTGAGGAATTTGAGCGAAAATCATCAAGTGAGGAAAAACCCAAAGTGAGGAAAATCCCAAAAACCAAACCCCTACAAACCCAAAGTGATTGAGCATCACTGAAGAAATTGATCCCGCGTGGATCCGACGCTTTTTACCTTTGAAGACTGTGCTTCTTCCAGACGGTTAGGCGTCACGGTCTAGAGCATCCAAGAGAAATTGTGGATCGCCGAGTGACCAAGTATGTGAAGGTTTGGAAGTCGCTCAAGACTTACCACGAGTGATTGGGCGAGGTCTGCGTGGCCTTAGTTCAAGGAGAATACGGTGAGGACTTGGTGTCTGAGCTGCGTGCTCAAGGATCGGGTGTCCGGATCTGCGTGTCCTCGAGTTTAAATACTCACCGCTCCAACCAGACGTATAACCGAGACAAAGCAGCTTGGACTGGTCTACCAAATCATTGTCTTCACCAACCTAATCGGTTCTATTTCCTCAACCCTTTCATTTCCTCATTCTCGTGTTGAGTGTTTGTCATATCTGTGTTTGAAGACTTTGATCAAGACTTTCTCAATTTCCTCAGCCCAATTTCTTCATCTGTTTGTCTTCATCTTGTGTTATCCTGTGATTACGCTTTCAGTACTCTGTGATTGTCTTCATTTCATCATGATGACTATGCTTGTAATCTGTTATGCTTACTTCTGAGTACTTATTCCGCTGCATGTATTTCTTCGCTAAGGAATTTCCTCACCGGCAAATTCCTCAGTGAAGAATTTGTAAAATTCATAAAAATCGCCTATTCACCCCCCCTCTAGTCGATATAACGCACTTTCACCCGCTGAAGATGAAGTCACTTGGGATAAATTCAAGGACAAGTTTCGCAAGTACCACATTCCCGTCGGTATTTTGAAGGTCAAATAGCGAGAGTTCCTTGCGCTTACACAAGGGAACCTGTCAGTAAGTGAGCATTTAAATAGGTTCAATCATTTGGCTCGGCATTCTCTTCATGATGTGGCCATCGAAGAAAGGAAGATAGATCGATTCCTTGGAGGACTCCATCATACCCTCTGATGCACGCTCGGCATGTTGGACTTTCCAGACTTCCAAACTCTGGTAAACAAGGCTCTAATCACGGAACGGGAATACAAGATTGCCAATGAAAACAAAGCAGCCTATGAGGACTACAAACTCAAGTTTGAACCTAAGAAGGATGTGCAGATTGTTTAGAAGGCCCATACCTGGCAGCAACCCCAGTTTGAGTTCAAGCCAACTTGGCAGTAGAATGGCAACAAGATGGAGAATCGCGTCAAGAATATTGTGACTCACTCGGTAAAGGAAGATTGTCAGCGCAACAACGCTTGTTTCACTTGTGGTCAGACTAGACATTATGCAAGACAGTGTCCCAAGAATGGCAAGCCGCCTACCGCTATCAAGCCACAAGTCAACAATATGGGATCTGCTCCAACCCGGAAGCTCATTCAAGGGCAAGTTCATCGCCTCTCTGCCGAAGAAGCCCAAGAAAACCTAGAAGTGATTATTGGTATGTTTCCTGTTAATAACATACCTGTAACAATTTTATTTGATTCTAGGGCGTCACATTATTTTATTTTGCGGAGTTTTATTGCCCAAAACAATTTTGCTTGCAGTCATCTTGAGAAATTCATGGTGAAACAATCCCTGGGATCCATGCTCAAAACAAATGTGGTATGCCGAGACATGGAAATAAATATCCATGGAGTTCTTTTCCCTGCTACCTTGATATCCATTGAATCAACAAAGTTGGATGTTATATGGTGAATGGACTGGCTGACAAGAGATCAAGTCTGCATGAATTGTGCAACCTGGGAAGTCACATTAATAAATCCATTAGGACAACCAGCACGGTTTGTGGCTCACAGGACCATGCCAAAGCAAGATATGATCTATACGACAATGCTCCCATGAAGAATTGCCAGGAAGACCACCGGACCGTGAGTTGGAATTCTCAATTAATCTCGTGCCTGGAAAGACACCCATTTACAAGAAAATATTACCGGATGCCATCATTAGAATTAGTGGAGTTTAAGAAGCAGCTAGATGAGATGCTCAAGAAAGGGTACATCCAACCTAGCTCTTCACCATGGGGTTCACCTGCAATATTCATGGGCAAGAAGGATGGTAGCCTCCGTATGTATGTGGATTACCGTCAGCTCAATGATGTTACCATCAAGAACAAGTGCCGGCTTCCCAGAATTGATGATCTGTTGATCAACTCACTGGAGCCAAAATATTTTTCCAAGATCGATTTGAGGACAAGATACCACCAACTCAAAATCAGGAAGGAAGAAATTCCGAAAACCGCATTTACCACCCGTTATGGACTGTATGAGTACACGGTCATGTCTTTTGGGCTGACCAACGCCCCCGCATTCTTCATGCATATGATGAACAAGGTGTTCATGGGCTTCTTAGACAAATTTGTGGTGGTATTCATTGATGGCATTCTCATATACCCCAAGGGAGAAGAAGAGCATAAACAACATCTCCGGGTAGTACTGCAAAGGCTCCGTGATCATCAATTATATGCAAAATTCAGCAAGTGTGAATTTTGGCTCAATCAAGTAGGATTCTTGGGGCATATCCTATTAGCTGAAGGAGTAGCCGTGTAGCCAAGTAAGGTCACGAAAGTACTAAATTGTAAAGCACCCTTGACTGTATCTGAAATTCGAAGTTTCTTAGGACTTGCTGGTTATTACCGACGATTCATTGAAGGCTTTTCCAAGATTGCGAAGCCAATGACATACCTACCCAAGAAAGATCAGAAATTTGAATGTTCTGAAGATTGCGACAAAATTTTTAGTGAATTGAAGACTCAATTGACCACCACACCTATCTTGACGTGTAACACCCCATATGTAAACTTCCATATTTTGGCAATGTATATCCAACCTTGTCATGATCAATTCCAAGTGGTTTCCTACTTGTTATTTTCATTTTGGGTTTTGCTTTGTTTATTTATTTATTGAATTGCCTTGCTATTCTTGTCATATTCCATTCTGCCATCATATGTTGCATCATGGTCATATCAAGTATTGCTTTATGCTCATGTCATATTGCACATCCATCCTCATCATGTCAAGTGCTTCATCATACCATGCCATCTTCATCATCATTTTCCCCCTCACCTCTCCACCTATCCCTTTTCCTTATTTTGGCAAGCAACATTATTTGGCCTCAAATAATTTCAACTTTTCCCCAATAGTCTCTCACCATGGACTAAACCCCTCTGCCAAATTTCAGTTCATTTGAAGTTGTTTTGGTTGGTTTCAAAAATGCCTCAAGTTTGAATTATATTCAAACTTGTTTTATTTTTCTACCTCTAAAAATGCCCAAACCACTTTTATCAAATAGAGTATAAATCCAGGATCATGAGGGTATTTTTATATTCCTCATATACCTCTCCTTCCACCCTGTGCTTTTCTCTTTGTTTTTCGTTTGAAGAAAATTAAACAAAAAGAAAAGCAACAAAGAATGAACCATGCAGCCCAAAGAAGGCGCCACCAGCCTATGCGACATCCCCTCCTGGGCGATACCCCCCAAGCTTAGCCTCGCCACGTGGTCGTCGGACCCACCAACAATGAGCCCCATAGCGCCAAGACCCACCTTTTCTCCTACCTCGATCCCCCTCTCCCTCTCACCCGCACATGGCCACGGTCACGGCCATGCCGTGCTCGCCCGCTCGCCCTAGCTCCTTTAAAACTCCCTCTCCTGGTCCCTCATCTTTCTAGGGTTTCCCTCTCCCATTCGCCGCCGCCAGGTGAATTTAGCCACCAGCTCCGCCACTAGAACCTCGTCCGGAGCGCATCCGAGCCCGCGAGCTCGTCGGTGGCGTGCACCCCGTCGACCTCCGCCTCGCCAACCCTGTCTTTCGCCTTCCCCAACGTCGACTTTGTCCCCTGCTACCTCTACGGCCTCGAGGGACGCCAAGTTCGACTCCTTCCCCTACGTCATCCCGCTTCGATCGCCGTTCGTCTCCAGCAGATTCCCGACGACCCCGTCCTCCTTACGTTGTCCCGACCTCTCTGTTCGTGGTGAGCTTCCACTCCTCCCTGACCTCTCTGTTCCGCCTCTTTCACGCCGTAGCTAGGTCATCGTCAAGTGCCCGAGCGCGCCGCCATCAGACCTTGCTGCCGGCGAGCACTCCGACCACCCTAGGCCTTCCGGGCATGTCTGTCGCGTTCGCCATGCTGCACAGGGTCGCTCCATGCCCCAGCTTTTGCCTAGGACCGCCGCCGCGTTGCATTCCTCTCCGCCGTCGCCGCCTCTGTCACCTCGTCGCTGGCATCGCATTCATCGTTGTTCGGAGATGAGCGCGACATGCGTGTGTGCGGGATCTTTCCGCGGTCCCTTTTGCGCCCTCGCCGTGCCGTAGGGTCCCCGGAGCAACTCCGGCGAGGCCCTCCGCTGTGTTCTGTCCGTCGCTGGGCAGCTCCCCTGCTTCCTCTGTTTTGGAGGCCCTCGCGAGTCACCGCCATGCGGGACCCAGTGGGACCCATCTGCCGGCCACACAAGGGCCAGGACGCACCTGTCAGCCTCGGAAAGCCCCAGCCTTCCAGTTTGGGCATATTCCATTTTTGGCTGTGTGCATTTTGAGCCATTTCCATTTCGGGCAAGTCCCTTTCTGGGCATTTCCAATTAAGGATTTTGCCATTTCTGTCTTTTCCATTTTAGGCAGATTGCATTTGTGTAATTGTGGTGATTTTTCTATGTGACCCCCAACATATTATATATGTTTTTGGGCTAGAAAAATCCAATGAATCTAGTGGTGGCATTAGTTTTAGCTTTTGAGCAAGTTTGTGTTCATGTTATTTTTGCAGCATACTGCATTTTTGTGCATTTAATGCCATGTATGCTATGGGGTAGTTTTGCACATGAACATGTTCTTCATCATGTCTGCTTTCTGCTAAATTTATTCACATGCCATGATATGCCTTGTGGTGAGTTGAACAAGCTTGCAAACATGCCTACTTGAATCTGTTTTGCTATGCTATAAATTTTGCCAAGTCTGAGTCAGTTTATAGCATGTGCCCCTTTTGCATTGAAGCTACCATCAAATCTATGAGTTTCTGGACAAAGTTCAGTGAGGGAGTTTTATTAAGTGCATTTAGTGCTAGCATGCCATGCTCTTGTTTGCCATGATCAGTTCCTATAGCATGTAGTTTACAGGCCCTAAACTTTGCTAACTGAATCTGTTTTGCCATGTTCAGTGAATTTCTGCCAAGTCTGTAAGCTGTTATCATTTGCATTTTTGCCATGCTGTTTTAAACATGTTCTAGTGAGTTTTAGCAGTAGCTCAGTAATCATGTTTTGTAGTGCTTGATATGTAATTCAATGCCATGCCATTTGTTTTCATGTTGATGTGTTGTAGCATATTTAAAATTTGCATCCAAGTTGTCACGTTGCTGTTTTCAACAGATTGCATTGTATATGGTTTTGCTTGTCATTTTCAAACCATGCATCCGTTTCCAGTGGTCTTTATATCGATTTCAACCGAAATCGTCCAATCTTTCCAGTGGCATGCTTGGTTTACCAATATTATACCCATATCCATCTTGTCTTCACCTTTTCCATCCCGCTGTCGTATCCCTTGTTCCGGTAGAACCGTAGTTCCATGCATAACGTTTTTCATATGCATTCATGTTAGAGTTGCATGAAGTATATGTTCATTGCCATGATTTGTTTTTTTATTGTATGATTGTGCTTCTTGTGGGTAGTTCCAGGAGACGAGATTGAGTCCGAGGACCCTGTTGAGTACGTTCACAAGGAGGAAGTTCCCGATACCACTGAGGACATTTCAGGCAAGATGAGCATTACCCCCGATATCACTTCTATCTTTGCTTGCTAGTTGTCCGTTCTATCGCTATGTCGCGCTACCTACCACTTGTTCATATAGCCTCCCATGTTACCATGAAAAGCCTCTAACCCACATCCCTAGCAAACTGTTATTTGGCTATGTTACCGCTTTTGCCCAACCCCTCTTGTAGCGTTGCTAGTTGCAGGTGCAGTGCAGGTTGTTCCATGTTGGAACATGGATATGTTGGGATATCACAATATCTCTTATTTAATTAATGCATCTATATACTTGGTAAAGGGTGGAAGGCTTGGACTCTTGCTCGGTGTTTTGTTCCACTCTTGCCGCCTTAGTTTCCGTCATACCGGTGTTATGTTCCTTGATTTTGCATCCCTAACATGGTGGGGTTTATGGGCCCCCCTTGACAGTTTTCTTTGAATAAAACTCTTCTAGCAAGGCCGAACATTGGTTTTACCATTTGCCTAATAACAATTAAAATTTGCATCGGGAGTAATTAACTCGAGGATTCTTAATCAACAACCCGGGGCAGTGCTCCTGATGAGTGTTGGTCCAAACTGAGTAGACAGCGGGGCCACTTCGGGGAAACTTGAGGTCTGGTTTTACTCGTAGGATGTCCCATCCGATCGTGGCCTGAGACGAGATATGCACGTCTACTATCAGGGTGTCGGCACGTCGGGAGGTCTTGCTGGTTTTGTTTTACCATTGTCGAAATGTCTTGTGCACCGGGATCCCGAGCCTGATCGGGGTGTTCCGAGATGGAGGATTGTCTCTGCAGATCATGGGCTTGTCATGGGCTAAGTTGGGACACCACTGCAGGATTTAATCTGAAAGACATGCCCGTGGTTATGTGGCAAATGGGAGTTTTTAGGTTTTTTTACATCTGTGCCCCTGGTTCCTTAGCTCTACTCATTCATCCCCACGCTCTTAACTTTTGCTCACTTTTCCCCACTCCCTTGCCCGAAACCCTCAGAACAGGTCAGAACGGACGTCGCCGTCGGGTCAGTGCTTTGACCGTTAACTCTGACGAGTGGGGCTGCGTTGGGCGGTGTAGCTGTTCGACCATTGGGCTGTGGTTTTGTTGGGCCATGGTTTCATTAGGCCGTCCCTTGCATTAAACGCCTGCGCGCGCCGCCACGACAGAAGCCTGCTATGCATGCACCCAACAAGCTCGCTCAGATGCGTCGTCGCGCGCCGCCCACGATCGCCGACCGAGCTGCATCTATGCGCTGATGCGTGCCGCTACGATGCACAGACCGAGCCGCTTTCGTGCATGCCAGTCGCCACGGATGCAGCGACGGTCGCTGCCGCTAGTTCCTCTCTTCTCGCACGCTTGTCTCCTCGATTTAGAGCATCATTTTTATGATCAGTTGCAGCCTTTTCGATCCACTCGCATCTGCACCCGTTTTGCAACGACAAATAAATTGAACAAATATGTTGTGGCTGCATGCACTAGCTAGGTGGCTACATATTTGTGGCTTGTGTAAAAGAGAAGGGTTCGTTGTGGCTGCATGTACTAGGTGGTTACTAATAAAGCGAGCTCTCTAAGAAAACAATCAACGAACATGTAGATAGGGCCAACAAGCCCATAACACGATCACATAGTTGAAACTAGGAAGAACTTCGTAATAGAATACATAGAAAACTTAATAATAGAACTTGATAAAAGGGCCAACAAGCCCATATCCAACATAGTTCAATTACAACTTGACATAACATAGACTCAAAAAAATAGATAGAGGGTTTAGAACCCTAGACGCCGCCTTCTCCACCTCGCTCCTCCTCCGGGCGCCTTCACTGCTCCTCCGAGGCGTTGTCGATGGGGTATGGAAGAGTGTGCATGCGCGACGCAGTGGGGAAGATGTTGGTCTACTCCGTGAACATGTTATGGGTGGTGAAGGCGATGAACTTGCAGCCACACCAAAACACCCGACCGAGGAGGTAGAAGGCATTGAATGTGTTGGTGAAGTGGGAAAGGAGAGCAATCACCACCCCGTTTTGGATGACCTCCTCGACACGGAACATCCTTGGAGATCCCCGCGGAGGTGGTGGTAGCCGGACGCGAGGAAGAACTCGATGAAGTTCCTTTTGGTCCTCCACCTTGATATCGCCCACACACACAGTGTGCGCTCAACGTACACGCCAGGAGGGTAGAGCCTCTCCGGCACGGTGGGTGGGAAGTGGTAGGTTGGTCCGATATACTGCATGGCTGAGGATGTTCTAGAAGAAGGAGAAGTGGTCGAAGAGCAAGAAGGGCAGATGGCAGAGAGGATGGGAGATGGATGAGGGATGGCAGAGGCAGATGGTGGCTTAAATAGTCGTAGTGCTACGTGTTATTTGGTTGTGGCAATAACGGGGTCAAATGTGTTCAAACCCACCGCAGCATCGGGAGTGTACACACGTGGGAAACGATGGTTTGAAAAAGAAGAAGAAAAAGAAGCTAATTGCACACGTGGGAATCCGTGGTCATATATATATTATATGAACAAAAAGAGACAATTTTTGAACAAAATTTTGGTCATTTTGCATTTGTATAGAACAAAAAGAACAGAGCCAGCACATTCACAAAAAACAGAGCAAACGATGCAAAAATACAGAGCCAGCACATTCACAAAAAAAGAGCAAATGATGCAAAAAAGCGACGCAATTCGACAGCCCAACCAGAGCCTGGTTTCCTTTTGGGCCCAATAACAACAATTTTTTTTTGCGGAGTCAGTGGTGGGTGAGCAGCCGAGCACAACCAATAGGATCGCCTCTCGTGGATCACCCCACGATCCAACGATGCGGAGCCGTCCTTGTGATCCAACGGCACGGAGCCTACACGCAGCCAGCCCACCTAATTCCTTCTAGAAGACTAGATCTGAGGGTTGTCGCTTGGCGCGAGGGTATGATCGAATGGCTAACATTGGGAGCTAGGGTTATGCGAAACTCCGCGGGGTTTAGAGGGGTTTTGAGCTGGTCAACGGGGTTTTGAAGGCTTTGACTGAGCATAACTAATTTAAAAAAAATCGAAAAATATGAAACCTTCGCCGTTCGTCGTTTTATAAGACAAACTAACGAGGAAAAATACTAAACTTGGTCCATGGTCATTTTCATGAAAAAACCCTAGCTGGCACGATCGAGGTCAAATGAGCACCATTAATTTTAAAAAATCAAAAAATATAAAACCTGCGCACAATGTTGTCTTATGTGACATGTTACCAACCAAAAATCATAAACTTGGTCTATGGTCATTTTCATGAGAAAACCTTCACAAGCTATCATGTACATGATTTCATAGAGTTCAAGTAGAGGAGGTAGGGTTATCTTCTGTTTTTGAAAAATAAAAAAAATAAAAAAAATCACCAAAGCTTTATTTCAAAGTGAATAAGAAGGATCTGAAGTTAGTTTTCCATTTTCATATTTCAAACGTGTTTTCAATAGTTTTTATATTAAAGCATATGTTTTCAAAAAAATATAAAAATATGAAGATTAATTCAAAAAATAGTGAGACTTCGAATCTACACTATGGAAAGTGAATATTTGTTAATAAGAAAACATTTGGCTCATTTAGAGTAGGTGCAAAAAAACTTGATTACAAATGGGTTGTTGACCCTCGCCTGGGAGCTCATCTGGAGCACATTTCTCAAATTCAAATTTATTTGACCTCCTCTAAATCACTTCAAATTTTGCACACATGATCTACCACACAAACATAGATAGTTTGCCAAGGTTTTACTTGTTTTTGCGTTTTCTTGAATTTATATTGTCCAGGTTTGCCAAGGTTTACATGATCTCATTTGGAGCATGCATTTGATTTCCTACACAACATGTGTGATCATTGCAGCACCTAAAATCATAGTTTACAACATCTAAACATAACTAACCATAGATTCAGGACAAACAAATATACCACAAGCAAATTTAAGGACACACAAATATAGATAGCAACCAGATTACTAGCATCAACATAGCCAACCATAACCAAATTCATGAAAACTAAATTCAGTTCAACAAACCATAACCAACGAGATTCAGTTCAACAAATCAAAAGTAACCCAACAGATAAACTTAAAGATTCAGTTCACAGCATCACATCATCGATCACATCACGCCGGAGTCAGGGCCTTCACGAGGGCTACATGTTGTCCCCTGATCATGTAGTCCTCCCCGCGAATTGCTACATCCTCCGCATGAGACAGAAGGTGATCGAAGAGGTCATCCCTTGGCTTTGGCTTGGTGGTGCAGTAGGGGCAGTGCCACTTCTTGGTCTTGCAGTTGTAGAAGGAAGCAACTCCCTTGGCCTTGATCTTCACCACCTCCTTGGCTGTGAAGGATGCGACGTTGCCCTTGTACACTTCTTCTCCAGAATTATACTGCACACATGAATGAGTTACATTAATACATTATAGATTCATGGATACACTATGTCAAAGGAACTAAATGAACAATCTAAATTTCAAGTAAGCTTACCTCATATTCTTCATCATCACTTTCCTCTGGATCATACGGGTCATACTGGGCCAGCTTCCTCTTTCTACCCCCCAACCATCATCCTCCTGAACATACAATTACATCCATCACTAGTAAGTACGTAAGCCAATTGAAAATTTAGATATGCACACATGACATATTGATCATAGGGCTAATATACTCCAAATATACTATGATCATTGTTTTGCATTTTCCATTGTCATGCACACAAATTGAACAACAGAGCTAATATAACTACATATTGTGGACAAATTTATATACTAATGAATCAAGGCTTACTTTTGGTTATGACACTCAAATTTATATTGCGATTCATACGGTAGGATTGTGATTCTAAACATAACTAACTTCTTAATCAATGGATTCCATTTGGGCATATGACATTCAAAACCCCAATCTGAGTAGCATTCAAAAACAAATCTAATAGGGACCCAATCTAAGGCAATGAATCTGAGTAGCATTAAAAACCCCAATCTGTGAGCACTAAAACAAATCTAATAAGCATGCATCTGTTCACAACATCTAGCATTTTTGCAACGAATTTATCCAAATCTAAAAACCCCAATCATTGCAGCACCTAAAATCATAGTTCACAACATCTAGCATTTTTTCAATGAATTTATCCAACAAACCCTAGTCCAAACCCCCCCCATCCCCCCAGCCCATACAAAAAAAACCCGGCCCATACATCAAAACAACTACTCTTAACCATCTGAATTGCCGTATGAATCACAATCTAACCAATGCAACTAGGGAGCAACTAACTCTACAAGCTAAGCAAGTGCAAATACCTGCTGCTCCACGGCAGGCGGCACATTGGGGGTATCAAGATGGACTGCACCGCTCGACACTGTCACCTTCTGCAGCGATGAGGAGGAGCCCGCCACATCCGCAGTGGTTGCGAGTTTCCCTGCACCGCCTGGACGCCGCCGACATCCGCGGTCACCGCACCCTGACCCTGCAGCTCCACCACATCTCCGACCGCTGCGCCGGCGTCGCCACGAGCGTCGACCATCTGACAGATGGAGGCGATGAAGGTGAGGAAGAGGATGCAATGGGGAGAGCGAGGCAGTACGGTGGAGGCAGTGGAGGAGAGCGAGACGACGCCGGTGGGGGAGAGGAAGACGATGCGACAGGAGGGGATTTGGGGAAAAATGGTAGGGACGATGGAGGTGGTTGTCCCTCTTTATATGATGGGACGTTTTGGGCATGTCCATGGACACGTGCTACCCCACGACCGCGGTCTTGCATGCGCCCACGTATACGTGGCACCACTCGTCAGAGTTAACGGTCAAAGGCATTGACCCGATGGCAACGTCCGTTATAACATGTTCTGAGCATTTTGGGCAAGGGAGTGGGGAAAAGTGAGCAAAAGTTAACCGAGTGGGGATGAATGAGTAGAGCTAAGGAACCAGGGGCACAGAAATAAAAAAACCCGAGTTTTTAATATTTGGTTGTAGTGAACTTGACACTAAACTCTGTAAAATACATCAACCGAGTGTGTAACCGTGACGGTCTCTTTTCAATGAGGTTCGGGAAGTGAACACAGTGGGGTTATGTTTGAAAGTAAGTAGATTAGGATCACTTCTTGGTCATTACTAGTTTGTGATCGTTGCATAGTTTCTCATCTTGATCTGGTATTCGTAAGTTTGCCACCATACATATGCTTAGTGCTTGCTGCAACTCCACCACTTAACCATGCCATACCCATTTGAGCTTTGTTAGTCTTGATATCGTGGGTGATATGATTGCTGAGTCCCCGTGGCTCACATAATACTACAAACACAGGTGCAGGTACCATTGAGTCTGATGCAGGAGATGCCACTGAGCTCCAGTGGGAGTTTGACGAGGCCCGTTGGCGTTTCTATGTTACCTATCCGGATCATCAGTAGAGGACCTAGTCGGAGTATCCGGGTATAGTAGCAGGGTGGTGTTTTCTTTTTATCTAGTCCGTAGTCGGACTCTACTATATGTATGCATGATTGTATGATGATTGTCATATTTATGCTACTTTGGGGCAAGTGTGTGCCTGGATCTCGTATTCTATCTATTCACTTGGTTGTATGTATTTCTATGCCACCTTGCTACGTGCTCGAAATGCGATTGTGCCCCATTCATGAGTTCATCACGTGATTGGGATAGAACCACATCTTGGGCGTAACCTGACGCTCCCCGATATTTATCGAAGCTTCAACGTGTACTGTGATGCATCCAGAAGAGGCATAGGGTGCATACTCATGCAAGGTGGCAAGGTCGTGGCTTACGCATCCAGACAACTATGACCACATGAAGGAAACTATCCTACTCATGATTTGAAGCTAGCAGCAGTTGTGCATGCTCTGAAGATTTGGAGGCATTATCTCATTGGAAAAAGATGCCAAATCTTCACCGACCACAAGAGTCTCAAGTACATATTCACCCAACTAAACTTAAATATCCGACAAAGAAGATGGCTTGAATTGGTCAAGGATTATGATGTTGGTATTAATTACCATGCAGGGAAAGCTAATGTTGTTGCCGATGCTCTCACCCGTAAACCAGCCACATTAAGCGCAATGATGGACTCTTTGCCTCCCGAGATGCAAGAAGAGATAGCTCAACTCAACCTGGTCATTGTTGAAGCCACCTACGCAACTACCCTAGAATTTTCCCCTACCCTGGAAGAGGAGGTCTGCAACTCTCAAGCTGAAGACCCCTTATTACAAAAACATGTCGCTCAACTACAAGCTGGGAAGTCTCAATACTTCCGGGTGGATGACCAAGGTACTCTGAGATTTGGAGGATGAATTTGCATACTTGAATCTGGAGATCTGAGGCCAAGGATATAAAAAGAAGCCCATGAATCGTCATACCCAATCCATCCTGGAGGGACAAAGATGTACGAAGACCTAAAGCAAATATTCTGGTGGGATGGAATGAAGAAGGACATTGCATATTTTATTGCCTGTTGTGACATCTGCAACAAATTAAAGGCGGAACATCAGAAACCCACCGGACTATTGCAACCCTTACCGGTTCCCCAATGGAAGTGGGATGACGTCTGCATGGATTTCATCACGGGACTGCCCAAGACCTCCCGAGGGATTGATGCTATATGGGTCGTGGTAGATATGCTGACGAAAGTGGTCCACTTCATTCCTATAAGAACCACGTGCCGGGCGGATCAACTCGCTCAACTCTATGTGTCCAGGATTGTCAGTTTGCATGGGGTACCCAAAACCATCACCTCCGACCGAGGATATCTATTCACCTCAACATTCTGGTCATGTCTTCACCAAGCTTTGGGGACCGCTCTAAAATATAGCACTTCTTATCATCCCCAGACAGACGGTCAGACGGAACGAGTAAACAAGATTCTCGAAGACATGCTTTGAGTATGTGTGCTTGCTCAAGGACCGAAGTGGGAAGACAATTTGCCATATGTGGAGTTTTCCTACAATTACAGATATCAGGCCAACCTTAAGATGTCACCTTATGAAGCTCTGTATGGACGCAAGTGCCGTATCCCTCTATGAGGACCGAAGTGGGAAAACCGCATATTTGGGAATGATTTTATGATGGAAGCTGAGAAGCAAGTAAGAGAAATCCGAGATAGACTGCAAGTGGCCAAGTCTCGACAAAAGAGCTATTATGATTCCAAACATAGACAGATCATCTTTGAACCAGGAAAGTATGCTTATCTTTGAGTCACCCCCATGAAAGGAGTTAAGAGGTTTCAAACTCGAGGAAAGATTGCGCCAAGATACATTGGCCCTTTCCCAGTCATGACAAGAGTTGGTACTGTGGCATATCAGCTCGAGCTTCCACCCGAGTTATCCGAAGTGCATGATGTCTTCCACGTGTCATAGCTAAGGAAGTGTATCTCACCACTTAAGAAACATACCGATTTGACAGAATTAGAGATTGCTAAGGATTTGACTTATGAAGAGAAACCTTTTTGGATATTGGATGAGATGTAAAGAGTCACCCGTAGCAAGTCAGTCAAGTTTTATAAAGTAAAGTGCGAACACCATGTGACGCCCTCGATTCAATCGTACACTAATCATGCACGCAAATGTGTACGATCAAGATCAAGGACTCACGGGAAGATATCACAACACAACTCTACAAATAAAATAAGTCATACAAGCATCATAATACAAGCCAGGGGCCTCGAGGGCTCGAATACAAGTGCTCGATCATAGGCGAAGTCGTGAAGCAACAATATCTGAGTACGGACATAAGTTAAACAAGGTGCCATAAGATGGCTAGCACAAACCGGGATACTGATCGAAGAGGAGCAGGCCTCCGCCTCGGGATCCTCCTAGGTTACTCTGGTGGTCGTCGGGCTGGGCTGCGTAGTAGTAGGCGCCTCCGGAGTAGTAGTCGTCATAGGCGGCGGCGTCTGGCTCCTGGGCTCCATCGTCTGATTGCAGCAATCGAGTAGAGATAGGGGGAAAAGGGGGAACAAGGCAACCGTGAGTACTCATCCAAAGTACTCGCAAGCAAGGAGCTACACTACTTATGCATGGATATATGGGTAAAGGCCATATCAGTGGACTGAATCGCGAAATGCCGAATAAGAGGGGATAGCTAGTCTTAACGAAGACTACGCCTCTGGACACTGTCTTGCACGCATGAAGAGGACAACCAAGTCCTCCAAGTAACATCATATAGCAATAATCCTACCGGCAATCCCTCGCTCATAACCACGAGCGAGGCGACCACCGGTTGTATCGGCACTTGGAAGGGTGTGTTTTATCAAGTATCCGGTTCTAGTTGTCATAAGCTCAAGGTACAACTCCAAGTCGCCACATTATCAAGATCACGGCTATCCGAATAGATTAACTTCCCTGCGGGGTGCACCATCTTACCCAAAGACGCTTGATCCCATTTGGCGGACACACTTTCTGGGTCATGCCCGCACAGTAAGATCAACACGTCGCAGCCCCACCTAGGCACAACAGAGAGGCCAACACGCGGTCTAAACCTAAGCGCAGGGTCAGGGCCCATCGCCTACGAGCACACACAAGTTGCGTCTGTGCGCCGAAGCAGACCTAGCCCATCAGCGTTCCGGTCCAATCCGGCTAGCGCCGCTCGTCGTGACGTCTGAAGTATTTCGGTGATACCACGGCGGGATACCCATAACTACTCCCGTAGATGGTTAGTGCGTATAAGCTCGTAGCCAACCCAGATCAAATACCAAGACCTCGTTAAGCGTGTTAAGTAACCACGAGCGCCCGAGCAGGGCAGCCCACCTCTCTCTAGGCGGTCTCAACCTGCCTGCCGCCCATACACAAAGATCCACTCGCGGTGCTCCATCGGCCGACCCGACTTTAGTCTCACATGTATCATGTATAAAGTATATGGTATATACCCGTGATCACCTCCCGAGTGATCACGGCCCGATAGTATAGCACGCGCATGCATAAGTATGTAGGGCCACAGATGAAAGTACTAGCATCCTATACTAAGCATATAGGATTGCGGTAAGGTAACAATGAAGTTACAAGGACAAAGGCTATGCGGCGGTATAGGAGTATCAAAAACAAGAACATGCTATGCTACTCTAATGCAAGCGGTGTAGATAAGAGTAAGCGATATCTGGTGATCAAGGGGGCTTGCTGGTTGCTCCGCAAGAGAGAGGGTCGCCAACACCGTAGTCGAATCTGCCATTGCGGCGCCGGTCTCGTAGTCTACCGGAGAGAAGAGGGGAAGAAACAATGAATACCAAGTAAGCAGATGCATAGCGATGCATGACATGTCAAGAAGCGATGCTAGGCGTGCCCTAACGTGGTAAGAGGGTCTTGGTTAGGGGAAACATCAGGAAGTTATCCGGTTAGGACGTCTGTCGACGGATGAACCGGAGAGGAAAGTTTGCAGGTTCGATAGGTTAGAGGCGTGTGGTGGACGAGCGGATTGCGTGTCCGGATTCGTCTCGTCGTTCGAGCAACTTTCATGTTGAAAATATTTTAATCCGGATTACGGATTAAAAGATATGATTTTAAAAGATTTTATTAATTTCGGAATTTTATTAATTATTTAATTAATTTGAAAATGCATTTATGACATCGGCATGATGTCATCTTGACGTCATCGATCAACAGGTTGGTGAGTCAACCTGACAGTGGGTCCCGCATGTCATTCACCAATGACTAATTAACCTAATCGGTTTTAATTAACATTACTTAATTAAGTTAATTAATGATTAGGGTTAATTAATTCAGAATTAATTAGATTAATTACTTAATTAATTAATTATTTAGTTAATTAGTTTAATTCATTTTTATTTTGTTTTTATCCTGTTTTAATAAAGCGTTCATATTGGGGTGGGGCCCCGTCGATGTCGAGGCCTAACGGGCATGCAGTTAGCGAAGCGTCTGGCGATGCCGAATCGATCGGGCGCGATCGGTAGCGCGATCGAGATCGGGCGCCGAGGCCACGGGGCAGCCTGCCACTGCCATGACACGCCGATGCCCGCGGCGCCCAGGCGCCGTGAAGCCTGGGAATGCGACGAGCGGGCAGTGAGCGTGACACTGGGAGGGTGGCCGAAGGCCATGGAGGGGAACGAGGCTCGGTCGGAGGCGAGGGCGCCGAACGGGCGCCGAGAGGTTCTGTCGGAGGAAGGAAGGGGGGGAAAGGCCATGCGGTGGCCGGGCAGTCGAGGCCTCGGCGGCCGGATCCGGTGGGGAAAGGAGAGGAACAGAGTCTGGCCATGGTAGCGCAGCCGTGAGCAGACGGTCGGGCCCTGGCGTCGAACGAGAGAGGGAGCCGGGGAGTTCGGTCTGTGTGGCCGGCTGCCGTCGTCGGCAGGGGAGAGAGAGAGCCTCACAGTGGGTCGGGTCTAAGGCGGCGGGCTCGATGGGGGCAGGGAAGACCGCGAGGGAGCGGGTCGGGGGCCTTCAGCATGGTAGTCGGGAGGTGGAGGCCGAGCCGGACCATGGCGGCGGTCGCTTCAGGCTCGAGGCGGCGGAGGAGGAGGCGCTCCCAGGCGGCGATGGGGAGGAGGAGGGGGTTTCAGGCGGCGGGGGCCGACGAGGTGGGGGACGGCGGGGTGGCTCGGTCGGGGCCTTCTCCGCCCGATCCAGATCGGGAGAGCGCGAGGCGCGTGGGGGAATGGGATCGGCTAGGGTTAGCCATGGGGGTGGGGAGGGTTATCTGGCCGGGGCAGCTGGGCCATCGGGCGGCCCGGGGGAAAGGGAGCGGGCCAAGTGGGGAGAGGGAGGGCTCTTTGGGCGAGGGGGGTTTCCCCCTGGATTATTTTGTTTTCTCTTTTTATTATTTTTCTTTTTCTGTTTTTAGTTTATTTAAAATGCTCTGGCATTTTATAAAAATTAGTGCACCCCACCAATATTAGGTTAGTTATTTTAAACAGCCCCCGAACATTTTAGAATTTGTTTTCGAAACTTTTTATCGTTTGTTTTAGTTTTGATTTTTGTTTTAGGACGGTTCCGAATCAACGAGAGGTTAATTAACATAACCGGTGGTGATTACTGTTGCATAACCATCCGGGTGTTACACACCATACCGAGGATGAGCTACCTGGGAAAGAGAGGATTTCTTAAGGACTGCATACCCTGAACTGTTTCCCGAGCAACCAAATCTCGAGGATGAGATTCATCCTAAGGGGGGGGGGGGGTAGGTTTGTGACACCCCGGTTTTTTCCATTTTTCTTTTTTTGGGATTTATTGATTATTTGGTTCTGAATTTGAATTTTCATTCAACTCCTTTGGACTTGCCACTTAGAATTTATTTTGATTTTCTTCCAAGTGGGCTCTAGCACTCTCAAATCACCTCTTGACCTCATCTCTCACAAGTTCATGCCATGGAATAATTTTCTTAAATGGCATAATATTCATTTTCCCTCTGAAAATGAATATTTTCTCAATATGCTCTAAAACAACCCTCATTTCTCTTGCTCTAAAAAACCCTAATAAATTCCCTAATATTCTTTTGGTCATGCCTCACCTTCCTATGCAAAATATGACATAGTCATGTAAGGTCACTTTATGAATGAAGTGTACTTTTGCTTGGTCCATTTGAGCTGAAATTTTTATAGCATGATGATGCACCTAGAACTACGTCGGTATTTCCCCAAAGAGGAAGGGATGATGCAGCACAACAACGATAGGTATTTCCATCAGATCTGAAACCAAGGTTATCAAACCAGTAGGAGACTCAAGCAACACTATGTAAACAGTACCTACACACAAAGAACAAATACTTGCAACTCGATGCGTAAGAGGGGTTGTCAATCCCTCTCGGGTAATATATTGGTAAATAGATAGATAGGTAAAAGCAACTGGAACAACGGCAAATAAAATTTACCAAGGTATTTTTGGGTTTTTGATAATATAGATCTGCAAATAAAATATGCAAATAAAGGAAAAGGCAAATAGCAATGTAGATCTAAAAGTATATGATAGGAAAATAGGCCCGGGGGCCGTAGATTTCACTAGTGGCTTCTCTCGAGAAATAACATACCGTGGGTAAACAAATTACTATCGGGCAATTGATAGAAAAGCAAATAATCATGACGATATCCAAGACAATGATCATGTATATATGCATCATGTCCAATATTAGTAGATCGACTCCTGTCTGCGTCTACTAGTATTACTCCACACATCGACCGCTATCCAACATGCATCTAGTGTATTAAGTTCATGGAGAAACGGAGTAATGCAATAAGAACGATGACATGATGCAGACAAGATCTATTCATGTATGAATAAACCCCATCTTTTTATCCTTAATAGCAACGATACACACGTTCCTCACTACCCCTTCTCTTACTGGGTAAGGATACCGTAAGATCGAACCCATCAGAAAGCATCTCTTCCCATTGCAAGATAAATAGATCAAGTTGGCCAAACAAAACCCAAATATCGGAGAAGATTACGAGGATATAATAATCAAGTATGTATATTAAGGCAAAAAACATCTGATCGTAAACTCACAACTCATCGGATCCCAACAAACACACCGCACAAAGTCATTACATGAAATAGATCTCCAAGAGAACTTTGTACTGAAGGACAAAGAGAGAAGAAGCCATCTAGCTACTACCTATGGACCCAAAGGTCTAAGGTGAACTACTCACGCATCATCGGAGGAGCACTAATGAGGATGATGAACCCCTCCATGACCGTGTTCCCCTCCGGCGGAGTGCCGGAAAAGGGATCTAGATTGGATCTCGTGGTACTAGAACTTGCGGTGGCTGAAACAATTTTTCGTCGACTCCTATAGGGTTTATGAAATATTTTGGTATTTATAGAGCTGAGAGGCAATGTGGGAGACCTCCGTGGGCCCCATAACCCACTAGGGAGCGCTTGGGCTCCTAGGCGCGCCCTGGTGTCTTGTGGTTCCCTCAGGACTCCCCTCTGTCCCTTCCTTGACCCATTAGCTGTCTTCTGATCCCGAAAAAATCTCCAAAAAGTATCGTTGCGTTTGGACTCCGTTTGATAGGGATTTTCCGCAAAGTAAAAAACGAGCAAAAAACAGCAACTGGCACTTGGCACTATGTCAATAGTGCATGATCGAAAGTAGGTCTAGAGGGAGGGTGATTAGACTACTTGACCAAATAAAAATCTAACCTTTTCCTAGTTTTAGTTGTTGGCAGATTTTAGCAACTAGTACAAGTTAAGCAATCAACCTACACATGCAATTCTAGGAGTGTAGCAGCGGAAAGTAAAATATTGCATATGAAGGTAAAGGGAAGGGTTTGGAGTGTGCAAACGCAACGATGACATGGAGAATTTTGGCGCGGTTCCGTTAGGTGGTGCTATCGTACATCCACGTTGATGGAGACTTCAACCCATGAAGGGTAACGGTTGCACGAGTCCACGAAGGGCTCCACCCACGAAGGGTCCACGAAGAAGCAACCTTGTCTATCCCACCATGTCCATCGCCCACGAAGGACTTGCCTCACTCGGGTAGATCTTAACAAAGTAGGCGATCTCCTTGTCCTTACAAACTTCTTGGTTCAACTCCACAATCTTGTCGCAGGCTCCCAAGTGACACCTAACCAACCTAGGAGACATCACTCTCCAAAAGGTAATAGATGGTGTGTTTATGATGAACTCCTTGCTCTTGTGCTTCAAATGATAGTTTCCCCAACACTCAACTCTCTCTTATAGATTTGGATATGGTGGAAAGATGATTTGAGTGGAAAGCAACTTGGGGAAGGCTAGAAATCAAGTTTCTTGTGGTTGGATTGGAATGTCTTGATCTCAACACATGAGTAGGTGGTTCTCTCTTAGAAAATGTAGACCGAAAGTGTAGGCACGTTCTGATGGCTCTCTCACAAATGGAAAGAGGGTGAGGGGTATATATAGCCTCCACACAGAATCCAACCGTTACAAACATTTGACCCAACTCGCTCTGACCGAATAGAAGAACTCGGTGAGACCAATTCAGTTAAAAATGTGGACATTAGGAATTTCGGTGGGACCGACTGGAACAACTCGGTGGGACCGACTGGAACAGCTCAGTGGGACCGATGTGCTAGGGTTAGGGCAAAACCTCATCTCGGTGAAGCCGATTGCTTGAACTTGGTGAGACCGATTTCAGCAAAGAGCAAACAGAGAGTTGGTCAAGCAAACTCGATGGGCCCGATTGCACATTTCGATGAGACTGAAATAATTGCAACAGACAATAGAGAGTTTGTAGGCCCATCTCGGTGAGACTGAGATCCATATCGGTGTGACCGAGGAGTTAGGGTTTCTGGTAGTGGCTATGTCAAGTGAAATCGGTGGCACTGGATAGATAAATTCGGTGGGGCCGAGTTTGACTTTGAGTTTTGGACATATTTGGAAATGAGAAAGTAGTTGAGGGCTTTGGAGCAATATCACTAAGCACTTTGAGCAAGTAGACCATTAAGAAACACCACATCCCCTTTTAATAGTATTGGCTTTCCTATGGACTCAATGTGATCTTGGATCACTAAAATATAAATGAAGAGTCTTGAGCTTTTGCCAATATGTGTCCTTAGCATTTTGAGGGGTCCACATCTCTAGTCCATGCCATGCCAATCATTGAACTTCCTGAAATACTTAACTTGAATGGATATTAGTACAATGAGCTATATGTTGTTATGAATTACCAAAACCACCCAGGGATTAGTTGCACTTTCAGTCTCCCCCTTTTTGGTAATTGATGACAACATATAGATCAAAGCTTCGACAAATGATAATATAAATGAAATACATCATCGCTTTGAGAAGTGTGTGATAAGTAAGAGCTCCCCCTAAATTTGTGCATTATTTAAAATTTGCTTTTGAATGCAAATGCACAATCGATTAGGATCATGGGTCACTCTTTCATGTCACATACATCTTGGTGGAGCGCTCAAAATGATAAGAGTTAAGTAACATGCACTCATCACCAAGGGTACAAGTGATTGATCATACACAAATATTCATGGATATAAACATGCAAGCACACATTAAGCATAGTATGATCAAACACATGATCACATAACTATCTCATGAGCATAACACAAATTGTACGTAGCATAGGAATCCAACAACCAAAGTAGCAAGAGAAGCAAATGAAACCAACAAAAAGCAAAACACACACTCTCTCTCAAAGCTTAAGATCTATAATCTTTCTCCCCCCTTTGGTAACAAGTTACCAAAAAGTTTGAAAACGTATAGTGCTATACGATACTCTAGGCACGATCTCCGGGAGCTCCTGAAGGGGTCTTCTGGCTTGTTGCTCCGGTGTGCGCAGATGGCGTGGAGAGGAGGGCATCTACAAATGCTTTGACAGAAGTCTGTGGAGCTGGAGGGGTAGACACTAGAGGTACAACCGTGGCAGTTGCTGCAGGTGCTGAAGTTGTCGTGGAATTGTTGACCAGTATGGTTGAGCCGGTCCTTCATAGTGTTGTATTGAATAAAGTGTTTGAAAACCTTAAACAACAATATGCATTAGCCCCCAAGTGCCAAGTACTCTTGCTTGCAAAGTGCTTGGGACTTTGATGTCATGAACCGCCACTTGAAGTAAAATTCTTCAGTAGACATTAGCCCCCAAGTGCCAAGTGTCGTTGCTTGCAAAAGGCTTGGGACTTAATATTACATCATGATTGACCTGATTTTGACCCGGTATTTGTACAGGCCACCACTAGTCAACTTGAGTCAGAAATATCTGATCTGAAGAACCGCCTTGAGGCTCAAGAGACGGAAACCCAGAGAGCTGACTCCAAGTTTAAATTCAGCATTTCTGAACAAGAAAAACTGAAGAAAGACTTTGAAATGGAGAAAAAGGCTTGGGCTGATGAAAAAATTGCATTGATTAATCGAGCTGAAAAGGCAGAGGCCGCTCTTGAAGAAGCCACCGGTGAACTATCCGGCTTAAAACGCCATGTCTCTCAGATGGTCTCAGCGATCTTTGGTAAGTCGCCCTGCAAGTGTTAAATACTTGAACCTTTCATTGATCATATAAATTGGAATTGACTCATCTGACAATGTTTATGCAGGCCCCAGGAGTTCAAATCTGAACCAAGATATGCTGATCAAGCTGAAGGCGGTTTATACGCTGGTGCAACAACCGTACACCGGGTCTCAGCATGCCCTAGCCTCGGTGGCCCTGTCTAATGAAGTGCCCACACTCCTGGTAGATGTGCTAAGGAAGCTTTTTGTGCTACCCCAACGATTCAGCGAACTAAGGCAATCGTCTGTGAGAGCCGGAGCTGTGGCTGCCTTAAGTCGGGCCAAAGCTTGGCTACCGGAGCTAGACACGGCTGACCTTGCCACTGGCTACCCAAGCTTTAAAGAGGATGGCACTTCCTTTGAACAGGAAGATTTTGCTGCTTGCGTGAAGGAGATACGCCCTTTGGCCACTTTGATAGCTGATGAAGAAGATCTCTCCAAGTACCAGCCGGGCTATGACACGGAGAACCTGAGAATTCCAATGCCTCATTATCAAGTGACCAGTCTGATCCCCCCACTCCGTAAGCATACCTTCGCCCCTGAAGTTGACCCGGCCGGACTTGTTGATGATGAGGCTGAATTTGAAGCTTTGAATGGCTTTGAATGGTCATCAACAACCTTCCAGGAAAGGGAACAGGGCGAAGAAGCGGAGAGGGCTCACCCGGACGCTTCAGTCCAACATGAGAGTTAATCCGCCGTGGCGGCTCATATCTGTAGTGTGCTAAAAACAATATGAATCATTTGGACTCGGGGAGTCATGTAATAGAATAGAAATAACTTTGATTTTGCCGTGCCATCATGCACGTTTTTGGTGCTTAATACTATTAAGCCTCCATGTTATATTCACCCGTGTTATACTTTTCATCTGCTTTCCTTATGCTTGACCAAGTCTTTTAACTGTCCTGTACATAGAAACAGACCACAAGATCCCTTGGCGGCCTACCGCAAGGCGGGTCATAATAACTTGATATATTAAGATAGAAAAAGAATCATAGATAAGCATGTTGTAACATATAATGTTGAAACACAATTATAATCTTATACCCGTGATCTTTTGATTTGCACTGCCGACTTTATATGACCCGGACAGTAAGGGTGATAACCCAATCTTTGGAAACCAACACCTGATAATGCTTATCTATTGGTGACTTATGAGCCAAAATCAAGCCGGGTTAAAGTTAAGCACACTTGTACTTTTAAACCTCAAAAAAGTCTCAAGTCAAATAAAGGGTGCTTCCAAAGAAAACTTAAACCAAATAGAATATAAAAAATTCAAGGCTTCTGATTCAAATACGACCAGTAAACCGTTCCAAAGGGGTTAAGCTAGGATTCGAATACGATCATGTAGCCCCAGTGGCTTTGGCGTTGCGCCGATCAAGAGGGTACCGACAGCTATGTTCTCTTTGGTTCGAATACGACCTATGTTTGAACAGGAAGCCCCCTAATGACCTTGAGAGTTTTTTAACGACTCTGATTCGAGTACGATAAAAGTCGGTTCCCAAAAGGGGTTGAGCTGTGATTCGAATACGATCAAGAAGCCCCCTAGTGTCCTCGACAGTGTGCCAAACAAAAGGGTACCGACAGCTATGTTCTCTTTGGTTCGAATACGACCTATGTATGAACAGGAAGCCCCTAGTGATCATAAGGTTTAACGGCTAGATTCGAATATGATCATAAGCCGGATCAAAAGGGTCAAGCTAAATTCGGAAACGATCAGCCCCCAAGTGATCACGTGAGATGACAATGATAATGACAATGTCATATTACCTTTGAGGATGAAAAAAGGAGAGAGGTCCTGCTTTATTATTTATCATAATATATACATCGTCAAAATATGTACATCATGAGAGCCGGTGGCTCAAGTGTAGTAAGGCCGAAGATGAGCGATATTCCACGACCGACGGGTCTCCTCCTTCGACTTACGTGAGTCTTTGTGCTCTCGAACATCGATAAGGTAGTATGACCCATTGTTCAAGTTCTTGCTGACCACAAAGGGCCCTTCCCAAGGTGGGGATAACTTGTGTGCATCAGTTTGATCCTGGATGAGCTGGAGCACCAAATCACCTTCCTGAAAGGTTCTGGACCTAACTCGGCGGCTGTGATAGCGGCGCAGGTCCTGTTGGTAAATCACCGAGCGAGCTGCTGCTAAGTCATGCTTTTCATATAACAAGTCAAGTGCATCCTGACGCGCTCGTTCATTGTCCGCCTCAACATAAGCCGCCACACGGGGCGAGTCATGACGGATGTCACTAGGGAGAACTGCCTCAGCTCCGTAAACCATGAAGAAAGGCGTATAACCTGTAGACCTGTTAGGAGTAGTGTTGATGCTCCATACCACAGAGGGTAACTCCTCAACCCAACAACCCGGCGTCCGTTGCAAAGGGACCAAAAGTCGGGGCTTGATGCCTTTCAAGATTTCCTGATTGGCTCTCTTAGCTTGGCCATTGGATTGGGGGTGAGCTACCGATGAAACATCAAGCCGAATATGCTCTTGTTGACAAAATTCTTCCATGGCGCCTTTAGATAGATTAGTACCATTGTTAGTTATAATGCTGTGTGGAAACCCAAAGCGAAATATCACCTTCTTCATGAACTGAACCGCCGTGGCTGCATCACACTTACTAACTGGCTCTGCCTCAACCCACTTTGTAAATTTGTCAACCGCCACCAAAAGGTGGGTATTTTTATCTTTGGACCTTTTGAAAGGCCCAACCATGTCAAGCCCCCAGACTGCAAACGACCAAGTAATTGGAATCATCCTCAACTCTTGAGCCGGCACGTGAGCACGTCTTGAGAACTTCTGACAACCGTCACATTTACTGACCAGATCCTCTGCATCAGCATGAGCCGTCAGCCAATAAAATCCATGACGGAAAGCCTTGGCCACAAGGGATTTTGACCCGACATGATGGCCACAATCCCCTTCATGAATCTCACGTAGAATTTCTTGGCCTTCTTCAGGAGAGACACAACGCTGAAACGCTCCAGTGACACTGCGATGATGCAACTCGCCATTGGCAATTGTCATTGACTTAGACCGCCGGGTTATCTGCCTGGCCAAGGTTTCAACCTCAGGCAACTCGCCCCGGGTCATGTAAGCCAAGTATGGCACTGTCCAATCCGGAATGACGTGAAGAGCCGCTACCAATTGTGCTTCTGGGTCAGGAACAACCAAATCTTCCTCTGTAGGTAACTTGACAGAAGGGTTATGCAGAATATCCAAGAAAGTATTAGGCGGCACCGGCTTATGCTGAGAGCCCAGCCGGCTTAAGGCATCAGCCGCCTCGTTCTTTCTGCGGTCAATGTGCTCCACTTGGTAACCCTTGAAATGCCCAGCAATGGCATCAACTTCATGGCGATAAGCCGCCATGAGAGGATCTTTGGAATCCCACTTGCTTGATACTTGTTGAGCCACCAAATCTGAGTCGCCAAAACACCTTACCGGCTTAAGCTCATCTCCTTAGCCATTCGAAGATCATGGAGTAAGGCCTCATACTCAGCTGCATTTTTAGTACAGGGAAGCATCAACCATAGCACATAACAAAACTTGTCACCTCGAGGGTGTCGACGTTCTGGGAACGGGGGTCCCCAGACTTGCCTGCCTGCGGCCTACGGCGTGGCTCAAGGGAGGCCCAGCACAACCCATCTTCATCAACACAAGCTCAAGACCCTCGCGAGGGGCCAAGCCTTGCGGGGCGGACGACAAGGAGCTTCCTCAGGCACGACCTCATCAGGTGGGCTCGCGAGGAGGCAGAGAGTTCAAGGCGGGGCACCTCGCGAGGTGCCCATGACGCAAGCCATGACGACCAGGGGCGCTAGCCCGCGCAGTGTCCTCCTTTCCTCTTTGGTGCAAAGGGAGCAAGCGCAGGCGGGAGCATCAAGCAAAGGCATTCATTTTGGTGCAACGAGACCAAGACCAGCCCAACGGCAGGGGAGAAGTCATTGTGGAGCCCAAGCAGGCGTCACCACCAGAGCCTTTGACAGACGAGGACCAACTTTGGTCAGGATAAGTGTACCCGCTGTTCCCCTTTAAAATGGCCAATTGTTGGCGCCCTTCCCGCTAAAATATTTTGGAAGAGGCCCAGGGCCTTTGCCTATAAGTAGGACTAGCCACCCCCAGGGTAGGGGGGAGACCTAACCTAGCAATTGGGATCCTCACCAAGAAACCAGTAGATAGAGCGATTGAACTCCTCCCAGCAGTTAAATCGCACCACCAAGAAGACCCTCATGAGGCTGTTCTTCCTTGTGTGTTCCTCATCAGCCCAAGAGGCAATCCACCACACCACACAATGGGTAGGGTATTACACCACAATGGTGGCCTGAACCAAGATAAATCTTGTGTCTCTTGTGTTGTTACTTTTAGTAGTTTAGATCCTAGCGATTCGGGAGAGCAGGCAGTGCAGAGGGTTGAATCTCATGGCACCCAGAGTTTGAACCTCAAGGGTCTGCCGGAACCCGAAATCCGACATTTGGCGCGCCAGGTAGGGGTGCGCCGGAATTTGCCTTCCGTCGTCTTGTTCTTCTCCGACCACCGCATCCATGTCTGACGCTTGTCGGGCTCGCGCCGAGCGCCGAGCCGCCCTCGCTTCCCACGTCGCTCAGACGGCTCCCGTCGACGGGCGCCCTCGTCGTTCCCCTTCACCTGCCGTCAACGTCGCCACCGGCCCGGCGGGGAACGAACAGCAAGCATCATCCCAGCATTCCCCCATGGCCTCTTGGGAAGATCCACGTGGCCTCTTCCTCACCCACCCCATCGCGCCGGCTCCCTCGGTCGTCGCGGCCCTCCTGGGCAGCTCACAGGCGCCACCCTCCAGCCACCACGTCAAGCCATTCGTCCGCCGGGTCGGCGCCGCCTCCACGCGGTGGGGGGCTCCCCCGGGCCGGACGGAGCCATCGGCCAGGCTAACCTTCAACTCTGAGGACCACCCCTCCAACTCGGCCTGCTCGGGTGCGCTCCCCTTGCTCTGCATGCCCACCATCTGCCAGGTGGCTGTCACCAGGACTCTCGTCGACGGTGGCGCGGGCCTCAACGTGCTCTTAGTTGAGGCCTTCAACCTCCTCTGCATACCCCGGGAGCGGCTGCAACCCAGCCGGCCTTTCTCGGGCGTCGGAGGCGGGTCGTCCAACTCCTTGGGGCAGATCCGGCTCCCGGTAACTTTCGGCACCTACGACAATTTCCGCACAGAGCTGGTCGATTTCGACATCGCCCCCATCGGCCTCCCCTACAACGCCATCCTCGGCTATCCGGCGTTGGCCAAGTTCATGGCCGCAACTCACCCGGCGTACAACCTCATGAAGATGCCCGGGAGCAACAGCGTCCTCACCGTGCCCGAGGACACCGAAGGTGCGCTGCGAGTACTCAAGCTCGCCCTCAAGACGGCGGCGGCGACACGACCCGCCAACGCAGAAACCCCCAAGCCCAAGGGGGCCGCGCCGACCAAGAAGAAGGAGTTGTTCACCCAGGACAAGGCAGAGACCAAGCAGGTACCTGTCGACGAGGACGGGTCCAATAACGCCACTTTCACCATAGGCGCCAACCTCGGGCCCGAGCAGGAGGAAGCCCTGGTCAAGTTCCTGCGTGCAAACAAGAAAGTGTTCGCCTGGGAGCCCGATCAGTTGGCAGGGATCCCACGAGGCGTGATCGAGCACCACCTCAACGTGTGCCCCAACGTGCGCCCCGTGAAGCAGAAGGCGAGGAGGCAGTCCACGGAAAAGCAGGCCTTCATCGTCCAGGAGACCCGCAAGCTAGAAGCCGCGGGGGTTATCCGCGAGGTCCGATATCCAGATTGGTTGGCCAACCCCGTGGTTGTGCCAAAGAAGGGAGGGAAGGAGCGCATGTGTGTCGACTTCACCAACCTCAACAAAGCATGCCCGCAAGATCCGTTCCCGCTCCCTCGCATCGATCAGATCGTCGATTCCACCGCTGAATGTGACCTGTTATGCTTCTTGGATGCCTTCTCCGGGTATCACCAGATCAAGATGGCTGTGGAAGACGTGGAGAAGACGGCCTTCCTGACCCCGTGTGGGGTGTACTGCTATACATGCATGCCATTCGGACTGCGCAACACAGGGGCAACCTTTCAGCGGCTCATGCACATCACCTTGGGCCCGCAGCTCGGGAAGAATGTGGAGGCGTATGTTGACGACATCGTAGTAAAGTCTCGCGAGGCCAAGACCCTGATACAAGACCTGGAGGAAACCTTCGCGAGCCTCAATGCAGTGAGCCTGCGGCTCAACCCGGAGAAGTGTGTGTTTGGAGTCCCCTCGGGCAAGCTCTTGGGCTTCCTCATGTCCCATCGAGGCATCGAGGCCAACCCATAAAAGTTCAAGGCAGTCGAGGACATGAGTCCACCAAAGACCCTCAGAGAAATGCAGAAGCTCACGGGGCGCGTGACTGCGCTGGGGCGCTTCATCTCCAGGTTAGGGGAGCAAGCGCTGCCTTTCTTTCAGCTGATGAAGAAGAAGGGGCCCTTTGAATGGACTGAAGAAGCCGACAAAGCGTTCCAAGATCTCAAGAGATACTTAACCAGCCCTCCGGTGATGGTGGCCCCACGCCCTCAAGAGCCCTTGGTACTCTATCTCGCCGCCACTCCTTACTCCTTGTGTAGCAGCCACAGTGGCGATTAGGGAGGCGTCGGACCAAACCACAGCTGCTGCCAGCGTCAAGTGACAGGACCAAAAAGGACTCATGAGAGGTCGCTACCACGGCTGAGGAGGATCAGCTGCCGCAGGGAAGCGCACCGGGAACGGAGGAAGCTCTTCCCCCAGGCAACCAGCTTCCGGAGGCCCCGTCGCCTCAGCAGGCGCCACGGCCTCCGGAGGGCGCCGCCAGCGCCGACGCCCCGAGCCTCGTCGAGCACACGGTGTACTTCGTCAGCACGGTGTTGCGGGATGCGAGGGCACGGTACCCCATGCCACAGAAGCTCCTCCTCGCGCTGCTGGTGGCCTCGCGCAAGATGCGACACTACTTCCAGGGTCACCCAATCAAGGTGGTCTCGGCATACCCCTTGGAAAGGGTGCTCAGGAGCCCCAACTCGGCTGGAAGGGTCGCTGAGTGGAACATTGAACTGCAAGCATTTCAGCTCGAATTCAGTACGACCAGGGTCATCAAGGGTGCCACGCTAGCTGATTTCTTGGCTGAATGGACGGAAGCACCGGACCTCAAGGCCGACGAGGACCAATCACTCTCCCCAGGAAGCGAGGCACCAGAAGGCTGGGTCATGTACTTCGACGGGGCATTCTCCAGGCATGGCGCTGGGGCCGGGGCGGTGCTCATATCTCCCACTCAGGACAAGCTGTACTACGCCGTGCAGCTCTGCTTCCAGCAGGGTGAAAAGTTCTCCAACAATTTAGCGGAGTACGAGGGACTGATAGCGGGCTTGAAGGCCGTCGCTGCCCTGGGGGTGAAGCGCCTTACTATCAAGGGCGATTCACAGCTCCTTGTCAATTTCTCCAACAAAGTATACGAGCCAAGAGATGAGCACATGGAGGCCTACCTTGCGGAGGTCCGCAGGATGGAGAAGCAGTTCTGGGGGTTGGAACTACAACATGTGCCCCGCGGCACTAATCAAGAGGCTAACGACATCGCCAAACGAGCCTCCAGGCGGTTGCCCCAGGAGCCGGGCGTCTTCGAGGAACGACTCTTCAAGCCCTCGGCCCTACCATCATTATCGAGCACAGCACAGCCTCGGGTGGAGCTTCCTCAGCCACCTGCCTCGGGAGCCCCAGCCTGTGGCCCGGCCTTAGGAGCACGCCTACTCCTGACAATGGAGCCTCAGGAGGGTCTGGATCCTGAGCTCGGAGCTACTTAGCATAAGGAACCTGCGGAGAAGGAGGAGGAGGCGGGCGTGTGGTGCGGCAAGCCTGGCGTACTACATCATGGATGGAAGCTCTACCGAAACGACCAAATGATGTGTCCTGCGTTGCATCACCGGGGAGCAAGGGAAGGAACTGGCGGCGAGATATACGGTGGAGGCGTGGGCACCACTCGTTATCCACGGACCCTCGTCGGCAAGGCGTTCATAGCGGTTTCTATTGGCCTACTGCGCTCAATGACGCTGTCGAACTAGTGAAAGCTTGCGAGGCTTGCCAATTCCATGCCAAGCAGATCCATCAGCCGGCAGGAGGTTTGCAAACCATACCCCTCACGTGGCCCTTCGCGATGCAGGGGCTAGATATCTGGGCCCGTTCCTCGGCGCCGAGGCTATCGCTACCTCTCGTCCTTGTGGACAAGTTCACCAAGTGGGCGAAGTCGAGGCCGTCCGCACCATCCTGCTTTGGTTCCGTAGTCAAGTTTATCAAGGGCATCGTGAGCGGTTGGTGCGAACCGCATCATCATGACAGCGGTTCGCGATTCACGATAACCTTTTCAAAAGCGTCTTGTGCTAACCTTGGAGCATAGATATGCTACGCCCGATGGCGCACCCGAAACAGCGGCCAGCGGCGCGGCCAACGCAGAAGTCTGAAGGGCCTCAAGACTAGGACATTCAAGAAGAAGCTGGAGGCTGCGGCGAGAGGTTGGTATAGCGAGCTTGATGCGTGTTGTGGTCCATCCGCACAACGCGACCAAGCCGGCGGGGACCCCTTCTTCTTGGTCTCTGAATGAAGCGGTCCTCCCTCACGAGTCGGCGTCGTTCAGCGGGTCCCTGGCGTTCGATGAGATCTGCGGGGCGCCATGCGAGGATGGACCTCGTCTTTGGGGAGAACATCGTCGAGCCGTCTTTGCTGGGCGAGATACTAGCAGGCACTCCGGCGATACCACTACCGCAACATCCGCCCCAGAACTCTCGAGGTAGGGGACCTCGTGCTCCGTCGGGTCCTCTCCAGGGAGGGACTGCATAAGCTCTCTCCTATGTGGGAGGGCCCGTTCAAGATTGTTCATGTTTCGAGGCCCGGCTCCGTGCACTTGGAGACTCGGGAGGGAGTACCTATCTGAGCAGCGTGGAACATCCGGAACCTCAGGAGGTTTACCCTAGAAGGCCCGAGCACATGAAGAAGGTGAATGCTGTGAAGCTCATCTTTTGGAAAGGCCCGGGCACATGAAGAAGGCGAATCGTGTGAAGCTCATCTTTTGGAAAGGCCCAGAGCACATGAAGAAGGCGAATGCTTGTGAAGCTCATCTTTTTGGAAAGGCCCGAGCACATGAAGAAAGCGAACGCTGTGAAGCTCATCTTTTGGAAAGGCCCGAGCACATGAAGAAGGCGAATGCTGTGAAGCTCATCTTTTGGAAAAGGCCCAGGCGTGTGAAGAAGGCGAGCGCTGTGAAGCTCATCTTTTTGGAAAAGGCCCAGGCACATGAAGAAGGCGAGCGCTGTGAAGCTCATCTTTTGGAAAGGCCCAGGCACATGTGAAGAAGGCGAATGCTGTGAAGCTCATCTTTTGGAAAGGCCCGAGCACATGAAGAAGGCAAATGCCTATGAAGCTCATCTTTGGAAAAGGCCCAGGCACGTGAAGAAGGCGACGCTGTGAAGCTCATCATTTTGGAAAGGCCGGAGCTGTGAAGAGGGCCAATGCCGTGAAGCTTGCCTCCCGAAGAAAGGCCCGAAGCTCGTGAAGAAGGCCAGCGCTGTGGCTTCGCCGCCGTGACACTCTCACGTAATAATGAGTTGGGGCTGTACACGCCCGAGTCTCGAGGTGCGGCCTCGAGCCTGGGGCTCCCTCCCACGCCCGATGGCAGCACTTAGCTACTGTCTTTGGTGAGAAGGCGTCGAAGACTAGACTAGGTGCCTGACGTGGCTTTTTCATTTGCTTTCTGCAGTTGGCTAGTTCATTCTCATTTGGAGTTTTATTGAAACTATCGCCGCCTTTTGACCTGTGGTCCTTCGACTTTTTCACTCTCCTGCCTCGATTTCTCTTGCGCGGGGGCTCGCGAGGTGGAAGCCTCGGGAGCCCTCGCGAGTGTTCCTACCCCTATCGCTCAAGTTTCCACGGCCCAGGTCCACTACAGGGGTGCCTCTCCAGACCATGCCTCACGGGCACCACGACCACGAATCTACAGGGCTGGGTGGTCGCCCATGGCCGAGGCTGGAATTATTCTGAATGGGCATGCAACAGAAAGGAACAATACCGGAATAACAGAAACAGTACGATGATTGACGACGTTAACCCAAACGTGCCCCCACGGGGCCACACATTGCTATCTTTTTGCGTAGGAAAAAAGAAAGGAAAGAACAAAGCAGGCGAAACTCGTCCTGCGCCGGCCCTCATGGAAGACTCAAGCCGCCTCTGGAGCTCAGGCAGACTCCTTCTCGCGCTTCACCGGGGCGCGACGGCGGGCAGATCCGCTGCCGCCCTCCAAGCAGGCGCGACGGTGTGGAGGCTGACCGCGGCCGCTGCTGGAAGAGTCGCTACCCGAAGAAGAGCTGGTGAAGCTTGAAGAGTCACGGGCGCCGCCAACCGCGTGCGCGCTGTCCTCTCTGCCCTCGCAGGGGCTGAGTCCCCGGCCGCGGTCGTCATCTTCAGGGCAGCACCCTGCACGGCGACCATCTTCCCCGAACACCCTCACATAGAGGGTGGCGTCGCCGTCGAACTTGAAGTCTAGAGAGCACCGTGGCCTTGGCCTTGTATGAACAAACGTCTGCCAGCTGCGGGTCAGGGCCAGGCTCCCGGTTGCGGAGACCTCCAGCGAAGCCCATGAGGCCCGGCTGCAGCAGCCATCTGCCTGAAGCCAGAGGCCACCCAAGGCGTCAGCTGGGAGTTCACCTAGGAGGCAGCGAGGGAGCTGAGCCGGGCGCCGGTTGGCTCCACCGCCCACACAATGAACTCCGGCAGCACCTCCGCTGTATGGAGGCACGACCTCGGGGGTCGCACGGCCGGAACACGCCCGCCGACCATGGCCAGCCGCTCATCGCTCTTGAGAGCCACCTCATGACAGCGGGGGCGTGAGAGGCCACAGGATGTTTGCGAGGGCGACCTCGACCGCGCTTGGGCGGGGGAGAGGTGGACTCGACCTGGCGAGCCTTTCCCTTCTCCGCGGCCGAGAAATTCCTTGGTGGAGCCATGGAGAAGACGGAGAAGCAAGAGGGATAGGCGGAAGGGCGCGCCGTCCGCGTGCCTAGCCGACGAAGGCCAACCATCGACCTCCGCGATCGCAGGTAATCATGACCCGCTTTGCATGCAGGGACTTGTCGAATCTGTGCGGTTACCAAGGTGTCGTGGGGAAGCGGAGGCGCCCACGTCCAATCAACCGCCACGCGGCGCCCAAGGCCGTAGGCTGTTAGGGCCCGCGACGCTTGCACTTGCCCTTCGCCTCTGTGCTCGGCCAAGTTGGGGCGCGCCCGTGGGCCGGGGCTCTCTGTCGGCGTTAGGGAGCGAGGGTCCCAGACTTGCACTGCGGCCTGCGGTGTGGCTCAAGGGAGGCCCAGCACAGCCCTTCTTCATCAACACAAGCTCAAGACCCTCGCGAGGGGCCAAGCCTCGCGGGGCGGATGACAAGGAGCTTCCTCAGGCACGGCCTCATCAGGTGGGCTCGCGAGGAGGCAGAGAGTTCAAGGCGGGGCACCTCGCAAGGTGCCCATGACGCAAGCCATGACGACCAGGGGCGCCAGTCGGGCGCCAGCCCGCGCAGTGTCCTCCTTTCCTCTTTGATGCAAAGGGAGCAAGCGCAGGCTGGAGCATCAAGCAAAGGCATCCATTTCGGTGCAACGAGACCAAGACCAGACCAACGGCAGGGGAGAAGTTATTGTGGAGCCCAAGCAGGCGTCACCACCAGAGCCTTTGACAGGCGAGGACCAACTTTGCTCAGGATAAGTGTACCCGCTGTTCCCCTTCAAAATGGCCAATTGTTGGCGCCCTTCCCGCTAAAATATTTGGAAGAGGCCCAGGTCCTTTGCCTATAAGTAGGACTAGCCACCCCCAGGGTAGGGGGGAGACCTAACCTAGCAATTGGGATCCTCACCAAGAAACCAGTAGATAGAGCGATTGAACTCCTCCTAGCAGTTAGTCGCACCAGCCAAGAACAGACCCTCGTGAGGCTGTTCTTCCTTGTATTGTTCCTCATCAGCCCAAGAGGCAATCCACCACACCACACACTGGAGTAGGGTATTACACCACAATGGTGGCCTGAACGATATAAATCTTGTGTCTCTTGTGTTGTTACTGTTTGGTAGTCTACATCCTAGCGATCCGGCGAGGAACAGGCAGGCAGAGGTTGGATCTCCGCGCGCACCCCAGAGTTCAAACCTCAAGGGTCTGCCGGAACCCGAAATCCGACAGAGGGGAAGCTAAAACAACTCCAGCCCCCGAGCCCTCCAATTGCCTGGACCCATCAAAGTGAATAGTCCAATACATATTGTCTGGCTTTTCTTCAGGCATCTGCTGCTCTGTCCAGTCGTTGATAAAGTCCACCGGTGCTTGAGACTTGATAGCAGTGCATGGTACATACTTTAAACCATGAGGCCCGAGCTCAATGGCCCACTTGGCGACTCGTCCTGTGGCCTATCTGTTTTGGATGATATCTCCTAAAGGAGGAAAACTGACCACCGTGATGGGATGACCTTTGAAATATTGCTTAAGCTTCCGACTTGCCATGAATACCCCATAAACGAGTTTCTGCCAATGTGGATACCTTTGCTTGGATTCAGTAAGCACCTCACTGATATAATAAACCAGCCGTTGAACTGGATGCTCTTTTCCAGCCTCCTTGCGCTCCACCACGATGGCCACACTGACAACCCGATTGTTAGCAGCCACATATAATAATAAGGGCTCCTTATCAATGGGAGCAGCAAGGACCGGCGGCTCAGCTAATTGTCTGTTCAAATCTTCAAAGGCAGCGTTAGCAACATCACTCCAGACGAAGTTATCTGTTTTCTTCATCATCTGATACAGTGGTATAGCCTTCTCATCTAACCGGCTTACGAACCGGCTTAGAGCAGCAATACGACCCGCCAAACGTTGGACATCATTGATGCACGCCGGCTTAGCCAGAGAGGTGATTGCCTTGATCTTCTCCGGGTTAGCCTCGATGCCCCTGTTTGAAACCAGAAAACCCAACAGTTTGCCCGCAGGCACGCCAAAAACACACTTGGCCGAGCATCATCTTGTAGACCCGAAGATTGTCAAAGGTCTCCTTCATATCATCTATCAAGGTCTCCTTCTCTCTGGATTTCACCATAATGTCGTCCACATAAGCATGAACATTGCACCCAATCTGATTATGAAGACAATTCTGCACGCACCGCTGGTAAGTCGCTTGGGCACTCTTGAGCCCAAAAGGCATAGACACATAGTAGAAGGCTCCAAACGGAGTAATGAACACCGTCTTCTCCTGGTCCTTAACTGCCATCTTGATCCGATGATAACCAGAGTAAGCATCCAAAAAGCTCAAATGCTCACAACCCGCCGTAGCATCAATGATTTGATCAATACGAGGGAGAGCAAAAGGATCAGCGAGACAAGCTTTGTTTAAGTTCGTATAATCCACACACATACGCCAAGTGCCGTTCTTCTTAAGCACAAGCACCTGGTTAGCCAACCACTCTGGATGAAAAACTTCAACAATGAACCCGACCGCCAAGAGCCAGGCTACTTCCTCACCAATGGCCTTACGCCTCTCCTCATTGAACCGCCGAAGAAACTGCTTGACCGGCTTAAATTTTGGATCAATATTAAGAGTGTGCTCAGCGAGTTCTCTCGGTACACCCGGCATGTTAGAAGGTTTCCATGCAAAGATGTCCCGGTTCTCATGGATGAACTTGATGAGCGCGCTTTCCTATTTGGGATCCAGATTGGCACTGATACTGAACTGCTTAGATGAGTCGCCTGGAACAAAGTCAACAAGCTTAGTATCATCGGCTGACTTAAACTTCATTACCGGCTCATGCTCTGTGGTTGGCCTTTTTCAAAGACGTCATATCTACCGTGTCAACGTTGTCCTTGTAGAACTTCAACTCTTCTGTCGCACAAACAGATTCAGCATAAGCGGCATCGCCTTCCTCACATTCCAGGGCTATCTTCCGGCTCCCATGCACTGTTATGGTGCCTTTATGACCTGGCATCTTGAGCTGCAAATAAACATAACACGGCCTCGCCATGAACTTGGCGTAAGCCGGCCGCCCAAAGAGGGCATGATACGGGCTCTTGATTTTGACCAGCTCAAAGGTTAACTTCTCAGCCCTGGAATCATGTTCATCTCCAAAGGCCACTTCCATCTCAATCTTACCCACTGGGTATGCCGACTTACCAGGAACCACTCCATGAAAAATAGTGTTAGAAGTCTTGAGATTTTTGTCAGTCAAACCCATGCGGCGAAAGGTCTCATAATAGAGGATATTAATACTGCTGCCTCCATCCATGAGCACCTTAGTAAACTTGTATCCACCAACCTGAGGTGCTACCACCAAGGCCAAGTGACCCGGATTATCAACCCGGGGAGGGTGATCTTCCCTACTCCATAGAATAGGCTGCTCAGACCATCTCAAATAACGAGGAACTGCCGACTCAACAACGTTCACAGCCGTCTTATGAAGCTTCTGGTCTCGTTTACACAAACTGGTGGTGAACACATGATATTGCTGAAGGAAATATGCCCTAGAGGCAATAATAAAGTTATTATTTATTTCCTTATTTCATGATAAATGTTTATTATTCATGCTAGAATTATATTAATTGGAAACATAATACATGTGTGAATACATAGACAAACATAGTGTCACTAGTATGCCTCTACTTGACTAGCTCGTTAATGAAAGATGGTTAAGTTTCCTAACCATAGACATGAGTTGTCATTTGATTAACGGGATCACATCATTAGGAGAATGATGTGATTGACATGACCCATTCCGTTAGCTTAGCACTTGATCGTTTAGTATGTTGCTATTGCTTTCTTCATGACTTATACATGTTCCTACAACTATGAGATTATGCAACTCCGTTTACGGAGGAACACTTTGTGTGCTACCAAGCGTCTACAACGAATCGGGTGATTATAAAGGAGCTCTGAGGTGTCTCCAAAGGTACATGTTGAGTTGGCGTATTTGAGATTAGGTTTTGTCACTCCGATTGTCGGAGAGGTATCTCTGGCCCTCTCGGTAATGCACATCACTATAAGCCTTGCAAGCAATGTAGCTAATGAGTTAGTTACAGAATGATGCATTACATAACGAGTAAAGAGACTTGCCGGTAACGAGATTGAACTAGGTATTGAGATACCGACGATCGAATCTCGGGCAAGTAACATACCGATGACAAAAGGAACAACGTATGTTGTTATGCGGCTTGACTGATAAAGATCTTCATAGAATATGTAGGAGCCAATATGAGCATCCAGGTTCCGCTATTGGTTATTGACCGGAGACGTGTCTCGGTCATGTCTACATAGTTCTCGAACCCGTAGGGTCCGCACGCTTAAAGTAAGATGGCAGTTATATTATGAGTTTATGTGTTTTGATGTACTGAAGGTTGTTCGGAGTCCCGTATGTGATCACGGATATAACGAGGAGTCTCGAAATGGTCAAGACATGAAGATCGATATATTGGACGGCTATATTTGGACACCGGAAAGGTTCTGGGTGAGATTGGGACAATACCGGAGCTCCGGGAGGTTATCGGAACCCCCCGGGAGGTATATGGGCCTTATTGGACCTTAGTGGAAAGGAGGGGAAATGAGCAAGGGAGGGGGCGCCCCCCCAAGCCCAATCCGAATTGGGAGGGGGCCGGCCCCTTTCCTTCCTCCCTCCTTCCTCTTCCTTCCCTCTTCCTCTCATAATAGGAAAGGGGGGAGTCCTACTCCCGGTGGGAGTTGGACTCCCCCCTAGGGCGCGCCCCCCCTTGGCCGCCCCCCTCCTCCACTCCTTTATATACGAGGGGGGGGGGGCACCCCATAGACACAACAATTGATCATTGATCTATTAGCCGTGTGCGGTGCCCCCCTCCACCATAGTCCTCCTCGATAATATCGTAGTAGTGCTTAGGCGAAGCCCTGCGATGGTAGAATATCATCATCGTCACCACACCGTCGTGCTGAGGGAACTCTCCCTCGACACTCTGCTGGATCGGAGTACGGGGGACGTCATCGAGCTGAATGTGTGCAAGAACTCGGAGGTGCCGTAGTTTCGGTGCTTGATTGGTCGGGCCATGAAGACGTACGACTACATCAACCGCGTTGTGCTAACGCTTCCGCTTTCGGTCTACGAGGGTGTGTGGACACACTCTCCCCTCTCGTTGCTATGCATCACCATGATCTTGCATGTGCATAGAATTTTTTTTGAAATTACTATGTTCCCCAACAGTGGCATCCGAGCCAGGTTTTATGCGTAGATGTTATATGCACGTGTAGAACACAAGTGATTTGTGGGCGATACAAGTCATACTGCTTACCAGCATGTCATACTTTGGTTCGGCGGTATTGTTGGATGAAGCGGCCCGGACCGACATTACGCGTACGCTTACGCGAAACTGGTTTTACCGTCGTGCTTTGCACACAGGTGACTAGCGGGTGTCAGTTTCTCCAACTTTAGTTGAACCGAGTATGGCTACGCCCGGTGTTTGAGAAGGTTAAAACAACACTAACTTGACGAACTATCATTGTGGTTTTGACGCGTAGGTAAGAACGGTTCTTGCTCAGCCTGTAGCAGCCACGTAAAACTTGCAACAACAAAGTAGAGGACGTCTAACTTGTTTTTGCAGGGCATGTTGTGATGTGATATGGTCAAGGCATGATGCTATATTTTATTGTATGAGATGATCATGTTTTGTAACGAGTTATCGGCAATGGCGAAGAGCCATATGGTTGTCGCTTTATTGTATGCAATGCAATCGCCCTGTAATTGCTTTACTTTATCACTAAGCGGTAGCGATAGTCATAGAAGCAATAGTTGGCGAGACGACAAACGATGCTATGATGGAGATCAAGGTGTCGCGCCGGTGACGATGTTGATCATGACGGTGCTTCGGAGATGGAGATCACAAGCACAAGATGATGATGGCCATATCATATCACTTATATTGATTGCATGTGATGTTTATCCTTTATGCATCTTATTTTGCTTTGATTGACGGTAGCATTATAAGATGATCTCTCACTAAATTTCAAGAAGTGTTCTCCCTGAGTATGCACCGTTGTGGAAGTTCTTCGTGCTGAGACACCACGCGATGATCGGGTGTGATAGGCTCTACGTTCAAATACAACGGGTGCAAAACAGTTGCACACGCGGAATACTCAGGTTAAACTTGACGAGCCTTGCATATGCATATATGGCCTCGGAACACTGAGACCGAAAGGTCGAGTGTGAATCATATAGTAGATATGATCAACATAGTGATGTTCACCATTGAAAACTACTCCATTTCACGTGATGATCGGTTATGGTTTAGTTGATCTGGATCACGTGATCACTTAGATGATTAGAGGGATGTCTATCTAAGTGGGAGTTCTTAAGTAATATGATTAATTGAACTTAAATTTATCATGAACTTAGTCCTGGTAGTATTTTCCAAATTATGTTATAGATCAATAGCTCACGTTGTTGCTTTCATATGTTTATTTTGATATGTTCCTAGAGAAAACTGTGTTGAAAGATGTTAGTAGCAATGATGCGGATTGGATCCATGATTTGAGGATTATCCTCATTGCTGCCTGAAGAATTATGTCCTTGATGCACCGCTAGGTAGCGGACCTATTGCGGGAGCGGATGCGAGGCGTTATGAGCGTTTGGCTAGCTCAATATGATGACTACTTGATAGTTTAGTGCACCATGCTTAACTGCTTAGAATCGGGACTTCAAAGACGTTTTGAGCGTCATGGACCATATGAGATGTTCCAGAGTTGAAGTTAATATTTCAAGCAAATACCGAGTTGAGAGATATGAAGTCTCCAACAAGTTCTATAGCTAAAAGATGGAGGAGAATTGCTCAACTAGTGAGCATGTGCTCGATTATCCAGGTACTACAATCGCTTGAATCAAGTGGGAGTTAATCTTCCGATAAGATAGTGATTGACAGAGTTCTCTAGTCACCATTACCAAGTTACTAGAACTTCGTGATGAACTATAGTATGCAAGGGATGACGAAAATGATTCCTGATCTCTTCGTGATGTTAAAATCGACGAAGGTAGAAATCAAGAAAGAACATCAAGTGTTGATGATTGACAAGACCACTAGTTTCAAGAAAATGGCAAAGGGAAAGAAAGGGAACTTCAAGTAGAATGGCAAGCAAGTTGTCACTCCCGCGAAGAAGCCCAAAGCTGGACCAAAGCCTGAAACTGAGTGCTTCTACTACAAAGGAAATGGTCACTAGAAGCGGAACTGCCCCAAGTATTTGGCGGATAAGAAGGATGGCAAAGTGAACAAAGGTATATTTGATATACAGGTTATTGATGTGTACCTTACTAGTGTTTATAGTAGCCCCTTGGTATTTGATACTTGTTCGGTTGCTAAGATTAGTAACTCAAAACAGGAGTTACATAATAAACAGAGACTAGTTGAGGGGAAGTGATGATGAGTGTTGAAGTAGTTCCAAGATTGATATGATCATCATCACACACTCCCTATACTTTCGGGATTAGTGTTAAACCTAAATAAATGTTATTTGGCGTTTGCGTTGAGCATGAATATGATTTGATCATGTTTATTGCAATACGGTTATTCATTTAAAGTCGAGAGAATAATTGTTGTTACATTTACATGAATAAAACCTTCAATGGTCATACACCCAATGAAAATAGTTTGTTGGATCTCGATCGTAGTGATGCACATATTCATAATATTGATGCCAAAAGATGCAAAGTTAATAATGATAGTGCAACTTATTTGTGGCACTTGCCGTTTGGGTCATATCGATGTAAAGCGCATGAAGAAACTCCATAAATATGGATTTTCGGAATCACTTGGTTATGAATCATTTGATGCTTGCGAACTGTGCCTTTTGGGCAAGATGACTAAAACTCCGTTCTCCAGAACAATGGAACGAGCTACTGACTTGTTGGAAATAATACATACTGATGTATGCAGACCAATAAGTATTAAGGATCGTGGAAGGTATCGTTATTTTCTGACCTTCACAGATGATTTGAGCAGATATGGGTATATCTACTTGATGAAACATAAGTCTAAAATAGTTGAAAGGTTCAAAGAATTTCAGAGTGAAGTGGATAATCATCGTAACAAGAAAATAAAGTTTCTGCGATCTGATCGTGGAGATGAATATTTGAGTTACGAGTTTGGCCTACAGTTAAAACAATGTGGAATAGTTTCACAAACTCATGCCACCTGGAACACCACAGCGTAATGGTGTGTCCGAACGTCATAACCGCACTTTATTTGATATGGTGCGATCAATGATGTCTCTTACCGATTTACCAATATCGTTTTGGGGTTATGCATTAGAGATGGCTGCATTCACGTTAAATAGGGCACCATCTAAATCCGTTGAGACGACATCGTATGAACTATTGTTTAGCAATAAACCTAAGCTGTCATTTCTTAAAGTTTGCAGTTGCGATGCTTAGTGAAAAAGTTTCAACCTGATAAGCTCGAACCCAAATCGGAGAAATGCGTCTTCATAGGATACCCAAAGGAGATTGTTGGGTACACCTTCTAATCACAGATCCGAAGGCAAAATATTCGTTGCTAAGAATGGATCCTTTCTAGAGAAGAAGTTTCTCTTGAAAGAAGTGAGTGGGACAAAAGTAGAACTTGATGAGGTAATAGTACCTTCTCCCAAATTGGAAAATAGTTCATCACTGAAATCAGTTCCAGTGATTCCTACACCAATTAGTGAGGAAGTTAATGATGATGATCATGAAACTTCAGATCAAGTTACTACAGAACCTCGTAGGTCTTCCAGAGTATTGCTAAACCATGATGTAGGTCCTCATAGATTAAGACGCTTGATAAGATTTTCAATGAGTACATACAGTCAAAGAAAGAGTTCTTGCCTGTGTTGCAAAGGTGTGAAATTGAGTAAGACTCAAATACCGACCATGGCAGAAAATAGAAAGAGAATGAAAGTCATTTCCTATGCCTCAGTCATAGGTTCTATAAAAGTATGCCATGCTATGGACCAGACCTATTGTATACTCTGCCTTGGTTTGGCAAGTGAGTACAATAGTGATCTAAGAGTAGATCACTGGACATTGGTCAAAATTATCCTTAGTGGAATAAGGATATGTTTCTAGATTATGGAGGTGACAAGAGGTTCGTCGTAAAGGGTTACGTCGATGCAAGTTTTGACATTGATCCAGATGACTCTAAGTCTCAATCTGGATACATATTGAAAGTGGGAGCAATTAGCTAGAGTAGCACCGTACAGAGCATTATAGACATAGAATATTTTGCAAAATACATACGGCTTTGAATGTGACAGACCCATTGACTAAACTTCTCTCACGAGCAAAACATGATCACACCTTAGTACTCTTTGGGTGTTAATCACATAGCTATGTGAACTAGATTATTGACTCTAGTAAACCCTTTGGGTGTTGGTCACATGACGATGTGAACTATGGATGTTAATCATATACAGATATGAATATTGGTGTTAAATCACATGGCGATGTGAACTATATTATTGACTCTAGTGCAAGTGGGAGACTGAAGGAAATATGCCCTAGAGGCAATAATAAAGTTATTATTTATTTCCTTATTTCATGATAAATGTTTATTATTCATGCTAGAATTGTATTAACCGGAAACATAATACATGTGTGAATACATAGACAAACATAGTGTCACTAGTATGCCTCTACTTGACTAGCTCGCTAATCAAAGATGGTTAAGTTTCCTAACCATGGACATGAGTTGTCATTTGATTAACGGGATCACATCATTAGGAGAATTAGGTGATTGACATGACCCATTCCGTTAGCTTAGCACTTGATCGTTTAGTATGTTGCTATTGCTTTCTTCATGACTTATACATGTTCCTACAACTATGAGATTATGCAACTCCCATTTACCGGAGGAACACTTTGTGGGCTACCAAACGTCACAACGTAACTGGGTGATTATAAATGAGCTCTACAGGTGTCTCCAAAGGTACATGTTGAGTTGGCGTATTTCGAGATTAGGTTTTGTCACTCCGATTGTCGGAGAGGTATCTCTGGGCCCTCTCGGTAATGCACATCACTATAAGCCTTGCAAGCAATGTAGATAATGAGTTAGTTACGGAATGATGCATTACGTAACGAGTAAAGAGACTTGCCAGTAACGAGATTGAACTAGGTATTGAGATACCGACGATCGAATCTCGGGCAAGTAACATACCAATGACACAAGGAACAACGTATGTTGTTATGTGGTTTGACCGATAAAGATCTTCGTAGAATATGTAGGAGCCAATATGAGCATCCAGGTTCCGCTATTGGTTATTGACCGGAGACGTGTCTCGGTCATGTCTACATAGTTCTCGAACCCGTAGGGTCCGCACGCTTAAAGTAAGATGACAGTTATATTATGAGTTTATATGTTTTGATGTACCGAAGGTTGTTCAGAGTCCCGGATGTGATCACGGATATGACGAGGAGTCTCAAAATGGTCGAGACATGAAGATCGATATATTGGACGGCTGTATTTGGACACCGGAAAGGTTCCGGGTGAGATTGGGACAATACCGGAGCTCCGGGAGGTCATCGGAACCCCCGGGAGGTATATGGGCCTTATTGGGCCTTAGTGGAAAGGAGGGGAAAGGAGCAAGGAAGGGGGCACGCCCCAAGCCCAATCCGACTGGGAGGGGGCCGCCCCCTTCCTTCCTCCTCCTTCCTCTTCCTTCCCTCTCCCTCTCCTAATAGGAAAGGGGAGTCCTACTCCCGTGGGAGTTGGACTCCCCCTAAGGCGCCGCCACCCCTTGGCCGCCCCTCCTCCACTCCTTTATATCTTTGGGGAGGGGCACCCCATAGACACAACAATTGATCATTGATCTCTTAGCCACGTGCGGTGCCCCCCTCCACCATAGTCCTCCTCGATAATATCGTAACGGTGCTTAGGCGAAGCCCTGCGATGGTAGAACATCATCATCGTCACCACACCGTCGTGCTGACGGAACTCTCCCTCGACACTCTACTGGATCGGAGTACGGGGGACGTCATCGAGCTGAACGTGTGCAAGAACTCGGAGGTGTCGTAGTTTCGGTGCTTGATCGGTCAGGCCGTGAAGACGTACGACTACATCAACCGCGTTGTACTAACGCTTCCGCTTTCGGTCTACGAGGGTATGTGGACACACTCTCCCCTCTCGTTGCTATGCATCACCATGATCTTGCGTGTGCGTAGGATTTTTTTTTGAAATTACTACGTTCCCCAACAATTGTCCACTATTCAGCTGCTTTGGATGGCTCTAGTATCCACCCTGCTGCTGCTGCTGACCGCCCTGGCCAGATTGCTGGTTATGACCACCTTGATTGCCCTGAGAATTGTGAAAATTGGAATTTGAAACGCCGCCCGGGCCATGAAAGCTGTTGCCGCCTGAGCCGTCGCCCTGCCCATGATTACCGTCGAACATGTTGGAATTCTTGAAAGCCATCATGTACATAGATGGGTGGTCGGCTTCTGCTGAGTGCCATGCTTTGGACAGGGCTCATTCAGTAACTGCTCAATCGTTGGGCTTGACCCGCCGGACCGGGGAGGTGGTCTCCCCTTACGTCGTTGATTGTTTCCCTGCGCATTTGTGTTAGCCACAAACTCCAAGCTACCATCAGCCTTACGTTTATTACCTCCTTGATTTGCCGGGTTATGCTGAGGGCCCTTGCCATTGCCATTCTTCTTTCCCTTCCCTGTCTTTTCATCATCAGACTCAGGATCCTTGGTACTGTCAGAGTCGGTGTACTTGACCAGAGCCGCCATCAGCGTACCCATATCATTACAATCGCGCTTGAGCCGCCCAAGCTTCGTCTTCAGAGGCTAAAATCGGCAATTTTCTCCAACATTAAGACTGCAGAGCCGGCATCCATCTTATCAGACGAATGTATTATGGCCTTGACCCGACGCACCCAATGGGTTGTGGACTCACCCTCCCCCTGCTTGCAGTTAGTCAAATCCACAATTGACATGGGCTGCTTGCATGTATCCTTGAAGTTCTGAATGAACCGGGCTTTTAACTCTGCCCATGACCTGATGGAATTAGGGGGTAGCCCCTTCAACCAATTGCGGGCAGTCCCATCCAACATCATGGTAAAATACTTGGCCATCGCAGCGTCACTGACCTCCAGTAACTCCATAGCCATCTCGTAGCTTTCAAGCCATGCCCCAGGCTGTAAGTCGGCCATATAATTAGGCACCTTCCTAGGTCCTTTGAAATCCTTGGGAAAACGCTCGTTACGCAGAGCCGGCACCAGACAAGGGACACCTCCGGTCCTAGTGGCCATGCCTACTTCAATAGAAGTCGTCGGATAAACCGAAAAAGGCTGGTAAGCCGTCAGCTGAGCCGCCTGCTCAGCTGCCTGCTGAGCCGCCCGCTCAACCTCCTGACGTATTCTGTCCTGAGCCAACAAGTTAAAGGCTCCATTGTGCGCCGGGTCATGCCCGCCTGGCTGGTTACGGCGCCAGGCATTGCTTGAAACAGCCGCTGAGTCCATGTGCCTGCTATAACTCGGGCTCCGGCTTGGACGAGGGGTTGAATGAATCCTGTCCCGGCTATATGAGTACGCCTCCTGCTGTGCTAAGGCCGTCTAAAGAAGTTCTCTGACCTTGCGGGTTTCAACCGCCGTCGAAGAGTCGCCCTCCACCGGGAGAGTCGCCAATTGTGCCGCCGCAACGATCATGTTCTCCAACGGGTTAGAGTAATGACCCGGTGGTATTGGTACATACTGAGGTGGAGCAGTATTCATACGGGGAGGCCCCATCACCTATGGTTGAACCGGCGTTCCAGCCCTGGGTGCTGCAACCCGGTCTATCTCCGGCGGGTTACTGGGCCCTGCACCGGGTGTATGGAAGAGGTTTCGAGGATCATAAACCGGAGGGAGCTGGGACTGAGTCTTGTGGTATCTTCTCCTCATGACCTCATTGGACGCGTTCTGATCCATCATGAGCCGGAAAGTCTGCGCCTGAATCCGCTGAGCCTAAGCGTCCAAAGCCGCCCGCTCTGCGGTCATCCTGACATCTTCCGCTGCTAGATCTTCCTTAGCCTGCACTATATCTAGTTTCAACTGCGCCACTTCCGCATCATGTTGAGCTTGATCCGTCGGGTTGACCGCGACGGTTAACAGAGGGGTCATCTTATCCGTGAGATCCATCAGAACCTGAGCCGGCTAGCGCCACTGCTGACCCGGAGGTTATTGCTGCCGCAGTTGTGGAGTCTTGAATAGGTTGCGTGCCGACCATGAAGATTCCGACCCTGCTCGGCGGCTCAAGGAGATCCGGAATACTGCTGCCATCGGAACAGCCCCCAAGCCCGCTATCTTGCAGTTGATACAACAAATCCGTCTCGCCTGTGGACGACTCACCATCAGAATAGATGGCCGTCTCACCACCAGATGTAGATCCTTCAGAGAGTCCTCCGTGGATGCATCCCATGAAGGCACGCTTCACGGCTGGCAAATCCCGGGCGGGTCTCGCACGCTGAGCCATCTCGACGAGGTCGGTGCAGATGTCCGGCCCAGAGCCCGACTCGCCAATCTTGCCGATGAAGACGTGGATTCCGCCGAAGGGGACCCGGTACCCGTACTCAATTGAGCTGGTGTCGGGGCCCCAGCCTGCATCGTCGATGTAGAGCTTGCCGCGACGACTCTTGGTCATCCGGCCCATGGCGTACCCCTTGAGCCAAAGCTGCCCTTCAAGAACTCAAATCCACCATGCGCTGGCCCCACGGTGGGCGCCAAATGTCGTGGAATTGTCATGTCAGATGTCCTGTGAAAGGACTTAGCCGTGGAGCCATCGCAACTAGGAAGCTTAAAGGGGTTAATTGGGACAAAGGACACGAGGTTTATACTAGTTCGGCCCCTTACAGTGAAGGTAAAAGCCTACGATCCAGCTTTGAGTGGAATTGCTTATGACTCGATTACTAGGGAGCGGAATCGCTTGACCTAGCTCTCGATCTGATGTTACTTGCCTTGAACCGCCGCCAGGTCGTCCCTTTATATACAGAGGTCGATGCCCAGCGGCTCTCAGAGTCCTGGCCGGCTCATAAACAGTGTCCGGCTTGGTCTCTAACTTATTCTTGCCTTACAATACAAGTCATGTACATATGGCGGTTTATCTCTACGGGCTTTAAGTCGCCTCTGGGCTTTGGGCCCTTAACTGAATCGCCATCTTCAACCTTGGTCTTGGGCTTCAAGAATACTTGTAGGTATAACCCGGCCCCTCCTGGGCGGGTCATACCAATAGTTATATCCCCAACAGAAGTGGTCTTCCTGGAGTCTCTGACAACTGGCACTGCGGATGACCTTTGTGCCCTTGGCACTCTCTGGAAAGTGTCTATAGTAGGCCTATCCTCCCTGTCGTTAGCATCCTCTTGGAGATTCTCCACAATGGTCTGTATCTCAGTGACCTTCACATATAGGCCATGAAATTTAGTCTCAATGATCCTCTCAATGCTTTCCTGGTTTTGAGTCAAGGTGGCCAAGCTCTTCTCAATTCTCACGGCGTCCTCAAGCAGATAACTTAGTTGATATAGCTTGGTATTGAGTAGCACCGTGGAAGCATCTGGTGCACTTGCTGCCTTTGTTGCTTTTGCAGCCTTTGCTTTCTCTATCTTCTCCTAGGCTTCAACACAACTAGGATGGGAAGCATCCATGACAACCTCGTTGTCCTCAAAGTCTGGCCTCAGGGGAAGATGCTCTCTATCTAGTAGATATGTCCCAGTTCCCACCTTGGAGTTGACGAAAGTCTGAATGTGAGGGGCATATCCACAAGATCTCTTCTGGTCTACAGCTGTTCTCTTCATAGTCTCTACAATCAGGCTCATCACTTTGAACTTTTGTGGAACATCAAACAAGTGAAGCAGGTTGATGGAGTAACCACGGATCATTCTATGATCTCCTGGCTTGGGCAATAAAGTGTGCCTCAATATAGTGTTTATTGTGGTCAAGCCAGCAAGCAAGTAGTATATGCTGGGAAACTTTGCATGGAAAACAAAAAAAATTCTACGCCTACAGATCTATTAAGGAGATGCATAGAAACAAGAGGGGAGAGTGTAGAATGTACCCTCGTAGACCGTAAGCGGAAGCGTTTCACAACGCGGTTGTTGCAGTCGAACTTTCTTTGCGATCCAATCGATTGAGTACCAAACGTACGTCACCTCCAAGTTCTGCACACGTTCAGCTTGGTGATGTCCTCGCCTTCTTGATCCAGCAATATGGCGAGGTAGTGGATGAGTTTCGACAGCACGACGGCCTGGTGACAGTGATGGTGAAATGATCTCCATAGGGGCCTAAGCACTACGAAAATATGACCGGGGCTATAAACGGTGGAGGGGGGGTGTTGCACACGGCTAAGACAATTGTCTGTTGTGTACTAGGCGCCCCCTCCCACATATATATAGGTGGGAGGGAGGAGCAGCCAAAGGAGGCGCCCAAGTAGGAGGAATCCTACTTGGAGTCCCTCCCAAGCCGCGCCCCCTGCCTTATATAGGTGCGGGGAAAAGGCAGGGAGGGTGGCGCCCCCTTCCTTCTCCCATGAGAGGGAAAGGCAGGAGGGGCTAGCCCTCCCCCTTTCCTTCCCTTAGGGCCTGCTGTCCAAAGAAGGGGCGCACCAGGGGCTGGTCTGTCCCCCCCCTTTGGCCCATTAGGCCCATACACTTATCGGGGTGTCCGGAACCCCTTCCGGTGTCCGAATACCATCGTCCTATATATCAATATTTACCTCTCGACCATTTAGAGACTCCTCGTCATGTCCGTGATCTCATCCGGGACTCCGAACAACATTCGGTCACCAAATCATACAACTCATATAACACTATCACTACTGCAGGATGCTGCTAACGCGACACTACGATCAGAGACCCTTCGGCGAAACTGTGTGCGATGCAATAATCGCAACCGATGATGTTAAAAAACCGTCAAAAAAGATACAAAACGTTTGCGATGGCGGAGACATCAAACATGGTTCTGATTTTAGTTACGTGTGCGATGCGGGGCATACAGTTGATCTAGAAGAACTGTTTGCGATGAGGCAGAACAATAGAAACGGGCAGCCATATCAATGTGTGCGCGATATACGACATACATCTTGCTCCGATGAACTGTGTGCTATTAGGGAATGCAAAAGAAACGGTCAGCCAGATCAACGTGTGTGTGATATACGACATATGGTTCACTCGGACGAACTATTTTCGATTAGGGAAGAGAACATAAACGGTTCAACTTAACAAGATGTGTGTGATATGTGGCATACGGTTCACATAAATGAACTGTTTGCGATGAGCCAAAAGAACACAAACGATTCGTGTAAACAAGATGTGTCTGATAACATCCCACTCGGATAAACTATTTGTGATGAGAAATTATAACACAGACGGTTACTATAGTTAGTTCGTGTGCGGTTCTGTTCATACAAAAAACTTTGAAAAATGCAAACTAGTTGCTTGTGGTGGCTAGGAGTATCGCACACGATGCGTCTGTGAGTACTCGTGTGCGATGATTAGTAAGTTACTGATGACCCACAAGTGTAGGGGATCTATCGTAGTCCTTCCGATAAGTAAGAGTGTCGAACCCAACGAGGACCAGAAGGAAATGATAAGCGGTTTTCAGTAAGGTTTTCTCTGCAAGCACTGAAACTGTAGGTAACAGATAGTTTCGTGATAAGATAAATTGTAACGAGTAACAAGCAATGAAAGTTAATAAAGTGCAGCAAGGTGGCCCAATCCTTTTTGTAGCAAAGGACAAGCCTGGACAATTTCTTATAATGAGAAAAGAGCTCCCGAGGACACATGGGAATTATCGTCAAGCTAGTTTTCATCACGCTCATATGATTCGCGTTCGGTACTTTGATAATTTGATATGTGGGTGGACCGGTGCTTGGGTACTGCCCTTACTTGGACTAGCATCCCACTTATGATTAACCCCTATTGCAAGCATCTGCAACTACAAAAGAAGTATTAAGGTAAACCTAACCACAACATTAAACATATGGATCAAAATCAGCCCCTTATGAAGCACCGCATAAACTAGGGTTTAAGCTTCTATCACTCTAGCAACCCATCATCTACTTATTACTTCCCAATGCCTTCCTCTAGGCCCAAATAATGGTGAAGTGTCATGTAGTCGACGTTCACATAACACCACTAGAGGAGAGACAACATACATCTCATCAAAATATCAAACGAATACCAAATTCACATGACTACTAATAGTAAGACTTCACCCATGTCCTCAGGAACAAACGTAACTACTCACAAAGCATATTCATGTTCATAATCAGAGGAGTATTAATATGCATTAAGGATCTGAACATATGATCTTCCACCAAGTAAACCAATTAGCATCAACTACAAGGAGTAATCAACACTATTGTAAGTGCATCTAGTGCCCCTTAGTGATTTTGGTGTATTGAAGACTTATAGGTTAAGGGACTGATGCGTTTGTGAGTGTACACTGGTCTATAAGTCTATGAGGAGTTTGATATTTACAGAGAAAGTCGACCCCTAAAAATGAAGTTCTTCGACTGAAGACTCTGATATTCTGAAGACTTTCTGAAGACTTTGAAAGTGAAGAAATTGGTGTGACCTTGAAGACTTGGTATTCATTCGAGGAACATGAAGCGTGAAGACTTTTTTTTTCGTAGTTTCATTTTCTCTTTCTTGAGTCATAGGAAACACCGTACTTCGTTAAAGGGGGTCGAGGAAATACTAAGGAAAAATTTCCATGTGATGCTCAACTCAAAATCCTACACCTACCAATCCCTTGAGTGAAGCCATTGGAAATCTCATACAGTTCAGTCATTTCTTGATGTGAGACGCAGTTCTTCCAGTCACTTGAGGACTTTATATTTGGGGAGTTAGGAATTCGCCATCTTGAATTGCCTACACAAGAGGAACATGATAGCCCCGAGGAATTTGAGAGTCAAATTTCCGACCGTTCTTGTCTTCTTGCTACCGCTGTCCAAAATATCTTATCCACCTAACGGTCATATCATTGAAGGGATTTATGTCTTATCATGTCGGGCTGCTCCCTAGGCTATAAATAGCCGCCCCTACAACCACTAGTTGGTTGGCTGCTCCGAGAGAACTTGACACTTGTCATTTGAGAGCAACCCATCCTCCGAGGGACTTTGGCGAAAATCATCAAGTGAGGAAAATCCCAAACCAAACCCCCACAAACCCAAAGTGATTGAGCATCATCAAGAAATTGATCTGCGTGGATCCGGCGCTTGTTACCTTTGAAGACTGTGCTTCTTCCAGACGGTTAGGCGTCAAGGTCTAGAGCATCCAAGAGGAATTGTGGATTGCCGAGTGACCAAGTCTATGAAGGTTTGGAAGTCACCTGAAGACTTACCACGAGTGATTGGACGAGGCCTGCGTGGTCTTAGTTCAAGGAGAATACGGTGAGGACTGGGTGTCCTGAGTTGCGGCTCAGAGACTGGGTGTCCGGGACTGCATGTCCTCGAGTTTAAATACTCAGCCGCTCCAACCAGATGTACAACTGAGACAGCAGTTGGAACTGGTTTACCAAATCATTGTCTTCACCAACTAACTGGTTCTATTTCCTCAACCCTTCCATTTCCTCATTACTGTGTTGAATGTTGTTCATATCTGTGCTTGAAGACTTTGACTGAAGACTTTCTCAAATTCCTCAGTTCAATTTCTTCAGTCTGTTTGTCTTCATCTTGTTATCATGTGTTTACGCTTTCTGTATTCTGTGCTAGTCTTCATTTCATCATGATGACTATGCTTGTATCCTGTTATGTTTACTTCTGAGTACTTATTCCATCAGCAAGTAGTTCTTCGCTAAGGAATTTCCTCACCGCAAATTCCTCGTTGAAGAATTCATAAAATCGCCTATTCACCCCCTCTAGTCGATATAACGCACTTTCAATTGGTATCAGAGCAAGGTACTCCCTTGTTCTGTGTGATTGTGGTTTAACCGCCTGGAGTTTTAGTTATGTCGACCGCAGGTATGATCAAGGTCTCGGCTGGGTGTCCTACCTTTGATGGGACGGACTACCCCTACTGGAAGAACAAGATGCGAATGCATCTTGAGGCAATTGACAACGATCTCTGGTATGTTGTGGAAAATGGTGTCCCCTCTGTTACACCCTCACTGAACGCTACCGATGTGAAGAGATTCAAGCAACTCGATTCTCAAGCGAAGAATATCATATGTGGCCATCTGAGTAAAGGACAGTATGGAAGAGTGAGTGCTTTGGAAACTGCTAAGCTTATCTGGGATAGGCTATCCAAAGTGAATGAAGGAGTCTCAACTCAGCGTGACTCTCGAGTTGATGTTCTTCGGAATCTCTTCAACCGCTTCAAAAGACTCGACAATGAAAACGTCCAACAAACCTTTGATCGCCTCACTGACATCTCAAATGAGCTTCAAGCCCTCGGTGCCACTAACATCACTGATCATGAGGTGGTGAAGAAACTGTTGAGATCGCTTGATTCCTCATTTGATACTCTGGGACCGATGATACAAGAACGTGCTGATTACAAGTCTCTTGATCCTGCCGATATCCTCGAAAGGCTAAATACTCACGAGTTCCAGCTTGCTGAAAAGAGAGATCTCTATGGTTCAAACTATGGCAAACCACGTGCCCTGAAGGCCAAGGCTGTGTCTGATTCTGAATATGAGGACTCTGGTAGTAGCCTTGGTGATCCTGAAGAATTGAGCCAGGAGCTAGCGCTGCTCGTGAAGAAATTCCAAAAGTTCTCAAGACGTGGTCGCTTTGGAAAATCCTCAAGAAGCAGTGATTCCTCATCCAGTGACTATAAGAGAAGATTGTGCCACAAATGCAAGAAACCTGGTCACTATATTCAAGATTGTCCTCAGTGGGAAAAGGAAATGAAGAAGAAGAAATACAAGGATTACAGTTCTGATGATGCAAAGAAGAAGAAGAAATCGTCAAAATCTTCGTCATCAAAATCCTCGAAGTCTTCATCTCACAAGAAGAGCAGCTCCAAGAAGGCTCGGGCATTCATTGGCAAGGAAATGGACTCTGAAGCTGAATCTGAGGAAAATGATGAAGAGGAGGCGTCTGAAGAATCTGAATCTGGTGTGGCGAGTCTGGCTGTCGCTACTGCTTTCGTCAGCAAGTCTATCTTCAACACTGAAGAAACTGACCCCACCAACAAGCCTGATGAAGATAATGATGGCTACGCTCCCACCTATTGCTTCATGGCGAAAGGTGCCAAGGTACTCAAATACAACTCCTCTGAATCTAGTGAAAATGAATCTGATGAGGATCTCAAGCCCAGCTACTCTAAACTTGCTAAGATTGCTGTAAAACAACAACGGGCTTTTGAAAAGGTTCAAAACATGCTAGACAAAAGTGATGATATGTTGGGTGAAGAAATGGATCGCACTAAAGCCCTGACTGAAAATCTTCAGAGACTTCAGTCTAGGTTTGATAACCTTCAAAGTCATCATAACACTCTCTTATCTGATCATGAGAAACTTTCTTATGAATTTCTTCAAGAAAAGCAAGATCACGAGAAGCTTTCTTCTGAATCTCTTCAAAGAAAGGAAGATCTTGAAAAGCTAAGAGTGTGTTATGAAGATCTTCAGAAGGAGCGCGATTCATTACTAGCTCAACAATTCAGATGAAGAATTTTTTCCTCCATGCTTAAAGTGCATTGAAGGTGAATCTGCTAATTCTTCACCTGAATGTTCAAATGCTTCAACTGTTACAAATTCTTCATCTGCCTCTGCTATCACTAATTCCTCATCTGAGGACATTGCTAGTATCACTAACAATGCAGGGCTGAAGGAATTGTACATGACAGGCATGTACAAAAGCCTCAAAGGGCATCAGATTCTTTGTGATGTGCTTAAAAAGCAGATCCTCAACAGAAACCCTAGGAAGGAGGGTATTGCCTTTGAGAGGAAACTCAATGCTGATGGAACATATTGGAAGCTTGAGCAGTACCCCAAAACCTCATGGGTTGCTGCAAAGGGACCTCCAGTTGATCCATCTAACTTATCTGGCTTTACATGTGATTCTCCTCATTCTTTTGATGAGTCATTTGACTCCAACTATAAACTGTTCAAAAATCAGAATGGTGAAGTATTTGCTAGATATGTTGGCACTAACTGCAGGAACGGTTCCCCTATGAAGAAAATCTGGGTTCCCAAAAGTTATGTTGAAAGTCTTCAGGTGAATGTCCTCATGACACCACCTGTGAAGAACAGGAACCCCAGATCAAATTCTTCATATGGACCAAATTCCTCACATGGATCAAATTCCTCAAAAGGATCAAAGTCCTCATATGATTATCATCGTGCTAACAACTCTGTCTCGCAGGGTAGAGCTAAGGGAAATGAATATGTGCATTATTCTTCAAATCATTATGTTCATAAGTCCTCGAAGAATTTCTCTGCTTATTCATATGCTTACCCTAACCCCTCGTATGTGAAACGAAATGGTTTGGCATCTTTGCCACCTTTCTCATATGGTGCTCGCAGAGTGATGAACTCTTTGCCACCCCTTCATATGTGGGTGGTGAAGGAAAAGAACTAATCTCTTCTGCAGGGTCAGGTCTCCAGACGTGCTTTAACGTCTGAAGAATTTGCTGGGGACCTGACAAAATTGCCTGAAAGGACGCAGGCGAATCATGATGAAGTGAACTTTCATTTCACACGTCCTCATACTGCTATATCTGTTTACTGCTTGATGAAATTCATCTGATGAACTTGATATCATATTCTTCACTGATGAAGCATATGAGATTGTAAGCTACACTAATTCATCTGCAGGATGATCAACCCAAAACCACTGAATGGGTCCTCGATAGTGGATGTACAAATCACATGACTGGTGACAAGAATCTATTGATGGATGCTCCCTTGTCACCGTCACCTCTGAAGCATATCATCTTTGCTGACAAAGGCAAAAGTCAGGTATTGGGTCTTGGTAAGGTTGCAATCTCTAAGGATAAACACATGGACAAAGTCATGCTTGTCGAGTCCTTAGGATACAATCTCATGTCAGTCTCAATGCTTTGTGATCTTGATATGGTTGTTGTCTTTGGCAAGTATCGCTGTGTTGTGATTATGGAAGCTGACAATTCCAAAGTCTTCGAAGGCTTTAGGAGAGTAGATTTGTATATTGTTGATTTCTCTATAGGACCACAACCAGCCGTGTGTCTACTTGCAAAAGCTTCAGAAGGCTGGCTATGGCATCGACGACTTGGTCACGCAGGCATGAGGAATTTGAACACGCTTGCAAAGAAGAAGCATGTCATTGGCATTGAGAATGTCAAATTCCTCAAGGATCACTTATGCAGAGCTTGTGAAGCTGGAAAAATGACCAAGGCCAAGCATCCAGCAAAGACTATCATGACCACTACCCATCCATTCGAATTGCTTCACATGGACCTCTTCGGACCTAATCATTACTCAGCAGTCACTAATGATGCATCTCTATATGGTTTTGTCATTGTTGATGATTATTCTCGATATACATGGGTACACATTGTTACTTACAAACATGAAGTGCAGGAAGTCTTCAAACGATTTTCCTCGAGGGCTTCAACCAACTTTGGTGTGAAGATCAAGCACATCAGAAGTGACAATGGAACTGAGTTCAGGAATTCCGGTCTTGATGCCTATCTTGATGAACTTGGTATTACTCATGAGTTATCTGCTCCCTATACTCCTCAACAAAATGGCGTCGTGGAGCGCAAGAACAGAACTCTTGTTGAGATGGCTCGCACTATGCTTGATGAATACAAAACGCCTCAGCGTTTTTGGATTGATGCAATTGATCTGCGTGCCACATCATCAACAGAGTATATCTTCACAAATTCTTCAAGAAGACGGCCTATGAACTCCTCAACGACAAGAAACCCAATGTGAGTTATTTCAAAGTCTTGATTGCTAAATGTTGGATTAGAGATCCTCACCACAACTCTAAATTTGCACCAAAAGCACACACGAAGGTTTTATGCTTGGTTACGGAAAGGACTCGCACACCTACAGAGTCTTCAACATTGTTCTTCACAAGATTGTTGACACTGTAGATGTGCGGTTCGATGAAACTAATGGCTCGCAAAGAGAGCACCTACCTTCTGTGTTAGATGAACCAACACCTGAGGATGCTATCAAGCTCAAGGCAACTTAGGATGTCATTCCTACTGAAGAATCTGTTGAAGAATTCATTCCTGTTCATGAAGAACGTCGAGCTGATGCACCTGAAGAACATGATGAGGAAAATGGTGCTGAAGAAAATGCTGATCAAATTCCTCAGCGACAACCAGCTCATCCTCGCGTTGCAAAAGAAGTGCAAGTGGAGAAGATCATCGATGACATTCGCGCACCAGGTCCTCTCACACGCTCAAAAGCTTCACATTTATCTAACTTTTGTGGGCATTATGCTTTTGTCTCTATCACAGAGCCCACTAAGGTAGATGAAGCATTTCTGGAGCTAGAGTGGATTCAGGCTATGCAAGAAGAATTACATCAGTTCGAGCTTAACAATGTCTGGGAATTGGTCAATCGCCCAGATCCTCGCAAGCATAATATCATTGGCACAAAGTGGATCTACCGCAACAAGCAAGATTAAAATGGCCTTGTGGTGAGGAATAAGGCATGACTAGTAGCTCAAGGCTACACACAGGTTGAAGGAATTGATTTCGATGAAACTTTTGCACCTGTCGCTAGACTTGAGGCTATTCGCATATTACTTGCCTATGCTAACCATCATGATATCATATTATATCAAATGGATGTGAAAAGTGCATTCCTCAATGGTAAACTTGAGGAAGAAGTATATGTTGCTCAACCCCCAGGTTTTGAAGATCCAAAGAATCCTGACAAAGTCTTCAGACTCAATAAGGCCCTGTATGGCCTCAAGCAAGCCCCTCGGGCGTGGTATGATACATTGAAGGAATTCTTCGTGAAGAATGGCTTCACACCCGGTTCACTCGACCCTACTCTTTTTACTAAATCATATGATGGTGAACTGTTTGTGTGCCAAATATATGTTGATGATATTATCTTTGGTCAGTCTTGACCAACGTTATAGTGATGAATTTGCCTATATGATGAGTGAAGAATATCAAATGTCTATGATGGGAGAGTTGAAATTCTTCTTAGGTCTTCAAATTAAATCGACAGCGCAATGGCATATTCATATCTTAGGAGAAATACCTCAAAGATGTACTGAGGAAATTCGGCATGCAAGATTGCAAAGGCGTCAAAATTCCTATGCCCACAAATGGCCATCTATGCACTGATGAAAATGGTATTGACTTCGATCACAAGGTCAACATCTGGCACTTGTCATTTCCTCGGACGATCTTTGGTCTGTTGGTCCTCGAAGAAATGCAGGCGTGTATCACCGCTCATCATGAAGTGAATACATTGCTTTCTTTGGCTCGTCTTTGTGCTCAACTGCTTTGGATGAAGCAAACCCTCAAGGACTATGGTGTCAACGTGAAGAATGTGCCTCTCCTCTGCGACAATGAGAGTGCCATCAAGATTAATCACAACCCAATTCAGCACTCGAAGACAAAGCACATTCAAATTCGTCATCATTTTCTTCGTGATCATGTGTTGAAGGGCGACATCTCCATCGAGCACGTGAAGACTGAAGAACAACTAGCTGATATCTTCACTAAGCCCTTGGATGAGAAGAGATTTAGCAAGTTGCGGTGTGAGCTAAATATCTTAGAATCTTCGAATGTTCTTTGAAAAGGACACACATCCTAACCCTTATGCAGAATTGATGACTTAGATGTGCAACACTGAAGAAACGTTTTTCTTCAATCAATGAAGAATAACACTCTAAGTGTGAAGAAATCAATGAAGAATTTGATTCTCAGAACCCTACGACAATTGTACGCGGTGTCTGAAATCATCATTCTTATCTGGTGGGACACGCCACCACAAAAGTTGAAAATCTTCAATTTGAATTTTTCCTCGCTTTGAAATTCTTGATTTTTCAAAATTCTTCAACTTTGCAAAATCTTCACTTTATTTCCGTCGTCTTTCTTCATTGGCTATATATATATATATATATATATATATATATATATATATATATATATATATATATATATATATATATATATATATATATATATATATATATATATATATATATATATATATATATAGTTTATGTCCTCTACAGCATTCACTTATGGCTATTTCTTCATCTTGCTTTTTCTACTAAGTGAATGTGACCGGACCCTTCCCCCTCTATGCTATACTCAACCCAATCTATTCACAAATTCTTCATGTGCGTTCTATTTGAAACTCGTTCAAAGTCTTCACTGTGTCCTTGTCAGCTGAAGAAATTGCGAACGAAACTTTAAAAGAAATCTTATCCAGATCTTCGGTTTTACCGCTCAAACCATTTCGCATCCCACGATGCATTATTATATTCACCCACGATCTTACACGATCTCATCTGCACAGTACGTGGGTGACACATGTCGCGTGAAGGAGAAAGGGCAGGGGCATGTTCGTCCCAAAATCTTCGGGCGAACAGTTTTACCGTGGCTATAAATACCCCTCTCCCCTTCCTCACTTCATTTACTCCGCTCGGTCGCTGTCTCTCGCTCGAGCTCCTCAAACCCTAGCGCCGCCGCTACTCCATCGTCGCCGGTGAGGAAGAGCTTCACTGCCTCGACCTCGTCGCTGTCGTACTCGCGCCGGTTGCGGAAATCTTCACTCCGCCGCCGCCGTAGCTGTTTCCCTCTGCCAAGTTAGGGCGTGGGAGATCGAACCGGACGAACTTCACATCTGTTCATCTCAGTTCGTCGTGTTCTTTGGTTCGGGTAATTAAAAGTTACTTTTATTACTCACTTTGATTCTCAAACTTTCCTAAAAATCTTCAAAGGTGTTTTATTCTTCAAATCTTCACACATATGAACACCTCACACACTGTATGCTCTTGATCCATTTCTCAAAGCACTCATTTTCTTCAAGATTCCTCAATTTTGTGGATTTTCGATCTGTACAACTCTGGAGCCTAAGACAAAGAGCGCTTAGTGAAATTCCTCAAGGCTCAACGGGTCAAATTCCTCAAAACTTGTCTTTTCGAAAAACCCTTTTGAGAACGCATATGACCTCTTAAAATTTCTCGCACCTACGCTCTGTTCACAGGTACTCATGACCGCTGCTGAATCACTAGGTTCTCATCAACTTAACTCATTTGCAGCGTTCCTCGAAGAAAAACTGCACACTTCTTCAGAGTGCTCAGTTGTTCAAATTCCTCATCTGAAGAATATGGCTGAAGGAAAGAGACCGCAGAAAGGAGGAAAGAGGCCTGAGGTCATGATTGCTTTCGAAATTCCTGATGAACTCTACAAGGATTATTGCACACCTGATGAAGCCAAGTTTGGCAAAGAGAACAAAAATCATTGCAAAGTGCGCATTTAGAGAATTGAACGGAGATGGGCAAGAGAATGGAGGGAATATCGATATGTTACTCCAAAGTACATGAAGAAATTCGCTTTAAATCCTCCATGCCCAAGAGCTTCATTGGCACCTGGCCAAGTAGCTGATCCCACTAGCATCAAAAGTGGTGAAGACTTTCCTGAAGAATGGGCTAAGCGCCAAGCTAAATTGGCAAGGCAAGCCAAGGAAGCAGTGAGGAAATTCAATGAGGATTCTACTGCTGCTGCTGCTGCTACTGAGTCCTCGGTCAGACCGAGGAAATCAATGCCAAAGAAGCCTGCTCGCAAGCCAAGTGCTTCACCGACAACGCCCTCACGGCCCAGTTCCTCAGCAATGCCCTCACGGCAAATTCCTCAGACCGCTACTGCTCCATCAAAGTCCTCAACTCCTATGCATCTGGCTACATGCCAAAGGACTACTGGTTTTTCAATTGCTTCTGGTGTCTCAGCAAGTTCCTCAGCTGCACCAATGTCCTCATCAGGCCCCACTCTGTTGAAGACTAAAGCAACAGCTGGACGCGGTCCTCGGCCAAGTCCAAGGAAGAAACAGGTTGCGTTTCAAGTGCCCTCTGATGATGAAGCTTCTGATGAAGAACTTGCAGAAATCATCAGAGATAGACAAGTGAAGGCCGCTAGAGCCAAAGGAACATCTGTGCCACTGCTTTTGGATCCGAAGAAGATCCTCGATTACATTGACCTCTGGCACAAGAATCCAAACACTCCAATGCCTGATCTGCCTCTGACTCCTGGTCAAAGTCACATGCTGACCCATTTCATCACTCAAGAGAAATGGAAATTTGAGAAGGCACGTGAGATCAAGAAGGCTCAATCTAGAAAGGAGAAGCTCCTGAAGAAGAATGTTGTCAGACTGACACCTGAGGAACTTCTCAAGGCTCAATCTGAAATCCAAGCCCTCAGCAAAGACTTCGATGCATACAATGCTGATTGGCAAGGAGCCAAAGTGAGATTCGTCAACCTGACGAAGAAAATGACAATTGTTGCAGCCTCATCGCAACAAGAAAATCCTCAGGCTGCAGATTACGCTCACCGCTTTGAAGAACATGCCAAGATCATTGATGACTTTCAGCCTCTTGAAGAAAATGTAAGTTCGAGGCTGATGACTCCATTCCAGCCACGAAGAAATTGCGGGGCATCCACTAGTGGTGCGCTGAAGAAATCGAAGAAATCGAGAACAACCGCATCGATTCATACCAAGAAAATCAACCAGATTCCTCAGCTCCTCCCGCGCCTACACCAACTCCAATCCTTCCTTCTGCCTATGAAGTGAAGAAAACCAAGGTTGCAGAGCGAGCTGCAGTGAAGAAAAGGAAGGCATCAGCTGCGTTAAATTCTTCGGCTGCGAAGAAAATGAAGCCAATGACCAGCTCTCTTGAAAATCCTATTGATGCCGTTCCAATTTCCTCCATGTCATCAAAGGAAATTGTTCCTTATGGAGAAGACTACAAGATCCCAAGCGGATCTGATGAAGAAAATCATTCTGCTGCTACATCAGAACAGCCTGATGAAGAAATTGAAGTGGAAGCAATCCCTTCAACGCCAATCATTTCCTCACCTATGCCTCAGTTCACAGCTGAAGAGGCTGGTGTTGAGGAAATTGAAAATGAAGATGAAGATGTGGATATTGGATGCACTACACCAGTGATGAATGATGACTTTTGGGAAAGTCAGCATCCCAATACTCCTCCATTCACACCGATCCAACAAAATCCTCAGTCCCCGGCAACCACAGTTCAGATGGGCTCTGAAGAAACTCATCCCACTCCTTCTGTTCATGAAGAAATTCCAGCCGCTAGTCTTTGAAGAAACTGCTCTTCTTGATCCTCAAGTTGCACAAGAGGAGGAACCAGAAATTCCTCAGCCTGAAGAACCTGAGCTCGTGATTCCTGAGGTTGTGCTGCAAATCACTGACACTCCTCTGCCCAAGCCGAAGAATCCGTTCTCAAGCAAGCAAAAATTCAAGGCTGAAGACTTCTTCTCTGAGCATGTGTTCTTCACTGATTATAATCCATATGACTCTGCTCGCATAAGGAAGAGGCGTTTCTGGACTGCAAGTCAAGCCAACTTCTATTCCTCAGTGCTATTTGACAAGGACAAAATCTTCGATCATGAACATATTCCTCACGTGGATATGGAATCTCTGCCATGCTTCGAGCCAGTCCTCAGTGTTCTTCACGATGCAGGATTACTCAATTTCTGCAATGACATTTGCGATTGGAATGAAGAACTCATTCTTCAGTTCTACGCCACACTGCATATCACTGGAGACGCTGAAGATGTCAATTCATGGGTGCTGGATTGGATGACCGAAAACACTCATTATAAGGCACTAGCAACTGAATTGCTTCGTGTCCTTCCTCTTGATCCTCCCCATGACAGTGCACGTTGCATCTACAATGACCCTGAACTGACAAATCATTATATGCAAGTGCTCATGAAGCCTTTGAAGCCAGGGCAGGCCCCTCGAACCAAATTCCTCGTCAAGGAATTGCTTTATGTGCCTCGGACTGTCTATCGCATCCTGACGAAGACAATGAGTCCTATCAAAGGCCACGACTCAAATGATGAAGGTCGTTGGCATCATGAAGAACATGCTTTTCAACATCATTCATGGCGTTCCCGTCAACTTCCATGATTTATTCATGAGGACTCTTGCAAATGTTGCAATGTCACCATTCGAGCTGAAGCCCTATGCGCCTTGGATTATGAGATTCATAAGGGCAAGATCCTCACTGAATTACAAGGCTGACACTCTGAACCATGGTAGCTACTTGCCTCCCATTGAAGTCCTCAAGCGACCAGTTTCATCATCTGATGATAAAGACAAGGCAGCTGCTGTGATCGATGAAGGCACTCGTCCATTGGATGGTCAATTTCGTCTGGCTACATCTTATTCTACCAATGACGACTCTGCCACACATGACACTACCGCAAATACCTCAGCGAAGCAAAATCCTCAAGCCACAGCACCCAGGGTGATGACTGATCGTGAGTTACTCCTCAGTCTTCATCAGAAGGTTGATCGCAATCACAAATGGGTGAAGCGTCAGTTTGCTGCTGTTCTTCATAATATGACCTCAACACATAATGCAGTGAAGAAGAACCATTATCACCTTCATGAAACCCTCAACCGCACCTGGGCTGTTCTCATTCATGTCTATAGCGCGGAAGAACTGAAGACTATGGGTCTTCAGGAAGCATTTGGCTGGTCTGCACCTCCTCCGAAGAAATTCAAGAGGGTCAAAGTTCCTGATCTGGTGGCCAGCTCCTATTCTTCATCGCGTGATACTGATGAGTAGGAAGATTTGGACGACACTGCGGCAGGCCCTACTTCAACAAACAACCCCGACAACACTGGCGCTCCTCCATCAACGTGAAATTCGTCAGGGGCGTTAGTCCTCAGTTTCGATCCTTTTGGTCATTTGATGACAAAGGGGGAGAAATCTGAGTTAGTCTTCAAGCGGTTCTATACTAAGGGCGTTTTTTAAGTTACAACTCTCGTTCTTCCGAAACTTTTATTGGATCGAGTTGTAATCTTAAAACCGATGGTGCCTTGATACTTTTGGTCGTGCTCTGATGCTTTTGATGCACTGAGCTCTGATACTTTTGATGTGCTATTCTGCATGCTTATTCCTCGTTAATATTATTGCACGCATGCTAAATCTCATCAGGCACCATATTTCATCATGCATTTCAAATTCTTCATATTATATATCAAATGCGTGTATGAATTACAAGATATAGGGGGAGATCTCCATGATTCAATTCTTCAAATGTGCATTGCCTCAAAAGCAAATTCCTCACTATGCACATATTCAGGGGGAGTTCTTCTATATCTTGCAATCAAATTCCTCAATGTCAGTATTTACACTTCATATGTTTATCCCCGTTGAAAACTTAACCTATGTTTTCATCAATCACCAAAAAGGGGGAGATTGTAAGTGCATCTAGTGCCCCTTAGTGATTTTGGTGTATTGAAGACTTATAGGTTAAGGGACTGATGCGTTTGTGAGTGTACACAAGTCTATAAGTCTATGAGGAGTTTGATATTTACAGAGAAAGTCGACCCCTAAAAATGAAGTTCTTCGACTGAAGACTACGATATTCAAGACTTTCGAAGACTTTGAAAGTGAAGAAATTGGTGTGACCTTGAAGACTTGGTATTCATTCGAGGAACATGAAGCGTGAAGACTTTTGTTTTGTAGTTTCATTTTCTCTTTCTTGAGTCATAGGAAACACCGTCTTCGTTAAAGGGGTCGAGGAAATACTAAGGAAAATTTCCATGTGATGCTCAACTCAAAATCCTACACCTACCAATCCCTTGAGTGAAGCCATTGGAAATCTCATACAGTTCAGTCATTTCTTGATGTGAGATGCAGTTCTTACAGTCAATGAGGACTTTGCTCGATCGAGGAGTTAGGAATTCGCCGGTCTTGAATTGCCTACACATGAGGAACATGATAGCCCGAGGAATTTGAGAGTCAAATTTCCGACCGTTCTTGTGCGTCTTGCTGTCCAAAATATCTTATCCACCTAACAGTCATATCATTGAAGGGCATTTATGTCTTATCATGTCGGGCTGCTCCTAGGCTATAAATAGCACCCCTACAACCACTAGTTGGTTGGCTGCTTCGAAGAACTTGACACTTGTCATTTGAGAGCAACCCATCCTCCGAGGACTTTGGCGAAAATCATCAAGTGAGGAAAATCCCAAAACCAAACCCCAACAACCCAAAGTGATTGAGCATCATCAAGAAATTGATCTGCGTGGATCCGGCGCTTGTTACCTTTGAAGACTGTGCTTCTTCCGACGGTTAGGCGTCAAGGTCTAGAGCATCAAGAGGAATTGTGGATTGCCGAGTGACCAAGTCTGTGAAGGTTTGAAGTCACCAAGACTTACCACGAGTGATTGGACGAGGCCTGCGTGGTCTTAGTTCAAGGAGAATACAGTGAGGACTGGGTGTCCTGAGTTGCGGCTCAGAGACTGGGTGTCCGGGACTGCGTGTCCTCGAGTTTAAATACTCAGCCGCTCCAACCAGACGTACAACTGAGACAGCAGTTGGAACTGGTTTACCAAATCATTGTCTTCACCAACTAACTGGTTCTATTTCCTCAACCCTTCCATTTCCTCATTACTGTGTTGAATGTTGTTCATATCTGTGCTTGAAGACTTTGACTGAAGACTTTCTCAAATTCCTCAGTTCAATTTCTTCAGTCTGTTTGTCTTCATCTTGTTATCCTGTGTTTACGCTTTCTGTACTCTGTGCTAGTATTCATTTCATCATGATGACTATGCTTGTATCCTGTTATGTTTACTTCTGAGTACTTATTCTGCTGCAAGTAGTTCTTCGCTAAGGAATTTCCTCACCGGCAAATTCCTCAGTGAAGAATTCATAAAAATCGCCTATTCACCCCCCTCTAGTCGATATAACGCACTTTCAACTAGCAACCACAAGTACCAATTTGTGGTTTTGATACCAGATTGGATACAAGAGATGAACTAGGGTTTTGAGAGGAGATGGTGCTAGTGAAGATGTTGATGGAGATTGACACCTCCCGATGAGAGGATCATTGGTGATGACGATGGTGATGATTTCCCCCTCCCGGAGGGAAGTTTCCCAGCGAACAGCTCTGCGGAGCTCTAGATTGGTTCCGCCAAGGTTCCGCCTGCATGGCGATGGAGTTTAAATCTGTAAGCTTGCCCACGATTTTTCGAGGTAAAAGCCTTCATATAGCGAAGATGGACACGAGAGGGCCACCAGGGGCCCAGGAGGCAGGGGCATGCCCAGTGGGGGTGGGTGCGCCCCCTCCTGCCAGTGTGGGCCCCTCAGGTGTTTCTTTCGCCCAATAATTCTTATTAATTCCAAAATAAGTTCCTGGAGTTTCAGGATTTTTGGAGCGATGCAAAATAGGTTTCAATGTTTGCTCCTTTTCGGCCGAATTCCATTTGCCAAGCATTCCCCTCTTCATGGTAAACCTTGTAAAATAAGAGAATAGCCATAAGTATTGATATATAATGTGTAATAACAGCCTATAATGCAATAAATATTGATATAAAAGCATGATGCAAAATGGACGTATCAACTCCCCCAAGCTCAGACCTCGCTTGTCCTCAAGCGGAAGCCGATATCGAAAAATATGTCCACATGTTTAGAGATAGAGGTGTCGATAAAAATAAAATACGGACATGAGGGCATCATGACCATTCTTATAACAGCAACATATATAGATTTTTGTCATATGATTTCTCATTCTCAAGTAACAATCAATTCACAATGTGAAGTATGGTTCAGAAACTTCATTGGGAACTAACAAACTATAATCTCAGTCATTGAAGCAATTGCAATTTATCATAACATCAGAAAGAGTCAAGAATAGAGCTTTTCAGCAAGTCCACATACTCAACTATCATGTAGTCTTCTACAATTGCTAACACTCACGCAGTACTTGTGGTTATGGAGTTTCAACCGGACACTGAGAAAGATAGGGGCTTATTGTGTTGCCTCCCAACGTATTCACCTTTAGGTGATGTCAACAATAATAGTTCATGCTAACTTACATCCAATTGGATATATATACCATGATCTTTCAAACATGAGGAGCTTGCCAAAGGATAAAATAAAAAAGGGAAAGGTGAAGATCACCTTGACTCAAGCATAAAGTAAAAACATAAAGTAAAAGATAGGCCCTTCGCAGAGGGAAGCAGAGGTTGTCATGTGCGTTTAGGGTTGGATGCATGAGATCTTAATGCAAAAGAACGTCACTTTATATTGCCACTTGTATGTGGACCTTTATTATGCAGTCCGTCGCTTTTATTGCTTCCATAACAAGATCGTATAAAGCTTATTTTCTCTGCACTAATAAGTCATACATATTTAGAGAGCAATTTTTATTGCCTGCAACATGACAACTTACTTGAAGGATCTTACTCAATCCATAGGTAGGTATGGTGGACTCTCATGGCAAAACTGGGTTTAAGGATATTTGGAACCACAAGTAGTATCTCTACTTGGTGCAAGGAATTTGGCTAGCATGAGGGGGAAAGGCAAGCTCAACATGTTTGGAAGGTCAATGACAATATACTTTAACTGAGATGTGAGAAAACATAAACCATTACATTGTCTTCCTTGTCCAACATCAACTCTTTTAGCATGTCATACTTAATGAGTGCTTCACAATCATAAAAGATGTCCAAGATAGTATATTTGTATGTGAAACCTCTCTTTCCTTATTACTTCCTATTAATTGCAACGATGACCAAAACTACGTTTGTCAACTCTCAACAACTTTTATGCCTCATACTTTCTATGTGTGAAGTTATTACTATCCATAAGATCAATATGAACTCTTTTATTCTTTCTACTTTCTCAAGATCATAGCAAGATAGCAAAGCCCTTGACTCGACACTAATCTTTATTATAGATAGCTCACGGACTAGATTACATAAAGAGATCACAAAGCAAAACTCAAAACTACTTGATACTAAAACTTCAATCTACTAGATCAAGCTACTACTAAAAGGATCGAACTAAATAAAACGGTAAAGATAGGAGTGTGATGGTGATACGATACCTGGGCACCTCCCCCAAGCTTGGCAGTTGCCAAGGGGAGTGCCCATACCCATGTGATTATGTCTCCTTCTTCATGGTTTTTGTTGTGATCTTCTTGGCGATGATGCCCCTCAGGATGCGATTCTCCTCCTCGAGCTTATTGACTTGTTGTTTGAGGTCCGTAATTTCTTTGCGGAGCTTGCCCGTAACGGCTAAAGCTCCCTTTACCCAAGGATGCTGCATAGCTTCTAGAGAACAAGTGACGCTCTTTTTCATGTTTTCATAAGAAAGAAATTTAACGTTGGAAGGGATAACCAAATTTGGAATAGCCGAGCTATGTAGTTCCCCCATCATGAATCCTGCTTGGAGACAAGAGGTAACTTCTTGATCTTCCTCCATGGCATCTATCCTTTTCAAGTCGGCCTCCATCTCATCCTCTGTTAATGGTCCAAAGTGATAAGCATCGCTATTTGCTCCTGGACCTGGTGTCGGGTGAGACACCCGACTCTCCCCGACTGACTCTTGAGAAGACATCTTGCTCTTAAACTGCAACAGGAATAGCTCGAAACAAAAACAGGGGATATTTGCATGGTACGGTGGTCAAAGCCTTCGGGAGATTATATAATGAATTTTTACTGACCAAAATACGTAACGTGCAAGAAAACGGAGTCCGGGAGGCACACGAGGTGGCCACGAGACAGGGGGCGCGCCCAGGAAGGGTGGGCACGCCCTCCACCCTCGTGGAGGTCTCGTGTCCTTCCCGGACTACTTCTTCCTTTCTAATATTCTTAATTATTCCAAAACAGATAAAAATTGCCATTAGAATTGTTTTGGAGTCGGTTTACTTACCGTACCACATACCTATTCCTTTTCGGACTCTGGAACGTTCTGGAAAGTGTCCCTTATGTATTCCTCCGGGGTTACGGTTTCAATAATATTAGTTTCAACATTGATAGGATTACCTGAGATATAATGTTTAATTCTTTGACCGTTCACCACCCTCGGACTTGTGCCTTCGAAGTTGTTGATTTTTATGGCACCAGAACGATAGACCTCCTCGATAACGTAAGGACCTTCCCATTTAGAGAGAAGTTTTCCTGCAAAAAATCTTAAACGAGAGTTGAATAATAACACATAATCACCTACGTTAAACTCACGCTTTTGTATCCTTTTGTCATGCCAGCGTTTGACTTTTTCTTTGAATAGCTTGGCATTCTCATAGGCTTGGGTTCTCCATTCATCAAGTGAGCTAATATCAAATAACCTCTTCTCACCGGCAAGTTTGAAGTCATAGTTGAGCTCTTTAATAGCCCAATATGCTTTATGTTCAAGTTCTAGAGGTAAGTGACATGCTTTTCCATAAACCATCTTATACGGAGACATACCCATAGGATTTTTGTATGCAGTTCGATAGGCCCATAATGCATCATCAAGTTTTTTGAACCAATTCTTTCTAGATCTATTCACAGTCTTTTGCAAAATTAATTTGAGCTCTCTATTGCTCAACTCTACTTGACCACTAGACTGCGGATGATAAGGAGATGCGATTCTATGATTAACATCATACTTAGCAAGCATCTTACGGAAAGCACCATGAATAAAATGTGAATCACCATCAGTCATAAGATATCCAGGGACTCCAAACCTCGGAAAAATAACTTCTTTAAGAATTTTAATAGAAGTGTTATGATCAACACTACTAGTTGGAATAGATTCTACCCACTTAGTAACGTAATCAACAGCAACTAAAATATGTGTGTAACCATTAGAGGCAGGAAAAGGTCCCATATAATCAAAGCCCCCAACATCAAACGGTTCAATAACAAGAGAATAATTCGTAGGCATTTCTTGACGTCTACTAATGTTACAAATTCTTTGACATTCATCACAAGATAAGACAAACTTACGAGCATCTTTGAAGAGAGTAGGCCAATAAAAACCGGATTGCAATACCTTATGTGCAGTTCTATCTCCAGCGTGGTGTCCTCCATAGGATTCAGAGTGACACTTGCGTAGGATATGTTCCTGTTCATGCTCAGGTACGCAACGCCTAATAACACCATCTACTCCTTCTTTATAAAGGTGTGGGTCATCCCAGAAGTAATGTCTTAAATCATAAAAGAACTTTTTCTTTTGCTGGTATGTGAAACTAGGTGGTATAAATTTAGCAACAATGTAATTAGCATAATCAGCATACCAAGGAGCAGTACGAGAAGCATTAATGACCGCTAATTGTTCATCAGGAAAGTTATCATCAATAGGTAGTGGGTCGTCAAGAACATTCTCTAACCTAGACAAGTTGTCTGCAACGGGGTTCTCAGCTCCCTTTCTATCAATAATATGCAAATCAAATTCTTGGAGCAAGAGAACCCATCTAATAAGTCTAGTCTTAGCATCTTTCTTTTCCATAAGATATTTAATAGCAGCATGATCAGTGTGAATAGTAACTTTGGAATCAACAATATAAGGTCTAAACTTATCACATGCAAACACAACTACTAAGAACTCTTTTTCAGTAGTAGCATAATTTCTCAGGGCAGTATCAAGAGTTTTACTAGCATACTGGATAACATTCAATTTCTTATCAACTCTTTGCCCTAGAACAACACCTACAGCATAATCACTAGCATCACACATAATTTCAAAGGGTAAATTCCAATCAGGTGGCTGAACAATAGGTGCAGTGATCAAAGCTTTCTTAATTATTTCAAATGCTTCTACACAATCATCATCAAAGACAAAAGGAATATATTTTTGCAATAAATTAGTCAGAGGCTTAGAGATTTTAGAAAAGTCCTTAATGAACCTCCTATAAAAACTGGCATGACCAAGGAAACTTCTTATACCTTTTATGTCCTTGGGACATGGCATCTTTTCAATAGCATCAGCTTTAGCTTTATCAACTTCAATACCTCTCTCAGAAATCTTATGCCCCAAGACAATGCCTTCATTAAGCATAAAGTGACACTTCTCCCAATTCAAGACGAGAATAGTGTCTTTGCATCTCTGCAAAACTCGATCAAGGTTGCTCAAGCAATCATCAAAAGAGGATCCATAGATGGAGAAATCATCCATGTACCTCATAAATCTTTTCACAAAAGTCAGAGAATATAGCCATCATGCATCTTTGAAAGGTAGCAGGTGCATTACATAAACCAAAAGGCATATGTCTATAAGCAAAAGTACCGAAAGGGCAAGTAAAAGTAGTTTTAGATTGATCCTTCGCTGATACAGGTCTTTGAGAGAAACCAGAATAACCATCTAGAAAGCAGAAATGTGTGTGTTTGGATAGTCTTTCTAGTATTTGATCGATAAAAGGTAAAGGGTAATGATCTTTCTTAGTAGCTTTATTTAATTTATGGAAATCAATTACCATCCTATAACCTGTAATAATTCTTTGCGGGATCAATTCATCTTTATCATTAGGAACGACAGTTATACCTCCCTTTTTAGGAACACAATGGATAGGGCTTACCCAATCACTATCAGCAACGAGATAAATTATACCTGCCTCAAGGAGCTTTAGTATCTCCTTTTTTACCACTTCTTTCATCTTAGGATTCAGTCGTCGTTGAGGATCTCTAACTGGTTTGGCATCGTCCTCCAAATTAATTTTGTGTTGGCATAACGTGGGACTAATGCCCTTGAGATCATCCAGAGTATATCCAATAGCAGCATGGTGCTTCTTTAGAGTTCTCAATAATCTTTCTTCTTCTTGCTCTGAAAGGTTAGCACTAATAATAACAGGATATATTTTATTTTCTTCAAGATAAGCATACTTAAGATTATCAGGTAATGGTTTGAGTTCAAACATGGGATCGCCCTTGGGTGGAGGGGGATCCCCAAGAATTTCAATGGGAAGGTTGTGTTTCAGAATAGGTTCCTGTTGAAGGAACGCTTCATCTATTTCCCTTCTTTCCTTCATAAACATATCATTTTCATGGTCTAGCAAATATTGTTCTAACGGATCAGTAGGAGGCACGACAATAGAAGCAAGACCAATAATCTCATCCTTACTAGGTGATTCTCTATCACGAGGTTGTCTACAAAACTTAGCAAAATTAAACTCATGAGACATACCCTCTAAGCCAATTGTAACAGTATCCTTTTCACAATCAATCTTAGCATTGACTGTATCAAGAAGGGTCTACCAAAAATAATGGGACAAAAGTCATCTCGTGGGGAACCAAGAACAAGAAAATCAGCAGGGTATTTAACCTTCCCACACAAGACTTCAACATATCTAACTATCCCAACTGGTTTAATGGTGTCCCTATTAGCAAGCTTAATAGTAACATCAATGTCTTCCATTTCAGCGGGTGCAATATCATGCATAATTTCTTTATATAAGTCATAGGGAATTGCACTAGCACTAGCACCCATATCACATAAGCCATGATAACAATGATCTCCTATTTTGACAGAAATAACAGGCATGCCTACAATAGGTCTATGTATCTTAGCATCTGGTCTAGCAATATTAGCAGCCTGTTCACAGAAGTAAATAACATGCCCATCTAAATCATAATCCATGAGATCTTTAACCATAGCAATACTAGGTTGAACTTTGATTTGCTCAGGAGGTGTATAAGTCCTAGTATTACTCTTACGGACAATAGTCGAAGTTTTAGCATGATCCTTTATCCTAACAGTAAAAGGAGGTTTCTCAACATAAGTAGTAGGAATAATAGGATCACTATAGGTGACAGTCTTTTCTTCAACTGTAATAGGTGCAACTACTTTTAATTCAATGGGAGGATTATATTTAAACCACTTCTCCTTAGGGAGATCAACGTGAGTAGCAAAAGATTCACAGAAAGAAGCTACTATCTCAGAGTCAAGTCCATATTTAGCGCTATATCCACGAAAGACATCGGTATCCATAAAAGATTTAACACAATCAAACTTAGGTGTCATACCTGAATCCTTACCATCGTCGGAACCCCAATCTTCAGAGTTGCGTTTAATTCTTTCCAATAAGTCCCATTTAAGTTCAATAGTCTTCAGCATATAAGAACCAACACAGGAAGTATTGAGCATGTTGCGATCATTGAGAGGAAGCCGAGCATAAAATTTTGAATAATCATTTCTCTGGAGAGCTCATGATTGGGGCATGAATATAACATTGACTTAAGCCTCCCGCAAGCTTGAGCGATGCTTTCTCCTTCGCGAGGCCAGAAATTATATATGTAATTACGATCACGATGAACAAGATGCATAGGATAGAACTTCTAGTGAAATTCCAACTTCAATCGTTTATAATTCCAAGATCCCGTATCATCACATAGCCTATACCATGTCAATGCATCTCCCTTCAATGATAAAGGGAAGACCTTCCTTTTGACAACATCATCGGGAATACCTGCAAGCTTAAATAATCCACAAACTTCATCCACAAAGATAAGGTGTAAATCAGGATGCAATGTTCCATCTCCTACAAATGGATTAGCTAGCAGTTTCTCTATCATACCCGAAGGAATCTCAAAGTAAATATTTTCAATAGGTTCAGTAGGTTGAGGAGCAACTCTTTGCTCTTCTGGTCGGGGTGAAGATACCCCAAACAAGCCCCTCAAAGGATTAGTTTCCATAGTAATAAGTGACAGAAAATTTCAGCACACTATATAAATGTTTCCTTACCAAGTTCCACTCACCAAAAGCGCTACGCTCCCCGGCAACGGCGCCAGAAAAGAGCTTGATGTCTACTACACAACCTTCTTCTTGTAGACGTTGTTGGTCCTGCAAGTGCACAAGTTTGTAGGACATTAGCAAATTTTCCTCAAGTGGATGACCTAAGGTTTATCAATCCGTGGGAGGCGTAGGATGAAGATGGTCTCTCTCAAACAACCCTGCAACCAAATAACAAAGAGTCTCTTGTGTCCCCAACACACCCAATACAATGGTAGATTGTATAGGTGCACTAGTTCGGCGAAGAGATGGTGATACAAGTGCAATATGGATGGTAGATATAGGTTTTTGTAATCTGAATAAAAACAGCAAGGTAACTAATGATAAAAGTGAGCGTAAACGGTATTGCAATGGTAGGAAACAAGGCATAGGGTTCATACTTTCACTAGCAAGTTCTCTCAACAATAATAACATAATTGGATCATATAACTATCCCTCAACATGCAACAAAGAGTCACTCCAAAGCCACTAATAGCGGATAACAAACGAAGAGATTATGGTAGGGTACGAAACCACCTCAAAGTTATTCTTTCAGATCAATCTATTCAAGAGTTCATACTAGAATAACACCTTAAGACACAAATCAACCAAAACCCTAATGTCACCTAGATACTCCATTGTCACCACAAGTATCTGTGGGCATGATTATACGATATGCATCACACAATCTCAGATTCATCTATTCAACCAACACAAAGTACTTCAAAGAGTGCCCCAAAGTTTCTACCGGAGAGTCAAGGCGAAAACATGTGCCAACCCCTATGCATAGGTTCGTGGGCGGAACCCTCAAGTTGATCACCAAAACATACATCAAGTGGATCACGTGATATCCCATTGTCACCACAGATAAGCACAACAAGATATACATCAAGTGTTCTCAAATCCTTAAACACTCAATCCAACAAGACAACTTCAAAGTGGAAACTCAATTCATCACAAGATAGTAGAGGGGGAGAAACATCATAAGATCCAACTATAATAGCAAAGCTCGCGATACATCAAGATCGTGCCATAGAGAGAAAACGAGAGAGAGAGAGATCAAACACATAGCTACTGGTACATACCCTGAGCCCCGAGGGTGAACTACTCCCTCCTCATCATGGATAGCGCCGGGATAATGAAGATGGCCACCGGTGAGGGATCCCCCTCCGGCAGGGTGCCGGAACGGGCTCCTGAGAGGTTTTTAGTGGCTACAGAGGCTTGCGGCGGCGGAACTCCCGATCTATCTTCGTATTCGATGGTTTTAGGGTATATGGGAATATATAGGCGAAAGAAGTCGGTCGGGGGAGCCATGAGGGGCCCACGAGACAGGGGGTGCGCCCAGGGGGGTGGGTGCACCCTCCTATCTCTTGGCCTCCTTGAAGCTTCCCTGGCTTGTACTCCAAGTCTCCCGGATCATGTTCGTTCCAAAAATCATGCTCCCGAAGGTTTCATTCCGTTTGGACTCCGTTTGATATTCCTTTTCTTTGAAATACTGAAACAGGCAATAAAAAAGCAATATGGGTTGGGCCTCCGGTTAATAGGTTAGTCCCAAAAGTAATATAAAAGTGCATAATAAAGCCCATAAACATTCAAAACAGATAATAAAATAGCATGAATGCTTCATAAATTATAGATACATTGGAGACGTATCAGTTACACATATGTTTCCTTATGTTAACACGTGTATGATAAATAACACGTGGCACCGCATACGGTATTCAGGTTGTGTGTGCTCCACTTAGTCTTCCCGTGCTCCACATGGGTGAATTGTAAAATCCACTCCTCTTCCCTCATCGGTTTCCCGCCACCAGCTAATGGCTTGCTGCATATAACCCAGGCAGCAACGCACCGTCGCGACACTCTGCTCAGATCTAGTCTTGACCCATCTACCATTAGTTATTCCAAGCATGCTAGGCAACGACCAAAGCTTTGACGCTGACCCCTACCCGCGTTACATCCTCGGCGAGGAGAACGAGCCGGAGCAGGTCGGGGAGCAAGAACTTCATCGACCCGTGCAGGCACCATGGCCCATCGGTAGCGATATCGACGTGACAGTCCTTGGGCGCACAATTGACATATTGCAGAGGAAGTGTGATGAGTAGTTTGCCATCCACCATGCAAAAGATCTAGAGCTTCTCGGCGGCATGATCGACGACCAACCTGAAGAGCCGCTATCACTAGTGCTCAACGAGAGCCTGATGCCCCACAAGGAATGAGCAAAGGACCTCTGTGATTCAGTTAAGACACAGGCAGCTTGCGGCTTCATCATTGCCCGCGGCGGCCATGTCAACCTTGATCTCGATGACATGGTGGCCAGGCTCGAGCGCATCCTTGGCGGAGTTGACGCCCCGACGAAGTAGAACATCGCCAATGTGATATCTTGAGGATGCAGGTGATGGACGGAATTTGCTACCAGGTCGGAGACATGGAAATGGAGCGGTTCCGCGGAGATATCATGCGCGCGATTGCATGCTATCAAGATCTTCTGGAAGAGGCCCAGCAACCCCAAGAGCCTCCTAGCGCCAGCAGCTCCATACGCGGAGGTAGATTGGGACACTTGGAATGAACGACCGCAAGGGTGCTATGCTGATCATGGAGTCCGAGAAGACCGTCGTCGGAAGTCGCCATCTCAGCCTTTTAGCCTATACTTTATTATAATTCTATGCATATGTAGGTCGTGAGTGTTTTGGGCCTTGCCGCATGTGGCATTTTAAATTATCCTGAATATGTAAGACAATAATTAACCGTTGCCATTGTAAATTTTCCTCAACGGCGAGCAGAGTGCGCGCAGGGATGCCAGAGCGGAGTGTGCCGCGACCGCCTCAATGGCGAGCAAAACACGCGGAAGGACGGGAGCAGAGCGTACCGCGGCTGCCTCAATGGCGAGAAACCACGCGGTCAACCTTCTGGAACCCCGTGGGAGGCGCGACGACGCATCCATAGGACACGATGGTGATATATTGACCATGTGTGATAGTGGGCAGACACATACACGTACATCCGACAATGTGGGCCCACGTTTCGGGCTTCCAATGCGTGGCATACAGTTGATCCAAAAGAACTGTTTGCGATGAGCCAGAACAACAGAAACGGGCTTTGTAGGCCCAGAACCATCAATACATTTTAACCTAGTTTCTCGTCACATTGCAGACTACAACGCAATAAGTAGTTGCAAATCTGTTCACACCTATCAAACTAATATGTGTTCACACTTAGCCTCGGGCTATAAAAACTACCCATTCAAAAATTACTTCACAGTTCCTCTCCTCATCACCCATAAAACTGGTCTTTCCTGTCAAGTCATCCCGCTATGACCGGTAGGAGGAGTTTTGGGTGGACATATAACCAGGCAACAAAGACCAAGGCCGCGGAAGCACTAGAGAGGTCCCGCCGCAAACCAGCAGCCGCAACAGAGATGTCCCAGCGTGCCGCGGAGCCCTCGAACAAGCTCTCACGGGCATATGAGGGCTCTCACAAGCGCACTCATCGCGTCAGTGATCGCTACGAGCTGGCATTGCTGAAGTCCTTGGCCGGCAACGACGACATTCTCGCTGGTTTCATTAAGCAGCAGGAGTTGGTCGACGGCTTGATGAAGCTGCTCGAGATCAGTGATGCCTTGGTTGACAAGGCGACCGACCTCGTCGAGCAACTCATGGGTGACAATGCGAAGCTCCTCAAGGCGCTCACCGAGAAGGAGGAGGAGGCCGCCGGCTAGAAGATGTTGCATGAGAAGAGCAGCGCTTCAGGGATGACATTGATAGCGGTCATCGAGGAACTGATGGGTGACTTGAGGAAGCCCTGGATTGAGCGCGAGCAGGAGGTGGAGGAATCCGTGGCTGCTTTCAAGCAAAGTCATGAGGAATTGAAGAAGGAGCTGGAGGATGTCGTCGCCCGGCGATCCATCGACGAGTAGAGACAGTAGCCACCCAGACCGTTGTCTGCGATTTCCTTCTTCTCTTGCCCCCGTGTCTCCCGAGATTTGCCGCATGTGGCATTTTAAATTATCCGAAATATGTAAGACAATTATTATCCGCGCCATTGTAAATTTCTTGTCGTAATATCCGTTGCCATTTTATTTTTCGTCGTATTATCCGTTGCCCTATGTGGTAATTTAAATTAGGCCGGAATACGAGTTGAAAACACGAACAAAGCAAATGCTGCCATGGGATCACAAGCAAACACCCTCCGTCCAGGTGCTTTAATTAACCCATTAATGAGAAGTTGTGAGCAAGGCGGGCGGCTAGTGGATGAAGGTCAAAGAGCCCGCTTCCCGGTGAGCATGGGTGGCCTTCCTTCTCGCAAATGTCCCATCGAGGCTGCAAGGTGGACAGGATGCACGTGTCCTGTCGAGCCTGCATGGCAGACTGCTCGCATGCGTCCCGTCAAGCCTGCAGCAGACTTCTCGCGCTCGTCCCGTCTAATCAAACAACTGCACGCACGCCATCGAGTATGGTTAAATTTTGGCAGAGGTAGTGACCGCACTTAAATGGTTACGGGAACACACGGTTCATATAATACAACCGTTTGCGATAACTTGTCTGCTATTTGTTTCAAAAGGACTTCGTTGGCTATTAATGTGTGCGCCTTGTCTCAAACTGGATGTTTTTTTTACCATGGCATATATGTGCCATGTCATGAAACCATGCCAAGTTTCATGTTTTTTGGGTGAGTTTTCGATTTACTGGGATTTAATAACCGAGATTCTCAATGTTTCAGGACGATGAGAATTTCGTAATTCATTCCCATTCCTTAAATGAGACCTAAACAGGCACCCAATGACACATGTACGATTTCCCACCCATTTTGCTTCACTGGAGCATGTGCTTGTAGTTCAAATTTGAATTATGGACTACATTAAATGCCTAGAAAACTTAATTAATATATACAATGGCCAAACAACCCTTAAGAGTTTCAAATTTTAGCACGACACTCCTGTTATTCTATGTTGCCTGTAGAAAACAAAGTTCAAGGCAAGAAGAGGTAGCGATTATCGTTTCGCGCACAAGAGGGGAATGTTTCCCTAACGGAACCACGAGGGTTGCGAGAAGCTTCGATTTGTAAGAGGCTTGTAATATAGCTTGGCCCAAATAGGACACTTATTTTACCATGACATATATGTGCCATGTAGTGACACCATGCCAAGTTTCATGATTTCCTGGTGAGTTTTGGATTTACAGAGATTTAAAAACAGAGATTTGCAATGTTTGTGGCCAAGCCAGGACGCCGAGACAGTTGAATTCATTCCTATTCGTTCCATGGGACCTAAACATGCACCCCAAGGACACATGTACATTTTTCTAGCCATTTTGGTGCACTGGAGCATGTATTTGTAGTTCGGATTTGAATTATGGACATTAAATGCCTAGAAAACTCAATTAATGAATAAAAAAGGTCAAACGAACCCTGAATAATTTCAAAGTTCAGCGTGAATCTCCCGTTGTCCCATGTTGCGTGTTGAAGAAAATACAAGGCTATAAGAGGGAGCGATTGTTAATTCGTCCACAAGGGGACACGTTTCCGTGTCGAAACCACGAGGGTTCTTGCGACAGGCTCCGATATGAAAGAGGTTTGTAATAAAGCTTGGCCCAAATTGGATATTGTTTTTACCATGACATATATGTGCCATGACGTGACACCATGCCACCTCTGATGACTTTCTGGTGAGTTTTGGATTTATGGGGATTTAAAAACCGAGATTCCAAATGTTTGAGGACGAGCAAGGACGCCAGTACGGTTGTAATTCATTCACATTCCTGGCATGGGACCTAAACATGCACCCAAGGACACATGTATAATTTTCCTATCCATTTTGGTGAACTGGAGCATGTATTTGTAGTTCAGATTTGAATTATGGACATTAAATGCCTAGGAAACTCAATTAGTGTATAAAAAGGCCAAACGAACCATGAATAAGTTTAAATTTCAGCACATATATCATGTCGTTCCATGTTGCCCGTAGAAGAAAATACAAGGAGAAAAGAGGCAGTGATTACGCGCCACAAGGGGAATACGTTTCCCTATCGGAACCACAAGGCTTCTTTGATAGAAGCTCCGGTTTGTAAGAGGTTTGTAATAAAGCTTGGCCCAAATTGGACAATTTTTTACCACGACATATATGTGCCATGACATGACACCATGCCAGCTTTCATGACTTTCTGGTGAGTTTTGGATTTATGGGGATTTAAAAACCGAGATTACAAATGTTTGAGGACAAGCCAGGACGCCATGGTTGTAATTCGTTCCCATTCCTGGCATGGGACCTAAACATGCACCCAAGGACACATGTATAATATTTCTGGCCATTTTGGTGAACTGGAGCATGTATTTGTAGTTCAGATTTGAATTATAGATTTTTGTCCTTCGATTTCAACTGGTGTACAGTTCTTTCAATTTGGGCCCATATTTGCATGTTACCATATTTTCTTTAACAATCCTACCATTTTCTGCAGCACGTCCCTTGCTATGCAACAGAATCCATAGTGTACAATCTTTCCCTTTACATAAATCAAGACTGCAGGGATATCATACTGAACGCAAACCATGGATTTACAATCGTTGCTACTGTAAGACTTGATGAATGTGGTGTCTCCTATTTTGGCACTGGCCTTTGGAAAGAAATTTCTAAGTTTTATGTACTGAAAGCTGGCACTAAAATTACACTGCACATAAGAGAGCCTGGTCATGAGATATATGCTAACTTCCCCGACGATATCATCCGTCCACACTTTGTTCAAAGTAAGTTTTCTTTTTAAGTATCTGCATGTTGACTTACCCAACAATATCAAATGAATTGTGTAGTATTTAAGCAACCAATTGTTATTCCATTTTCTTACTATGTTCCTACCTAATAACTTCTAGTTACCAATACACTTTACTATTGCCCTATTTTAACTAATCCCTGTACTCGCACTTCTATCAGAAAGTGTCACTGACAAGGAGACTCCAGAGGTGGAGAACGGGGCTGCCAACAAGCGGAGGTGGGGCGAGCAAGAACCGTAAGCAACTCCAGCAGGCCTAGACCTCATCAGCAGCCTCCCCAATGATATGTTGACAATCATCATCTGCCGTCTCCCAATCAAATATGGGGCACGGACAACCGTCCTTTCCCGGCGGTGGCGCCCCCTATGGAACTCCACCCCTCTAGACCTCATCGACACCCATGAGCTCTGCCATGGCTATCGCAAAAGCTCGGATGCATTCTCTAAGATCCTCGGTAGTCACCTTGGCCCAATCAGAGGCCTTAGAATGGGCAAGTTCCGTTCCAATGGCAAGGACCGAGCCAACCTTGACGACTGGTTCAATCCCCCGCCCTAGATCAGCTCGACACTTCTGATGATGGGCATATGCGCCCGCTGCCAACGTCCGCGCTCCGCCTCGCACCCACACTGCGTATCGCCAAGTTCAGGAACTGCCATCCCCCTTAATGACGCGCCCGCTCTTATTCTACCATGAGTGAAGCACCTCAAGCTCATCGTCGTCTGTGTCCCAAGCGGTGACATGGAGTGCCTGCTCTATGGCTGTACTGCACTAGAGTGATGACCCGCAAGTATATGGGGTCAATTGTAGCCTTTTCGATAATTAAGAGTGTCGAACCCAACGAGGAGCAGAAGGAAATGACAAGTGGTTTTCAGCAAGGTAATGTCTGCAAGTGCTAAAATTGTAAGTAGCAGAGTAGTTTGATAGCAAGATAATTTGTAACGAGCAAGTAACGGTAATAGAAACAAAAGTGCAGCAAGGTAGCCCAATCCTTTTGAGGCAAAGGACAGGCCAAAACGGTCTCTTATGATAAGCAATGTGTTCTTGAGGGTACACGAGAATTTCATCTAGTCACTTTCATCATGTTGGCTTAATTCGTGTCCGCTACTTTGATAATTTGGTATGTGGGTGGACCAGTGCTTAGGTGCTGTTCTTACTTGAACAAACCTCCTACTTATGATTAACCCCCTCGCAAGCATCCGCAACTACGAGAAAAGTATTAAGAGTAAATTCTAACCATAGCATGAAACTTTTGGATCCAATCGGTCCCTTACGGAATAGCGCTTAAACTAGGGTTTAAGCTTCTGTCACTCTCACAACCCATCATCTAATAACTACTCCACATTGAATTCCCTTAGGCCCAAATATGGTGAAGTGTCATGTAGTTTATATTCACATGACAGCACTAAGGGAATCACAACATACATATCATCAAAATATCGAACACATATCAAGTTCACATGATTACTTGCAACATGATTTCTCCTGTGACCTCAAGAACAAAAGTAACTACTCACAAATGATAATCATGCTCAAGATCAGAGGGGTATTAAATAGCATAATGGATCTGAATATATAATATTCCACCAAATAAACCATATAGTAATCAACTACAAGATGTAATCAACACTACTAGTCACCCACAAGCACCAACCTATAGTTCCGGTACAAAGATTGAACACAAGAGATGAACTAGGGTTTGAGATGAGATGGTGATGTTGAAGTTGTTGATGAAGATAGCCCTCCCCAAGATGGGAGATTTGTTGGTGATGATGATGATGATTTCCCCCTCCGGGAGGGAAGTTCCCCCGATGGAATCGCTCCGCTGGAGGGCAAAAGTGCTCCTGCCCAGGTTCCGCCTCGAGACGGCAGTGCTTCGTCCCGAAAATCCTCTCCTTATTTTTTCTAGGTCAAAATGACTTATGTACCAGAAGGGGGGCACCGGAGGTGGGCCTGCATGAGCACAACCCACCAGGGCGTGCCTGGGGGCCCAGACGCGCCCTGGTGTCTTGTGCTCACAAGGGTGGCCCCCTCCGGTACTTATTTGCTCCAGTATTTCTTATTTATTCCATAAAAAATCCTCGCGAAGTTTCAGCTCATTTGGAGTTGTGCAGAATAGGTAGCCTGACATAGCTTTTCCTGGTCCAGATTTCCAGCTGCCAGAATTCTCCCCTTTGTTGTATACCTTGCATATTATGAGAGAAAAGGCATTATAATTACTCCAAAAAGCATTATTATGCAATAAAACAGCAGAATTAACAGTAGGTAAACATGATGCAAAATGGACATATCAGCTCCCCCAAGCTTAGGCCTCGCTTGTCCTCAAACGAAAACCGAAATCGAAAAACATGTCCACATGCTTAGAGAGAGAGGTGTCGATAAAAACAAAACTACGGATATAGCAGCATCATGTAACTTATTATAACAATAACAAACTTTAACATAAAACTTTTATCATAGAACTTTTATCATAGACTTCTCATCAACAAGTGACAATTCATCACAACATCGAAGTATAAAGCATAAACTCTATTGGAAACCAACAAACTATGTTCTTAGTCAACTTTGCAACTACAATTCATCGTATTTTCAGGAAGGGTCACGCATCGGAGCCTTTTGGCAAGTCCACATACTCAACCATCATTTAGTCTTCTATGATTGCTAACACTCACCGTGTACACATGAGCAACCAGACACATAGAAAGATAGGGGCTTATAGTTTTGCCTCCCAACGTATTCACCTCATGGGTGATGTCAACAATAATAACTCATGTTACCCATATTCAACTGGATATATGTGCCTAGATCTTTCCTCACCACATGATGCTTGCCAAAGGAGAAAATTAAAAGGAATAGAGAGAAAAACTTTGACTCTTGCATGAAAGTAAATACATAAAAGTAAAAGATAGTCCCTTCGCAGAGGGAAGCAGAGGTTGCCATGCGCTTTTTGTTTGTATGCTCAACCCCTTAGTGCAACAGAACGTCACGTAATATTGCCCCTTATGATGGCAACCTTTATTATGCAGTCTGTCACTTTTATTCTTCGCCATCACAAGTTCATACAACGCTCAATTTTCCCTTACACTATATGTTCTCACACTTTTAGAAGCAATTTTTATTTCCCTTTTGCACCAATGACAACTTACGTGAAGGATCTTATTCAATCCATAGGTAGGTATGGTGGACTCTCAAACAAGATTTGGGTTAAGGGTTTTGGATGCACAAGTAGTATCTCTACTTAGTGCGGAATTTTTGGCTAGCAAAGATAGGGGCAAGCACCACATGTTGAAGGATCTATGACAATATAACTTCTATGTGAATATGAACAAACATAAATCATTACGTTGTCTTTCTTGTCCAACGTCAACAATTTTGGCATATAATATTTTGATGGGTGCTCACAATCACAAAAGATTTCCAGGATAGTGTATTTGCATGTGAATCTTCTCTTCTCTTATTAATTCTTTCATGAGTTGCATCTTTGACCAATGCTATGTTTGTCAATCTATAATAAGATTTACTACTTATACTTTTCCTTGTGTAATGTCATCACTTGCCATAAAATTAGCATATGATCTTTTCCATTTATTTCCTTTCTTTTTATTGAAACAAGAAAGTAAAGAAAGCAAAACTCAAACTAAACTTCATTATATATCTCGCACCTGATTACAAAGATAGATCACTAAGCAAACTCTCAAAAAGAAAGGATCGAACTAAACTTTTATTCATCTAAAGCAAACGATAACTATGGATTGAACTAAGAAAAGTAAAGGCAAAAGATAGTGGAGATGATACGATACCGGGGCACCTCCCCCAAGCTTGGAGAAAGCCAATGAGAGTTCCCATACCTGATACTCAATTCTCTTTTGGTGATGAAGAAGGAGGTTGTCGGATTTTGGGTTCCGGCAAAACCCTTGAGGTTCGAACACTGGGGTGCGCACAATGATTTCCCCCTACCAAATCTTGCTCTCAGCCTCGCCGCGATCCCTAATCTTAGCTCGATGAACTCACAACACAAGAGACACAAGATTTATATAGGTTCGGGCCACCGTTGTGGTGTAATACCCTACTCCTGCGTTGTGGTGGTGGATTGCCTCTTGGGCTGATGATGAACAGTACAAGGGAAGAACAACCACTTGAGAAGAGGTGTTCTTGAGCTGGTGTGGTTTCTCGGGATTTATCGAACCCCCTACTGTGGTGGCTAGTCCTATTTATAGAGGCCCTGGTCCTCTTCCCAAATATCGAGCGGGAAGGGACCCAACAACGACCAATTTGAAATGGGACAGCTAATACAAGCTATCCTGACGAAAGGTGGTCTTCGCCTGTCAAAGGCGCTGGTGGTGACGCCGTCTTGGGCTCCACGATGACCTCCGTCCTGCCGTCCTGTTGGCCTTGGTCTTGTTGCACCAATATGGAAACCTTTGCTTGATGCCTCGGTACTCCGCGCCTGCGCTTGCCCCCTTAGCACCAAACAGGAAACGAGGACACTGTGCACGTTGGCGCCCGCCTAGCCTTGGTCGTCATGGCTTGCGCCACGGGAACCTCGCAAGGTACCCCTTGCCTTGATCTCTCCGCCTCCTCGCGAGCCTGCCTGGTGAGGCCGCCCCCGAGGAGGCCTTGTGTCGTCCGCCCCACGAGGCTTGGCCCCTCGCGAGGGTCTTGAGTGTTGGTTGATGAAGACGGGCCATACTGGGCCACTGGTGGAGCCACGCCGCGGGCCGCAGGCAGGCAAGTCTGGGGACCCCCATTCCCAGAATGCCGACAGTAGCCCCCGGGCCCATGGCGCACTCGGACTTGGCTTAGCGGCGAAGCCAAAGGGCAAGCGCGGAGCGCCGCGGGCCCCAACAGCCTGCGGCCTTGGTCGACGCGTGGCGACTGATTGGACGTGGGCGTCTCCGCTTCCCCACGCTGCCCCAATATCCGCCTGGCTAGGCGGCCATGACACCCTACACAGTTATTTCCTCCTCGTAGGCGGCGTGTTCCCTATCCTTCCTTCTTCCTCGAGCCCCTGCCTCTGCTTCTAATCTGACCCGAGCTCTGCCCCCTCCATTGCCATGGTGCCGACTAGCACAGAGAAAGGGGAGAAGCCTCTACTCTCAGCCAATCCACACCTGGCGATCGAGCCCGCCGTCGGCCGATCGCGGGTGCTCATCCGGGAGGCCATGGGCAAGGTCTGCCCTGCGCTCGCTTCCAGCTTCAATGAGTGGGGAGGGATGGTGGCTTGGCCTATGTCCCGGGCCTCCATTGACAGGACAACCACTGAGGTTCGTTTCTTCGTTGACACCTTGTGGGCTGGCCTGGTTCCCCCCTTCTCCGCCTTATTCAACGCAGTGCTTTCCCATTACCAGATTCACATGCTGCATCTTGATCCCCAATCTGTTGCCCTTCTTGCCGTCTTCGCCTTTTTTTGCGAGGCCATGGTGGGCATTGCTCCTTCAGTTGCCCTCTTGCGCCATTTCTTCTCGCTGCATCTAACCGATCCCTCGCAGTGCTCGGGGTGCCTGTGCTTTCAGGCTGTGGCAGAGATGGCCGCCTCGGGGATTTATTTTGATCTCTCGCCATCCATGAGCAGGTCCTGGACACGATGGGTGTACGCGGATGTCGGAGTGCTCAGGCCCCTGCTCTCGCCTCCGTCGTCGCCCGCCATCCCCAACTCCGGCTGGGGCCATGTGAGGCTCGCGAGCTCTCGCCTTTCCTTCTTATGGCTCCGGTTGAAGAGGTTGAGAGACCTTGGCATGACTGCACCCCAGGTGGTGAAGGAGTTCCTCGTGCGTCGCATTGCCCCTCTCCAGCGCCATTCCTGGCTGATGTGGGCCCTGACCGGTGACCAGGATCACATGAGGCTTCAGGAGTCGGGGTTCTCGCCCGAAGCGCAGAGGACGGTGCTTGAAGTCTTGACTGGCAACCCCTCGCCAGGCGATATGCCGCAAGAGGGTTGTCTCTTGTATCTCTACTCGAACAGGGTTGAGTTTGCGGGACAGATGCCTTCCTTCGACGAATGGGGGTTGCGCCCGGTTGGCCTTGTGGGGCCTCGCGAGAATCCTGTTGTTGTGGCTCCCCTCCTTACCGCCAGCACCGAGCTTGCCCCAAGAGTGGTCGCAGGGAGGCAAGCATCGCTTGAGGCCGAAGGCGCGGGTGTTGAGATGTCGACGCTGCTTGAAGTTCCCGAGGCGCCATCCTCCGGAACCTGTGAGGCTCGCCCTTGGGCGGTCGTTGAGCGGGAGATGCAGTCTGTGGCTCCCGAGGCCGGTGCTCCTGAGACCTCGGCGAGCCAGCATGAGGCGGAGCCCGACTGCTCTTCCCAGCTTGGCGCTCGTGAGGGCGACCGCCTGGGTGCCTCTCCAGCCGCACGCCATGCTGGCCCCCACGTCCAACGCCTAGGCCGGTTTCCCGTGGACTTCGCCGCGCTCCACAAGAGGAAGGTGTCTTCGAGCTGCAGTGGTGGTACCATCCGGCTGTTGAAACATAGAAAGTACATCGCCATTGACGAGTAAGTACATTATCCTTGTAATTCCTCAATCGTTGCTTCCCGTCCTGACTGTGGCTCTTCAGGACCCCTCCTGCCAAGCCTGCAGAGTCTCCCGAGAAGCAGCCTCTTTTGGCCTTGTCTTCGTCACTAGCCTTGAGCGCCCCAAGCCTGCACGCCGTCCCTGGCGTGGGGTCAGGCGGGGAAGCGAGCCCATCCGCAAGTTGCCTTGAGCCCGTGCCCTTGCCGCCTTTCCTTCGCAACCTTGCCTGGAACGTGGCCAACCTTCCCAGGGCTCCTCCTCTAGTCGTGGACGGCAGCTGGTTGGTGTCGATCCTGGGCTCCTCTTCGAGTGGCGAGCCTGCGCAGGTCCGGGACCCTTGCGGGTCCTGGCCAGTGACTGTGGGGCGCCAGCCCTCAGCACCCTGCCGAGACGGGGCGAATCGTTTCGGATCCACCGACTACACCCACAACGGGGGATGACATCAGCCACGTGCTCAAGTTTGCACGCGAATGAAGCATCGTCCGCCATGAGTTCTTCCAAAAGGCGATGGACGCGATGGGCCAGCTTGGTGAGGAGCTTGCAGATGTGGACGCGCACCTTGAAGCCGAGGGCCTACGACTGATCGAGGAGCGATGTAAACTGAAGGTGGCCATCAACCTCGCGCGCCACCAGTGCGAGCTTGACAACACGAAGGCCGAAGCATCCCTTGCTACCTCGTGGGAGGCCTGCTCCCGAGCTTTGGAGGAGGCTCGGGAAGCAGATCGTCATTGCGAGATTGCAGAGAGGCGCGCATGGGAGCTCCAAGCCTGGAGCGCTTCCTTGGAGTAGCAAGTGGAGTTGCACCAAGCCGCCCTTGCGTTGCTGAGGGGGACGCCTATCAAGGAGGAGGAGGTCTTGAAACGTGAGGAAGCATTGGCGCTGGAGGCCGCCGAGCATAGTCTCGATCTTGAGCGGTTGGAGATGAGGGAGCGCCAGGTTGCCGAAGCGGAGGACGCCGTTGGCATGCACGAGGCCCGGGTCCAGGAAGAGGTCGACCGCCGCGTGGCCGAGGCTTGCGCGGATCTTGCGAGTAGGTATGACCTGAAGCTGAAGCTGGTCGAAGTCGAGGTTGCGGGCAGGACTACCGCCCTCGGGTCCAGGCTAACCAAAGCGAAACGGCGCGCGGAGGCCGCCACAACCGCCCTGGTCTCGGCGCAGGCCGAGCTGGCCTCCGCCCGCGCTGAGGTGCTTCCTCTTCAGCAGCGGGTTGCTGATGCCGAGTCCATCGCGCAACAGAACAGGGAATAAGTGCTCCAACAACGAACTTTGGAGCACGTGCACGGCCCCATGCTCCAGGACCTTAGGAACAGGGCCAACGCGGCCCTGGGCAACATCTGTAATGAGAACGCCACGCATCCCCACGCGACTGAATATGCTAGTCATCTCCGCTTCTTTACTGACGTGGTGACGCGCCTGGAGAACCGCTCAGAGAGCTCACCAGCTTGTTGAGGAGAGGATCCGCAGCCTGCTCGGGCGTGCGTTTTCCCGCGTCTTCAGCCATCTTCAGAACACCAATCCCGGCTTTGACTTTGACGCCGCCATCGCCCCGGTGCCCAAGGCCATCCGAGGCAACCTGGCGCGGTGGGTGGAGGACAAGTGGGTGCGCTTGTTAGGGCCTTTGCTTCCGACGACGACGGGGTGGTAGTCGTGGCGGACGAAGGCGACGTGGTCGATGATGGTGACGGTGCCGCCGGCGATGGTGATGGCGATGCCAGTGACAGCGACAGTGGTGCTAGCGATGCATCCGGAAGCGAGCCGGGGGACACGGTGAGCGATATGTCCGGCTGATCCCGTGTTTCTCTGTTGTTTATCCTGCATATAGAAGCTCGGGCGCGGCCCCAAAGGTTGTAAGAGTATTTTGGGAGGGGATGCCCCTCATGTAAAAAGATTGTCGTTTTTATGCTTTCAGGGCCAAGCTGAATATATGCTTCTATGAGCCCACGGGCTCTGCAGAGAGCTAGTTGTTGTGATTTACATTTAGCCGGGACAAGTCCTGAACCGGCTCGCGAGGTCATGAGTTCCCGAGGATCCCCTGAGGGACCTACCGACCCGGTCGAGAGGGCCTCACGAGAGCAAGTGCCGGCCGTAGTATGGCATGCACACAGCCTATGTGCGCTTCTCCCAGCCCCGCCCGCGCGGGGTTCGCGAGGGGGAGGCAGCCGATGCGAACTTCAAATTAAGGCAGGAACCAGAACGCAAGAAATCACACGAACGAGAAAAGTCACCCTCCCCGCACACACAAATGAAAATTCAACTCCAACTTAAATCCGAGGCAAGGAAGCACGACGACAGAAAGGGAGTCAAAAGGCAAATGGCCGCGTCCGGTGCCTAGTCTAATCTTTGATGTTTTCTCACCAGCGCGGAGCTAAGTGCTGCCACTGGGCGTGGGAGGGAGCTCCCGAGGCCCAAGGGCGGCACTCCGGAGACTCCGGGGCGTGTACAACCCCACTCATTATTATGTGAGAGTGTCACGGGCGGCGAGCTTCACAGGCACTGGGCCTTCTTCACAGGCACCGGGCCTTGCTTCATATCACCAGGTGAGGGCCCCGCCTTGCGCCACCCTCGACCACCATCGGCGGCGACCGGAAACCAGGACGATGCCAAAGGGGTAAAGGGGATGCCAACGGTGCCCTCGGCGACCACGGGTCCTCTACCGGGGGTAGGCTTTGCAGCACCTCCCCGGCAGAGGGCCTACCTCCGGGGACGCCTTGCTCCTGCATCGTGGGGAGGGGCCTGGCTCCCGACCCCTCCCTTGCAGCCCCTAGTGCGCTCCTCCTGGCGGAAGGGAGGCTGCCGAGCTGGGGCAGCCGCCCGCTGCTGCGACCTGACCCTCCTGTGACCCATGGTTAGCATAAGCTTGCTCCCGAGGAATTAGTGGTACCTGGTAGCTTCTGCTGTCGGCGTGGTTGGTGAGGCTCCCTTGAGGCTCCTGGAAGGGCTCGGCTTCTGGCGTCTCTTCTTCCCATCCTAGCCCAGGGAACGAGCCAGGTCGTCTTCCAGTGCGTACTCACATTCCACCATGCGGGGCACGTAAGCCTCCAAAGCCGCCGCCTCGAAGACTTCGCCGTAGTGCCCTACACTCCATGTCGCTCGGCCTAGTGCGCCATCTTGAGGATGGTAGGGCAGCGGCCTGCCCAGGCCGTAGGCGGCGTGCATGCCCTCATTCATCGGTGGTCGTGTGGGTGCGGCCTGGCGTCCGACGCTGATGGTAGAGCTGGTGTTGATGAAGCCTTGGGGCGTGCTTGGGGGCACGCGGGCGCGGAGAGGTCCGTCGTGTGGTCCGGCCAAGGCCCGGGGTGCAAGCTGGAAGCAGAAGGGCGGTGCCCCTGAGGCCGTGGTGTCCAGGAGCTCAGCAACGCGCTCCAGCAATGCATCCTGACCGCTCTCCATCAAACTGCACCGCAGCAGCTCCCGAGCCACAGTGAGCACGACTCTCATGTTCGCTTGCTCCCGTCGGGTGTGCAGCGCCGTGGCCGCGGTGTGGCTTGAGGCCCTTGCGGCTGCCCGCACCTGCCGCGGAGTAAGGGCGGGCGGTGTGTGACCGTGCAGCCCGCGCCCTGCAGCATTCGGCGGTGCACTAGCTGCCTGGGGCGTGGGGTTGAGGTCTTCTTGGGCAGGCAGCATGGCTCGGGCTGGCCAGGCTGCCCAGCGGTCGGCGCTGGTCATCGGGTCGCCAGACATGGAAGTGAGGGAGTGATGGGACGCGGATCAGTGGAAGGAAGACTCCGGCGCACCCCTACCTGGCGCGCCAAATGTCAGATTTCGGGTTTCGGAAAAACCCTTGAGGTTCAAACACTGGGGTGCGCACGAAGATTTCCCCCTACCGAATCTCGCTCTCAGCCTCGCTGCGATCCCTAAGCTTAGCTCGATGAACTCACAACACAAGAGACACAAGATTTATACAGGTTCGGGCCACCGTTGTGGTGTAATACCCTACTCCTGTGTGGTGGTGTAGGATTGCCTCTTGGGCTGATGATGAACAGTACAAGGGAAGAACAGCCTCCTGAGGAGAGGTGTTCTTGAGATGGTGTGGTTGCTAGGGGGGGGGGGGATTGATCGATCCCCCTACTGTGGTGGCTAGTCCTATTTATAGAGGGCCTGGTCCTCTTCCCAAATATCGAGCGGGAAGGGACCCAACAACGGCCAATTTGAAAGGGGACAACTAGTACAAGCTATCCTGACTAAAGGTGGTCTTCGCCTATCAAAGGCGTTGGTGGTGACACCGTCCTGGGCTCCACGATGACCTCCGTCCTGCCGTCCTTCTGGCCTTGGTCTTATTGCACCGATATGGAAACCTTTGCCTGATGCCTCGGTACTCCACGCCTGCGCTTGCCCCCTTAGCACCAAAGAGGAAACAAGGACATTGCGCGCGCTGGCGCCCGCCTGGCCTTGGTCGTCATGGCTTGTGTCACGGGAACCCCGCGAGGTACCCCTTTCCTTGATCTCTCTGCCCCCTCGTGAGCCTGCCTGGTGAGGCCGCCCTTGAGGAGGCCTTGTGTCGTCCGCCCCGCGAGGCTTGGCCCCTCACGAGGGTCTTGAGTGTTGGTTGATGAAGACGGGCCGTACTGGGCCACTGGTGGAGCCACGCCACGGGCCGCAGGCACACAAGTCCGGGGATCCCCGTTCCCAGAACACCGACAGAGGTGGTGGTGATGAAGTAGAAGCGATCTTGTCCTCAGGTTTCCACGGTAGAGGCTCACCATCATAAGAGGAAGAGTGAGTCTCCCAGGTCCTACAACTGGCAGCCAAACTCATACCTTGAAACCTTGCCTCATATTCAAAGACTTGGTTTTGGAGGACGTAGATCTGGCTCTGGAGGAAGTTGATTTGCTCATTGAAGGAGAAGACGATGTCCTTCATGGACTTGCCATCCCCTTGCACTGGAAGACTTCCTGCTCCATAGCTTCAAGCCTGGACTCCATGGATCCAGTTCCCTTGGGGCCTTGCACATGGCGGATGTGCAGCACCCCATCGCGCATCTGGATAGCTTGAGGGTGCTGCATCACCTCCTGCAGATATTGGTTCATGACGTTCTCGAAGAACTTGTCCTTGGAGGAGCTTGAAGCGGCCATGGTGGATTAGATCTGGCAGAAAAACAGCAAGAAAAGAAAACATGAGATTTCTTCGCGATACGAAGGTCAACACTGTGACACCCGGGTAATTAAGCTACAGTAATCCCCGCTAATGATGCCACATCACCTCGGTTACTGTGGATAAACTCGCGTTAGTTCGGAACCTAGTTTGAATTTCAAATTCAAAATCGAGCAAACAATAAAAGTTTTCAAATATTAAAATTTAAATGTTCGGAGTGAACCAAATAATACATAGGTAATTATGATGGAGAAACCAAACTTTGATAAAATGTTTAAAGGCCCTAAAACAATTAAAACAATAGTGAAAACAATTAAACAAATGCCTATTGAATTTATAAAATGCTAACACTATTTTATTATGTGTTAAGAATTAATCTCGTAGTAGTTTATTGGTAAATACAAATTAGGCACTAGTGGTAATTTTATAAAACTGAAAATAAAAGAAAATACAAATAAAAGAGACAAGAAAATATATATAAAAAGAAAACAGGGCACCCCCGTTGGGCCTCACCCATTGACCACCCCACCGTCCGCCCACCTAACCCTCCATAACCCCCACCGATCAAACCCTAGCCCCGTTCCCCGATCCCCACCCCAGTGCGATCTGGATCGGGCGCCACAACAGCCGCCCGCCCGATCCCGTTGCCCCGAGCCCGACGGCGGGGCCCGACGCCCGCCGTGCCGCGGGCTGCCCGCCTCACACTCCGTCGCCCGGAACGCCGTCGCCGCCGCCTCGCTCCACCAATCATCCCCGAACGACCTCCACGCGCCCGACGACGCCGTCCTCTTCGCTCGACGCCACCATCGGGATCCTCCCCGTCGGAGCCGCCCCGCGTCGTCATCTCCGGCGCTAGGCGCCGCCTCGCTGGCGCTGCCCCACCGCCGCCGCCACAGGCCGGATCGACCTCGCCGTGGCCTCCTCATCTCCTCCCCACGGTCGCCCCGAGCCTCGCCGCTCCGCTTCTCTTCAACGCTGGTGAGGCCATCGGCCTCTCCCCTCGATCATGCCGCCGGCGCTGTTCATCCTTCACAGCAGACGACCCCTCGCTGCCCTGCTTTCGCTGCCACCACCGGACCTCGCCATCCCGCACTGCCTCCCCTGCGTTGCTCGCTTAGCTCGTCGGCCCCAGCAGCTTGCGCGGTGCCCGCCTCCTCGGGTAGCTACTACTACAGCGCCGTCCGGCCTCCGCGCCTTGATCTGCCGCCGTGCCCGTTGGCCTTGCACCGCCAAGGCTCGAACACGAGCACCCATAACCAGCCCCGCCAGCTTAACATTGCCCGAATCCACTATGGCCCTGTGCGTATGACACATGGGGCCCGCACAAACGTTAAAAAAGGAGATAAAAAAAACAATAATAAATAAAAATATTAATTAATTAATTAATTAACTTAATTAATCCTGTTTATAGTTAACTTATTTAACTATTGTTAATTAATTAAACTATAATTAGATTAGTTAAACCCTAATTAGAATAAACAGAGTATGACATGCGGGTCCCACACGTAGTTTGACCCAGTCAACTGCACAGTTGACTGCTGATGTTAGCATGATGTCATGCTGACGTCATCTTTCACTATTCTGGATAATGTTGAAATAAATAATTAAATTCCAAACATTAATAAAATCTTTATAAAAACATATTAAATAAACCGTAGCTCGGATCGAAAAACTTTATACATGAAAATTACTCAGAACGACGAGACAAATCCGGATACGCAGCCCGTTCGTCCACCACACACTCCTAACATATCAAACACGCAACTTTCCCCCTTCGGATCATTTGTCCGAAAACACGGAACACCGGGGATACTTTCCCGGATGTTTCCCCCCTTAACCGGTATCACCTCATACCACGTTAGGGCACGCCTAGCATCGTTACTTGACTTGTCATGCATCGATATGCATCTGTTTACATGGTATTCATTGTTTCTTCCCCCTCTTCTCTCCGGTAGACTACGAGACCGACGCTGCTGCTGCCCAGTTCGACTACGGAGATGGCGACCCTCTCTCTTGCGAGCAACCAGTGCATGCCCCCTTGATCACCAGATATCGCCTATTCTACTCTATACGCTTGCATTAGAGTAGTGTAGCATGTCACTTGCTTTACATTATACCTATCCCGATGCATAGCTTTGTCCTTGTTACTACATTGTTACCTTTACCGCAATCCTATATGCTTAGTATAGGATGCTAGTATTTTCATCTGTGGCCCTACATTCTTGTCCGTCGCGTGCTATACTATCGGGCCGTGATCACTCGGGAGGTGATCACGGTATATACTATATACTTTATACATGATACATGTGGAGACTAAAGTCGGGTCGGCTTGGGAGCACCATGAGTGATTCACGGATTAGGGCTGAAAGGACCTTTGTCCCGACGGCCCTCTGGATGGATCTTTGTGGCGGAGCGATGCAGGGCAGGTTGAGACCACCTAGGAGAGAGGTGGGCTCAGCCTCGTCGGCGTCATGGATACTTAACACGCTTAACGAGATCTTGGTATTTGATCTGAGTTGGCTACAAGCCTATACGCACTAACATCTACGGGAGTAGTTATGGGTATCCCGCGTCGTGGTATCACCGGCACTTCGTGACGCTGGCGTCGAGCGGCGCTACGGATTGGACCGGAACGCCTATAGGCTAGGTCTGCCTTCGGGCGATGGGCCCGTAACCTCTGCGCTTAGGTTTAGACCGGCGGCTTGGCCTCTCTGCTGAGCCTAGGTGGGGCTGAGACGTGTTGATCTTCCGCGGCGGGCATGACCCGGGAAAGTGTGTCCGGCCAAATGGGATCAAGCGTGTTGGGTAAGTTGGTGCACCCTGCAGGAAGTTAATCTATTGAATAGCCGTGATCTTGATAACAGGACGACTTGGAGTTGTACCTTGACCTTATGACAACTAGAACCGGATACTTAATAAAACACACCCTTCAAGTGCGGATACAACGGTGATCACTCTCTCTCAGGGATACGAGGAGGGGATCGCCGGGTAGGATTATTGCTATGTGATGTTACTTGGAGGACTTCAACCTGCCCTCTTCTACCTGTTGCAAGACAAGTGACCAGAAGCGTAGTCTTCGATAAGACTAGCTATCCCCCTCTTATTCTGGCATTCTGCAGTTCAGTCCACTGATATGGCCCTTTACACATATATCCATGCATATGTAGTGTAGCTCCTTGCTTAAGTAGTACTTTGGATGAGTACTCACGGTTGCCTTGTTCCCCTTTTCCCCTACCTCTACTCGATTGCTGCAACTGACGATGGAGCCCAGAGCAGACGCCACCGTCGATGGCGACTACTACTGGAGGTGCCTACTACTACGCAGCAGCCCGGACGACGACACTGGAGTAGTTAGGAGGATCCCAGCAGGGAGGCCTACGCCTCTTCGATCTGTATCCCAGTTTGTGCTAGCCTTCTTAAGGAAAACTTGTTTAACTTATGTCCGTACTCAGATATTGTTGCTTCCGCGACTCGTCTATGATCGAGCACTTGTATTCGAGCCCTCGAGGCCCTGGCTTGTATTATGATGCTTGTATGACTTATTTTATTTGTAGAGTTGTGTTATGATATCTTCCGTGAGTCCACGATCTTGATCGTAAACATTTGCGTGCATGATTAGTGTACGGTTGAATCGGGGCGTCACAAGTTGGTATCGAGCCATTGCTCATGTAGCGACCTGACCCAAAATCGGTCAAATCTCCGTATCTCGTACCATCCCAAGATCATGCCGGTACTCACAAGACATCGATAAAGTAATCAAAGTTCAATCACACCTGAATATTATTACACGTTTCTCATATAGAGTCTTTATTACAAGAGAATAAATTCGCTCAAGGCCAACTCATGAGAAATAACTACTAATGCTGCGAAGCGTCAAGTAAAGCGAGTCCATCCGACTCCAAAGGGCAATCGCCAAGCGCGGAGCGTAGCCTCACTCCTGATCGGAATATACCTCTGCAACATAAGACGTTGCAGCCATGTAGGTCAGCTTTTTGAATAAGCTGGCAAGTCATGAAGAACAACAATAATAAACTTACTATCACTATATGCATTTTGGCTGTGGGGCTCTAAGTTTCATCATTTTGCGAAAAAGCAAATTTTTCCCTACTACAGTGGACTTGCTTGCAAATTACTACAATTGTTGGTAGTTATTGAGATGGTTCCGCCAACCAATATCTCATTCCCAAATTATTAAGCCATAAACCCCTCAAATTAATTCATTAGTTTTAGTGTTGAGATATCCGAATACTTCCAAGTTCCAGAGGCTCAAATTGTCCGTAACCGGGGACACGGCTAATCGATTAGATCTTTAACTCTGCAGAGGTTTGTGCACTTTCCCCGCAAGAATCATTCCCTCCTTTTAAGTCTTCGCACTTCATGGTGTTTGAAGGCGGACGAATGAAACAGGGTCTTCCAAAGAGTTCTTACGCTACTGCCGGTACCCATCCAATCCTACCGTTCTTCTACATCTCGTAGTACCGTCCACCAGCGTCACTACTAAGGTTAACCCAGCCAGAGCCCATAATGGCTTGCGGCTGCACAGTAAGCTTCCGGTCATGGGGCATCCATCCTTCTCTTCGTGGCTGGGTGAAGCTTTCCGCAAGATGTCATGGCACTTCTCCATGCATCCCGCCAACCACTGGGTTCTCGGGGTGCCCGTCAACCGCCCTCCACCCAAAGAGTGATTTTCGAGGTCCATCTTGATCATTGTAGTTCATGGGGTTGTCATCATCATTGACTCTCACATCTTGCTTATGAATTTCACTCAACCAAAACCCGTCTCGAGCATAGCAAAGTAAACTACTTAGTCCGGGGTCATGGTAACAAGGGATTGATTCATCCTACCACATGATACTACTCAAGATTTATAACTTCAAAATTTCAACTACTGCATGCATGGTGGGTGGTGACAATTCTAATGCACAAAAACATAGGTATAGAAATAACATGATCAAAACTTGCCTTGCTGATGATCCTCGTAAGCTAAAGATTCAGAGTAGCAAGCTTCAGACTCCGAAACTCTACCGAGACAAACAAATCACAATAAGCATATAGCAATGGGATCACATAACACAATAGCATAACAAGTAACACACAAAACCAACAAAGCAAAACCAAAGGAAAACTCAAAGAAAACCAACTCAAAGTTTTTCCTACTTCAAACAATAACTAAAAGTAGTTTTATATAATAAAATTTCCTAACATAACTTATCATGGTTTTATGTTAACTTAACAGAAAAGATTTCATTAATCAACTAGGAGCAAAAAGAATTAATTTAAAAGCTATTATAAAACTCCTTTTAGGCCTAATCCAATTTCTATTAAGAAAATTAAAATAAAACTTTTATTTATTATAAATAAAAGTTCATCTATTAGAGTGACAGAAACTATCCTAGAATAATCAATCACATGTTAAAAATAAATTTATTTACTTATTAAATTAATAGGAAAACAGTAGCTAGTTAATTAATTAGGATTAACAAGATTCTGCTTAAAACTATTTTTTATTAATCCTAAAATACTCAAATTAATTTCTATGGTTTGGCAATGCCAAAATAAAGTTGGGACAAAAGAATCATCCAAAATAATTTTTCTAACTCAAGTTATAGCAGATTTACTATTCTGGCTAAACTAAAATAAAGCAATTTTAATTAATTTTAACATAGCTAAATATATATTCTACAGAAACTATAGAAAATTTGCAAACCAACAAAAAAAGAATCACCTAAAAATATTAAACAGAATAAAAGATATGAATTTTTCAAAACAGAAACTATTCTATTAAAACAGAAAACAAAAATAAAAGAAAAAGGGCCTAATGGGCCTAAACGGTGCAATCGGGCGTAATATAACCTAAAAGGGCCTCGGGTTAAACTAAAACGGGCGGGCTAATAAATAAAAACCCTAACTAAATAAACCAGAACTAAACCGGCGAACCGGCGGTTTTATAAAGAAATACCCTTCGGTTCTAATCTACACCGCTCATCACGATCGGACGGGGAGGGGTCTCCGCGCTTACCGGAGCTCGGGCGGCGGCGGCAGGCGACGACGTCTGCCGAGGCTCGGGCGTCGGGGAGGTCGGGGAGTGGCACAGGGTGCGGACGAGGTCGGGATCGTCTTGTGGAGTCGGGGTGACCGGGAGTGGCTAGGGCGGCGACGGCGACGAGAATGGCGGCGGCGGCTCTCGGGTCTCCGGTGAGCTCGAGCGAGAGGAGGAGGAGTCCGCGAGGTGCTAGGGGGAATGGGGTGCGGTCCGGCTTAAATAGGCTAGGGCCTCGGCCATGCTTCGGGGCGATCGGGCGGATCGGGATCCGGATCTTGGGATCCGCGATCGGGCGGCGGCGTGGCGTGGGGGGGGGGTTGACGAAGGGGTGGGGCCTGCTGTCGAGAGAGAGGGAGGGATGGAGCGAGCGGCGACCGCGCCAAGGGTTTTCGGCGGGCGAGTGAGGCTGGCTCGGTCGGCGCTGGGCTGGCCTCTGGGCCGCTCGGTGGGCAGTGGTGGGGGTTTTCACACTGGCTGGGCAGAGGGGCTGGCCAGGCGCTGGGGTTTTTTTTTGAAATTTATTTTTTAAAATAAAACAAAACAGAGTATATCTATTAAAATATAAATATTTTATATAGGGTATATATATACCAAAATGATCAGGAATATTCCTATCATTTGAACATTTTTCCAAAGGCAAAATCCAAACTTTATAAAATCCATTTTTTCAAATTCAAATAAAATTCAGATTTGAATCCAAATCTTTTGGCAATGTTTTCCTCGATATTTTTGGAGTGTCATGTTTACTCCTCTCATACTTTTGATCAAGTATTTATCGTGCTTAGTTTTTGAAATGTTTCCCACTTGCCAAAGTTTGAATTCAAATTCAAAACTCAAAATTCTCTCAAACTTCAAATGGCATTCAAATCAAACAGATGCATAGGATGCTTAGCTATAATTGTAAAACATTCCAAATAGGAAATTTGGGATGTTACAAACCTACCACCTTAAGATGAATCTCACCTCGAGATTCGGGTTAACTAGCAAATAGGTGCGGGTGGTCTCAAGAAGGTCTTCTTCGCGCCCTGTGGCTTCTTCCTCGGTGTGGTGACTCCACAAAGACCTTGCAAAATTTGATGACCTTGTCGGGTGACTCGCTTGCAGTCTCGAGAATTCAGACGGGTTTCTCCTTGTAAGTCGATCACCGCTGTCTGTATGGCCTCTAGGGGCACTTGTGTCTCTCAACGGAACATCGACCATGTCGGCATGACACTTCTTCACCGAGAAACATGGAAGACATCATGAACTCCGGACAATCCTTCCGCAATTCCAACTTGTAAGCAACCTCTCCACGACGCTCGAGGATTTTGTAGGGCCAATGAATCGGGTGCTAACTTTCCTTGACACCAAACCTCTTGATTCCACGGCGGAGACACACAAAGGTATGCTCGATCTCCCACTTCGTAAGTCACTTCCTTGCGCTTCTCGTCGGCATAACTCTTCTGTCTTGACTGTGCTATCTTGAGCCTGTCTCGAATCAGCTTGACTTTCTTCGAATCCTGATAAGATCGGAACCGAAAAGCGATCGATCTCCAACACTATCCCACAGCAATGGTGTTCTGCACCTCCTTCCGTATAGAGCTTCGAAAGGGGCCATCTTCGATCGATTGATAACTGTTGTTGTATGAGAATTCTGCTTACGGCAAATTATCATCCCAGCTAGACCCATAGTCTAGCACACAAGCTCTCAACATGTCCTCCAAAATCTGATTGACTCTCTCGGTCATCCATCTGTCTGCGGATGAAAAGCTGTCTTCAATTCCAGCCTCGCACCCAAAGTTTCATGCAACCGCTTCCAAAACTTTGAGGTAAACTGCGTTCCTCTATCGACACGATTTTCCTCGGAACTCAATGCGCACATACGATCCTGGTCATGTATATCTTGGCCAACTTAGCACTGGTATAGGTAGTCTTCACGGAATGAAGTGAGCTACCTTGGTCAAACGATCAACCACTACCCGGATAGAATCATAACCTGAACGGGTCCTGGGTAATCCTGTGATGAAGTCCATACCAAGTTTCTCCCATTTCCAATCGGGAATCGGCAAAGGTTGAAGTAACCTGCTGGCTTCGATGTTCGCCTTAACACGTTGACAAACATCGATCTCGCTACGTACTCGCAATATCCTTCTTCATACCGCCCACCGTAAACTTTCCTTCAAATCCAGGTACATCTTGGTGTTACCGGGTGAATCGAGTACGGTGAATCATGAGCCTCCTGAAGAATTAGCTTCCTGAGTTCGGGATCATGGGGCACATAAATACGATCCTCGAACCATATAGTTCCGTGTTCATCCTTACGGAATCCTTTAGCTTTTCCTTCATTCATCTTTTGCTTTATCTCATCAATTTCCTTGTCCGACTTCGGGCTTCACGAATCCTTTCGCCAAAGTGGACTGAACTTCCAGAGTTGCAACAAATCCTTTGGAACTATCTCCATCGTAGATCTCGAGGTCATCGACTAACTCTGGGTAATCCTCCTGCTGTAAGAGTATTCACATAACTCTTACGGCTCAAAGCATCTGCTACAACATTAGCTTTACAGGTGGTAATGCAATCTCATGTCATAGTCCTTTATCAACTCTAGCCATCTCCTCTGCACGAGGTTCAATTCCTTCTGCGTGAAAATATACTTCAAGCTCTTGTGATCTGTGTAAACATCATAACGGTTTCCGATGAGGAAATGTCTCTGTTTTGAGTGCATGCACTACGGCTGCTAACTCCAAATCATGTGTGGCATAATTCATCTCATGAGGTCGTAGCTATCCGGAGGCATAAGCTACAACTTTACCTTCCTGCATTAATACTCCTCCGAGTCCTTGACGAGATCGCCACAATAAACCTGGTATTCCTTGTGTATGTCCGCAAAATCAATCTCGGGCTGTAACCAAACGCTTTCTTCAATTCCTGAAAACTGGCTTCACATTCCTCGGTCCAAACATACTTGGCTTCCTTCTTCAACAGCTCAGTCATGGGCTTGGCAATCTTCGAAAGTTCTCAATGAACCTCCGATAATATCCTGCGAGTCCGAGAAAACTACGGATCTCCTTGATCGAGGTGGGTGATCGCCAATCGGTGATGATTCAACCTTGGCGGGATCAACTGCTATTCCTTCTCCTGAAATAACATGTCCGAGGAATCCAACTTCCTTCAGCCAAAATTCACATTTGCTGAACTTGGCATACAACTCGACATGTTCTCGAAGTTTCTCCGAACTAGACGCAAATGTTCCTTATGCTCTTCCTCGCTCTTGGAGAAAATCAATATATCATCGATGAACACCACGACAAACTTATCCAGATATTCCATAAATACCTTGTTCATCAAATTCATGAAGTACGCAGGAGCATTAGTCAATCCAAATGACATGACGGTATACTCATATAAACCATACCTGGTAGTGAATGCTGTTTTGGGTATATCCTTTTCACGGATCTTCAATCGATGATACCGATCAAGATCGATCTTAGAGAATACCTTGGCTCCAACTAGCTGATCAAACAAATCGTTAATCATCGGCAGAGGGTACTTGTTCTTGATGGTTACTTCGCTCAATGCACGATAATCCACAACCATCCTCAAGCTTCCATCCTTCTTCTCTACCAAAAGAACTGGGCTCCCCAAGGTGATGAGCTTGGACGAATATATCCTTTCTCCAATAACTCATTAATTTGATCCTTGATCTCTTTCAACTCATTTGGTGGCATCCGATAAGGTCTTTTGGATATTGGGGCTGTCTTGCAATAACTCGATCAGAAATTCAATGTCCCTGTCCGGTGGCATTCTGGTAATTCCTCCGAAACACATCGGGAAATTCTTGCACCATCGGCACTTCCTCCCGAACAACTCCCGTGAGGGAATGCACTGATTCTTCATTTGGCTGTGCTGGCTACATACTTGATCCTCTTACGCTCCGGGGTGGTGAGCGAATAGACTTCTTGAACACAGCCTATGTTTCCTTCGAATCTTGTCAACCAATCCATGCCTAGGATTACATCCAAGGTCCAGGTTTCCAACACTATGAGGTCTACGGAAATTTATGGTTCCCGATGTTGAGGGTTGCATGACAGCCTAAGCCCGCCATCATTTCTCCTCCTCGGAACCGATGCGAAGGGGCTTCTAAGGGTTTTAGTGGGCAACCTGTACTTTTCCACAACTACCCTTGATATGAATGAATCGTTGCACCGAATCAAAGAGTACCAAAACTGAATGGGAATTCAATAAAACTTACCAACCACGTTGTTCCGGCTGATCATAGACGCCCTCCACGCCGATGTGGTTCACCCGAGCACGAGGGAACGGATTGGGCTTCTTCGCTGAGCCTCCATTGCCATTTCCATTCCTCTCTTGGCCTCCGGGCAGTCGGTGGCATAGTGCCCTGCCTTCCGCACTTGAAGCGGTGATGTGGCTCAGATCCTTCGAGCCACGGCGAACGATGCTGATTGCCATTACCATTTCCATTGCCATTGCCATGGCCTGACTTGTTGTCCTGGCTGCGGTTGTTCCCATTTCCTCCATGGTTATGGCCTCCATGGTTATGATGGGTGTGCCCTCCTGAGTATGGTGCATAACGGGGCTTCTGATGAGCTCCCGAGTTGTGCTTCCCTTGGCTGTACTTCCGCTTGCGGCTTTCGATCTGCTGCTGCTTGCCTTCAAGTATGGTGGCCTTGTCTACCAGCTCCGGTAGTTGTTGAAGGTAGCCACAATAAGCTACATGCTCAGTTCATCATTGAGTCCCTCAAGGAACTTCTCCCGCTTATGCATCTGTGGCCACATCATCGGGGCATAGCGAAGCGAGCTTGTTGAATTCATCCACGCTTCGTGCCACAAGACGGTTCCCTGGCGTAAGTTGCGAACTCACGCTTCTTCGCACTCATGGCTCCACCGAGACATGAGCGGTGCGGAAGGCCTCTTGGAACTAATCCCAAGTGATGGCACCAATGGGATAGGTGGCGTGTAGTTCTCCCACCAAGAAGCTGCAGGTCCATCAAGTTGATGCGTGCAAAGCGCACCTTCTCAAGATCGCAGCATCCAACGGTGATTAGCTCTTCCGACTTTGCGGAGCCAATCATCACCACAATCGGCTCGGTGCTACTAGAGAACATCATGGATTCAGCCTCGAGAATCGAGTCAAGTTGTCCACGGGGGTGGTGGCGGTGGATTGTTGGTGTTGTTGTTCGATTCTCGATGAGAAGCTGCATGAGTGCATTCTCTGCTTTGGAGCAGCTGGGTGAGCTCCGGCGGAAAACCAAAGGTCACGCCCTGGAGGCATCTGGTGTTTTGGAGTGGATGAGACAATTAGAATAGAACAATGGTCTATGAGAAATAACACTACCCATATGAATGCACAATCATAAACACACCAATCATTTATTCATTCCACTCAAACATGGTTCAAACTCGATTACAAAAGTTCATGACTAATCGAAGGAAAATATCGGTCTAACTGATCGATGAAAAGGAAAAAATAACATGGTGGTCGACTAAAAAAGTCCTCATCAATAATCCTTGCGTCCTCTGTTGTGGCGCCTCCTCTTGTGACTTCCTTCATGGAACTCCTTCAAAATCCTGATCATTGCTCACGAGGGTCCTTCATCTCCACTCACAAAAGGTCCTCTCCCAAGTCCATCTTTTCCTCTATCGCGCAAGCTTCATCTTCGGTCGTCGATTGTCTCCATGAAGTCCGCGACTTCTTCCTCATGGTTAAGGAAGTCTGCGCGTGCCTTCTCCTCCAGTTCCCAGTTCATGGAACAAAAGTTTCCGGTGTGTCTTCGAGTTACGGCGAGTCTGAATCTCCCGTTTCCTGAGAAGACACTCCAAGTCCTGGATGTACGAGAGAGTGGAGTCGTCCTCGACGGTACGGATGATATCTCCGTTCCTCGCTCTGCGAGAAACCATGGCGAGGTCTGAGGGATCGAGCTCGGCCCTGTGCTCCTCTCGGAGATGTCCAAGTGCTCGATAGATCGCCACGTCCCTTCCGATGATCCAGTTGAACTCGGTGAACTCAAAGTCAATAGGCTCCGTGTGTCCTCCGAAGGTTCTCCCTGGGATATGCACATCAATCCTGTAGTGGGTGTCCGTCGGAAGTGCATTAGTTGGCTTCCCGGTGATCGAGGGTAGAGCAATCTTCAGCTTCTTCACCATCTGGACCAGCTTCCTGCCGAAGGGCATTGTCTCATCGGGCTGGCAAAACTCCGGTAGCAAAACTGGGGTGAACTCGATGGCCATCTAGAATGTTGAAAATCGGAGAGGAGTTAGAAATGAATAGGGGGAATTACAGAATGATAAGGGTAAAAAGTAAATGGTCTCTTCCTATGGCTTTCCGATCCTAGGGGTTACGATCCTACGGTCAGGCGTGTGCTCGATACCATCTCAGAGCGACCTGACCCAAAATCGGTCAAATCTACGTGTCCATATTCATCCCAAGATCATGCCGGTACTCACGAGACATCGATAAAGTAATCAAAGTTCAATCACACCTGAATATTATTACACGCTTCTCATATAGAGTCTTTATTACAAGAGAATAAATTCGCTCAAGGCCAACTCATGAGAAATAACTACTAATGCTTTCGAAGCGTCAAGTAAAGCGAGTCCATTCGACTCAAAGGGCAATCGCCAAGCGCGGAGCGTAGCCTCACTCCCGATCGAATATACCTACGCAACATAAGACGTTGCAGCCATGTAGGTCAGCTTTTGAATAAGTCGGCAAGTCATGAAGAACAACAATAATAAACTTACTATCACTATATGCATTTTGGCTGTGGGGCTCTAAGTTTCATCATTTTGCGAAAAGCAAATTTTTCCCTACTACAAAGGACTTGCTTGCAAATTACTACAATTGTTGGTAGTTATTGAGATGGTTCCGCCAACCAATATCTCATTCCCAAATTATTAAGCCATAAACCCTCAAATTAATTCATTAGTTTTAGTGTTGAGATATCCGAATACTTCCAAGTTCCAGAGGCTCAAATTGTCCGTGAATCGGGACACGGCTAATCGATTAGATCTTTAACTCTGCAGAGGTTTGTGCACTTTCCCGCAAGAATCATTCCTCCTTTTAAGTCTTCGCACTTCATGGTGTTTGAAGACGGACGAATGAAACAGGTCTTCCAAAGAGTTCTTCTCTCTGCGCGGTACCCATCCAATCCTACCGTTCTTCTACATCTCGTAGTACCGCCCAGCCAGCGTCACTACTAAGGTTAACCCAGCCAGAGCCCATAATGGCTTGCGGCTGCATGTAAGCTTCCGGTCATGGGGCATCCATCCTTCTCTTCGTGGCTGGGTGAAGCTTTCCGCAAGATGTCATGGCACTTCTCCATGCATCCCGCCAACCACTGGGTTCTCGGGTGCCCGTCAACCGCCCTCCACCCAAAGAGTGATTTTCGAGGTCCATCTTGATCATTGTAGTTCATGGGGTTGTCATCATCATTGACTCTCACATCTTGCTTATGAATTTCACTCAACCAAAACCCGCTCTCACGAGCATAGCAAAGTAAACTACTTCGTCCCGGGTCATGGTAACAAGGGATTGATTCATCCTACCACATGATACTACTCAAGATTTATAACTTCAAAATTTCAACTACTGCATGCATGGTGGGTGGTGACAATTCTAATGCACAAAAACATAGGTATAGAAATAACATGATCAAAACTTGCCTTGCTTGATGATCCTCGTAAGCTAAAGATTCAGAGTAGCAAGCTTCAGACTCGAAACTCTACCGAGACAAACAAATCACAATAAGCATATAGCAATGGGATCACATAACACAATAGCATAACAAGTAACACACAAAACCAACAAAGCAAAACCAAAAGGAAAACTCAAAGAAAACCAACTCAAAGTTTTTCCTACTTCAAACAATAACTAAAAGTAGTTTTATATAATAAAATTTCCCTAACATAACTTATCATGGTTTTATGTTAACTTAACAGAAAAGATTTCATTAATCAACTAGGAGCAAAAAGAATTAATTTAAAAGCTATTATAAAACTCCTTTTAGGCCTAATCCAATTTCTATTAAGAAAATTAAAATAAAACTTTTATTTATTATAAATAAAAGTTCATCTATTAGAGTGACAGAAACTATCCTAGAATAATCAATCACATGTTAAAAATAAATTTATTTACTTATTAAATTAATAGGAAAACAGAGCTAGTTAATTAATTAGGATTAACAAGATTCTGCTTAAAACTATTTTTTATTAATCCTAAAATACTCAAATTAATTTCTTTGGTTTGGCAATGCCAAAATAAAGTTGGGACAAAAGAATCATCCAAAAATAATTTTTCTAACTCAAGTTATAGCAGATTTACTATTCTGGCTAAAACTAAAATAAAGCAATTTTAATTAATTTTAACATAGCTAAATATATATTCTACAGAAACTATAGAAAATTTGCAAACCAACAAAAAAAGAATCACCTAAAATATTAAACAGAATAAAAGATATGAATTTTTCAAAACAGAAACTATTCATTAAAACAGAAAACAAAAATATAAGAAAAAGGGCCTAATGGGCCTAAACGGTTACATCGCGTAATATAACCTAAAAGGGCCTCGGGTTAAACTAAAACGGGCGGGCTAATAAATAAAACCCTAACTAAATAAACAGAACTAAACCTGCCGAACCAGGCGGTTTTATAAAGAAATACCCTTCGGGTTCTAATCTACACCGCTCATCACGCATCGGACGGGGAGGGTCTCAGCGGCTTCCTGAGCTCGGCGGCGGCGCGGCGGTGGCGACGAGTGTGCCGAGGGCTCGGGCGTCGGGAGGTCGGGGAGTGGCTGGGGTGCGGGCCGAGGTCGGGATGCGTCTGGTGGAGTCGGGGTGACCGGGAGTGGCTAGGGCGGCGACGGCGACGAGAATGGCGGCGGCGGCGACTGGTCTCCGGTGAGCTCGAGCGAGAGGAGGAGGAGTCCGCGAGGTGCTAGGGGGGATGGGGTGCGGAGGTCCGGCTTAAATAGGCTGGGGCCTCGGCCATGCTTCGGGGCGATCGGGCGGATCGGGATCCGGATCTTCGGGATCCGCGATCGGCGGCGCGCGTGTGGCGTGGGCGGGGTTGACGAAGGGGTGGGGCCTGCTGTCGAGAGAGAGGAGGGATGGAGGAGCGGGCGACCGCGCCAAGGGTTTTCAGGCGAGGCGAGTGAGGCCGGCTCGGCTGTGCGCTGGCTGGCCTCTGGGCCGCTCGGTGGGCAGGGTGGGGGTTTCGGCTGGCTGGGCAGAGGGTTCTGGTGGCGCTGGGTGTTTTCTTTTATTGAAATTTATTTTTAAAATAAAACAAAACAGAGTATATCTTTTAAAATATAAATATTTTATATAGGGTATATATATACCAAAATGATCAGGGGAATATTCCCTATCATTTGAACATTTTTCCAAAGGCAAAATCCAAACTTTATAAAAATCCATTTTTTTCAAATTCAAATAAAATTCAGATTTGAATCCAAATCTTTTGGCAATGTTTTCCTCTGATATTTTTGGAGTGTCATGTTTACTCCTCTCATACTTTTGATCAAGTATTTATCAGGCTTAGTTTTTGAAATGTTTCCCACTTGCCAAAGTTTGAATTCAAATTCAAAACTCAAAATTCTCTGAAACTTCAAATGGCATTCAAATCAAACAGGATGCATAGGATGCTTAGCTATAATTGTAAAACATTCCAAATAGGAAATTTGGGATGTTACAAACCTACCCACCTTAAGATGAATCTCGCCCTCGAGATTCGGGTTAACTAGCAAATAGGTGCGGGTGGTCTCAAGAAGGTCTTCTTCAAGCGCCCCAGTGGCTTCTTCCTCGGTGTGGTGACTCCACAAAGACCTTGCAAAATTTGATGACCTTGCTGCGGGTGACTCGCTTGCAGTCTCGAGAATTCGGACGGGTTTCTCCTTGTAAGTCGATCACTTTGTCAAGCTGTATGGCCTCTAGGGGCATCTTGTGTCTCTCAACGGAACATCGGCCATGTCGGCATGACACTTCTTCACCGAGAAACATGGAAGACATCATGAACTCCGGACAATCCTTCCGGCAATTCCAACTTGTAAGCAACCTCTCCACGACGTTCGAGGATTTTGTAGGGGCCAATGAATCGGGGTGCTAACTTTCCCTTGACACCAAACCTCTTGATTCCACGAAGTGGAGACACACGAAGGTATGCTCGATCTCCCACTTCGTAAGTCACTTCCTTGCGCTTACTGTCGGCATAACTCTTCTGTCTTGACTGTGCTATCTTGAGCCTGTCTCGAATCAGCTTGACTTTCTCTTCGGAATCCCTGATAAGATCGGAACCGAAAAGCGATCGATCTCCAACACTATCCCACAGCAATGGTGTTCTGCACCTCCTTCCGTATAGAGCTTCGAAAGGGGCCATCTTCAGACTGGATTGATAACTGTTGTTGTATGAGAATTCTGCGTACGGCAAATTATCATCCCAGCTAGACCCATAGTCTAGCACACAAGCTCTCAACACGTCCTCCAAAATCTGATTGACTCTCTCAGCTGTGTGTCTTACGGGCACACGTCGCCATTGGGTGGTATTAGGATCTTTTACTCCTTGTCTATACTCTGGGACTCTGATCTCTCTTCTATTCGGGCTAAACGATATTTACTAAAATCTAACTTTAGGTTCTTGAAAATACTTTCTCCCGGAGAGGCCCTTCAGTCCAGATGATCACCGATCGCACTGTAAGATTTCGAGATACTCTTTGATGTTCTCTCGAGTCTTTGTGCCCATCATTTTTGCTATTCCTGACCACCGATAAATCCGTATGGATAACTACTTACACCTGCCATTCATACGATCATCCCCCATTGATCTTGTTATTACAAGATACCCCGAAGTTTTCTCTATTGTTCCGAGAATACTTTGTGCCTACTGCCTAGCAGTTCCTTGCCACATGAATACCCCTTCAAATAAATACTCGCACTTGTCGAGTATCCGTTCATCCCCAGTTGTTCATGTGTTTCTCAAAAGTCTTCTAAATACTATTCGATCTTCCGAAAATCCTCTGGAGCCTTGGCTCTTGAAATTCTTGCTTGCTTGCATTATGGATAATCCCATAAGTCTCGTAGTCTTATTGACATTCCTTGTCATTATCATTTTGAGTCTGATGACTCAATATGTTTGCTTGAATACACGCAATCATCATTGAATCTTATAATTACTTTCCGGCTGAGCTGCCATTCTTTAAAGCGGAATTGGTTCTCGATCAATCCAATTGTCGCTTGATTGTATCCTAAGGCTATTCAACTTATCCATCCCTAATCGAGCATTGCTTCCGATCCCTTGATTTGGAAATCATAATTCCTTTGCATTTGACAATTGAGTTAGTCGATTGTTTCTATAATCTGATCTCCTTGCATTCTTCTTCCTCTAGTTAAGCATCGATGCTCACGCTGGACCCCTTGTGGGCCATCGTGTCCATTGTTGGATTTTATCCGTCGGATCCTTCATATTCAATAACTTTGTGAGACCTTCCCCGATACATAATGCCTTTGGTAAATTGTATCCTCTGCTTTGTCAACCATGCTCTACCTCCGAGCTTGAGTTATTTACCCTGAAGTTGATGGTATACGCTCCTAAGATGCCTTGATGGGTTGAACCTATGCCCTCCTTAATATGTGTGAACTCGAAAGTTTTCACGAGTCATACTCTTCTGGTATTTTGCCAGATAAAATTTCAACACTACAACTTCATTGAACGTGAGAAGTGAATGAAAGGTTGTGCATTGGAGAAGTGGGAGATGACCTTGAACTTTGTGTTCATGCCCATGGACACGATGTAGATCTTATCATTAAAGCTTCTCTTAAATTAATTATTCCTTTGGTATAAGCTCATCTTATATCCGGGATCCGCCTTTTGCAATCGTGGTTCCGACCATGTTCTCCTTTAAATACCATTTCTCCTGCAAGTTTAAGCACTTGTCTTCTGCAGAGCAATACCCCAGTCCAACCTCTACTTTGATCTGTCGTTGAGTGTTACCCCTGGTATCTCGAGATTATCATGGAACTGCATAACATCTTATGAGTTCTTCATCAAGTGCTGCCTTCCCAATGATTCCAATTTTTCACGGGCTCTGAGTTATTAAACACTCAAAGACACCGATAACTGAACCAAGTCCGCACTACGGTTCAACAACTCTTCAGTAAGCTTCTATAAGTACGAGTTTGTACCCGATCACGCCATTCCTAGCCTGTTTGGCTATATCATTGTCGTGATGATTCTAACTGAGCTACCTGGTCCTTAATTCTCGGAGCACCAATTTGCGACGATAGCTAAGCTTACGTCGATTTTCCTCGTCATACCCTTTCACCTTAAACAACAAGCTTGAGTTCGAGTTTGTGTCATAACTGTGGTTCCAATAACCTCTTGCTTCAGCATTCCTTTGACTTGATGTCGTCGCTGATTGATTACAACTGCATGAAATCTCTCGACAACTGTGTCGTGATCATCATCAACCTTATGAGCTCTTCCAGGAATTCAATTGAATTCATGATGGGTAATACCATCCTTGCCCCTCGATGATTCCTGTTCTCATCGACCACTTTATTGCATTCCCTCCAACACAAAACTTGTTCTTGTTTTGTGTGTACCTTCAGTTCCATGCTATCCAACTTATGTTATGATCTACCGCGGAGTATTACCATCTTTGATGTCAAGAATGTTGTGAGGATTGCTCCACCTCTTAAGAAATTCTTGCTATAATGATACTTCTCACCATCACCATTCTTCCTTGGTCCCTGTGTTGTTTTTAACCAGCATACCAATAGATGCTGTTTGAGTTCTGTACTTCTAGCAACCCTATTGCTTTGAAGTTAACGATCGACAGTTCGTTCTTAGAATGTTGATTATTGAATCGCCACTCTAACATTGATCTTGCTGCCTAAGGTCATATTTCGGGCACACCTTTCAACTAATGATTGATGGTGTATGCTTCCCTAGAACATACAACATTATAACATTTGAATTGACAAGTGTCATCTTCTTGTTCATATTATTGTGGAAATCCATCCGTTTGGAATTCTCGATGGATTGGCGCTGAGCCCATTAGCCACCTCCTTGTCCTCTCCTTGGGTTAATGATGAACTCTTGTTAATGGAAATCACTTCATAGTTCATTTCCGAGAATCTTACAAAGGTCATCCGTCAATTTGTGTTGCACCTTTCTTCTCAAAGTCCCCGAGCACGAGGTATCTCGACACCAATCATACCTGAATCTCCGCCGATATGATGGTTGGTACAACTTTCCAAGAGTTATGATGTTGATCCTTTGATGACCCGTAACATGATGTCATGCCTAGCACCCCCGGCCGGAGGACCTATCATTATAGACTCCTTTTCAAAGAAGGTTATCCGCTCATCCATGAGGAAATTGTAAGACTTATTCTACAAGTTATTCTGATGGATCCTTCGTGTTTCCAAAGTCTGATCTTCACCAAGACCATGTCACCGCTATCTCAAGCATGTCAATGGTACTCCGATTTTCAACAGAACATTTGAAGCACGATGCTAAATTTTATTTATCATTTATCCTAACACCGCTGTATGGGTAATATCATGAGATTCTCCCCCTTACCTAAAGAGTTTTCTACATTATATCCTGCCACGGATATCATGCTCGCTTGTCCTTGGGAAGGATATATCCTCAAATATGTGTTTAAACACATTTTCCTTTCCATTGTTCTGCTTAATATGATAATCATATTTTACTTTCCTTGGTTGTTTGAACCTTTCTTGTGATCTATATGATCTAAGCAGCAATATTCTACTGCTTTACGTAAACTCCTCGGTGTGCAATTCATCAAGAAGACCTGTTATTATTGTTGATGACATTCCGTAGCCACCGATGGACGAGAACCTTGCCTATTGGTCCGCCTCGCTCAACGAAAGGAAAGTGGTTCTCTTCGTCCCTCGCCCTTGGTACCAACGTTGATGCCGACATAACCGACATGGTACTCTCGACATGCCTTGCTATCATGATCGTGAAAGATGTCACTTGCTCCTATTAAAAAAACCACATGGTGGGCCCATAACCCACAGCCCACAGATCGAAACCTCGATCGCCCCGTGTACACCCCTATTCCCAAAGTTATTCCTCGTGGCGTGGACTCGTATGTAATCCACGGGCCACTTTGTCCTAGTGGTCTATTCTGCATCGGGCCTAATACTTACTCTTGCTACTCAACCCCTTTCTCACTATGGTTTAGGCTTCGAGCAACTATCTATCCACTTGGAGCCTATTATGGTACCTTCGTACCTTACTCTCGAGGTATTTCATATGTTCAACTCGAGAGATAATCTTATACTAATTCATGGGCTAACCCCAGATTGTTTCCCTCAAAAGCATTATGTCGTAGTGAGCTGCCCCTTATCTTTTCGTAAAATACGATGGAGTTCCCAAGAAATGATGACAAGTTTATCATGATGCATCGAATAAAGGATTGAAGACATCAACGAAAGGGATTAACTTCTTCGAGAAGATCCGTTAGAATATCGTAACCAGAACTTTCCCCTTACTCCCCTCTTAAATCTCGGGACGAGATTTCTTGTAGTGGAGGAGAATTGTGACGCCCGGGTAATTAAGCTACAAGAATCCCGCTAATGATGCCACGCCACCTCGACATCGTGGATAAACTCGCGTTAGTTCGAACCTAGTTTGAATTTCAAATTCAAAATCGAGCAAACAATAAAAGTTTTCAAATATTAAAATTTAAATGTTCGAGGAACCAAATAATACATAGGTAATTATGGTGGAGAAACCAAACTTTGATAAAATGTTTAAAGTCCCTAAAACAATTAAAACAATAGTGAAAACAATTAAACAAATGCCTATTGAATTTATAAAATGCTAACACTATTTTATTATGGGTTAAGAATTAATCTCATAGTAGTTTATTGGTAAATACAAATTAGGCACTAGTGGTAATTTTATAAAACTGAAAATAAAAGAAACTACAAATAAAAAGAGACAAGAAAATATATATAAAAAGAAAACAGGGCACCCTCCCCCCCTGCTGGGCCTCACCCCACCGACCACCCCACCGGTCCGCCCACCTAAACCTCCATAACCCCCCACCGATCAAACCCTAGCCCCTGCTCCCACGATCCCCACTTCCCCAGGCGATCTGGATCGGGCGCCACAACGCACGCCGCCCGATCCTGTTGCCCCGAGCCCGACGCCGGGGCCCGACGCCGCCCGCCGCCGCCGGGCTGCTTTGCTCACACTCCGTCGCGGAACGCCGCCGCCGCCGCTTCCACCAATCATCCTCAACGACCTCCACGCGCCCGACGACGCCGTCCTCTTCGCTCGACGCCACCGCCGGATCCTCCCGTCGGAGCCGCCCCGACCCCGTCGTCATCGCCGGCGCTAGGCGCCGCCTCGCTGGCGCTGCCCCATCGCCGCCGCCCTATGCCGGATCGACCTCGCCGTGGCCTCCTCATCTCCTCCCCACGGGTTGCCCCGAGCCTCGCCGCCCGCTTACATTCCACTGGTGAGGCCATCGGCCTCCTCGACCAGGTCGCCGGCGCCGTTCGCTCGCCACAAGACGACCCACGCCCCATCGCCTCGCTCGCCACTGACCTCGCCGTCCCCGCACTCGCCCCCCCGTTGCTCGCTTAGCTTGTCGGCCTCACAAGAGCTTGTTGCGGTGCCCGCCGCCTCCTCCGGCAGCTACTACCACGCTGTCCCGCCTCATGCTGCCTTGATCTGCCGCCGTGCCCGGTGGCCTTGCACCGCCAAGGCCTCAGCACGAGCGCCTGCAACAGCGCCCGCCTGCTAATCACGCCTGAATCCACTATGGCCCCGTGCCTATGACACATGGGGCCCGCACTGAACGTTAAAAAAGGAGATAAAAAAACAATAATAAATAAAAATATTATTTAATTAATTAATTAACTTAATTAATCCTGTTTATAGTTAACTTATTTAACTATTGTTAATTAATTAAACTATAATTAGATTAGTTAAACCCTAATTAGAATAAACAGAGTATGACATGCGGGTCCCACACGTAGTTTGACCCAAATAATCGCATGCTTGATCGCTGATGTCAGCATGATGTCATGCTGACGTCATCTTTCACTATTCTGGATAATGTTGAAATAAATAATTAAATTCCAAAAATTAATAAAATCTTTATAAAATCATATTAAATAAACCGTAGCTCGGATCGAAAAACTTTATACATGAAAATTACTCAGAACGACGAGACGAATCCGGATAAGCAGCCCGTTCGTCCAACACACACTCCTAACATATCAAACACGCAACTTTCCCCCTTCGGATCATTTGTCCGAAAACAAGGAACACCGGGGATACTTTCCCGGATGTTTCCCCCCTTAACCGGTATCACCTCATACCACGTTAGGGCACGCCTAGCATCGTTACTTGACTTGTCATGCATCGATATGCATCTGCTTACATGGTATTCATTGTTTCTTCCCCTCTTCTCTCGGTAGACTACGAGACCGACGCTGCTGCTGCCCAGTTCGACTACGGAGATGACGACCCTCTCTCTTGCCAGAGCAACCAGCAAGCCCCCCTTGATCATCGATATCGCCTATTCTACTCTATACCGCTTGCATTAGAGTAGTGTAGCATGTTACCGCTTTCATATACCTATCCCGATGCATAGCCTGTCCTTGTTACTATCTGTTGTTACCTTTACCGCAATCCTATATGCTTAGTATAGGATGCTAGTATTTTCATCTGTGGCCCTACATTCTTGTCCGTCTGCCGTGCTATATAATCGGGCCGTGATCACTCGGGAGGTGATCACGGTATATACTATATACTTTATACATGATACATGTGGAGACTAAAGTCGGGTCGGCTTGTGGAGCACCCATGAGCGATTCACGGATTGGGGCTGAAAGGACCTTTGTCCCGACGGCCCTCTCGATGGATCTTTGTGAGGAGCGATGGCAGGTTGAGACCACCTAGAGAGAGGTGGACCTTGCCTCGGTCGGCGTCATGGATGCTTAACACGCTTAATGAGATCTTGGTATTTGATCTGAGTTGGCTACGAGCCTATACGCACTAACATCTACGTGGGAGTAGTTATGGGTATCCCGGCGTGGTATCAGCCGGCACTTCGTGACGCCGGATCGAAGCGGCGCTACGGATTGGACTGGAACGCTCAGAGGCTAGGTCTGCTCGGCACAGACGCAAGCGTGTGGTGTGCTCATGGCGATGGGCCTGCACCCTGCGCGCTTAGGTTTAGACCGCGTGGCTGGCCTCTCATGAGCCTAGGTGGGGCTGCGGCGTGTTGATCTTCCGCGGCGGGCATGACCTAGGAAAGTGTGTCCGCCAAATGGGATCAAGCGTGTTGGGTAAGTTGGTGCACCCTGCAGGGAAGTTAATCTATTCAATAGCCGTGATCTTCGTAACAGGACGACTTGGAGTTGTACCTTGACCTTATGACAACTAGAACCGGATACTTAATAAAACACACCCTTCCAAGTGTTAGATACAACCGTGATCGCTCTCTCTCGTGGATACGAGGAGGGATCGCGGGTAGGATTATTGCTATGTGATGTTACTTGGAGGACTTCAACCTGCCCTCTTCTACCTGTTGCAAGACAGGTGACCGTGCGTAGTCTTCGATAAGACTAGCTATCCCCTCTTATTCGGCATTCTGCAGCTCAGTCCACCGATATGGCCCTTTACACATATATCCATGCATATGTAGTGTAGCTCCTTGTTTATGAGTACTTTGGATGAGTACTCACGGTTGCCTTGTTCCCCTTTCCCCCTACCTCTACTCGATTGCTGCAACCAGACGATGGAGCCCAGAGCGATGCCATCGTCGATGATTTACTACTACACCGGAGGTGCCTACTACTACGTGCAACCCACCGACGACAACCAGAGTAGTTAGGAGGATCCAGCAGGAGGCCTGCGCCTCTTCGATCTCAGATCCCGCTTTGTGCTAGCCTTCTTAAGGCAAACTTGTTTAACTTATGTCTATACTCAGATATTGTTGCTTCCGCTGACTCGCCTATGATCGAGCACTTGTATTCGAGCCCTCGAGGCCCCCGGCTTGTATTATGATGCTTGTATGACTTATTTTATTTGTAGAGTTGTGTTGTGATATCTTCCCGTGAGTCCTCGATCTTGATCGTATACATTTGCGTGCATGATTAGTGTACGGTTGAATCGGGGGCGTCACAAACACGTTCGGGGGGTATATAAAGTTTTTTTATCTTGGGAAACAAGCAAAATAGAAGAAAAACAGAGTCCAAAAAGTAATCGAGGTGGGCACAACCCACCTGGGCGCGCCTGGCTTACCAGGCGCGCCCTGGTGTCTTGTGCCCACCAGGGTCACTTTCCTAGTTGTTTCTTATTTTCCTAATTTTTTAAATATTCCAAAACTAACAAAAAATATTTTTGCGGATTTTTTGGAGTCCATTTACTTACCGTATCACGTACCTCTTTTTTTCATGATTCTGGAGTGTTCCGAAAGGTTTCTTTTATGTGTTCTTTCGGTGTCATAGTTTGGATAATATTGCTTTCAACATTAATGGGTACCTGAGATATAATGTTTTATTCGTTACCCATTAACAACCTTCGGGTTAGTACCTTCGGCATTATTTATTTTGATAGCTCCAGATCGATAAACCTCCTCGATAACATAGGGTCCTTCCCATTTGGAGAGGAGTTTTCCTGCAAAGAATCTGAAACGAGAGTTGTACAAAAGAACAAATTCTCCAACTTTGAACTCACACTTTTGGATTCTTTTGTCATGCCATCTTTTAACCTTCTCTTTGAATAACTTTGCATTTTCATAATCTTGGGTTCTCTTCATTTAAGAGCTAATATCAAATAACCTCTTTTCACCAGCAAGTTTGAAATCGTAGTTGAGTTCTTTGATTGCCCAATATGCTTTATGTTCTAACTCAACAAGCAAATGACAAGCTTTTCCATAAACCATTTTATAAGGAGACATACCCATAGAATTTTTATATGCTGTTCTATAAGCCCAAGTGCATCATCTAGTTTCTTAGACCAAATCTTCCGGGCATGTTGACAGTCTTTTGTAAAATTAAATTTATTTCTCTATTGCTAAGTTCAACTTGACCACTAGACTGAGTATGATAGGGTGATGCAATTTTATGGTTAACATCATACTTAGCAAGAATTTTACGGAAAGCACCATGAATAAAGTTTGAACGACCATCCGTCATTAAATATCTAGGGACTCCAAACCTTGGTATAATAACTTCCTTAAGCATTTTAATTGAGGTGTTGTGATCAGCACTGCTAGTCGGAATAGCTTCTGCCCACTTAGTAACATATTCAACATCAACCAAAATATGAGTATACCTATTAGAGGAAGGAAAAGATCCCATGAAATCAAATACCCAAACATCCAATGGTTCAACAACAAGTGAATAACTCATAGGCATTTCTTGACGCTTACCGATATTACCTATTCTTTGACATTCATCACAAGATAAGACGAACTTACGGGCATCCTTGAAGAGAGTAGGGCAATAAAAACCAGATTGCAATACCTTATGAGCGGTTCTGTCTACAGTAGGTCACGTTTTCTGCTATGAATGTCATCCATGTCGATTTTATGACAGAATCAAGATAGTCATACATGTGCTATCGTAGAAGTGTTCGTTCCATGACATTACCAAAATTATCATCATGGAAGTGTCCACTTCCATGACGATAAATGCCGCGTCACGGAAGTGCTTTCATCAAGGGTGACCGACACGTGGCATCCATCATAACGGGTCACCGTTAAGCTATCGAGTCTGGTTTTGGATCCGATAACCCGCTAACAGCCACGACCAATGCCAATTTTCCACGTGTAAAATTCTCATTGGCTGACGGAACCACGTGCCAGCTCTGCATTGGCACATGTGTCACTCATCCAATGGGCGAGATGCGCCTATGATATGTTGACACGTGGACATGCCCAAAAGTGGCCCATAAAGATTAAATGGGACGGCCCAACTAAAGGCCCACAAGATTTTGCGAACCATAATGGGCCGGCCCAGCTAAAGGCCCACAACATTTTGCAGACCAAAATGGGCCGGCCCATCTAAAGGCCCACAAGATTTTGAGGACACTAGTGGGCCGGCCTGTTAACAGGCTGCCATGGTTTGGGCCAAATGCCGGCCCATATTTGATCTGGTCCATTAACAACCTGCCACATTCTGGGCCTAATAAAGGCCCATATGAGATCTAGACCGTTAATAGCCTACCATGTTCTGGGCCATATTACGGCCCAGATCAGATCCGGCCCTTTAAGAGCCTTTGGGCTAAATATGGCCCATATCAGATTCGGCCCATCAACTGGACGCTGTGTTTTTGGGCCCACTTGAGGCCCGGACAGGATTTATGTTTGCTAAAGGCCCATTTAGTATTACATCCTGATATTAGTTTCGACCTGTTAAAGGCCCGTTTAACATTTCGGCCCTATATTTATTTCGGCCTGTTAAAAGCCCGTCATATACTTGGGCCTAACTATGGCCCGCTTTGCATCCGGCCTGCTCATAGCTAATAATCTGATTGGGCCAAACAAGGACTGAGACAATTTTGGCCTGTTAACGGCCCGTGATGTGATTGTCACAATCATGGGCCGGGGTCTATTTCGGCATGCTGTCGGTCGTGAGCTGTTCGGCACGTCTCAGGCCCAACCTGCTTTTCAGCCTACTAAAAGCCCATTGAATTTTCTTGTGAAAATAGGGCCGGTGGTTTACTCGGCCTATTAAACGACCCAAACTACTAGTGGGCCAGTTTACATTCAAGCCTGTTAACGGACGAAGATGACTGGGCCCATGATGCGGATCATACATAGTGATTTGCATGGCGACCCGATTATGTACCGTAATTTTACGGTTTGGCCGGTTTACTGCGAAGACAGGATATATATACAGTAAAATAACTGCAACATCGTGAATAAGAAAAAACCTAGACTATACAATAAAGAAATTATGGCATATTACATCCACTGGGCATCAAAGTACGCCACTATGTTAATAAATCACAAGCAGATAGCAGATTACAAACACTGGGCATCAAAGATCGCCACTAGTGCAAATAAACACGCCGACAAAATAATATACAAAACCAACAACACTTCAATAGAGTTCAAGAAAGGTTAACCCTGCTCGGGAACTGCAGCGCAAGCAGCTGAGCAAGCTGATGAGACTGCGCTTGTTTGACGCTTATATCCTCCTCACTCTGAAAGAGAAAGAAGTAGATAGATGACAGGTTTTGCACATATAAGTATCAGTGTTGACAATTCATCACATTTCTTATTGACGAATAAAGTGACACGGTTAAAAATAGCATTAACATAATATGGTATTGTTCAGATTAAGACATGGTAGGAAATGACATTGTGAAGGAGTTGGTAGCTTCACGACACCACTAGATAACAGATCAAGAACTCATAAGTATCAATGGTTAGTGTGCTGTCAATTTATTCCACTTCAGATTGGCAAATAAAGAGACGGTTTAAATAATATTAGAATGATATCACATTGTTCATAGTTAAGACATCGCAGAATATGACATTGTGATGTAGTGGGTAGGTTCACCACATCACTGGATTACAGATCAAGAACAGAAGCATACATGCAGTGAAAAAGAAGATCACTTGCTCTGTATAGTTTAATTTACATGGTATGAAGAAGGAACTTGGTTGTACATGTAAGTGCATCTAGTGCCACCCCTAGTTGGTTTTGGAGTATTGACGACAAAGTTGGTTGAGGGACTAATGCGTTTGTGAGAATTGTAGGATAACACAGGTAGTGTCCCTCATTGATTCGGTTTACCTACCGGAGATGACCCCTAAAAATGTATGAAGACATTGAAGACAATGGTGGTATGAGAAGATATTCATATTGAAGACTATGACATGAGAAGACATTGCGTGAAGACTATGGAGCGCGAAGACTGTGTGGTTTCGTTGTTTCCTTTTCTTCTTTGTTGAGTCATAGGAACCACCGTACTGTTAAGTGGGGTCCAAGTGAACTAAGTCAGAGTGACTGAAGTGATGCTCAACCCAAATCCTATGTCTTCGAGCGAAGACAATGAGAGCAAATCTTATCCAGAGTTGGATGAGTCAGCTTTGCTTGTAGCCCAAGTAAAGTTGCTGCGTGTGTTTGAAATCGACCGTTGGAACACGTGTCGGTTCCTTAGTGACCTGGGTCATTTTGGACAAATCAGGCGGGTTGCCTTGTGGCTATAAATAGCCCACCCCTACACCATAAATTGGTGGCTGCTCAGAGTTTGTGCACGGCTTTGTCGCTTGAGAGCAACCCCACCTCAAGCATTTGAGAGAGAGAAACTTGCGAGGACAAAGCCCAAACACCCAGAGCCAAAGAGTGTTAGGCATCATTGAAGTCTTTCATGCATCAGTGACTCAAGACTTATTACACTTGAGGACTGTGAATCCTCCAAATTGTTAGGCATCGCGCTCGAGCATCCAAGAGTCATTGTGGATTGCCGGTGAACGAAGTCTGTGAAGGTTTGGAAGTCTACCTTGAAGACTTACCAGAGTGATTGGGCGAGGACTGGGTGTCCTTAGCTCAAGGGGAATAAGGTGAAGACACTGTCTTCTGAGTTAAATCTCAGCCTCCCTAACCAGACGTACAGTTGTCACAGCAACTGGAACTGGTCCAACAAATCCCGTGTCTTCAACGAGCGACTGGTTATATCCCTTTCCACCCTTTACTTAAGTTTGTCTTCGTGAAGTCATTGCCTATCTGTGTATCTGTTTGATTTCATTGCTTGACTACTACTGTTGATTGACTTCACACTATCTTCCATCCTGATCCTTACTACTTGGCTGCTCTTAGTCCTGTACTTTCACATCATTGCATACTTGACTATGGCTTGCTTATGGTAGTTTATCTTCCGCTGCATATCAACTAGGTCATTTCTGTTGTTTGTCTTCGAGACTTCAAAGTTTTGAAGACTTTCATAAAAATCGCCTATTCACCCCCCCTCTAGTCGATACTAGCACTTTTAATTGGTATCAGAGCAAGGTACTCCCTTGTTCTGTGTGATTCGGTTTAACCACCTGGAGTTTCAGCTATGTCGACTGCATGATTGAGGAACATATCTTGTCCCACCTTTGACGGTCATGAGTATCCCCGATGGAAGGCCATGATGAAGAAGCGACTCATGTCCATGGATAGCGAACTGTGGACCGTCACTGAGATTGGCCTTACTGATCTATGCAAGATGGCGGAGGCCGATGACATTTGCATGTACACTCTATTGAACCTTACGGCGAAGGATGTCATCTGCTCTCATTTGTCCCGAAATCAGTTCAGGAATGTTATGCACCTCAATCACGCGAAGCTAATCTGGGACCGGCTTTCTGAGGTCTATGAAGGCCATCGCACTCGTCATGATCCGTGGTTTGAGGACTACAAGGAGTCTCTCAAGGAGATGACCTTTGCACCTGAATTATCATCATCCTCATCATGCCACATGGCAAGGGGTGATAAGGTAACTGAATGCTACCTCTCTGAATCTAGCGATGATGAATCAGGTGATGAATTTGGCCCCAGTTATGACAAGCTTGCTTCCCTTGCCACTAAATAGCAAAGAATCTTGGAAAAGGTTCAAGACATGCTTAGTAAGAGCGATGATATGTTGGGTGAAGAAATGGATCAGTCAAAAGCTTTGGCTGATAGTCTTCAGAGACTTCATGCCAAGTTTGACGCCCTTCAAGATCAACATAATGCTCTCTTGTCTAATCATGAGAAGCTTTCTTCTGAATGTCTTCAAAGAAAGCTAGACCTTGAAAAGATATGAGTGGATTATGAAGATCTTCAGAAGGAGCGTGATTCATTACTTGCTCAACAAATCAGCGCTACACAAAATGAATTTCAACCACCATGTCTAAATGCATTGAGCGTGATAACGCTACATCTGTTGCTGAATGTTCCACTACTGCTACTGTTTCATTGTCTTCACCTACTAATGTGGTTACTAACCCCTCTGCGGAGGATACCACTGCTATTGCTGATGAAAATGCTATGTTGAAGACATTGCTTGAAACAGGGATGTACAAAAGTTTGAAGGGACATCAGACACTCTGCGATGTCCTCAAAAAGCAGATTCTGAACTGAAACCCTAGGAAAGAGGGTGTTGGGTTCCAGAGGAAAATGAATGTTGATGGCTCGTCTTCGAAGCCCGAGCGATGCCGAAAACCACATGGGTTGCTGCAAAGGAACCTTCAGAGATCCATCCACTTTATCTGGCTTTACATGTGCTAATCCTATTATCATTGATGAATCCTTTGATGCAAACTATAAGCTGTTCAAGAATCGTAATGGTGAAGTGTTTGCAGGTACATTGGTACTAATCTGCAGAATGGACCACCTATGAAGAAGATCTGGGTACCTAAGCAAAGACATTGAGAATCTTCCCGTGAATGTCGCCATGACACCACCAAGGAAGAAGACAAACCCTGCACCTATAGCTTCATGTGGCCCAAAGGCTTCATCTGACATCAGACTCACATGAGTCACCCTAACGCCAATGTTTTGCAGGGAAATCATGCTCAGACTTATGAATATGAGCGTGTATCTTCAAACCTCTATGTTCACAGGACTAAGAACTTTTCTGCTTATTCATATGAGTATCATTCATCTCCTGCAAGGCTATTTGCTAGGGCTCCAAAGCCAAAATTCTCAGATGCTGCACTTAGACTTATTGCTTCTAAGCCACCCCTGAAGATGTGGGTGGCAAAGAAGAACTAACTCTCTTTTGCAGAAAACAGTCTCCAGCCAGCAATCAATGGCGTCCGATACTATTGCTGGGGACCTAAAACACATTTAGGACGCATGATAAAATGTCATTCTATATACTTCACATCTGAATCGCTTATCAGTCATACTATATGTCCTAACTTTGATATAAGATGTGACAATCCCTATATGTGTCAAATGCTTATGCTTCACAACACTCTTGTGAAGCCTATCCTCCTAACTGCACTGTAGGGTACATCACCAAAAGCTTCAGAATGGATTATGGACAGTGGATGCACTAATCATATGACTGGTGATCGAAGTCTTCTCATGGACTCAACCTTACGTCCATCCGACAAGAGTCACATCACATTTGCTGACACTGGAAAAACAAGGTATTGTGTCTAGGTAGAGTTGCAATCTCAAAGGATCAACACATGGATAAAGTGATGCTTGTTGAATCCCTTGGCTTCAACTTAATGTCTGTCTCAATGCTTTGTGACTTGAACATGACTGTGCTATTTGGAAAATATCGCTACCTTGTACTAATGGAATCTGACAAATCTCTAGTCTTTGAAGGGTATCGAAAAGATGATCTATACATGGTAGATTTCTCAGCAGGTCCACAGCTTGCCGTATGTCTTCTCACAAAAGCTTCGAATCGTCGGGCTCGCATCAAGGCTAGGACATGCTGGAATGAGGAACTTACACTCACTCGTCAAGAAGAAGCATGTCATTGGCATCGAGGATGTCAAGTTCAAGAAGGATCATCTATGTGGTGCCTGTGAAGCTGGAAAGATGACAAGGGCAAAGCACCCCTCGAAGACAATCATGACAACATCTCAACCCTTCGAGCTGTTACACATGGACTTATTTGGACCTACTCACTACTCCACCCTCACAACAACTACCTGTCTCTATGGCTTCGTCATTGTTGATGACTACTCAAGATACACATGGGTTCATATAATTCTTTACAAGACTGAAGTGCAAGATGGCTTCAGGCGCTTCGCCAATCGAGCAATGAACAATTATGGCGTGAAGATTAAGCATATCAGAAGTTACAATGGCACTGAATTCAAGAACACAGGACTTGATATGTATTTGGATACAATGGGAATCACTCATGAGTTCTCTGCTCCATACACACCACAGCAAAATGGCATCATTGAGCGCAAAAACAGAACCCTCATTGAGATGGCTCGAACAATGCTAGATGAATACAAGACACCAAGAAAGTTCTGGCCTGACGCTATTGATACAGCATGTCATATCATCAACCGTGTTTACATCCATAAGCTTCTAAACAAAACATCATATGAGCTCCTCACTGGCAAGAAGCCAAATGTAAGCTACTTCAGAGTATTTGGAGCTAGGTGCTGGATCAAGGACCCCCATCACAAGTCAAAATTCGCACCTAACACGAAGGCTTCATGCTTGGCTATGGAAAGGATTCACACTCCTACCGAGTCTTCAACCTCTATCTCTACAAAATTGTCAAAACTGTGGATGTGAAATTTGATGAAACCAATGGTTCACAGAGAGAGATTCTGCCAAGTACACTAGACGAAGCTCCGCCCAACGAATCTATCAAACTGATGGGAACTGGTGAAATCATGCCTTCTGAAGCACAGCCTGAAGAGGAACTTATCATCTCAGCACCAAACCAACCTGAAGACAATGCTCAGACCGAAGACAATCCTCCCAATGATGACAATGATCAGCAAGAGCAAAGTCTTCGTCCTGTTCATCCTCGTGTTGCAAATGAAGTTCAAATAGAGAAGATAATTGACAGCATCAATGCACCTGGTCCACTCACTCGATCAAGAGCAACACAGCTAGCAAACTTCTGTGGGCACTTTTCATTTGTGTCAATATCAGAACCCAAGAAAGTTGCTGAAGCTTTTATGGAACCTGAATGGATTCAAGCCATGAAAGAAGAACTTCAACAGTTCAAGCTGAATAATGTTTGGGAACTGGTCAAGCAACCTGACCCTCGCAAGCATAACATTATTGGAACAAAATGGATATATCGAAACAAGCAAGATGAGCATGGTCAAGTCGTCAGAAACAAAGCACGTCTTGTGGCTCAAGGATATACTCAAGTTGAAGGAATTGACTTCGATGAAACATTTGCTCCTGTTGCTATGCTTGAAGCTATTCGCATACTTCTAGCCTACGCTAATCATCACAACATCTTGCTATATCAAATGGATGTGAAGAGTGCATTCCTTAATGGCAAGATTGAAGAAGAAGTATATGTCGCTCAACCACCTGGCTTTGAAGATCCAAAACATCCTGATATGGTGTACAAGCTAAACAAAGCACTGTATGGTCTCAAACAAGCTCCTCGCGCGTGGTATGATACAATCAAAGACTTCCTGAAGAGCAAAGGCTTCAAACCAGGATCCCTCGATCCCACACTCTTCACGAAGACATATGATGGTGAGCTGTTTGTGTGCCAAATATATGTGGATGACATAATCTTCGGCTGCACCAACCAGAAGTATAGTGATGAGTTTGGGTACATGATGCAAGAGCAATATCAGATGTCCATGATGGGTGAGCTGAAGTTCTTCCTTGGTCTTCAAATTCGTCAGCAAAGAAATGGCATCTTCATATCTCAAGAAAAATACCTCAAACATTGTCTGAAGAAGTTTGGAATGGAAGACTGCAAAGGCTACACGACGCCAATGCCAGCCAAACACCATCTTGGTCCCGACGACAATGGTAAAGAGTTCGATCAAAAGGTATACCGCTACATGATTGGTTCTTTACTTTATCTATGTGCATCTAGGCCAGATATTATGCTTAGTGTTTGCATGTGTGCTCGATTCCAAGCGGCACCAAAGGAATCGCATCACTTAGCAGTGAAGCGAATTCTTCGATATTTGGCTTACACCCCAACACTCGGATTATGGTATCCCAAGGGCTCAAAATTTTATTTGGTTGGATTCTCGGATGCTGATTATGCTGGTGACAAGGTGGATCACAAGTCTATATCAGGCACATGTCATTTTCTTGGTCGATCACTTGTCTGTTGGTCTTCAAAGAAGCAGAATTGTGTATCACTCTCAACTGCTGAATCTGAATACATTGCTGCTGGATCCTGTTGTGCTCAGCTTCTATGGATGAAGCAAACTCTCAAGGACTATGGCATCAACCTGAAACAATTACCTCTCTTTTGCGACAACGAAAGTGCCATCAAGATAGCCAACAATCCAGTCCAGCACTCGAAGACAAAGCACATTGAAATTCGTCATCACTTTCTCAGAGATCATGTCATGAAGAAAGATATTGATATCATTCACGCCAACATCAAGAGCAATCGCGATATCTTCACAAAGCCCTTGGATGAGAAAAGGTTTTGCAAGTTATGGTGTGAGCTAAATATCTTGGAATCCTCTAATGTCCTGTGATCAGGCACACATCCTAACACTTATGCATGTTGATGACTTAGATGTGCAACATACAAAGTAATGTATATCTTCAATCAATGAAGATTTACACTCTGAGTGTGAATACATTAACATGGAATTTGACTTCGGAGCGCCACGATAATTGTGCGCCGTGTCTGGGTCTAATACTTCCTATACGGTGGGTAACGCCACCACCAAATTTCTCTGTTTGAAGTGTTTCACTCATGGCGTTATATTGCAATGACTTCGCATTTGGTTTGTGTCCAGTTTCAGTTTATCTTCATGATTTTCTACACTATGATGATTTGATTGCTTTCTGATATATATATACTAGTGTTCTGTCCTCTACAGCATTCACTTATAGCTATGTCTTCAAGATTGGATCTTTTGAACTAAGTGAATGTGATCGGACCCTAACCTCTCTATGCTTTCTATCTCAAACTCTATCTGTCCAAATCATATGCATTCTATTGAAACCGTCGAATGTCTTCTCTGCGTCCTAGTCAACAGAAGGCAAAGAGACAAACATTAAATCTGTTTTAAATGACTTATCTTTATTGTTGAAATCCGGAGAAGTCGGAACAACTCTCCGACATGCCTGGCGGGCGTGGGAACGTGGGACAACTCTCAGTATGTTGCATGATGTGAACCGCCAGGGGCACCAGCGTAATTGCGCTGTGCCGCTCACCTACTTATAAATACTTGTCCCCAGCGGTAAAGAAATCCTTCTTCCACCTCTCCACCTCCGTCAAAACCCTAGCGCCACCGCTAGCTCTCGACGACGCCGGCGACGAAGCACTTAGCTGCCGCGACTTCTCCAACGCCGTCCTCACGCCGGCCGCGGACATCGTCCTCTCCGCCGTCGTCGTAGGTGTCCTCCGTCGCCAAGTTAGGGCACGGTAGGATGAACTGCTCGGTCTCCTATTCATCCCATCTAGCAGTTCTTCGTGCGGTAATTATAACTCTATTTTTACCACCATTTTGATCTTCAAGATTCATCCTGTTTACCGAAAGTGGTTTCTGCCTATTCAATGTTAGATCCATTATGTCTGCATCTCATACTGCCTAGTCAATTCACTTAGATTTCCTGTCTAGTTTGATTCCTCACTTGTACTTATTCACGGATTGGTACAAATCTGGAACCAACTCACCTATATAAGTGAATGTCTTCGCATCATGAGGTCAATGTCTTCAAACTGATTTATCTTCAAAATCTTCTGAGAATGCATATGACCTCTTCCCTTCCCTCGTGATCTCTAATGCTGTCACAGTACATGTCCGTGGAGAATCCTTGGTTCTCATAGTCCGCATTCGCTTGCGTATACTTACAGCATCATATCAATTCTCCTGAAGCCAGTTCCTGCTTGACCAGCAAGCGTAAGTCTCTGAAGCCTTTGAACGTATTGAAGCCATTCAGTTTGAAGTTCATGGCTGCAGAAAAATCAGCAAGGAAGGGTGGCAGACAACGCAGAGAAGGAACATCCAAAGATCTGCCTGATGACCTAGCAGAACTCTACAAGACAGATCCTGAAGAGACTTATCATCAACGCAAGACACGAATCCAATGGATTCGACGCTATTGGGCTGAAGAATGGTTCAAGTACAAGTTTGTAACCAAGGAATATGCAGAGAAGAATGCTATCAAGAGACCTTGGGGTGATATTCTCTATCGAGGCCTTCAACCCAAGAACAGAGCTGAAGCTATTGCGCAAGGCTTCTATCCTTGCATGGTCCGTGGACCTCAGCCTGAGAACGCCGATCCCACATCATTACTCTGGTGTCGTGACGATGCTCTCTTCAAGCGCAACTTCCAGTTGGCTGTGGCTTCGGCCAAGAAAAACAAGAAGTCATTGGGATTGGACTTCAACCCAGGTCCCTCTGCTCCCCGTGCTGACGGCTCCCGTGATGTTGAACCCAATATCATCGGCCCCTTCTCCAATCTCGATGGCCTCATCACCTACATCTTGGTCCAGGGTGCCAGAGTGGATCATTCTGACAATGATGCTGACTCTGATGAAGCCCCAGCTCCTCCTCCAAAGCCGCAGAAGCAAAAGAAGCAAAAGGCTTCTAAATCAGCACCTCCAAAAGCTTCTCATGCGAAGCCACTAGCCACTGCACCTCCTGAAGACAGTGTGCAGTCTGAAGATCAATCCCGTGTCTCCAAGAGAACGGAGAAGAAAAAGCAAATTGTCAGGCATACTGATCAAGCCTTGACTCCTGCCGCCATTCTGCGCGAAGAACCCATTGATCTGTCCAGTGATGAAGATCTTGCTGATGATGCCCTTGAGCAGCTGATAAAGAGCAAGGAAGAAGCAGAAATCTTCAACAACTTGCCTCTCTTTGATGTGGCAATCATCCACAACTTCATTGATGAGTGGTTCGACACCCCCAATCTCAGCTTTGAAGATTTGCAGCTTCCCATTGGCCTCAGCGTCTCTTTTAATGGCGCCATTGCTTCCGAGCTAGCTCTCGCTCAGCGCATCGTTGAGCTTAGGAACAAAATTGATTATGAGAAGGCTCAGTTCAAGAAGCATGTGGCGAAGCTCAGTGTTCAAGAGGTCAGAAACTTCCAGGTCATGCTGCATGAGCTTAAAGAAGCTTTTCTCAAGAAGCGCCAAGAAGCTCAAGGCTCACGTGAGCGCATGAAGAGTTTGGCTGATAAGTGTGTGCTTGCCTACAATGAGGCTGAGAAGCGCAAGTCACTTGGCCGTCCTGGCATTGACCCAGGATGGCAGCAAAGAAAAAGAAGAAGCTTCCTGCTGACTAGCCTGCACCTTCAAGCCAAGAAGCCCCTCGCATTATCTTCCCAAGCAGCATGTCTGGCTCGAAGCCAAAGGTCACCACATCCGCTTCAGAACAGAAGAAGACGAGGGCTGCCGAGGCTGAAGACAGAAAGAGGAAGAATACTGAAGCCTCTGATGCCGCTCCCTCCAAGAAGAAGCACTTGATTGCTTTCGTGATGCTGGTCTGCTCAACTTTGTGACAGACAAAGAACACTGGAATGAAGAGCTATTGCTTCAATTCTATGCTACTCTACACATTCGCGGCTACTACAGAGATATCAAGACATGGGTTCTCGAGTGGATGACCGGAAATGTTCATCATGAAGCCAAAGCTCTTGACATCATCGAGCTTACAGGGCTAGCCACTCCAGGAGAGCTATATGAACCTGATTGTCAGCTACACCGCAATGCTTTGGAGAGCATCTTCCATAAGCCAGAACCCAACATGAGCCAGATGTTGAGCATGATGAAGCCCTTGCCATCTGACGCTGAATATCCAACAGAGTTCTTTGTTGAAGACCTTGAGTATCTGCCACGCACAATATATCATATTATCCGGCGAACTCTACGGCCTATCAAAGGACATTCATCAGCGGCCAAGCTTGAAGGAGCTATGAATACTTTGGTCTTCTACATTCTCAATGGCATCAGCTTCAATACTCAAGAATTCTTCATCAGGCAACTTGCTGCTTCTGGGTCTGACCTATTTGGTCTGAAGTTTTATGCTCCATGGGTCATGCGCCTCATCAAGAGACACTCATCTGTCAACTATCAGCCCTCTACTCGCAATCATCTGACCTTTTTGCCAGAGGTTGATATGTCAGTTGAAGCTATATACTCTGACCCTGCCAAGAGGCCTCTTTGTCTTCAGAATGCCGAGCACCAAAGCTTCACTCAACCCATTGAAGGTGTTCAAGCAGCAACACGAATCTATCCATTGGCTGGAAATACTCGTATGCCTCATCGAGCACCTACTGAAGCCACTGAAAGCACCATTGCCCAAAGGCCTCGGAAGCGTTCTCGCGTTCTCAATGACCGAGAACTTCTTGTGGCCCTTCATCAGAAACAAGATAAGCATCACTATTGGCTCAAAAGACAGATGCAAAGCCTCTTGGTGGATGTCAATCGCATTCGTAACCTTGCCACCAAGAATGCCTTTGTTGCTCATGAGACTTGCCGACGATCATGGAAGAGCTTGACCCTGCTTAGTGCTGAAGTAGATCTTCAAGACGATGGCTTCAATGAAAGATTCTAGTATGACTCCACTCCTCCACGGACTGCTTTCCTACGTCGCACTCCATCTCTTGAAGACTCTGAATATTCTTCCTCCGCGGCAACGGTAAATGTCAGAGTGATCGATGATGAAGATGATGCTACTTCACCACCTCCTACTACTGCACGCATCAACACTGCACCAAGTTCGTCTGCACCGCCAACCAACGACGACAACCCTGCTGCTTCACCTACTCATGAGGACGAGTAGATGCTCTATGTCTTCAAACCTTTTTGGTCCTTACTGACAAAAGGGGGAGAAGCGTATGAGTTGATAGTCTTCAAGCGGGTTCATATGGGCGGTTGCATTATATTTTGCCTCGTGCTTACAACTCTTGCTTTTTAAAACATTTGGTTCTTTGAGTTGTAACACCCAAACTTGATGGTCGTCTGCTACTTATTTGCTTTACTGTGATGCGATGATAAATTCCGCATGTGCGACAATAACTTCCGCACTTAGATCGTTCTGCATGTCATTCTACTTGCTATATCATTTCATGCATGATGAATTATCTTCATAAGTTGAAGTGGATCTCCACAAGTACAACCTGCCATGTGCATTTGCATTCCAAAAGCAAATTACTTATATGCACATCTTCTGGGGGAGCCCTTGCTACTTATGAAGACAATTCCCTATCCTTACAATTTCACATACTTTATCCCCATTGAAAACTTCAACCAGTTTGTCATCAATCACCAAAAAGGGGGAGATTGTAAGTGCATCTAGTGCCACCCGTAGTTGGTTTTGGAGTATTGACGACAAAGTTGGTTGAGGGACTAATGCGTTTGTGAGAATTGCAGGATAACGCATGTAGTGTCCCTCACTGATTCGGTTTACCTACCGGAGATGACCCCTAAAAATGTATGAAGACATTGAAGACAATGGTGGTATGAGAAGATATTCATATTGAAGACTATGACATGAGAATACATTGCATGAAGACTATGGAGCGCGAAGACTGTGTGGTTTCGTTGTTTCCTTTTCTTCTTTGTTGAGTCATAGGAACCACCGTACTGTTAAGTGGGGTCCAAGTGAACTAAGTCGAGGATCAAGTGATGCTCAACCTAAATCCTATGTCTTCGAGCGAAGACAATGAGAGCAAATCTTATCCAGAGCTGGATGAGTCAGCTTTGCTTGTAGCCCAAGTAAAGTTGCCGTGTGTGTTTGAAATCTGACCGTTGGAACATGTGTCAGTTCCTTAGTGACCCAGGATCATTTCGGACAAATCAGGTCAGGTTGCCTTGTGGCTATAAATAGCCCACCCCCTACACCATAAATTGGTGGTTTCTCAGAGTTTGTGCACGGCTTTTGTCGTTTGAGAGAAACCCACCTCGAAGCATTTGAGAGAGAGAAATCCTTGCGAGGACAAAGCCCAAATACCCAGAGCCAAAGAGTGTTAGGCATCATCAAGTCTTTCCGTCTGCATGTGACTCAAGACTTATTACACTTGAGGACTGTGAATCCTCCAAATTGTTAGGCGTCGCGTGCTCGAGCATCCAAGAGTCATTGTGGATTGCCGTGAACGAAGTCTGTGAAGGTTTGGAAGTCTACCTTGAAGACTTACCAGAGTGATTGGGCGAGGACTGGGTGTCCTTAGCTCAAGGGGAATAAGGTGAAGACACCGCCTCTCGAGTTAAATCTCAGCCTCCCTAACTGACGTCATAGCTTGTCACAAAGAATCGAACTGGTCCAACAAATCCTGTGTCTTCAACGAGCGATTGGTTCTATCCCTTTCCACCCTTTACTTAAGTTTGTCTTCGTGAAGTCATTGCCTATCTGTGTATCTGTTTGACTTCATTGCTTGACTACTACTGTTGATTGGCTTCATACTATCTTCCATCCTGATCCTTACTACTTGGCTGCTCTTAGTCCTGTACTTTCACATCATTGCATACTTGACTATGGCTTGCTTATGGTAGTTTATCTTCCGCTGCATATCAACTAGGTCATTTATATTGTTTGTCTTCGAGACTTCAAAGTTTTGAAGACTTTCATAAAAATCGCCTATTCACCCCCCCTCTAGTCGATACTAGCACTTTCAGTACAACTGAAAACTTAAATTGAGAAGGAGAAGCTTTTGTTTATGAACTACATAATAAACATTAAACATGCAATTTGGTGCAAACACCAAAAATAAACAGTTGTTGCTGTCATGCCTAACCAAATATACACAACAAAGTTTGAAGGCTTGAGAAGGACAAACTTACATTAGTGGTGAAGACAGGCTCTATAAAGCCCTTGTCCATGCTGATGGGGGGGGGGGGGAATTCAAGAAGTTTACCATAGAATCTTCTTCATAAGCATTGCCTTTATTCTACATTTTGTTAAGAGTAAATATAGATGTGGTAATATAAGAAAAAATGGAGAATATTTAAGATAAGATGAAGAGTGATGCTACTTAATGAAGTAGCTATAAATGTAAGTACAATGATACAGGCAAAAGGTACAACCAAGAGCAATGCTGAGCTAAACTTCTTCAGTACCATCGGTGTTATCCAACCTTATGGTAAGAGTAAATATAGATCTAATGTGTAGAAAATGGAGGGCAAAGGAAAATAAGCTGCAGAGTGATGGTACATGAACAACTAGCTGTCAATATAAGCACACTGATAAAGGACAACAGGTACTTACAAGAACAATGTAAAGCTAAAAAAATCATTAGCATTGGATATTTTGTACACTAATGTAACCATTCATACAGATCAAATGATTTGGAGCGAACAATTGATAAGCAAGCTATCATGCATACTGCTGTCACATAATGAACCAGGTATGAATGCAAGTACAGTGATACGTCACAACATGTACTAACAAGAGCAAAGCAGCTGGCAACATATTTGTGATATCCTGTCATCCTTTTCAAACCGGAATTCTTCTTCGAGCAGATTTCCTGCAAAAGAGATCGTAAGGCACATGCAGAAAAGTAGAAGTTCAAATTGTCATGTGATGTCATAGATAGTACCTCATCTTGGGAACGATACCAGCATATAACAAGGTTTTTCCATTCAATGTCTTCTAAATTTAGCACATGAGACTTCACCGCAAATTCTTTTAATGACTTGCCATCAAAGTGTGATTTCCTCAGGTAACACCGATACTGCTGCAATGCTTCCTTGAAAAGCACAAGAAAGCTTTGCTCGTCATGACTATCCAGATTGACCCTCGCCTACTTACAACAATGTAATGTAAATCATTGATGTGTTCAATCAGCAGAAAAAGGAAAATAATCACCATGAATAATAGCACTTACACGTAAGTGGGACAGGAAGATGTGAAAATGGTGTTTGTCTTCACTATAATCTTCCCGTGATGGGAATATATGCACGTAGTCCCTAACAACATTGAAAGCATTGTCTTTTAAATTGGAAATAACTGGAATGGGGTTCCAATATGTAGGAATTGGCCGTCTCTGCAGTTGGGATAGGTCTTCGGCTGGTGGACTTGTTGTACTTTTTGCTGGAGTGGGATTTTTCTGTGGTACGACTGGTGCTATGGCAACTAAAATCGGTACACCTTTTGCTGGAGTGCAGGTCCTGTGTGGTGGGGATAGTGGTGTGGCTAGTGAAGTATGGGTACAGTCTACTGGAGTCGGTCCTACGTTTTGTGTCACTGGATGTAGAGCCAATATAAGAGGGGTGCTGTTTGATTTCTTCGGCGCCACCACGTTTTTCAAGGACTTTGCTGGTGATCCTTCGGGTTCGGCAATCACCCTCTTCCTTTTTGATGTCTGATGCACAAGAAAAACATTTGAGTGGAAAAACATGGTATGATGACAGATGGAATATATACTGATAATGGATGGGCATGGCATCTTGACATATATGATGAGTAAACTAAGCAGATGGCGGTGCAACAAAGTAGAAGAAATGCAAGACACCTTATGCAAGATACATGCAATCAATAAAACCTTGCCAAATTAGAACAGGCACCTTGATTGGTGAATAGGACAGGCCATCTGCCTTTGACTCCTCCAGGTCAGAATAGTCATTAGGATCATATTCTGAACAAGAATCTACATGTGGGGAGTGTATGAGTTTCATTGCATCTAGAATGGCACTCAATGCCTTGGTGCCAGTTTTGTAAGTCGTTGTAGTGTTCCACAATATTCTACTGATGCGCGGATTCTGATATTCACTGTGATTACGTATAATATCTGAGAAGCATGAAAACATAAATAGTAGTGAGATTATCTTTGTAATGCATAGGATATTCTAATATAGGGGCGCCCTGTAAACCCTTGTGTGCTATCACTAGATTCTGATGAGAGAGCCCATGTGTGCTGTAATATGGTGCATGCATTAATATAATCTGGCACAAGTACACAAAAAATAGGCTCCAGAAGTAAGGATAGTTGGCAGATGATAGGTTCATAATATACTATATAGAGAGTTTATTGCCAAACCATGATAACAAGATCATGCAGCAACTAGGCAGATCGTAGTGTACATAAAAGGGGTACACCATAACCAGGATATATAAATCAGGAAAGTGGAACTGGCTGGAAAATACGGTGTTGTATTGCCGCTACTAATTGAAAGCCTATCGATCACGTATAGGCCAGCTCTATCAGCTTTTGACTGCAGATGTCCCTGCTCCCCTTCCTGACAAGGAACATATTGTACGTACTAAATACAGAATAACAAAAGAGGAACATGTTGAAGAACAGAAGAGGAAGCATATTCTTGAGGTTTCGCTTCTTTGCATACAATGTTGATTGCCCACTCGTGATGAATCACATCACCCAAAGAAATGCAATTCCGTGCTGTCTCTCTATATGTGGCCACATGCATTTGGAAAATCAAGTGGGAGCATTACCTGACCATATAAATGTGTGTCTCTTAACTAATATCAGTATCATATCGCAATTCATATTTGAAGAAGTAACCTTTGGACTTATGATTGGTGTGCTGTTTAGCTTCAAGAGTGGACTGCTGCTAGTGCGACACAAAGCAGCTACACAGATCATAGTAACGGGAAAACCGTAAGCGTCACAAGTAAAATCAGCAAAGTGGAACTTGCTGGAAAATATAGGCTACTATTGCTGGTACGGCTAGAAAGGCTTCGGATACCAGCTCTCTTCAAGTGAAGGTGCGGTACTGTTAATATCAGTGTAACTCCCAAAGGCGACACAACTCCTCGCATTTCCTTGCTAATCTTATAGGATTTACGTGGGCAGGCCACTACAATTCCTATTCCTATGTTTACAAAATCCTACGAATCAAAGAGGCCCGAAGAGTTGAAAGTGTGCATCACAACCGACCGAATAGACCTCTACACTGCAAATGTCCCTGCCCCTCTCCACTACAAGGAACATACTATACTACTATCACACTCCCTCCATTCCAAAATATAAGTCTTTGTTGAGATTTCCACTATGGATCGCATACAGATGTATACAGATACATTTTAGAGTGTAGATTCACTCATTTTGCTCCATATGTAGTCCATGGTGGAATCTATACAAAGACTTGTATTTAGGAATAGAGAGAGAGTACTTATTAAAGAAGAACAGAAGAGGGACATGCTAAAGAAGAGAAAGTAGATTTTGGATAATAAAATGTTCATTGCGCAGTGTCCACGCATGATGAACCAGAGCGCATTAAGGATGCAACTCCCTGCTGTCTCTCTATATCTGGTGCACGTGCTTTTCAAAATTAAAGTAGGAACATTAGCTGACCAATTAAACATTATCTGTTTTAGTAATATCAACATCACATCAGATTTGTATTTGAGCAACAAGTTTGGAATTATGAGTGGCACTTTGTTTAGCTAGATGGATTTAGGAGCAGTGCTAAGCAGCTACGATGATGGTACTGAATATAAAGGAATGTCTGCATGCAAGTTGCGTGACTTTTGTCATTTGGGTCAGTCAACCATTTCAGGTAGTTGGATGAAGATCCTACATCTCCTAACCCTTCTTCTTCCTCATCTCTGATTCTTCCCATACAGAACACCGCATGGGCCGCTGGCCGAACCACTGGCCCCGCCCCCCGCCCTCCCCTGAACCGCCCCCACCGTCTGTGTTCCTCCGCCACCCCCACCCCCGCCCCTGCCCCCACCTGCATCAAGTTTTCTTCGTCCGGCGAGGCCCCACCACTGCCAGGCCACCGCCCCCAACCACCATCCCCACCCGAGCCCCTTCCTTTGCACTGGTGAACTCCGGCAAGCTCTCAAAAATCGACTGGCCCAATTTTGAAATTTAGTCTACTGTCATTTAACTAGTGTGGAATATAAAAGGGGAAAACCATAAGCATTGCGAGTATAGTGTTGAGCGTGCCATGGTGGATCGGAAGGTGCAAACCGGACAAAGGCAACTTCAACCAACGTTTGCTTTCAACTAACAAGTAAGTGATGGAAAACAAATTAGAGTAAAGTAGTGGCGATCTATTTTCTTGGTGTGATAAATAAGTTGAGCAGATACGAAAGAGTACCCCCTCTGGTGCAGCGTCGTGTATGCATCTGCTGAGAATTTGATGGTGCTGTGGTAGCGATGGCTTTCAGCGGCATGGAAGCAGATCTAGGAGGGTAGATGGCGGCGGCGGGGGACATATCCCGGCGTGATGGACGAGACGGTCGTAGGAGCATTGCCGGCAAGGTGGACGACAGCGGGGATGAAGCGAGAGGACGAGATGCAAGGATCCCGGTTAGAAGCCGTGGATGAGAGAGGTCGATTTCTTGTAATGGACGACGACGTCGGGGTGTCAGCTCCGGCATGGTGGAGGAGGTCAGTGGTGGATAGGGTGGTAGACGGAGGAGGCTGGGGTGGAGGGTGTTTTGGCACCCACGGAGTATGAATGCGGAAATGGAGGGAGAGAGGAAGGGGGGACCATGTCTTCAGGGCGCGCTTGTCTCAAATGCGAGGAAATTTACAAACTTATCCCCTGTTTAAAATTTCCTACATCACAACAATATTAGTCATTTGGGGATAGGGCAGTAATCTTGCATACACTGCATATTTGCTGACGGAGATTTTGTCTGACGAGAGTTTGTTTTGGCGCCCACCGTGTATGAATCAGGGAGGGAGTCGATTTTGGCCGAGGAGACACTGTGTTTTGGCGCCCACCGTGTATGAATCCGGGTGAGAGGCGGTTATGTCACGTTGGAGTGAAATTACAAACCTACCCCTATCGAAACCTATAGAAATCAAGCCAATAGGCTTTGCGTGTCAGGGATAGGCAGTAATTTTCATCTCGTAGATTTTGGTTTCGGGCGGTTACTGTGACTTTCCCCGCCCTGTTCCAATTTTGCAGAGCAAGAGTGCACGATTACCGTGCCAACTCAATTCGAATCCAGTTTGTATTCTATTTTTGTTTGGGCAGGATCCATTTTCGATTGGAATAAAATTCTATATACATCATTTTTATATATACTTTCAAAAGCACAACAAAGAATTCTGCTCCTTTATATATAAAATATGATTTACAATTACAATGATCTCAAAATCATAAGGTCGAATTCAAAAAATTTAAACCAAATTATGTTCTACTAAAATGTATGGATCAGTAGTATCTACATATTAAATAACATAGATGTGCGTGAATTCATATGAGTATGCATGTTTGATAGATCAATTTTGGTTCGAGTATGAATTACAGGTATCATCATCTTGAATTCAAATATTTGAATCCCTTTTATGTTGACATTTTCTATACACGCAACTAATTCTTGAATCTCCTTTCACACCCATCTCTCTTGCATGCTCCTTCATGTAGCTATCACTCTTTTTTCTCCAACTCACCTTCATGCTCACTTCATGTTTCTCCTGTTTTCGCAAACATGGTCTCTCGACGTATCCCTTGAGAAGTGTCACACTCTCCCTATCATTATACATTACACGGTTTTCATTATCTCTCACTTCTCTACCGTTCTTTGGTATCACTAGGTACCTAAGCTTTCTTTTTCACCGCCACACACACACACTCTCACTCATCTTTCACTCTGTCTTTCTCTCTATAGGGTTCTATCACACACCCTATCTCTCTCTAGATATGACTCATACCACTAAAATTACTCCCTCCCGCAGACAAAACATTTGTTGCAGTCTCTTTTCCGTCTCCATCCCAGTTATAAAACTGACATTATTCATTTGTTTACCGATCAGACAAACTCCCCCCTCTCTCACACACACACACAACTCCTTCTTCCACTCCCCTTCACGGCTACCGTCTCTCTCTCTCTCTCTCTCACACACACACACACACACACACATACACACACACAAAACTCTCGCTTTCGCACCCCGACTCGTATCTCTCATAAACATTGTATTGACTAGCCTCCAGATAGGTTTATACATGCGCACACTCATGCTTCCACTATCTCGTACATGTCTCTCTCGTGCTCCTTGTATCTATGTAGATTTTTCATCCCTTCTTGAGACACGCCCTCTCGATCATGCACACACACACTATCGCCTCATTTTAAGCCGATACCTCCCGCACACACACTCTTTGTGTCTTTGTCACACACGCACTCCATCCTCCTCCTCTCTCCCTCTCTCTCTCACACACAACACACACACACATGGGATTTTTGCAACAACTAGCAAGATGCCCATGTGTTGCACGGAACATCAAGATGCATTTGTATGAGTAGTTTATCTTGTGGGAAAAAAGGATGAACGAGGGAAGGCCTTATTTGCAAATGTGGAGAGGGGTGTGGTATCTTTTTGCAAAATTGCCATAGTTTCCTTCCTATCCGTCAGATATAAATCGGACGGCCTATATTGCAGGATGGCAGGCACACCATCATCACCAACTCTGTTTTTATAAGCGTAGATAGAAATTAGAGATATACCACTTCTCGAATCTTGAAACCAACCACATTCCTCCCTTATCTCATCAAAACCACCAAAGGAATATATTTTGAGTGAAACATAACATATTTTTAGTGATATACGTATTTCAAAACTAGACTCTTTTTTCTATCAAATCGGTGAATATGTATTAATCTACTTTGATCGTGTGGCAACGCATTACTACATTGCTAGTTACTACTACTGTATAATTTTTTGGACACTAGACAAACAGTGGAGTACACATACGAAGAGAAGAGGCGCACACACGCAGTCGATCTCTTGCTGTCTCGCACACATGAGAGTTACGTAAAGGCACCGTAAACAAATAAACCCTAAAACCCTAGGTGCACGATTGCTGCATGCGCGGGTACCGGGTATGTGGTGGAGCGCACCTTTGTAGGAATAGTCAGCTCGGGTGATAATTTGATCCATAGGAGTTGATGGTCGGGACCACAGGTGAACGACCTGGAGGCGGTGGCTCGCTAGTCGCCACTGATCTAGTAGCCATGTTTAAAATATCATTTTTAGTGGGGGTAAGATTTCCGATTTCCAATGGCGCGTTATAAGTACTAAGTAGGAGTAGTTTTTAGAACGATTGGTATGGAGCGAAAATGGAATTCATAACTACTACCTCCATCCTGGTTTACTAGTCCCCATCGTATTTTGGGTCAAAGTTTGTCCATGAATTTTACTTGTAAAATGTGAGTGGAAAACCAGATTTTGTTACCCAAACAAAAAAGGACTGGAGGGAGTGATTGCTCTGACACGGACTCGACCTCTCATAGCGCAGACATTGAACTGGCGCGTCGGCCAAGAGGGCCCCACTCACTGCAGGCCAGGCTGAACACGCATCCTAGAACTTTTTTAGTCCCAACTAAAAAGTTGCTAGTCCCTAAAAAGTCCCTACCTGTTTGGTTCCTGGGACTAAACATGGACTGAAAGACCATGTTACAACTAAAAGTCCCAAAAAGACTCTCCCTCAGAGTCTTCTTTCATAAGTCCCAAATGCTCACTTTACGTCCGTATAAGTCCCTCCTGTTTGGTTTAGATGGGACTAAAAGGGACTTTTTTAAGTCCCTACACCAATAAGTCCCTATAAACAAACACCCCAGACTGCCCCGCCTGCCTCCATTGAATCCGCGCGTGTGCCGGCAACACGCCATTCTGCGAGCCGACCGGCATTTTAGAACACAACGTCGGCTGGCTCCTCTCGTCCGCTTGCTATTTAAACGAGGCCAGGCGCCTGGCAAGAACCGCACCACGTCGCTGCTCCCCATATCCTGCCCCTGGTGCATCAACTCGATGCTCCAAGCCTGCTCGCAGAGGAGTGGCCAGTTGCTGCACGGCGGCACACGGGGGACAAAGGCGTCCAGTGCACCGTGGTTGGCCGCGCCATCCGACGCAAACGTTGGAGGAACCACGACATGCTGGTGGAGGTGGCCAACATGTTTGCAGCCATCGCCGACACCAAGGAATAGTAGACCACGGGAGCAAACGCCGCTCTGAACCCACGAATGCTACGACCACCGCGTCGCCGGCATAGACACCCAGTGTGTTGCCCGGTTTGACTCAAAACATCATGGACCCCAGCCACGGCCCGCATTAGAAATTATGCCTGCTTCTAGAAGTTATTCGCGATTAGTCAAAATATGACCAAAATATAATTAATTACGCATGGTCTTGACTTGTTCTGCTCGCACTAGTAGTAGGAACTAGATGTTTTTCTTTATTTATAACTCTCCTCATATTTTTTTGGCTTTGAAGTGAATCATGGTTGTGGACATTATCTATGAATGTGCAGATATCTGTGAACATGAGTTTGATGTGGAAGTTGAACTTGGAATGTTGGGCTTGCACATGAACTATAACATGTCCAATGCTTCGTCTGTTATTGTTTGGAAAGTAATTGCTATTATTATATGACCCCAAAAAATTATTTTGTGCCACATCAGTAGATGCACAGACATCACAACAGGCATGCTTACTGGATAAACACTTGAACCTAGCTAATATGAAGGAAAATTTGTATTGACAACAGTTTTAGATAGCAGGAGACGCCTAGCCTGCTCTGCCTCTGCTAGCTTCTTTCTGGCTTCTTCCATATCTTCTTTGGCTTGGGTGAAGAGAGCATCTGATTACTCTTTTCACTTCTTTAGGAACTCAACTACATTCTCAAGGGCTATTACACGCTTTCTTTCAGCCATTAGTAGAGCCACGAGGACACGAACAGTTGACGACTCCACCTGGCTTGTGTGTAATTGTAACACCCCAAAAATTTAACCAGGTTTTAGTTATTAAAATTCTGCCAGGAGTTTTAAAATTTTGCATTCTGGATTTTTCTATGGATTTCAGAAACTCTTCTTTTATTGTTAAGGAGTTTTATCTTTTCCTAGTGGAGCTTTCCAAAGTATATTGGACTTTTATGCTCTCTGTATAGCATTTTCTTAATCAGTAGAATTATTTATTAAATTATTTCACCCTGAACTTTATTCATTAAAATGAGTTGTTTTAAATTTTGGAGCTCTTTTTGAACTACAACCATTTGATATATTTATCTAAAAATCTAACCAAAATTTGGAGATGTCATGTGATGTCTCTAAATCACTTTTGTGCAATAATATATTTAATTCATTGCATATTTTGAGTGCTACACATGTTTTTCTCCTCTGGTCCAGTGAACAGTTTTGCACTACAACCCTTTTAAATATTTGTTTCTAGCTTCCACCAAAATTTTGGGATGTCAGTAGGAGCATATCATTCCATTATATGCAAAAATCCAGGGATGTTCCTTGAAAATTTTGAGTGAAACAACCTCATCTTCATTCTGGTCCAACATGATGGTTTGTATAGCAACCATATTTTTTCTTGCTCTTTAGCCCTTGATTCTTTCTCTTACTTTTAGTCCTCCATGCTAAACCCCTAAGTCCAGGAGCATGCAACCATTGGCATAATTTTTGTTCATGAAATAATGCCATTCACCTCCTGTCCAGATTTGGAGTTCTGCAAAACTTGCACTAGCAAGTTTGTGCTTTCCACCAACTAACCTCACCACCCTCTCTTTCATCTAAAGAGACCCTGATCTGGAAGATTTGACCACCCCAAGAATTGCCTAGATGCCTTTGGCATTTTGTCAAACACCTTACGGGCATAATCTGTGTTGACATGAATTTTGACACTGCACTGTGAGCTTGCACCGTTGATCAAACCAACTTGTCCACTAGGCTCCCAGTTACTCCTAACCTAGGTCTGTTAAGTGCCAGCCTCACCCAAGCCCTGTAGCAGGCCCTGGCATTTCGTCGAACACGTCCCGTGCATGCCCAGAGCGCGAACAGAGCGTGCGTTTGGCACGCACGTGCGTCCGAGCCATCGCGTCACTCCCCGCACTCAATCCCGTCCGTGACCGACCGCAGCCAGCCCGCAATGTCCCCTTCTGCACCCACCAACCCCGCAGCACTCGCCACGTCTCCGGCAGGCCAGCCACTAGCCGCCACCACCGCCCGACCGCTCCTGCACAAGCCAGCGCCGCCCAAGCCACCAGCACTTGCCACCTGCCTCCTGGAGCAGTGCGTGCTCATCCACAGCATCGTCCTCTAGCACTCGTCGCCGCCACGATGCCCTGCGGCTACAGAAAGATGGTCGCCAACGAGCTCATCCGCGGCCGCCACTGAACCGACCTCGTTGCTCTATAAAAGGAGGCGTCCGAGCACGTTGCGTTCGCGAGGCAGCCTCAGCATGCTCCCATAATGCTTCTGTGACCGCCAATCAACCCAGGGAGGCAGTTCGCCGTTGTCCTTATCGGCGGCCGCCTCGGGACCGACCTCCAGCGCGTATATAAGGACCCCGGAGCTCAAACGAGACCTTGAGCAACCTCATATGATCCTCCTAGTGCTGCCTTGGCCAGCAGTCGAGAGAGGGAAGGCCTTCTTCCCCGAGTCCGGCCGGTTCGGTCGCCGCCAAGCCCCGGTCGATTCCATCGCCACCAGTGCCTCCCCCTCTCCACTCTCTCCACCAGGAACCCCCACATCCTCCCGTGAGACTTTTCCCCTACTTGATTTTGATCGGGAGCCATCGCCGCCACAAAATCACTTCGCCACCGAAGCCTTCCTCCGCCGCAGAGCTCACCGCCAGTGAACCCCTCCACCTCTGACAGCCCCGCAACCACCGGAAAGATCACCCTCGACCTGCGGATCCATTCCCACCCACAACTCCCCACAAGGACCCGCCGTTCGCCGGCGACGGTCGCCGGAGTCCCGCCCCCGCTCGGGACAGAGGGAGAAGAAGGAAGGTGGACTAGTCAAACCTGACTAGTGGGCCACCTAGGACCCACTGTCAGTGACCCCCGCACGGCCCACGTGGAGTAAGTGGAAGCGCATTTCAAAAATACGCTTTCGACGTGTACAGGTTTAGTTGAAACGTTTTCTTTTCTGTATATTTTTTTAATAACAGATTTGACCAAAACTTTGACCGGCTGTAACTTTTTAAATACAACTCCAAATGAATTGATTCTTTTTCCTACCTCTCTCAAATAATGTCTAGTTTATTTTAAGATTTATTTGAAAAAAAAATTCAGAACAACTTTTTGTGCTGTTTTTATTTTGTGTGTTAATTCATTTATATTGCTAAAATAGGATTTTTGAAGAGAGGAGAAATATTTCAAGAGTTTGAAATGCACCCTGCCTTTCCACACATTGAAGGCAAGCATTCTGAACCCCGGCATAATATTTTTGGCGTGTTCGTTGACACGTTTATATCACCACCTCATCTCGAAGGACTTGTTATTTCATGTGATATGATCATTTGCATGGATGCATATTAGTGATTTCCATGCTGTTGGGAATGAATATACTTGTGATGGTAATCATCCTCATGTATCTTGCATGCATGCCGGAAAGGAATCCGGGAAAACCTCTGCCTTGGGTTGGCATGAGCTTGTCGCCGGTCTCCGTCGGGACGGGTATATCCGGTATGGCATAGTAAGATATAATGAGTGTTGATTGTATTGGTCGAAATATGTTTGTTATGCATGTCATGTAGGGAAATTATAAACCTCCTGAGTCGATCGTAGATCGAGTCTTGTTCCAGTAACCCCCACACTTGCTTCGTGCTACCACTTGTCCTTGCCACAGGTAGGGTACGGTTCAGTAATTTGTCAACCCCTTTCTAGCACACACTGCATGTAGGGGCGGGATGAGGGTACCACGGCCATGGATTAAAGCCACTCATCCGGTCAGGGGGCATGGGTGTTTCGGTTGTAGACGAAGGGATAGCTTCCCCAGTTTTGCGCGCGGTATAATTTTTTTTGATCCCATGCTAATCGAGGTTGTAGCCTCCCACTTAGAGTTTTGCTTAACGAGTGTCTGGTGATTCGCATAATCGTAAGTTAAGTCGGTGTGCAAGTCAGTGCGCTTTCATTTAAAAGACCATAGACGGAATTAGTCCCGATGGATTAAAGGAATCTGTTACTCGTGGGTAAAGAGTACACCCTCTGCGAGATTAAACCTATTGAATAGCCGTGTCCATGGTTAAGGACTACATGCCGGATGGGTCAAGTGTCGGTCTTAGTGTCGGTCTTGGAGGTGAAACTGTTAAACCGTAACGGGAATTACTACTTGTGACTTGTGATAATTATGATTATTATTATTGTTGACTAACCCGTGATATTATTGTTATCATCGAGTATCTCTGGGATGGTTCTACCTCCGGGATATTCACTATGATTGTTTATTTTAAAGCCCTTTATGTGGTGTCGCCGACGCCTCGATTGTGGCATTTCTTTTAAAGCCCTTTATGTGGTGTCGCCGGACACCCGATTGTGGCATTTCTTTTAAAGCCCTTTATGTGGTGTCGCCGACGCCCGATCGTGGCATTTCTTTTAAAGCCCTTTATGTGGTGTCGCCGACGCCTTGACCGTGGCATTTCCTTTAAAGCCCTTTATGTGGTGTCGCTCGACGCCTTGGTGGCATTTCTTTTAAAGCCCTTTATGTGGTGTCACTCGACGCCTTGACCGTGGCATTTCTTTTAAAGCCCTTTATGTGGTGTCGCTCGACGCCTTGACCGTGGTATTTCTTTTAAAGCCCTTTATGTGGTGTCGCCCAGACGCCCGACTGTGGCATTGCTTGTTATTTATTTCATAAATTTTAATACTACTATGTTATTGCAATTTTATAAATAACTTGCTTGCACGCATCAGAGTTTTATTTATCTTTTGTGACTGACGTCATGAGCATAAAATATTTTCAGCACATCATTGTTATATTATACCTGTGTTCATAATGTTTGCGAGTACATTCAAAGTACTCACTAGCTTGTCCCTGGCTATTGTCTTGGCCAGATTTTCTTGCACGGAGAGGAGCGACGCGATGACAGCCCCGGAACCTAAGCAACGGAGATAGCAGCCTCGCGGAGATAGGAGTTAACCTGGTCAGCTGTTCCTGTGGGAATTGGAGTCCCATAGACACTGGTGATCCACAAACCGCTTCCGCCATCAACCACTAGAAACCATTTGTTGTACTCACAGGCCAGAATGGTCTTGTACTGCATATTTTGTATTTTGCTTGGAATTTCTGTATCAAGTTGGAGCCTCATCAGCTAACAGTAATCCTGGGGCTGATGAGCACGACGGTCTTTTTCTGGAAATTGATACCCGGAAAAAAACCGGTCGTGACAGTAATCTAGCATCATCTGGGAACTTGCACCTTGTGTCTAATCCAGCATCATTAGGGAATGGGCACCTTGTGTGTAATCCAGCCTCATTTGGGAAACATGGTCTCGAGGTTGACCATACTTCCCCCCTTGCAGGAACTGCATCCTGACATGAAGTTACTTCTTTTTTAGATCAATACGCAGAGCAACCCAGATCCATTTAGTAGAAGCTAGATAAACAGGATTCAGAGAAGTGAATTCAAAAGGAAAAATATAAAAACAAACTCCAAGGTGGGAACACCCACTTACTACATCAAGCTAAAAATGAAAGCATTAGAAAGAGTAAGACTCTTCTTATTACACATCGAAGAACACGAGGCTAAGAGAAACATAAACTACAACATATACACATCAAAGAAGACAAGGCAAAGCGAAAGTAATTAAAAGGGTGTTACTCACCAAAGCTCGTTTTACAGGTTCGATGCAACTCCTCTTTAACTTGCCACGCTCCTTGAAGATGTCCCCAATATCCCGTGTTTGGTCTTCATTGTTCCTCTGCATGTTCGCACTCGTGGTTTTAAAATCTCAACATGGCAAGAAAAATATACTAGTAATACTCACGCATCTTGTGGGCAATGTTAAAGCACTCGTCTGCCATGTTAGAGCATCTCCAACAGAAGCACAACGCGTGATGCGTTAAAAAGCGTTTACAGCGCCGGAATAGCCAGTTTTTGCAGGCCCGGAGTGCTGAGATAGAGAAGTAGATATAGGGAGTAGAGAGTAGAGACATAGATAGTTCTCAGCATAGACATAACATAGATAGATAAAAAAGTAGATAGTTCAACTACTCCACATCGTCCGACTCCTCCTTGGTGATGTCCTCCTCCAATGTCTCAATGTAGGCGTCAAGATACCGATCGTCATCGGAGTCCCAAGGCGACGCTACTCCTAGCCTCATGTTGAATTGAGCGGGCGCGTACGCTTGTGCTCGCGATAGGCGGCTTGCTCCGCCCTCCTCTTCTCCCTCTCCGCCCCTCTTTGTGCATAGAACTCGCGCTCGTTGATGATGTCCTGCAGGAAGCGTTGGCGCCATAGCGCCATGGCTTGCTCGTCCATCTCAGCGATGCCGAGACGGTGCTCCCATCTCCGGTTGTCGCGACAATCCTCGTCGGTGATAAGCCGCGGCGGAGGCGCGAGCTCCTGCGCCCGCTCCCGCGTCGACACGTTGGGGAAGTTCAATGTTGTATGAGGCCATCGAAGGCACCATGCCGCCGCGTCGTACGCGCGGGCGGCCTCGTGGCGGTGTCAAAAGTGTCGAGGCCGAGGCGCATCCCGCGGAACCGGATCTCGGTGGAGAAGCCGCCGGAGGGGCGCGCGCAGACGCCGCAGTATCCCCAAGTTTCTCGGTGATGCAGCGGCGGCAGGGCGAGAAAGAGCGGGGAGAGAGTGGTGGCGAGGCACAGAGTTGTGGCAAGGCATAGAGTGGTGGGAGGGCGTTGGAATTTATAAAGCACGCCGGATGCCACGCGCCAAAACTAGCGCGCGCCCGACCACTTTTTCCTGCGCGCGTGCGATCCTTTCCCGACGTCCCTGCTATCTCTACTCTTATATTTATTTTATATTTATATTTATCTTTACTCTTATAAAAACAGAGTTGGTGATGATGGTGTGCCTACCATCCTGAAATATAGGCCATCCGATTTATATCCAACGGATAGGAAGGAAACTATGGCAATTTTGCAAAAAGATACACACACCCCTCTCCACATATGCAAATAAGGCCTTCCCTCATTTATCCTTTTCTCCCACAAGATAAACTACTCATACAAATGCATCTTGATGTTCCATGCAACGCATGGGCATCTTGCTAGTTCTATTAAAAATTCCATCATTTGCCACACTACTGGTTGCAGATGAAGAACCTACCCAAGCACAACATGATACAGGAGTGACGCACAATTACAAGGTGATATTTTGTTGGACAATGGAGGCTATAACCAATTAATTTTACAGGAACAATAGCGACCAGGAAATTTGAAGGGTAGGTATGAACAATACTGGAACTGCACATGTACTGCTAAGAGATTCAATACACACATTACCAATCGAGGAGGAGTACGATGGCCGCGGCGGCCTCTGTGCATCATGGTCGGCAACAAGAGTTAGTACATTGTCCATGACGGTGGTGCTTCTGTGCTTGACGTGGGCTTTTGGGAAGTAGATCCGAGACCATGGAAGACAGTGCCGGGGAAGAGGCTCCGTGTACGACGATGACGGTGGACCGACTCCAGTGCAGCCTACGACATCGTCGATGAGGCAGATGCGCTGCGGTGGACGAGTGCGTAGATGTAGAAGGGGAGGAGCACAAAGGTTGCGGCGCCATGGAGAAGTCTATTTTGCAGTGGGGATAGAAAATGGGGAGTATTCAGGTGTACTACTCTGGGTGCGGGGGTGGGGTTGGCTGGGTAGGGTGAACCTGAAGTTACCAAAACAACCCCCTACAAAGCGTAATCCGTACGCCTGTTCCGAAGGGTATGATGATAACTTCGCGCTGCTCGAATCAGGGTCGTGGGAGATTTTCCCGCTGACCTCAAAGTTTTGTGACACTGAACTCCCCGTGTGGCGTGTTGGGTGATTGGGCTAAGCAACTAGCGAGTAGTACTAGTAGTTAGGAGTACTAGTAACTACTAGTACTCCCTCCGTTTTTATTAACTCTGCATATTAGGTTTGACTGAAGTCAAACTTCCTAAAGTTTGACCAAGTTTATAGCAAATATAATCATTTACCATAACAAATATGTATGATGTGAAAGTACATTCAATAGAGAATCTAATGGTATTTATTTGTTATTGTATATGTTAATATTTTTTGTTATAAACTTTGTGAGAGTTTACAAAACTTGAGTTTGACCAATGCTAATACGCGGACTTAAATAAAAACGGAGGGATTACACATTTGTTTTCTTAGTTTGTAGTGAACTAATCATTTGTTGTAATCATGAAATAAATATATTAGGCTACTGACTTTGAATGTAATGGTCTATACAATTCAATAGTTAGAATCATTGTTGAATTCCAAGATGTATACGAGGTCTATTGTACTTCACAATATGCTCAAACTCACATAATCCGAGTCAAATGAAAATCTAAATGCATTTCATAGTTATTACTTTGTAGTATGCAACAAAACCAACCATAACTCTACATCATCCATTATAATAGAAACATTTTGAACACATCCCAATGTGTGAATGAAACTTGTAGAGAGAGCTTGCGAAGATGGAGCAGATAGGGCGGGAAAGATTGTATGTATGTGGGCGAGAGAGTAGGAGACAAACCTAGAGAGAGAGAGAGAGAGAGAGAGAGAGAGAGAGAGAGAGAGAGAGAGAGAGAGAGAGAGAGAGAGAGAGAGAGAGAGAGAGAGAGAGAGGAAGAAGTTAGGTCTATGAGAAAGATGGAGACATGTAATATACGTGAGATGCGTGTGCATCCGGATATTGTACACGTGGAAGGAGAAGAGACAAAAGGTTTGATGAGAGAGCTAGAAAAACATGGACGAGAGGGGAAGGATCTCGTGGGTTGAGGGATTGATAATTTTATGTGGGAGAGAGAGGGATTGGTAATTTTGTGCGGGAGAGAAGGGGGAGGAGTCAGTCAGCCGTTGTCACATCATCCTGCTTCCAAATGGCCCCGCATTCTCTAGTACAGTGTGATCGCCGTCTTCGATCTCCTCTATGCCCTCTTTGAAGACTGAGGTGGTGTGCATGCTGGGGTGCAGAGAAGCACAAGCGAGAGTGGTCGCCATATAACCTTGGATGGGGATGGATTGTGTGCTCGGGGAGGGGTGTGTGTGTGTGCTGTGTGTGTGTGTGTGTGTCAGATATTGAGAGAAAGTAAACCTATGGAGAGAATGTGTGTGTATGTGGCGAAAAGCTACATGCTAAATAGGGTCTTCACGAAGAGATTGTGTGTGTGAGATAGAGCGATGTGTGGGCCTTAAGGTGGGCAGGGGTCGGGTGAGGTTGTCAAAATGTGTGCGTTGATGCATGTGTTACATGCGATCATGCGAGGGGCGGAAGAATCGAGAGAGATGGTTGTTCTGTTACGGATGCTCCTCTCTCTCTCTCTCTCGCACACACACACACAAGTACAAATAGAAGACCGTTCTCTCATGTATACACAACGTATCGGCATCTCTCTATGTCCCACTCATGCATGATCATTTGCCCATTCACACCTCTCTATGTCTCTATCACACGCACACCGTCTCCACATTGCCCTTCCGCCGCAACACACATATGGACACATACACACGTTCTCTCTCAGTTACACACACAAATCAGTATTAAAAAAACTAGGGCGCACCTAAAACGTCCAAATCCAAATAAACACGAACTGAACCTAAATTCAAATATATGGAAATATTGTAGCGTGAAGAACTTTTCCAGGAAAGAAAGTTGAGTAATATTCGGGGATTGTTTTCACACACACAAAAAGGTTCGGTGGATGTCCTTCGAGCGCGACACGGTGATGCACCGTTCGATCGACCGCGCGGCCGCGGTGCACGCTCTTGCACAGGATTCCGTATTGTTACTATGGTAACTAATATAAGCACTGCCTCAGATTAATGTTTACGTGTACTAGTACAGTGTTCTTTTAAGTTTGACCAACCCTATATAAAACTAAACTAAGCTCCCATATGCGCACTCTTCAATATGCCGCCGCCGCCATTGCGCATGCCAGCGCTTGCCTGCTTCGACCAACCATTTCTCGCCCATCACCGACGTGTCGCTGCCATCCCTGTGCCATAAAGCCGAAGGCTCGCCCGCTCACATTGTCTGTAGTCCCTCCTCGCGATGCCGCCGCGCTACCAAGCACGCGAGCAGCTGGTGGAGCGGCGTCTATGCATGTAGCATACGAAGAGGAGGATGAGCGCGTGCTCCAGCATGCCAGCGAGGAGGAGCTAGCGTGTCATTGTCATCTCCGCCCGCGCGGAGGAGGCACCCATGGTGGCTGTTGCGGCGGAAGCCGGTCACGCATGCGTCGAGCCCGTAAACCGGGTGCGGATGCAGAATCTACCTTCGAGACCTTGAATGCCACGTGGATCCTGCAATCCGAAGGACCAATTTGGGTCAGTCGACTCTTGTCAGCTGTTGGATGCAACATGGATGGCCAGAAGGGCTTCTTCAACCTCCGAAATTGATGCACTGTTCATCTTCTCTCTCAAGCATCGAGCCGCCAGCCCGCCACATGCCTAACTGCCCGCCACCTCCACCCCGCCCTTCCCTCAACCGCCTGCCACCGCCATGCTCCCCCCACCCCGCCATCCGTTTAACCCCGGGCACGATCCATTTTTTTGGTGAACTTCATTTCACATCCAACACTCATAAGATAGACCATGGGCACCCTGCCACCCTAATATAGATACTGGGGTAGCTTCTCTGCTGTTTTATTCCTTCACTCCATCGAACTTCTTTCACAAATCGACTAACCCAAGTTATATTACTAGTACATACGTATTAAGTACAGTAGGAACACGAAGATACGAGCAGCAGTAACAACTACAAGAACAGTAGTAAGACATACTAGTACTACTGTTGGTACTAAAGAGTTCAAATAATGAGAAAGAACATAAACATAGTTATGCTGGGGGCTCAGCATCAGCACAACACACCCCTGAAATAAAACTAAACAACTAGTCCGCTTGACACTGTGTCGGTGCAACAGACCCAGGGCCAGTTGACCTGACTGTGCACAGGCACAAGATCAAGATTGAAGCACCAGAGCCAGACACCAAGAGACTTGAAGAACCAACTAACAGATCAGCAGGAACCAAGGCTGAGGCAGAAGGTGTCGGCGTTCTGGGAACGGGGGTCCCCAGACTTGCCTGCCTGCGGCCTGCGGCGTGGCTCAAGTGGTGGCCCAGTACGGCCCATCTTCATCAGCGCAAGACTCAAGACCCTTGCGAGGGGCCAAGCCTCACGGGGCAGACGACACAAGACTTCCTTAGGAACGGCCTCGCCAGGCAGGTCCGCGAGGAGGCGAAGAGATCAAGGCAAGGTACCTCGCGAGGTGCTCATGACGCAAGCCGTGACGATCGAGACCAGGCGGGCGCCGACCTGCGCAGTGTCCTTGTTTCCTCTTTGGGGCAAAGGGGGCAAGCACAGGCGTGGAGTACCGAGGCATCAGGCAAATGTTGCCATTTCAGTGCAACGAGACCAAGACCAGCAGAGCGGAAGGATGGAGGTCACCGTGGAGCCCAGGACGACGTCATCACCAGTGCCTTTGGCAGCCAAAGACCAACTTTAGTCAGGATAACTTGTACTAGATGTTCCCCTTCGAAATGGCCGTTGTTGACGCCCTTCTCGCTCAATATTTGGGAAGAGGGCCAGGGCCTCTATAAATAGGGATAGCCACCGCAGTAGAAAGAGGGGGGATCGAGTGCTCATTATATCGAGAGGCGACCGAACTCATCCAAGCAGTTCATTGCACCAGCTCAAGAACGCCTCTCGTGAGGCAGTTCATCCTTTGTACTGTTCATCATCAGCCCCTGAGGCAATCCACCACACCACACACTAGAGTAGGGTATTACACCACAACGGTGGCCCAAACCAGTATAAATCTTGTGTCCCTCGTGTCGTTCATCGTTTAGCTTAGATTCTCGCGAGGCGGCCGGACATGGATCAGTAGGGGGAAGATCTTCGCGCGCACCCCAGAGTTTGAACCTTAAGGGTCTGCCGGAACCCAACATCCGCCATTTGGCGCGCCAGGTACTGGTGCGCCGGAATCTTTCTTCCGCTATTTCACGTTCGATCTTCCGTCGTGTCCATGGCAGACGCTCGCCGGGCTCGCGCCGAGCCTCGGGCTGCTCTCACCGCCCGCGTCGCCCAGACAGCTCCCGTCGGTAGGTGTCCCCATCGTTCCCCGTTGCCTGCCACCAACGCCGCCACTGGCCCAATGGGGAACAAGCAGCAGGCCTCGTCGCTGCATCCTTCGGTGCGGAAGGAAGGCCGCACCGCCACCCCGTCGCTGACTCCAGCCGGTTCGTCGTCCCACGCCCGTCGCGCCCCCACGGACGCGCACGCCGTGCTGCTCCTAGCGCGTGAGCTCCTGCACTATCGTCCCATCGACGACCTCTACGAGGAGTGGCTTGCTCGCATCACTGAGCTCGTCAGCGCCGCAGGGGGCTCCCCTACGCCGTCCCTCTCACTGCCTCGCCCTCCGTCCTGCGCAGGAGGCGCAGATCAGGAGGTGCCTCCGCCACCTCCTCCCCAAGAAGGCGCCCTGGCTCCAAGGCGCGCGGCCCCAGGACGAGATCCACCGCGTCCGGGGCCCGCGCGACAAGAAAGGAGCTGCCAAGAAATCCCTCATCCCCAAGAAGGTGCTCGTGTGCTCCCGGCACCGGTGCGCCATGACCGCATCCCTGCGCCACCACGTCAAGATCCCGTGCTGCTCCGGGCAGCGGCGCGCGGGAATCCCCAGGAGCAAGCCCCGCATCAGCAGAGAGCTCCGGTGGCCACCGCAGGCTGCCGCGCCTTCACCACCGAGCTACGTGGTGTCGCCTGGCCAGGCAAGTTCAAACCCGACTTGCCTCCTCGCTACGACGGACCGCCGACCCTGCAGAGTTCCTACAGCTTTATGAGCTGGGCATCGAAGCCGCCAACGGGGACGAAAAGGTCATGGAAAATTGGTTTCCCATGGCACTCAAGGACGGTGCCCACACCTGGCTCCTGAACCTGCCTCCTGGCATGATCTCCTCCTGGGACGAGATGCGCACTCGCTTCCTCACCAACTTCCAGGGCACTCGCGACTGTCCGTCGGCTGTGGGTGACCTGCCGCATCAAGCGGCAGCCCGGAGAGACCTTGCAGAAGTACATCCAGCGCTTCAGCAACGCTAGCCTCAAGATTCCCAGGGTAACCGAGGAGGCCATCATCTCGGCGTTCTCTGATGGCGTCCGTGACGTCAAGATGAAGGAGGAGCTGGCGATCCACGAAGATCTGTGCACGTCATTGGAGTTGTTCAACCTGGCGACCAAGTGCGCCAGGGCTGAGGAGGGACGCCTCTCCCTTCTCGAGCTCCCAGCAGCAGACCCAGAAGAGAAGAAAGTCAAGGCCAAGGATGTGAAGCACAAGGGAACCGCTGTGCTTGCAGCAGAGCCGGACATGAAGCACGGCAGGGACCAGCCAGAGTCATCCAAGGGCAGCCGGTACTGTGTGTACCATGATCTCCACACCCACAACACCAAGGAATGCCAAGAGCTCAGGGCCGTGCGAGAAGGCCGCGTCGGTCGACACCCCGAGCGCAACGATCGGGGCTACCACCGAGGCGGAGGAAGAGGTGGAGGACGATGGGACAACCGTGGTCCTCACCAAGGGTGGCGTGACCGGCCTTGCGAGGACCGCTGGCAGGATCAGCCTCGCAGGGGGCTTGGAGGGATCAGCCTCGCGAGGATCGCCCGCAAGGCAATGCAGAACTTCCTCCTCTGCCACCACCACCAAGAAGGAATGACGACCATCATCAGGACGTGGGGGCTGGGGGCTTCCAGGAGCCACGTGCAATCGCTTGCATCTTGGGCGGCGCTCAGGCCCCAGACTCTCAGCGCATCTTCAAGCAGTTTGCTCGCGAAGTGAATGCAGACCTCCCCAAGCTTGAGGCCATGCACCCTCTCAAGTGGTCTGCGTGCGCCATCACGTTCAACTCAGCGGATCAGCTCAAGTGCGCGGCAACGGCCGGTGTCCTCCCGATGCTTTGCTCCCCAGTCATCGGCAATGTGCAAGTTACCAGGACCCTCATCGATGGCGGAGCAGGGCTCAACGTCCTGTCCGTCGAGACGTTCAACAATCTTCAAGTTCCATACGATCAGCTTCAACCAACCAAGCCCTTCTTAGGAGTCATTGATGGTTCCACTGTCCCGATAGGGCAAGTCCGCCTCCCTGTCACCTTTGGACAGCGCAAGAACTACCGTACCAAGCTCATTGACTTCGATGTCGCCCACATTCGCCTGCCATACAATGCCATCCTCGGGTACCCCGCTCTGGCCAAGTTCATGGCAGTGACTAACCATGGCTACAACGTCCTCAAGATGCCAGGAAGTGGCGGAGTCATCACGGTCCCCTGTGAAGAGAAGGATGCGGTGTGCTCTCTCGAGCGTGCCTTCCAAGCCACGTCAATCGAGGACCCAGACAGAAAGAGTGGAAACCTTCCTGAAGCAGCTCCCAAGAAGAAGAAGACGTCACCTGGCTCAAGGCCTCAGGAGGAAGGCACCTCCGGAGGCGCCACATCCGGACATGCGCCCATCCAAGGGGCGCCAACCACCAGCGCATAGGGAGGCACGCCCGGCGCCCTCCTCGGGCAAGGCTCGGGGTCTCTCTCTTGGGGGGCCACTGATTTTCCCAAGATCACAAGGGAGGCGCTCGGGCACCACTTGGAGGCGTGCTTCGCGGCACGTTTCCCTCAGGAAGGCGTAAGGCAAGGAGGGCCCAACCCTCAGGAGTTCATCACCAAGGTCGCTCAGGAGTTGTAGGAATCAAGAGTCATGCGTGGCAACCGCCGCCTGCCCAGTGTAGCTCCTCATCCAGGCGAGGATGGCGGGCTGCGCGTCTGCATCGACTACCCAGGGCTCAATCGAGTCGCGTCTCAGGAGTGCTTCTGGCCTTTGCGTGGGTCCACCGCACAACTACGTTCGCATGCCCTTCGGCCTGCCGAACGCAGCTGCTGCCCACCAGCGCCTGATGAGGAGCATCCTGGAGGCTCAGGTGGCCAAGAATCACGCGCTCTTGGAGGAAATGGAGATGGACCTCGCCGAGCCGCCCGGACCTCCTGAGCCTCCCGAGGCTCGGAGCCCCGAGGGCTCGTAAGGATTGGCTTCTTCACCGCGCACCGCCAGCTACTCCAACACTCGCTCTGCAATGGTATCAGGTGACTTCTGTCAAGTTTCATTTCAGCTAGGAGCGCCCTCAGGGCTGCATCATTCCCAGGTCGCGTGGGTCTGTCCCCGCGGCATGTATCCGTTTTGCTTACGTCTTCAGCTTACCTTGTTGGGGGCGCCCCTCGGGCTGCATCATCCCCAAGCCGCTCGGGCCTGACCCAGCGGCATGTGCCTTTCTCTGCATCTATCTAAGTTGATTTGCTTCTTCATGCTTAACCTGCTTGAGATAATCGCCATCTCGATTGACACCTACCTTTGAAGCCGCTCGCTCTGGCACGTCGCTTGCGCATGGTTCCGTCCTTGCAACGCCGACAAATCTGAGTGGTCGAGCTCTGGCCGCGGCAGCCCCGCATAGCGCTACCTCACCTGGCCCTCAGTGCCTCAATCACTCCCTCGGAGCAACCAATGGTTGGCTGGCAACCGTGATGGCAGTCCGTGTTTTCCTCGTGTTGGTGTGCAGGATCCACCTAAGGAGTAGCATGGGGGGCGTCGTGAGCTCTCTCTCTCTCCCGTGCGATCCGCTCGCGCGTTAAAAGGGGGGCGCTTGAGCATCGCGACTCAGGGCTCTTATTGGCTCTCCAGCCCTCACCCCCTGGCCTTGACCCACGGCATCGCGACCTGTCATACCAGCGACGGCTGTGCCCGCTCGAGGGCCGGGACCTGAGGACGTAGAGCATGAAGGGAAGTGCGGGGAAGAGGGAAGAAGCTCACGAGTACCCGACCCAGCGACACCCCAGCTGCCGGCGCGCGGGCCAGGCACCTCGTCGGATAACTACTCCAAGCTCACGAGATAAGTCACCTCCCTGCAAAAGCTGAATCAACGCGACGCTAAACCCTCGCCTAGTGTGGCTCTGTCACGGCGACGTTGCCTTCCTTTCCTGCCCAGCGGAGGCTGCTTGAGCGCTAAAGGGGACCTCCTGAGCATCACGCCTCGGGGGCTCTTACTGGACCTTGGGCCGCTCACCTCCTGGCCTTGACCACGGCATTGCAACCTGGCATACCAGCGACGACTGAAGCCTGCCTCGGGACCGGGACCTGTCAGCGTAGAGCACCAAGCCCTCGTGAGGATAGAAAGGGGGAACCAAGCCGAGACAGGACAAGCATCTCACTTCCATTCATAATAAGGATAATATTCACAAAAGACATAGCAGACGCCTTATATACCCCCGCGGAGTGTTCCTTCGATTCCTCGCAGGGAACAAAAGGTGCTAATCCTAAGGAACATTAACTACGGGCACCTCCGCAGGAGAAGCCATCATCAACAGTGGGCCGCCAAGCGTCGGAGCCAACCCCATCCAGATCAGCGGTGTCGGCGGCAGACCCAGCTGCCCTGCTCCGAGCACGACGCGAGCTTGGAGGCTCGTAGCCGCCGTCGCTCGTCTCCGGAGTCACGAGAAGCTCGGGAGAGTCGCTGGACCCTCCGGCTTCTCCGCTGCTACTAGAGGAGCTGCTGGGGAAGCGGTTGGCAGGCCTGGCCCTTGCCACTTCGATGCCCCAGCCGCCTTCCTTGGGGCAGCACTCCAGTCGGCGTCCTTCCGCGTCAAAGACCTTGAAGAACATCAAGGAGGCGCCATCGTGTTCAAGATGAATTACGAGGGTGCCCCCAGTCCGGCAGACCCGGGCAATCTCGCCCCAACCCCGGGTCATGTAGACCTTGCCTGAAGCGACAACCTCGACCTCCGCTCCGGTCGCGAGGGTGCTCCAGTCAGCATGTTGGAGCCAGAGCTCCAGAGGCCCACTCGGCGGCATCTCGAAGGCAAAGGAGGGAGGAAGGCGAATCCAAGAGCGTGGAGGCATAGCGGCGTGGAGCACAAACTCGCGAGAAGAGCCCTCGGCATGGACTCCAGGGGTGACGACGCGCACCGCTGTGACTCGTCGGCGTCGCCAGCGGCGCCGGCGGTGCCGCTCGGTGTCTTCTTCTCCAGGGCCCTCGGCCCGAGCGTACAAGGGCAGCAGAAACCCAGGCGGCGGCCGCTCGTACCAGGGCCTCGACATCTCCTGCCACGCGACCACGTCGCGGCGGCCGGGGAGCAGCCATTTCTTTGGCGGAAGCGGGTCTGGACCCTCTCGGGGGCCCTTTCCTTTCTCCTCCGCTGAAAACCAGCGGATCGGCGCCATTGGCGTAAGGTGGAGCAAGGGCGAGGAAGAAGAAGAAGGAGAGAAGCAGGAAGAGATGGACTGCGGGGGCTCTCGCCCGTCCATACTTATAGTCTGGAGGAGGCCAACCGTTGGCTGATACGTCTCCGTCGTATCTACTTTTCCAAACACTTTTGCCCTTGTTTTGGACTCTAACTTGTATGATTTGAATGGAACTAACCCGGACTGACGCTATTTTCAGCAGAATTGCCATGATGTTGTTTTATGTGCAGAAAACAAAAGTTCTCGGAATGACCTGAAACTCCACGGAACAACTTAGAAAAAACAATAAAAAATCCTCGCCAAAGATGAAGGCCGGGGGGCCCACACCCTGTTCATGAGGGTGGGGGGCGCGTCCCCCCTAGGGCGCGCCCCCTACCTTGTGGGCCCCCTGGTGGCCCTCTGACGCCAACTCCAACTCCATATATTGGCTTTCGAGGAGAAAAAAATCAGAGAGAAGAAATCATCGCGTTTTACGATACAGAGCCGCCGCCAAGCCCTAATCTCTCTCGGGAGGGCTGATCTGGAGTCCGTTCGGGGCCCCGGAGAGGAGGATTCATCGCCGTCGTCATCATCAACCATCCTCCATCACCAATTTCATGATGCTCACCGCCGTGCGTGAGTAATTCCATCGCAGGCTTGCTGGACGGTGATGGGTTGGATGAGATTTATCATGTAATCGAGTTAGTTTTGTTAGGGTTTGATCCCTAGTATCCACTATGTTCTGAGATTGATGTTGCTATGACTTTGCTATGCTTAATGCTTGTCACTAGGGCCCGAGTGCCATGATTTCAGATCTGAACCTATTATGTTTTCATGAATATATGTGTGTTCTTGATCCTATCTTGCAAGTCTATAGTCACCTACTATGTGTTATGATCCGGCAACCCCGAAGTGACAATAATCGGGATCACTCCCGGTGATGACCATAGTTTGAGGAGTTCATGTATTCACTATGTGCTAATGCTTTGTTCCGGTTCTCTATTAAAATGAGGCCTTAATTGTCGGTGTTCTGGGAACGGGGGTACCCAGACTTGCCTACCTGCGGCCTGCGGCGTGGCTCAAAGGGGGCCCAGCGCGGCCCATCTTCATCAACACAAATTCAAGACCCTCGAGGGCCAAGATTGGGCGGACGACAAGGAGCTTCCTCGTGGACGGCCTCATCGTGGGCTCATGAGGAGGCGGAGAGTTCAAGGTGGGTACTCGTGAGGTGCCCATGACGCAAGCCATGATTTACTAAGGGCGCGCGATCAGGCGCCGACCCAGCAGTGTCCTCCTTTCCTCTTTGGTGCAAAGGGAGCAAGCGCGCGCGAGAGCATCAAGCAAAGGCATCCATTTCGTGCAACAAGACCAAGACCAGCCCAACGGCAGGGAAGAAGTCATTGTGGAGCCCAAGCAAAGGCCACCACTGAGCCTTTGACAAAGCGAGGACCAACTTTAGTCAGATAAGTGTACCCGCTTGTTCCCCTTCAAAATGGCCAACTGTTGGCGCCCTTCCCGCTCAATATTTGGGAAGAGGCCCAGGGCCTTTGCCTATAAATAGGACTAGCCACCCCCAGGGTAGAGGCATCTGGACCTGATCTAGCAATCTGGCTCCTCACCAAGAAACCAAGAGATAGAGCGATTGAACTCCTCCTAGCAGTTAAATCAGACCAGCCAAGAACAGACCCTCACGAGGCTGTTCTTCCTTGTATTTGTTCATCATCAGCCCAAGAGGCAATCCACCACACCACACACTGGAGTAGGGTATTACACCACAATGGTGGCCTGGACCAGTATAAATCTTGTGTCTCTTTTGTTGCTTCTGTTTGGTAGTTTAGATCCTAGCGGTTCTGCGAGGAATAGGCAGGCAGAGGGTTGAATCTCCACGCGCACCCCAGTGTTCGAACCCCAAGGGTCTGCCGGAACCCGAAATCCGACATTTGGCGCGCCAGGTAGGGGTGCACCTGAATTTGCCTTCCGTCGTCTTGTTCTTCTCCGACCACCGCATCCATGTCTGACGCTCGTCGGGCTCGCGCCGAGCGCCGAGCCGCCCTCGCTTCCCATGTTGCCCAGACGGCTCCCATCGGCGGGCGCCCTCGTCGTTCCCCGTCACCCACCATCAACACCGCCACCGGCCCGGCGGGGAACGAACTGCAAGTATCGTCCCAGCATCCATCCATGAGGCGGGACGGCCGCACTGCCACACCCTCGCTCACCCCCGCTGGTTCTTCGTCGCGCGCGCCCCGCGCGGCCATGGAGGCCCGAGCCGCGCTCATCGCGGCAAATGAGCTCCTGCGCTACCGCCCCATCGGCGATGTCTACGAAGAGTGGCTCGACCGAGTCGCCGAGCTCGTCTGCGCCGCCGGGGGCTCCCCCGCGCCGTCCTTCTCGCTGCACCGCGCCCCGCCCTGCGCGGGCAATGAAGCTCCTTGGGCGCCCCAGCCGCCTCCTCCTCAAGAAGGCGCCCTGGCATCAAGGCGCGCGACCCCTGGGCGGAACCCGTTCCGTCAGGCACCAGCGCAGCAAGAGCAGAGCTGCCAAGAAGTCCCTCGCCCTCGAGAAGCTGCCCGAGCACTCCCTGCTCCAGCACGTCAAGACCCTGCGCTGCCCCCAGCCGCGGCGTATGGGGACCCGTAGGACCAAGTTCTTCGTCGCCCAAGGCCTCCTGTGGCCACAGCGGGCTGCCGTGCCTTCACCTCCGAGCTACGCAGTGTCGCGTGGCCCGGCAAGTTCAAGCCAGACCTGCCTCCTCGCTACGACGGCACGGCTGACCCTGCAGAGTTCCTCCAGCTCTACGAGTTGGGCATCGAGGCTGCCAACGGAGACAAGAAGGTCATGGCGAACTGGTTTCCCATGGCGCTTAAGGACGGAGCCCGCACCTGGCTCCTGAACCTGGCTCCAGGCACGATCTCCTCCTGGGACGAGATGCGCACCCGCTTCATCGCCAACTTCCAGGGTACTCGCGACCGGCCACCCGCCGTGAGCGACATGCGCCGTATCAAGCAGCAACCAGGGGAAACCCTGCAGAAGTACATCCAGTGCTTCAACAACGCGCACCTCAAGATCCCCAAGGTGACGGAGGAGGCCATCATCTCAGCCTTCTCCGACGGTGTGCGCGATGTCAAGATGAAGGAGGAGCTGGCGATGCATGAAGACCTGTGCACCTCCTTGGAGCTGTTCAACTTGGCGACCAAGTGCGCCAGGGCTAAGGAGGGACGCCTCTCCCTCCTCGAGCTGCCTGCCGCGGATCCAGAAGAGAAGAAGCCCAAGGCCAAGGATGTGAAGCGCAAGGGGCTGCCGTGCCATGGCGAGCAGACACCAAGCGGGCGAGATCAGCCCGAATCCTCCAAGGGCGCGGTCGATCTGCGTGTACCACGACCTCCACACCCACAACACCAATGAATGCCAAGAGCTCCGGGCCATGCGTGAAGGAAGGGTCTGCAGACGTCCCGACCGCAGCGATCGGGGCTACGGCCGAGGAGGAGGAAGGAACGCAGGACGTTGGGAAGACCGCGGCCCACGCCAAGGGTGGCGCGACCAACCTCGCGAGGATCGCTGGCAGGACCCGCCTCGCGAGGGAGGCTGGAGGGATCAGCCTCGCGAGGATCGCCCGCGAGGGAACGCGGGCCTCCCTCCGCTGCCGCCGCAGTCAAGGAGAAATGAAGACCGTCATCAGGACGAGGGGGCTGGGGGCTTCCAGGAACCACGTGCAATCGCCTGCATCCTAGGTGGAGCTCAAGCCCCAGCCTCTCAATGCATCTTCAAGCAGTTTGCCCGCGAAGTAAATGCAGTCCTCCCCAAGCTCGAGGCCACGCGCCCTCTCAGGTGGTCAGCATGCGCCATCACGTTCAGCTCAGCGGATCAGCTCAAGTGCGTGACCACAGCCGGAGTCCTCCCGATGCTTTGTTCCCCAATCATCAGCAACGTGCTGGTCACCAGGACCCTCATCGACGGCGGGGCAGGGCTCAACGTCCTGTCCGTGGAAACGTTCAACAATCTCCAAGTGCCCTACAGCCAGCTTCAGCCAACCAAGCCTTTCTCCGGAGTCACCGACGGCTCCACGGTCCCGATTGGGCAGGTCCGCCTTCCTGTCACCTTCGGGGCGCGTGACAACTACCGCACGGAGCTCATCGACTTCGACGTCGCTCACATCCGCCTGTCGTACAATGCCATCCTCGCGTACCCGGCGCTGGCCAAGTTTATGGCCGTAACCCACCACAGCTACAACGTCCTCAAGATGCCAGGGAGTGGCGGGTCATCATGGTGCCCTGCGAAGAGAGAGACGCAGTGTGCTCCCTGGAGTGAGCCTTTCAGGCCGCATCACTGGAAGACCCAGACCGCGGAAGCAGGAGGCTTCCCGAGGCCGCCCCCAAGAAGAAGAAGACATCGACCGGCCCGGCCCCTCAGGAGGCAGGCCCCTCAGGGCCCGCGCCTGCTCAGGGGGAGCCTCCTTCCATCGCATAGGGAAGCGCGCCCGACGCCCTCCTCAGGCAGGGCTCGGGGGCTCTCCCCTGGAGGGCCGCCGACCTCACCAAGGTCACGAGGGAGGCGCTTGGGCACCGCGTGGAGGCGTGTTTTGAAGCACGTTTCCCACAAGAAGGAGCAAGGCAAGGAGGTCCAAACCCTCAGGAGTTCGTCAGCAAGGCCATTCAGGAGCTACATGAGTCAAGGGTCATGAGAGGCAGCCGCCGCTTACCCGCTGTGGCCCCCCATCCAGGCGAGGATGGTGGGCTGCGCGTCTGCATCGACATACCGGGGCTCAAACGAGCCGCGTCTCAGGAGTGCCTCTGGCCCTCTCAAGTGGGACGCTGCGAGGGTCCGCCCCAGCCCACGCTCGCATGCCTTATGGCTTGCCGAACAGCTGCTCACAAGCCAGGCGCTGATGAGGGCCATCTTGGAGGCTCAAGAGGTCAGGCCTTCCGCAGCCCTGGTGGAGATGGAGATGGCCCGCGAGGAGCCGCCAGCGCCTCCGGAGCCTCCTGAGGCCCATGGGCCTGGGGGCTCGTGAGGATCGGCTCCCGCAGCCCACCGAGTCTGCTACACCAACACCCCTTCGTCCCCAACATCATCAGGTGACATCTTTCAAGTTTCATTTCGGCTGGGGCGCCTCGGGTGATTATTCCTGTGCCGCGTGAGTCCGTCCCTGCGGCGTGTATCCTTTTTATTTCATGTTCTTAGCTTACCTTATTGGGGGCGCCCCTCGGGCTGCATCATCCCCAAGTCGCTCGGGCCTGACCCAGCGGCGTGTACCCTTCTTGCGTTTACCTTAGGGCTATGCTTTCGACCCATCATGCTTGTTATTTGGTGCCTTTTCCTCCTGGGTGTCGGAATCTTGGGCGTTAAAGGGGGGGGGGTGCCTGAGCATCGCGACTCAGGGCTCCTACCGGCTCTCCAGCCCTCACCCTCTGGTCTTGTCCATGGCATCGCGACCTGGCATGCCAGCGACGGCTGAGACCAGCTCGTTAGCCGGGACCCGAGGACGTAGAGTTTCGACATCTAACCCAGCTTGCGCGTTAAAGGGGGTGCCTGAGCATCGCGACTCAGGGCTCCTACCGGCTCTCCAGCCCTCACCCTCTGGTCTTGTCCATGGCATCGTGACCTGGCATGCCAGCGACGGCTGAGACCAGCTCGAGAGCCGGGACCCGAGGATGTAGAGTTTCGACATCAAACCCAGCTTGCGCGTTAAAGGGGGGTGCCTGAGCATCACGACTCAGGGCTCCTACCGGCTCTCCAGCCCTCACCTTCTGGTCTTGTCCATGGCATCGTGACCTGGCATGCCAGCGACGGCTGAGACTAGCTCGAGAGCCGGGACCCGAGGACGTAGAGTTTCGACATCTAACCCAGCTTGCGCATTAAAGGGGGGGTGCCTGAGCATCGTGACTCAGGGCTCCTACCGGCTCTCCAGCCCTCACCCTCTGGTCTTGTCCATGGCATCGCGACCTGGCATGCCAGCGACGGCTGAGACCAGCTCGAGAGCTCGGACCCGAGGACGTAGAGCACCGGCATCTGGCCGAATTTGCAGGAACACACTCCAAGATAAGGCCCAGAGCCAGGCGCAACCCGCCTTGAGGTAGGGCCCCGTGAGTCCCGCGCTGGCCCACAGGTGCCCAGATACACCTCGTCAAGCCCTACCATGCCAGCCACGTGTCAGGGTGGGGCTGATACGCCTGGGCTCCTCCCGAGGTGAGCCCCTCACGCACTGCTGGAAGCACCATGCTCCGCCTCGGCGGCGACACCGCCGAGGAGCGGCTATGCCCGTATGCATACGGAAGTGCTATGCTCATGCTGGTGATAAACAATCGAGGTGGCCCCGGGCCACATCAACCTCGAGGAGCCCGAACTCGGTGTGCGCCTCATCGCAACGCCTCCCCTCGGGAGTGCCGCGCGAAGGGGCTGGGCACGGGGGCTGCGCCTGGGTCACGCCCAGACGCACGCCGCCTGGCCAGGTTCATCGCACGCCCCTCCCCGAGCGGAGCCAAGGTACGAAGGCCGTTTGAGCGTCAAGGGGGCCTCCTGAGAATCGCGACTCAGGAGCCTAACTGGTCACGTAGCCCCTCACCCCTTAGTTCCGAAAGGCTAACGGCGGTTGAGGTATGCGCGGGGCCGGGCTCTACAGACGTAGAACGGCAGATCCACCCACATCTCACCTCCCTACTTGCTGTTCGAGCGCCAAGGGGGACTCTTGAGCATCGCGACTCAGGAGCCTAACTTGTCACGTAGCCCCTCACCCCTTGGTCCCATCCTGGTTTCCGGTCGGGGCCAATGGCGGCTGAGGTATGCGCGGGGCCGGGCTCTGCCAGCGTAGAACATAAGCAAGTAGGAAGGAATAGCGCAAATTTCAGGGAATTCAAAAGCAAATATTACAGTCCATACTGTTATCGCAGCATCAAATGCAAGTTTTAATGCCTCCCCGAGGCATGGTACATGCGCAGGAATTAAAAGCAGGACGGGAGCCACGACGGAGTCACTTGCCGGCGGTGGAGTTGCGTGGAGCAGGTTCGCCTTGTGGAGCAGCAGGGCTAGCAGCGCTCCGCTTCGGCTTGGTGCTGAAGGCCCGGAACTTCCCCAGCAAGGCCTCCGCACGACCCTTCACGGCCTCAGTAGCGGCAGCAGCACACTCGCCGCTCGCTGGCTCCAGCAGGCTGTCGAGGTCAATGCTGGGGTCACGAAGATAGATGTGGGTGAAGACCCGCGTCAGCGCTGCGGAAGACAAGACACGTGCCTCGGCCTCGGCCGTAGGGCCAAGGCCAAGGGTGACATCTTCAAGGGCGCGAACCAGGAAGGGAAGCAGCTTGGCGGGGCCATCCTCCTCGCCGGCCAGCGGGCTCTCAAGGCCGCTATCATAAAGCGTCTTCAATGAAGTGCGAGCCTTCTCCTCCATTTCCGCGAAGGCCACGCGATCCTCGGTGAAAGACCGGGCCTTGCCGTCTAGCTCAACCTTCCTCGCCTCCAGCTCTTGCTCCAGCGCGCCTCGGCGGCCACGGCGCCTCTTGAGCTTGGCGTCGAGGTCCTTGACGGCCGCCTCGCGAGCCTTCATGCTTTCCTCCTGCTCTTGGCAAAGGCGGGCCTCCTCGGCAAGCTGGTTCTGCAGGCCCTTCAGCTCGCTCTCCAGCGCCTCGCAGCGACCTCGGACACTAGCTACCTCCCCCAAGGCAGCTTCGCGGGCAACCTTCGCCCCAAGGACGGCCTGCTTCTCCTCGTCGCAAGCTGTCGAGGCCTGGACCAGCGCCGCCCGTATCGAAGCGTCGGAGCGAATCCAGCCAGAAGCCAGCTCCAAGCGCCCGGCCACTAGACGAGGGTCGGCGCCCAGAAGATCCTGCCGCAGACAGTCCAGTTCGGCAACGGCGCGGTCCAGAACAGTAGTCGGGGAAGCAGCAGTCGGTGGAGTAGGAGGAGAAGACGGCAGTGTGACCACAGTATCCTGAGGCGGAACCTGCTGCACCACGACGGCTGTGGTGGCGGCATCAGGTAAGGGCACCTCGGGAGTCGCCTGGGCCAAGGGGCTGAGCTCGCCCCAGCAGGCTCAGCCAGGCCTCGCGAGGACGCCCGGGCAGGAGAGGCCCGCGCGTTACAAACACCTTCTTTCTCGGGCAGAGGCGCTGCCACGGATGGGACCTCAGGAGCTCCCTTCGACTTCTTTGCCGCGGGTGCCAGCCTAGCCGGGAGACACGAACATCAAGCCTCAGCAACAGAACAATAATCAAGACAGGAATCAAGCACTTACAGGTCGTCGCTTGCGGGCTCAAGCAGCCTCCGGCCATACTTAAAGCCCGAGAGCCGGCTGCAAGGGTCAGCTTCAAGGAGCTCGGGAGCCGGAGGTGCGCCTGCGGATCACCTCGGGGCTGGGGCAGACCCGCGGGGGATCAGCCCGGTCCGGTCTTTCTTTGGGATCGGAGGCAGGCTCCCGCCGCCCTGTTCATCCTCATCCTCGTCGTCGTCACTTAGAGAGAGGCGGAGAGCGCGGGACCTGCGCCGAAGGGGGGGAGCCCTTGACTCCGCCTGGGAGTCAACCCCCTCTTCCCGCTCCCCTTCTTCCTTCTCTTCGCTGGAGTCGCCGGAGGACACGTCCACCAGGTCCTCTGGAGTCTCCGCGGGCACGGGCCCATCCCCGTTGAACACGGGCAGGGACCCCACTACCTGCTCCCAGTCCTCACGGAGGAACAGGGGCGTAGGAGCGCCTTCCAACCTCGCCACGTCGCCCCCAACCAAGGACTGGAGGACCGCGGCCAGATCCACATTGGCCAAGACCGCGGGGCTCGGGTGGGGCCTCCACATCGGAAGTGAGTACTGACGAAGCGGAGCCAGCTGGTGCTCCAGGAACTCCCTCAACAGCGATGCACCGGTCAGCTTTGCCGCCGCCATGCTGGCCGGCCTCAGATCCACGTCCATCTTCTCCAACACTGGCTTCGCGCGGGGATCCACAAGCTCCACTCGGGACCAGTCGTCGGAGCTCGCGGGGTGCCCCGTGGGCAGGATCAGCCGAGGATGGATACACCCAGCATCCACCAAGACCCACTTGCTCCTGAAGCCCTCAATCCTTTTCCCAAGATTCGAAATGGCGATGGAGCTTCCGTACGCGACGAAGCTCGCGCACGCAGAGACGGAACCACGGGAGGTCCGGAGGGAGAAGTAGTGGTGCAGCAAGGTCACTGAGGGTTTCACCCCTACGTGAGCCTCACAATAGTAGGCGACGATAGCCAGAAGAAGGAAGGAGTTGGCATGGAGGTGTAGAGCTTGAAGCTTATAGTGGCGGAGGACAGAGAAGAAGAACTCGGAAAAGGGAGGCACCAGACCGGCGACAATGGCGCTCACGAAGAGCGGATAGAAGGTGCTCCCTTGGCCTTCAGGGATGGCAGAGCCAGCCTTGAACACCTTCGCCCCATCGATGCCCTGCACCGCCGCCATCTGGCGCACCCGAGCAAGGCTCGCCTCCGACACGTTCGGCGAGTCCAAGGCGGACGAGTACCAAGCTCCGACTGGGGCTTGGCGAGGCGCCATGTCTGGCTAGGGCACGCGGACGGGGTAGATCTAAAGATTTCGGAGGCGGGGAGGAGAGGCGCAAGAAAGGGGATCTGAGAAGCAACTGGAGGAAGAAAAGGAGGCAAGGGACAGATGCCGCTCCTTTATCAACTCGCGCGGTTGCAGAGGCGCCCACGTCCAATCAACCGCCACGCTGCGCCCGAGGCTGCAGGCTGTTAGGGCCCGCGACGCTTCGCACTTGCCCTTTCGCCTCTCAGCTCTGCCAAGTCCGGGCGCGCCGTGGGCCCGGGGGCTACTGTCGGTGTTCTGGGAACGGGGGTACCCAGACTTGCCTGCCTGCGGCCTGCGGCGTGGCTCAAAGGGGGCCAGCGCGGCCCATCTTCATCAACACAAATTCAAGACCCTCGCGAGGGGCCAAGCCTCACATGGCGGACGACAAGGAGCTTCCTCAGGCACGGCCTCATCGGGTGGGCTCGCGAGGAGGCGGAGAGTTCAAGGCGGGGTACCTCGCGAGGTGCCCATGATGCAAGCCATGATTTACCAAGGGCGCCATCGAGGCGCCAGACCAGCAGCAATGTCCTCCTTTACTCTTTGGTGCAAAGGGAGCAAGCGCAGGCGAGAGCATCAAGCAAAGGCATCCATTTCGGTGCAACAAGACCAAGACCAGCCCAACGGCAGGGAAGAAGTCATTGTGGAGCCCAAGCAGGCGTCACCACTAGAGCCTTTGACAGGCGAGGACCAACTTTAGTCAGGATAAGTGTACCCGCTGTTCCCCTTCAAAATGGCCAATTGTTGGCGCCCTTCCCGCTCAATATTTGGGAAGAGGCCCAGGGCCTTTGCCTATAAATAGGACTAGCCACCCCAGGGTAGAGGCATCTGGACCTGATCTAGCAATCTGGCTCCTCACCAAGAAACCAGTAGATAGAGCGATTGAACTCCTCCTAGCAGTTCGTTGCACCAGCCAAGAACAGACCCTCGCGAGGCTGTTCTTCCTTGTATTTGTTCATCATCAGCCCAAGAGGAAATCCACCACACCACACACTGGAGTAGGGTATTACACCACAAATGGTGGCCTGAACCAGTATAAATCTTGTGTCTCTTGTGTTGCTTCTGTTTGGTAGTTTAGATCCTAGCGGTTCAGCGAGGAACAGGCAGGCAGAGGGTTGAATCTCCGCGCTCACCCCAGTGTTCGAACCTCAAGGGTCTGCCGGAACCCGAAATCCGACATTAATATGCCTTAGTTTCCAATAGGACCCCGCTGCCACGGGAGGGTAGGACAAAAGATGTCATGCAAGTTCTTTTCCATAAGCACGTATGACTCTATACGGAATACATGCCTACATTACATTGATGAATTGGAGCTAGTTCTGTGTCACCCTATGTTATGACTGTTACATGACGAACCACATCCGGCATAATTATCCATCACTAATCCGGTGCCTACGAGTTTTCCATATACTGGTTCTCACTTATTTACTTTTCCGTTGCAGCTGTTACAATAACTACAAAATACCAAAAACATTACTTTTGCTGTCTTTACTTTTGTTACCATTACCACCACTATCATATTACTTTGCTGCAGATACTAAGTTTCCAGGTGTGGTTGAATTGACAACTCAGCTGCTAATACTTGAGAATATTCTTTGGCTCCCCTTGTGTCGAATCAACAAATTTGGGTTGAATACTCTACCCTTGAAAACTGTTGCGATCCCCTATACTTGTGGGTTATCAAGACCTTTTTCTGGCGCCGTTGCCGGGGACCATATCTCTATTCTTTGAGTCACTTGGGATTTATATCTGCTGGACACTATGAAGAACTTGAAAGATGATCGAACTACTATTTTGCCCTCAACTACGAGGGGAGGCAAGGAACTGCCACCTAGCCTTGCACTAGATTCTCCTTCTGTTATGAGTAAGCTAGCGACACCTAAACCTGCTACTGCTATGAATTCTGATATGTCGCATGTTAATTATGACGCCACTTCTGCTATGCATGATACTTATGATGAAACTACTTCTATGCTTGATACTACTGTGCCCCTTGGTGAATTTCTGGACGAACAAATTGCTAGGTCTAGAGAAAGAGAAATTATTGAATCTTAATATGATGATGATAGTGATGATGAAAATATGCCTGCTATTCCTGAGGGTTATTTTTTTGATGCTGAATCTTCTGCAGCTATTTTTGCTTGCCAGGATAGATATGAACTTAAGAGGTTGCTTGTTAAATGGAGTAAAGAATCTCTTAGAGATAGAATGAGACCCGACCCTGCTTTTGCTAATTCACCTATTTGTGTTCCCGATAAGGATTATTATGATTTTTTTGTTGATCCAGATATAATTACTTTGGTTGAATCTGATCCTTTTTATGGCTATGAATCTGAAACTTTGGTGGCACATCTTACTAAGTTAAATGATATAGCTGCCCTGTTTACCAATAATGAGAGATCGCGCTACCTTTATTTACTCAAAATATTTCCGTTCTCATTAAAGGGTGATGCTAAGATATGGTTTAATTCTCTTGATCCTGGTTGTGTGCAAAGTCCCCATGATATGATTTATTACTTCTCTGCTAAATATTTCCCTGCTCATAACAAACAAGCTGCTTTGAGGGAAATATACAATTTTGTGCAAATTGAAGAAGAGAGTCTCCCACAAGCTTGGGGGAGGCTTCTCAAGTTACTTAATGCTTTGCCTGATTATCCTCTTAAGAAACCTGAAATACTTGATATCTTTTATAATGGACTAACTGATGCTTCCAGAGATTACCTGGATAGTTGTGCTGGTTCTCTTTTCAGGGAAAGAACACCGGATGAAGCTGAAATTCTATTGAATAATATGTTGACAAATGAAAATGATTGGGCACCTCCTGAGCCACCTCCTGAGCCAGTTCCAGAGCCAATTACCGAGCCTATTCCTAAACCAACTCCGAAGAAGAGAGGTGTTCTATTTCTCAGTCCCGAAGATATGCAAGAGGCAAAGAAATCTATGAAAGAAAAAGGTATTAAAGCTGAAGATGTTTAGAATTTACCTCCTATTGAAGAAATACATCGTCTTAATTTACACTTTGTTGAAGAAGTATATGATCTCAATTACTTATTCACCAAGAACCTCCGATATCCCGACACGTAGTATAGGTAAATTCTCTCTATAGATATGATAAAGCTGAAGTCCCTCCTACTAAAATTGCTAGTCAGTGCTTGGATGAGTTTGATGACTTTATGTTTAAGCAAGATGACCTTAAGGCTTATTTTGGTGGACAATTAAAACAGAATACCTTTATGATTAAACGCTTGGGTGATTTTATGGCTAATATTAGAAGTGAACTTAAACTTGTTAGTAAACATGCTTCTATGGTTACCACTCAAGTAGAACAAGTACTTAAAGCTCAGAAAGAAGTGCTTGATGAAATGAATAGTAAGAAAAATGATTATGTTGTTAGAGTGGCTACTAGAACTGGTAGAATGACTCAGGAACCTTTGTATCCTGAAGGCCACCCTAAGACAAACGAGCAAGATTCTCAGAGAAATAATATTGATGTACCTAGTTCTTCTAAAAGGAAGAAAAAGAAAAATGATAGGACTTTGCAAACTTCTAGTGAACCTATTGCTGAACCACGAGAATCCAAATGATATCTCTATTTACGATCTTTGAAACACAATCGGTGATGAACATGAACCTAGTGATAATGTTAATGATAATGTTCATGTTGATGCTCAACCTAGTAATGATAATGATGTAGAAGTTGAACCTGCTGTTGATCTTGATAACCCACAATCAAAGAATCAACGTTATGATAAAAGAGACTTCGTTGCTAGGAAACATGGTAAAGAAAGGGAACCATGGGTTCATAAACCCATGCCTTTTCCTCCGAAAACATCCAAGAAAAAGGATGATGAGGATTTTGAGCGCTTTGCTGAAATGATTAGACCCATCTTTTTGCGTATGCAATTAACTGATGTGCTCAAAACAAATCCTTATGCTAAGTATATGAAGGATATCATTACTAATAAAAGAAAGATACCTGAAGCTGAAATTTCCACCATGCTTGCTAATTATACTTTTAAGGGTGGAATACCAAAGAAACTTGGAGATCCATGAGTACCTTCTATACCATGCTCCATTAAGAGAAATTATATTAAAACTGCTTTATGTGATCTTGGAGCCGGTGTCAGCGTTATGCCTCTCTCTTTATATCGTAGACTTGACTTGAATAAGTTGACACCTACTGAAATATCTTTGCAAATGGCTGATAAATCAACTGCTATACCTGTCGGTATTTGTGAGGATGTGCCTGTTGTAGTTGCGAACGTTACTATTTTAACGGACTATGTTATTCTTGATATTCCCGAGAATGATAGTATGTCTATTATTCTTGGAAGACCTTTCCTTAATACTGCAGGGGCTGTTATTGATTGCAACAAAGGCAATGTCACTTTTCATGTTAATGGCAATGAGCACACGGTACATTTTCCGAGAAACAACCTCAAGTTTATAGTATCAACTCTATTGGAAAAATTCCATCGATTATATTTGGAGGTTTTGAATTTCCTCTCCCTACTGTCAAGAAAAAGTATAATATTCTTATTGTTGGGGATTTTCATATCCCCGTTGAGGTAACTTAGGGTTATTCGAAATTTCTCTGGTTCTGTGTTATTCGAAATGAGTTTGTTAACAAGACTTGATCAACCTTGTTAGTGGGTTCATTTTGATGATCACGAGATGGATGAAACTAGAAGCACAACCTCATGTACCCTCTTTATATTTTCTGTTATTTAGTAGAAATAAAGTAAAATAGTATTTTTCTGTCTGTTTCCTGACTTGTCCGTGCAATACAAAAATATCCCGAAAATAGAAGTCCTCAGAATGCCATGCCAATTTAATATGATTTTTTCGGGAATATTTGAGGATTTACTGTGCAAAAATTACCGCGGGGGGAGCTGCCACCTGGCCACGAGGGTGGAGGGCGCGCCCTACCCCCTGGGCGCGCCCCTTGCCTCGTGGGCCCACGGTGGCCCTCCTCCACTTATCCCTGCACCCATCTTCTTCCTCTGCCTCACACAAACACGAAAAACCAACTCAAGCACGAGTTCCAGCCCCCGTTGCTGTGATTTTCGATCTCCTTGCTCAAATCACCTCTCGCAAAACTGCTTGGGGAGATTGTTCCTTGGTATGTGACTCCTCCATTGGTCCAATTAGTTTTTGTTCTAGTGCTTTATTCATTGCAAATTTTTGCTGCATAGGTGACCATGTTCTTGAGCTTGTATGTCAAATTTATATGGTTCCAAGTAGTTCCAATGCTTTATATAGGCTCTAGGCACTTGTGGGAGTTGTTGCTATCAATTTTATTGAAGTTAGTTCACTTTTATTTGAAGTTACTAAAAATTTTAGATTGTTTCAGAAATAATGAAGAGACTTTTGAGGGGCTCATCGAGCCGAAGCTCTAAGGAAAAGCAAAAGGAAGAAGAGCAGAAGCCCAAATTTAATTTTCCTCGCACCGCGGAGGTCCGACCGTATGAATGGCCTTCCGATGACTTCTTGAGGAGAGCCGGGATTTATGAAGATTTCTATTTATTGATTGAGAATGCTGGCCTCACCGACTTCCTCCGCGACCAACGTCATCAGTATCTCTTACTCACAAATACTTTTGTGCAAAATTTCTACTTTTTCCCTAAGAAATCACCTCCAACAGTAGAGTTTCATTTATATGATGTTGTTAAAGAGATGACTGATACGTCCATTTTGCATCATGCTTTTATATCGATATTTATTGCATTATGGGCTGTTATTTCACGTTATGGTATAATACTTATGGTTATTCTCTCTTATTTTACAAGGTTTACATGAAGAGGGAGAATGCCGACAACTGGAATTCTGGGCTGGAAAAGGAGCAAATATTGAAGGACTATTCTATGCAACTCCAGAAGTCCTGAAACTCCACTGAACACCTTAAAATAAATAAAGAAAAATCATCGCCAAAGATGAAGGCCGGGGCCCACACCCGCTCACGAGGGTGGGGCGTGCCCCTGGCACGCCCCACTGTGGCCCCACGGTGGCTCTCCAACGCCCATCTTCTCCCATATGAAGTCTTTCGATGAGAAAAATAGCAGAGAACCTTTCGGGGCGAGACTCACGCCGCCACGAGGCGTAACCTTGGCGGAACCAATCTAGGGCTCCGTGAGCTATTCTGCCAGGACACTTCCCTCCGAGAGGGGAAATCATCACCATCGTCATCACCAACGCTCCTCTCATCGGGAGAGGGCAATCTCCATCAACATCTTCATCAGCACCATCTCATCTCCAAACCCTAGTTCATCTCTTGTATCCAATTCTTGTCTCCATGTCCGGGATTGGTGCTAGTAGGTTGCTAGTAGTGTTGATTACTCCTTGTAGTTGATGCTAGTTGGTTTATTTGGTGGAAGATCATATGTTCAGATCCTTTATGCACAATATTACCCCTCTGATTATGAACATGAATATGCTTTGTGAGTAGTTACGTTTGTTCCTGAGGATAAGGGAGAAGTCTTGCTATTAGTAGTCATGTGAATTTGGTATTCGTTCGATATTTTGATGAGATGTATGTTGTCTAACCTCTAGTGGTGTTATGTGAACGTCAACTACATAACACTTCACCATTATTTGGGCCTAGAGGAAGTCATTGGGAAGTAATAAGTAGATGATGGGTTGCTAGAGTGACAGAAGCTTAAACCCTAGTTTATGTGTTGCTTCATAAGGGGCTGATTTGGATCCATATGTTTCATGCTATGGTTAGGTTTACCTTAATACTTTTGTTGTAGTTGCGGATGCTTGCAATAGAGGTTAATCATAAGTGGGATGCTTGTCGAAGTAAGGGCAGTACCCAAGCACCGGTCCACCCACATATCAAATTATCAAAGTACCGAACGCGAATCATATGAGCGTGATGAAAACTAGCTTGAAGATATTCCCATGTGTCCTCGGGGAGTGAAGCGCTTTCCCTATTATAAGAGTTTGTCCAGGCTTGTCTTTTGCTACAAAAAGGATTGGGCCACCTTGCTGCACTTTATTTACTTTTGTTACTTGTTGCTCGTTACCATTTATCTTATCACAAAACTATCTGTTACCACTTATTTCAGTACTTGCAGAGAATACCATGCTGAAAACCGCTTATCATTTCCTTCTGCTCCTCATTGGGTTCAACAATCTTACTTATCGAAAGGACTACGATAGATCCCCTATACTTGTGGGTCATCAAGACTCTTTTCTGGCGCCTTTGCCGGGGAGTGAAGCGCCTTTGGTAGGTGGAATTTGGTAAGGAAAAATTTATTTAGTGTGCTGAAATTTTCTATCACTTGTTACTATGGAAATAAATTGTTTGAGGGGCTTGTTCGGGGTATCTTCACCCCGTCCGGTTGAGCCAAGAGTTGCTCCTCAACCTACTGAACCTACTGAATCTATTGAAGATGAAACTGCTTTTCAGATCCCTTCGGGTATGATGGAAACTAGCCTACTGAACCTACTGAACCTACTGAATCTATTGAATCTATTGAAGATGAAACTAGCATACATTTTCCTATTTTACGCTACTTTGCCTTATTTGCTAGTCGTTGCTTGATTGTACGTGGGAACTGTGGAAACCTTAGTATCCCCGATATTATTATTTTGCTCCATGGTTTATACCGCAATAACTCTGTTAGTATGGGTGGAATTGTTGCTAGACGGTTAAGTCTGAACCGTACTAAGGGCCCTATCTTTGGAGGCATTTATCTTTGCGCTTAGCTGAATATTTTGAAATACCTATTAGGCATGAGGAGAAAGAAGAAACATCGTTGCCTCGTGCTTATTTAGATTATAGGAGCATGATAGCGCATGACTTTCTTGTTAAGAGTCGCGAAGGGGAGATCAAATACAAATTATACTTTGATAAACATCACCCTGAGACTATTACTTTGCCTGCTCCCTCTTTGTTTAACTTGTCTGCAGGCCCTCACATCGTTCCATGGTCGGCCGTTCAAGCCTATCGGAATACTACACCAGCCCCGGAACCGGAGCCACAAGATGAGCCTCCACGACTATCTGTTTATTCTTGGGATCCAGAGGAGGCTGCCAGCCAGTGGCAGTCAGAGTCTTCTTCATCGCAGTATGACCCCAGTTTCACCTACGGGTATCCTCCAGGCTATCTCTGGCAATAGACCAACTTAGGCCAAAAGCCTAAGCTTGGGGGAGTACGTATTTCCCACCGACATTACATTCATGTTCACACACACTCATTGCTAGATGTCGGTGCTCATACTCTTTCACTGTAATAGCCATGCTAGTTTATTTTCTTTTTCCTGCTTTCTTCTTGTGTGTTTGATAAACCTTAAGAAAAAACCAAAAAAAATTAGTAGTAGTTTATTTCTTTTCTGTAGTAATTAAAAAGAAAACCCAAAAATATTTCCCATTCTTCTTTTGTTTGTTGGGAGCTTTCCCGTGTAAATAGTTTTATTTTCTTTTCTTTCTCTTGGGGATTGAGAAGACCATACGGCTCTTATATGCATGATTGTTTATTTAACTTAGAGCCCATATTACTTGTCTTCTCTCTTGAGTTGAATTCTAGCAGATTCCAGCTTAGTCCAATGCACGTGCACTCTTATTATTATACACACCGTTCGGCCGTGCAAGTGAAAGGCAATAATGATGATATATGATGGACTTATTGGGATGAGAAAAGCTGGTATGAACTCGACCTCTCTTGTTTTTGTAAATATGATGATTCATCATTCCCGAGTCAGCTATTATGAAGTAAACATATTTGCAATGACATTTAGAGATTATAGTTGCTTGTGCCATGCTTGATTAGCTATGAGTTATAATGGTTTACCTTGCGTGCCAACATGCTATTAGAATGATTATGATGTGATATGATGGGATTGTATCCTCCTTTAAATGAATTGAGTGACTAGACTTGGCACATGTTCACGCATGTAGTTGAATCAAATCAACATAGCCTTCATGATATTTATGTTCATGGTGGATTATATCCTACTCATGCTTGTACTCGGTGTAAATTAATTTTAATGCATGTTTACAACTGTTGTCGCTCTCACAGTTGGTCGCTTCCCAGTCTTTTGCTAGCCTTCACCTGTACTAAGCGGGAATACTGCTTGTGCATCCAAACTCCTTAAACCACAAAGTTGTTCCATATGAGTCCACTATACCTACCTATATCCGGTATGTACCTGCCGTTCCAAGTAAATTTGTATGTGCCAAACTCTAAACCTTCAAATAAACATTCTGTTTTGCATGCTCGAATAGCTCATATGTCAACTAGAGCTTCCCTTATCTTCCGTGTTAGGCGGGTTATTCTCAAAAGGAGTGGACACCGCTCCTCATTCACGAGAAAACGGCTGGTAACCGGGATGCACAGTCCCATGCTTTATGCAAACTAAATCAAAATAACTGCAAACAAAACTCCCCCTGGCACCCGTTGAATGTTGGAGGCACTCGTTGTTTCGAGCAAGCCATGGATTGATGCTTGTGGAGGAGGGGGAGTATAAACTTTACCATTCTGTTTGGGAACCGCCTATAATCTGTTTAGCATGGAAGATATCGTCGTCTTTTAGTTGTATGTTGAAAATGAAAGTATGCCGCTCAAAATTTAATTTATCTCTATTTCGAAACCGAGCTCTGGCACCTCTACAAATCCCTGCCTCCCTCTGCGAAGGGCCTATCCATTTACTTTTATGTTGAGTCATCATCCTTCTTATTAAAAGCACCCGCTGGAGAGCACACTGTCGTTTGCATTTATTATAATTGGTTTATATTGGGTATGACTTGACTGGATCTCTTTTACCATGAATTACAATGTTTAGTCAGTCCTTGATCTTTAAAGGTGCTCTGCATTTATGTTTTGCGGTCTCAGAAAGGGCTAGCGAGATACCATTTTGTTATATCATGTTATGATTATTATGGGAAAGTGTTGTCATCCGAGTTTGGTTATTATAGCTCGCTAGCTGATTATGCTATTGATATGAGTAATTGTGAGACCTATGTGTTATTGTTAGTATGGGTAGTTCATAATATTTGCTGAAACTTGAATGTTGGCTTTTCATGTCTACAACAACAAGAGCAAACAGAGTTTGTAAAAGTTTTTATTTTTCTCTTTCAGTTTGTCAACTGAATTGCTTGAGGACAAGCAAGGGTTTAAGCTTGGGGGAGTTGATACGTCTCCGTCGTATCTACTTTTCCAAACACTTTTGCCCTTGTTTTGGACTCTAACTTGTATGATTTGAATGGAACTAACCCGGACTGACGCTGTTTTCAGCAGAATTGCCATGATGTTGTTTTATGTGCAGAAAACAAAAGTTCTCGGAATGACCCGAAACTCCACGGAACACCTTAGAAAAAACAATAAAAATCCTCGCCAAAGATGAAGGCCAAGGGGCCCACACCCTGTTCACGAGGGTGGGGGGCGCGCCCCCCCTAGGGCGCGCCCCCTACCTCGTGGGCCCCCTGGTGGCCCTCCGACGCCAACTCCAACTCCATATATTGTCTTTCGGGGATAAAACAATCAGAGAGAAGAAATCATTGCGTTTTACGATATGGAGTCGCCGCCAAGCCCTAATCTCGCTCAGGAGGGCTGATCTGGAGTCCGTTCGGGGCTCCGGAGAGGGGGATTCGTCACCGTCGTCATCGTCAACCATCCTCCATCACCAATTTCATGATGCTCACCGCCGTGCATGAGTAATTCCATCATAGGCTTGCTGGACGGTGATGGCTTGGATGAGATTTATCATGTAATCGAGTTAGTTTTGTTAGGGTTTGATCCATAGTATCCACTATGTTCTGAGATTGATGTTGCTATGCTTTGCTATGCTTAATGCTTGTCACTAGGGCCCGAGTGCCATGATTTCAGATCTGAACCTATTATGTTTTCATGAATATATGTGTGTTCTTGATCCTATCTTGCAAGTCTATAGTCACCTACTATGTGTTATGATCCGCAACCCAAGTGACAATAATCGGGACCACTCCGGTGATGACCATAGTTTGAGGAGTTCATGTATTCACTATGTGCTAATGCTTTGTTTGGTTCTCTATTAAAAGGAGGCCTTAATATCCCTTAGTTTCCAATGGGACCCGCTGCCACGGGAGGGTAGGACAAAAGATGTCATGCAAGTTCTTTTCCATAAGCACGTATGACTATATCTGAATACATGCCTACATTACGTTGATGAATTGGAGCTAGTTACTGTGTCACCCTATGTTATGATGTTACATGACGAACCGCATCCGGCATAATTATCCATCACTAATCCGGTGCCTACGAGTTTTCCATATACTGGTTCTCGCTTATTTACTTTTCCGTTGCTGCTGTTACAATCACTACAAAATACCAAAAACATTACTTTTGCTGTCTTTACTTTTGTCACGGTTACCACCACTATCATATTACTTTGCTACTAAACACTTTGCTGCAGATACTAAGTTTCCAGGTGTGGTTGAATTGACAACTCAGTTGCTAATACTTGAGAATATTCTTTGGCTCCCCTTGTGTCGAATCAACAAATTTGGGTTGAATACTCTACCCTCAAAAACTGTTGCGATCCCCTATACTTGTGGGTTATCATCGGCCTCCACGATCATAGGTAATCATGACTCATTTCTGCATGTAGGGACTTGTCAAGTCGGGCAGTTTCCGAGGCAGCGTGGGGAAGCGGAGGCGCGCACGTCCAATCAACCGCCACGCGGCGCCCAAGGCTGCAGGCTGATGGGGCCTACGGCGCTCCGCACTTGCCCCTTCGCTTCTCCGCTAAGCCAAGTTCGAGCGCGCCTTGGGCCCGGGGCTACTGTCGGCGTTCTGGGAATGGGGGTCCCCAGACTTGCCTGCTTGCGGCCTGCGGCGTGGCTCAAGTGGTGGCCCAGTACGGCCCATCTTCATCAGCGCAAGACTCAAGACCCTCGCGAGGGGCCAAACCTCGCGGGGCGGACGACACAAGACTTCCTCAGGAACGGCCTCGCCAGGCAGGCTCACGAGGAGGCGGAGAGATCAAGGCAAGGTACCTCGCGAGGTGCTCGTGATGCAAGCTGTGACGATCGAGACCAGGCGGGCACTGGCCTACGCAGTGTCCTTGTTTCCTCTTTGGTGCAAAGGGGGAAAGCACAGGCGTGGAGTACCGAGGCATTAGGCAAAGGTTGCCATTTCAGTGCAACGAGACCAAGACCAGCAGAGCGGCAGGATGGAGGTCACCATGGAGCCCAGGACGGCGTCATCACCAGTGCCTTTGGCAGCCGAAGATCAACTTTAGTCACGATAACTTATACTAGATGTTCCCCTTCGAAATGGCCGTTGTTAGCACCACCGTGCTGACGAAATACACTAGATGCTCGACGAGGGTAGGCGTGCTGGCGAGGTCGGTGCCCTCCGAAGGGTCAGGCGCCTCCTGAGACGACGGGGCCCCCAGCCCCTGGCTGCCTGGTGCGGCCTTATCAGCCCTGGGGGCGACCCCCTGTTGAGGCTGGCCTCCGTCTGCTGCGGCCGTGGTCTTCACGAGGCCTTCTTGGTCTTGCGCTGCCGTGGCCGGGTCCGTGGCCGGTCGTGGGGCAGCTATGACCTGGCGCTCCTAACGTACCACCACTGGAGCTGCACTGGTGGAGTAGGGTGTGGCAGCGAGGTAGAGCACCAAGGGCTCCCGAGGGCGTGGAGCCACCATCACCAGAGGACTGGTCAGGTACTTCTTGAGGTCTTGGAACGCTTTATCAGCCTCTTGAGTCCATTCCAACGGACCCTTCTTCTTCATCAGCTTGAAAAAGGGCAGGGCACGTTCCCCCAGCTTGGAGATGAAGCGCCCTAACACAGTCACTCGCCCAGTGAGCTTCTGCATTTCCTTGAGGGTTTGCGGCGGACTCATGTCTTCGACGGCCTTGACCTTCTCCGGGTTAGCCTCTATACCTCTGTGGGACACAAGGAAGCCCAAAAGCTTGCCAGAAGGAACACAGAACACACACTTCTCCGGGTTAAGCCGCAGGTCCACCTTGCGAAGGCTCGCAAAGGTTTCTTCCAGGTCCTATAATCAGGGTTTTCGCCTCCCGAGACTTCACCATGATGTCATCGATGTATGCCTCGGCGTTTCTCCCCAGCTGCCGACCCAAGGCGATATGCATCAGTCGCTGAAAGGTTGCGCCTGCATTCCACAACCCGAACGGCATGCAGGTGTAGCAGTACACCCCGCATGGTGTCAGGAAGGCCGTTTTCACCCCGTCTTCTACCGCCATCTTGATTTGGTGATAGCCAGAGAAGGCATCCAGGAAACACAGCAGGTCGCACTCGGCGGTGGAATCGACGATCTGGTCAATGCGGGGAAGGGGGAACGGGTCTTGAGGGCAGGCTTTGTTGAGGTTGGTGAAGTCAACGCACATGCGCTCCTTTCTCCCCTTCTTTGGCACAACGACAGGGTTAGCCAACCATTCAGGGTAGCGAACTTCTCGAATGACACCCGCAGCTTCAAGCTGACGGGTTTCTTGGATGATGAAGGCCTGCTTCTCGGTGTACTGCCGCCTTGCCTTCTGCTTCACGGGGCGCACATTGGGGCACATGTTCAGATGATGCTCGATCACCTCCCTTGGAACCCCCGCTAGCTGCTTGGGTTCCCACGCGAACACCTCCTTGTTCGCGCGCAGGAACTTCACCAAGGCCTCCTCCTGTTCAGGGTTGAGATTGGCGCCTATGGTGAAAGTGGCCCCGGAGGATCCATCCTCATCGACTCACACTTGCTTGGTCTCCGCCTTGTCTTGGGTGAACAACTGCTTCTTCTTGGTTGGCGCGGCCCCCTTGGCCTCGAGGGTGCCAGCACTGGCGGGCTGCGCCATGGCGGCCGCCTTGAAGGCGAGCCTAAGCGCCTGCAGGGCATCTTTTGTATCTCCAGACATGGTGAGGACGCCGCTGCTCCCGGGCATCTTCATGAGGTTGTAAGCCGGGTGAGTCGCCGCCATGAACTAGGCCAAGGCAGGGTAGCCAAGGATGGCGTTGTACGGAAGGCCGATGGGGGCGATGTCGTAGTCGACTAGCTCCGTGCGGAAGTTGTCGTGGGTGCCAAAGGTCACCGGGAGGTGGATCTGCCGTAGGGAGCTGGTGGAACTGCCTCCGACACCCAAGAAGGGCTTGCTGGGTTGGAGTCGCTCCAGCGACACGTGGAGGAGGCTAAAGGCCTCCACTGAGAGTACGTTGAGGCCGACACCGTCGTCGATGAGGGTCCTTGTGACGGCCACCTGGCAGATGGTGGGGATGCATAGCATCGGGAGCGCTCCCGAGCAGGCGGTGTTGGAGGGGTGATCGTCCGAGCTGAAGGTCAAGTCGGCCTTGGGTGCTACCCAGCCCGGGGGAGCTTCGCGGCGCTTGAGGGCGGTGCCGATCTGGCGGACGAACGGCTTGACGTGGCGGCTCGAGGGTGGGGCTTGCGAGCCGCCCAGGAGAGCTGCGGCGACCGGGGGCGCCGGCGCAGCATAATGGGCGAGGGAGAGGCTGCGCAGCTCCTCCCAGGAGGCCACTTAAGCCGCTGGCAGGTGGAGCAGCCACATGCGCGGGACACCGGTGAGGGCAATGGGCAGCCAATTAGCCATGACCCTGTTGTCACCCCCGGCCTTAAGGACGGCCTCCTCATACGCCAGCAGAAAAGCTAGCAGATCTGCCGCACCGTCGTAGCGCGGCGGCATGTCTGGCTTGAACTTGGTCGGCCACTGCACCTGCCACAAGGCGGGGGCCATGGCTCGGAGTCCCCTGGCCCCAGTGCCGGCATCGGTAGACGGAGTGGGCGGCACGTTGTAGGCCATGGGGGCAAAGCGCGGTGTTGACGAAGAGCGGGTCGACGGAAGGGTGAGCTCTGGCGCACCCCTACCTGGCGCGCCAAATGTCGGATATCAGGTTCCGGCAAAACCCTTAAGGTTCAAACTCTGGGGTGCACGCGAAGATCTTCCCCCTACCAATCCACTTACCAACGCTTTGCTAAGAATCTAAGCTAAATGATGAACAACACAAGGGACACAAGATTTATACTGGTTCGGGCCACCATTGTGGTGTAATACCCTACGCCAGTGTGTGTGGTGTGGTGGATTGCCTCAGGGGCTGCTGACGAACAGTACAAGGGAAGAACAGCCTCGCGAGAGGTGTTCTTATGGTGGTGGTGGTTTGCCTGAGAAGGATTCGATCCGCTCTCGATGGCTCTCGGTTCGATGATCCCTCTCTCTAGTGGCTATCCCTATATATAGAGGCCCTAGTCCTCTTCCCAAATATTGAGCGGGAAGGGCGCCAAAAACGGCCATTTTGAAGGGGAACATCTAGTACAAGTTATCCTGACTAAAGTTGGTCTTCGGCTGCCAAAGGCACTGGCGATGACGCCGTCTTGGGCTCCACGGTGACCTCCGTCCTGTCGCCCTGCTGGTCTTGGTATCGTTGCACCAAAATGGTAACCTTTGCCTGATGCCTTGGTACTTCGCGCCTATGCTTGCCCCCTTTGCACCAAAGAGAAAACAAGGACACTCCGCAGGCCAGCGCCCTCCCGGTGCCCGCCTAGTCTCGATCATCATGGCTTGCGTCACGAGCACCTCGCGAGGTACCCTTGCCTTGATCTTTCCGCCACCTCGCGAGCCTGCCTGGTGAGGCCGCTCCTGAGGAAGCCTTGCATCATCCGCGCCGCGAGGCTTGGCCCCTCGCGAGGGTCTTGAGCTTTAGTCGATGAAGATGGGACGTACTGGGCCACCACTTGAGCTACGCCGCAGGCCGCAGGTAGGCAAGTCTGGGGACCCCCATTCCCAGAACACCAACAACCTCCTCCGTCATCACTGGGATATCACAGTGCCACCCAACTCGAGCTTTCTCCAGTGCAACCACATTTACCTTATGGGGAGTTCCTAGGTGGGTCTATTGTCATGCGTCTCGCCGGTGCCTCCCACGAGGGAAGGTTATGGGCACACGCTACCCTGATCAGGTAGGCGGACATAACCTTGTGTGCTCGTGTAACACTCCGGACGTAACTTTCCATATTTGTAACTCCAACTCTTGCCATTTTCGGCATTGTGATATGACATTCCCTCCGTGGTTGGGTTTTTCTTCATTTTGCTTTTTGTCCATGTCATGCATTTTACATCATGTCATCATGTGCATCGCATTTGCATACGTGTTCGTCTCATAATTCCGAGCATTTTTCCCGTTGTCCGTTTTGCAATCCGGCACTCCTATCTCCCCCGGCGGCCCCTTTTACGTTTTTCCGTGTACGGGTACTAAATGTTCTCGGAATGGACCGAGGTTTGTCAAGTGGCCTTGGTATACCACAGGTAGACCACCGGTCAAGTTTCGGGTCATTTGGAGCTCGTTTGGTACTCCAACGGTTAACCGCACTCTCGCAAAGGCCTCTTTTAAGTTGCAGCCCAACACCCCTTCAAAACAGCCCAATAACCCATCTAAGTCACTTCCATGCTCTCCGTCGTTCGATCACGATCGTGTGGGCGAAAACTACACCTCATTTGGACTCTCCTAGCTCCCTCTATGCCTATTTAAACACCTCCCCCGTCCAAATCCGGGTCCAAACCCTAGCTCCTTCCTCCTCCCGCCGACGGACACGTCCACCCACCGCCCGGACGTGTCCGCCCGTCAGCGCCGCCGCCCGCATAAATCGGGCGCGCCACGTGAACGCGCCGCCGCCCGCGCCGCCCGGCTGGCGAGGTCGGATCGGGCCCCCGAGCCCATCCCCGCCGCCCGCCAGCAGCGCCAGCCATGGCCCCGGACCATCGCCGCCACCACTGCCCTCGCCGCTGCCAGTGCAGCTCCGCCGCCGCCCGCCGGCGCCTCTCGCTGCGCCGCCCAGCCCGGCCCGGCCGTCGCCGCCCGTGGCCGCCGCCGCGCCGCCGCCTCCGGCCGCGCCCGGCCGCCGCCTCTTCTCCTCGCCCGGCCACGGAGCTGCTCACCGCCGCCGCCGCCCTCGATCGGGCCGGATCCCGATCGGATCGAGGGTTGACTTTCTCCCCCTCAAATTTTCGTCTAAGTTTTTCATCCGGTGATTATTTCGTGGCATTTTCAACGCATCATAACTCTGCACCCGTAGCTCCGTTTCGTGCGTATAATATGTCAAAATGTTCGCCTCGAAGAGTAGATCGTTTCATCTCATTGCATCATTTTCATTTGAGCTCATCTTGATGCCCGAAATGCTGTTAGAAGAGGGCTATGTGATGTTAGTTTCTGTTTCTTAACAGAACTTGCACTTTTGTTATTTTTGCTATGATTGATGTGTGCACCCGATGAATTTGAGTCCTACATGTGTTTTGTAATATGCCATGCCATCTTTCCAGGGGTGTATGCCATGTATTTTTGTGATCTATTTGGTGACTAGCACAGGCATGCAAAGTAGGTGTCCTGATGTTGCTGTTTTCAGCCCTGTTTAGCTGATATTTTGATGCCATGTTAACTTGATGCTACCGAGAGATCCATGCATATTTTGAGATACTTCAGTAAGGATGTTTTGAACATATGGTTATTCCATATCTATCCATGCCTTTGTTTGCAATTATGGAGTGCCATAGCTTGAGTCAGTCGAGCTCTACTTTTGCTATCAAATGTTTCCTGGCAGATTGTTTACAGGTTATTCAGTTTTGCCAAGGTTGTTGTGGTTGATCCGTATATGCTATGATGTTGTTCTTGCCATGTATATCTTCTATGCCATGTCGTCTTGATGTATGTATGCTTAGTTTATCATGAAAGGCTCTGTAGTGAGTGCATCGAGCTCTTAAACATGCCTACTTGTTATCTGTTTTTGACATGCCATGTTGCTGAATCATTAATAGAAACTTGCGATATTGACATGGGTGTTACTATATTTTCTGATCCTTTTTGGCTTATGGTCAGTAAGGGACTTTTGTTCTATGCTTTGAGTAGATTCATGCCATGCCATGTTTTGCTATTATAAGTTCCTGTAGCATGTTGTTTTCTTGCTCTGAACATGGCTACCTGATGCTGTTTTTGCCATGTCCAACCTGATATTTTGTGCACTTTTACCATGCTTGTTTGAACCTGTTATGATGTGAACTAGCCGTAGCTCAGTGTTCATATTTTGTCAAGCATCTTGAGTAGATCACTGCCATATGCTTTGTTGGTACGTTTGGGTGCAGTAGCTTAATTTCTTGTTGCTTGCTAAGTGGCATCATGCTGTTAATGGCAGATTTGTGCCATTCTTGTTTTGTTTGTCATTTGCAAAGCGTGCTTCCGATTCCGGTGATCTTTATATCGATTTCAACCGAAATCATCTCATCTTTCCAGTGGCATACTTGGTTTGCCAAGTTGATGCCTGGTTCATCATTTTCCTTCCGGAGCGTGCATACGCATTGCATATCACATCCCGCATATCATGCCATATATTGCATCATGTTGTTTGTGCATTGCACCGTGATTTATTGTGGTTCCTTTGTTTGTGTTCTTGCTTTGGGTAGAGCCGGAGGCGAGTACGTGAGCGAGGAACCTGTTGAGAACGCTTACGAGGATCAAGCTTTCGACAACTCGAGAACTTTGCGAGCAAGATGACCATACCCTCGAAATCACTTCTATCTTTGCTATGCTAGTTGCTCGCTCTTTTGCTATGCCTATGCTACGATGCCTACCACTTGCTATATCATGCCACCCATATTGCCATGTCAGCCCCTAACCATCCTTTTCCTAGCAAACCGTTGATTGGCTATGTTACCGCTTTGCTCGGCCCTCTTATAGCGTTGCTAGTTGCGAGTGAAGTTGAAGTTTGTTCCTTGTTGGAACATGGAGATGTTGTTCCTTGTTGGAACATGTTTACTTGTTGGGGATATCACAATATATATCTGCTATAATTAATGCATCTATATACTTGGTAAAGGGTGGAAGGCTCGGCCTTATGCAGTGTTTTGTTCCTCTTGCCACCCTAGTTTCCGTCATACCGTGTTATGTTCCTTGATTTAGCGTTCCTTACGGTTGGGTGATTTATGGGACCCCTTGACAGTTCGCTTTGAATAAGACTCGTCCAAAAGGCCAAACTTTGGTTTTACCATTTGCCACCTAAGCCTTTTTCCCCGGGTTTTCGCGAGCCCGAGGGTCATCTTTATTTTAACCCCGGACGGTGCTCCTTGAGTGCTGGCCGAACAGGCAGACTGCAGGCCACCACGGGCAACTCGAGGCCTGGTTTTACTCGTGGGTGACCTATCCGGATGTGCCACGAGAACGAGATATGTGCAGCTCCTATCGGGATTTGTCGGCTGTCGGGCGGCTTTGCTGGTCTTGTTTTATTGCTGTCGAAATGTCTTGTAGTCCGGGATTCGAGATTGATCGGGTCTTCCCAGTAGAAGGAATATCCTTCGTTGACCGTGAGAGCTTATAATGGGCTAAGTTGGGACACCCTGCGGGTAATATCTTTCAAAGCCGTGCCCGCGGTTATGAGGCGAGATGGAATTTTGTTAATGTCCGGTTGAGAAAACCGGAGTTGACCTCAAATAAAATACACATCAACGGCGTGTGTAACCGTGATGGTCTCTTCTCGGCGGAGTCCGGAAGTGAACACGGTGTTGCGATTATGTCGATGTAAGTAGTTCAGGATCACTTCTTGATCGCTACTAGCTTCACGCTTCGTGCCTTGCTTCTCTTCTCGCTCTCTTTTGCGATGTAGCCACCATATATGCTAAGTAAACTTGCAGCAGCTCCACTTTACAACTCCGTCCTTCCTATAAGCTTAAATAGTCTTGATCTCGCGGTGTGAGATTGCTGAGTCCCGTGACTCACAGATTCTACCAAAACAGTTGCGAGTTCCGACGATGCGGTCAGGTGGCGCAACCGAGCTCAAGTGGGAGTTCGACGAGGAACGTGGTCGTTACTATGTGTCTTTTCACGATGATCGATAGTGGTGCCCAGTTGGGACGATCGGGGATCTGTGTAGCATTTGGGGTATCTTCTTTTATTTTGGTTCCGTAGTCGGACCTTGAGTGTACTCTGAATGATGGATGTTTATTTATGTATTGTGTGAAGTGGCGACTGTAAGCCAACTATGTATCTCTTTCCCTTATGTATTACATGGGTTGTGTGAAGATTACCTCACTTGTGACATTGCTTTCAATGCGGTTATGCCTCTAAGTCGTGCCTCGACACGTGGGAGATATAGCCGCATAGAGGGCGTTACAATCGTTTTTGTTTTCATGGTATACCTTGTCCCCGTTTGGGACCGTTTTGCCACGACGGTGGCCGTTGGTGTCTTTGGTAGACACGAGGCCACCCAGGACTAAACCCCAAGGGGGTGTTGGTCGGAGTGGCCGGGAGAGTGTCATGGCAGTAGCTCGGCTTTGTCGTAATGCCGTGGTCCGCACGTATGGGAGTGCGAGGCCAGGGTTCCGTAGTGTGGGTAAAGTGCGCTACCTCTGCAGAGTGTATTTAATCTATCGATAGCCGCGTCCTCGGTCATGGGCACAGTTCGTAGTATGTCACAGGGTCTCGGTTGAAATGGAGGATAAATCTACTAATAACTTGTGTGATAACTAAGATGTGATAAATAATATGGTGACTTAGACTATGGGAAAATCGTGAGAAGTCACGATGATGTGTTGGTATGACCCCGAGACAAGGTCTCGGTAAGTCATGCTTGTGCTCCGAGGAGCCGTGGCAGAGTAAGTGATTGTTGCATAAGGTTGATACAACATGTCTTCACGGGAGGTAACTGGTAGTTTATTTTCAGCATAGTTTCCTGATGCCATGCCATGTTTTGATATGCTATGTTTTGTTGTTGCTTTACTAGAAGTAAGTTTGATATGCCATGCTAGTAGATGTTGTGTTGTTATTCATGCTTAGTTTGATTTATGATTAATGCCATGCCATGCTTAGAAGTTGTGTTGAAGTAGACCGTTGCATATGCTTGGTTCTTGCTTTGTCATCTGTTTGTTTGGATGCTATGTATTTGGTTGTCTTGCAAGTACATTCAATGTACTGACCTGACGTGTCATGCCAGTTTTGTAGGTCGTGCCCGAATTGTTCGCTTGTTCCGTCGTGCTAGGTCGTAATCTTGCCAGTCGTGTGGGTTATGGAGTCCAGCCAGAGTGAGACGCTGCCAAACCAAGACTTCCACCACCATTTAAATAGACCTTCGCTGCCATCCATATAGACTTAGGGCTATGCCAAATAATTGTATCATCAATGATGTAATCGTATACACATGTATTTGATGAATATTATTGTACCTCGAATGCTGTATCATGGACCTGTCGTGCGCAGGCGTAATCCTGGGCTGACGTGCGAAGGCCCACTGCTCCATGCGGATCAGGGTGCAACAGGAGACGGTATCAGAGCAGCCAGGCTGGCATAGGTTATCATAGCATTAGATTACCGCTACCATCAACCCTCAATGACCCTAAGGGATTTGACCCATCCCTGGCATCCGGCATGGCCACTGTTAATCAACAGGTGGCGCAGTCGGGACCGACACGTCATCACCCCGCTGTCCCCGCCTAGTTATCCGTGGAACGTGTAGTAACCCTATCCTTTCTGGTCCGCCACACCCTTCGCCATTAGGGAAAGGGGCCACACCATGCGAGCATGTCCCGCATAGCTGCCTATAAAAGCCCCTCTTTCTGCTAGCCATATCACTCACTCCTAAGTCAGCCATGTCCCTGCAGAAAAGCTTAGCTAGTAGCTCCCGAGCCATGGCTAGCACCTTTAGAGCTCCCAAGTTTTACACCTGCACCTGTGCCGTCAACCACACTGGCTTTCCACCCCTTCTTGCCGAGATGCTCACCAAAGCCTTTGGCTGTAAGGCTAGCCCTGATTACCTGGTGTTCCAATCGTCACCCGTCCCTCACCTTCATTGCTTTCATGCAAGAGTGCACATCGGCCTAGGTCCCGCAGTAGATGGCCAGCCTTTGGTTTTACAGGGTAGAGCCATGCCTACTTCTAATTTAGCCATTCAGGTCACTGCTGTGGGGGCTATCCTACACCTCCGAACCAAGTTCCCACATGTAGCAACAAGGCGGGAGTTCTGCTTTTTCCCCATTGTGGCAAAAGCAGGAATGCAGCCTTCTCCCGCTATCCAGGGAGATGACCCCGCAATCGCTCGCCTGGTGCAATACATCACCGCCCAGGGAATGATGATTTCAAAGATGCTTGCCGAGTTTAGAACCATGGACGACGATGTGGTACGAGTCGTTAAGGAAACTCACCGTGAGGCTCGTAAATTCACATTTCAAGTCGTTTGCCCAACGCCATCCGAACCAGTGCTATCCTCTCAGCCTGTGCTGTGGCCCAAGACAAACATCATCACCCTCGACAAGGCTCTTTTACGGATCCACCAACAGCATTTGCTTGGAACAATTTCAGCCACACCTCCAGCAGTAGAGCCCCAACCCATAGTAGTGTCGGACAATGAAGATGGAGATTGGCCCAGTCTTCATCCTCCCGAAGAGCCCCAGCAAGGACAGTCCTCTGCATGACCTCAGTCACGCAATTAGTGGATTCTGCTAGTCGATAGGTCTGTTGGTTCATCTTCGATATGAGGATAGAACCATGTATCCCGGAGCGAGTAGTTTTGTTTAGCGCGTAGTGCGTTTGTGCTTTGTTGTATGCTGGTACTGTTGTAATCCGTATGCCGTGTTTGCTTGTTTCTTTTGTTTTTGTGTTTGTTTTTGTTTTTCTCTCTATCAAACAGAAATGTTTGACAGGGTTGGCCATGTGTGCTAACAAGATTTTAATCAGTATGACACATACACTAAAAACAACATTGACTCGTTCCAAGTCTCTAATAAATTGCGCACTGGTGTAGGTATATGTATACCAGGATTACATATACCCACTAGCATTAAAACACCTTAAGTATGATTTGTCTGGTGTGTTTTTCCGTTGCATGTTTATTGCATCTGTCTGTTTGTTTAGATTTTACTGCATACTACACGCATACCCAGTTCACCCACGAGTACAATTGAGCAGTACGCGGGGGAAAGCAAAGTCATATCCCTCTCTATCTGTGCCTACCCCGTGTGCCAGATTTTTAAACCCAGAGCCTCGAAGAGGCATTTCCATCTGGCCATTTCTCATCCCTAGTTCTTTTTCGTTAACCCAATCGCGTTTCCGGAGAAACGTTGCCAGCTTTATTCCTCTCGATCCAGTACAACTCCCCGATACAGATTTCAACTCCGATTCTACCTCGACACCTACATTTCGTGGAGCATCCGTGAAATTTTTCCCGTGCCCTAAACTGATTCCTGAGCTGGCGTAGCCACCTCACCCGCATCCAAACCCATCATCCACCACCATCACTGCCTTGCGTGGCGCAGCAAGCCGCCACCACCGCTCCACCGCAGCATGCGATTACTCCGCCGGTGCGAAGCGACGGAGAATCAAGCGTGGCAGAGGACCACTCCGTGCACCATATTCTTCCACACCTCGAGCCACCGCACCCAGCCATGCGTTGCCTCGAGCCCGCTCGTTCCTAATGAGTATCACCAGAAGGAACGACAAGCCGATCAGCGTGCCCAGCAGACCAGCTAGGAACAACCGTAGCGCCACCAAGAGCACCTCCTCGCCAAAGGAGCTCGGCTCGATCTCGCCCAAACCGAACAGGTAGTAGAGCGGCATAGTGTTGGTGTGTTGAAGGAGCGCCACGCTACCGTTTTTATAGCCCAACCCCGGTGTACGGTGAGTGAGGTCCAGGAAAACCGCTCGTCGCTCGATCACCAGTGTCCAGGAGGCAAATCCACGAGCAGTACCGACAAGGTGCTGGCCCGCGACGTGAGTGCTCGCTGCACCGGCGCCATGCACACCGTGCACTATGGCTCTAGGGTCCTCATCGCCCTAGGGGCTAGATGCGCGCTGCGCACGCGAAGCAGCAGCACAGGAGAAGCAGCTAGCCGTAGAAGAAGGAGGCTGCCAGTGGGCCCTGGACCCACGTGTCAGCAGGTGAATCCATTGTTCACTGGGGTGTATCTAGCAATTTTCGAGAGTTTGATCTCGAGTGCCCCTAGCCTTGGATATAACCGTGTTTGCCCATATCTCTCCCTGGGTGTACCAATTATCGGTGCCTCAACTCGTTTGAATCTGACCAAAGGGTTAAAAAAATTAACCCAGAGGTTTTTCCCGGAGTGTCTATCTTTTCTTTGGTGCTGTAACCCTGGGAATCTCGAGGATGAGATTCTTTTTAAGGGGGGAAGGTTTGTAACAGCCCCAAAATTGGGTTATCAATTTTTGTGCTGTTATTCCTTCCTGGCACTCATTTTCGAAATATTTCTCCTGAGTTTGTTGGAGGACTCTGAGAATTCTTGTCATTTCCAACCTTTCAAAACCTTGCCCATGTCTTTTTCAGTGGGCAAGACCTCATTTGTCTCAGCTCCAACCCTCTCAAACCATATTTCCAAATTTTATGAATTCGATCATGGCCTTTGTGATTACAAACGAGATATCATTTTCCTTGATCTGTCGATCATCCCATCTGTTCCTAGAGATCCTCCTATCCTTTTCAATCTTGGATATGCAAAAATATTGCCAAGTCCCATGCAATATTTTTGAATTGTGATTTATTCTTTTTCTTGCCTTTCTGAGGAATAAAATCCAAAAGCATATCTAGCCATCTCCTAAATTCATGTGAATTGGTGGAGTTGATAATTATTCCTAATCAAAGCTCTGGCAAATTATATTGGCCATAATTAAATAAGGAAAATGGCCTTTTCTTATTTAATGCCAATACTCCAATTCTACTATTTTCTAAAGGAACTACTATTTTTATAGCAGATAAAATTCTCACATAAATTGTGGAGCTTGTACTTGCTATATAATCACTAGTTCCATCCTTATCTCATGTTCCACAGATAAAAAATTGGGCACATGATTCAATGCAAGTTTTTGCCTTCTCTGAAATTTTGCAAAGGAAGTGCTTTATTCCTAATTCCTTTTGAGATGCAATTTGGCAGGGTGATTAACCTTGATAAATCACCCATGGATAACAAAGATGAGCTCAATCCATTCATTCTATCTCCCTGTGCATTTTTTTCATAGTTTCTGACCAGAATGCAACTTTGTGAAGGAAGTACCTTCATAGAGTTTCCCAATAGGATAAAACTTTGCAATCCTCTCAAGTATCCCAAATCATTAGCCTCCACCCAAATTCAGCTCATTTCATTGATCTATGTGAGCATAGGAGCAATTCTTGTTTTCTGTCCAAATTTTTAGTTTGTGAAGCAAGTATATTTTATCTCGCTCCATTACGGCTGAAAATATTCCCAAGCCTTGTCCTATCCATATAACCCACCTACCCACGAGATTGGCTCATTTCATGTAGCCAATATGTTCCTAGAATTTTTTCAAGTTTCTGGTCAAAAGTGATGCTTGTGAAGCACGTACCAATTTGGCAAGTCCATTTGGTATGATCTATTTGCAGCATCTACATCGGACCAAATCATGAGGAATTGCCAAGTGGTAGCCCAATCTAACACTCCTAGTGAGTGCTACTTCCTCATTTGTTTTCTGGGCCATATTTGACAGTTGCACTGCAGCTATGTTAAATACTTGCCCAAATCCTTTCCCATTTCCCAGGATCGTAGTCCTTGCCAGCCTAGACCTCCTAGACATCAAATTTGTCACTTAACCTCTCTGGTTTAGTCTCTAGAACATGGCCAAGTTTGCAACAGTAAACTTGTCGAGCTCGTGTCCCTCTTCTCCCTACACTTCTGCCCATGCCATCACCTCATATTTAATAAGCCTTGGAAGGAATTCACTGCTGACATGGTTTGGCACGGCGTAGTTGGCCAGAGCGCGCCTTGTCCATGGTGACCACGGTGGTAGCAGGCCAAAACAGTGGTCTCGCCACTGTTGGCCACAGTAGCGCAGCTCCGGCTGGCTCTGGCTCGTCCAAGCTTGTCACACAGCTCAGCCTCATCGTCGCCGTGCGCCTGGAGCTTATTCCCCCTTCGTTTGCTTCTTCGTTGAGCCGTCGCCGTCACCGAACACGGTACGCGCCCATGCACCGTCGTTTCCTCGCTTCTGTCTTCTTCTTCCTTTTTTCTCCGATCTTGGCTCGACTCCGTGACCCCCCTGGCACTCGTCCGCGTCCCCCTCATCGCTTTCCGGTCGCTCCCTGTGAACCTTGGCTGCGCGTGCGCGCCGCCGGCGCCCGGACACGTAGCCGAGCCGCGTGTCATCTCGCCCTCTCCCCCTCGAGCCCTCCCCGCGGCTATTTAAGCATGCCTCGAGCTTCATCGCGGTCCTCAACCCCTCCCAAGCCTCTTCCCCGAGCTCCCGAGCCTCTCCTCGCCCACCATTGCCGCCATGGCCGCCGCCTCGGTCCACCTAAATTGAAGCGACCCGAGTCACCCCTCCTCTCCCTGACCGCACCCACGTCTTCCCGTGCTCCGGTGATCCTCCCCAGCCCCGTACCTCCTCGCTGGAGTACCTAAAGCCGCCGCCCCCAAGATCCAATGCCGCCTCCGCGGAGCCCTCTGCTCCAATGGCCGTCGCGCCTGTGGTCCTCCCAGGCGTTCGTTTTCCCTCGGGATGGACGCGGGGTCCCTCCCCCAGTCTTTCGCCGTCTTCGCCCTGGTCAGAGGTGGCCTGAGCTTGCCGGTCTATCACCGGCGACGCGCATGGCCTCTGCTCCTCTGTGTCGCGTCGGGAGACAGGAAGCAGGAGGAGAGAAGGAGAGAGAAGACCCCGCAGGCCCCACCTGGCAGCGACCCAGGGTGTTGACCCGGTCCTGCCAGCGTGCACAAGTTGATGGGCCCCACCCCTCACGAGACCCCACCTTCCATTGACCGTAGCCGCCCAGTCAGCCCCAGCCTGCCGTAATGCCTAGATTGTGAACGTTTACTGTTTAGTGCATTTTCTGCCTAAAAAGTGAACGGCCACAACTTTGCAACCGTAACTCCGATTGAGGTGAATCCAACACCCACGTCTTCGTCTCGTCGAGCCTGTTCCATTCCTGTCATTTTCACTATGGTTTAACATATTGAAAATGATCACTTTGCCCTTGCCCGTAAACAGCCCCCCTCCGAGAGAGAACTGTTTCCGGCAACTGGTTCTGTGATCGTTTCACACTTTTTCCCGGGGTATTTCTCGACCCCAGGCAAGCCAACCTCTTATCATGAGCCCCAAACTTGCATGTTGACTTTGCTTGCACCTCGCGTGTGTGTTTAGTTGTAGTAATTTCTTGTTGGTTCCGGTTGCTGTTATTTTAGTCATGCTATATGTTTTTGTTAGCTGTCTCGCATGCTTATGCTTTCGTAAAATTGTTGAGATGCTAGTTTGATGTTAGTACTAATAATATCATGCCTCTGTCTAGTTTAGTTTCATGTTAGTAGTATCGATGCTATGATAATTCTGTTGCACTGATAAGTTTGCTAGTACCTGGGATTGTCATGTTTCGCATGCTATCATTGTCCTTTTGAAATGCTTGATGTTTTGTTACTGCATCGGTATGTTGCATGTTAGTTGTTGCATTCATGTTAATACTGCTCGCATGATGATTGATGATGGAGAAGTTAATAATATGACTTAATTACAAACCTCTTCCGTCATCACTGGGATATCATAGTGCCACCCAACTCAAGCTTTCTCAAGTGCAACCACATTTACCTTATGGTGAGGTCCTAGCTGGGTCAATTGTCATGCCTCTCGCTGGTGCCTCCCGCAAGCGAAGGTTATGGGAACGCGCTACCCTAATCAGGTAGGCGGACATAACCTTGTGTGCTCGTTTTTTTTATGGTATACCTTGTCCCCGTTTGGGACCGTTTTGCCACGACGGTGGCCGTTGGTATCTTTGGTAGACACGGGGCCACCCAGGACTGAACCCCAAGGGGGTGTTGGTCGGAGTGGCCGGGAGAGTGTCATGGCAGTAGCTCGGCTTTGTCGGAATGTCGTGGTCCGCACGTATGGGAGTGAGAGGCCAGGGTTCCGTAGTGTGGGTAAAGTGTGCTACCTCTGCAAAGTGTATTTAATCTATCGATAGCCGCGTCCTCGGTCATGGGCACAGCTCATAGTAGGTCACACTATCGGGTCTCGGTTGAAATGGAGGATAAATCTGCTAATAACTTGTGTGATAACTAAGATGTGATAAATAATATGGTGACTTGGACTATGGGAAAATCGTGAGAAGTCACGATGATGTGTTGGTATGACCCCAAGACGAGGTCTCGGTAAGTCATGCTTGTGCTTCGAGGAGCCGTGGCAGAGTAAGTGATTGTTGCATAAGGTTGATACAACATGTCTTCACGGGAGGTAACTGGTAGTTTATTTTCAGCATAGTTTCCTGATGCCATGCCATGTTTTGATATGCTATGTTTTGTTGTTGCTTTGCTAGAAGTAAGTCTGATATGCCATGCTAGTAGATGTTGTGCTGTTATTCATGCTTAGTTTGATTTATGATTAATGTCATGCCATGCTTAGAAGTTGTGTTCAAGTAGACCATTGCATATGCTTGGTTCTTGCTTTGTCATCTGTTTGTTTGGATGCTATGTATTTGGTTGTCTTGCAAGTACATTCAATGTACTGACCTGGCGTGTCATGCCAGTTTTGTAGGTCGTGCCGAATTGTTAAACTTGTTCCGTCGTGCTAGGCCGTAATCTTGCCGATCTGTGAGTTATGGAGTCCACCCAGTGAGGCGCCCAAACCAAGACTTGACCGCCATTTAAATAGACTTCCATTGCCATCCGTATAGCCTTAGGGCTATGATGAGAATGTATTCATCAATGATGTAATCGTATAAACATGTATTTGATGAATATTATTTTACCTGGAATGCTGTATCATGGACCTGTCATCCGTCAGGCGTAATCCTGGGCTGACGTGCGAAGGCCCCCTGCTCCATGCGGATTGGGGTTCCACATGCCCTTCAATGATATGACCGTTAGGTGGTAGGATATTTTGGACAGCTGGCACGTAGCACAGCAATGGTCGGATTCGAGGTTCGAATTCCTCAGGGCTATCATGTTCCTCACTGCGTAGGTAATCCGCACTGGCGAATTCCCAACTCCTCAGTCAGAACAAATTCTTCAGAGACCAGAAGTTCTTCGTCCCTGTCACTGAAGAAATTGACTGAACAGATACGAGATTTCCAATGGCTTCACTCAAAAAGAGTGGGTAGGTGTAGGATTTTGAGATGAGCATCACTTGGAAATAAGTTTCCCTAGTATTACCTTGACCCCCTTTGACAGTACGGTGTTTCCTATGACTCAAGAAAGAGAAAATGAAACTACGAAAACAAAAGTCTTCACGCTTCATAATCCTCGCATGGATATCCAAGTCTTCAAGGCTACACAAATTTCTTCACTTTCAAAGTCTTCAGGAGAACTAAAGTATTCAGCTGAAGACATTCATTTTTAGGGGTCGACATTCATTGTAAATATGAAACTCCTCATCGACTTATAGAGCTTGTGTACACTGACAAACATATTAGTCCCTTAACCTATAAGTCTTCGATACACCAAAATCACTAAGGTGCACTAGATGCACTTACAATTAGGTTACCTTGTCCCTTGTCTTACCAACATTAGGGTTTATGAATCCTTGAACTAGTGCAAGATATGGAAGTTTATTGCACTTGTCCTTGCCAAAATGAATGTGAGTGAAGTATGTTGGCGGAGTTACCCTCAAGAACTCTCTAGTTCTTCTTCTTTGGGATCCACATCAACTTGATGGGAATCCTTGGAGTTGTAGTCATACTTGATGAAGTAGAAGTTAGTCTTGGGAACCCACTTGACTATGGCCTCAGGAGCTTCCTCAAATGAATCAATCTCTTCTTGAAGCTTGTCCTTGCCTTTTAGCTTGTGGTCTTGTGGTGGAAAATCATCTTGAGCTTGTGTTCCCTTGAAAGAAGTGGGGTCATACTCATCTTATTGAGGAACAAACTTCGTCTTGGGGTATTGATCTTCTTCCCACTCAACTCCATTAGCATTGAACTTTCGTTAAAAACCAACACCTTGATTCTTCCGGTGCCTTCCTTGCTTGCGTACAATTTCCTCAAATTGCTTCCCCGGGAAGGCTCTTGTAAACACCTTTCTCTATAATTCCCTTCAATAAGCTATTTTCTTGCTCAAGTGTAACTTGACTAAGAGAATCATTAGTGGAATCAAGAGAACTACTAGAAGCAACAATATTGGATTTAACATGATTATTGTTACTACTAGAAGAATAATCTTTCTTGCTCTTGTTGCTAGATTTTACTTGTGGCATATAAGTAGACAAGAGGAGACGTTTGGCAAGATAAGATTAACTCTTCTTTCGAAGATCATCATATTGATAGCCTTTAAGAACTCATGCTCTTGCTCTAAATTTAGCTTCTCGAAGCATAGCTTCTCGTGAGTCTTTAGGAGATCTCTATGATCCTCTAGAGTTGTTTCATGAGCTAACTTAAGAGTGTTTAGTTTTTTTAGTTAAACACTCAGTCTCCTTCTTGTCATTGTCATTCATTTCATCTTGATTAGCATGTTTAATAGAAATTTCATAATAGTTTTCATCACTAGTGTTGTCAACAAGTAAATCATCTTCACCTAGCAAATCATCTTCATCACTATTGAAATCAACATACCCGGGGTGTGATACCTTAGGGCCCCATGAAGCATCTTCCAATTTCTTCATTTGGTGAGTCAAATATGTCGTAGGAGTTGGATGACACAAGTGCAAGACTGGCAACACCTTCATCTTGAGTATTTTCGAAGTTGGAGTGATAACTTCTGTCGGAGTAGTTGTAGGAGTCGGAACCGGATACCCGTTCACCAATGTAGCTTGATGCCTTCGTCTTGTGTAGCTCTTTGATGACTTGTCCTTCCATTCTGAATCCTTGCTTCTACGAGAGGGTCTTCGTTCATAACGATCATCTCTACTCCTTCTCTCTCTTGGTGGTGATTCATATGTTTTACTTCTCCTCGTAGGTGAATCTTCTCTTTTCTTGTAGGGAGTCATACACTCATTGGAGTAGTGTCTGGGTCTTCCACAATTGTAGCAATTATGATCACAACTAGAAGATCTTTTGTCATTGTAGGACCTTGACTTGGAGCTTTTCTCTTTGCTTCTATTCTTGTAGAATTTGTTGAAATTCTTCACCATTAAGCTCAATTCTTCATTGAATACTTGCTTCTCACTTGATGCTGTAGGAGCATCACATGAAGCTTTATAAGCACCACTAGACTTGTTGTGGAGCTCTTATTTATCCCTGAGTGACATCTCATGAGCAAAAATTCTACCAATGACTTCTGTTGGCTTGAGATCTTTGTAGTTGGGCATCAATTGGATCAAGGTGCACACGGTATCATATTTTCCGTCCAAGGCTCTTAGGATCTTCTTGATGATGAATTCGTCGGTCACCTCTTCACTTCCTAAGCCGGCAATATCATTTGTGATGAGAGCAAGCCTAGAGTACATCTCAACGACTCCTTCACCATCCTTCATCTTGAACTTGTCAAGTTGACTTTGAAGTACATCCAATTTGGATTCCTTGACGAACTTAGTACCTTCGTGCATATCAATCAAAGTATCCCAAATTTCCTTTGCATTATCAAGGCGATTGATTTTGTTGAATTCTTCGGGGCACAATCCGTTGAAGAGAATATCACAAGCTTGAGCATTGTATTGCAACATCTTCATTTCTTTCGCAGATGCTTCACGATCCGGCTCTTTTCCATCCTCAAAGAAATCACCTTGCAAGCCAATGCGCACAATAGCCCAAAAGTGCGGGGTTATGACCAAGAATATGCATTCTCATCTTATGCTTCCAACTAGCAAAATTAGTACCATCAAAGTAACGACCTCTACAGTGATAATTTCCCTCGCTAGACGCCATACTCTCCTAGGTTGTGAAACCAAGGCTATGATTACCAAAGCTATGGAAATCATGGAAAATGGAGACCAAAGCTCTGATACCACTTGTATGATCGGAAGTAGGTCTAGAGGTGGGTGATTAGACTATTTGACCAAATAAAAATCTAACCTTTTCCCAATTTTAGTTGTTGGCAAATTTTAGCAACTAGTACAAGTCAAGCTATCAACCTACAAATGCAATTCTAAGAGTGTAGCAGCGAAAGTTAAAACATTGCATATGAAGGTAAAGGCAAGGGTTTGGAGTGCGCAAACACAATGATGACACAAAGATTTTTGGCCTGGTTCCGATAGGTGGTGCTATCATACATCCACGTTGATGGAGACTTCAACCCATGAAGGGTAACGGTTGCGCGAGTCCATGAAGGGCTCCACCCATGAAGGGTCCACAAAGAAGCAACCTTGTCTATCCCACCATGGCCATCGCCCACGAAGGACTTGCCTCACTCGGGTAGATCTTCATGAAGTAGGCGATCTCCTTGCCCTTACAAACTTCTTGGTTCAACTCCACAATCTTGTTGGAGGCTCCCAAGTGACACCTAACCAACCTAGGAGACACCACTCTCCAAAAGGTAATAGATGTTGTGTTGATGATGAACTCCTTGCTCTTGTGCTTCAAATGATAGTATTGCCAACACTCAACTCTCTCTTATAGATTTGGATAAAGTGGAAAGATGATTTGAGTGGAAAGCAACTTGGGGAAGGCTAGAAATCAAGATTCTTGTGGTTGGATTGGAATGTCTTGATCTCAACACATGAGTAGGTGGTTCTCTCTCAGAAAATGTAGGCCAGAAGTGTAGGCACATTCTGATGGCTCTCTCACAAATGGAGAAGGGGGTGGAAGGGTGTCGGTGTCAAAACCGGCGGATCTCGGGTAGGGGGTCCCGAACTGTGCGTCTAGGCGGATGGTAACATGAGACAAGGGACACGATGTTTTTACCCAGGTTCGCGCCCTCTCGATGGAGGTAAAACCCTACTCCTGCTTGATTAATATTGATGATATGGGTAGTACAAGAGTGGATCTACCACGAGATCAAGGAGGCTAAACCCTAGAAGCTAGCCTATGGTATGATTGTTGTTGTGATTGTTGTTGTGATTGTTGTCCTACAGACTAAAACCCTCCGGTTTATATAGACACCGGGGAGGGTTAGGGTTACACAGAGTCAGTTACAATGGTAGGAGATCTACATATCCGTATTGCCAAGCTTTCCTTCCACGCCAAGGAAAGTCCTATCCGGACACGGAACGAAGTCTTCAATCTTGTATCTTCATAGTCTTGGAGTCCGGCCGATGATGATAGTCCGGCTATCCGGACACCCCTAGTCGGGACTCCTCGGTAGCCCACGAACCAGGCTTCAATGACGACGAGTCCAGCACGCATATTGTCTTCGGCATTGCAAGGAGGGTTCCTCCTCCGAATAATTCATAGAAGATTGCGAACACCAGGATAGTGTCCGCCTCTGTAAAATAAATTCCACATACCACCGTAGAGAGAATAATATTTACACAAGTTCAATCTGCTGACGTATTTCGTGGCGTGACGTCACACCACTACCAAGCCTTTACTTGAATCGTTTTTATTATACCACCTCAGCGCGTTTAGCGAAGCGGTTTCCTTGGCACGTCTTGTCGAAGCAGAGATCGTGTTCCCCTTATTCCGGGATTCCCATCAATACGGACGTGGGTAACCCAACCGCGCCATTGATTGTGGCGCTTGGGAGATAAGCGAGTTTTACCAGGCCGGTGGGGACGCATAGTCTTCATCCTCCCATATATAAGGGGATAAGGATCCACCTCTTTTACCTACGCCTTCTTCCTCCTTTGCTTATCCATCTCCGCACACTCGAGCTCCAGTGCCCAAGTCCGCACATCTCACCTCAACCTTCTCCAGCCATGTCCGGAGCGGGAGGCAAGTGGATGGCCTCCTCCGTTACGGAGGGGCACATCGAGAAGCTGCTGCGGCGCGGATACTGTCCAAATGACATCGCGCGACCGGCTGCCCGACGAGGGCAGCTCATCCCACCCCAGCCCCATGAGAGGGTTGTATTTCTTCCCCACTTCCTCCGCGGACTGGGCTTCCCACTTCACCCCTTCGTCCGGGGGATCATGTACTACTACGGCCTGGACTTCCACGATCTGGCGCCAAACTTCATCCTCAACATCTCGGCGTTTATCGTTGTGTGCGAGGCCTTCCTCTGCATCCAACCCCACTTCGGCTTGTGGCTAAAGACCTTCAATGTCAAGCGGAAGGTGGTGAAGGGCAGCCAAGCGGAATGCAGAGGCGCCATGGTGGGCAAAATGCCCAACGTCACTTGGCTTGAGGGTGCCTTCGTGGAATCCATCAAAGGGTGGCAATCGGGGTGGTTCTACATCACCGAGCCGCGTGACCCTAAATGGGCAGCGGCCCCCGAATTCAGATCTGGTATCCCCATGCAGCTCACCTCCTGGAAAGAGAAGGGCTTGCTATGGGGTAGTTCGGAGGAGCTGACCGGACTCCAGTCCTGTCTCCAGACCCTGGTGAACAAGAAGCTTAAGCTTGTCAATGTGATCCAGTCATGCTCGTCGCGGATTCTCCCCTGCCAGAACGGGCCTTCAATTTGTGGGAGTTTGATCTGCACAAGACCGGACCTTGGCGGGCTCTTGACCTGACGTCTGAAGCCGCTGGAGGTCTGTTCAAAGCGGAGAAGCCCCGCATCCGCAACCGAAGATCGCGGGTTCAAGACGCAGCGCCCGACCGACGAGGTAAGCTATGTTATCCTTTATGGGACACTCATTTCTTTCATAGTTTGACTCTATGTGGGATCTAAACTCCCCATGCCTTTAACAGGGGTGGCGAGAAGGCGTCCGTGCAGGTTAACTGTCCGGCTCCCTTCCGGAAGATCCAGCGGACACACGTTTGACGGGGCTGCTGGTCCCGGCACTTTACGTGGTGCCGGAGAAGAAGGCCAAGAAGAAGGCCAAGGGAACCCGAAGGAGTTCCAGGCATCAGGTGGTATCAGACTCATCGTCCGATGACTCCGAGGCGGACTCCTCTCCTGAGGATGAGGAGGAGGAGAAGAAAGAAGCCTCTCCCCCAGCGGTGGGAGAGAAGAAGAGGAAGGCCTCCCCAGCGAGGGAGGCCGAAGGGTCCAAGAAGGGAAGGACCCTTCCCCCGGACTGTTCCGCCAACATTGGCGACGGTGACGAGGAGTGGCCTCCAAGGGCCAAGCCCCTGGCAAGATCGTAAGTATCCGAGCTCCCAGATAGTTTATAATTTTTCATTTTGCCACACGGTGTCTTTCTAATGCCGCACACAACCTGTAGTCCGGCCAAGGACGATCTTCCCGCTTCGTCCAGCGGGTCCTTAGACACGTCGGATATGGATTCCCTTCCGACTGCCTCAACTCCCCGTTACGCTGACGACGCCGAGGTGGGATCCCGAGAAGGGACCCGCCAGGAGGAGGAGGCCCCGGAGGTGCCGCAAGGCAACCTCCCGGACTATGCACCGGACTCTGCACCGGAACCTGCGGTGGTTCCGGAGTCCGGCGAGCGGCCCCTTCGTAAGAAGGGCAAGACTGTGACACCGGTGGCCTCTGTCCAACTAGAGGCGCCGGATAACTTGCCGGAGGCGCTCAACGGCGCTTCCATCGAAGAAGAACACCGCACTATCATGAGTGCGGTGATTCAGAAGGTTCAGCTCGCCAAGGGCGGGTTGACCGAAGCCTGCAGCAGCCTTCTAACAGGCTTTGAGGTGAGAATTTTAAGATATGTAATATAATACCGCATAGAATGTAGCCCCTGATGCTCGGTTTGGTGTTCGGATAGAAAAACCGGATTGAGGATCTAAAAAGATATACGCAGGAGTTCTAAAAAATATGTCAATATGGGATTGTAGGCTGCGCTGCTGACCTGTGCCGCACTGACTGCGGAGGTCGGTGCTTTGAAGCAGAGCCTCGAGCGGTCCGAGAGCGAGCTCGGCCATGCCAAGAAGCAGCTCGAGGACAAGGAAGGTGAGTAACACCGTATTAAATTTGTACCTTACAGAAAAGGATTTGGTTGCAAGAGGAATAACAAGGATAACATGGGTACTACAGGGGCCACGAATGAGGTGGCGACCCTGAAGGAGGCGGTGTCTGTGGCCGAACGCAATGCGGCTGCAGAGCGAGCCGAGCGGGAGAAGCAGGAGGCGCGGGTGGCGGAGGTGTAGCAAGAGCTCCAGGCTCTCATGGAAAAACATGAGAGTTTGGAGCGCGACTCAAAGACTCGAGAGTCCGAGCTTGCATCGGCTCTTGAGAGCGCCAAAGCCGCTAAGGCCGAAGCCCACAAGGCCCTCCAGGAGATCGAGGATTTGAAGAAAATAGCAGCGGGCAAGGCATTTTTCATGCAAAGCAAGCATGTGAATGTGAATTACCTATTACTTATCCGAATTCAGAGCTCTCCAGGAGCAATCGCGGATCTGCCTGCAGCGTGTCGAGATCTTGCCGCTTTCTACGGGCCGAGGAGGGAGCTCGGCGGAGAAGGTCTTCGTCTCGGTATCTTTGAGGCGGACATCCGTGCCCCTTAGCGACCAGTGAAGCAGCTGGTCGAGCTCCACAAGGTAGCCGAACAGGCCATGAAGGGCCTCATAGTTCGGCTGTGGCCCAAGGAGGCCATGCACAGGAGCTACTTGACTGGTGCGCGGCTGGTGGACGCGCGTGTCCACAGGTTGAGGTCGTCAAGCACACCGCCTGCATTGAAGGTGCCGTGGGGCCTTGCCCCGCAAAAAAGTGCATTGGGGCAGGATGGATCTTTGAGAAGCTGCCGACGGACGCATCACGGCCGGAAGCAAGGAGTATCGCACGCCGAAATGGATTATAAGAGTGTCTGAAGGGTGCCCGCATGATTGCGGTGAGTGCTCCAAAGATGTAATATTTGAGTAGACTCGCATTTTGTTATCCTGTCGCTGAAAACTTTGTTCATATCGCTAAGCAACGCTTGTTAATTTAAAATATTACCTTCATGCGGCCGTTTATCAAATCGAGAGATGGCAAGTCGTCGGCTTCAGCCCCATGCCACTAGTCTTTGGGTGTTCGGGATAAACTTGGCGCTTTTGTTCCCATGTTTGGGTCCATCTAGGGAGGCGCTCAACACAACGAACGAGGCAACCAGACTTATAATGCTTGAACACTCTCACTTAGCCATAGAATTCTATAATTTTAAATTTCGGCGAAGCCCCTAGTGTTCGGAAGACCGAGTTGGGCGCTATCCACGCTGGGCAGACGAAGCCGGTTCCTCGCTCTAAGCGGCATAAGTCTTTAGGGACTCGAAAAAACCTCTCGAACAGCGACCAGCTCTCGCCTTATCATGACGGTCGGTTTAGCTTTCTCCACCGAGGCGCCGCCCAGCTCAGCCGGGCACAATCGTAGTGGTTCTCCCGGTGCTACCTTAGCCGATACAGCGGGCGTAAGGTACCAAAACATGGGAGCCGGGCAAACCCAACTATTGACCCAAGACATGACTCGGAGCCGATGCATATAATGCTATAAGTTTGGGGTGCCGCACTTGTGAAAGTGTTCGGACTTATCACACCATAATGTGGGGAACTTAAGCCCCTGGTGTATTTAGCCGTACCGAGGTTTACGGATATAACATGTCATAAAGGAACATATGTAAGAAAGAAATGCAATTATAAGAAAAAAGTGATGCATTGTTTATTCCAGAAATACTGCCATGAATGCAGAACGATACAAATGGTGCGGTAAGCAAGGGATTGGACTATTAAACATGTCCCCCTCCAGGGGTAGGCTGCGGCATGGTGTATTAAACAGATTTAATGCTCGTAATGGAGACCACCTGAGTGTTCGTCGTAGCCTTTCTCCTTCCCAGCTGTTGCATCGTGAGTTCGGCAGTCTCTTCACGGACAGGCCTCTGTGAACGGAGTCCTGTGGGTAAGAAAAAAGAAAAAAAAAAAAGAGCGACACACTTGGGAGCCCCTGGTGTGGTTGAGCCGCACTCTGGGCCTGTCGTGGTCGTGCCCCTCCCCCTATCCCATGGTATCTCCAGAGCGTAATGATGTACGCGGAGGACTAATCTTGCAATTATGCAAGGGCTGGGGTTGGGGCCGCATTGCTACGCATGCTCGGAACGTGCCAGGTGGTCTTGTTGTAGGTTACTCCGGCGCGTTTGGCGTGTCCGATTAAACGGCCGGACTCAAAATTGCCTTAAGAGGCTGCTCAGACTTCCGCGCGAGAGCATTGTGTGTTCCTCCGTTCGGAGGAGCGTTGATGTTTCCGTTGACCGTGATGACTCCTCGAGGGCCTGGCATCTTGTGCTTGAGGTATGCGTAGTGCGGCACCGCGTTGAATTTTGCGAACGCGGTTTATCCGAGCAGAGCATGATAGCCGCTGCGGAACGGGACTATATCGAATATTAACTCCTCGCTTCGGAAGTTATCCGGGGATCCGAAGACCACTTCCAGTGTAACCGAGCCTATACAATAGGCCTATACACCTGGTATGACGCCTTTGAAGGTCGTTTTTGTGGGTTTAATCCTTGAGGGGTCTATGCCCATCTTGCGCACTGTATCCTGATAAAGCAGGTTCAGGCTGCTGCCGCCGTCCATCAGGACTCTAGTGAGGTGAAATACATCAACGATTGGGTCTAAAACCAATGCGGCGAATCCGCCATGGCGGATACTGGTGGGGTGGTCCCTTTGATCAAAAGTGATCGGGCAGGAGGACCATGGGTTGAAGTTTGGGGCGACTGGCTCCATCGCGTATACATCCCTGAGTGCACGCTTCCGCTCCCTCTTGGGTATGTGAGTTGCGTATATCATGTTCACCGTCTGCACTTGTGGGGGAAACCTTTCTGTCCTCTATTGTTCGGCGGCCGGGTCTCTTCCTCGTCATCGCTATGCAGCCCCTTGTCATTGTTTTCGGCAATTAACTTGCCTGCCTGCTTAAATACCCAACAATCCCTGTTGGTGTGATTAGCTGGCTTTTCGAGGGTGCCGTGTATCTGGCAAGAGCGGTCGAGTATTCGGTCCAAATTGGACGGGCCCGGAGTAGTTCTTTTGAATGGCTTTTTCCGCTGACCGGGTTTAGAGCCTCTGAATCTGGCATTGACTGTCGTATCCTCAGTATTATCGCCGTTAACGCGACATTTGTTTTTGTTTCGACGCGACCTGCCATTGCGGTCCTTGGTATCCGGACTGCCAGAATTTTTGCTGAGGTTGTTACTGCGAGCTAGCCAGCTGTCCTCTCCTGCGTAGAAGCGGGTCATAAGTGATGTGAGGGCTGCCATGGATTTCGGCTTTTCCTGTCCTAGGTGCCGGTCCAGCCACTCGTCGCGGATGTTATGTTTGAAGGCTGCAAGGGCCTCTGCATCCGGACAGTCGACGATTTGATTTTTCTTTGTTAAGAACCGTGTCCAGAACTGTCTGGCCGATTCGTCTGGCTGCTGGATTATGTGGCATAGGTCATTGGCGTCTGGTGGTCGCACATATGTGCCCTGGAAGTTGTCAAGGAATGCGGCTTCCAGGTCTTCCCAACACCCAATTGATTCTGCTGGCAAGCTGTTAAGCCAATGCCGAGCTGGTCCTTTAAGCTTGAGTGGGAGATATTTCATGGCGTGAAGATCATCACCGCGGGCCATGTGGATATGAAGGAGATAGTCTTCGATCCAAACCGCGGGGTCTGTTGTGCCATCGTAGGATTCAATGTTCACGGGTTTAAACCCTTCGGGGATTTGATGCTCCATTACTTCATCTGAAGCATAGTGGGTGTCTTGGAGCCTCAGACAGTGCTATATCACGACGTAGCTCAAACGAGCTTTGTCTCATCAGAGTTCGCCCGCCGGACTTCTTCGTGTCCGCGCGACGGTTGTCATCGCGTGCCGTGGGGCGCCCACGCGATCCGTAGATCGATCTTGATTGTCTTGCCTTATCCTCCAATATATCTCGCAAGTCCGGAGCATTCCCCTGTGGCCTTGTGCTTTTCGAGCGATGCCGGGGTACGGTTCTGATGGAGGGCCTAAAGGCCTCTCTGTCGCGGCCACGAGGTGGTCGGTCAGCCGTATTGTGCTCTGGTGATGTAGGTTTATATGCCTCCTCCTCTAGTCGGGGGAGCAACTTGTGTTTGGGGTAACTTTTGGAGGGGCGTTCGAGTTCATGCTCTTCGGCCGCAAGGACTTCAGTCCATCTGTCGGCTAGCAGGTCTTGATCAGCTCTAAGCTGTTGCTGCTTTTTCTTTAGGCTGTTCGCCATGGCCATAAGCCTGCGTTTGAAACGCTCTTGTTCGACGGGATCCTCGGGCACGACGAATTCATTATCGTCGAGGCTTGCCTCGTCTATGGAGGGAGGCATGTACTTATCATCCTCGACCTCTTCGTCTGCCGCTCTCTCATGAGGGCTGGCTTCTCCGTCCTCCTGTGCTGAATCTTGCTGGAGGGGGTTGTCTTCGGCACTCTCTGGGGTGTTATTATCCCCGGTGCCGGAATCTCCATTCTTGCTGTGGCGGGGTTTAGAGCGGCGCCGTTGACGCCGGCGCTTGGGCTGTTTCTTCGAGGAATCTGCCTCCGCTGCTTCTTCGCCATTCCCATCCTTTGGGATGTCCACCATGTATATGTCGTATGACGAGGTGATCTTCCAGTGCCCCGTAGGCGCTGGTTCTTGGTCGTCTCCGGCATCGTCGTCCATACCGTCGATATCTTCGGAGTCGTAGTCTAGCATGTCGGTTAGATCGTCGACAGTGGCTACAAAGTGGGTGGTGGGTGGGCTTTGAATTTCTTCTTCGTCCGCATCCCAACCATCCCGACCGCAATTCGGCCAGGTGTAACGCCCCGGATTCGATGCGCCAGGTGTCTTCCAGTTATTCGCCGTCGTTGCCATGTCATTTGCTTGCGTGTTGCAGTTTGCCATGTCATCATATGCATTTCGTATCATGTCATCATGTGCATTTCATTTTGCATACATGTTCGTCTCATGCATCCGAGCTTTTTCCCCGTTGTCCGTTTTGCAATCCGGCACTCCTATGTCATCCGGCGTCCCGTTCTCGCCTCTCTTCGTGAGCGGGTGTTAAACTTTCTCGGAATGGCCCGAGGTTTGCCAAGCGGCCTTGGTATAGCACCGGTAGACCGCCTGTCAAGTTTCGTGCCATTTGGAGGTCGTTTGATACTCCAACGGTTAACCGGGTAACCGCAAAGGCCTCTTGTGTGCAGCCCAACACCCCTCCAAAGTGGCCCAAAACCCAGCAAACTCCCCTCCATGCTCTCGGTCGTTCGATCACGATCGTGTGGGCGAAAACCGCACCTCATTTGGACTCTCCTAGCTCCCTCAACCTATATAAACACCTCCCCCTCCGAAATTCGCGGTCTAACCCTAGATCAAACCCCTCCCGGCGCCACCGGACGCGTCTCCACCGCGCCGGACATGTCCGTCCCAGCCGGCCACTTCACTTCGACGAATCGGAGGCCGCCACCTCAGCCGCGCCGCCGCCCCCGTCCAACCACCGCGCGCCACGTGGCGTCCCGCACCCTCCTCGTCGCCGGCCCACGGAGCCCATCAGGGGCTCCTGCCTCGCGACGCGCCGCCGCCCGGCCCGGCGGCCGGAGCGCCCGCCGGCCTCCCGCGCCGCCCTCCTCCCGCCCGCCTTGGCCTCGGCCCGCCGCCAGCCCCTCCCTCGCCAGCGTGCCCGCCGCGGCGCTGCCTCTCCGCCCGCTGGCGTCCGCCGCCCGCTCATCCCGGTAGACCTCGCCCTCGCCCTGCGCCGCCGCCTCGCTCCGCCCGGACAAGCGCCGCCCGGCCCGCCGCCGCCCGCCTCTCCGGCCTCCTCGCGCCAGATCCGCCCCTCTCCATCTCCGGCGCCGCCTCCCTGTCCAACTTCGGCGATGCTCCGGCCGCCTCGGTTCCCGTGCCATGCCCGATCCAGATCTGGATCCGAGGTAGTCCCTGATTTTGCCCAAGTCCCTGAATCTGTGACATTATCATGCCATGTTCATCGCATCATAACTCTGTGCATACTCGTCCGTTTCGTGCGTATAATATGTAAAATTGTTCGTCTCAACGAGTACTTCATTTCATTCCATTGTATCATTTTCATTTGAGCTCATATTAATGCCCGAAATTCAGTTGGAAGAGTGCATGTTGATGTTAATCCGCTGAAACTGTTATAACATGCTCATTTGTCATTTTTGCCGTGTTTAATGTGTGCATCCTATGAGGTTGAGCTCTACATGTGTTTTGATCTATGCCATGCCATCTTTCCATAGGTGCAATCCATGTATTTTTGTGACTTGTGTACTGAGTGCATCGAGCTTGTTAAGTAGGGTACTTGCTGTTGCTGTTTTCCTGATTGATTCTGTTATATTTTGTTGCTATGTAAACCTGCTGCTACTAGTCACTCTATGCATAATCTGGAGATGTTCACTAAGGATGTTTTGTTATACATGTCTTTCGATATCCATTCATGCCCCTGTTTGCATTTATAGTCTGCTGTAACATGTTGTAATATTGCTCTCAACATGCTAAATAATTTTGCTGTCAGCCTGTTAACATGAAGTTCAGTTTTGGCCATGTGCTTTTCTAGTGATACATGCGTCCTATGAACTTGTTCTTGCCATGCTTAGTTTCATAAACATGTATTCTTACTGTTGGTTGCCTTGCCATGCCATGTATTGCTCTATGGTGAGTGGTTCAAGCTCACCAACATGCCTACTTATTGTTGTTCCTGCCATGTATGCATCTGTCATATAACTTGCCATGTTTACATGGGTGCCATCATATCTTCTGATCCTTTTTGGCTCATGGTAAGTAAGGGTCTTTTGTTCTATGCTATCAGCAGATTCATGCCATGCCTTTGTTTGCCATGATAATTTCCTGTAACATGTTGTTTAATAGCTATAAACGTTGCAACCTGATGTTATTTCCTGATAAGTCTGAAACTGTTATAATTTGCAATCCTACCATGTCCTTTTGAGAATGTTCTAGTTGTTTCTGTAGATAGCTCAGTGTTCATGTTTTGTTGTGCTTTACCTGTACTTCATGCTCATGCCTTTTGTTCTTATGTTGGGGTGCTGTAGCTTGTTGTTTTGATGCTTATAAGATGCCTAGTTGCTGTTATGGACAGATTGTTGCTATAACTTGTATAGAGTGTATGTGTTGAACCGTTGCTCCGTTTTGAGTGTGCTCTATATGAAACTTGATTGATTTTGCATGTAGTTTCATATTATCATGTTGAATCCTTGTTTTGGTGCGTTTGCTCGATGTTTGTATGCATTTTGCATCAATGCCATGCTTAACTTGTTTTGCTCATATCTTCTAGGCCGTAGCTCCGAATCTAATGAACTTTATATGTAACTTGACTAGAATTTCGTGTAGTTCATCTTGGTGCTCTTTAACTTGCTGTTTAACAACTTCAACTTAATGTTTGTTCAGTTCTGGACCAATTTCGAAATTTGCATATGAGGACTTACCGGAATTGTTATATGTTGTTTCCGGCCACATTTAAACTTGCCTTGATGTGTTGTTCTTGTTTGCATCATCTCTTGCCATGAGTAGCCTCATCTAGCTTTGTCATGCATCATGCTTGGTTGTGCATCATGTCTTGTCTATGTGTGGTGTGTTTACCATGTTGTGTGCTTCTTCTCGATAGTTCCCGTTTCGTTGTGATCCTGAGGATTCGTTCGTCTACGCTTGGTTCGTCTTCGTGGATTCATCTTCTTCATGGACTCGTTCTTCTTCCTAGCTGGATTTCAGGCAAGATGACCGTCACCCTGGATCTCACTACTATCATTGCTATGCTAGTTGCTTCGTTCTATCGCTTTGCTGCGCTCCCTATAACTTGTTCTTCAAGCCTCCCCAAATTGCCATGAACCTCTAACCTTTTGACACCCTTCCTAGCAAACCGTTGCTTGGCTATGTTACCGATTTTGCTCAGCCCCTCTTATAGCGTTGCTAGCTGCAGGTGAAGATGAAGATTGCTCCATGGTGGACAGGGTTATGTTGGGATATCACAATATCTCTTATATTATTAATGCATCTATATATTTGGTAAAGGGTGGAAGGCTCGGCCTTATGCCTGGTGTTTTGTTCCACTCTTGCCGCCCTAGTTTCCGTCATACCGGTGTTATGTTCCCGGATTTTTGCGTTCCTAACGCGATCAGGTGATTTATGGGACCCCCTTGACAGTTCGCTTTGAATAAAACTTGTCCAGCAAGGCCCAACCTTGGTTTTACCATTTGCCTCACCACCACCTATACCTTTCCCTTGGGTCGGCCAACCCGAGGGTCATCTTTATTTTAGCCCCCCGGGCCAGTGGTTCTCTAAGTGCTGGTCTGAACCGGGCAGACTGCGGGGCCCCCTCGGGGCAACTCAAGGTCTGGTTTTACTCGTAGGCTGACCTATCCGGTGTTGCCCTGAGAACGAGATATGTGCAACTCCTATCGGGATTGTCGGCGCATCGGGTGGCTTTGCTGGTCTTGTTTTACCATGTTCGAAATGTCTTGTAAACCGGGATTCCGAGACTGATCGGGTCTTCTTTGGAGAAGGTATATCCTTCGTTGATCGCGAGAGCTTATCATGGGCTAAGTTGGGACACCCTTGCAGGGTATAAACTTTCGAGAGCCGTGCCCGCGGTTATGTGGCAGATGGGAATTTGTTAATGTCCGGTTGTAGATAACTTGACACCTGGTCCGAATTAAAACGCATCAACCGCATGTGTAGCCGTGATGGTCTCTTCTCGGCGGAGTCCGGGAAGTGAACACGGTTTCCGTGTTATGTTTGACGTAAGTAGGTGTTCAGGATCACCTCTTGATCATTGCTAGTTTCACGAACGTTCCTTTGTTTCTCTTCTCGCTCTCATTTGCGTATGTTAGCCACCATATATGCTTAGTCGCTGCTGCAACCTCACCACTTTACCCCTTCCTTTCCCATTAAGCTTTGCTAGTCTTGATATCCATGGTAATGGGATTGCTGAGTCCTCGTGGCTCACAGATTACTACAACAACAGTTGCAGGTACAGGTTATGCGATGATCATGACGCGAGAGCGATGTTTGCTTGTTTGGAGTTTCTTCTTCTGCTTCTTTGATCAGGGGATAGGTTCCAGGTCGGCAGCCTGGGCTAGCAGGGTGGATATTGTTTGAGTTTCTGTTTATGATTCATCCATAGTCGGATGTTGTTCTTGTGTATGATGATGTTGTATTTGTGTGGCATTGTATGCCTTTTGTATGTATCCCCATGTATTATGTAATGTTGATGTAATGATATCCACCTTGCAAAAGCGTCTTCAAGATGCGCTTCTATCCTTGGTGGGACCTTCGAGTTCCTTTAGGATAGGGTCGCATCTTGGGCGTGACAAGTTGGTATCAGAGCCTCGACCGACCCTAGGAGCCCCCTTGATTGATCGTGTAGTTTGGTCGTTGTTGAGTCTAGAAGAAAACTGATTTCTGAGTCTAGTTATATCGGAGAGTAGGAATTCTTTTTACTCCTCAGCCCCTTCGTCGCTCTGGTGAGAAATCTTGACGTAGGTGTTTTGAATTACTCCTCTTCCCCTTCAAATTTTTCTTTATGTTCACCCAGTTGGTTTTTCCGATCGTTGGTCCGCAGCTCTTTTCATCCGGTGCATTTCTTGTCAAGCTGATTCGAACCTCTCTCTTTGGGAGATCAATCGCCAGCTCTTTTCGATCGATGTTGTTTCCCTGTCCGAAGTTGGCCTTGTTTTTCCCACCCGCCCACCCTTTTCTTCTTGGAGCCAGAGTCCGTAATCGAGTATCCTTCCTACTCGTGCGAAGTCTGTGCTTTCTTTCCTCAATGATTTCAACTGGTGATTTCTCTTCAAGATATTCGTCGGTTCCCCCTTCCAAGTTGCCTTACTTTTCCCGCCCTCCCACCCTCTTCTTCCCGGAGCCTGAGTCTGTTTCGAGCATGAAATCCATTCGTGTGGAGTCTTTTCAGTCTTCCCTCAATTATTTCAACCGGTGAATTCTCGTCTCGTTCGTCATTCTTCATCCCTTTCTTTTTTTGGTGCACTCAATTCAAGTTTTTCGAACGACCGAGAGCATGGAGGGGAGTTTCATGGGTTTTGGGCCACTTTGGAAGGGGTGTTGGGCTGCAACAAAAGAGGCCTTGCGGTCACCCGGTTAACCGTTGGAGTATCAAACGACCTCCAAATGGCACGAAACTTGACAGGCGGTCTACCGGTGCTATACCAAGGCCGCTTGGCAAACCTCGGGCCATTCCGAGAATGTTTAACACCCGCTCACAACGAGAGACAAAAGGGGGACGCCGGAGGACATAGGAGTGCCGGATTGCAAAACGGACAACGGGGAAAATGCTCGGATGCATGAGACGAACACGAATGCGAAATGAGATGCACATGATGACAAGATAATGAAATGCAGATGATGACATGGCAAAATGCAACACGCAAGCACATGACATGGCAACGACGGCGAAAAACTGGCAGACACCTGGCGCATCGAATCCGGGGCGTTACAACTCTCCTCCACTAACAAGAGATCTCGTCCCGAGATCTTAGGACCGAGACGGAAGGGAAAAAAAGGATGAGGTGAAGCAAGAACTCAAAAGAAGAAGCAAAGAATCGAGAGCACTCGAAAAGAAGAGAGGAAGGACGAGAATTACGAGAATCAAAAACTCACAAAATCAGATAGACTATGAAACCACTCCGGTTAGAACGAGATAAGAAACGAATAAGACTGAAAGGATTTGGGCAGCACTCCGACTGAAAATAGAAGGAATAGAACACGAGCTACAGAAGATGGGATGACACTTGATGAAGACATGACACAAAACCTCCAGAAAGAATTGAAATAGAATGAAAAGAACTTAGAAGGAAGGATTGAATGGAGTTGTTGAGAAAAAATCAACAACGAAAGAATAAGCTTGTTGTGAACTTAAGGATAACATCTCAAAATTATGAGGTGATCTCCGACCACAAGCGGAAAAGATTGAATAGCTGACAAGAGCGAAGAAATGCAAAACTCCACTTAAAAAGAATACGGAGAAATAATTGCACTTAGAGACGTGAGAAGAAAATATACTTGAACTCCACCAACAAGAATCTTGATGAACTCTTGAAGAATGAACTAAATCATGAAGAACCACCATGAAGAACTCCGGTGACCAAAGGATGCTGAGATAGAAATGAAGGATGAAAGAATAAGATTAAAGCCTTGTATTGATTTGGATGGAGGTGCCGACGAAATGACCGAGGAAATTTGGACTCTGAAAAAGAAAAGATGAAACACTTGGAACTAGAATTTATACAACAAGAACAAACTCCGAAGGAAGGGATTACTCGCTTGGATGAAATAAGAATAAGATTTATTGTATGCTTATCCTTCATCAAATTAAATTGATGACAAGCAATGGATTTTACATACTACTTATTCTTCTTGAAAAGGATTAAGAAGTGACATATCGTGAACTTGAGAAGGTCTTCATGAACCACCGGTAGGTTTTAAAAGAACGAATGGATTAATATGATAAACAAGGAAAAGAATCTTGAACGAACCACCGTAAGAATTCAAAAATGACTGCTGAAAAGAGAATGAATCACCGGGAAGAATTAGCTGAACAAATATGCTGGAGGGGATTTAGATGCACAAGAACGAAGAGATGACGAGCTAATTAAAGAACACTTGAGCTAAGCACCGGGATAAATAGAGAACGATAACTAGAATGATGGCCTCCGATGAAAAGAAATGGAAAAAACAACTCCTGACATACTCCGGATGGGTTAGAAAGAATATCTGACAAATGGAATATATGAGAGGATAACATGAAGCTAGAACCACAAAACTTCGAGAGAAGGATCAAGATTTAGAGGAAAAACTCTTCTTCGAGAAACACTGCCAAAATTACTGAGATACTCCGGGAGAATGAAAAACGAAGAGGTTGAGCCAACAATGAAATGATTTGAAATCGATCTTGGAAAGGAATCTGACTGATGAAATCCATTCTTACGTCACACTTTTAAAAGAATTTGAGAATAACCCCGGGGAAATTAGAAGAGTCAGGTAAGATCCTGGAAAAAGACCTGTGGGTTAGGGCCCACTAAAGAGAAAACACCGTTGGAAAGGATTGTTGAAGAGATAGATGATGCACCGGAACAATTGAAATATTTGGATGAGGTGATAACCTCGAATTAATTGGAACACAGACGAATCTCCTGAGATGTCTTACGAACTCCAGGATGATTGAATGGCGTGATGCAAACAAGCAAGGAAAACACTTGAGCCGAGGGAAAGAATATGATCTACTGAAAACTTGAATTGAATCCACCAGAGAATTAAAAGAGAGGAAGAATGTCAAACGCGACGAGAATTCACCGGTTGAATTAATTGAGGGAAGACTGAAAAGGCTTCACGCGAATGAAATTGATGGTCGAAACAGACTCAAGGTCCGGGAAGAAGAGGATGGGAGGGCGGGAAAACAAAGGGAACTTAGAAAGGGGAAACCGACGAATATCTTGAAGAGAAAACACCAGTTGAAATCATTGAGGAAAGAAAGCAAAGACTTTGCACGAGTAGGAAGGATACTCGGTTACGGACTCCGGATTCGAGAAGAAAAGGGGTGGGTGGGTGAAAAAAAAAACAACTGAGGATTGAACGTAACAATGATGAAGAGGCTCGAGTCAACTTGACGAGAAATGCACCGGATAAAAGAGCTGGGGAACAACGATCGGAAAACCAACTGCGTGAACCTAAAGAAAAAAAAATTGAAGGGGAAGAGGAGTAGTTCAAAACACCTACGTCAAGATTCCTCACCAGAGCGACGAAGGGGCTGAGGAGTAAAAAGAATTCCTACTCTCCGATATAACTAGACTCCAAAAATAGTTTTCTTCTAGACTCAACAACGCCCAAACTACACGATCAATCAAGGGGGCTCCTAGGGTCGGTCGAGGCTCTGATACCAACTTGCCACGCCCAATATGCGACCCTATCCAAAAGGAACTCGAAGGTCCCACCAAGGATAGACCCGCATATTGAAACGCTTTTGCAAGGTGGATATCATTACATCAACATTACATAATAGATGGGGATACATACATAAGGCATACAATGCCACACCTAATACAAAGATCATCTTACATAAGAGCACCATCCGACTACGGATGAAACACAAACAAAAACTCAAACGACATCCACCCTGCTAGCCCAGGCTGCCGACCTGGAACCTATCCCCTAATCGAAAGAAGAACTCCAAAACAAGCAGGCATCGCTCTCGCGTCAAGATCATTGCATAACCTGTACCTGCAACTGTTGTTGTAGTAATCTGTGAGCCACGAGGACTCAGCAAACCCATTACCATGGGTATCAAGACTAGCAAAGCTTAGTGGGAAAGGAAGGGGTAAAGTGGTGAGGTTGCAGCAGTGACTAATCAAGTATGGTGGCTAACATACGCAAATGAGAGCGAGAAGAGAAACAAGCGGAACGGTCGTGAAGCTAGCAATGATCAAGAGGTGATCCTGAACACCTACTTACGTCAAACATAACACAGAAACCGTGTTCACTTCCCGGACTCCGCCGAGAAGAGACCATCACGGCTACACACGCGGTTGATGCGTTTTAATTCGAATCTGGTGTCAAGTTATCTACAACCGGACATTAACAAATTCCCATTTGCCACATAACCGTGGGCACGGCTCTCGAAAGTTTATACCCTGCAGGGGTGTCCCAACTTAGCCCATGATAAGCTCTCGCGGTATACCTTCTCCCAGGAAGACCCGATTAGTCTCGGAATCCCGGTTTACAAGACATTTCAACAATGGTAAAACAAGACCAGCAAAGCCGCCCGATGCGCCGACAATCCCGATAGGAGCTGCACATATCTCGTTCTCAGGGCAACACCGGATAGGTCAGCCTACGAGTAAAACCAGACCTCGAGTTGCCCGAGGTGGCCCCATGATCTGCCGGTTCGCACCAGCACTTAGAGAAGCACTGGCCCGGGGGTCTAAAATAAAGATGACCCTCGGGTTGGCCAACCCAAGGGAAAGGTATAGGTGGTGGTGAGGCAAATGGTAAAACCAAGGTTGGGCCTTGCTGGAGGAGTTTTATTCAAAGCGAACTGTCAAGGGGGTACCATAAATCACCCGACCGCGTAAGGAACGCAAAATCTGGGAACATAACACCGGTATGACGGAAACTAGGGCAGCAAGAGTGGAACAAAACACCAGGCATAAGGTCGAGCCTTCCACCCTTTACCAAATATATAGATGCATTAATAATATAAGATATATTGTGATATCCCAACATAACCCTGTCCACCATGGAGCAATCTTCTTCTTCACCTGCAACTAACAACGCTATAAGAGGGGCTGAGCAAAGCGGTAACATAGCCAAACAATGGTGTTCTAGGAAGGGTGTCAAAGGTTAGAGGTTCATGGCAATTTGGGGAGGCTTGAAGAGCAAAAGATAGGTAACGCAGCATAGCGATAGAACGAAGCAACTAGCATAGCAATGATAGTAGTGAGATCCAGGGTAGCGGTCATCTTGCCTGAAATCCCGTAAGGAAGAAGAACGAGTCCATGAAGAAGATGAAGCCACGAAGACGAACCAAGCGTAGACGAACGAATCCTCACGATCGCAATGAAAACGGGAACTATCGAGAAGAAGCACACAACATGGTAAACACACCACACATAGACAAGACATGATGCACAACAAGCATGATGCATGACAAGGCTACATGAAGCTACTCATGGCAAGAGATGATGCAAACAAGGGCAACACATCAAAGCAAGTTTAAATGAGGCCGGGAACAACATATAACAATTCCGGTAAGTCCTCATATGCAATTTTCAAAGTTGGTCCAGATCTGAATAAACCTTATGTTCAAGTTGTTAAACAGCAAGTTAAGATGCACCAAGATGATGTACACGAGATTCTAGTCAAGTTACATATAAAGTTCATTAGATTTGGAGCTACGGCCTAGAAGATATGAGCAAAACAAGTTAAACATGGCATTGATGCAAAATGCACTCAAACATCAAGCAAACACACCAAAACAAGGATGCAACATGATAATATGAAACTTCATGCAAAATCACGCAAGTTTCATATAGAGCACACTCAAAACGGAGCAACGGTTCAACACACACACACTATACAAGATATGACAACAATCTGTCCAAAACAGCAACTAGGCATATTGCAAGCATCAAAACAATATGCTACAACACCCCAACATAATAACAGAAGGCATGAAGTACTGGTAAAGCATGACAAAACATGAACACTGAGCTATCTCCAGAAATCACTAGAACATGCTCAAACACACATGGTAAGATTGCAAATAATAACAGTTTCAGACTTTGCAGAAATAACATCAGGTTGCAATGTTTAGAGCTATCAAACAACATGCTACAGGAATTTATCATGGAAAACAAAGGCATAGAATGAATCTACTAATGTCATAGAACAAAAGTCCCTTACTGACCATGAGCCAAAAGGGCACAGAAAATATGATGGCTCCCATGTAAACATGGCAAGTTAAATGACAGATTCAAACATGGCAGGAACAACAATAAGTAGGCATATTGGTGAGCTTGAACCACTCATCACAGAGCAATACATGGCATGGCAAGGAAACCAACAATAAGAATACATGTTTATGAAGCGAAGCATGGCAAGAACAAGTTCATAGGGTGCATGGATCACTAACAACAAACATGGTAACATTGAACTTAATGTAAACAGGCTGACAACAACATTATTTAGTAAGTGTGGAGCAAGATTACAACATGTTACAGCAGGCTATAATTGCCACCACGGGCATTAATGGATAGAGTAAGACATGTATAACAAAACATATTTAGTGAACATCTCCAGATTATGCACGAAATGACTTGTAGCAGCAGGTTAACATAGCAAGAGAATATAACAGAATCTGTCAGGAAAACAGCAACAGCAAGTACCCTACTTAGCAAGCTTGATGCACTCAACACACAACTCAGAAAAAAACATGGATGGCACCCTGGGAAAGATGGCATATCATAGATCAAAACACATGTATACATCAACCTCATAGGATGCACACATCAAACATGGAAAAAATGACAAAAAGAGCAAGTTCTAACAGTACCAGCAGATTAACATCGACATGCACTCTTCCAACAGCATTTCGGGCACCAAGATGAGCTCAAATGAAAATGATGCAATGGGATGAAATGAAGTACTCGTCGAGGCGAACAATTTGACATATTATACGCATGAAACGGAGCAGTATGGAGCAAATTGTGATGCGATGAACATGGCATGAAAATATGCAGAACTGGGGACAGTAGGAATACGAACTTCGGGATCTAGGGTTCCTCGCGGGCACGCGAACCGAGGCGGCCGGAGTGCTCGCCGGAGTGGGCAGGGGCGGCGGATCCGCGGCGCCTCGCGGATCTCGAGCCGACCGCGAAGCGGGAGGCGGGCGGCGCGGACGCCGTGGGAGCGGTGGCCGCGCGGTGGAGGCGGGACGCCGCGGAGAAGACCTCGGTGCCGGGCGAGGCAGGAGGGCGGCGCGACGGGCGTGGCCGGAGGGCGGGCGGGCGGCGGAGGAGATGGGCTCATGGGGCCGCCACGAGCCCGGGCGGGCAGGCGGCGCTGGAGTCGGCGGCGCCACGGGCGCGCTGGGATTCGTCGGCGAGGCGGCGCGGACGTGTCCGGCGAAGGGCAGACGCGTCCGGGCGGCGGAGAGGGAAAAGCTAGGGCTTCGGGAAGGATTTGACCGTGAATTTCGGGGGGAGGGGCATATTTATAGGTAGAGTGAGCTAGGAGAGTCCAAATGAGGAGCGGTTTTCGCCCACATGATCGTGATCGATCGACCGAGCATGGAGGGGAGTTTGATGGGTTTTGGGCCACTTTGGAAGGGGTGTTGGGCTGCAACAAAGAGGCCTCATGTTACCCGTTAACTGTTGAGTATCAAACGACCTCCAAATGACACTTAAACTTGACAGGCGGTTCACGGTGCTATACCAAGGCCGCTTGGCAAACCTCGGGCCATTCCGAGAATGTTTAACACCCGCTCACAACGAGAGACAAAAGGGGGACGCCGGAGGACATAGGAGTGCCGGATTGCAAAACGGACAACGGGGAAAATGCTCGGATGCATGAGACGAACACGAATGCAAAATGAGATGCACATGATGACAAGATAATGAAATGCAGATGATGACATGGGAAAATGCAACACGCAAGCACATGACATGGCAACGACGGCGAAAAACTGGCAGACACCTGGCGCATCGAATCCGGGGCGTTACAACTAAATCCCCTCAAGCATATTTGTTCTTCTAATTCTTGCCAGTGATTCATTCTCTTTCATTAGTCATTTTCGAATTCTTACGATGGTTCGCTCAAGATAATTTTCCTTGTTTATCATATTAATCCATTCGTTCTTTTCAATCCTACCAGTGGTTCATGAAGATCTTCTCAAGTTTGCGATATGTCACTTCTCAATCCTTTTCAAGAAGAATAAGTAATATGTAAATCCATTGCTTGTCATCAATTTAATTTGATGAAGGATAAGCATACAATAAATCTTATTCTTATTTCATTCAAGTGAGTAATCCCTTCCTTCGGAGTTTGTTCTTGATGAATAAATTCTATTTCCAAGTGTTTTCATCTTTTCTTTTCCGGAGTTCAAATTTCCTCGGCCATTTTGTCGGAACCTCCATCTGAATCACCGCAAGGCCCATCTTATTCTTTTCATCCTTCATTTCTATCTCACCATCCCTTTTGTTACCGGAGTTCTTCACGGTGGTTCTTCATGCTTTAATTCATTCTTCAAGTGTTCATCAAGATTCTTGTTGGTGGAGTTCAAGTATCTTTTCTTCTCACGCCTCAAGTGCAATTAATTCTCTATATTCCTTTAAAGTGGAGTTTTGCATTTCTTCGCTCTTCTCACCATTCAATCTTTTTCGCTTGTGGCGGTTATCACCTTATGATCTTGAGATGGTACCTATAAGTCCACAACAAGATTATTCTTTCGTTGTTGATTTTCTCAACAACTCCGTTCAATCTTTTCTTCTAAGGTTGCTTTCTATTCCATTCATGGCACAAGTTGTCATTTTCTTCTCCGTTCTTTTCATTCAACTATTTCAATTTTTTCCGGAGGTTTTGTGTCATGTCTTCATCAAGTATCATTCCATCCTCTGTCACAGCCCCAGATCAGCCCTAGAGCTTGCTTGTAACTAGTAGCATTGCATTTGTGCATCATGTTTAAATTCCATTTAATTTTGAAATGGGGATTTGTGAAACCCTCGTAATAATTTTTGAAAATGACCCAAAATAAAAATTGCTCCAAAAGGTCCAAGAAAATGCTCATGTGGCCTCTCTGAAAATATTGGACAGAGATAATAATCAAACCAATATTTTGGGGGTTCATAAGTATTTATATTTGGGCATTTGGAATTAAGGCATACCTATTTGCATTGGATATATATATGCTATATATATTATATATGGCCAATAATTGTGCCTTTTGTTGAAGAGCTCGAATATTACCACTAGCTCATATAAAATTGGCATAATTAAATAAAGTGATTTGGTATTTTAAATAAATCAACAAATGTCGAATATTTAAAAAGAAACAAAATAGGAAAAACCCCACTACCGACCTACCTTATCATGCCCAGCTCCCGTGCGGCTGGCCTGCCCAATGCCCACCCGACCGCCAAGCGCCACCGTCCCTTCCAAGCCCAGAGGATAGGGCACACCACACACAGCAGCCACGCTGTCCGGCTGGGGACACGTCTCCCGCCACCTCCTGCTTCCTCCTCGACGCCTGGACACCTCGAACGATGCCACGCGCCGCCCGACCGCTCCCTCTCCCAGTCCTCTCCTCTCCTCTCTCTCCCTCGCTCGCCAACCCGAACGCCACCGCCGCCGCTGCTCGCCAGAGCAGTAGCCACCGCACCCTCAAGAGCATCTCGACGCCCCCGAGCTCGCCATCGACCTCGCCCTCTCTGTCAAGCCACGCGAGCCCGGAGGCACCATCGCGACGCCATCGCCATCTTCTCCATCTCCGCCACCGGAGATCGCCACCGCTGTTCGCCGCCGTCCGCGCTTCCCCAAGGCCGCCAACCAGCTCTCCGGATCCGCTGTGAGCTCCTCTACCTATCCCCTACCTCCCGTGCTCGACACGCCGCGTAGTCACCGCCCCTTCGATCCCGAAGCCCCTCGCCGCTGGCTATGTCGCTGTCGTGGCTACGGCCGTAAGCACGCGTCCGAAGCGCACCACCGCATTCAAGCGTCCTCGAGAGCCTAACGACACACCCTGCCGCCCTGCCGTACACGTAGCCCTCTCTTCCTCTCCGCCCGAACTCCGGCGCCGCGCCACAGCTCGCTCGGCGAGCTCCGCCACCTCAGCGTTCTCGCTGCTGCCTCGGCTCGATGCGGCCGAAGGTGGCTTCTCCCGGTGCCCCAGACGCCAAACGGTGGCCCGCACGAGAAACCGAGCAACTCCGGCGAGCCCTCGCCGCGTTTTTGGTCGTCGCCGACCAAGCTCCGACGAGCCGACGTGGCGCCGCTTAAGTAGTGCTAATCACCAACTAACCTACCCCTAACACCGACAAAGGCCCCAGCGCCACTAATCTGAATTAGATTAGATTTAAACCCCGTTAACTAATCGAGACACCGACGTGTGGCCCCCACACGCCAGTTTGACTCCAGCCAGCCGCAGTTGACCTGTTGACGCTATGTTTAAGAAGGTCGACGCAATATTATATTTTCTCGATTTAATTAAATCAGGAAATTCCGAATATTTTCAAAACTTCAAAATTCATAGAAATTCAACCGTAGCTCAGATTGAAATAATTTATATATGAAAATGATCAGAAAATATGAAGAATCTGTTTATGCCATGATCATGCATGTTTGAACAAGTTAACCTCACTGAATAGGATGAATCATGATTAGGGTAATTCATGAACTAGCATTTGGAGTTGGAGTTCAACTTTGTTTGAATTCCACTTCAACTAACTTGGATTATTATTGCACTAGGTAAATTCAGTTCCTTAACATGACATGTCATCCATGTGAATGTGCATTGCATTGATTGTGTTCTCTCTTGTTTGCCGGTAATTATTCCCTCCCGGTAGACGATGTACCGACGATGAGTTCGATGACACCGATGAAGAACTATATTATCTTCAGAAGTGCCAGGCAAGCAAAACCCCCTTGTTCATTCCGATATAATCCCACTCTCTCGCTCCTGCTCTATTTTACTGCATTAGGACAACAACGACTCATGTGTTACTTGCTGCGTAGCTGAACCCCTTGATCCTTTGCATGACTGTCATTCCACAAGAATTAGATGAAACCCACTAGCATGAGTAGGAGTTGTTTGAGCCTGTTGTGCCTACTCATTCATGCTTGTTTGTCATGCCTGCTATCGCTTAGAGTTGAGTCGGGTCCGATTCATCGGGAATGAATTGGAATTGTTATGAACATGTCCTCTGGGTGTGTGAGCTAAGTGTGTGAACACAATTTGGTAAAGGTAGCGGTGAGAGGCCATGTAGGAGTACATGGTGGGTTGTCTCATTGAAACCGTCCTCGTGAACTGAGTTCTGTGTTTGTGATCCATGAAACAGTTACTACCACGCATTGGGATCCTTAATTGACCCTCTCGGCTTCTTAACCACCCTTGTCCTCATCAGGGAGTTGCAAGTAGTTTCGTGTTTGTAGCATGTCAGGGGCCGCACGCAACGCTGACCTTAGGGGTGGGTTGTGTTGCGGTAGGCACTGTGGTCGTGTACCGAGTGCCTGTTTGGTATCTCGGGAACCCTGCACACATCGCTCGGGCTGTATGGGAAACCTCGGCCGAACTCCTCATGGATGGAACCCGAATAGGCGATAAACCCGACTTGGGACTTGAGTGTTTAGGTAGGCCGTGGCGACACCCACGCTGGGCTTCCGCTGAAGGTTGCCGAGTACATGTCGTAAACGGCGGTAAGTGGTGAGAGCGTGTGAAGAAGTACACCCTGCAGGTTTAATATGATCTATTCAATAGCCGTGTCCGCGGAAAAGGACTTCGGGTTGCCTATATCAGTTCATAGACAAGTGAAAGTGGATACTCTAAAATGCGCAAGATAAGCGTGGTGCTATGGATGGCGTTCTCGTGAGGGAGACGGAGCGGTCCATAGTGGTGTATTGCCATGGTGAATATGTGGACTCGTAGCGCCACCTCAAAAGAGTTACTTGCAATGAGTTCGTGATAGCCACCGAGTCAAAGCTGGCTTGCTGCAGTCAAACTCCACCACCCCTTTTGATAATGATGCATATGTAGTTAGATCTGATGTAAGTCTTGCTGAGTACAATTGTACTCACGTTTGCTTATTTTATGTTTTGCAGAGAGACGATAGTCTCGCTAGTAGTTCCACGTGGACTTCGATGTTTAGCTTATTACCTCAGCTACGATCTTGTGCCTCGGCAGATCTCGGTAGATAGTCGCTTCTCAGCCTTTTTCATTTGTAGTTGTCTGTACCTGCATATGTTTAGCTTCCGCTTGTGCTTTGACTCAGATGCTCGAGTGTTGGGTCATGAGACCCATGTTTGTAATATCTCGCTCCTGAGCCTAATAAATAATATTTTGAGTCGAGAGTTATGTTGTGATGCCATGTTGTATCTACGCATATTGAGCATAATGTGTGTATGTTTGAAATGCTTGGTATGTGTGGGATCCGACAAACTAGTTGTTTATCCTTGGCAGCCTCTCATATGGGGAAATGTAGTCTCGTGCCTCCGAGCGATAGTAGTCCGCTTCAGCCCGGTTCACCGGAGTCCTGCTAGCCCAAAGACTACTGCTTGGACACTTGATCGGCCGGCATGTGTTTCACTGCCTATGTCCTGTCCCCTCGGGAAATGTCACGCGTGTTATTCGAGTCCTGCCTAGCCTGCTACAGCCCGGGTACCGGAGTCCTGTTAGCCCAAAGCTACAGCCCAATATATACGTTGATGACCGACATGCTCGATGTGATTCATGTATGCCTGTCCCCATAGGTTAGCGCCGCTTTGGTTCACGACTAGCCATGTCGGCCCGGTTCTTTGTCATATGGATGCTAGCGACACTATCATATACGCGAGCCAAAAGACGCAAACGGTCCCGGCCATGGTAAGGCGACACCGTGGAATACCGTGCATGAGGCCGCAAAGTGATATGATGTGTTACATGCTAGATCGGTGTGACCTAGGATCGGGTCCCGACAGCGTTGGTATCGAGCCTGACTGCTGTCAGAGGATTACCAAGCCAAACTGGTCAAGTTGTGTCTAGAAATGCTTTAGCTATGTAGGGAATTGATTGTGAAGGAACGTAAGGCTCTTTTTACTCCTTTACCTCATGGCCTTCCGATCTGAGTCCTCCTCTTCTCTTCTACGGGTTTAAGAACTAGGCTTCTCATCTATCTATCAGATGACGTGTTACTAATCCATAGACCTTTAAGATTGTTGGTTTTAATCCCCGCTCAGTTCCTACTATTTCAGTATGATAACCGTTGATCCCGAATCTTGTTATGATGTTGTTGAGTGGTTATGCCACCATTTTCTGCAGGATGTCTCAAATCATTTTGAGCATTTACAGCCGTTATGCTGTCCGAGTCATCCTGTGTCTCTAAATAGTCGATGCATTTGCAAATCCTTTCTTTCCGCTCCCGATGTCCTTTTGGTCGTAATAAGCACACTAACCGGTGCGTTGAGGTAATTTATTGCCTCGACATATATGTTGGAACTATTATTATGACCTTAGGTGTTTAGGAAGTCACCTAGCAATTCAGCAATGCTTTTGTATCCCAAGTGTGATGATTCTGGCCATCATTTTCGAAAGCATCCCGTGATGCCATTTAGTAGTAGGTATTCTACTCCTGAGTTTCTGAACCCGAGATCCACACTACTTACTTCATGTTGTTAGTATTTGCTAGTGCCTTTAGGATATTAGTAACCTTGCGATAGTTCTCGAGGCCCGTGGTATTTCCTTCTTCCAAATACTACGAACCGCTTATGGCAGAAGTTCCTTGTTGAACCAACACATCACAGTAAGAGTGCTCTTGAGGAGTACTCCATCCATATTGTGACTCTGCCAGTTCTACTTTTCTGCATGGATTATCCGGAAGAAATGTTGAGCTTCGTTCGACATACTAATCTGTGCATCCACAACTCAGAAAATTATATGTTCCTCTGAGTTGCTCTCTTCAGTTGTATTCCGACCTTCGTCTATCAATTGATAGTCAGGAGTAGTCGTGCTCTCGTCCTCATCGATGCCCATTTTTCTTGTGGTCCGTCAAGCCATTCTATTTTGGAATGACTAGGAGAAACAAACTCCAGAGTCTCATCCATATCTAGGATTGGGTCAAAGCAATTGTACTTCGCAGATCAAAATGCCAATCCAGCTTTTGACTCTGTTCCACCTGGATTGTTACCATCTTTATGTCAAGAGTGTCATGAGAATTGCACCTTCTCTTATGAATTCTTGATGTAGTGATACTTCTCACCATCATCATTCATCCCTCGGTCCTCGTGTTGTTGTAACCAGAATGCCGACAAGTGAATTGTGATGTGTGAAATCAATACTCCGAGCGACTCGTTGCTTGGCAGCTAATGGACATTATCCTCGTTCTTAGCGTGTTGGTTATTAAATCATCATCCTGAGATTGATCGTGCTACCTAGTCCTTAGTTCTGGTGCACCCCTCGATTGATGAGTTAGGATTTTGTCAAGTCCTCACTCCCTTAATCATATCATCTCGCCTTGAAAAGCAAGATTGTTCTCGAGCTTAGTGACATACCGGTGGTTCGTGACTTTCCAAATATCCTCTTGGAAGTGTTACCGGGTTGTTTCCTCGCTGTTATGTTGAGCTCATGATCAAGTTGGTTTCCTCTAAACCACCCCTTCTCCAAGAATCTGTGTTGGATACCCCGAGCTAGTTGGTTGCTAAACAACAACTTGGAGAGTTGGAAGATAAAAGCTTGTCCAACTTAGTTCGTTCCAAAGGGATATTCTTGTGTAGTGTGTGTTGAAGAAGGATGATATCTTCATCGATTGGTCCCTGTGATCAGTTGCTGGACCTATTGTCTCATCAACTCTTTGATTCGAGTATGGGCCATTGTCGAGTCAAATCAGAACCAACGATATTCGTGATGTTGTCTTACCCGTGGTTAATCCCTCGGGCATACACCATTATACCTTTGGTCTGACCAATGCTATCACCGTGTTCACATGATGGTGGAAGTCCAGTGATATGGAAATTCCGATTAATTTTTTTTGAGCCCATCAGCAGCATTTTGTCTCCCCCATGAGTCATGATGAACATCAACCTAGTGTTGGAAATTTGTGTAAGCATTTCTTTGTGTTTCGTTCATAAAGCTTATGCTTGGATGGAAGAAGTGACTTCCTCTAATTCACGTGCATTAGGTGCAAGTTGCCGCCATGAATTTGAGAAAGGTTTGTTGTTTCCTTGGAATCATCCCAAGTCACCATGCATATGTGCGAAGTATTCCGTAGTTCGAGACTTGCAACCTTCATTCTATATGTATTCCTAGCACACCAAGCCACCGATTGATTTGTTCAAGGAAAAGAAGTCTATGCTTGGGATCTAATCCATGGACTTGCGTAGAGACTTCGATATCCTCGATGATGGTTCCCAACCTGAACTCGGTAGTGTTTTATTATAAGACTACCATGTGGTCATGCTTGTCTGGGACAATGTGTTCACAGGTTTGTAGCAGAACCAGCTCATGTTTTGGAGCTTGCTATCGTAGTTCATATCCCGAGAATCTCGCAACGCCATCTCGTCAAATTGTGTTGCAACCTTTCCTTTTCAGACGTGCTGAGTCTGAAATATCCTAACACCAACCAGATCTGAATCTCAGGCAAATATGATGGTTGGAACATTCGAACAATTGCATTTTGTTCCCAGCTTGTACCCCATTATGCCAATTTCTATGGGCTGCCTTCTTAGTAATTTCTGTTCAAGATCATCCTCAAAAGTGGACTTACCATGGGTCCCTCCACCTCCGATGATAAGCAAAATCATCCATTGCGTTGTCTTCAACAAGGTAGTCTACATCATCCATTCTAGTCCGGGTGTACCATCCTTGCATTCCACCAAATGATCGCTTTTGATTGCCTTTAGGCTGGTATAAAGAGTTCCAATGATCTATGGATCAAAAGTAATTCTTTTTGCCACTTAAGGGAATAGTTCTTGCGCCACCTTTCTCGAGGTGTCCCGTTACGGGATCATGATAAATATTTCATCGCCACCTTGACACCATCCACCATCTCTCTAAGCGTGGAATTGTTGCCACCAATCAAAACCCATCGCTTGTTCCTCCATCCTCTCGATGTGTTTTGTGTCTCAACGCGAGATGTGTCACCGCCTCAATCCGTGAGTCGATCATGTTTACTTGATCTTCGTGAAGATCGAATCATGTAGGGTTTCCCCTTCTTTCTGTTGTCGTGTCGGGTAAAGATCTCAAAGCAAAGACGCCAAGACCAAGATGATGGAATAAATCAACATCTTCGAGAAGGGCAAATGGATCATGAAGATTGTGATAGTTTGTGACTTCCTTTCCTCTTACTCACGCCTTGAATCTCGGGCTAGATTCTTGTTTAGTGGGGTGAGTCGTCACAGCCCCAGCATCAGCCCTAGAGCTTGCTTGTAACTAGTAGCATTGCATTTGTGCATCATGTTTAAATTCCATTTAATTTTGAAATGGGGATTTGTGAAACCTCGAATAATTTTTGAAATGACCCAAAATAAAAATTGCTCCAAAAGGTCCAAGAAAATGCTCATGTGGCTCCTAAAATATTGGACAGAGATAATAATCAAACCAATATTTTGGGGGTTCATAAGTATTTATATTTGGGCATTTGGAATTAAGGCATACCTATTTGCATTGATATATATATGCTATATATATTATATATGGCCAATAATTGTGCCTTTTGTTGAAGAGCTCTGAATATTACCACTAGCTCATATAAAATTGGCATAATTAAATAAAGTGATTTGGTATTTTAAATAAATCAACAAATGTCGAATATTTAAAAAAGAAACAAAATAGGAAAAACCTCACTACGACCTACCTTACATGCCCAGCCTCCCGTGCGGCTGGCACTGCCCAGCCCCACCGACCGGGCTAAGCGCCACCGTCCCCTTCTCGGCCAGAGGATAGGGGCACGCGCACGCCACAAGGCCACCTGCGTCCGGCTGGGGACACGCCTCCCGCCACCTCCTGCTTCCTCCTCGACGCCGACACCACTGAACGACGCCACGCGCGCCCGACCGCCCCTCTCCCAGTCCTCTCTCTCCTCTCCTCTCTCGCTCTCGCCAACCCGAACGCCACCGCCGCCGCTGCTGCCAGAGCCGTAGCCACCGCACCTCGAGAGCATCTGACGCCCCGAAGCTCCGCGTCATCGACCTCGCCTCTCTGCTGCCACGCGAGCCCGGAGGCACCATCGCGACGCCATCGCCATCTTCTCCATCTCCGCCACCGGAGATCGCCACCGCCGTTCGCCGCCGTCCGCGCTTCCCCAAGGCCGCCAACCAGCTCTCCGGATCCGTCGTGAGCTCCTCTACCTATCCCCTACCTCCGTGCTCGACACGCCACAGTAGTCACCGCTTCTTCGATCCCGAAGGCCGCCGCCGGCCATGTCGCTGTTGTGGCTACGGCCGTGCAAGCACGCGTCCGGCGCACCACCGCATTCGCAAGCGTCCTCGGAGCCTAACGCACACCCCTGCCGCCTGCCGTGCACCGTAGCCTCTCTTCCTCTCCGCCCAAATTCCGGCGCCGCCCATGAAGCTCTGCTCGGCGAGCCCGCCACCCTCTGCCTCGCTGCTGCCTCGGCTCGATGCGGCCGAAGTGGGCTTCCTCCTGTGCCCCCAGACGCCAAACGGTGGCCCGCGACGAGAAACCGAGCAACTCCGCGAGCCTCGCCCGCTTTTTGGTCGCCGCCGACCAAGCTCCGACGAGCCGACGTGGCGCTGGCTTAAGTAGTGCTAATCACCAACTAACCTACCCCTAACACCGATAAGGGCCCCAAATACCACTAATCTGAATTAGATTAGATTTAAACCCCGTTAACTAATCGAGACACCGACGTGTGGCCCCCACACGCCAGTTTGACTCCAGCCAGCCATAGCTGACCTGCTGACGTCATGCTTAAGAAGGTCGACGCAATATTATATTTTCTCGGATTTAATTAAATCAGGAAATTCCGAATATTTTCAAAACTTCAAAAATTCATAGAAATTCAACCGTAGCTCAGATTGAAATAATTTATATATGAAAAATGATCAGAAAAATATGAAGAATCTGTTTATGCCATGATCATGCATGTTTGAACAAGTTAACCTCACTGAATAGGATGAATCATGATTAGGGTAATTCATGAACTAGCATTTGGAGTTGGAGTTCAACTTTGTTTGAATTCCACTTCAACTAACTTGGATTATTATTGCACTAGGTAAATTCAGTTCCTTAACATGACATGTCATCCATGTGAATGTGCATTGCATTGATTGTGTTCTCTCTTGTTTGCCGGTAATTATTCCCTCCCGGTAGACGATGTACCGACGATGAGTTCGATGACACCGATGAAGAACTATATTATCTTCGTAAGTGCTGTGCAAGCAAAACCCCTTGTTCATTCCGATATAATCCCACTCTCTCGCTCCTGCTCTATTTTACTGCATTAGGACAACAACGACTCATGTGTTACTTGCTGCGTAGCTGAACCCCTTGATCCTTTGCATGACCCGTCATTCCACAAGAATTAGATGAAACCCACTAGCATGAGTAGGAGTTGTTTGAGCCTGTTGTGCCTACTCATTCATGCTTGTTTGTCATGCTCTGCATCGCTTAGAGTTGAGTCGGTCTGATTCATCGGGAATGAATTGGAATTGTTATGAACATGTCCTCATCGGGTGTGTGAGCTAAGTGTGTGAACACGATTTGGTAAAGGTAGCGGTGAGAGGCCATGTAGGAGTACATGGTGGGTTGTCTCATTGAAACCGTCCTCAGAACTGAGTTCTATGTTTGTGATCCATGAAACAGCACTACCACGCATTGGGATCCTTAATTGACCCTCTCGGCTTCTTAACCACCCTTGTCCTCATCCGGAGTTGCAAGTAGTTTCGTGTTTGTAGCATGTCAGGGCCATTTATAGCGCTGACCTTAGGGGTGGGTTGTGTTGCGGTAGGCACTGCGGTCTGTGTACCGAGTGCCCGCTTGGTATCTCGGAACCCTGCACACATCGCTCGGGCTGTATGGGAAACCTCGGCCGACTCCTGCGGATGGAACCCGAATAGGCGATAAACCCGGACTTGGGACTTGAGTGTTTAGGTAGGCGTGGCCGACACCCACGCTGGGCTTCCGCTGAAGGTTGCCGAGTACATGTCGTAAACGACGGTAAGTGGTGAGAGCGTGTGAAGAAGTACACCCTGCAGGGTTTAATATGATCTATTCGAATAGCCGTGTCCGCGAAAAGGACTTCTCGGGTTGCCTATATCAGTTCATAGACAAGTGAAAGTGGATACTCTAAAATGCGCAAGATAAGCGTGGTGCTATGGATGGCGTTCTCGTGAGGGAGACGGAGCGGGTCCATAGTGGTGTATTGCCATGGTGAATATGTGGACTCGTAGCGCCACCTCAAAAGAGTTACTTGCGAATGTAGTTCGTGATAGCCACCGAGTCAAAGTTGGCTTGCTGCACCAAACTCCACCACCCCTTTTGATAATGATGCATATGTAGTTAGATCTGATGTAAGTCTTGCTGAGTACAATTGTACTCACAAGTAATATGTAAATCCATTGCTTGTCATCAATTTAATTTGATGAAGGATAAGCATACAATAAATCTTATTCTTATTTCATTCAAGTGAGTAATCCCTTCCTTCGGAGTTTGTTCTTGATGAATAAATTCTATTTCCAAGTGTTTTCATCTTTTCTTTTCCGGAGTTCAAATTTCCTCGGCCATTTTGTCGGAACCTCCATCTGAATCACCGCAAGGCCCATCTTATTCTTTTCATCCTTCATTTCTATCTCACCATCCCTTTTGTTACCGGAGTTCTTCACGGTGGTTCTTCATGCTTTAATTCATTCTTCAAGTGTTCATCAAGATTCTTGTTGGTGGAGTTCAAGTATCTTTTCTTCTCACGTCTCGAAGTGCAATTAATTCTCTATATTCCTTTAAAGTGGAGTTTTGCATTTCTTCGTTCTTCTCAGTCATTCAATCTTTTTCGTTTGTGGCCGGTTATCACCTTATGATCTTGAGATGGTACCTATAAGTCCACAACAAGATTATTCTTTTCGTTGTTGATTTTCTCAACAACTCCGTTCAATCTTTTCTTCTAAGGTTGCTTTCTATTCCATTCATGGCACAAGTTGTCATTTTCTTCTCCGTTCTTTTCATTCAACTATTTCAATTTTTTCCGGAGGTTTTGTGTCATGTCTTCATCAAGTATCATTCCATCCTCTGTCACAGCCCCAGATCAGCCCTAGAGCTTGCTTGTAACTAGTAGCATTGCATTTGTGCATCATGTTTAAATTCCATTTAATTTTGAAATGGGGATTTGTGAAACCCTCAGAATAATTTTTGAAAATGACCCAAAAATAAAAATTGCTCCAAAAGGTCCAAGAAAATGCTCATGTGGCCCTCTGAAAATATTGGACAGAGATAATAATCAAACCAATATTTTTGGGGTTCATAAGTATTTATATTTGGGCATTTGGAATTAAGGCATACCTATTTGCATTGGATATATATATGCTATATATATTATATATGGCCAATAATTGTGCCTTTTGTTGAAGAGCTCTGGAATATTACCACTAGCTCATATAAAAATTGGCATAATTAAATAAAGTGATTTGGTATTTTAAATAAATCAACAAATGTCGAATATTTAAAAAAGAAACAAAATAGGAAAAACCCTTACGACCTACCTTACATGGCCCAGCTCCCGTGCGGCCTGGCACAGCCAGCTGACCCAGCCGGCCCAGCGCCACCGTCCCTTCCTCGCGCCGGAGGAGCAGGGGCCTGTGGCCCGGCCTTGTGACCACGCAGCGTCCGGTGGGGACACGTCTCCCGCCACCTCTGCTTCCTCCCCTCGGCGCCTGGACACCACAGAGCGATGCCACGCGCCCGGCCGCTCCCTCTCCCGGTCCTCTCCTCTCCTCTCCTCTCCCTCGCTCTCGCCAACCCGAGCATACCGCCGCCGCTGCTGCTGCCGTAGCCACCGCACCCCTCAAGAGCATCTGGGGCGTCCCGAGCTCCGCGTCATCGACCTCGCCCTCTCTGTCAAGCCCACGCGAGCCGGAGGCACCACTGCGCGCCATCGCCATCTTCTCCATCTCCGGCCACGGAGATCGCCACCGTCGTTCGCCGCCGTCCGCGCTTCCCCAAGGCCGCCAACCAGCTCTCCGGATCCGTCGTGAGCTCCTCTACCTATCCCCTACCTCCGTGCTCGATTCGCCGCGTAGTCACCCCCTTCGATCCGGCGCCCTCGCCGCTGGCCATGTCGCCGTCGTGGCTACGGCCGTGCAAGCACGCGTCGGCGCACCACCGCATTGATCGTCCTCGAGGAGCCTAACGCACACCCCCGTCGCCCTGCCGTACACGTAGCCCTCTCTTCCTCTCCGCCCGAACTCCGGCGCCCGCGAAACTTCTGCTCGGCGAGCTCCGCCACCACAATGCCTGCTGCTGCCTCGGCTCGATCCGGCGGCGTGGGCTTCCTCCTGGTGCCCCCAGGACGCCAAACGGTGGCCCGCACGAGAAACCGAGCAACTCCGGCGAGCCCTCGCCGCGTTTTGGTAAATCGCCGACCAAGCTCCGACGAGTGACGTGGCGCCGGCAAGTAGTGCTAATCACCAACTAACCTACCCCTAACAGCGGCGGTGGGCCCCAGCGCCACTAATCTGAATTAGATTAGATTTAAACCCCTGATAACTAAGCGAGACAACGGCGTGTGGCCCCCACACGTCGAGTTTGACCCAACCAGCCGCAGATTGACCTGCTGACGTCATGCTTGCGCGATCTTGGCGCAATATTATATTTTCTGGATTTAATTAAATCAGGAAATTCCAGAATATTTTCAAAACTTCAAAAATTCATAGAAATTCAACCGTAGCTCAGATTGAAATAATTTATATATGAAAAATGATCAGAAAAATATGAAGAATCTGTTTATGCCATGATCATGCATGTTTGAACAAGTTAACCTCACTGAATAGGATGAATCATGATTAGGGTAATTCATGAACTAGCATTTGGAGTTGGAGTTCAACTTTGTTTGAATTCCACTTCAACTAACTTGGATTATTATTGCACTAGGTAAATTCAGTTCCTTAACATGACATGTCATCCATGTGAATGTGCATTGCATTGATTGTGTTCTCTCTTGTTTGCGGTAATTATTCCCTCCGGTAGGCGATGTACAAACGATGAGTTCGATGACACCGATGAAGAACTATATTATCTTGAAGTGCCGAGCAAGCAAAACCCCTTGTTCATTCGATATAATCCCACTCTCTCGCTCCTGCTCTATTTTACTGCATTAGGACAACAACGACTCATGTGTTACTTGCTGCGGTAGCTGAACCCCTTGATCCTTTGCATGACTGTCATTCCACAATAATTAGATGAAACCCACTAGCATGAGTAGGAGTTGTTTGAGCCTGTTGTGCCTACTCATTCATGCTTGTTTGTCATGCCTGCTCTTGCTTAGAGTTGAGTCGGTCGATTCATCGGGAATGAATTGGAATTGTTATGAACATGTCCTCTGGGTGTGTGAGCTAAGTGTGTGAACACAATTTGGTAAAGGTAGCGGTGAGAGGCCATGTAGGAGTACATGGTGGGTTGTCTCATTGAAACCGTCCTCGGGAACTGAGTTACTGTGTTTGTGATCCATGAAACAGTTACTACCACGCATTGGGATCCTAATTGACCCTCTTCTTAACCACCCTTGTCCTCGGTCAGGAGTTGCAAGTAGTTTACGTGTTTGTAGCATCTTTGGGGCATACGCATAGCGTGACCTTAGGGGTGGGTTGTGTTGCGGTAGGCACCGTGGCCCGTGTACCGAGTGCCCGTTTGGTATCTGGGAACCCTGCACACATCGTTCGGGCTGTATGGGAAACCTCGGCGAACTCCTGCGGATGGAACCCGAATAGGCGATAAACACTGGACTTGGGACTTGAGTGTTTAGGTAGGCGTGGCGACACCCACGTTGGGCTTCCGCTTGAAGGTTGCCGAGTACATGTCGTGTAAGCGGCGGTAAGTGGTGAGCGTGTGTGAAGAAGTACACCCTGCAGGGTTTAATATGATCTATTGAATAGCCGTGTCATGCGAAAAGGACTTGGGTTGCCTATATCAGTTCATAGACAAGTGAAAGTGGATACTCTAAAATCGCAAGATAAGCGTGGGTGCTATGGATGGCGTTCTCGTGGGAGGCGGGGCGGGTCCATAGTGGTGTATTGCCATGGTGAATATGTGGACTCGTGTGCGCCACCTCAAAAGAGTTACTTGCGATCGTAGTTCGGGATAGCCACCGAGTCAAAGCTGGCTTGCTGCGGTCAAACTCCACCACCTTTTGATAATGATGCATATGTAGTTAGATCTGATGTAAGTCTTGCTGAGTACAATTGTACTCACGTTTGCTTATTTTATGTTTTGCGAGAGGCGATAGTCTCGCTAGTAGTTCCACGTGGACTTGATGTTTAGCTTATTACCTCAGCTACGATCTTGTGCCTCGGCGGGATCTGGTAGATAGTCGAGCTTCTCGGCCTTTTTCATTTGTAGTTATGCGTACCCGGACATGTTTAGCTTCGCTTGTGCTTTGACTTCGTATGCTCGAGTGTTGGGTCATGAGACCCATGTTTGTAATATCTCGCTCCTCGGGCCTAATAAATAATATTTTGAGTCGTAGAGTTATGTTGTGATGCCATGTTGTATCTCGCATATTGAGCATAATGTGTGTATGTTTGAAATGCTTGGTATGTGTGGGATCCGACAAACTAGTTGTTTATCCTTGGCAGCCTCTCATATGGGAAATGTAGTCTCGTGCCTCCGGCGATAGTAGTCCGCTGGCCGGTTCACGAGTCCTGCTAGCCCAGCACTACTGCTTGGACACTTGGTAGGCGGCATGTGTTTCCGCCGTTCCTATATCATCCCCTCGGAAATGTCACGCGGTGTTATTGAGTCCTGCCTAGCCTGCTACAGCCGGGTGCCGGAGTCTGTTAGCCCGATGCTACAGCCGAATATATCGTTGATGACCGACATGCTCGATGTGATTCATGTATGCTGTCCCCATAGGTTAAGCGCCGCTTTGGGTTCACGACTAGCCATGTCGGCCGGGTTCTTTGTCATATGGATGCTAGCGACACTATCATATCGTGAGCCAAAAGAGCGCAAGCGGTCCCGGGCCATGGTAAGCGACACCGTGGAATACCGTGCATGAGGCCGCAAAGTGATATGATGTGTTACATGCTAGATCGGTGTGACCTAGGATCGGGGTCTGACAGCGTTGGTATCGAGCTTTGTTGCTGTGGGATTACCAAGCCAAACTGGTGAAGTTGTGTCTAGAAATGCTTTAGCTATGTAGAAATTGATTGTGGAAGGGCGTAAGGCTCTTTTTACTCCTTTACCTCATGGCCTTCGATCTGAGTCCTCCTCTTCTCTTCTCGGGGTTTAAGAACTAGGCTTCTCATCTATCTATCGGGATGACGTGTTACTAATCCATAGACCTTTAAGATTGTTGGTTTTAATCCCAGTTCAGTTCCTACTATTTACGTATGATAGCTGTTGATCCCGAATCTTGTTATGATGTTGTTGAGTGGTTATGCCACCATTTTCTGCAGGATGTCTCAAATCATTTTGAGCATTTACAGCCGTTATCTTTGTCCGAGTCATCCCAGGTCTCTAAATAGTCGATGCATTTGCAAATCCTTTCTTTCCGTTCGATGTCCTTTTGGTCGAATAAGCACACTAACCGGTGCGTTGAGGTAATTTATTGCCTCGACATATATGTTGGAACTATTATTATGACCTTAGGTGTTTAGGAAGTCACCTAGCAATTCAGCAATGCTTTTGTATCCCAAGTGTGATGATTACGGCCATCATTTTGAAAGCATCCGTGATGCCATTTAGTAGTAGGTATTCTACTCTGAGTTTACGAACCGAGATCCACACTACTTACTTCATGTTGTTAGTATTTGCTAGTGCCTTTAGGATATTAGTAACCTTGCGATAGTTCTCGAGGCCGTGGTATTTCCTTCTTCCAAATACTACGAACGCTTATGGCGAAGTTCCTTGTTGAACCAACACATCACAATAAGAGTGCTCTTGAGGAGTACTCCATCCATATTGTGACTCTGCCGGTTCTACTTTTACGCATGGATTATCCGGAAGAAATGTTGAGCTTCGTTCGACATACTAATCTGTGCATCCACAACTCGAGAAAATTATATGTTCCTCTGAGTTGCTCTCTTCAGTTGTATTCCGACCTTCGTCTATCAATTGATAGTCAGGAGTAGTCGTGCTCTCGTCCTCATCGATGCCCATTTTTCTTGTGGTCCGTCAAGCCATTCTATTTTGGAATGACTAGGAGAAACAAACTCCAGAGTCTCATCCATATCTAGGATTGGGTCAAAGCAATTGTACTTCGCAGATCAAAATGCCAATCCAGCTTTTGACTCTGTTCCACAGGATTATTACCATCTTTATGTCAAGAGTGTCATGAGAATTGCACCTTCTCTTATGAATTCTTGATGTAGTGATACTTCTCACCATCATCATTCATCCCTCGGTCCTCGTGTTGTTGTAACGAGAATGCCGACAAGTGAATTGTGATGTGTGAAATCAATACTCGGCGACTCGTTGCTTGGCAGCTAATGGACATTATCCTCGTTCTTAGCGTGTTGGTTATTAAATCATCATCCTGAGATTGATCGTGCTACCTAGTCCTTAGTTACGGTGCACCCTCGATTGATGAGTTAGGATTTTGTCAAGTCCTCACTCCCTTAATCATATCATCTCGCCTTGAAAAGCAAGATTGTTCTCGAGCTTAGTGACATACGGTGGTTCGTGACTTTCCAAATATCCTCTTGGAAGTGTTACGGGTTGTTTCACTGGCTGTTATGTTGAGCTCGCGATCAAGTTGGTTTCCTCTAAACCACCCCTTCTCCAAGAATCTGTGTTGGATACCCCAGCTAGTTGGTTAAGCTAAACAACAACTTGGAGAGTTGGAAGATAAAGCTTGTCCAACTTAGTTCGTTCAAAGGGATATTCTTGTGTAGTGTGTGTTGAAGAAGGATGATATCTTCATCGATTGGTCCTGTGATCGATTCTTGGACCTATTGTCTCATCAACTCTTTGATTGAGTATGGGCCATTGTCGAGTCAAATCAGAACCAACGATATTCGTGATGTTGTCTTACCGTGGTTAATCCCTCGGGCATACACCATTATACCTTTAGTGCGACCAATGCTATCACCGTGTTCACATGATGGTGGAAGTCGATGATATGGAAATTCGATTAATTTTTTGAGCCCATCAGCAGCATTTGTCTCCCCATGAGTCATGATGAACATCAACCTAGTGTTGGAAATTTGTGTAAGCATTTCTTTGTGTTTCGTTCATAAAGCTTATGCTTGGATGGAAGAAGTGACTTCCTCTAATTCACGTGCATTAGGTGCAAGTTGCCGCCATGAATTTGAGAAAGGTTTGTTGTTTCCCTTGGAATCATCCCAAGTCAGTCATGCATATGTGCGAAGTATTCCGTAGCCTGGAGACTTGCAACCTTCATTCTATATGTATTCCTAGCACACCAAGCCACTGATTGATTTGTTCAAGGAAAAGAAGTCTATGCTTGGGATCTAATCCATGGACTTGCGTAGAGACTTCGATATCCTCGATGATGGTTCCCAACCTGAACTTCGGTAGTGTTTTATTATAAGACTACCATGTGGTCATGCTTATGCAGGACAATGTGTTCCGCAGGTTTGTAGCAGAACCAGCTCATGTTTTGGAGCTTGCTATCGTAGTTCATATCCGAGAATCTATAGCGCCATCTCGTCAAATTGTGTTGCAACCTTTCCTTTTCAGACGTCTTTGAGTCTGAAATATCCTAACACCAACCAGATCTGAATCTCAGGCAAATATGATGGTTGGAACATTCGAACAATTGCATTTTGTTCCCAGCTTGTACCCCATTATGCCAATTTCTATGGGCTGCCTTCTTAGTAATTTCTGTTCAAGATCATCCTCAAAAGTGGACTTACCATGGGTCCCCTCCACCTCCGATGATAAGCAAAAATCATCCATTGCGTTGTCTTCAACAAGGTAGTCTACATCATCCATTCTAGTCCGGGTGTACCATTCCTTGCATTCCACCAAATGATCGCTTGTGATTGCCTTAGGCTGGTATAAAGAGTTCCAATGATCTATGGATCAAAAGTAATTCTTTTTGCCACTTAAGGGAATAGTTCTTGCGCCACCTTTCTCGAGGTGTCCCGTTACGGGATCATGATAAATATTTCATCGCCACCTTGACACCATCCACCATCTCTCTAAGCGTGGAATTGTTGCCACCAATCAAAACCCATCGTTTGTTCCTCCATCCCTCTCGATGTGTTTTGTGTCTCAACGCGAGATGTGTCACCGTCTCGATCAGTGAGTCGATCATGTTTACTTGATCTTCGTGAAGATCGAATCATGTAGGGTTTCCCCTTCTTTACATTGTTGTCGTGTCGGGTAAAGATCTCGAAAGCAAAGGCGTCAAGACCAAGATGATGGAATAAATCAACATCTTGAGAAGGGCAAATGGATCATGAAGATTGTGATAGTTTGTGACTTCCTTTTCCTCTTACCTCCGTCTTGAATCTCGGTGAGATTCTTGTTTAGTGGGGTGGTATCACTGACCCAGATCAGCCCTAGAGCTTGCTTGTAACTAGTAGCATTGCATTTGTGCATCATGTTTAAATTCCATTTAATTTTGAAATGGGGATTTGTGAAACCCTCGAATAATTTTGGAAATGACCCAAAAATAAAAATTGCTCAAAAGGTCAAGAAAATGCTCATGTGGCCCTCTGAAAATATTGGACAGAGATAATAATCAAACCAATATTTTGGGGGTTCATAAATATTTATATTTGGGCATTTGGAATTAAAACATACCTATTTGCATTGGATATATATATGCTATATATATTATATATGGCCAATAATTGTGCCTTTTGTTGAAGAGCTCGGAATATTACCACTAGCTCATATAAAAATTGGCATAATTAAATAAAGTGATTTGGTATTTTAAATAAATCAACAAATGTCGAATATTTAAAAAAGAAACAAAATAGGAAAAACCCTTACGACCTACCTTACAGCCCGGCTCCCGTGCGGCTGGCACAGCCAGCCATGCCCAGCCAGCCACTAGCCAGCGCCAGTGATCCCCTTCCTCGCGCCCGAGGAGGGCGGGGCCGCAGCCAGCCTTGGCCAGCCACCCAGCGTCCGGCTGGGGACACGTCTCCCGCCACCTCCTGCTTCCTCCCCTCGGCGCCTGGACACCACAGGCAGCGCCACGCGCCGCCCGACCGCTCCCTCTCCCGGTCCTCTCCTCTCCTCTCCTCTCCCTCGCTCTCGCCGAACCAGAGCGCCACCGCCCGCTGCTGCGCCGTGGCCGTAGCCACCGCACCCCTCGAGCATCTGGGGCGTCCCGAGCTCCGCGTCATCGACCTCGCCCTCTCTGTCAAGCCACGCGAGCCCGGAGGCACCGCTGCGACGCCATCGCCATCTTCTCCATCTCCGGCCACCGGAGATCGCCACCGTCGTTCGCCGCCGTCCGCGCTTCCCCAAGGCCGCCAACCAGCTCTCCGGATCCGTCGTGAGCTCCTCTACCTATCCCCTACCTCCGTGCTCGATTCGCGCGTAGTCACCGCCCCTTCGATCCGGCGCCCCTCGCCGCCCGCCATGTCGCCCGTCGTGGCTACGGCCGTGCAAGCCGCGTCCGAGCGCACCACCGCATTCAGTGCGTCCTCAGGAGCCTAACGCACACACCCCGTCGCCCTGCCGTGCACCGTAGCCCTCTCTTCCTCTCCGCCCAAATTCCGGCGCCGCCGCGAGCTCTGCTCCGGCGAGCTCCGGCCACCACAATGCCTGCTGCCTCGGCTCGATGCGGCGGCGTGGGCTTCCTCCTGGTGCCCCGGGGCGTAAGCGGTGGCCCTTACGAGAAACCGAGCAACTCGGCGAGCCCTCGCGCGCGTTTTTGGTCGTCGCCGACCAAGCTCCGACGAGTGACGTGGCGGCTTAAGTAGTGCTAATCACCAACTAACCTACCCCCTAACAGCGGCGGTGGGCCCCAGCGCCACTAATCTGAATTAGATTAGATTTAAACCCCTGTTAACTAAGCGAGACAACGGCGTGTGGCCCCCACACGTCGGTTTGACTTCAACCAGCCAGCAGATTGACCTGCTGACGTCATGCTTGCGCGATCTTGGCGCAATATTATATTTTCTGGATTTAATTAAATCAGGAAATTCGAATATTTTCAAAACTTCAAAATTCATAGAAATTCAACCGTAGCTCAGATTGAAATAATTTATATATGAAAAATGATCAGAAAATATGAAGAATCTGTTTATGCCATGATCATGCATGTTTGAACAAGTTAACCTCACTGAATAGGATGAATCATGATTAGGGTAATTCATGAACTAGCATTTGGAGTTGGAGTTCAACTTTGTTTGAATTCCACTTCAACTAACGGATTATTATTGCACTAGGTAAATTCAGTTCCTTAACATGACATGTCATCCATGTGAATGTGCATTGCATTGATTGTGTTCTCTCTTGTTTGCGGTAATTATTCCCTCCGGTGAGCGATGTACAAAACGATGAGTTCGATGACACCGATGAAGAACTATATTATCTTGAAGTGCCGGGCAAGCAAAACCCCTTGTTCATTCCGATATAATCCCACTCTCTCGCTCCTGCTCTATTTTACTGCATTAGGACAACAACGACTCATGTGTTACTTGCTGCGGTAGCTGAACCCCTTGATCCTTTGCATGACTGTCATTCCACGATAATTAGATGAAACCCACTAGCATGAGTAGGAGTTGTTTGAGCCTGTTGTGCCTACTCATTCATGCTTGTTTGTCATGCACTCTCTGCTTAGAGTTGAGTCGGGTCGATTCATCGGGAATGAATTGGAATTGTTATGAACATGTCCTCTTTGGGTGTGTGAGCTAAGTGTGTGAACACGATTTGGTAAAGGTAGCGGTGAGAGGCCATGTAGGAGTACATGGTGGGTTGTCTCATTGAAACCGTCCTCGAGAACTGAGTTCTATGTTTGTGATCCATGAAACAGTTACTACCACGCATTGGGATCCTTAATTGACCCTCTCGGCTTCTTAACCACCCTTGTCCTCGGTCAGGGAGTTGCAAGTAGTTTACGGTGTTTGTAGCATCTTTGGGGCCATAACGCTGACCTTAGGGGTGGGTTGTGTTGCGGTGAGGCACCGTGGCCCGATGTACCAGTGCCCGTTTGGTATCTCGGAACCCTGCACACATCGTTCGGGGCTGTATGGGAAACCTCGGCGGACTCCTGCGGATGGAACCGAATAGGCGATAAACTGGACTTGGGACTTGAGTGTTTAGGTAGGCGTGGCCGACACCCACGTTGGGCTTCCGCTTGAAGGTTGCAGTACATGTCGTGTAAGCGACGGTAAGTGGTGAGCGTGTGTGAAGAAGTACACCCTGCGGGGTTTAATATGATCTATTGAATAGCCGTGTCCGCGGAAAAGGACTTACGGGTTGCCTATATCGGTTCATAGACAAGTGAAAGTGGATACTCTAAAATGCGCAAGATAAGCGTGGGTGCTATGGATGGCGTTCTCGTGGGGAGGCGGGGCGGGTCCATAGTGGTGTATTGCCATGGTGAATATGTGGACTCGTGTGCGCCACCTCAAAAGAGTTACTTGCGATCGTAGTTCAGGATAGCCACCGAGTCAAAGCTGGCTTGCTGCGGTCAAACTCCACCACCTTTTGATAATGATGCATATGTAGTTAGATCGATGTAAGTCTTGCTGAGTACAATTGTACTCACGTTTGCTTATTTTATGTTTTGCGAGAGAGCAGCAGTCTCGCTAGTAGTTCCACGTGGACTTGACGTTTAGCTTGTTACCTCAGCTACGATCTTGTGCCTCGGCGGGATCGGTAGATAGTCGGGCTTCTCGGCCTTTTTCATTTGTAGTTATGCGTACCCGGACATGTTTAGCTTCGCTTGTGCTTTGACTTCGTATGCTCACGAGTGTTGGGTCATGAGACCCATGTTTGTAATATCTCGCTCCTCGGGCCTAATAAATAATATTTTGAGTCGTAGAGTTATGTTGTGATGCCATGTTGTATCTCGCATATTGAGCATAATGTGTGTATGTTTGAAATGCTTGGTATGTGTGGGATCCGACAAACTAGTTGTTTATCCTTGGCAGCCTCTCATATGGGGAAATGTAGTCTCGTGCCTCCGGCGATAGTAGTCCGCTTCTGCCGGTTCACGAGTCCTGCTAGCCCAGCACTCTGCTTGGACACTTGGTGGCCGACATGTGTTTCGCCGTTCCTATATCCATCCCCTCGGGAAATGTCACGCGGTGTTATTGAGTCCTGCCTAGCCTGCTACAGCCGGGGTGCGAGTCCTGTTAGCCAGTGCTACAGCCCGAATATATCGTTGATGACCGACATGCTCGATGTGATTCATGTATACTGTCCCCATAGGTTAGCGCCGCTTTGGGTTCACGACTAGCCATGTCGGCCGGGTTCTTTGTCATATGGATGCTAGCGACACTATCATATCTGTGAGCCAAAAGCATAAGCGGTCCCGGGCCATGGTAAGCGACACCGTGGGAATACCGTCGTGAGGCCGCAAAGTGATATGATGTGTTACATGCTAGATCGGTGTGACCTAGGATCGGGGTCCTGACATCCTCTCTAGCTCGTGTTCTATTCCTCCATGTTTCAGCCGGAGTGCTGCCTAAATCCTCTTTCAGTCTTATTTGTTTCTCATCTCGTTCTAACCGGAGTGGTTTCTTAGTCTATTTGATTCCGTGCGCTTTCGATTCTCGTCATTCTCGTCGTTCCTCTCTTCTTCTCGAGTGCTCTCGATTCTTTGCTTCTTCTCTTGAGTTCTTGTTTCACCTCATTCCCTTTTCCCTTCTGTCTCGGTCCTAAGATCTCGGGGCGAGATCTCTTGATAGTGGAGGAGTGTTGTAGCGCCCGGATTCGATCGCCAGGTGTCTCGCGATTATTACGCCGTCGTTGCCATGTCATTTGCTTGCGTGTTGCACTTTTGTAATGCCCTCGATGCGGCTATATCTCCCACGTGTCTAAGCACGACTTAGAGGCATAGCCGTATTGAAAGCAATGTCGCAAGTGAGGTAATCTTCACACAACCCATGTAATACATAAGGGAAAGAGATACATAGTTGGCTTACAGTCGCCACTTCACACAATACATAAATAAACATTCATCATCCTGATTACACTCAAGGTCCGACTACGGAACCAAAATAAAGAAGACTACCCCAAAAGCTACACAGATCCCCAATCGTCCTAACTGGGCTCCACTACTGATCATCAGGAAAAGACACATAGTAACGACCATGTTCCTCGTCGAACTCCCACTTGAGCTCGTTTGCGTCACCTGCACTGGCATCGTCGGCACCTGCAACTGTTTTAGTAGAATCTGTGAGTCACGGGGACTCAGCAATCTTACACCGCGAGATCAAGACTATTTAAGCTTATAGGAAGGACAGAGTTGTGAGGTGGAGCTGCGACAGCGACTAGCATATATGGTGGCTACATTCGCACAAGAGGCGAGAAGAGAAGCAATGCGCGGTCGTGAAGCTAGTAGCGATCAAGAAGTGATCTGAACTACTTACGTCAAACATAACTCCAACACCGTGTTCACTTCCGGACTCCGCCGAGAAGAGACCATCACGGTTACCTTTATAACGCCGGACACACCGCGGTGGTCGTTACTCTGGCGGGATCTAGGCGGCCCCACAGATCAATACTAGTCTTTTCTGCGCTTTGTCCTCACTCGTGCGCACCGGGAGCAACTTCGATCGGTCACCCATCGACACTACTCCAAGCTGAGCACGCTTAACTTTGGAGTTACGTCGAATGGGCTCCGGAAAAAGAAGAATTCCTTATTGATATGAGTAGTCTATCATCCCTAATAAGCGAGCTATCACATACACCCCACTCGGAGGAACCGGCGTCCTCGTCGGGCCACGAAACGTTCCCTCTTGGCACAAGCGTCGTGCTTCCAGTCCGTACATGTGCCATGTCGGGTGCCACGACGGGTCACAAGCGTCATGAACAACATGACCACGCACCTGTCGCAACCATCCGTGTAACGCGGTCGGCTCGATACCAACTTATAGCGCCCGGACACACCGCGGTGGTCGTTACTCTGGCGGGATCTAGGCGGCCCCACAGATCAATACTAGTCTTTTCTGCGCACTTTGTCCTCACTCGTGCGCACCGGACAACTTCGGTCGGTCACCCATCGACACTACTCCAAGCTGAGCACGCTTAACTTTGGAGTTACGTCCGAATGGGCTCCGGAAAAAGAATTCCTTATTGATATGAGTAGTCTATCATCCCTAATAAGCGGGGCTATCACACACCGCGGTTGATGTGTATTTTAATTAAGGTCAACCGGGTTTTCTACAACGGACATTAACAAATTCCCATCGCCTCATAACGCGGGCACGGCTTTGAAGATAATACCTGCGGGTGTCCCAACAAGCCCATTATAAGCTCTCACGGTCAGCGAAGGATATTCCTTCTACTGGGAAGACCGATCGATCTCGGAATCCCGGACTACAAGACATTTCGACAACAATAAAACAAGACCAGCAAAGCCGCCCGATTGTGCCGACAAATCCCGATAGGAGCTGCACATATCTCGTTCTCAGGGCACATCCGGATAAGTCAAGCTACGAGTAAAACCAAGCCTCGAGTTTCCCCGTGGTGGCCCCACAGGCTGCTCGGTTCGGCCAAGACTTTTCGAAGAACCTTTGGTCGAGAGGGGTTAAAATAAAGATGACCCTCGGGCTCGCGAAAACCCGGGGGAAAAAGGCTTAGGTGGCAAATGGTAAAACCAATGTTGGGCCTTCTTTGGAGGAGTCTTATTCAAAGCGAACTGTCAAGGGGTCCCATAAATCACCCAACCGTGTAAGGAGCGTGAAATCAAGGAACATAACACGGTATGGCGGAAACTAGGGCGGCAAGAGTGGAACAAAACACCAGGCATAAGGCCGAGCCGTCCACCCTTCACCAAGTATATAGATGCATTAATTATAGCGGATATATTGTGATATCCCCAACAAGTAAACATGTTCCAACAAGGAACAACATCTCCATGTTCCAACAAGGAACAAACTTCATCTTCACCTGCAACTAGCAACGCTATAAGAGGGGCTAGGCAAAGCGGTAACATAGCCAAACAACGGTTTGCTAGGAAAGGATGGTTAGGGGCTTGACATGGCAATATGGGTGGCATGGTAAGCAAGTGATAGGCATCGCAACATAGGCATAGCAAAAGAGCGAGCATCTAGCAAGCAAAGATAGAAGTGATTTCGAGGGATGGTCATCTTGCCTGCAAAGTTCTCGAGTTGTCGAAAGCTTGATCCTCGTAAGCGTTCTCAACAGGTTCCTCGTTCACGTACTCGTCTCCCGGCTCTACCCAAAGCAAGAACACAAACAATGGAACCACAATAAATCACGGTGCAATGCACAAGCAACATGATGCAATACATGGCATGATATGCGAGATGTGATATGCAATGCGTATGCGTGCTCCGGAAGGAAAATGATGAACCATGCATCAACTTGGCAAACCAAGTATGCCGCTGGAAAGGTGAGATGATTTCGGTTGAAATCGATATAAAGATCACCGGAACCGGATGCACGGTTTGCAAATGACAAGCAAAACAAGAATGGCACTAATCTGCCATTAACAGCATGATGCCACATAGCAAGCAAAAAGAAATTAAGCTACTGCACCCAAACGTGCCAACAAAGCATATGGCAGTGATCTAACCAAGATGCTTGACAAAAGATGAACAATGAGCTATGGCTAATTCACAACATAACAGGTCCAAACAAGCATGGCAAAAGTGCAAAATATATCAGCTTCACAGACTTAGAGAAAATACTGAACATGGCAGAATCAGCATCAGGAAGCAATGTTCAGAGCAAGCAAACAGCATGCTAAAGGAACTTATAATAGAAAAACAAGGCATGGCATGAATCTACTCAAAGCATAGAACAAAAGTCCCTTACTGACCATGAGCCAAAAGGGATCAGAAAATGCAATAGCACCCATGCCAATATAGCAAGTTTCGTTAACAGATTCAGCAAACAGGGCATGACAAAACAGATAACAAGTAGGCATGTTTAAGAGCTCGATGCAGTCACTACAGAGCATTAAATGATAAACTAAGAATACATACATCAAGAAGACATGGCATAGAAGCTATACATGGCAAGAACAACATCGTAGCATACACGGATCAACTACAACAACCTTGGCAAAATTGAATAACATGTAAACAATCTGCGAGGAAACATTTTATAGCAAAAGTAGAGCTCGATTGACTCAAGCTATGGCACTCAATAATTGCAAACAAGGGCATGGATTGATATAGCATAACCATATTTTCAAAACATCCTTACTGAAGTATCTCAAAATAAGCATGGATCTCTCTGTAGCATCAAGTTAACATGGCATAGAAATATCAGAAAAACAGGGGCTGAAATCAGCAACATCATGAAGCCTAGTTTGCATGCTTGTGCTAGTCACCACAGAGATCACAAAAATACATGGCATACACCCCTGTAAAGATGGCATGGCATATTCCAAAACACATGTAGGTCTCAAGATCATAGGATGCACACATCAATCATGGCAAAAATGACAAAAGTGCATGTTACATTAAGAAAGCGAAACTAACATCACATAGCCCTCTTCCAACAGCATTTCGGGCATCAAGATGAGCTCAAATGAAAATGATGCAATGAGATGAAATGATCTACTCATCGAGGCGAACATTTCGGTATGCTATCGCCCCAAGCGGAGCCAACGATCTGAGTTATGGTATGATGAAAATGCAACAATATAATCACGAAAAAAGACTTGGAGGAATCGGGGAGAAGTCAACGGATCTGGATCTGGCCCGTTCGTCCTTGTGAACCGAGGCGGCGGCTTCCGGAGTCGGTCGGGAGGAGAGGCCGGCGGGCGGCGGAGAGGAGGCGGGCCGGCCGGGCGGCGAAGGCGGCGCAGGCGCGAGGCGGCGGGCGCGGATGCCTAAGCGGTGGCCGACGCAGCGGAGGCTTGGCGGCGGGTGGATCCGCCACCGGGCGGCGGCGGCGGCGGCCAAGAGGGCGCAGTGTGGCCTCAAGACCGAGCTTGAGTTGCCTTCGGGGTTTCGAGTTTTGTCGTGTGGTTTGTTTTGTTTTGCATTGCATCATGTCATCATGCCATCATGCCATTTAATTTTAAAACTCTTCTAAATAAATGGTATGGATTTTTGATCCATTTAAATCGAGGAATTCACATGGTGTTTTCTCTTTATAACATATCCTCCCAATATTTTAGGAGCTATATTAAATATCCCATTAATTTGGAATCATCATAACACACTTGCAAAAATCCCAATGCCTTTCATTATTTCTACTCTTGGCCTCTAACTTTGTCACTTGTCCTTTCATCATTTTCGGAGATCCACCAAAATCCTCGGGTCATTTTGTTTAATTCCTCACATTTTGTGAGTCAGGAAAATTATCCGCTACCGCAAATCCTTTCCCCAACCCTCTCTTTCTTTTCTTCTCTTTATCATTTTTACGCTAAAGTATATATATTAGAGAGAGAGAGGAGCAAGGCCCAGCCGCCTGGCCTTTCTCCTCCGCCAGCCCAGCCGGCCTCTAAGGCCCCAGCCTTTCTTCTCCTCCTTGGCCTCCCTAGGCCCACCAACCCCAAGGCCCAAGCCGCCCCTTCCTAACCCTAGGCGCCAGGCCCGCCTCCCCTCGATCCCCTCCTGCTCGATCCCTCCCTCCAGCCGCCGTCTCCTCCCGATCCCTCGCTCGTCCGGCCTCGTCCCCAACTCGCCCGATCCCCCTCGCGCGCCCTTGCAGCCCCTCTCCTCCTCCGCACCTTCCTCGTCGCCTCCTCCCTCCATGTGCGTGAGGCCGTCCGGCCCCGTGCCTCTGCCTCGACCTGCGCCACCTCTCCGTCCCGCACCTCCTCCACCTGCGGCCTCCTCCTCGCCACCTCCGCTCCACCTCCTGCCCGTGCTGCGCCTCCTCCGTCGTCCTCCCCGCCCGGCTGGCGCCGCCTCAACCTCCGTGCAGCCAACCCGGGGGCAGGCCCCGACCCGGATCTCGCCGCCTGGACCGTTCCACTTGCTGGTGCCCGTCTGCGCACCGCCGCGAAGCTCTCCATCGCGCCGCCGGCGAGCCCCTCGTCTACCTCGCGGTCTTCTCCTCCTCGTCTCCTGTCCTCGGCGTCCCGAGGCCGACCCGTCCACCCCAGCCGTCCCTGCGCCTCCCCATCGTGCTACATCACCGGAGTTTGCGGCGCCGCCGTTGCCCTCCTGCCTCCACGCCGTCCTTGTTTAGGCGGAGAACGAACGCACGCTGTCCCTGCCTTGTTCGACCACCGGAACCGCGCCAAGTCGCTGCCTCTTTGCATCTGCGCTGTCTTGCCGTGGGCGCGGAAACCTGAAATCAATCCCAGCGTCAAGTACCACGGCGACCGCCGATGAACGTTTTGGATCGCCAAGTCCAAGACCGCACAGACCGCCGTCTCACGGATCGTCAAGACCATCTCGGTTTTGCGAGTACCTCTACGCCCGAACCGGAAGCGCCAAAATACCGACACGGGGTTCCGTCAAGTTCGTCTACAGGAGCGACTACATCCGAGGTGGATAACGACAAGTACCCCTACGCGCGAAGACGTCAAGTCCGTTTCGGGATTCTTCAAGTACCACTACCGTCGTCTCCGGAAACGCCAAGTACCACTACGACCCGACGACCACCGAACCGGAAACGACAAGTACCCCGATGACACGTGTACCACTACCGTCGACCCTCGAAGACCCCGTGGACCCCGAACATCCACGGGACATGAACAACTACTTCCGATGATGAGATGTACCACTACCATCGAACGTGAACAACGACTTCCTCTCCGAACGTGTACCACTACTTCCCTCAGCGATCATCGCGAGAACGACTACTTCCTCTACTTCCCTCGACGACCCGTGAACGACTCCTTCCCTCTACGTAACTCGACCCGTCCCGTTTGAACGTTCCGGAGGTATAACCCGTGACGACCGCCGTGATCGAATCATCCTTGCGATGCCCCTCTTTTGCCATTCTACCGTTCCGTGGGAACCCGGAATCCGGGATCACCCCCACCATCCTCGCATGACTCGCTTCCGTCACGCTTTCCTTTGCACCGATATCTCAATCGAGTTATCGGAACCGATATGTTGCGTGGCACCATTTTCGGATTCGTTGCCGTGGCACCCCTTTCTTCCACCACGGTGACATAATGCTTCATATCATGCTCTTGTTAACGTTTTCGTAAATTGCATAAACTTGCACATGTCATCCGCATCATGATAACAACATTTAATTGTTTAATAATTGTTGTTTGCATTAATTTGCTTAATTGCCATGCTAAAATGATTTATTTCATAACTTAATAACCGTAGCTCCATTTTAAATAATTTATATATGTAAATGGGGTAGAAAAATGCCTAGTTTAACATGGTAGCATTACTTTGCATGTTTAACAACTCTAAAATATGCTTTAGGTCAGATCTGTTCCAAATCCATAATTTGCACATGGGGATTTTCCGGAATTTGTTGTTGTTGTTTCCGGCCTCATTTAAACTTGCCTAGATAGGTAGTTTGATATGCTTCACCCTCTTGCCATGTTTAACAACCTTTAATATTGTTGAGTACCTAATCGGGAGAGAACTAAATAATTGTTGTGGTGTTTTGTCAATATGCAACCCGTTGCATATTGAGCTCCACTTAATTTGTAGGATTGTTTGTGCATATTGCCATGCCATGCCTCATTAAACCGGACATGCATCATACTTGATTGTGCATCATGCCATGTTTATGTGTTGGTTGTTTACTATGTGGTTTGCTTCTTTCCGGTTTGCTTCTCTCGTTAGCTTCGGTTTCGTTCCGGAGTTGTGAGGATTCATTCGACTTCGTCCGTTTGTCTTCTTCATGGATTCGTTCTTCTTCCTTGCGGGATTTCAGGCAAGATGACCATACCCTCGAAATCACTTCTATCTTTGCTTGCTAGTTGCTCGCTCTTTTGCTATGCCTATGCTGCGATGCCTACCACTTGCTATATCATGCCACTCATGTTGCCATGTCAAACCTCTAACCATCCTTTCCTAGCAAACCGTTGTTTGGCTATGTTACCGCTTTGCTCAGCCCCTCTTATAGCGTTGTTAGTTGCAGGTGAAGATGAAGTTTGTTCCTTGTTGGAACATGGAGATGTTGTTCCTTGTTGGAACATGTTTACTTGTTGGGATATCACAATATATCTTATTTAATTAATGCATCTATATACTTGGTAAAGGGTGGAAGGCTCGGCCTTATGCAGTGTTTTGTTCCTCTTGCCGCCCTAGTTTCCGTCATATCGGTGTTATGTTCCCGGATTTTGCGTCCCTAACGCGGTCGGGTGATTTATGGGACCCCTTGACAGTTCGCTTTGAATAAGACTTTTCCAGCAAGGCCCAACATTGGTTTTACCATTTGCCTCACCTATGCCCTTTTCCCTTGGGTTTCGGAGCCCGAGGGTCATCTTTATTTTAGCCCCGGCCAGTTCTCCTTTGAGTGCTGGTCCAAACCGGCGATGTCCGGCGCCCCACAGGCAACCAGGGTTTATGCCAACCCGACGTCTGCTCATCCGGTGTGCCACGAGACCGAGATATGTGCAGCTCCTATCAGGATTTGTCGGCACATCCGGGCGGCTTTGCTGGTCTTGTTTTATTGCTGTGAAATGTCTTGTGGCAGGATTCGAGACTGATCGGGTCTTCCGGGAGAAGAATATCCTTCGTTGATCGCGAGAGCTTATCATGGGCTAAGTTGGGACACCCTGCAGGGTTTGAACTTTCAAAGCCGTGCCAGCGGTTATGTGGCAGATGGGAATTTGTTAATGTCGGTTGTAGAAAACCGAAGTTGATCTTAATTAAAATACACCAACCGTGTGCGTAACCGTGAGTGTCTCTTTTGGGGTTGATCGAGAGGAGAACACGGTTTCGGGTTATGTCGGCGTAAGTAGGAGTTCAGGATCACTTCTTGATCATAGTTGTTCGACCGTGCTTTGCCTCCTCTTCTCGCTCTCTTTTGCGCATGTAGCCACCATATATGCTAGTAAACTTGCTGCAGCTCCACCTCACTACCCTGTCCTACCTTTAAGCTTAAATAGTCTTGATCTCGCGGGTGTGAGATTGCTGAGTCCCGTGACTCACAGATACTTCAAAACCAGTTTGCGGTGTCGATGAAACCGTGCGGTGATGGACCCGAGCTCAAGGAAAAGCTCGATGAAGATCTTGTTCATTGTGTTGTTTCGTTTCAGCTGATCGATAGTGGAGCCCAGTTGGGACGATCCGGGTCAATGTAGCATTTGGGGTAGTCTTCTTTTATTTTGGTTCCGTAGTCGGACCTTGATTGTATCTGTATGATGTAATGTTTTACCCATGTATTGTGTGAAGTGGCGATTGTAAGCCAACTATGTATCTCTTTCCTTATGTATTACATGGGTTGTGTGAAGATTACCTCACTTGCGACATTGCTTTCAATGCGGTTATGCCTCTAAGTCGTGCTTCGACACGTGGGAGATATAGCCGCATCGAGGCGTTCAAGTTGGTATCGAGCCTTCCCGACTTAGGAGCCCCTACTTGATTGTTTCTTTGGCGTTGTTGAGTCTAGAATGGAAAATGTTTTGAGTCTTAGGATTATATATATCGGAGAGTAGATTTTTTTTACTCCTCGGTCCTTCGTCGCTCTGGTGAGGTATCTGGCGTAGAGTTTTGACTTTTCTCTCCTCAAATTTCACTAAATTTTTTAGGATCACGTGGGTATCTTGGAATCGTTCGATGGTTTTGTGGCGAGAACATTGTTCTTGGTGCCTCGACATTTAGGGGTTGTGGCGGTGTCCGGGGAGTTGAGCTCCGAGGTGTTGTCGTCACAATTTTATCGTTGCAGATTCTGGAATACGAGTTTTACCGACATCGAAATCTCTTTTGTGCAGTTGTTGGTGAGATAACCTGATAGCCCGATCTTGTGGCGAGTCTGGGAGTATTGCCATGACTTGTATAACGGATGTTTTTGAAGGTCGAGGTACCGATTTCGAGGATTTCTTGGTTATGTGTTGTGGATGGATACAATTGGATCTAGGTATTGTTAGTTTGGGTGATATATTTTGTGTCCCTGTATCCCCAACACCAGATTGCATAACCGAAAGTTTCGGGAGTTTATAGGTGGTAATTCTAGTAGCTTACGGGATATCTTTCCGACGGATGTATGATTGGAGATTGGGGTTCAACGTCTAGTGGTCCGCCCATTCACGGTCGATTCTGATGGTCGCGAGGCGTCTTAAAGAATCCTTGGCTATGCTGATTCGGGATGTCTTGTTTGTCATTAAATGGCGTCCGCTATCGTCGTGTCCGTGTGGGCCCCACCACGAACACTTTGGGCGAAATCTCTATCATGTGTTTGTTCGGCTCATTCTTGAAGCCAATCCTTTGTTTTTGTTTTGTTTTGTGGTATTCAAGTTGCTTCAATGCCAAGTGTTGATTCCATACCTCATTCTAAATGGTGTTCTCATATTGCTATGTGAATACTAATCCTTCTTGATCACTGAGCTTGTCATGTAAATTCTTTTCTCAACCGGCGTGCTTCTCTTCAAGTGGATTCGATCATTTCAACATTTGCGAGATCAATTCTAAGCTTTTTCTCAACGGTGTTCGTTTCATCCGACCTAAGTTGTTTTTGATTTCCCGCCCTCCCACCCTTTTTCTTCAAGGACTCAGATTTCTTAATCAAGTAGCCATTTTATTGAGTGAAGTTTCTTCATGCTTTTCCTTTAATGTTTTATCCGGTGATTTCTCATGAAGACGCTAAGGAAGCTTTAACCTTATCATTGTTCCATTCTAATTTTCTTCTCCGGTGGATTTAAGTCAAGTTTTCAGTGTTGATCGTATTCTTTTCATCGTTTCAAATGCTTTCTCATGTCGGTGCATCTCTTAATCATCCACTTCTCGCTATTCAATTGTTCCGGAGTGTTGAAGATATCTCAGAAGATTCGTGTTTCCATTCTTAATCCGTTCAAGTTATTTCGAGATTGTTATCTCATTCAAGCCATTTAATTCTACCGGTGCAATATCTATTTCAAGCAATTGTTCAACGGTGGTTCTTTTGAGTGGGCCCTAACCCACAGGTTTTTTTCCCAGGATCTTACCTGACTCTTCTTGTTGGTTCAATCTTTCCTAATTTTCATTCCGGAGTGCTTCAATAATTCATGGTGATGTTCTCGTCGTCATTCTCGAATTTTTAAGACCGAAGAAGAGTTTCTCTTTAATATTGCTCCATTCTCTTCAAGATTCATGGTTCTAGCTTCGTGCCATCCTCTCATAATTGTCTTGATTGTGAGAATTCTTTTCATCCACCCGGAGCATTTCAGGAGTCTTTTTAGTTTGATTCTTCTGAGCCCATCATCTCAGAATTATTCATTCAAGCATTCAACTCTTGTTTTCCAAATCTCACCGGTGAATCGTCGAAATATCCTCTAATCAGTTCATGATCTCTTCATTCTAATGTATCTAAATTTTGTCAAGCATCTTTATTCGTTTTCCAATTCTTCCTGGTGAATTGTGCCTTTGCTACTTTCTTTTTCAATTCTTTCGGTGGTTTGTTCAAGATTTCACTTCCTTCTTTGTCATATCAATTTATTCGTTGTTTCAATCCCACCGGTGGTTCCATCAATACCTTCTCAAGTTTGCGCCATATCTATCTTAATCTTTTCTACGAGAATAAGTAGTATGCCAAATCCGTTGCTTGTCATCAATTTAATTGGTGAAGGATCAGCATAATGTAATTCTTATTCTTGTTCCATCGAGTAAGTGCAATTCCTTATTCCGGAGGTTCATCAAAATTCTTGATTTCATTTATTCATTTTTCTTTCCGGAGTTCCAAGTTTTCTCGGTTATATCATTTCAAAGCTTCATCTTATCACCGCAAGGCTTCACCTTGTGTTTTCAACTTCTCTTTCTTTCTATCACCCTTTTGTTTACCGGAGTTCTTCATGGAGGCTCTACATGATGGTTCGTCAAGGATTCTTTTCATTCTTCAATTGTTCTTCAAGTTTTCTCTCGGAGTTAAGATCCGTCAAGCTATACTCTAAAATAAGCATGGTGCTCAACACATGTCTTGTTTTGAGGAGTTCAAGTATTCTTCTTCCTACATTCCAAAGTGCAATTCGTTCTACCTTATCATTTGAGGTGGTGTTATGTCATTCTCGACAATTTGAGTTCGTGTTTCATGGTTCACATGTTGTCAAGAATGAGGTATTTTAAATCCATCAATCTCTTCATTGGAGTTGTCTTGGGCTATATTTCACCTAAAGCTTTCCCTAAGGATTGTTGCTAATTATGGTGCTTATTAAAGGACCTAAGTTCTTCATTTGTCCTCCCGGTGATATAAGTTTCTCGTCTCCTTGTTGATATCAATCCAATCAATTGTTTCCGTTGGTGGCAGAATTTCACCTCGTTTTGTAAAGATCATGTTCTTTTCTTGCATTATCCTTTTAACCGGAGGTTGTGTCATCTCTTCAAGTTCTTTTCTTCTTATCGAGTTTTCCTCCTTCTTTTAGTCGGAGTGCTGCCCAAATTTTATCAATCTTATTCCTAGCCTATCTAGTTTTAACCGGAGTGGTTTCAATATTTATCTTATCACTAAACCTCTTGTTTTTCGTCGTATCCCTTGTTCCTCTTTTCTAACAGAGTGTTTTCAACTTTCTTCATCTTCGTTGTTTTCTTTCTTTCATTTTGTTCAACCTCTCAAGGTTCTTTGGTTTCACTCGTTTGTCGAAGAAGCAACTTTGTTTTACCTCTTCCTCTTCCGCTTTTCTCCGGTGCCATCCTAGATCTCGGGACGAGATCCTCTCGTAGTGGTGGAGTGTTGTGACGCCCCAAGACCGGAGCTTCAGTTGCCTTCCAGGGTTTCCGAGTTTTGTCGTGTGGTTTGTTTTGTTTTTGCATTGCATCATGTCATCATGCCATCATGCCATTTAATTTTAAAACTCTTCTAAATAAATGGTATGGATTTTTCGATCCATTTAAATCGAGGGAATTCACATGGTGTTTTCTCTTTATAACATATCCTCCCAATATTTTAGGGAGCTATATTAAATATCCCATTAATTTGGAATCATCATAACACACTTGCAAAAATCCCAATGCCTTTCATTATTTCTACTCTTGGCCTCTAACTTTGTCACTTGTCCTTTCATCATTTTTCCGGAGATCCACCAAAAATCCTCGGGTCATTTTGTTTAATTCCTCACATTTTGTGAGTCAGGAAAATTATCCGCTCATAAATCCTTTCCCCAACCCTCTCTTTCTTTTCTTCTCTTTATCTGTTTTACGCTAAAGTATATATATTAGAGAGAGAGAGGAGCAAGGCCCACCCATACAGCCTTTCTCCTCCGCCAGCCCAGCCGGCCTCTAAGGCCCCTGGCCTTTCTTCTCCTCCGCCGGCCTCCCTAGGCCCACCAACCCCAAGGCCCAAGCCGGCCCCTTCCTAACCCTAGGCGCCAGGCCCAGCCTCCCCTCGATCCCCTCCTGCTCGATCCCTCCCTCCAGCGCCGTCGTCTCCTCCCGATCCCCTCGCTCGTCCGGCCTCGTCCCCAACTCGCGCCCGATCCCCCCTCGCGCGCCCTTGCCGGCCCCTCTCCTCCTCCGCACCTTCCCTCGTCGCCTCCTCCCTCCGCTGTGCGTGAGGCCGTCCGGGCCCCGTGCCTCTGCCTCGACCCTGCGCCACCTCTCCGTCCCGCACCTCCTCCACCTGCGGCCTCCTCCTCGCCACCTCCGCTCCACCTCCTGCCCGTGCTGCGCCTCCCTCCGTCGTCCTCCCCCCTGCGCCTGCTGGCGCCGCCTCAACCTCCGGCGCAGCCAACCCGGGGCAGGCCCCTGACCCCGGATCTCGCCGCCTGGACCGTTCCACTTGCCCGCTGGTGCCCGTCTGCGCACCGCCGCGAAGCTCTCCATCGCGCCGCGGCAAACCCTCGTCTACCTCGCGGTCTTCTCCTCCTCGTCTCCTGTCCTCGGCGTCCCGAGGCCGACCCGTCCACCCCAGCCGTCCCTGCGCCTCCCCATCGTGCTACATCACCGGAGTTTGCGGCGCCGCCGTTGCCCTCCTGCCTCCACGCCGTCCTTGTTTAGGCGGAGAACGAACGCACGCTGTCCCTGCCTTGTTCGACCACCGGAACCGCGCCAAGTCGCTGCCTCTTTGCATCTGCGCTGTCTTGCCGTGGACGCATGGAAACCTGAAATCAATCCCAGCGTCAAGTACCACGGCGACCGCCGATGAACGTTTTGGATCGCCAAGTCCAAGACCGCACGGACCGCCGTCTCACGGATCGTCAAGACCATCTCGGTTTTGCGAGTACCTCTCGCCCGAACCGGAAGCGCCAAGAAATACCGACACACGGGTTCCGTCAAGTTCGTCTACAGGAGCGACTACATCCGAGGTGGATAACGACAAGTACCCCTACGGCGAAGGCGTCAAGTCCGTTTGAGATTCTTCAAGTACCACTACCGTCGTCTCCGGAAGCGCCAAGTACCACTACGACCCGGCGACCACCGAACCGAAGCGACAAGTACCCGATGACCGTGTACCACTACCGTCGACCCTCGAAGACCCGTGGACCCCGAACATCCACGGGACGCGAACAACTACTTCCGATGATGAGATGTACCACTACCATCGAGCGTGAACAACGACTTCCTCTCCGAGCGTGTACCACTACTTCCCTCAGCGATCATCGCGAGCGACTACTTCCTCTACTTCCCTCGGCGACCCGTGAGCGACTCCTTCCCTCTCGTGAACTTTCGACCCGTCCCGTTTGAGCGTTCGGAGGTATAACCCGTGGCGACCGCCGTGATCGAATCATCCTTGCGATGCCCCTTTTGCCATTCTACCGTTCCGTGGGAACCCGAATCGGGATCACCCCCACCATCCTCGCATGACTCGCTTCCGTCACGCTTTCCTTTGCACCGATATCTCAATCGAGTTATCGGAACCGATATGTTGCGTGGCACCATTTTCGGATTCGTTGCCGTGGCACCCCTTTCTTCCACCACGGTGACATAATGCTTCATATCATGCTCTTGTTAACGTTTTCGTAAATTGCATAAACTTGCACATGTCATCCGCATCATGATAACAACATTTAATTGTTTAATAATTGTTGTTTGCATTAATTTGCTTAATTGCCATGCTAAAATGATTTATTTCATAACTTAATAACCGTAGCTCCATTTTAAATAATTTATATATGTAAATGGGGTAGAAAAATGCCTAGTTTAACATGGTAGCATTACTTTGCATGTTTAACAACTCTAAAATATGCTTTAGGTCAGATCTGTTCCAAATCCATAATTTGCACATGGGGATTTTCCGGAATTTGTTGTTGTTGTTTCCGGCCTCATTTAAACTTGCCTAGATAGGTAGTTTGATATGCTTCACCCTCTTGCCATGTTTAACAACCTTTAATATTGTTGAGTACCTAATCGGGAGAGAACTAAATAATTGTTGTGGTGTTTTGTCAATATGCAACCCGTTGCATATTGAGCTCCACTTAATTTGTAGGATTGTTTGTGCATATTGCCATGCCATGCCTCATTAAACCGGACATGCATCATACTTGATTGTGCATCATGCCATGTTTATGTGTTGGTTGTTTACTATGTGGTTTGCTTCTTTCCGGTTTGCTTCTCTCGTTAGCCGGTTTCGTTCGGAGTTGTGAGGATTCATTCGACTTAGTCCGTTTGTCTTCTTCATGGATTCGTTCTTCTTCCTTGCGGGATTTCGTGCAAGATGACCATACCCTCGAAATCACTTCTATCTTTGCTTGCTAGTTGCTCGCTCTTTTGCTATGCCTATGCTGCGATGCCTACCACTTGCTATATCATGCCACTCATGTTGCCATGTCAAACCTCTAACCATCCTTTCCTAGCAAACCGTTGTTTGGCTATGTTACCGCTTTGCTCAGCCCTCTTATAGCGTTGTTAGTTGCGGTGAAGATGAAGTTTGTTCCTTGTTGGAACATGGAGATGTTGTTCCTTGTTGGAACATGTTTACTTGTTGGGATATCACAATATATCTTATTTAATTAATGCATCTATATACTTGGTAAAGGGTGGAAGGCTCGGCCTTATGCAGTGTTTTGTTCCACTCTTGCCGCCCTAGTTTCCGTCATATCGGTGTTATGTTCCCGGATTTTGCGTCCCTAACGCGGTCGGGTGATTTATGGGACCCCTTGACATTCGCTTTGAATAAGACTTTTCCAGCAAGGCCCAACATTGGTTTTACCATTTGCCTCACCTATGCCCTTTTTCCCTTGGGTTTCGGAGCCCGAGGGTCATCTTTATTTTAGCCCCGGGCGGTTCTCCTTTAGTGCTGGTCCAAACCGGCGATGTCCGGCGCCCCAGGCAACCAGGGTTTATGCCAACCGACGTCTGGCTCATCCGGTGTGCCACGAGACCGAGATATGTGCAGCTCCTATCAGGATTTGTCGGCACATCCGGGCGGCTTTGCTGGTCTTGTTTTATTGCTGTGAAATGTCTTGTGGCCGGATTCGAGACTGATCGGGTCTTCCGGGAGAAGAATATCCTTCGTTGATCGCGAGAGCTTATCATGGGCTAAGTTGGGACACCCTGCAGGGTTTGAACTTTCAAAGCCGTGCCAGCGGTTATGTGGCAGATGGGAATTTGTTAATGTCGGTTGTAGAAAACCGAAGTTGATCTTAATTAAAATACACCAACCGTGTAATGCGTAACCGTGAGTGTCTCTTTTGGGGTTGATCGAGAGGAGAACACGGTTTCTGGGTTATGTCTGACGTAAGTAGGAGTTCAGGATCACTTCTTGATCATAGTTGTTCGACCGTGCTTTGCCTCCTCTTCTCGCTCTCTTTTGCGCATGTAGCCACCATATATGCTAGTCGCTTGCTGCAGCTCCACCTCACTACCCTGTCCTACCTTTAAGCTTAAATAGTCTTGATCTCGCGGGTGTGAGATTGCTGAGTCCCCGTGACTCACAGATACTTCCAAAACCAGTTTGCAGGTGTCGATGAAACCGTGCAGGTGATGGACCCGAGCTCAAGGAAAAGCTCGATGAAGATCTTGTTCATTGTGTTGTTTCGTTTCAGCTGATCAGTAGTGGAGCCCAGTTGGGACGATCCGGGGTCTGTGTAGCATTTGGGGTAGTCTTCTTTTATTTTGGTTCCGTAGTCGGACCTTGATTGTATCTGTATGATGTAATGTTTTACCCATGTATTGTGTGAAGTGGCGATTGTAAGCCAACTATGTATCTCTTTCCTTATGTATTACATGGGTTGTGTGAAGATTACCTCACTTGCGACATTGCTTTCAATGCGGTTATGCCTCTAAGTCGTGCTTCGACACGTGGGAGATATAGCCGCATCGAGGCGTTCAGCCAGCGACCCAGGCGCAGGGACGGCGGCGGCGGCTGGAGGACGGAGGCCTTGGCTGGGGCGGCGGCGGCCTGGCGGGCCGCAGGTGACGCGGCGTGGGCGAGTGTGGCGTGCCACGTGGTGGCGGCGGGGCGACCCAGACGTGTCCGGTGGCGGCGGAGGGGAAATCGTCTAGGGTTTCGTTCGGAATTTCGGGGAAGGGATCTATATATAGAGGTAGAGGGAGCTAGGAGTGTCCAAATGAGGTGTAGTTTTCGCCCACACGATCGTGATCGAACGACCGAGAGCATGGAGGGGAGTTAGATGGGTTATTGGGCTGTTTTGGAGGGGTGTTGGGCTGCAACTTAAAAGAGGCCTTTGCGGATATGCGGATAACCGTTGGAGTACCAAACGAGTTCCAAATGACCCGAAACTTGATAGGTGGTCTACCGGTGGTGTACCAAGGAAACTTGACAAACCTCGGTCCATTCCGAGAAAGTTTAGTACCCGCTCATGAAAAAATGTAAAAGGGGACGCCCGGGGACATAGGAGTGTCGGATTGCAAAACGGACAACGGGGAAAATGCTCGGAATCATGAGACGAACACGTATGCAAATGAGATGCACATGATGACATGATATGAAATGCATGACAAGAACAAAATGCAAAATGAAGAAAAACCCAACCACGGAGGAATATCATATCACAATGCGAAAATGGCAAGAGTTGGAGTTACAAATATGGAAAGTTACATCCGGGTGTTACAACACTCCACCACTACAAGAGGATCTCGTCCGAGATCTAGGACTGAAAGAACTCCGGATATTCGAACGGAGGTGATCCTCGCGCTCCCGGTGGCTTCTCGGTCGAATGGTGTGACCACTTCACTTTCAGGAATTTGATTGACTTGTTGCGAGTCTTGCGCTCGGTTTCTTCAAGAATAGCAGCGGGTGCTCATGATAAGAGATCTTCTTGAAGGTCAATTTCTTCAAAGTTGATAGTGCGCTCAGGAGTCTTGAAGCACTTGCGAAGCTGTGACACGTGAAACACATCGTGCACGTTCGCGAAGTTGGACGAAATCTCAAGTTGATAGGCGAGATCGCCTCTTTTGCCAATGATCTTGAAAGGACCCACGTATCTAGGGGCAAGATTCCCTTTGATACCGAAGCGACGAGTGCCTTTCATTGGAGAGACGCGGAGGTAGACATGGTCTCCGATTTCAAAAGCCACATCATGGTGCTTGTCATCATAATAGCTCTTCTGGCGCGATTGCGCGGCTTTGAGATTCTCACGAATGACTTTGCACATTTCTTGACTTCGTGATCAAGTCATTGCCAAGAAGTTGGCGTTCACCTGTCTCGGACCAATTGAGAGGAGTACGGCACTTTCGCCATAGAGAATTTCGAATGGGGCCTTGCCCAACTCGCTTGGAAGCTGTTGTTGTAGGAGAACTTCGGCATATGGAAGACAATCTTCCCATTTCATACCGAAGGAAATGACACAAGCCCTGAGCATGTCTTCAAGGATTTGATTGACTCGCTCGACTTGGCCACTTGTTTGAGGATGGAAAGCTGTGCTGAAACGAATGTTGGTGCCCATGGCCTTCTGAAAAGAATCCCAAAACTTGGAGGTAAAGATGCTGCCACGGTCTGAAGAGATCAATTGTGGAATGCCGTGCAAGGAGACAATCCTGGATGTGTATAGCTCTGCCAACTGAGCTGTTGTGATGGATTCTTTGATAGGAAGAAAATGAGCCACTTTGGTAAGCTTGTCAATGACAACGAAGATAGCATCATTCCACGCTTGGACTTAGGAAAACCAGTAACAAAGTCCATCTCGATATGATCAAACTTCCATTCTGGAATAGCAAGAGGTTGGAGGAGACCAGCTGGTCGTTGGTGTTCTGCTTTCACTCTTCTGCAGACATCACACTCATTCACGAATTGAGCAATTTCTCGCTTCATTCGAGTCCACCAATATGACTGCTTGAGGTCATGGTACATCTTCGTACTTCCAGGATGAATGGATAGAAGCGAATTGTGTGCCTCGTTCATAATGACTTTACGTAGATCACCCTTAGGAACCACAATCCGGTCCTCGAAGAAAAGAGTATCTTTGTCATCAATGTGGAAGCACTTGTATTTGGAAATGCCCTTGTCGATACCACGTTTCACCTTTTTCACCATGGTATCTAGGAGCTGAGCCTCACGAATTTGGTCTTCCGAAGTAGGAGAGACTATGAGGTTGGCAAGAAAGCCTTGAGGAACAACTTGAAGATTCAGCTTGCGGAAAGCTTCACAGAGATCCGGTTGGAAGGGCTTGAGGATTAAACTGTTGCAATAAGCCTTCCTGCTCAAAGCATCTGCAATCACATTGGCCTTGCCCGGAGTATATTCAATACTTGGGTTGTACTCTTGAATCATTTCGACCCATCGAGTTTGCCTGAGGTTGAGGTTGGGTTGAGTGAAGATATACTTGAGGCTCTTGTGATCGGTGAAAATGTCCACTTTCCTTCCCAACAAGAGATGTCTCCATGTTATCAATGCATGGACAACTGCCGCCAACTCAAGATCGTGAGTGGGGTATTTCTTTTCGTTGGGCTTCATCTGGCGAGAGGTATAGGCCACAACTCTCTTCTCTTGCATTAACACAGCACCGAGACCTTGAAGAGAAGCATCACAGAAAACTTCGAATGGCTTGGATTCATCAGGAGGAGTTAAGACAGGAGCTGTGACGAGTTTCTCTTTGAGAGTATTGAAAGCAACGTCACACTCACGAGACCAGACATACTTCACATGCTTCTGGAGGAGGTTGGAAAGAGGCTTCGCAATCTTAGAGAAGTTCTCAACGAATCTTCGGCAATAGCTTGCAAGTCCAAGAAAACTGCTGAAGCTGCTTGACATTCGAGGAGGTTCCCAATTCACAACTCATGCGGACACCTTCTCGGGATTAACAGCGATGCCCTTGGCGGAGATGATGTGACCAAGGTAAAGAACTTCATCAAGCCAAAATTCACATTTGGAAAACTTCGCATAGAATTGATACTCTCTGAGCTTGTCGAGCACCAATCGCAAATGTTTGGCATGATCCTTCTTATTCTTGGAGAAGACCAAAATATCATCAAGATAGACCAAGACGAATTCATTGGTGTAGGGGTTGAAGATGAAATTCATCATTCGAGAAAATGTTGGAGGAGCATTGACAAGGCCGAAAGACATGACAATATATTCATAAGAACCAAAGCTTGTTCTGAATGCTGTCTTGGGAATATCTTGTTCACGAATGCGAATCTGATGATAACCCATACGAAGGTAAAGCTTGGAGAACACTTTAGTACCTTTGAGTTGCTCGAATAGCTCATTGATGTTGGGAAGTGGATACTTGTTCTTGATTGTCTTCTTATTCAATGGATGATAATCGACGCAAAGTCGGTCCGTGCCATCCTTCTTCTGGACAAAAAGAACACCACAACCCCAAGGAGATGAACTCGGTCTGATCAAACCCAGACGCTCTTGTTCATCGAGCTGCTTCTTCAATTCCTTCAGCTCATCAGGTCCAAGCTTGTATGGACGCTTGCAAACGGGTTCAGTGCCAGGCTCAAGATCGATAACGAATTCAACTGGCCGATGAGGAGGCATTCCTGGAAGCTCTTCTGGAAAGACATCTTGGTACTCACAAACGACTGGAATCTGAGAGATAGCATCCAATTCGCCCTTCTCATTGAGAGAAAACAACCGAATGGTTTCATCACGAGCGGCATAGATGATCACATCATTAGAAGAGTGTGTCAATTGAATTTCCCTGGCAGCACAATCAAGCTGAGCTTTGTGCTGAGAAAGCCAGTCCATCCCAAGAATAAGATCAATATCCGAGTCACCAAGGACAATTGGTTTAGCCAGAAATCTATAGTCGCCCATCTTGATTGTGGTATCCGGAACCACCAAACTGGAGCTCAACCGTTTACCCGGAGAAACGACATCCATGGGTTTACCCAAATGTGAAGAAGTGAATTCATGCTTGGCAAAAAACGGTCTTGACATGAAACAATGTGATGCACCAGTATCAAATAAAACTTTTGCAGGAATATCATTAACTGGAAGATTACCCATTATCACATCAGTAGATTCCTCCGCTTGAGCTGCATTCATCATATTCACCTTGGCATGCTTTGGATTATGCTTGACCACTACATTGCTGGAAGATTTCACAGGAGGAGGAGGCGGAAGGCGCCTTTGGTTGAAGCACTTGTTCGCATAGTGACCTTTCTGCTGACATTTGTTGCAAGTCACCTCTGAGACCGGACGGTGATAAGGAGCATTTGACCTTGGAGCTTGAGAATTTGACTTGTTCTGATAGCCTGGGTTGGGTGGGTGGGAAGATCCACGACCACCTGAGTTCTTCTGCTGATAAGGCTGACGGAATGGAGGAGGAGGAAGGTAGAACTTCTGCTTTAGCTGCCACTTGAGAGGAAGAAGAAGACTGAACTGCATCCCTGATTCTCTTCTTAGAAGCCTCACATTTGAGCTGGGCAGCTTCTTGCTTCAGTGCCATGTTGTAGAATTCATCATACTTTTCTGGCTCAAAAAGCACGAGAGCTAATTGCAGATCTTCTCTGAGACCACCTCTGAATTGATAGATCATACTCTTTTCATCAGGGACGCCTTGCTTAGCGAAGGAGCGAGTTTCTGGAACTGGATATTGTATTGATACACAGACATGTTGCGTTGCTTGAGATTGCGGAACTCCTCACGCTTGCTCTCAACAACACTTTTCTAATGTGGTGAGCTCAAGTATCGGCGGAACTCATCCCGTAATTACACGACCTCCTCTGAATCTTTGTATTGTTGGTACCACTCAAGCAGCTTGGTCCTTGAGTTGAAACGAAGCAAACTTGACAAAGTCCTTAGGTCCGACATTGCTACATTCAAAATGTTTGCAGATGTCCACAAGCCAATCGTCGGCGTCTGTGGCCTCGACCACGTAAACCGAAAGACTTCGCTGATTAGCGAGGAACTGATTGAGGGTAGCAAAGTGCGGCTGGTTGTTGCCTTGGCCTTGATTTCCTTGATTGCCTTGCCCTTGGGTACGCTCTTGCAAGAGTTGCAAAATCATCTGAGCATTGGCATTGGTGGCTGCCATGATAGCTTGCCATGCCTCCGGAGGCGGAGGTGGAGGTGGAGGGTCTGACCGACTCCCATCATTGCGTTCGGATTCGAGACGCGTTGGCGGAGCCATCTGAAGAGGGTGACATCCGTTAGCACTTTGATAGACAGATAGTCAAGTTGAATCAACGGATAGAAATTGCAACATATAGTCTTCACAATAAACATTCGAGCAAGGATGAACGAATGAATTCCAAAGCTAACATCACACGCCCATTAAGGTGAGAAGCCACTTGATTAAGAGTTGATGAAAAAAAAACAAGGTACGATCGAACAAATAAGTGGTAAGGATTACCCAATCGCAAACCAAATATCTCATGGGAAGAAATGCTAGGAGCTACTTGAATCCCACCTATAAACTCCCAAACTTTCTCGTTATGCAATCTGGTGTTGGGGATCTGGGACACAAAATATATCACCCAAACTAACAATACCTAGATCCAGCTGTATCCATCCGTCAACACATAACCAAGAAACCTTCGAAATCGTGTACCTCGACCTTCAAAAGCATCATTATACGAGTCATGGCAATACTCCCGAGCTCGCCCGAAGATCAAGGTTATCGGGTTATCTCACCAACAACTGTACAAAAGAGATTTTCGATGTCGGCAAAGCTCGTATTCCAGAACTGCAATGATAAAATTGTGACGACAACACCTCGGAGCTCAACTCCCCGGACACCGCCACAACCCCTAAATGTCGAGGCACCAAGAACAATGTTCTCGCCACAAAACCATCGAACGATTCCAAGATACCCGCGTGATCCTAAATTTTTTAGTGAAATTTGAGGAGAGGAGAGTCAAAACTTCTACGTCAGAGACCTCACCAGAGCGACGAAAGGACCGGGAGTAAAAGAATCCTACCTCCGATATATATAATCCTAAGACTCAAAACATTTTTGTTCTAGACTCAACAACGCCAAAAACAATCAAGCGGGGGCTCCTAAGTCGGGAAGGCTCGATTACCAACTTGTATCGCCCTCGATGCGGCTATATCTCCCACGTGTCGGGCACGACTTAGAGGCATAGCCGCATTGAAAGCAATGTCGCAAGTGAGGTAATCTTCACACAACCCATGTAATACATAAGGAAAGAGATACATAGTTGGCTTACAATGCCACTTCACATAATACATAAATAAACATTCATCATCCTGATTACACTCAAGGTCCGACTACGGAACCAAAATAAAGAAGACTACCCCAAAGCTACATGATCCCGATCGTCCCAACTGGCTCCACTACTGATCATCGGGAAAGACACATAGTAACGACCACGCCCTCGTCGAACTCCCACTTGAGCTCGGTTCGCCACCTGACCGCATCATCGGCACCGCAACTGTTTTGGTAGAATCTGTGAGTCACGGGACTCAGCAATCTCACACCATGAGATCAAGACTATTTAAGCTTATAGGAAGGACAGAGTTGTGAGGTGGAGCTGCAGCAAGCGACTAGCATATATGGTGGCTACATTCGCACAAGAGAGCGAGAAGAGAAGCAATGCACGGTCGTGAAGCTAGTAGCGATCAAGAAGTGATCCTGAACTACTTACGTCAAACATAACTCCAACACCGTGTTCACTTCCCGGACTCCGCCGAGAAGAGACCATCACGGTTACACACGCGGTTGATGTGTATTTTAATTAAGGTCAACTTCGGGTTTTCTACAACCGGACATTAACAAATTCCCATCTGCCTCATAACCGCGGGCACGGCTTTGAAAGATAATACCCTGCAGGGTGTCCCAACTTAGCCCATTATAAGCTCTCACGGTCAACGAAGGATATTCCTTCTACCGAAGACCCGATCAGTCTCGAATCCCGGACTACAAGACATTTCGACAAAGAATAAAACAAGACCAGCAAAGCCGCCCGATTGCCGACAAATCCCGATAGGAGCTGCACATATCTCGCTCTCGTGGCACATCCGGATAAGTCAAGCTACGAGTAAAACCAAGCCTCGAGTTTCCCGTGGTGGCCCCGCAGTTGCTTCGGTTCGGGCCAAGACTCAAGGAGCACTGGTCCGGGGGTTAAAATAAAGATGACCCTCGGGCTCGCATGAAAACCCGGGAAAAAGGCTTAGGTGGCAAATGGTAAAACCAATGTTGGGCCTTGCCGGAGGAGTCTTATTCAAAGCGAACTGTCAAGGGGTCCCATAAATCACCCAACGTGTAAGGAACGCGAAATCAAGGAACATAACACCGTATGACGGAAACTAGGGCGGCAAGAGTGGAACAAAACACTGGCATAAGGCCGAGCCTTCCACCCTTTACCAAGTATATAGATGCATTAATTATAGCAGATATATTGTGATATCCCCAACAAGTAAACATGTTCCAACAAGGAACAACATCTCCATGTTCCAACAAGGAACAAACTTCATCTTCACCTGCAACTATCAACGCTATAAGAGGGGCTGGGCAAAGCGGTAACATAGCCAAACAACGGTTTGCTAGGAAAGGATGGTTAGGGGCTTGACATGGCAATATGGGTGGCATGATAAGCAAGTGATAGGCATCGCAGCATAGGCATAGCAAAAGAGCGAGCATCTAGCAAGCAAAGATAGAAGTGATTTCGAGGGTATGGTCATCTTGCCTGCAAAGTTCTTAGAGTTGTCGAAAGCTTGATCCTCGTAAGCGTTCCTAACAGGTTCCTCGTTCACCTACTCATCTCCCGGCTCTACCCAAAGCAAGAACACAAACAATGGAACCATAATAAATCACGGTGCAATGCACAAGCAACATGATGCAATACATGGCATGATATGCGAGATGTGATATGCAATGCGTATGCGTGCTCCGGAAGGAAAATGATGAACCAGGCATCAACTTGGCAAACCAAGTATGCCTCTGGAAAGGTGAGATGATTTCGGTTGAAATCGATATAAAGATCACCGGAATCGGATGCACGGTTTGCAAATGACAAGCAAAAGAAGAATGGCACTAAACTGCCATTAACAGCATGATGCCACATAGCAAGCAACAAGAAATTAAGGTACTGCACCCAAACGTGCCAAAAAAGCATATGGCAGTGATCTACCCAAGATGCTTGACAAAAGATGAACACTGAGCTACGGCTAATTCACACCATAACAGGTCCAAACAAGCATGGCAAAAGTGCAAAATATATCAGGTTCACAGACTTAGAGAAAATACTGAACATGGCAGAATCAGCATCAGGAAGCAATGTTCAGAGCAAGCAAAAAGCATGCTACAGGAACTTATAATAGCAAAACAAGGCATGGCATGAATCTAATCAAAGCATAGAACAAAAGTCCCTTACTGACCATGAGCCAAAATTGATCAGAAAATGCAATAGCACCCATGCCAATATAGCAAGTTTCGTTAACAGATTCAGCAAACAGGGCATGACAAAACAGATAACAAGTAGGCATGTTTAAGAGCTCGATGCAGTCACTACAGAGCATTACATGATAAACTAAGAATACATACATCAAGAAGACATGGCATAGAAGCTATACATGGTAAGAACAACATCATAGCATACACGGATCAACTACAACAACCTAGGCAAAATTGAATAACATGTAAACAATCTGCCAGGAAACATTTTATAGCAAAAGTAGAGCTCGATTGACTCAATCTATGGCACTTTATAATTGCAAAAAAGGGCATGGATGGATAGAGAATAACCATATGTTCAAATCATCCTTACTGAAGTATCTCAAAATAAGTATGGATCTCTCTGTAGCATCAAGTTAACATGGCATAAAAATATAAGCAAAACAGGGGCTGAAATCAGCAACATCATGAAGCCTAGTTTGCATGCTTGTGCTAGTCACCACAGAGATCACAAAAATACATGGCATACACCCTGTAAAGATGGCATGGCATATTACAAAACACATGTAGGACTCAAGATCATAGGATGCACACATCAATCATGGCAAAATGACAAAGTGCATGTTACGTTAAGAAATGTAAACTAACATCACATAGCCCTCTTCCAACAGCATTTCGGGCATCAAGATGAGCTCAAATGAAAATGATGCAATGAGATGAAATGATCTACTCATCGAGGCGAACATTTAGATATGCTATACGCCCCAAACGGGGCCATGGATACAGAGTTATGGTATGATGAAAATGCAACAATATAATCGCAGAAAAAGACTTAGAGGGAATCAGGGGGAGGAGAAGTCAACCGGATCTGGATCTGGCCCGGTTCGTCGCGCGAACCGAGGCGGCGGCGCGGCTCGCCGGAGTCGGTCGGGAGGAGAGGCCGGGCGAGGCGGCGAGAGGAGGCGGGCCGGCCGGGCGGGCGGCGGGCGGGCGGCCGGGCGCGAGGCGGCGGGCGGCGGAGGCCGAGGGGCTGGCCGGCGCGAGGCGCGGGCGGCGGGTGGATCTGCCCGGGCGCGGGACGGCGGGGCGGGCGGCGGCTGCGGAGGAAGGATTCACGGGGCCGGGCGGGCGGCTCGCGGGCGGGCTGGCGGCGGTTCAAGGGTTGGCCCGCGACGCGCTGGGCGCGGCGTGGCGGCGTACACGTGGCGGCGGCGGGACGACCCGGACGTGTCCGGTTGGACGGACGTGTCCGGTGGCGACGGAGGGAAATCGCCTAGGGTTTCGGCCCGAATTTCGGGAAGGGGTCTATATATAGAGGTAGAGGGAGCTAGGAGTGTCCAAATGAGGTGTAGTTTTCGCCCACACGATCGTGATCGAACGACCGAGAGCATGGAGGGGAGTTAGATGGGTTATTGGGCTGTTTTGGAGGGGTGTTGGGCTGCAACTTAAAAGAGGCCTTTGCGGATATGCGGATAACCGTTGGAGTACCAAACGAGCTCCAAATGACCCAAAACTTGACAGGTGGTCTACCGGTGGTGTACCAAGGCCACTTGACAAACCTCGGTCCATTCTGAAAAAGTTTAGTACCCGCTCACAGAAAAATGTAAAAGGGGACGCCGGGGGACATAGGAGTGCGGATTGCAAAACGGACAACGGGAAAATGCTCGGAATCATGAGATTTAACACGTATGCAAATGAGATGCACATGATGACATGATATGAAATGCATGACAAGAACAAAATGCAAAAATGAAGAAAAACCCAACCACAGAGGGAGTATCATATCACAATGCCGAAAATGGCAAGAGTTGGAGTTACATATATGGAAAGTTACATCCGGGGTGTTACAACTTTGCCATGTCATCATATGCATTTCGTATCATGTCATCATGTGTATTTCATTTTGCATACATGTTCGTCTCATGCATCCGAACTTTTTCCCCGTTGTCCGTTTTGCAATCCGCACTCCTATGTCATCCGGCCCGTTCTCTCGCTTCGTGAGCGGGTGTTAAACTTTCTCGGAATGGCCGAGGTTTGCCAAGCGGCCTTGGTATAGCACCGTAGACCGCCTGTCAAGTTTCGTGCCATTTGGAGGTCGTTTGATACTCCAACGGTTAACCGGTAACCGCAGCGGCCTCTTTGTGTGCAGCCCAACACCCTCCAAAGTGGCCCAAAACCCAGCAAACTCCCTCCATGCTCTCGGTCATTCGATCACAATCGTGTGGGCGAAACCGCACCTCATTTGACTCTCCTAGCTCCCTCTACCTATATAAACACCTCCTCCAAATTCATGGTCTAACCCTAGATCAAACCCTCCCGGCGCCACCGGACGTCTCCTCCACTGCTACGGACATGTCCGTCCCAGCCA